>OW386290.2:43089076-44401260 GCA_936432065.2 Rutpela maculata | reverse complement strand
GAGACATTTTTTCGTCACGTGACGTCGTCCACCAAAATGACGTCAGTCTGCTACCTGGGATAACTTTAGATCATTTTTTGACAAAACCAATATATGCCACTGGCTAATGACTATTGGCCAATGAACCCTAGATCGAAAAAAATCCTATACTGTTGATGATATTAATATACAGCCAAAAAAATATAATTGTAATTATTCCGACTTAATAAGACGTTTATTATTACCATGTAATTAATGCTAAAAATCCACTTATTATTAATGTATTTTTAAAGTTTCTGTAAATAAATTATTGGGGTGGCAATTTTGTAAAACTAATGCTTTTTGTCTGGTGTTTAATATCACTAAATAAAAACGTAATAATGACGAATTTAATCTACGTCACAGTGCCGTACAAATGTAGACGTCTTTAAGACGTCACTGGTGTTTAAAATCACTGAATAAAAACGTAATAATGACGAATTTAATCTACGTCACAGTGCCGTACAATTGCAGATGTCTTTAAGACGTCACTGGTGTTTAAAATCACTGAATAAAAACGTAATAATGACGAATTTAATGTACGGCATTATGACGTACAAATACAGACGTCTTTAAGACGTCAATGATGTTTAAAATCAATTAATAAAAACGCAATAATGATGAATTTAATGTACGGCATTATGACGTACAAATGCAGACGTCATTAAAACGTCACTTTTTGGTAACATGACGTCGCCGACGAATAGTTACCAAAAAATGACGTCAAAATGACGTGACCGTGTTGCCTGGGCTATATCTCAATTACTAAGTGTCGAATCGAAAATCGAGTAACACATTCTTAAGGCACTATTTTGAGTAGAATCCGTTGCTGAGAAGAAGACATAACTTGGACTTTTTTAAATGAAACACCCTGTAAATTATTTCATTATTCTATTACAACCTAAATTAGCTGTCTAACGATATATCATATGTCATATTTATCTCTAGAAAAGGAGGTCGATTTTCGAAAAATTTTATATATTTGTGAGGAAAACTATTAACAACAAATAATTTGGCCAAAAATAGGAAAAACTAAACTACAATATATGTTCGAATTGTCCTCCTTTGACGTCTATGCATATTTAACGCATTTCTAATATTTATTGAAAAGGCAATGGTAAAAAAAAAAGAAAATCGAAATAATCGTAAATGTCATAAACTAATTTGTGAGTTAATTGTGAGTGAGCATTGTTAAAAATGATCCAATTTAGTAATGGTGAAAAATATGATATGATTAAGTGTTTTATAGAATGCGGAGAAGATTTAAATTTAACTTCCGAACTTTATTTTAATAGATAACTTACAGACAGCAAAACTTTGTGCCAAAAGTGTCGCCTAAACAATATTTTTAGATATCCAGAAAAGAAACAGCCAGACATCAAATTGTTCAAAAGCCTACAACAAAATTTAAAAGAGTTTAGATCATTTGTGAACCTTGAGCAAAAATATATAATAAATCTGGTAGAAAAGCTGTAGAAAATATTGCTTTAGAAACTGTAAGAGAAAATCCTAATATATCGTCTGGCGAAATAAAGGAAAATTTAGGAATCCCAAAAACAACTGCGTTGCGTTGCTTAAAAAAAATAACTTCAAACCCTATAAAATTAGGATTAGTCATCATCTATACCAAACTACTTTCAAAGGCGTCTCGATTTTTCCTAGTGGTTTTTGCGTCAGTGCAATGAAGTGCCAAGATTTGAAGGAACAATTATACGGACAGACGAGGCCCATATAAGCAGTACCGGAATTTTTAATCGGCATAATAACTACCATTGGGCTCATGAAAATCCATCCGTACGTAATCACTACAGTTAATCGTTAAGGATGATTTGGATTTGGTGTATGATGTGGTTTTATTGAATACCAAATAAGAGATTCTCATTTTTTTTTCACGATAATTTGAATACCAAATTTTATTAACATTCTGCGACAAGAAATAGAGCCCTTTGTAGACGATATGCCTGTAAGGCAATTTCAAACATTAATTTACCATCACGATGGCGTCCCAGGTCATACGTCAAATGAAACACGAAATGATTTAAATGCTCAATTTAAGGAGGATTAGTTAGTATTTATATATATGACTTAGGACTTTATGGAGTTTATCAATGTCTAGTTAGATAAGTTAACTAAAATGATAACTAACAATTGATTTCAACTAACTGGACATTAATATACAGCAAAGTAGTTTAGACATTGTTTAATTTTTAGGAAATGAGGGTCCTATTTTGTGGCCCGCTAGATCTCCCGATATAACCCCTGCCAACTTTTGGCTTTAGGGTTATTTTAAAAATATTATACAAAGTATTTGTTTTTGGTATTGCACTAGTTTCAACGATTTAGCCGACCGCCCATGATAAAGAGTTCTACCAGTACTCTAGTAGAGATAAAGAATGACACGTCCATGCACAGACGATTGCATGCTTCGCTCTCGCTTTGCCGGTCTCGCTTGCTCTTTTTGCCAACCCAATACCAACACATTCCGATACTGTATAAAGAGAACATTCTAATAACACAGAAAAATTGGAAAACAAAACATTAGCTGCGTTTCGGACAATAACAAATGCTATAAGGAGAAGGTGTCAAAAATATATAGATGTCAATGGAAGACAATTCGAACATTTATTGTAGTTTAGTTTTCCTATTTTAGGCAAAATTATTTGTTGTTAATAGTTTTCCATGGCTTCCTCACAAATATGCTAAATTTTTCGAAAATTAACCACTTTTTCTAGAGATAAATATGACAATATATCGCTGTATAGCTAACTTAAGTTGTGATCGAATAATCAAATAATTTATAGGGCGTTTCTATTTAAAAAACAAGTTATATCTCGAAAACTGAGGCATGTATAACTTTCTTCTTATCGGCAACGGATTCTACTCAAAAAAGTGCCTTAATAATGTATTCCTCGATTTTTGATTCGACACCTGGTAATTAAGAATGCCAATTTTCCAGAAACACTCTGTAGCTCGGTAGTCGAAAAAGATAGACGATCGCGGTTTGCGCCATTGTTTGCTTCTCGAAAATCGAACTCAAGACACCAATATTTGTTTTTGTCTATCTGCACAGTTTTAGAGAAAACTTCAAATCCCATACAATTTGGTCCGCCCTGTACATTATACATAACTTTTATATTTTACTGATCGTTCCCTTTTCAGCAACAGTGGAATAGAGGCCTTGCTTTAGTTAAACACTATTTTACTGTCCAAATTTCAATACAATTGGAATTTTCCTTCTTAACTTATTGTCCTTACAAGAAACGTGAAAGACTCAAAGATGAATGGACGAAGGTACACAGGCAGACGAATATTTTGAAAGTTGTTTAATTTTTTTATGACTATTTTAATGACATTTCTGAAAATAGCCTGTGAATAGAAAACAAATTTTCACTAACATTGTTTTTGATCTCTTGTCTTTTTTATGGTTTTTGACATAATCGCGAGAAATCTGTTTTGCGGTCGTTTTTTCAAAATGACGTTTCAAACTGGTGAGCTACCAACTATCTTCTTAGATAGTCTCCACATGAAATTTTCGGGTTCATTTATTCGGTATAGTGTTTTTTCTGAAATCGATCGGCAATGTCTATATTTTCCGAGCGATTTCAGATAGAAAAATGCACAATTTCAGTATTTTAGTCCGTTGCTAAGAAACTATCAGAAAACAGACCGGAAAAGATCCGTTGCCAAGCAACGATCAACAAAACCGTACGGGAATGAATGTTACTTTTTATGTATATTTTTAGACAGTAAATAAATACACGCATGCAAACCAACTCACATTAAAATTGCATTTATTAGTAAGCAGTTAGATTGTAATGAAGAAATGTTATGCATTTATACAAATTTCTTAATTGATAATAATATTGATTGTGATTTCAGAAAAAATAGTATGTGTACTTCGCTGTGAAAGCACATTCCCGGACTTCGATGCTTGTGCAATTTGCGTCGTCGTCCGGGAATGTATTGCTTTTACACCTAAATACACAATACACTATATTGTACCAGAATCTATTAGTCGTCAATTAAGTCAATGTTAACGGTCGATTTTAATTATGTGTTACATGTTAACAAATCATATGTTTGAATTAAAATTACTCCACTATCACTTCATTACTTTATAAAAATAATTGTGTGCTGTCAGTCAAACTATATGTTTTATTCATGTAAAATATGAATTTTTAGCTTGATTGATCACATAATGGAGTACATTATCTTGTAGAGCTATTCACGCCGAGTTTGATAGAACCGTATAACACCATACTAGTTTACGCTCCTAATCAAATTGCCATCAAAACATTATTTAATTATAAACCAATATTGAGCTCCTAAAAGTTGACAGTTTATTTCTTTCATGCTCAAGTAAATATGAATAATTGACCACTAAAATAAATTGACTCCTTCATGCGGAATAGAAGAACTCGGAGCGTTACCATTAGTGGAACATTTTTTCATACGGTAATAAAATCGAGTGGATATTTACACAGGGTGGTTTATGTAAGGTGATGTAATTCCATGAAAAAATGTTATGTAGATAATAATAATAATAATAATATCAATAATAATAATTATAACGGACACTTACTTGGGTGTCGAGCAACGCTCCACCCAAGAAGTGAGTGTAGTGAAAAACGCGGCAAGTATCAGCACCGACTCCGACAGATCTGGTCCTCAGAACTGTCGGGGAAGGACAAGGTGTCTGCTACCAACATGCTTGCCGTTCCGATCATTATCTACTCCTTTGGAGTAGTGAAATGGACTCAACTCGACGTAGGAACCCGCAAGAAGATGCATCTCAATAGAAGTTTGCATCCTAAATCGTCCGTTCCATGGTTATACTTCCCACGACATCGGGGAGGCCGTGGACTCTTGAGTTTGGAGAGTCTCCATAATATGATGGTTCTGGATGGAGCCTGTAAGACCATGAAAATGCAGGGGTAGGAGCCTTTATGTTTAAGGCAGCACAAAGAGCAGCCGATGAACTTGGTCTCTCCTTCGACGTCGAGCGGGTAAATCGCGACTCTGTCATCGAGTTGGAACCTGCTCGGCGAAAAGCCCAAATTAAAGCTGCAGAACACAACAATTTTCTGCAGCTTCATACGGATAAGCCAATGCATGGAGTTTTCTATAAAAATATAGAAAACCTTGGCTTATCCGAAAGGCTGACCTTTGCCTTCTTAAGGTCAGCCGGGCTGAAGTCTGAAACCAAGAGATTCATAATGGCTTGCCCGGATGGTGTATTTAACATCCTCGTCTATCGTAGTCGTGTCATGGGAATAGAGGTCCCTGATGTCAGCTGCAGGGCCTGTCGCAGGGCACCAGAGACTCTCATGCACTTGCTGTCGGCTTGCCCGACATATGCAGTCTCGTCCTATATCCAAAGGCACGACGGAGCATTACGAGTGCTTTACTACCATTTAAGGCACTCGTATGGGATAGACGAAACACCAGTGCTGCCTTACGCTCCGGGGGATATTGAGTCCGTTGTGGGAAATGAGAAGTGTCTAATTTATTGGAACTACTCTTTTCCCACCGTCAGGCAAATACAAGCCAACAAGTCTGACGTAGTCCTCCTCAACCATCAACTCAAGACAATGTTTGTCGTGGAGTTCTCGGCTCCCGCGGAGAGCAACATTGTCTTGAAGGAGGAGGAAAAACGGACAAAATATCGAGATCTGCTCTTCGAACTCCGCAGACTGTATCCAGACCATACTGTTAAGATAGTGGTACTGCGGGATGCGGGGAGTGGCTGTGAATAATTCGCTGGCGCTTCTCTCGTGAGAATGTCGGAGATACGGGAGAACTGTCCAGAATCGCGTGCGCGAAAAAATAATAATAATAATAATAGAGATAGCCTGATCCCGCTAATATTTTGCTTAGAAATCAATCTTTTGAGCCTTATGCTTAAAAAAGAAGGCAGAAGGTATATCATTAATAAAAACTCTGCGACAAAGCTCACACACCTGTCTTATATGGACGATTTGAAGCTATAGGTACACTGCAAACGAACTGCAACTGCAAAACCAACTTGAGCTCGTTATCGCATTCAGTAAAGATATTAGAATGAAATTTGGAATAGAAAAATGTACATTTATTCACGCAAAAAGAGGAGTCATCTAGGAATCGGGAAATATTCGGTTGATGAATGAAACAGAATTTAATGCCCTTCCTCCAGCAAAACATTACAAATATCTAGGCGCTAGGCAATGTCTTACTATCGAACAGACCCCATCAAATAAACTTTCAGAAGATAACTTCATGAAACGAGTGAAGACACTGTTGAAGACACACCTATACGCAGGAAATTTAACAGCTGCAATTAATACTTGGGCCATTCCTGTTATCTCGCACATATTTGGTGTACTTAAATGGACCCAAACGGATCTAGAACGGATAGATAGACAGTTACGAACAACGATGACTAAGTATAAAAAGCACCACCCAATATCTTCAAACAGTCGACTCAATTTGCCTAGAAGAAGAGGAGGAAGGGGACTCCATAGAAATTCGGACAGCCACGAAGAACTTCAAAACACCGTTGCAACGGCGGACATCAATTTCTCACCTCTAAATTTGGCTGCTCGGGCACCACCTGAAGTACAAAAAATGATGAGAACACTAGAAGAAGAGTGGAAGAGTAAGGCTATGCACAGAAGATACGCTGCCGCACTATATAGTCAGGATATTGACCTTGAACTGTCAACTACTTATCGCCGACAGGGCTTTCTAATGCCGGAGACAGAAGGCTTTATTAACGCCATCCAAGACCAGGTTGTGCCTTCAAGAAATTACCGTAAGTATATACTAAGACAGGATATAGCAGACGACAAATCCAGACTTTGTGAATCTACTTCAGAGACAATCCAACACCTAGTGTCCGCGTGTACTTATCTTGCGCCAAAGGATTATCTGGATCGTCACAACAGAGTAGCCGGTATAGTCCACCAGGAAATCTGCAAATATGAAAATTTTGTTAATCAAATCGTGCCATACTACAACTACAGACCAGAAGTCTTTCTAGAGAACGAAGATATCAAAATATACTGAGACGTGGGAATTATAACAGGTAAGGAAATCAGACATAATAAACCTGATATATTAATCCTAAACAAAAAGCAAAAATGTGCTCACATTATGGACGTTACAATTCCCCTTGATGAGAATGTAAGAAAAGCGAGAAATGAAAAGATCAGTAAGTACCAAGACCTAGCAAATGAACTAAAGGCTATTTACTTACTTGAGAAGGTGTCCATATTGTCCATAGTAATATCAGTAAGTGGGTTGATAGATAAAGAGCTGCCTAGAGCGCTTAACCAACTGGGTATAACTGACCATCAGAGGGTGATAGGACTTGCACAAAAAGCTACAATCCTAGCTACGTGTAGCACTGTTCGAAGGGTGATGGCCCATGAGCAGACCGTTGGTCATCTAGACCCCGATTTACTATGAACCAAGAAATCCAACACATAGTTGTGAAAATAATAATAATAATATAAGAGAGTAAAGAGCATATAGAATCTTTAATTAGAACTACTCGTGAATTTAGTGATGATGTACCTAAGGGTGTCATCTGGCCTAGAAAAATGTGCAAAGGTAAACACCAGGAACAAGCCGAAATAATTGAAAATATCAATACACTTGACCCGACTGAGGTTTATAAATATTTAGGCATTGCTTAGAATCGATGTATCGACCACACAAAGCTAAACAAATTTTTAAGGAAAAGTGCAGGGCTAGATTTACAGAAATATTAAACACTTATCTTAACTCTGTAAATTTAACCACGGCCATTAACACATGGACAGTACCAGTCTTGACATATTCGTTTGGAATCCTCAAATACTTGGACTCAGATCTGGAGGAACTTGACAGATTGACGCGCAGACTGTTAACAAAATCACCATCCACGCTCTTCAGCGGAAAGACTGTATTTAAAAAGAATGAAAGATGGACGCGGATAAATATTTATAACAGCAGGAGGCCAACATGAGAGAATACTTCCATCAAAATCAACCAATTCAAAATGTCGTTGAGGCGGATCGCGGATACACTGCACTTAGGTTAAGTTTACCCCATGGAAATGCCAGAGAAGTCCCACAACGTAAGAGTCATACATCCTGGCAAGAGAAAACGCTCCATGGTAAATACCCTTCAGCGTAGACAAAGAAGGATCGCTTATGTGGTTGAAAAAGGACCAACTCCACCCTACAACTGAAGGTTTCATTATTTCTATCCAGGACCGTGTGCAAAGAACCCGAAACTACGATAAGACCATCTTAAAGACAAACGTAGAAGATGTCTGCAGAAAGTGCGGAAGACCAGAAGAAACGATCGAGCATATAGCAGCCGGATGCTCGACTCTAGCTGACACCGCATATTTAGACAGACACAACCAGATTGTCAAATCAATTCATGCGGAAATAGCTAAGAAATACAAACTAGTGGAAAATCCTCTCCCCCTTATTACCGCTGTACACCTTGCCCGTTATTAGAATGCACCAATATCTTTTATACTGGGATATGCCAATCCTTACAGATAGAACTGTAGACTATAACAGGCCAGACATAGTGCTCATTGAAAAGAAAAATAAAAAAGCCACAAACATCGACATAGGCTGCCCACTCCCGCATAATCTGATGAAGTCAGAAACAGGAAAGTGTCAAAATAGAAAAAGTTTAGAAATCGAAGTCAAGCACATCTGGAAGAGTAGAAATCGTCCCTATTGTGATTCCAGTGGAAGGAGTTATGACAAAACAGTTAAAGAAAAACATGGAAAAACTGGGTCTGCCAAGATTTCATTACGCTGTCATACAAAAAATAGCAATCCTCCAAACGTGCCACATAACGAGAAAATTCTTAAACAGAAAAGGATAGGATAAAGTTCTTCCCTGATTCTAAGGATATACCAGCTTAGCTGAGATAAAGTAGATAATAAGACAATATAGAAATGCCCTCAAGATGATGAGCATTCGTAGGAGTATTCATCCTAATCGTCCGTTTCTCGTGTTTATCTCTACGTCATCGGTGCGGCTAAGGACTTATGGGTCTAGAGTGTATGCAGTATGCATGGAAGAGTAGCACTGAGTAATGAGTATAGTATGTATACTTTTGCTATTAGTGAGAGATCATGAATCGTGGGGGTGGGCGTGTCGAAGGACCTTTTGTAAATGGAATATTTTTGAACAATTTAATAATGATAATTTAGTTAATAATTAATACATTCGATCCACAGAATATTATCCGTCACAAAGTTCACGAAATATTTTACAGTAAATCAGTTTCCGCACATGCTTTCGTCAAAAGTAAATCATTCATTCATGTTTAAATTTTTTTACGTATTAATATAATAGATCATGTATGTGCAAATTTGTTTTACTTTATTTTTTATTTCATATATTAATATTAATTTATTGAATGAATTTCATCAACTTTTGTTTATTATTATTTGATTTTCTAATAACTTCAATCTCAAATAGTACCACGTCTCCACTATTCTTTATGACAAAAAACTGATTTGTAGAGGAATTTCCTGTCGTATTCGACAGGACTATATTTAGTATGCGATTTTTAATTCTTACATTTTTCACACTGCGAGTAATATATTTAACCATAAAAACAGATTTCAGCTGTGTTCTATGTTCTACTGACATATAAAATACAGATATAAACGTATAAGGAAGGTGAAGTGAATATCTACAGATCAATAGATATTATATGATTGACATTATCACGATAGCCCCAGTTCGTAATAATACGGACTACCTTCCTTTGTAACCCAAGTTTTCGGTGCTTGACCCTTACGTATCAAACTAGATGACATTTGAGACACGAACAAGGTGAAATAGGTACTAAAATTTAACAGCATAAAGGGGACTATAAGATTTAACTAATAAATGATGACGCAGATATTTCCAAATAATTCGTTCTTAATACTATCAAAGTGTGGACTCTAGTTACGTATGCAATCCAAATTAATAGACAGAAACTTTTCCATTTCTGCATTCTCAAAAGATTTAAGATTCTGTGGAAAAATATATATTTTCTTTTAGGCTTAATTTGTTAATCAGGAACAATTTTGAAACAGTTGACTGCTCTTATATCTAGCATTTCATTAGTTCTTATTACAGTTCTGCTTCTTTCCTTAAAATCATAAATACAAAACAAAAATGGCATATTACGATTTTAAGTTATCGGTTGGGTGAGTTCCTGTCAGGTAAGATTTCAGGTGGAAAATAGGATGAATAGGTTAGGTTTCAGGGTAGATGTTTGGATAACTATTTTTGTGTTAATCAACCTTGATTCCTAGCACCCAGGGAAAGAAGAAAAAACTTCTGCTAATGAAAATTCAACAAATGTAGAAGATTGAAACTGTCCCAACAAAAACACCAAAGTATGATTAACAGCTAAAGTAGGAGCAAAGTTACTTTACAAAATTGATCGTGAATCTAATTTCTGACGATCAAGCTTATACAAGGTAATTATGAATTGGCATCAATGGATCTGAAGACCAAGCTGTAGAGAACATCTTTACAAAGCTCACTTCTGTGTGCGTGCAATTATAAATACATCTGCATCTACACTTATAAAAGTATCTGATGATATTTGTCAAAACACAGATAACATTAAAGCAACTTGTTTAGTTCTACTTAATTTTAGTAAAGCCTTCGATACATTGAATCCACTTATTTTACTCTATAAATTGCATTATTTCGATTTTTCTGATTTCTTTAAATCTTACTTAACCGGCAGAGAACAATGTGTAGCTGTAGCAATAGACAATAAAACTATTAAATCCACAATTGCACTACTATATCAAGGGGTACCTTAAGAGTCCATTTTAGGGCCCCTGCCATTTTTAATATACGTCACAGACATGAATTGTGAAATTCAATATTCTAGTGTAATGCAGTATGCAGATGATTCTCAGTTAACTCTCGATGTTTGCCCAGGTAATAAAGTAGTTGCACAAGAAAATATTTCGACAAATTTACAAAAAATTAAAAAATTTTCCTTGGCTCATAACTTAGAAATTAATGCATCTAAATCTGTTTTATTGATAGCAGATTCAAAATATTCCAGGGATAAACTGTCTTATTTTGTTGTTAAGATTGGTGATGATGAGATACTTACTTAAATCAAGTGAAGTAAAAAATCTATGGATGATGCGCTTACTTTTAAATCGCATATTTCTAATAAAGTAAGACTGGCATTTAATCGCTTAAAAGGTACCCATATAAAACTTTGATGTCACCTACTGTCAAATATCGCTTATGCAACAGCCTTGTACTCTCAATCCTTGCTTACGGTGATATAGTATATAACAACTTCATTAGTGCTGCTACATATTGTCTGATATAAACAGTTCAAAATCCTTGCATGCACTTTGCGTACAATATTCCCTTTAGAAATCACATTATTCGTTACTTAAATCAAAATTATATCCTAAATATGAAAAATAGACATATATCACACATGTACGGACTTATTTATAAACTGATTACTACTGGTGAGCCCCGATACCTACGAAACAAGTTCTTAATCCATAATCATGATCAAAATGCTAGGTATATGCAAGATTTAAGAATACCGAAACACAAATCCTCCGCTTACCAAAAGTCATTCACATATAATGCAATCCATATGTGGAACAAGCTGGATTCAAACATTAAAGAGTTATCTGCAAAACCATTTAATTGTAAAATAATAAGTATGCTGCTTGCCGATCAAAATGTTGCCACCTAAAATCAGCGATACCCTTCCCTGTAGCTGCAAAAATAGATTAATTTCAGCAGCTTTGACTTGGGCTTTTTCAGACCGAGTTCATCGGCGGCTCTGCGTGCTGCCTTAAACAAAAAGGCTCCTACACCTGCACTTTCATGGTCTCGGACCATGCAGAGGAGGGGATCCGAACTCCTTATGACCTTACAGACTCCATCCAGAACCATCCTGTTATGGAGACTCTCCAAACTCAAGAGACCACGGCCTCCCCGATGTCGTGTAAGATATAATCGTGGAACGGACGATTTAGGATGCAGACTCCTATAGAGATGCATCTTTTTGCGAGTTCCTACATCAAGTTGTCGCAGCTCCTCTTGATTCCATTTGATTACTCCAAAGAGGTAGAGGAGAATCGGAACGGCAAGTATATTGGTAGCAGACACCTTGTTCTTCCCCGACAGTTCTGAAGACCAGATCTGTCGGAGTCGGTGCTGATACTTGCCGCGGAGAGCGCTTTTTACTACACTCACTTCTTGGGTGGAGCATTGCTCGACACCCAAGTAAGTGTACGACTCTCCGGCATCTAGATGATGTAAGCTGCTTCCATCCACAAGCTGCGCATCCTTTCCGTAGTCACCGCATGGTCCTCTCTTGTCCACACACATGTCCAACCCAAATTCCATGCCGACCGCAGGCGTGTACTCCTGTACCACCCTAAGGGACTGGCGTAAATCCCTCTCTCCGGAGGCATAAAGTTTAAGGTCATCCATGTAAAACAGTGACCTTATGCCTCCTATCGCCTTATTATTATTATTTTTTGTTAAAAACCAGTCACCCTTCTCTGTGGCTCCGACCCTCACAGAGGGGAGCTGGTAATACCGGCAGCCACTCCCCACACCCGTGGGGTAAGTGACTACTGGGTCCGGGAATCGTGTGCCCCGAGCAGACGTAATGAACCGAGAATGACGGCCTTCTGCATTCTGCCGGCTAAGACCTCTGCCGAATTTCGGCATGCCGGTATGATCTTAAGTTCCGAAAGTAGTGTGTGTGTCTCGTTCCACCGAAGGCTCCTATAATCAGTACCACTATCTTAACAGTATGGTCTGGATACAGTCTACGGAGTTCGAAGAGCAGATCTCGATATTTTGTCAGTTTTTCCTCCTCCTTCAAGACAATGTTGTTCTCCGCGGGAGCCGAGAACTCCACGACAAACATTGTCTTGAGTTGATGGTCGAGGAGGACTACGTCAGGCTTGTTGGCTTGTATTTGCCTGACGGTGGGAAACGAGTAGTTCCAATAAATTAGACACTTCTCATTTCCCACGACGGACTCAATATCCCCCGGAGCGTAAGGCAGCACTGGTGTTTCGTCTATCCCATACGAGTGCCTTAAATGGTAATAAAGCAATGCTCCGTCGTGCCTTAGGCCGAGACTGCATATGTCGGGCAAGCCGACAGCAAGTGCATATGAGTCTCTGACGCCCTGCGGCTGGCCCTGCAGCTGACATCAGGGACCTCTATACCCATGACATGACTACGATAGGCCATTATGAATCCCTCGATCTCAGACTTCAGCCCGGCTGACCTTAAGAAGGCAAAGGTCAGCCTTTCGGATAAGCCAAGGTTTTCTATATTTTTATAGAAAACTCCATGCATTGGCTTATCCCTGTGCAGCTGCAGAAAGTTGTTGTGTTCTGCAGCGTTAATTTGGGCTTTTCGCCGAGCAGGTTCCAACTCGGTGACAGAGTCGCGATTTACCCGCTCAACGTCGAAGGAGAGACCAAGTTCATCGGCTGCTCTCTGTGCTGCCTTAAACAGAAAGGCTCCTACCCCTGCATTTTCATGGTCCCGGACCATGCATTTTTATTATTATTTTATTTCTAAAAGCCAGTCACCCTTTAAACTCTGTGGCTCCGACCCTCACAGAGAGGAGCTGGTAGTACCGGCAGCCACTCCCCACGCCCGTGGGGTAAGTGACTCCTGGGTACGGGAATCGTGTGCCCTGAGCAGACGTAATGAACCGAGATTATTATTATTATTATTATTATTATTTTCGCGTGCGCGATGCTGGACAGTTTTCCCGTGTCTCCGACATTCTCACGGGAGAAGCGCCAGCGAATTATCCACAGCCACTCTCCGCCTCCCGCAGGGTTAGTGACTGTAGATGCCAAAATGAATCCTGTCAGTTCAACTAGCCAGAAAGAAAGACGTTTCCAAATTTTGAAGAAATTTAGGTCTTTATATCATATATTTTATCTCGGTTTTCTAAAAGCATCGTTGCAAATTCATTTTCTTTTTTAAAACGTGAATATAAGCTCCCTCAGCAATAAAATAACCTTCCCAGAATGTCAAGATTGATAACACGTCAGTAAATCTACACTAACATTTTTCGCTATAATGTGTTTTTACCATATCTCAGATGCATTGTATCACTATTATCACCAAGGTCTTTTTTATTTTTAATAATTTGTTATAAATCTTCAGAAAGTTATGCATTCTAAGATATTTGGGGTAAATTTGAAAAAACAATTTTAGGCATTTGAAATTTCACTGTCACGTGACTAAGTCGGGATTTAAATACATGACAATGAAATTTCAAATGTCTTTTTTTAAATTATCCAAAAAATGTTTAAATATTTTCTTTTGATATTCTATTTGTTTGCAAATAAAAGTTATTTTTAATAAGACTATTATGAAATAAGTGAAAGTTGCAGTATGGTGTTGTAGACTGCGAATACCTACTTGAGCAATAAAGATAAGAAATATATTGACTGTGTACTCAAGTGACACTACGTAAAAATAAATTGAGCTATATTTGAGTAAAATGTTAAACAAATAGGCATTCGCAGTCTGCCACTACCGACTTGCAACTTTTACAAA
The DNA here is from genome assembly GCA_936432065.2 of Rutpela maculata. Lineage (NCBI taxonomy): Eukaryota > Metazoa > Arthropoda > Insecta > Coleoptera > Cerambycidae > Rutpela > Rutpela maculata. The sequence goes on along the minus strand of OW386290.2, from coordinate 44,386,647 downwards.
ATAATGTATCAAATATTTCAATGTTGCAATGAAAAGAAGTTTAAAATTATTAAACACTCTTTTTCAGTTAAACCTTCAAAGAGCTAAGCAACGTCGGATATTACCATTAAAAATAAATTTTACGCCCGTGCTTCCTGGTCTTAGACAAGTCAAAATAATTTAAATTCAGTTGACTAATGATAATGCTTATCTTTGAGCCAAGGCAATCCATCAAAATTAAATATAAGACTGCTACAAACAGAATGTGTTTTAACTGTAATGTGAAATATTAAAATATACAGTCCGAAAAATAAAAAATAAGACATAAATTAAAGGTTAATGAAATAAGAAATGTAAAAAATTATGAAACGAAATTTTGAAGAAATGAAAGTCAGTAATACCAAACCACAGTCGAATACACTTTTAATATAAATAAATAACGTTCTGCGAAATCTGTAAAAAAAATAATAGCATCCATGTATTTTAAACTAAATATTACTGTTCATTTAGCAATTTCTCTTTTGTCTCATGTCATGAAGGAGCTTCAATTGTTTTCATCCGCTATTTACCGCTACAAAATTAAAATAATTTTATATACAAGCAAGTGGTTTAATAGAAACTATTAGAATAATAGAAAATTAAAAAGTGTATGGGTTTTTACAGTAAAGATTTAGATTTTATAACACTCTTATTTTGCTGTGACGCAAACCTACATCCTTTGTAATGCAATCGGTTATGCCTTGCGTCAGTTTCACAGTTAAAGCGCCAAAACGCTATTTTCTCTATCAACAGTATGACCAAAATGTCAATTTGCTGGCTGCCTTTTCCTGAAGGGATGGGCAGCTGCTAACTTATATAACACCCTTAGATGTAGACAGATAATCTGAAAAGCAGAACTAACAGGGAAGAATTTTTGATTGAAACATATGTGGACGTTGCCTTATATAGGGCATTTACACAAGACATTCTACATAATATCATTCCTATGCGTCATAATAAAACAATTTTTTCATGACCGAGAATAATCTTTGGCATCTAATCATCAAAGTTTTGTAGGATATATAAAAAATGTAACTATGGAAGTTGTGACCAAAATTTTTGCCTCATGAAATTAATAATTTCATTTGCTATTTGACTTATATTTGCTTACTTGTTTAGCTATAGTTGTTTAATTTTAAACTATAGGATGCAGCCGCTACTGCAGACTTAAAGCATTGATGGTGATTTATAGATACGCAATGTCTATCGCAGCAACAGCTAATAAAGTTGACAAAGTTTCTGATAAAGAAAGAATCAGTATAAGTGGATGGATTCAATAACTCTGATATTTTTCTACTTGGCTTGATTGTTTACTGGATGTACTTTTATCAAACACTTGTGCTGATCTGTTGTTTCCTGCTTTATTTCTTATAAGATGGCGATGATGAGTATGAAGTGGGTGAAGATCTGCATACTTGCAATTAATATCAAGGATATTTAATCCTTCTTTATTGTCTCTAATTGTACAAGTTGACCGGATTTCAGTTTTTATGTTTTGTACTTTCACAATCAAAGAAGATCCAAAAACATCAATGTGGCCAATTTTCAAATTTATTCATTTACCTCTACGGCATGCCCCAGTAGTCCCCCAACATCAGTGCAACTTTCATTATGTTAATTAGTAAACACTTGTATGCTAAAATTAAATAGTCAAATGTTGTTCGTCATTTACTTCTAATAGCAAGTATTTCATGTAATGTCTTATCAACTTTTGATTCTCTGGAACTATAAACAGCAGAATTTTTGTCAATGTTAAAATTTGCTATAGGGCCACACGTTCACCAAGAAATATTAAGACCAAAGTGTGGATGGTTTACAGACCATTTTCACCAAAATGAAAGCTAAAATAACATTTTTGTTGTTCCTTTTTTTCTTTTTATACATTTTTCAAAATTGGTTTTAGATTCCATCATATAATTATATTGACTAGGCGGGTCACAAAAATGTTGTAAAACCAGCATTATTGACAATTTCTTGTTCTTCAGCAGCCACTTGATCCACAGTTTAAAAATGTATGCCTCTATTGCAGACGAATAAACGCTATTTGTCCATTTGATATTTTAAGATGACAAAACTTAATCTTGATAAAAACGAATCAAAAGCAACTATATTATTAGAGCGCTACTACAATTCATAAGAAAATTCGCTTTAAATATCGGGGCTATGGAAAAAATAGTATATATATTACCCGAGAATGGGTCATTTTCTTGTCCTCGGTGTATTGTATCCCTCTGCTTCCACTCGAAACATAACTTTATATCTTAGGCAAAAAACGTGTACGTCTCTCCCTTGCTACACAGTATGCTATATTAAAGGAAAGTTTGAGCAGTGTTTTAAATAGCCATTAGGACATTGGAAAAGTTTGATTGTTCACTGTGGCTTCTTTATTGTTAGTATGTATATTTACTAAAAACCAACATGTAGGCAATAAAGGACTAAGAAAATAGCTTTTCTGTTATAGAATGGTGAATTTTTTTTTTGTTATTAAGGTGTTAGATATACACGGTGCCAATGAATCGGTGATACAAACTTGCGGTGCTGATTCCTGACGATATTTTTAGACAAAAAGTCTATATGAACTCACCCTGAGGTGACAAGAACTCACTTTATGATTATTTATGCAACGCTACATAATACAAAGTTACCTCTGTTTATATCTCTTTACTTTTCATATAGTAGGGCAGCTTATCATGAAAATGTGGACACACCGGACAAAACCACCAAATTTTTTCAGGTACTAGTAAGGTAAGTAGCTTTCAATGTTTGATAGGAACCAACTCTTCCATCGGCCATCTTGGATTTTATAGCAGCCATTTTGAAATTCTAAATTACTTAGAACCACAAACTTGGTGTCTAAGTATACATATTTGGGGTCAGGAAATACAACTACACAATTTTTAAATGTATCACACTATATATTTATTTACTAATATATGTACTTGCCAATTACAAACTATTGAACTGTGTTGTCTGGTGTGTCCACATTTTCTAATATGTTTCTTTTATCTTGTGTCTGATTGAATTGTAATACAAGATGGATTGGAAAATTGCATGATATCAGAGAACAACTTCAGAAAATCTAAAATGTCCACTCAATGCATATGGAATCAAAAACAAGACAACACCGTTCCGGTATTTCTTGAACAATATCATTGAGTTTAGAAGTTTGGAGTTATTTCCAGTGAAACTAAATTTTGAAAGCGACATAAGTGCCGATGAACTGGTCAAAAACCATGGTGCAAGGCACAAATCTTGTTACGTTAAGTTCAGCAATTTGAAGTTGGATATAGCTAAAAAGCGGGAAAATACTTCAGGAGGTAGTACAACTGCGGAGAAACGATCACGGCATGAAGCGAAAGACAAAATACCGTGTTTGCTATGTAGTGGAAGCGATGGACTCCTTCATGAACTTCGAACATTAGCAGCTGATACGGGCATACGAAAAATGGCAACAGAACTGCAAGAAACCCAGTTGTTGGCAGTATTAGAAGGCGGGGTATTGCCCTTGACACCAAATATCATCTGCAATGTTATACATCACTGAGAAATCGCTACCGGTTTCACCTAAGAAAACTAGAGGATTTGATGATAGGATTTGATGGAAGTATCTGCAGAGGAAAGTCAGATAAAGGCTACAGCACTTGTGGAGCTTTATAGAGAACTGTGTGGAAGATGGGACCTTCTACGTTAAATTTTCAAAGTTGCATGAACTGTATGAGAACAGATTAAGATCCTTGGCGTTGAGAAGGAGATTAACAGAATCAGATTAAAGGAAAAAGTGCTAGCTTACTTTCCACAAGTGCAAGAACAAAGTGATGAAAAGTATAAAGTTTTGGTATTTGAAGAAGGCATGCGGAAAATGCTGCTGCAGGCCATGTCATGTGCGCAAAGAAATTGCAAGTTACCCAGATGTCCACTTCGATGGTAATTTTCCATCTGGGGTTGTCAAGAACAGTCAGTGCCAACTGTTCTGAAGACCCTCGCATGTATGATTTTGTATGGCGCTGATATGACTGATCAAGATGCTATACATTCACAGGCGAATCTCACAATCTGCCAGACCATTGTCTTCAACTGCAAGAAACATGCGTCTGCATCTACGAAATCCCGGCATTCATTAGAAAGGGAAACACCATTGCCACTTTACATCGGAATGAAAATACACACAGACACCGTAACCAGATTTGCCATGCACCATGGTTTTGGACCAGTTCATCCGCACTCATGTCACTTCCAAAATTTAGTTTCATTGGCAATGACTCCAAGCTTTTAAACTCATTGATATTGTTCAAGAAAAACCGGTATGGTGTTGTTTTGTCTTCGATTCCATGTGCATTGAGTGGACATTTTAGATTTATTGTTTTCTGACAAATCATGCACTTGTGCCAATCCATCTTGTATTACAATTCAATCTGAAACAAAATAGGAAAACATATTAGAAAATGGACAAAACAGTTCATCGGTGAATAGGTTGTAATTGGTACGTATATTAGTGAATAAATATATAGTGTGATAAATTTAAAAATTGTGTGACCCCAAATATGTATACTTAGACACCAAGTTTGTGGTCCCAAGTGATTTAGGAGCTGAGATATTGATAATATACCATATTTCAAAATGGCCGCTATAAAATCCAAGACGGCCGACGGAGGAGTTGGTTCCTATCAAAAATTGAAAGCTACGTACCTGGAAAAAAATTTGGTGGTTTTGTCCTATGTGTTCACATTAACGCAAAATTCGACATTAAGCTGCCCCACTAATAGGCTGAACGGTAGATAGTACTGTCGTAAGCAAAAAAAAATAGGACAATCATTTTTTTCTAATGTAAATCTGTCTCTATTTACACACTTCCAATGAATTTTGACAAATAACTGACAATGTCACAAAAATTAAAGTTAGATGTACACAACTAAATTTTAGCAAAAAAAACGTTATAAGACTTGTCCCATTTTTTTTGCGCACGACAGTACTATCTGTATTTCACTTAATTTTCCTTAGTATTATAATTTGATTATTCTAACAGATAGCTCTGCCCTTGCATAATTAATGAATTCTATAACAAGACACAATTGCATTTTGTATATTTTATTTACAGGTAAACTAACACTCTACAACAGTCAAAAGGTAGCTTTCATTCAAAAAATAGCGGTATTATATAACGTATTATTAAAATGTTAAACCAAAACACCTTTTAGTCTTCGAAAATACACATTTTAAATATGAATTGAAACTTTTAATCCTAGATATATATTTAACTAATCCATATGTCTATAAATTGGTGACCCCGAAAAAGAATACCACGAAAAAATACCCTGAAAAAGAATACCCCGAAAAAGAATATCCCCAAAAAGGAATACCTATAAATTGGTGACTCCGAGAAAAATACCTTTAGGTCAGTGACCCCGAATAGGAACGTCTATAAATTGGTATTTCTCTGGCATGAAGTATGAAGTTATATTTTTAAAGCAAACAAAATCATCTATAAATTAGTAACCCCTGAAGAGAACATCTACAAATTGAGTATCTATAAATTGGTTGAGCATCTATAAATTAACGGTATATAAATTGATATTCCCCAGTGATTCCTGCAAATTGATAATCCCAATATTTCCAATTAATTGATTATCCCGACGGAAGGTCTAAACCGGAAGATTTAAATTACCTTACCTCGAACACCTTCACTCATAACTCTGGAATGTATAATTTAGAATAATATATATTTATAAATATCCCTGATTCGAACATCCTAAGAAGCGTAGAATAGGATACCACATGCTATGAATTGATTTTTGGAAACATCATATCCCCTAATATATGGTCATGTGCTTAGAAGTATTAGCCTCAATCAACACAATATTTTATTGGAATCTATTTTTTCAACTCCCAAGAAAATATATTTGGACGACTCCTCAGGAAGATTGCCCCCAAAACTTTATTTATTTGGTAAGTGAATTGTTTTGCCATTTGTCATTATTCTCCGTTATTTAAAAGAATCACTCAGTCATTTCAATGGCACCTCCTACAGAAATTTTTTATTGGATGACATACCAGTTTCATCAGGTGCTGGCACATCTCATGGTAATTACGTCACGACCATTAAACTGCCACCTTTTTGGGTATCCAAACCAGAAATATGGTTTACTCAAATTGAATCGCAATTTTCTATTCACAGGATCGTTAGCGATCGGAAAAATACGATTATGTCATTGCCAGTTTACCCCCGGAAATTATTACGACGGTGTATGACGTTGTCACAAATCAGCCGGAAAGAGATTATATGATAACTTGAAAAATATTCTAATTTCTCGTTTGACCTCAAGCGAGGAAAAGCGGTTAAAGGACCTACTCTCTGGTTCCCAGATGGGGGACCTGAAACCATCAGATTTTTACCGGTCGATGCTATCAACAGTCGGAGGTTCCAATGTGGTGAGGCAGGACCTCCTGGTCAAATTATGTAAGCGGCGATTGCCTAAAACCATTTTCATCGCAATCACCGCATCCGGGAAAACCGAAATTAAAGAGTTAATTGACATCGCCGATCGTATATGGGAGTCGTGTCAAAATTCTATGACTTCCCTTACCTCTATGTAGCGTCGATCCCACAGTTTCTACGTCAAATTTGATAGCAACATTTCAAGATACGTTAAATCAGGTGTTACACAAACAAGAAATCTTTACATCTCAATTACATGCTATTGAATCTAAAGTTTCTTCAATAACTTCCGCTGCTCCTACAGTTTCTAGCACCTTTTGCGATAATTGTAGAAGTCGACTCGACTCAAGAAATCGCAGAGGCTCAAGGCCCCGTTCTAATAGTCGAAGTGGTACCAGCGTTAGATATAATCCTTCTAATGCCAAAGTTTGCTATTACCATCAACTTTATGGTCGTAAAGCATTTAAATGTCTCGGAGATTGGTGCACTTTCGCCAAAGATGTCAAAACCGACAATCAAAGATGACTAAAAGTCAATGATATTTTGACAACTGACGTTAATATTTCAGATACTAAACGTCGACTTTTTATATTTGATAATGCTAATAACTTAAAATTTCTCATTGACACAGGCGCTGATTTATCAATAGTACCTCGGAATCTGTTAACAGATACTAAAAGGAACCCCGATGTTGTACTGACAGCTGTTAATGGCTCTATTATAAATACCTTCGGAAAGAAATTTTTTAAAATTGATTTAAACTTACGTAGGTTATTTCCTTTCGTTTTTAATATTGCAGATATCAAGGTCCCGATTATCGGAGCAGACTTTTTATCTCATTTTGGTTTAATTGTTGATTTGAAAAATAAATGTTTCATCGACAATATGACTAGTTTGTCAACATATTTATTTTCTAACAATGGTCCTTTACATTCTCCTAAGTTATTTAGCATATCAAATGAATTCACTGCATTACTTTTACAATTTATTAGTTTAATTAGCTCCCCAAATTACAATTTGCCCGTTAAACATTCCGTAGAGCATCATATTGTTACAGAAGGTCATTTATCTTTCTCACGCCCACGTAGGTTGGATAACATTAAATTTAAGATAGCTCAGAATGAATTCAATACTATGGTAGAATTAGGCATTTGTGTTTCTTCTTCTTCTTCCGTATCCTCACCATTACACATGGTTGAAAAAAAAGAAAGTAACGTTTGGAGGCCTTGTAGACACTACCGTCGTCTAAATTCAATTACTGTTCCTGACAGATACCCGTTGCCCCACCTCCACGACTTTAACTCACAGTTATATGATTGTGTTATTTTTTCAAAAATAGATTTGATACGGGCTTATCACCAAATACCTGTCGCAAAAAGTGATGTTTTTAAAACAGCGATTACTACTCCTTTCGGTTTGTTTGAATTTGAGCGTATGCCTTTCGGCTTACGTAACGCCGGTCAAACTTTCCAACGTTTCATGAACGAAGTTTTAGTAGGTTTGTTCTTCATTTTCGTCTATTTAGACGACATTCTGATTGCAACTAAATCTAGTTCAGAACATTTAGAGCACTTGAAACTTGTTTTTCAGAGGTTAGAATTATATGGCATAAATATTAAACCTTCAAAATGCATATTAGGTGTCAGTCATTTAACATTTTTAGGACACAATATTTCTTCAGCCGGTATTTTACCTTCTTCCGAACGTATTGATGTCATTAATAATTTTCCCTTACCTACTACAGTCAAACAGCTTCAGCGTTTCATAAGTATGGTTAACTTTTATCACCGTTTCATACCTTCTTTCGCTGAAATCTTAATTCCTTTATATGCACTTTGTACTAGCTTACTACATGATAAATTTAAAATAATAAATGATTGGCCGCCCGTCTTCACAGTTTTTCCAGAGCCAAAGCAGCTATAGCTGGTGTAACTTTTTTAGCGCATCCTCGTTGTAATGATAGCTCATTTTTATCGCTGACAGTTGATTGTTCAAATGTCTCTATGGGGGCAGGCAGTTCTTGAACAACGCGATGACAAAGGTTTACTTGCTCCATTAGCCTTTTTTTCACGAAAACTTACTGTAGCACAGACAAAATACAGTACCTTTGACAAGGAACTTCTTTCTTTGTTTACAGCGATTAAACATTTCAGATTTTTTACTAAAAGGTCGCACATTTATTTGCTTTATTGACCATAAACCTTTGGTCAAAACATTATTCACTAAAACTGAAAGATCTTCCAGGCAAACTAGACATTTAGAATTCATTGCTCAATTTGCCTGCGAAATTAGACATATCAAAGGAAAAAATAACATTGTTGCTGACACTTTATCACGTGAACATGATACGTCTTCTTTACAACAATGCATTTCCCCAATTGTTATCAAAAGTCTAACCTAATTGATATTAACTTTGACTTAAATTTATTGAGCGAAGCTCAGGAAGATGATTCTGACCTTAAATTTTTACTATCAGATACTTCATAGAACACAAAGAGAACTTTTCATTTAAAGAAAATTAAAATTCCATATTCTGACAAGTTTATTTGGTGCGACGTTTCCCGCCCTAAACTTCGTCCTTATGTTCCTATCGTTTATAGACGGACAATTTTTGATATATTTCATGGTTCATCTCACCCTGGTATCAAAGCGACTAGAACATTAGTTTCTAAAAATTATTTTTGGCCCAAAATGACTTCAGATTGTAATCTCTGGGCAAACAATTGTATTAGCTCTCAAACTAATAAAGTGACAAGACATACATACAAGGAGCCCGATTGCTAACTTTGATATTCCTACGCTTCGACCACATACATATAGATTTAATAGGACCATTACCTCCTTCTAAAGGTTGTTCTTATATTCTTACTGTGATCGAACGTTTTACTAGATGGCTCGAAACTTATCCACTTCAGGATATTACTGCAGAAACTGTAGCGCGTACGTTATTTCAGAATTATGTTTGCCGATTCGGTGTCCCTGTCACAGTGACAACCGATCAGGGCGTCCAATTTGAATCGAAACTGTTCAAAGAATTTTCAAGATTTTTGGGATTTCATAGAATTCGTACGACACCATATCATCCTTCCTCGAACGGAATGATTGAAAGGTTTAATAAATCTCTTAAAACTGCTTTGAGGGCTAAAGCTTCTACACCACATTGGGTAGATGAACTTCCTATCATACTATTTCAGGACCATCCTTAAAGACGATTTGCAATGTTCCTTCGCAGAACTCGTTTTTGGTGAAACTATATGTTTACCAGGTGAATTTTTCATAAAATCATATACTTGTACGGATATTTCTTGTTTTATTACTAAATTAAGTACTTCTTTTGATAATTTAACGTTCATTCAACCTTTTCACCATGTTAATTACAAATCATTCGTCAGTTCAGACATATTGACTTGTAATTTTATTTTCGGAAAGAACGTTTTAAGAAATCATTTACTCCGTTGTACGAAGGGCCTTTTAAAGTGTTGTCCCGTACAGATGGTTACTTTTGTTAAAGGAACTAAAGCCGTCACGGTAAATATTGACAGGATTAAACCAGCATATTTATTAACTGACAAATGCGATGTCACTCCGCCGTTGATTAAGAAAGTTCGTTTTGCTATTGACGAATTGAATGACTGACTGATCTTTTTCTTAGCGGGGGAGTAGTGTGGCGAAAATACGAATAATACCTTTTTACAGCTCAGAGGTGATTCCATATTAATTTCATCAAGCTACTCTAGTGCAAGGTGAGCAAAATTTGAAAGAAGATTTTTCTAATTAGAGAATATTATTTAGGTATTAAGCAAATCACAACTTTCACACATTTTTATTTATTATGAAATTACCTATTATACTTCCTGTATATTGCTACCCTAATCTGGGCAAGGTAATATACTAGTTAGGTAAATACTTTAAAACACTCATTATTGGAGAACCAATGAAAACAACTACTCTTCTAGCTAATACTGACGAAGTATTGAATTACATGATAGGATTCTATAGCATATGTAATGCTATTAAATAAATAATAAATTAAATTTCAAAAGATTTTAATTTTGATTTCAACAATAATTCTTTACAATAATATTTGTTATCTTATAACCATAGTTATATATCGATATTCACATATATGTAAGTGAGTGCACTACAGATTCCTGGCATTTTAAAGTAAAAAATATATTGCTATATCAGCACAAGTTTGTGTCATCAATTCGTTTACACCTTGTATAAATATTTGTCTTGTCTATTATACAATATGTCGAAATAGTATAATAAAGCTCTTAAGCAATCTGCTACCATAGTCGACCCGTTTCCATGGAGAGAAACTACTGCGATATGTCTAGTGTCGCGTAATTCTATTTACTTGCGGTAGAACAACAAATATACGATATTAATTCCAATGGAGCTTACCTGTTTGGCACCTCGGTCGAACTGAACCTATAACGTATAAGAATTATTGTAAGCGGAAGCGAATCGATACGAACCAAATGTACCTAATAACTTCAGAATACACGATATCTCTTCGAACGAAATTTTCAGCAGCAAGTTGAGTAATAATAACATTGTTAAATTATTAATAATACCTAGTTTTTTTTGTAGACAATTTGACATACATAAATAAGTTCTTGTAGTTTGCCATCGACTTGTGTTATCAGAAATAACAAAACATATGTTCATGTAAAAGTGGATCGGGAAATGTTTAAGAGTTACTGTATTCAATATCTGGATCCTAAGATTTGTTTTCACTGAAAATTTCACACGTCACTTTTTTAACTAATCAGAAGCTTGTTCTTGGCTTCGTTACCATAGCAACCCAAGAAATTTCCGGAAATTTTCATCCTCCAGGGTATCCTGATCGAAATTAATAAGTGGATATTTTTCTGTCAAAATATTGACATATGATCATATTTGACATTTGCTTTTACATAAAAATGGAATTATTTGTCATATTAAACGAGATAATTATAAAAAAAATCACTGAGCTAGTGAAACAACATTTTATTTCATGTTCAATTATGATACTGAATATTTCAAATGTGTTTGAAAATCCTTTAAAAACTCCTCGCGTTTCAGTGGTGAATACATCGGTGAAGAATCTATATCAATTAAATGTCTATGCTTGACTACATAAATATAATATTTTGAAACAATTTTATTTAACTTACCTTTTCTAGTTCGTGAAAACTTAGTTGAAACTTCCAGTAACTTTCTCTGTACTACGCTGAATAACTTCTCATTTTGGTTTTCGTCCATATTACACTTTTCAATCAGGTATGATAAGTATTTCAATTTTGGATGGCTTTTCTTAACCTCCCAAAGTTCTTCACAATATGTGCATAATGTATATTTCTGTTCTTTTTCCATTCTTTAATGTCTTATTCTTTAAAAACCCCGAAAAGAACTTCAATAATAGAAATATTAAGCTTATACTGGTTAAACTGTCAACGAAATAATGATAAATAGCTAATGATGTTTTATTTCCAAGTCATGTCTGTTAAGTTATAATGTACTGAAACTTAGCTATAGCATGTGCATAAAACATGAAAATAAACTAAAAAAACAATGTTCCACCTATTTTAGTGAACAAAACTTATTTCATAACACGCAAACAGAGTTGTCTTAAACAATTGTCAGTAATGGGTGATGAAGATTATTTATCTATTATACGAATATAGGCATTCCGGTTCACCCAAACTGTTGTAACATTAGAAAATATAAGAAAAACAGAATTCCACCCATTTTAGTGAAGAAAACGTAATATCAAACATTTCAGTAAATATATATTAACCCCTCATGTAGTAGTTTTTTTACAACTAAAATAAGTGGAAATATTTGCATATATGTAGAAGTTTTTCTTACAACTATACAACGTGATCTACCAGGACATGCGGAAAATTTAACAGTAGGATGTCTCCACCGAAAGGAGTAAAAAAATGAAGAATTTTTAAAAAATGACCAAAAAAATTACCTTAATTTTTTGTAGGAATGAGCCGCCAATGACTTCAACTAATCTAACGTAACGCGGTACAACCATATCACTTTATCAGACTTGGGATTGATACTACTGACAGCAAAGCTGGATAATGACTAGAAGTGACCTTTTGGTTTTAATCAAATCACACTACAAAAATACCGAAATAAATCGAAATAAATCGCAGACGTTGATCTCATGCTGAAATGGCAAGCAGATATACGAGATATTTAGTTAAACCGGTCAATGACACGGCCGTGTAACTATTGTTCGACCGGAAGCAAAAAACGCGGCTCTCTAGGGGTCTACACGCGATCCAGCGGCACGGAGCCAGCCTTATCGGCATGCTTTGAACTCATTCGTAAAAGTGAATTGGTCCGCTGGAATTCCAATTATCTTCAAAGCGCACCAACAATGTTGACTACCTGCCGCTGGATCGTCTTTTTTGATCTCGCCGGCCGGCTTCACTTTTTATGCCAATTAAGGAAATGTAAACAACTCGAATACGTTCTTTCACCAGTAAGTTCGTCGACCTCTTCAGAATTAGGTCAGGACTTACACAACATCAGTAGTGTATCTTCGCAAATTGACTAATAATTTAATAAACTAAATTACCTCAGAATCCTCTAAATTTTTGCAGGGGCTTTCCCACATTGAAGACTAGCACACCATTTTATTTTCCGCATTTCTTGGTAGATCACGTTGTATAGATAATTATATATCTAGTGTTATGGTATTAAATTAATATTTATTTAATTTATGTAGGTATGAAACTTTCTTACCGAATTCCCCGCGTGCATGAATTAATTGCAGGAAATTTTTTATACATAAATATTTTGGAACTTATCCCGATTCGCGCAGCGACGAGCAAATTTCCAGTAATAATTCAAGCACTTGGGAGATTACAAGTGAAAATCTTTAAAACCATTCAAGGTAAAATAAACTGCAGGGAACTTGCCCAAAAAATAAAATTGAATTAAAATACTCAAAATCGTAAACTAACATCATTAAAAACCCCATAGACAACAAAAAATAATTAAAAAAAAAATTCCTCCAGAAATATAAACGATTAAAATTTGCCGGATTTTACCCACTCCTGAAACGTGACGTCAGAGGGTGAAAGTCGGATGACGGCGTTAAGCGACACCGATTCTGCTTTCGCATGCTCATTTGTCAGAAACAACTAGCAGTGCACACAACCTAACCTAAAATTCGTTGGAAAAACATCTTCAATATTCCGAAATGTCACAAAATTCTACTATTGATTCGTTCGTGCCGAGCCGAATTTTCGAATTTCGCCGTGCAATTTACGATCAGGTTTATCTGGAAGACTTCCTCGTTACGTCGCGACATCATACGGCCGTCCCAATGGTGTTTTTCGAAAAATATGAACGTGTCAAGATTGCATGTTTTTGTAATTTTTTCGGCTCCGAAATGTAAGCTGTTTTTTACTATTTTTCGCAGATATCTCCGAAACGGTGGGAGTTAGCTCGAAATAAAAAATAAGGTCAAACGAGTATTTTCCACTACGAATCTTTTGCTATTACCAAGCTTTTGATTTTCAGCTTTTTCGTTTCGGAGATAACTACAGAAATGTCAGCCATGTACGGCAAAAAATCGCAAATTTTGAGCTTCTACAGTTGGCAACTTTTTAATCTTTGCTCCTACGCCAAAACACTACTCTAGCTAATTCAAATATAATTAAATTTGCTAAAACTCTTTTTTTTTATTTTTTGAATTCCGACAAAAATTAAGGAATTAGAGGGGGTGGGATTTGGGACTTTTTTTTTTTTTTTCGGTAAAATTTCTCCATTTTGTCACCGTAATTAATCGGTAATTAACTCAAATCGATCTCATTTACGATGTTCACTTAATATTATATACTATTTTGACGCTCCGTTAATTTCGGCCCTTCGAAACACAGGTTTCTGAGAAAAAATATTTTTTTAAGATTTACATTCACTCTATAGGAAAACGTGTAATTTCCTACATTTCCTCGAATATCTCGACAATTATCGTTTTTTTCGAAAAATTTGTAGATAGCTTATGTAAAGAAAATTAATTGAGCTTTCCAACACTTTTTTTATTTTTTCTCTAACATAAAAAACAAAAGACTTATGACCGAATATGTGGACGTCTCAAAGCCAACCGCCGCCTAGTCTATAAATTAGGGTGAATGGATAAAGTACGCCATCTGTTGGACACCACGCGAGACCAGTCTTCACCCGGTGACGTCACAGTGCTTTTCGTGAGAAGAAGTGAGGATTTCAACTTTAATTATTTATTGCAAAGTAAGTACTGCGATTTAAGAGCTGATATTCGGTGTGGAGTGTTTTTATACATAAATACACACTTTAATGAAGTAAAAAACGGACCAAGCGACTTTTTAGGTTGAATTTAAATCTACATTTCTTGAGAAAGAGATGCTGAAAAAAAAATTGGGAGCATCGCGACGCGACGTCCACCGTCATCCATATTTTTTTATTTTTTCTACCCTAATTTTGAGTCGCATGCAGTAAGAATATAATACTAATACATAATATAGTTTCCTTTCCACAAGAAAAACGCATTTCCCTTGATAAAAGAATCACCCTGTACTACAAGTCAAAAGAGCAATAAATTTAAAATTTTACCCAACTAGGAAGGTTATAGGGTAAAATAACCCTAACGTTCACTACTTGACAATAAAGCAGGGACCGAAACTGAAGTTTATTTCGATTCAGTTTCGGTTACGGTTACCTAACGTTCACTGTTTTCGGTTTTCTATTACGTTTTCGGTTTTCAGAGCAGCGACAATTTGGTTTTCAGTACGACTTCGGTTTTCAAGGCAGCGACAATTCGGTTTTCGGTTTTGATTTCGGTTAGACAAAAATAGTAATTACGGTGCGGTTTTTGGTTACTGTTTCGGTTCAGTTTCGGTCTCTGGTTTTCACTTGCCTCTTACCTTCTATAATCTTTATAATGGACGAATCGATTTAGATATGGTTTTCACCATAAAATTTGGTATTTCTACATCATGGTTTAAAGATTTGAATTTTTGATTTCAGCCGTATTTTTGTACTTTATTCACAATTCAAATGTGGGCAAATCCACATCCGCAACTTATCATACTTTAGGTTTCGGTTTGGGTTTTGGTTTTGATTTCAGTTAACCAGTAACATTCATTTCGATTTTCGGTTTCTATTTCGGTTTTCCAGAAACTCTCATTCCGGTTGTTGGTTTTGGTTTCAGTTTACCAGAATTTTTCATTTCGGTATTCGGTTTCGGTTTATCAGAAACTCTTATTCCAGTTTTCGGTTTAGGTTATAGAGAAAAAAATCGTAATTACGGTGCGGTTTAGGCTCGGTTACGCTCCCTGCAACACAGTATGACATTTCGTAGTTTTCTACTTAACAACGGTACTCTTTTTAAAACCGAACTAACCTTTTCGAGCAAAATCGATTTGAAAGTTTTATTACATTCTGCAAAATGAGAAGCGGAACAGTTTTTGCCTTTCATCGCGTCATAATGAACTAATTATTATATTTCAGAATGTTTTCATCCATAACAAAATTAAATAAATGAAACTAATTTTATACATATTCTGTTATTGTGAAAATTGTTCAAGCAAATTTCCATTCTGTTGGATACATAGTTTCGCTTGACGCTTTCAAGCTCGAGAAGCTCGTAAACTTTATAATCTACTCCTCTTAATTAATTTTATTAAATATTATACCCTTCAGAAAATGATATGAGTTTATTCTCACTGCATACTCACATATCTTCCTGTCTGAAATAGTTATTTTTCTTCATCTTCTTATTCATAATGTTTTGACAGACTGTTGTGATCCACGCATTATTCTAGTTGGTCTACCTTTCCTGTATAGCAAGTCTGATAGCATCAAGCTATCTGTCGTGGTTTCCTGTTAGGTGCCCTCCTGAAGTCCAAATGACTTTTAAAATGTTCCTTGGGGTATAATGTCAGTTTATTTTCTGCAGAGAGTTTGCTCTATAAATCAGTGAGCATGGTTTGTTGAGTGTCACTTAGATCTTGTTCATGGTATTTGTTATGTGATGGGAATAATAGTCCTCTATCTACAAGAATATCGAGATATTTGACGATTTCTCTTATTCCTCGACGTCCTTCTGGTTAATTTTTAGTCTTGTTATTGTGCGTATTTTAGTAAATTTTCATGTAAACGTAATAGTTTCCATTTTGTCCTCGTTAATTGTTGTCTTCCTTTATCTAGTAGTCTATTTTTTTTTTTTTCAGGTGATAGTACATGTATTGTCGTGTCATTTGCGTTCAGTAACATGTGGTCTGGTGGGAGATAATGAGGTGTATGGAATATGTGGGAGGATTCTTCCCTGTGGGACGCCCGTCCCAGTGATAAAGAATTTTTCACATTAACCCTGATATATCTGTTTGCAATGCATTTTTTTTTTATTAAAGACGTTGAATAATCTGGAAGTTTGTAAATATTTTTTAGTTTGTAGAGGAGACCGTTATGCCACACCGTCTCGAATGCTTTTTGTTTATCTATGAGTAATATAACCGAGCAATGCTTTTTATTGTAGGAATCCAGGACGTCTTGCGTAACCTTTCAAAGCAGCAGCTGCATGCTGCGACCTTTTCTAAAGCCAAATTGGTATGTCAGCATTAGCTTTTTTGTTTATCACGTTGGCGTTATTCAGTAACTTTAAGCCAGTAGCTGCTGGAATTGTGGGGCTGTTTATTTGAATTTAAAATTTAATATCACTATTGTTATTTTCCCGTACTCTGGAAAGTATTGCATTTTGATGATGGCTTTGCTTATTGTACAATTGTTTTATAGGAACGGCTGTTTAACAGGATGTTGAAAATGAAGTCTGGGTCGGGAACTATATTATTTGGAATTCCTTTGATGATGTTTTTTATTTCTGTGGAGCTAGTGGCAATTATTGGTAGTATATGTTTGGATAGATAAGATGGATAAGGGTATGTTCTGGGGTTTAGATAAGATAAGATAATTTATTGGTGTCAAGTATACATCATTATTAACATAAGTCAAAGGATACACAAAATTTAGTATATAATATAAAAAAACAGATAATAAATTTATATTTGCAATCAAATGAATTACAAATTACAAATGAATTACAATACAAGGATTAAAGGAAAACAAAACACCCATTTACACCCATTTTCATCTTCAGTTTAACGTTTTTTTTACAATTCGGTTAGATTACTATTTAAGAATTCCTGTAAGGTGTAAAAGGCATTACGTAAGAGAAACACGCGTGAAAAACACACTGGACATTAACCCAGATGTCCCCAAACAAGAATAGCATAAGATATCACAAAATGTATGGGGCTGTGGTAAGTCCAGAGTTTCTGTTGATCTCCGATGAGCTAAGCTGTAAAGTAGGTATATATTTTTAGAAATATTTTTACAAACATAATCTGTGTGGTTCTCCCATGATAGTTTGTAGTCTATATAAACACCAAGAAACTTCATGGAGCTTTAATTACTTCCACATCCAGTGGAAGTATAGTAACGACAAAAAAATTTTTTAAAATTTTTATTGTTCAAATAAGCTTATAATGTCATGAAACGTCGAGATTTTAAGTTTGAGCGAAAAAAAATCTATCGGTCTGTCTGTAACTTTTTTGTGCGCACGTTTACTCTGTAACCGTTTAAGATATTGACTTGAAATTTGATACACATATGTACTTTAACGAGATCTAGAACTAGATTATATTTTCATCTTATCCCGTCGAAGGGTTGGGGGGTAAGTTGGGGTAAATATGGAGTAAATAGTTAAATTAAGTAGGTAAGAGTCCATAAAATTGGTATTTAGTATATACAAGAGAAGCTAAGATCTCAAAAAATTTTTTGCCATTAGCCACCCCCATTACCACCCCCACCCCATTATTAAAGGGGATGAAAAAAAAATGTGATTTAGTATGTGTACATGAATCAGAAACCTCAAAATGTTTTTTTACGTGATCCACCCCCCACTACCACCCCCCTATCACCACCCCCACCCCACTACCGATGTGGGATATCGTTTTATGAGTTTTTGGGGTAGAGGATTTCAAATATTATATTATTAAAGTTCCATAAACAATTATTTCCACATACAAAATTTTTTAGTTATGAGTGGAAGTGGAAGTAGTGATTCCTTGGGCAGCGGTATTTTCTATTTGGGTCATATTTCTGAGGCCAGACACCATTGACTCAGTCTTAGAAGTATTAAGACTCAGTTGGTTCGAAAGTAACACCAATTTTGTATCTTAGATTCAGTTTCCAACATTGTTTCTAATAAAACATCTAGGTAATTATTACGTTTGGTAACATGTGCATCATCAACAAATAAGATGATAAAAGTTGAACTATCTATTGTAAGAGACAGATCGTTGATATAGATTAAGACGAGTACTGGATCCAAAACTGAACCTTGTGGGATGCCAGTATTCAATTTAAGTCTACTTGATTTAATATTATTGTAGATGACATATTGTGTTCTATTGCTGAGGTATGTCAATTGTCAGACGGACAGACGAATATTTTGAAAGTTGTTCAGAATTCGTTCACTAACACAATGATATGAAAATGTTTTCTCTACGAGCAATTTAAAAATGTGCCGATCAAATGCATTATACTCTTCGTTTTTGCGAAGAATGTATAATAATGAAATCTATTATGGAACTTCCTCTATTTTATTCTGCCTAATTGTTATATTAAAATAAGCTACTCGATTGAAACAAGTTCATAATATGCCGCTGACCTTATTGCGTAATTATCAGGAAATATATAGTTTCAATTTATTTGCTGTTCGGAACTTTCATGGGGTTTATAATATATGATACAACTTCGTCATTAGGTGGGTTACCGAGGGTAGAGAAATAACCCTCGCACAAACTTTTACTGAATTACAAGCTTTCCAAGAAAAAGTTTGTATAGACTTTCAACCTGATACTGATAAGTTTATATTCTGACAATACAGAGATCCTACATCATTAAATTATACTAGACTATCCAAACGATAGAGAACAGACTTCAAAACACTTTATCAAATAATTAAGTTGCCCTTTATCTTGTACATCTTTAAAAAGTTAAATCGAAGTTAACTGATCGAATACCCGGTAATTTTGAAAGATGATGTTAATCGTTTTTCTTTTGTCACTTATTTTTAATTAGTTTTTTTAACCGATCTTCTCCTGCCTTGCTAGATTAAAGTTATTAAATTAATTTTTTTGTAACCCTGTAATCCGGAAGTAGCAACTGTATCTCGGAATTCACAATTATTATAAGTCGGAATTCAAAACTGTAAGTTAGAATTCATAAATGTATGTCGGAATTTACAAATGTAATTCGGAATTCACAGTTGTTGAATCAGAATTAACAGACGATGAAGCAGATTCCACTGTATTAGAGTACTATACTAGACAGGCGACTCGCCAACCATGTTGGTATCATCTGGAAATGATTAATAAGTAAATTTATGAATATATGCTGTGTATTTATACCAAACTAATATCATAGTTCAATTAATCCAGCCAGTACAGTCATCTCTACTTAAACTATGTCTCAGCTCTACGAATCATGACTTACTAACCAATAGAGCGGGTTGAGTGAGATAACCTCAGCAGAACACGTACGTCGTTACGACGTCGATAATAAGTAATTTAGGGACCAGGATATCAACTGACCTAAAAATGACGTCGTTTAGACGTATTGACATGTACGTCTTTTCGATGTCATACAAAAAACGTCGTTGACACGTCCATTTTAGGTCGTATATATTGCAGAAAAATTATTATAATTTAATGTAATTAGGCTTTAGCAAATGTTACGATTAAAAATGTAAACAATAGACCCTACCCAAAACGCTGTCAGTGAAACGTAATTACGTCAGTTGGCTGTATTTTGCTCTTAGGTCAAAATATGATAATGTCAATAAATATTTTTTTATAATATAAGTTTTTCATTTAACAACTCAGGAACCATTTTAGATGTAAGTAATATTATCACTAAGATCTTTTGGTAAAACTTTTAAAAATGTCTGTGACATTAAATGAGTTGGTAATGTCAACTTAAATTAAATGAGTTGGTGATGTTTTTTATTTATCAAAATTCATTGTGTTAGTGAACAGACCGGTATTTTGATCAAGATTTGAAAATGATGAAATTAGCAGGATTTTAAAATAATGTAATGACTGAAAATACTTACACAATGAATTTTGACAAAAACAGTTAATATCATCAATTCAATTAATTTATAAGAAATTTAAGTGTAAAAATCAGGAGTATTGAAATTGAAATCCACAAATGTAAGGGGAGGAAAAGGGGGTCTATTTTTTTTCATTAATCTGTCCCAAAAGTATAAGTCGTTCTAACGTCGATTAGAAACAACATCGAATTAACGTCACCACTGACGTTTATTTGACGTTCTTATTCGACGTCAACACAACGCAGACATTTTGACCCGTAATAGACGCAAAATAGCCGTCGCAAGGACGTCAAATTGACGTCTCGGATGACGTTGACTATATGTTATAACGACGTAAGTAAGTGTTCTGCCTGGCAAGGTCTTTGTCATTATACAGCATTTTTTAAGCTAAGAAACAATAATTTATGTATTACATCATGCTAGCCCGTGGAGGGCGCCTCATGAGCTATATCTGATGGTGAATATTTTTTCGCTTTTTTTTTACGAAACGTAGTGACACTTTTGACTAGAAAATGTCATGCAGCAGTCATTTCTACGTAAAAAAAGGTACACTTGATAGAACTTGATAATTCCAACCGTTTTCGAGAACACTGCCGCATAGATCTCAAAAATTCTTTGAAAACAAACCCAATTTGAAAAGGAAAAATTGTATTTATTGAAAAGTGTGCTTTGGTGACGTCTTAGTTCTATCAACATGTCAAATTAATAAAATTATACGTAACTGACAGACTTTACTACTGCCAATAAAACCACGGGGTTAGATGTGGGCTCTCAGCCACTATCTCCGACACTAGTATAATCTTTGGTTTATGCCAGTTTTAATATTATTATGATAAGTTTTGACCGTGTGGTCGTGTATTAAGGTACAGCTGTGCTTTAACTTTTATCGTATTTTACCCCTTATCATGTTGTATTTGTTGTGTACTGTGGCACAAATTTTGTAGTTTTAAATTATTTAAATTACCTGTTATAGATAACTCTACTATTATCGCTAGCTTAATTTAGGTTAGTTTTTACGTTACATTTAGTGATAGAATATTTCTGGAGTCGTGGGATTATGTGCAAATTTATGGTGTTTTAGTGATAAACAAGTTTTATTAACAAGCTACTAGATTGTGATTTTTTTTAGTAGTGTTTTTACTTAAGTACGGTAGATTTCATAACGTAACTTCTGTTACTCCAGTAAAAGTTTGCCCGCGAGGTGAGATTACAACCTTTCATTACAATTTTGTTTGTTAGTTTCACAAGATATTTAATAGTCAACTTTTATGAAATAATTTCAATATTCGTAGTGAAATAGTGGTAGGAAGTTTGCTTCCGTTTGTTTATTTGGTTGGGAATTTGCCTCTATTTCCCTCAACATTTGTGAGTACTTTGTTATAAATATCTGACTTTGTCTTATATAAATTTTCTTCAAAATTTTTGTTGTTGTTAGCCCTATGCCTAAAAAAAAAAAAAATTCTGATTACCGGTTTTCTTTTGGAAAACTATATCGTGAAGTTCTAGTGAAATTTAAATTCTGTCCATCTTTCGTAAATCAAATCATTGAAAAATTGTAACTTCGAACTTCAAGTTTTGTAACTTAAACTGGACACCTTTAAATGATTCCAGATTTAATTGGCCTAACTTTTCACTGGGGTTTGATCATTGACCAACTAAGCTTTGATAAGCTAGGTCATTATTTCTTGTTTTTTCTATAGTTTACGAAATTGTTTATTGCTAAATTCACCCGATGATACTAAACTAGACTATAGAATACTAACCCTGATTTTTCTATACATATTAGATTTTTTTTAAAGGATTTCAAGCCACGAAATTGGCAGATACTAATCGTAGTTGTTATTTGCTAACCTTTGTTAAACTTATTGCTGGTGACGATTTAATTCGTTATTAAACTGTTGTCATTTTAAATTTTTGTTTCTCTGGTGTGTGTGCTGTATCTTACCTTTCCCTTCGATCTTTCTATAGGATCTGGCGCCCAAGGTACTCTTGAATTTTTTTAGACAAAAAAAAATAATATATTTTTTTTTATATATATATAACTTTAATCACTATTGGCCTTATTGGGACTATTGCTTACGCTTACCCATGGTCCTTGGCCTCCTGGAAAAACTTTCTAGCCGAGCCTAAGTTGTTTTGGTAACAGGTTATAACCTTTGAGTGTTTGAACGTTTTAAGTGACCAGACAAATTAGTTTTGTGTCTTACAGGGAATATTAACTTGTCTAATAAATACCACAAATTAAATTGTAAGTGATGATGTCAGTTTGGGCGTATCCCATTTAATTTTATGGTAAAACTTCATAGTCAAGAACTCAACCATCCTAGAGTTATTAAAATATTACCCGGTTGACAAGTAGGTATTACAGGATGTAACAAGTAATAGACAGCCGAATGCTTTTGAAAGTCTAAAAATTGCAAAATGTAAAAATAGTTCGAAAAGTCATAAATAATTAATTATTACAATAATTATCCATTAAAAAAACTATTATATATTCGAATATTTCAAATTGTACATATTTTTTTACCTCTATGTGTATATAAATTTTCCAATGGAAAAACTTAAAAAATTATCAACAAATAATAAATAATAATAAATAATAATTAACTTTGAAGTAAATGATTTAGAATCCTGCAGTAGGTTTCCTTTGGTTATGTCTTTATTAAGAATTATTACTTCAATCGGTTTCATTTATTAATCAGCTTAATGTCAATAAAATGGTCTGTCTATCTATCTATAAACATATTGCAAACCTTTGAATTTCCTTCAAGATCATGTAACTATATTCCATGATTTAAGATAATTTATTTTTGTGATCTTTTTTAAGAATTCAACTTTTCATGTTCCTATTCCTGACATGGATCACCTGTGCAAAACTGAAGAAATCTGTAAAAATCCCATTATTTTGCAAAATATTTTCTTCTAGTAGACTTAAAATCTTTACTCCAAATTTGGTACCTGGCCTAATGCTAGCCCTGGCAGTTTTAAAATCGAATAAAATAGGAAAAAATTGGTAACTGGGGCTTCTCTGCATTATCAAATATAGAAAATTTTTCCTTCATTTAGTTTGCCCCACATTGTATATTTGAACTGTGACGATAAAAACATACCGACTGTGTAACTTTCACTAGTCACAGGCATTGCATTTGTCGAAGATATTATATAAAAAATGCAATTTAACACCAATCTAAATAAATATAATGCTTGGTGTGCCCTTTTAACCAAAGTTTGTAAAAACATTATCGAGGTAATAAAATTATAAAAATGGTTACCGTGACTAAATATAATAACCTAAATAACTTTGAGGCATAGGCAGTTTACTTTATGTAAGAAACCAAAATATTTTAGATAAGTACATTAGAAGAGAATTATAAACAGCAAAATAAAAAAAACGTATCTTTTCATCAAATTAGTTCAACAGGAAATATTTTATTTATTGGGTTAAATATAATCTAATCACTTTTATTATTACATGGAGAACAGGCAACAAGAATTAACCTACATTAAAATATTATATTTTCGGCAAATGTGTGACTAAAAAAGTTTATTAATTCACATAAGAAATCTGAAATATTTGCATAATGCTTATAACATTACACCAACAATTGTCAACGTAAAATCGTCCCAAACTGTCGAGTAAATTACATTTGCAGTTTGTAATATGGAATGACTTAAGAACATCTGTTAAATTCAGATTAGTCGGTTTTATTATAACACCCAACTTGATTCCGCAGATCTTCAGATCTCTTTCCATTAATTAGTAACTTTGTTTTACGCCACATCTCCGAATCATTTATTTCCTTTCACATCAGGCGGACGTTTTTAGTAGGCTCTGGAAAGACTACAGAGCTGTAACTTTACAAACTGATTTTAAGTACGGAAGACGTAACTCGTTTAGCTTGGTTAGTATGTGTCCCGAATACATTGCTCTGGATTCCGCTGGATATACACGTATCCTGGCTATATTGGAAACCGTCATTGGAAGATATTTTGGTAGAAAATATTCCTTAATTGAACACGTGTTAGCGGCAATACGATTCGATGTTGCCCTTATTAAATTTAATTATTCGTGGAGTTACAGCTTGGGACTTGGTTCGTCCCTTATACAAAATAAAATAAAGAGAAAAAGAATTGGATAATTAACATTTTTTATATACCATTACAAAGAATAGTATATTTATAAAATTATATTTCTCTTTAAACAAATGCTTTTCCAGCTTTTTCCATAATGACTAATGAGTTAAAATACTAATTTTATTTATAATGTTATATTTCAGAATATCAAAATGTATAACAGTTTGTTCAGAAACTGTGTTTTAACACGTGTTCGCTTTGAAACATTTATACGAGAACTAGCTGACCCAGCAAACGTTGTTTTACCATATAAATTATAAATTTTTAAATAAAAAGAAAATTTCTGGATAGGGCCACCCTTATCACCTAGGGGTATAAAAAATAGCCTACGACCTATTCTAAGACCTACCAAATATACACCAAAAATTTCATAAAAATCGGTCAAGCCATTTCGGAGGAGTTCGATAACAAACACTGTGACACGAGATTTTTATACAGTGTGTCTCACTTTTCATCACTACACCCCAATATCTCGGCCATTTGTTGATCGATTTAGATCAAATTTGGTATACTTCTTTTGCTTCAGATTGTGATTAAAAAGTTATTTAAATTTTTTTTTTTTTCGAAATTAAATACGCCTACTATGATCAAAAACAATTGGCAAAAATTAGGAATTTATATTAGCGATTGAGATAAGGTTTTTGTTTTTACAGAATCTTGCTCGGCATGACCTAAAACCCCTGTATACCAAATTTTGTTAAAAAATATTCATTCCTCTACAAAAAATTCATATCTAAGATTTCAATAATAATCACCCTACTATTTGAGTTATTTATTGTCGGATATTTACATAACTTGGTAGTGGTGTAATAATGACGCTAATTAAGCATTAGGACACATTTTTTATCCAAAACACTATTATGAAATGAATATTTGAAAAATGGTGGCTATTTTTTAAAATACTTAGAACTCGGCATACCAATATCTTTGTTAACATGGAGTGCTGTGGAATGGATTTAACAATTCTTATTATTTCAATTTTATCAGCAATAATTAATTGTTGTGCAGCCATGTTTAAGTTTAATTTGACATTCGATGCAATTGTCAAATCTATTCCAAAGCACTCCATGTTAACAAAGATATTGGTATGCAGAGTTCTAAGTATTTTAAAAAATAGCTACAATTTTTCAAATATTCATTTCATAATAGTGTTTTGGATAAAAAAATGTGTCCTAATGCTTAATTAGCGTCTTTATTACACGACTGCCAAGTTATGTAAATATCCGACAATAAATAACTCGAATAGTAGGGTGATTATTATTGAAATCTTAGATATGATTTTTTTTTTAAAGGAATGAATATTTTTTAACGAAATTTGGTATACAGGGGTTTTAGGTCATGCCGAACAAGATTCTGTAAAAACAAAAACCCTATCTCAATCGCTAATATAAATTCCCAATTTTTGTCAATTTCTTTTGATCATAGTAGGCGTATTTAATTTCGAAAAAAAAAAATTTAAATAACTTTTTAATCACAATCTGAAGCAAAAGAAGTATACCAAATTTAATCTAAATCGATCAACAAATGGCTGAGATATTGAGGTGTAGTGGTGAAAAGTGAGACACACTGTATATTAGATTAAATAAAGAACTAAATAAAGAATGAAAAAAAGAAACAATATTTTTTTGGGAAAATCGTAATTATTATAACAATACCATAATTCAAGAAAGAACTTCATTTTACTCTTTTTATGTTAATAATGCAAGAATAATTCTAAACAGACGTGGACTAATTTAAAGTTATGGAGAGTAGTAAAGAATGACATTCCACCAAATCTTTCCGAAAGCCTTTGTAATACTGACGATGTCAATAACTATATTATGGATTCAACTTAAAATCGAGTGAACAACATCACAATGCATTTTTAGAAACTATTATGGACGACACTGTATTTACTTTCAAACTCTTCAAGAAATTGTAGGTTATAAATAAACAAAAATCTTACATCATACTCCCTGATGGATTACCGTCTAAAATGTTACAAATTGGATTTATTTATATTGGATATCGGCCCCACTGGCTTAATATATCGTAGATCTGGACGTTCTTCCTCTTCTTCCTGTCTTAATCTTATTTCCAAGAAAAAAAATCCTGAACAACATATTGTTCATCTGAATATTGCAGAATCAGCTACATATGAACCACATTCCCAATATGTCTTTCAAAACTCAATATATTCTTCTAATCAGTCTGGATTTCGAAAAGGCTTCAGGGTGGCTATTCTTGAGCGCGAGAGAAATTGTTACTCCCCGGCGAATTTATTCCCTCGCCTTTCACTTGACATTCCCCTACTCGAAAAACATGTATTCTTGAACAAAAGGAATAACGAGGGACCGGTGAAAGTTTGAGGGAGAAGTCTACAGTGTTGTCATATTGTTCTTCACAATATAACCAACCAGAACTCTCCTTTATTTGATATTTATCAGCTGTGGTGGCCAAAAATTGTTTGGTGGTGGCGTGACAGTTGACAGATCAAAAACATATTATTTTAGTGAAATTCTATAACTGTCAAATGGCAACTGACTGAACTTTTCGTAATATTATTGTTCCTATGTATATTATACATACAAAATGACAAGTTTTTGGTTTATTATTAATTGTGGAAGTTTGACAATCCGAAACAATGCCAATTTTTATAAGATAACCTCCATTTACAACCAGAAGAAGTTAGAGGTTAAAAGACTGCAACTGATTTCAAACAATTAAAAGAAATGATTTTACAAGCGTCTTCCAAGGATTTTATTAGTGTTACGTTATTGCATATTAATGTAAGAATCTGATTTTTAACGTGGGTTTATGTTGTAGGAAAAACAGCCGTATTATAAGACCATGATGATATGTCCAGTTGGACATCCTCTCTCAATAAGGGATATAATTTAAAACCCATATGTGAAACTGAAACTGCTTATGATAATAATTACTGCTGCTCATACAAGTAATAAACAGTTCATGGTATAGAAAATTAACATTTTATATTGATCTGTCAGTATTTTTAAAAATTATTTCTTGTTTAAATTTTAGTTGAGCGAAGGTGTGGAGCTATACCATGAGAGAGAAAAGTGCAGAAATTGTTTTAAAGAAGAAAATTTGCAGGCTTCATAAAGATATTTGATGAAGTACATAAATTAAGAAAGGAAATTCCAGAGTACCTACTCGCTGTCAACAAGTGATGCAATGTGCCCTTTTAAAGTATATCGTGTAGTGTTTAAAAACTGAATGTTGGACTATTGAACATTGAAGAAGTATAAAATTAAAACTTTGAAGTGGTCTAAGTTCAGTGAACATATAAACAAAGTCTGAATGGACTATGAGTGTTGAATTGTACCTATAAAAGCCCTTTTTGTTATAATATATACACATGAATGTTACTTTTATTGCTTAGATAGATATTAATATAAAGTATACACGTTATGTTACAATCATTTATTTTTTTCTTACAATTTAAATTATAACTTTCTTCTCGATTATCCTTAGAAGTACTAATAGACCTTGGATAATAAATTATTTAATTAGTAAAGATATTTTATTTTGCTTTCAGTTACATGCACGTACCTAAGTACAAGTTCGACGTAATTAACTATTCCGATTTACTATAACAATATATAGTAGTAGAGTGATAAATAAAACATAATATAAAGGGAATATTTAATAAAATAAACAACAATAATATATGAAAAATAAAATTCTTACAGAAATTACAATGGATTATATAGTCCAAACTATAGATACATTATAGACGAAGGGTTAACTGATGGAAGAAATTATGTACGTCTTATTACATAGGTAAATAGTTTATAGCACCTCAACCTTCATTGCTTAATTTATATGGTGTCTTCTTAAAAAAACTTACAGCGGTTAATACCTCGACCATAGCCATATTTACTGTTAAAAAACTAAAAGGAAATACTTCTTGTCGCTAAGTAGTGAACATGTTTTGTCTAGACTAGCAACATATTCACAGTAAGTACTAAGGAACCATCTGAATCTGCAATAGTCCAAGGAGTCAATTGCTTTTGTTCACGATGCTACGAGTTTATAACCTGAAAAATTAATTTGTACGTTAGCAATTATTTATAAAGCAACATTTAATTAGGCAAGTATATATATGGAAAGAATGGTTGATCACAACAATTCTTACCTTTGCAACAAGCTTTTATTCTGTAAATTTCTTCCAGAGTACCTCTTTCATCTAACCACAAACAGCTTCAAGACTTGAATGGTTTGAAGTCATCCTTCAGTCATCCTTCCGTCTATGCAAACCAAGTAATTCGCAGTATCCATATGTGTAATATTTGGAAATACATCAATATTTATACTAAAGCATTTTTTTCTCAAAACATTAGGATCTAATTCGATGGCAGCAGTAACCTAACCTCTACATCATGCGACAATTTTGCAAAATACAAACTAACCCTCATCGTGATGAACAAAATTGCGGATATAAAAATAAACGAACAAAAATTTGATCCGTTTTTCCTAAAATTCGAATATTTTTCGCATTTTCAAACTTCCTTCGCATCTTCTAAATCATCCAAAACTTGTATAGCCACTAAATCTTCGATATCCATATTTAAATAAAACCGAATTAACATGACAAGTCTCCACACGCACGATCATAACCTACAAAGTACTTAAAAAATGATTCTTTTCTGCTTTCCCTCGACTTTCTCTTGCTAAAAGTAAGGGAATAAGTAGGGAGTGTTTTCGTCCACCTGGCTGGGGAAAATAAATGCAAGAATACAAACTTTACATGAGGGAGTAGAAAATGATTATTTTCTCTTACACATTCTACTCCCCCAAGTTCAAGAATAGCCACCCAGAGCACTTCTATTTTACGAAGTAATATAACTGACGAAATTTAGCGGGCGGGCCATCGTCAACTCGAATGTCACAATTATGAAATTACTTGATACTACTAAAGCATTTAGCTCTCTGGTTTCAAAATTATTTCATTGAACAGTTTACTAGTGTTAATAGAGGAGATGAGCTGTCACGTATGACGCCACTGTGTAATGGACGGGTTACAATTCGGGCGCCAGTTTCAGAATTAGAAGCTGAAACACACTACCAGGATAGTTATCAGTGCAGATAGTTTATACCACGTGATCAGTGCATAAATAAAACAATTAGTTAAAAGCAACAATAAGGCAATGGTTTATTAAACATACGGGAAAACTATTTAACAAAGGAAAAATAAAACATGTGCAGGTAAAACAATAAATGCAAGCAGTGGTAACTTGGACTCGCGATACCCGGAATTACCTAACTTACTTGGGTAACCAAAACTGTGAAACAACGTGCAAATAAACTTAGCGGTGGCCATAAGTTGTAGGTAGAATATTATCGTTTGCGGTGTGGACGAACGGCTATAACAAATTATTCATTTAAAGGCAAATCGCGGCAAACAAAAATATCCTTGGTTAAGGATAGGCTCAGGTGAAAACAACAACAAAACAACGTGTTACTTACTACTATAGGTTAATTCGCTGATAGTAAGAACACGTTAAACATCTTTAAGTACGATTACAATTTCAACAACATGACTCTAAAACAAGTACAGCAAATAAAAGATCTTGGAATAGTTTTCGATTCAAAAATGACCTTCTCTCCACACATAGATTACGTAATATCAAGGAGTAAGAAAATACTGGTTTTTGTCATCAGAATATGTAAAAAATTTAAATCATTAATTGCAATAAAAGCAATTTATTTTTCACTCGTGGGCAGTGAGTTAAATTTTGCTTCAACAATCTCGAACCCAAAATATTTACTTTACAAATCCGATTAGAATCTGTACAAAATAGATTCGTGAGATATTTAGATTTTAAGGCGACCGGAGAATACGACTTCCAGAACAGCAGTGCTTTGTTAAGGCATAATCATGATATTGCATCACTAGAAAACACAAGGTCACTTGCGACGTCGTAATATTTTTGTGAAAATGTATCAATGCTTTAATTGATTCCTCTGACTTGTTAGTTATGGTAAACTTTCCCCCTCGTAAAACTCCCCTTTAAATACAATGTTTAGGACTTGTATTTTTTTATCATTAAGAAGTTTTAATACTGCTATAAAAAACACTAATTTTACCTGAATGTTTTTTGTCTCTGTGATTTTTCTGTGGTGTATTATATACACTAATTTTAGTTTATAGTTTAGTTGTTAAGTTAGATTTAGTGGACACTTGTTTACTTGTCTAGCCTGTGTGTCCCTTTGTCTGTAATAAATAAATAAACAGTTCGTGGAAATAAAGAAGTTAATTATTTAACTCTCGCGGATCGTCTACTAGGGTTATCCCGCTGGTACTAAATGACCTTAGAAAATAAACACCTATGCGATCGAACTACGGCAATATACAAATATTACAAATAGCTCACTATCTAACTTAACAATACCTATTTGCAAAATCTACTAATGGTACCTAAATGCTGAAAGATTCATTCAAAATTCGGAGTGTTGGTACTTAAACCAACGGGAGGAGAATAGAATTCTGCTCAATTAGACACTACTTACATTTTGGTATACGAAACCACTACAGTGGTGATATATAAGTAGTGTGCTTGGTATGTTTAGTTACGTTAAAACTGGCTGAATTTACCTTTCAGTGGGTAGATTCTATAGGCATTGGAGCATTATGTCTTGCTTATATTCTTGTTGTTTGTTATTTAGTTATAAGTTATGTATTAAAGTATTAAGTTTGGTGACAGAGAAGGCAGCCAGCAAGGATTTTGACTTTGACAGGACTTCGACCAGGAGATGGGAGATGTTAAAATGTCTGATAAAATCCATTACTGATTAGAAATATATAGACGATATGTGGAGTACTGGGTGTTAGGGTCAACTTTTTAAGTATTCGTAAATCTTTATTAAAATCCGTTAAATTACATTATTTTATATCCTTATTACA
Source organism: Rutpela maculata (assembly GCA_936432065.2). Classification (NCBI taxonomy): domain Eukaryota; kingdom Metazoa; phylum Arthropoda; class Insecta; order Coleoptera; family Cerambycidae; genus Rutpela; species Rutpela maculata. The sequence goes on along the minus strand of OW386290.2, from coordinate 44,354,991 downwards.
AAAATTACCTATTTTGTTAATTTTGCTAAAAAAGATTTAACGCCGGCCCTGTCAGACGGTTAGTTGTTTACGAATTATCATTGTTAACATTACATACTAAAGCAGCGTTCCTTAGCAGTGGCGAAATTAGACATATTTCTCCAATAAGCGAGCACAATTATGACATAATGTCTAGTTGCCTTGGTTACAGCTCCAGAAAATTGTTTGTTTAGGCGCGAATATAAGACCACAAATGAATGTTATGTAGACACTCTTCATAGAGGCTGCAGGCCTGGAGGTCGATAAATTATGACTGTAATTTGAGCTATTTCAGTGATTATTAGTTTTGAGATTTAACTTCTTTGGTGAATTGTACCGATTAGTTTAGAAGTTAGCATCAAAAATTGACCAGTATAGACGTCCTGAATTAAAATAGCATTTAATAAGTGTAATGCTAGCTGCTTTACGTGTAGTTTAATTGGAAATTAGAGTTTAGAGTCAGTGTTAATATATCTATAATGGTATAGTTATACAGTTTGTTGAGGTTACAACTGGTACCGACCTATAAATTTGAGTTTGTAACCAATAACAGTACCTTCATCCCTTTTGCTGCAGTTTTTGTAAGTACATTTACCTTTCTACCTTGTATATACCGGCAATTGAGAATAGCTCCGGATCACATTACATTAATTTTTGTTTTACATTGTGGCCAAAGACGCCAACTTGGTGCGACTTTCAGTGTTATGTGCGGGCATTTCGTTGTTTGGTTAAACAAATAAGCTACATCTTTTCCGCAAATGCTCGTCCCATTTCTTAAAGATTGTTAATAAAATTTCTTATTATATACCTGTAAATAATTTTCTGTGCAGAGCAGTTTATCTTGTATCTTAAAATGCGACTATTATTTCATTGCCTATGTTATTACTTTTATTTACGTTTAGAGTTCTGTTTATGATATAAATATCAAAATTTGTTTATTAGTAAAATGTCATTTAATTTTTTCATTTAGTAATAGTACGTTGGCCAACTAATAATTTAGTTATCTATCTTTTTGAAGTATTAACAGTAATTTTTATGTATTGTGGCCTTCTGCCAATAATTATAGATTTCTCTTTGTAAGTTACCGTATATATTTACCTTTTTTAGTATATGGTAAATTTGTCTGTCTCTCTGTACATCTTTCATTCTGTTTGATCTTTGTAATCATAATCCAAGCACTTATTTTATTTGCCCACCCCCGATTTTTCAATTGCTGTACCATACCTTTTATATTTACAATGAATTTGGTTATTGTTAATTAGTTATTTTTTATTTCAAGTCCCTTAGTTTATTTACGAATTTAACCTCATTATATCCCGGACTGGGATTTATTCTCTTTCATTGAAGTAATAATTAGCTAGATTTTTATTTAAATTAATAGATTTATTTTTGCTCATTTTTACCTTTAAAATATAGTTTTTTTATAAAATAGCCTGGGTTATACTTTTTGTCTCCTGTTGGGAACTGTAATAAAGATAATTCCTTTTCATAAAATAACATTATATTGGTCACTCAGGGAGTTTTAATCCTTAGAGGAGTTACAGGTTTGTGGTTTTGTTACAACACAAGGAAGTGTCTTGCAAGAGTTAACAGATAAAGAAAACTGTAAGTTGCATCGTTATACAAGTATTTGTTGTGTCCTTGGCTGTATCAATTAAATATTATTAAATCAACAATACAAAATACTTAATTGTGTTTGTGTAAATATCTGCCTGAACTCCCCTTGAATTTACCTTCCAAGAGATAGAGGTAAAAAAACATTACATTATTCTCCAGGCCTGTATCGAAGCCGGTCAGGTTTATATGTTTCAAACATAGATGGCGAAAGTAGCTTCGGTACAAATAGATCAGTATCCGATGTTCGGCAAGGATGTATCTTTGGACTCCATCTTTTTAATATATTTACTAAATGTACTTGTACGTTGATGATATACAGATAATTTCTATCCTTCGGTATTTCAAATGGCAGAATTATATATAAAATTCTAGCAAAAGTCAAAATGTCGTTTCTGGAATTTTTAGTCCTCTTGCAAAACTGATTATTAAAATAAATAATATGATTATTATATCAACCAACCGCCTAACAACTCAATTTTGATTATTTGCTAAGCTTTTCTGATCACGTTAATATTATTTATTAAAAACTGATGTGCGAGGAAAAACCAAGAGCTGATAGCTACATTAAGAAACCCTTATCAAGGCTGTGGAGTCTGATACAAAGGATAAGGAGCTCTGAGGAGAACTAAAGCAGGAGTACCACGATAGATCTATAGGGGGTCATGGTGGTCACGGTCAATTAGCCAGCTCCTCCTTTTTAAATTTAAGAGGATATTGACCAACAAATGCCACTGACTGCCCGTCATCGATTTGGATGTATGACAGGTGACCAAAATAATAAAATGGAAATAATATTTGATTATTTTTATATCATTCTTTCTGAGGTCACTTTCAGTAATTCAGGATCTCTCTCTATTATTATTATACTCTTCGCAAATACGAAAACAAAATAGCCATGCGCGATTCCACTGGACAGGATGAGGGAGATAGCTGACGCATTCTTTCCCCATAGGGAGGAAGAAAGGTGGGATGACATGGATGTAGCGGATGTCCCCCCATTCACAGAAAATGAACTGAAGGGGGCAATCGAGAGGCTAAAGAGCGGCCGATCCCCGGGTCCGGATAACATCCCCCCGGAGGTGATCAAAATAGTCGTCGAAGAATCCCCCGAAGCGGTTTTAGAGGTCATGAATCGAGCGTTGGAGAGAGGAGACTTTCCATCCAGATGGAGGAAAGCAAGGCTCGTCCTCATTATTAAAGGGAACGGAAAACCTGAAGAACCATCCTCCTACAGGCCCATCTGCTTGTTGGATGCCTTGGGAAAGGTGCTGGAAAACTTAATCCTGGGAAGGCTAGAGCTAGAAATTGACCGGAGGGATGGCTTGTCGAACTACCAGTTTGGATTCCGCAGAGGAATGTCGACGGTGGATGCTGTGACCCGCATCACGAGCAATGCAAGAGAGGCCATGGAGGCAAAGAAAATGTGCTGAATCGTCACCTTTGATATCAGGAACGCATTTAACACTGCAGGATGGGGAGCGACTATAAGCAAACTAGAGAGATTGGAAGTGGCACCTTATATCATTAATATCATTAAGAGTTACTTCAGGGATAGGCAAATGGGGATGGACGCAAATAACACCTTTGAATGGAGAAACGTGACCTGCGGTGTCCCACAGGGTTCGGTACTCGGGCCAGCACTGTGGAAGATTATATTCGACGACGTCCTACGGATTCCACTCGCAAATGGGGTAACCCTTACGGGGTACGCCGACGATCTTGCCCTAACTGTGACTGGAAACTGGACAGGAGAAGGCGAATGCCACTATTGAGAGAATAGAGGAATGGCTGCGGAGCGTAAAATTAAAACTTGCTCCGGAAAAAACCGAAGCAGTGATGATCACAAGGAAAAGAACTGTCCAGCCTGTCACCATCAGGGTTGGACAGATGGAAATTAGACCGGGGAATGGACTTAAATACCTCGGAATCTGGCTGGACCAAAAACTGACATTCAGGTGTCACATAACAAAAACGGTGGAAAAAGCGGGGAAATCGGCAACCGCTCTGGGAAGAGTGATATGCAACACGAAGGGGCCAAAGGCCAGCAAAAGAAGAGTGATTTGTGGCGTGGTGCATTCAGTCATATTATATGCCGCCCCGGTCTGGGGATACGCCTTAGAAGAAAGGGCTAATGCCAAAGTAAGCCTGGCAAGGATTCAACGGCAGATGGCACTGAGGGTATGCAGCGCCTATCGGACAGTCTCGCACGAGGCAGTGCTGGTGGTAGCAGGGATCCCTCCAGTGGATTTACTGGTCAAGGAAAGGGTAGAAGTGTACGAAGGAGTCGAGAGAGGAACCGCCAGGGAAAGACTGTTCGAAAGATGGCAGAACAGATGGGAGAACGCCCATAAAGGAAGATGGACTCACCGCATGATCCCTACAGTCAAAGAGTGTGTGGAAAGGAAACACGGAGAAGTAGGGTATCATCTCACGCAGGCCCTGACAGGTCACGGCTGTTTTGCCGACTACCTGTTGAGAATAGGAAAGCTGGACTCTCGAGAGTGCGCATATTGTGGCGAAATAGACGATGCAGAGCACACAGTCTTCCACTGCAACATATGGGTGGAGGAGAGACGAGGCATAAATCGTCTAGGGCTGGATGAACTTGTGGAATTCATGCCGCAATCTGAAGACAATTGGGCAAAGGCCGAAACAGCTATTACACGGATCGTCGTGCTCAAAGGAGAAGACGAGAGGAATCCCGACCTATACCCTTTGCACAACTAGAGGGAATACAGGGAACAAAGGTACGGGAAAAAAGCAACGTCTGTACATTAAATAACGATTGACGTGTATCCTGAAGAGAAGCGAGAGCGGTTCCAGGATACATCATACCCTTTGCACAACTAGAGGGAATACAGGGAACAAAGGTACGGGAAAAAAGCAACGTCTGTACATTAAATAATGATTGACGTGTATCCTGAAGAGAAGCGAGAGCGGTTCCAGGATACATCATACACTGAAGAGGGGTGGTTTTAGTGGATATGCCTAGAGGTGAGTCCCACACTACCGTTCAGGTGTCCATAAAGGATTTCCACCCCGGAAAAAAAAATACGAAAACGAAGAGTATATTGTATTTGATCGGCACATTTCTAAAACCGTAAATATCTGTCCGTCCGTCACGTTTCTTGTAAGCACGATAACTCGAGAAAGAGAAATCCGATTGTACTGAAATTTGGACAGTAAGTTAGTGTTTGCTAGGGGAAGAACCCTAGTGTCTCCTAAAAAAATCGATCAGTAAATAAAAATGTTATTAATGATTTAAATTTGAGAATTTTTTTTTGATTTTTATGTTTTGTAAAAATTTACTTTTTTTAAATTTCTTTACGTGTTAGGTAGTTCTTATGCTTTTGACTTGGAATCCAAGGGTCCCAGATTCGAAATCCAAATGGGGTATGGTATAGTTTTTTTTTATTTATATTTTCTTTTCATTTTATTTTACACTGGGTCTTTCACCAACTAAGTTCGTACTATAAAATTAAAAATGTCTAAAACTAACATTATTTACAAAAAACTGAGAGTATCCTCCTGTAGAATGTATAGCAATTATATAAAAAGTTTAGTAAACCGGCGAAGAGTACGCTTTTAGCTTGTTATTTGTATAATATCAAATAAAACTGATGCTCGATGCTTCCAAACAAATCACATTTGTGCTATACCAACTGGCCTCCGAAATACGGAATATAATAAAATATATGATATGTAAATTAAAATTGTGTATAATATTAATTGGTAAGAAGTATCGCAAATAATTACTAACTAACTCTAACTTTAACATTATAAATTGTTACTCCTTACAAAAATTAAATTAATCTGATATTAAATACGTCTTACGCATGAATTTCAGGTTGAATTTTTTGCTGCAGAATATGGTATAAAGAAGAACATAAAATTACTTTTAAAGTTAATTTAATTTATTTTTCATCGTAGACGGCCGTTTAATTTAAATAAGTGACAGCATGTCATTAAGATGTTTTTGCTTACGTTAGATTGATCCACTTTAAAAGCACCGTAAAAACAATTTTTTAAGGAATCCAGCGGATAAAAATAATCTGAAAGTAATTTAGGTAAGAAAATAATAAAACCAAAAAAATGGGGAGTTATTTAGCGTACCAGAAACATTGAACAAAAATAAAGGAACTATTTCACTTTTAAATTTTAAATTAACATTTAAAATAAATCTTAGTACTGTTTAAAGTCTTTTGTAAAATATAAGGACAATTTGCGGTGCTTCCTTAACTATAGTAGGGCCAAAAAGTGTAGTCAGTAGAGGAATGCGAGTACGGGCTCCTAAAAGTGGAGCGACCCGCTCTCAGCCGGCGCGGCGCACACTGCCGTATTATACGTATTCTAAACACGTGCCGCTCCACTTTTAGGAGCCCGTACTCGCATTCCTCTACTGACTACACTTTTTGGCCCTACTATAGTGTTTACGATTTAATTTATTGTCATTAAAAAAACTATAAAGATAGCGGCAAGAGTGTACTTGAACCAACATTCAAATTACTCAGGGTCGGATGCGACTTTTTCTTATCGCTGCGTTCTTGAAGCGTCCGAAGTAAAATTCAAGATATAAGTAAAATATTTTAAATAGATATTATTAATTCACAGGCACACAAAATAAAAAAAGTGTAAATTTTCTGATGTTTCACGTATATACTCCCATGTATTTTTGACCGTTGAACACGATCCCGATGTTAGTTTTGCTTCATCAGATCAGGATTTTTTTTTAACCACGAAAAACAGGGGAAAACAGGCCAGAATAGGGTTTATAATGTAAATTAAAGATTTTAAATAAGTAGACCATGTATTTGATGTATTTTTGATAGCTGAACATGATCCTGATGTCAGTTTTACAAAATTAGGTCAGAATTTTTTTTAACCACGAAAAACAGGTTAAAACAGGCCAGAATTAGGTTTAAAATATAAATTAAAGTTTTTAAACAAGTAGACCATGTATTCATTGTACACGGATGTATTTTAACGAGATCTGGAACTAGATTATATTTTCATCTTATTCCGTTGGGGGTAAATTGGGGTAAATCGAGCAAGTAAGAGTCCATCAAATTGGTATTTAGTATACAGTATGTCCCAGGATAGATGTAACAAGAGGTGTAATGGACCAAAAATTTTGGAATGGTATTTGGGGATTGAGTCCTGCTTGTTGTAAAACTAAAGTATACAAAAAATGACTTGATTTGGTGTTCTACAGGGTGTTTTATAAGCAAAGTTGTAAAAATAACCTCTAATAAAGTACCTTTATTTTTCAAAATATGAAAAAATTCCACTAAGAAAAGTTATTTAGAATGCAATTTTATACCTCTATACCAAAGTTCAGGAATATAAAATTATTTTTTTGAAACTTTTCATTTTTTGCGAATTAAGAGTTGAATTCATATTTAAAGTTGTGTAGGAGCAAATGTTAATCATCTCAAAAAGTAGGCTATTGGTAAATAAAAAATTGAATATACGAGATATATGATACGAGGTATAATGTTAATCGAACTAATTGTAAAACAAGAAACAATTACTAACAGAAGATTAATGAGGTTTAAAAATTATAACAAGTAATAAATGTCAAAAACATAACAGATTCACAAACAAATTAATTATTGACCAATACAAAATAATGTTTACAATTTTTTTTATTATTCGACTTACACCCACATCCACACACACTTCGATCCTTCGCCTGAAGTCCTTAAAACTGTTTCGAATATGATCTAACAGTATGGAGTTTACGGCATTTGTAATTCTCTGCTTCAATACTGCTACATCGTTAGGAAGTGGTTCAGCGTAAACCAACTGCTTGAGGCGACCCCATAAAAAGAAATCCATTATTGATAGGTTTGGGGATCTCGCCGGCCACTTGAAATTGTTATTTAATGTGTGAACAAGAACCAAGGGCCTCAGCGGTAAAAATATGGTATACCATGTGGAAAACACTAGCAACAGCAACAAAGATCAGACTTGTTAACGCTCTAGTTCTCTCCATCTTTCTTTATGCTTCTGAGACTTGGACAGTTTGGGGAGCAGACAGGTGGCGTATAAATCCTTTCGAGATGTGGGTCTGGAGAAGATTGCTTAAAATTTCCTGGATCCACTATTAGCTTAATTATTCAATAAGTGCGTTCCTAAGTGGATCGTATTTTACTGAATCCTCTCATTTTTTGACGACATCAACCAGAAAGAGGATAATATAGAACAGTTGATGCCTCAGGGAGAACTAGATGGCAAAAGGCGAGCAAGATGCCCTCCAAAACTTTGGGCTGATGTTACCAAGGAGCTGATATAAGAAAGTTTTGGGGATGCTGTGACCCTAACAGGCAAGCGCGACAGATGGAGTGATGCCGTCAGACGTGCCAAACAACAAGTGGACGCTAACTAGAAGAATATACGGATCATAAAATGTTTGAATAACAACTCTGCTATGTGATACCTATTGTTATTTTGTTATTTTGGTTTTTTATTATTATCATGTCATCTTTTACTTGTCAGTCTATGATTGAATTGTAATTTAAAATAAATAAAAGTTTGTGTCTAGTTAAAATATATTGAACACATTTCAATATTCAATAGGTTCTGGGCCGGTGTCACCGTTTCTCCTTGATTCAATTGCATTTTGTATCTGGACAGTGATTTTGTGTTCGATTTGAATGACATGGCGTTTTCAGAAACAGATTCTGTGAAAATTACGTTTACAAAGTTAAACAATGAATATTATCAAATTTGGAAGTTTAAGATAGAAATGATATTATCTAAGAACGAACTTTGGGATATTGTCAGTGAAGAGAAGCCTGAACCAGAGCCCTCAAACTGGCGCATGTTGGACTGTAAAGCAAAAGCCACAATTAGTTTGGCTGTAGAAGACGACCAACTAATCCACATAAGGTCAAAAGGAAGGAAGGAACTTCAAGGGACATGTGGTTCAAAAGGTTCACGAACGATTTAATTTGTGCAGTAAGTTGTTTCTGCTTAGAAAAATTTATAAGTTACGCTTATCAGAAGACGGCGATATGCAAACATACATAAATAATTTGTTGAAACTCGTTACTCAGTTACGAGGTATTGGAGAAGAGTTTAAAGATAGTCACGTTGCTGTTTTGTTATTATGTAGTCTGCCAGAATCTTATTCCTCGTTAATAACTGCTTTAAAGTCCAGACCGGAAGAAGAACTGCCACTGACATTTGTCAGAGGAAAATTAACAGACGAGTTCGATAGACGACGGGAACTGTACTCAGAGACCGGAACGAGTATAATTTCTAGCAATTCCGCAATGAAAACATCTGATAATAAATACTGGAATGTCAAGGAACGTCAAGGTGCCAGTAGTCGAAATAGTATTCAAGGTGATGATACGGTTTGTCATTATTGCCAAAAACGTGGTCATCTTAAACGAAATTGTTGGAAATTAAAAGCGAAAACTGGTACTACATTTGGCAAAAGTAAACATAAAGCACATATCACGAAAGACGAAAGCGATAATGATGATGACAACTTATTTTGTTTTGACGTAGGAATCGAAAGGAAAACAAAAGGTTGGTTCATAGGTTCGGGAGCAACAGCTCACATGTCAAATGATGAGAAATTTTTTGAGACTCTTCAGCGAGAAACTGATAATATTTATCTTGCCGATGGAAGATCTATAAAAGTTGTTGGAGTTGGTATAGGATTTTTAAATTGTATGACACAATCAGGAATTCGTAAAGTGCTTTGTAGAAATGTTTTCTTCGTACCGGAACTGAATGCTAATCTTCTTTCAGTTAAGTGTCTTGCAAAATAAGGATTCAGGTTTATTTTTAAAAATGACAGATGTGAAATTTCAAAGAATAAGCAAGTCATTGCTGTCGCTACAATGTCATCAAACCTTTACGAGTTAGATCTCAAACATCATGCTCAAGTAGCTCAAAACAAAAATGTTTCTTTAAGTGAATGGCATCGTCGTTTTGGTCATCGTGATCCCGAAGCAATCAAGAAATTGTGCAAAGAAAATCTTGTAATCGGGTTGTCAGTTGGGGATGACAGATTCCTACCCTGTGAGGTATGCTCAAGGGGAAGTTGACAAGAAGTTCAGTCTTAAAGCAAGTTCCACAACAAAGTACTGAAGTTTTGCAGCTGATTTATAGTGACGTGTGTGTTCCCATGAAAACAGAAACCGTTGGAGGCAAAAGATATTTCCTGACTTTTATAGATGATTTTTCTCATTACACGACTGATAAACAAACAAACAACCTCTTAAATACACTATGGAGTCTTCATCGAAGCGGGATTATTCTGCTTCTGAAGTTGAAATTGTGGACAATGGAACCATTATAGAGACAGTACACAATGAAGATGGTTCAAGTATAAGAACATCATCTCGTAAAAACAAGGGAATGCCCCCTAAAAGACTAGGTTACATTATAGATTCCTCGATATCCGAACCTCAAAGTTTAGAACAGCTTCATAGTCTTCCACAATATGAACAAGCCTTGTAGAAAACTGCAATGAATCAAGAGATGAAAGCTCTAGATGAAGCAAATACGTGGGAACTTTCTCCTCTATCCCCCGGAAGAAAAGCCATTGGGTGCAAATGGACGTTCAAAAGGAAACAAAATTCAGTGGGGAAAATCGAAAGATATAAGGCTAGACTGGTAGCCAAGGGTTTTACCCAACATCCAGGAGAAGACTACGATGAAACCTTTGCCCCTGTTTCAAAGCAAACTACCATAAGAACGCTTCTGACAGTTGCTGCTTCACGAAACATGATAGAACAGCCTTTTTATGTGGAGAGCTAAAAGAAGAGGTTCATATGAAACAGCCGGAGTGTTACGTGATTCCAGGAAAGGAAAACTTCGTATGCAGACTTAAGCACAGCCTATATGGATTAAAACAATCAGCTAATATATTTTATAACAAAGTGAATGATACATTGACATCTGCAGGTTTCACAAAAAGTAAAGCTGATCCTTGTTTATATATCAAAGTAAATGAAGAAAAACTATGCTATATTTCAATTTATGTGGATGACGCCCTTATTTGTGTGAATGATGAAAAGGATCTTGATAATATCAAACAGATATTTCAAAATATTGCAGAAACAGTTGATTTAGGACCAGTGAAATTTTACTTAGACCTTCAAATTGAACGTACTGAACATGGTTTCTGCATTTTTCAACCAACAAAAATTGACAATCTTGTAGAAAATTATGGGCTAAGTAACGCAAACCCTCATATATTCCAGTGGAACCCGATTTTCATAAGCATCCGGAAGCTGAAAATCAGTTACCAAATAACATAAAATTTCGAGAATTAATTGGAACTTTACTATATTTATCAACACATTCAAGACCATACATATCCCTTGCAGTCAACCTACTCTATCTAAAAATGGAACAACCAAGGTCATCGGATTGGGAAGTTGCAAAGAAGATACTACGATATTTAAAAACCACAAATTGTTTAAAACTCTGCTTATACCCCCAAAATCCAGTGGAACTAATTGGATACGTAGACGCCGATTGGGCGAGTAATCGAAGGGACCGAAAGTCAACAAGTGGCTATGTGATCCGTTTTGGTACTGCTTGCATCTCATGGTCGAGTAAGAAGCAGGTTTCGGTGGCACTATCCTCTACCGAGGCCGAGTACGTTGCAGCATCTGCCGCTTGTCAAGAAATAATTTGTATAAGACAACTACTTGCTGATATGCGATATTTTCAGGATCATCCTACAATACTTAATGAGGACAATCAAAGTTGTATTTTATTGTCTCAGTCAGAAAAATATAGTTCAAGAACTAAACACGTTGATGTCAGACATCATTTTATAAGAGACCTAGTTAAGAATGAGACAGTGGAATTGAAATATTGTCCAACAAAAGATATGATCGCAGACACTATGACAAAGCCACAACCAAGACCATTATTTGAGGTCTTGCGTGGAAAGCTTTTCCTTAAAGATTAAGATGAGGCATCGTTGAGTGGGGGTGTTGGAATAACAACTCTGCTATGTGATACCTATTGTTATTTTGTTATTTTTAACATTATCATCATGTCATGATTGAATTGTAATTTAAACTAAATAAAAGTTTGTGTCTAGTTAAAATATATCGAACACATTTCAATATTCAATATAAAAGACCTGGCAAGACGTTGAATTCATTCGTCAACAAGAATAATAATAACACAGGTCTACAAAAAAAAAGGTTCTCATCTAACTTTTTGGAAGTATCTTGACACGCTGAATCCAATTTTGGGAAAAAAAATCTAAGGTCTCATTTTTTCTATACCACTCCTTTTATCCCCGAAAAAGAGGGAAAAAAAGGTCTCGTCCTAAAGTTCTGAACTTTTCTGAAGTATTTTGATGCGCTGAAGCCAATTATAGACAAAAAAAATTATATCGTGTCAATTTCCCTCACCACCCCCTTTTATCCCTTAAAAAAGGCTTGTCCCAAGGTTCTGATCTAACTTTGTCAAAGTATTTTGACGCGCTGAAGCTAATTTTGGAAAAAATATTTTTTTCTACCGTGTCAATTTCCCTCTACCATCTCTTTTGTCCCCTATAAAAGGGCAAAAACAACGAAGGTTTTGACATAACTTTTCTGAAGTATTTTGACGCGCTAAAGCCAATTTTGGACAAAAAAAAAATTTCTATATTCTCAGTTTCCCTCTACTTCATGCCCTATTTTTTTTGTCCAAAATTAGTTAGTATCAACGCGTCAAATTACTTCAGAAAAGTTAGATAAGAATCTTAGAATAAGACCTTTTTTTTAACCTTTTTAGGGGAAAAACTGAGCCGATGGAAAATTTTTTTTGTTTAAAATTGGCTTCAGCGCGTCAAAATACTTCAAAAAAGTTAGATTAGAACCTTAAGACAAGACCTTTTTTTTTTGTAGACCTGTGTAATCAACGTTAAAAGGGAAAAACTTCACAGAAATTACATGTTTTGTAATAAAGACACATTTTTGTTAAAACGTTTTACATATTTTTAGGATATAGTTAAAGACAAAGGATTGTATGTACATTGTTCCTAATGAAAGCATTGAGTCGTCGTTTTGTGTCCTTAATAAATAAGTACAAAAACTATTCCTGGGCATAAAATGAATTCCTTTGTTTAACTATTCAACAACTAGGCTGAAGAAGGTATGAAATATATTAATGTCTGCTAATTTATATTTCATCCAGACCTTCAAACTTCATTAAATTTGTAGCGGAGTGACCACTATTAGGAATCATCCGGTTTCCGAGTTAAGGGCTTCTTAAGCAACATACTGAATAATTAACTTAGCTCGGCTTATGTAATGTTGAGAAGCAAGATTGCTAGAAATATCATTATTGTCTTGGATATTATTATCCTGTATATAAAAATTATACTTATTTCAAACGAAAAGATATTTCGAGAATCGTTTTAAAACATTTTTAACTTTATACTTTTCTACTATTTTCCAGTATAGTTAATGAAAATTTCACCGTTTTGCTTATTACGAGAGGGCGAACGAAAATCTTCATTACAGAGACGGCCTTATGTAGATATAATATATATTGTAAACACCTTAAGAAACATTCCCAAACAATAAAAGAACAGCAAAATTACAAAACATACAATGTTGCCAGTTGAAATTTACATTTGGAAATAAACCTAAAAATGGCAGCAGATGTTCTAAAAACGTAATAACAAAACGACTTTAAACAACCAAACATATAGTTTCCTGTACTTTCTAATTTGTGTGGTGTGTTTATGTTCATAATAATTAAATGTATGAACCCAACAAGCTTCCGACTGAATAAAACAATTTTTGCAAATATATAAACCATTTATACAGTGTCCGCCATAAAGTTGGCTAGATATGGGAAAAGTTTGTATCATTCAGATTTCTAAAAAACTCTATTGGAGGTTAGTTTCTGCATGTCCGACAACCGGAAAATAGTTACTCATTTATTATTTTGCTAATAATAATTAATTTTCGAACTATGCTCCACACATTTTAGCAAATAAGTTTCGATTTTTTTTTCATTTGCGTTCATCAGCAGAGACCGGCTCAGAGGTATTTATGACGTCAAAACCAGAATCGGCTCTAGGCGATATGAACAATATAACTATTCACGCACAATAAAACATTGACGTAATTGTATCTAGTGAATTCCGTAATGTTTAAAGGTATTTAGCTCCTAAAATGTAAACAAGCCTTACTGTGATGATATTTATTGTTGGGTGTAATACTAGCACAAACATAATCATTTGCTAACTAGAATGCGATTACAAAGAGAAGTTAACTTTGTCATAGAATGCGCAGAGGCCGATATCGTTCCCGCGTGCTCATCACCTGGTAATGATTCTATTTTTACAGCTGCATGGGCGTCGCACTGCCTACTACCATTAATATTTAAATAAAAAATAGATGGCACGGCACTGATATTATGTCAACTGTTATGCGCGATGCACTCTACGCATTATTAGAATAATAAAAATAATAAATGGCTTTAATAAAGAGTCAACATACATACATTCGATATTTAGCTACAAATATATTATTTGTATTTATTCTACATGATCTGAAGTTAAACTTATACCCTGAAAAAGGAATGTGAGCTAGTTTTAGACTGTCGTGAGACAGGTTAGTTTTACCCTACTGATGATTCGTCGTTGCGATAGTAATCCTGCTCAGTATGAGAGGAATCGCAGGTTCGGGCATTTGGTTCACGCACTCGCTCGAGCGGGCGGTGGTGCGAAGCTACCATCTGTGGAATTATGCCTGAATGCCTTTAAGGCCGTATCCTTTCTTGGAATTTCGAGAGTCAATGTGACTTTACTAGGCGGTCGCGGTTCGCCGTGGCCCTATTCGCCATCGAGATCGACGGTCGGCGGAGAGATCGATCCTTGCCGTGTTCGACCTGCTCTCCTGATGGCTGATCACGGGTCGCACAAACGTTTCGATGTTGGAACTTGGAATAGTTGGAATTAGGAAGTTTCCATTTTTCTCATTTTCTCGTAATAAATAGTCGTAAAAATCTAAAAAATATCTGTAATTTTTTTAAAAATTATCTCTATAAACAAAAAAGTTATGGTCCTTCCAAGTTTAAAATGCTGCAATCATCTGGGCTGAGGCTCGATTACGTCACAATACATGATTCCGCCAACAGCGAGCGGGCGCGGGCACCTTTATAAATTGCTAAAACATGCAATTTTGGCACGTTCATATTTTTCGAAAAACACCATTGGGACGGCCGTATGATGTCGCGACGTAAAGAGGAAGTCTTCCAGATAAACCTGATTGTAAATTGGACGGCGAAATTCGAAAATTCGGTTCGGCACGAACGAATCAAAAGTGACATTTTGTGACATTTCAGAAAATCGAGCACATACATTAAATAAAGGGAACATACGGCGCGCCGCCGGCATGGCAAGTCAGCGCGTTGTGTATTGTGACGTCACAGTGGACTTCAGCCGAGGCGAAGTATTCAAATAAGAAATTGAATAAGTTCGTGAGTTTTTCAGATATCGAGATAATTTTTTTTTTGTTTGACTAGTTATCTGAAAGACTACTAAATGAGGTTGAATGTACATGATATTTCTAAAATAGGAAACTTCCTAATTGTCTGTAGACGACTTACGTACCTGGCAGGGTGTTGTGCTCGGCAGAACAGTTTCCATGCTGCGATCTGTTTAGACTCAGCCATTGGCTTGGGGATTCGTCTGTCAAAATAATAGGCGCATATTTGAAATAGGTACAGTTTATCTTAGGCTTCCATAACGTTATATTGCCATGGTATTTTTATAAGACCATAAGGTGGTCGGCCTCCATGAAATTTAAATTTTTTTTTATTTTTAAGGCTGTGGCAATATCCAAAATCATTTTGGATACATATTTTGAGAACGTTAGACATACTTCTCTCTACATATGACAATCGCTGGAAACGAAGCCAATCGGATCGAATTTCCGTCTTTCTAAGATAACATTATTTTGTCGTGGTAGCATTCCGGACTGGTCGCGCTTTTAACACTACATGACTGAAACTGCTTTTCCCGTCTCAAATTGTTACTGCATAATGCGCAGTGAACTTTTTACTACGTACCTAAAATGGACCAGACCGTCATCGGAAAACTGTACCAGGTGCAAAACGACATAATGTGATGGTAACTTGTCTCTCCCCGATTTATAACAAATAGATCGGCTTATTCCATAAGTAAAATGTTAGAAAATTAACAACACACGTTCTTCCCATATGACGCAATAGGCTAGAAAGAGCCAAATACCCGTCATGATTGCGGGTTGTCTAAATTCGGATTTGTTCACTTTTATCGAATGACGGGTCCATTGCAGGTATATAGTATAGAGTTCACCGGTATAAGAAATGTTATATTAGGTCAATTAGGTGGCACTTAGGCACATTTGCAATAAGTCGCATGACTAACACAGGCCCACAAAAAAAAATCGTGAGCGAGAATTAAGACCCACGTTTCCTTATAGTAGAGTGCTCGGCGCCCAGATATAGGCATAAAAATAAATTCTGTGGGGGTTTCGTTGTTACAAGCTGATTTTCATATAAAATCAATGATTATATATTGAAGTTTCAAAATCCCAAAGCCGTCAAAAAGTGTCATCTTCAAAAGGGCATTAAAGTTAAAAAACAAAAGAAGCATATGGTGAGAGGAGAAAAATTGTGATTTTTTGGTATATTTTTCATAAAAGGTTTTGTAGAGGAAATATTTTATAATTTTCAAATATTATGTTATGCATTTAGTCCAGTCAACGAATAGTCCAAAGGGTGGTGTAGAGTGCGGGAGCAGGGACCTAAGCGATTCCTTTAGAAAGTTGTTCAGGGTGCTTAGGGAGTGAACATACTGAAAGTTCTGACGTCTAGAGGTGAGCCGGAGGGGAGGGGGCACAAAGAAAGTCCCACTTTTGGTTTTTTCGCTTATATATCGAAAACGGTGCATCGCAGGGAAAAATTTTCTTAGCCAAATGAAAGCCCATGAAATTCTCTACAACTTTCATTTTATATACTTTTTTCGAATTCGCAACCGTTTTCGAGCTACACGCTCCGGAAAAGTGAAAATTCTCGAAAAACATATTTTTACCTCACATTTTTCATCAAACATTCCCTTGGCACTGTTCAATGAAAGTGAGATGAGGAAGACAACCAAATCTGTCCTGTATACCATGTTCGAGCCTACCGATAAGGCTGTTCAACTGTCTCAGATGAACATAGTAGTAGACGGAGGATTCCTACTGCACAGAGTAATCTGGCAAAGAGATGCCTCCGTTGCCACCATTTGTGATGGATATATGACCTCATTTTTCTTATATCACATGCAGAACATCGATACCTGTGAAACAAGAAGATTTTTTGTCCAATCCTACCAACAAAAGTCAGTTTATCTCCTTACTACAGATAAAGCTTCAGGAGAATGGGATACAGACTCTCCAGGCCAAAGATGATGCTGACGTCTTTATGTGTGCCTTATCATGAAAACTGCTGTGTAACAACCCACTCACAGTTCTGTGGCTGTCGTTGGTGAGGATGTGGACCTCGCTGTCCTTTTGATAGCTTCCACTCCTCCCACCCAAAACATCTCGCTGCTGAAACCCGGCCGAGGGAAAACCAAAACAATGGCACTGTCCGCCCAAGAGATGCAGCAGCATGGATTTGAACATATCCTGTTCTTACATTCATTTACCGGCTGCGACACATCTTCAACTTTAAGGAAAAGCGAGGTGGGCTTCTCAAAATTGTATTTAAAGTCAGAAATCATCAAGGAAGCGACAGTGATCTTTTATAACCTCTCCTCCACTCAAGGCGAGGTTGAAGAGGCTGGGAAGATTTACTTCTTCAAATGGTATGGGGCACCAGCAAGACAGACCTCCCTCAACCAGTACCGCTTCCAGTCGTTCATGAGGTCAGTGGCAAATATTAAGCCTGACATCAGCTTCCTCCCACCAAGTGCAGCAGTGGCTTGGAAATGAGCTGCCCCCTCAAGAGTGGGGGTGGAAACATGTAGGAGGCACCCTGGTGCCAATTACAACAGAAGATCCACCAGCACTGGAGGTCCTACTGAAAACGATATTTTGCCACTGCAACAAGGATTGTGGTAGTGGCAAATGTGGATGCCGAAAAGCAATGCTGAACTGTTCTGTGGAGTGCCTCCACTGCTCCACTGCCAAGAGGAATGCCTCAACGGCGTGCCTGCTTACGACGAGGACGACGATAAAGACAACGTAGAGCCCCTTCAGCAATAACCACCCACCACTTAGGATGAGGTAAAAATCTGTTTTTGAAAATTTTCACTTTTTCGGAGCGTGTATCTCGAAAATGGTTGCGAATTCGAAAAAAGTGTATATAATGAAAGTTGTAGAGAATTTTATGAGCTTTCATTTGGTATGAATGAAATTTTTCCCTGCGATGCACCGTTTTCGAGATATAAGCGAAAAAAACAAAAGTGGGACTTTCTTTGTGCCCCTCTCCTCCGGCTCACCTCCTAGACGTCAGAACTTTCAGTATGTTCACTCTCTAAGCACCCTGAACAACTTTCTAAAGGAATCGCTCAGGTCCCTACTCACGCACTCTACATCTCCTTTATTGACTGAGCTAATTGGATATTACGGGAGAACGAAACTTAAAACCGCAATATCTGGGTTTTAAATGTCTCAAAATTTAAAATAAAAAATTTAAAAAAAAATAAAATTAAAATTTTAGTATCTTTAGTTTCTATTACTCGAAGAATACCAGTTCGTTGTCCTCTTTTGTGACTGGTTACATTTTTTATTGATTTTTCCTTATAATGATCAAATACCACATCAATCCTTCGAGCTCTATGTTTATTTTTAAATATAATATTAGAAAAAATATAAGCATATTCACCAAACGCTCTACACTTGCTAGGCTTTCCTATAAATGGTACTATCGACAAACCATCAAATATGTGACAATTATTACAGTTTTCTGTACCTGGGAGGCTCTTACTAACATGCTGAGTATAACTTTGAATTATGTGACCTAATGCGCTTTTATTTGATGAGGTGCTTAATTGTCCATTCACTGTTAGAGACATGGGGAAGGGTGTCAACTCATGTTGGAAAATTTCGTTATAATCTACATTTCTTCCCATTTCTTTTACAGCCAAGATCTCTGCAAAAACTGTTGTCCTGCAAGTTTTTCAGATTTCGTAGATTGTTTGTCAATTTTACGCTTTACAGCAACAGACTTATTTATTTTTTTAGTGGTTTAAAAATATAGATATTTATAGATATTTTTTCGTAGAGCCCCACCTATTGGATAAGGCGGTTCGATTCCAGTTTCTTTGTATTGTGCTTGCCTGTTTAATTCATTTTGTAAAATTTCTCTATTCTTTTTGCTTGAGTAACTTAATAACATGCACTTATGCCAAAATAAATTTTCCCAGTCCTCATTTTTATGGATGACTGAGTCGCATGTTTTAGTTATGGCTTCCCTCAGTTATGAGGAAAAGTGAAATGTAAGACGCCCTCTAGACGGCTTCAGACAGATCATAGGAAATTTGCGTCGTATTGCATTTAGTTGTATATCATATTTAATATTAGTCGTAAAATTATAAATCATACGACATTACGTTCGGAAAGGGCAAAGCAAATTTTTTTTAAGTGTGCAAAATTTTGATTCGAGCTTTCATTTCGTTTTTTGATTATAATGCCCTTTTGAACATGACATTTTTTGACGAATTCGAGATTTTGAAACATCAGTATCATCATTAATCTATATATATAAAAGAATACCGACTGACTGACTCACTGATCTATCAACGCACAGCTCAAACCGCTGGGTCTAGAAACTTCAAATTTTGCATAGAGATTCCTCGAATGGCGTAGGCATCCACTAAGAAGGGATTTTTCGAAATTCGACCCCAAAGAGGAGGAAAAAGGGGGTTGAAATTTTAGGCTTTTTCGGAAACGGTTATATCTAGATGCATAAAATTTGGCAGAAATATTTTTTTTTGAAATCTATTAGATACGGGTAAGACGAAATTTCGATTTTTGCTTTTTGAAGGGGTCAAAACGGGGGTAGTAGATTGTTTAAACACATATGGTGCAAACGGCAAAATATATCATTTTGACACTGAAAATGTCACGTCAGAAGATACAATGTTATTATGTTTCTTATATGGTGTTATCATTTCCAATGTCTCCAATGGTTGCAAGGATTGGGAAATTTGTGAATTTTTACTTTTTTAACGAAATGGCTAAAGAAAATCTAAGTTGTACAACATGCTGATGTCCCAATTGTAGGTGACGGAGCCTGTTTATTCCGTTCACTTTCATTCTTAATGTACGGCTAACAAGAAGGTTAGTAAACAAATAGTCAGTTTTGTGTTAGAAAATTGGAACGAATTTTTAATTATGTCCCACAACAGTGAGGGCGACAATTACTACGCATGAGCTGATTCGGATCTCTGAAATCGCGTAAGTCAGAGTGACGGGATCTTCTGAGGAAATAAGGAAACACGTATTCGACGGCTTTCAAAAAGAGATTCACTCCCGAACGGGTGAACAGGGAGAGGTATGTTTTTAAGCATGTGCTCTATTGTCGATTAAAATAATTATTTTTTTCGATGGGAAGACGGCTTCCTTAAATGGAATGAATGTGCAGTGGGTTAGTATCTCAATGTTCTTAATTCCACGCAGACGAAGTTCCACCAGAACGAAGTTCCATGCGGGCGAAGTCGCGGGCATCAGCTAGAGGGTGAAAAGGGAGGTTGAAATTTTAGGTTTTTTCATTAGATCTAGATGCATGAAATTTGGCAAAAATATTTTTTGTTGAAATCTATTGGATACGTATAAAGTAAATGTTCCAATTACCGCCATGTTAAGTAAAAGTTTAACTTTTGACTTTAATAATTCTGTAATGAAAACTCAAAATTAATATAGCTATTTAATGTTCTGATACTTGAGTTATTTTTAAATGAGAGTAATAAGATATTTTTAACAGGAAAAGGACATTATTTTATATTTTTAGTGCAATAGGAAATAAAAACCGATTGTCCTAATAATCGTCACTTGACGCTCTAGCATATATCGTCATATACATGTCCGAAATATCGTCAGTCTTAGTTGATATCAAAAATTTTATTTAAAATATTTTTTAAATTATTTTAAAACTAAACATTTAAAATTTATATCAAATTAAAATAGTTATAAAATGAACAAGAAATAAATCAAATTACACCTATAAACGAATGGAATTTGTACGTAAACATTTTTTTAAACAGAAATACATATTCTCTTTCATTGGCATATCTTCTTTCCAGTATCACTTTCTTCATATTCTCCAATAATTTCCTATAGACGACATTGTCAATTCATTCCACTTTATGTAATTTTCTTAACACTGTAGTCTCTACATATTAAATTTACTAATAGGCCAAGCAATCCATATTTTCATATTTGACAGCAGAATGCCCAATTTTAATATGACAGTATGACTGCATGCTTAACTCTCACCCTACTCAGTGGCTGTCTCTTATCTGGAAGTGTGCAGCCTCCTCTCGCACAAGGTCACTTTAGGCCTTCACTGGTAAAGAGGATTGTTATTTATATTGTAATTATTAATATTAACTTTATTATTTATTTTTAATTTATCTTCTTCACTTGTTTTTGATCCTATTACTTCCACATCTAGTGGAAGTATAGTAATGACAAAAAAATTTTTAAAAATTTTTATTGTTCAAATAGGCCTAGAATGTCATGAAACGTCGAGATTTTAAGTTTGAGCAAAAAAAATTTTCTGTCTGTCGGTCTGTCTGTCTGTAACTTTTTTTGTGTGCACGTTTACTCTGGAACCGTTAGAGATGTTGAGTTGAAATTTGGTACACATATGTACTTTAACGAGATCTCGAACTAGATTATATATTCATCTTGTTCCGTCGAAAGGTTGGGGGGTAAGTTGGGGTAAATTTGGGGTAAATAGGTAAATTAAGCAGGTAAGAGTCCATAAAATTGGTATTTAGTATATACAAGAGAAGCTAAGGTCTCAAAAAAATTTAGCCACCCCCATTACCACCCCCACCCCATTATTAAAGGGGATGAAAAAAAATGTGATTTAGTGTGTGTACAAGAACTAGAAACCTCAAAATATTTTTTTACTTCATCCACCCCCACAACCACCCTCACCCCACTACCGATATGGGTATTTGGGGTAGAGGATTTCAAATATTATATTATTAAAGTTCCATAAACAATTATTTCCACATACAAAATTTTTTCGTTGTGAGCGACTTGGATAGAAAATCTGGATGTGGAAGTAGTGATTCCTTGGGCAGCGGTTTTTTTTTTATTGAACTGAAAATTTCATGTAAAAACTCTTTTATCGTCACTTATGACGATAATTGGGTAATCTCTCTTGTGGCTTTCCCTAATATCGTCACCTATTTTATTGCTGTTAAAATTATAAAAAAATAATATCATATGGTTAAATAACAAAAATAACATCCTTTAAGAATTAGAAAATATATGCTCAAAAACTAAGAATTGAAAAATAAGCTCAACAATAAAAAATATAGGTAGCCTGTACCCTCCTCTTACCTTAGAATTTAAAGGGGGCTATCGGTAAAGAGTCTAACACCCCACTGAAACACTGTTTCTAATAAAAAATCTAAGATGCGTTGTTTAAAAACATTTCCAAATGTATAAAAAAATATCTTTAATTTCCGTTGTACATGAACGAATTCCTAATTTCTTGTTTTCCACAAAAACATGTAAGAACTGACGATAATTGGGTTAGTGACGATAATTGGGTCTTTTACCTTACGTGTAAGACAAAATTTCGATTTTCACTTTTTGAAGGGGTAAAAACGGGGGTGGTAGATGGTTTAAAGCGCACCCGTATTTTTGAAATCGCTTAAGTCAGAAACGTGATCATTCGAGCGATGGACTCTTCTGAAGAAATAAGAAGATACGTACTCGACGGTTTTCAAAAAGAAACCCCGAAAGGGTGAACGGGGAGGGGAGGTTTTCTCGGGTACTATGGATGCGCAGTGGGTTTCCCCAAGTACTAAGGATACGCGGTGGGCTTCCTCGATTACTATGGATGCACAGTGGGTTTCCTCGAGTACTATGGATGCGCAATGAATGTGCAGTGGGTTAGTATGTCAATGTTCCAATGTTCCATGTGGATGAAGTTCCACGCGGAGGAAGTCGCGGGCATCAGCTAGTTTTATATAAAATTCAGCTTGTAACAACGAAACCCCACGGAAGTCACAATAAGCTTATTTATGCACTCTAATATTATGTTTTTCGGGGCGCTCAACACGAATATGAAGTCGGAATAGTGTGTTTGTGGACGAATTTTTCGAACTAGACGAAAATCATAAAAAATCGGGATTTGTGATAATTCCAGGTTCGAAATGAATAGAAAAAATTTGGGAGACATGGAAATAACATTTTTGGAAAAAATAAACAGTATTCTCCAATGTATTCCATTACTTGATAGAGCCTCATGTACGGTGAGTTCACTTTGGACCGCACTATAATACAAAATTTCCGAGGATATTGCTCCCAGCGGTGGTTTATAAACATATTCATGTAGATTGATTCAGGATTGTACTTGTGTTCGCGGTGCTAAGCAAAACTGTACACGCTGAAAGAACAATGAAAAGAGGCGAAAATTATATCTCGGGATTGTATTGAAGAGTCAGCCTGTGAGATTTTACCCTTCCCCGTCCCCCTTACCCATCGACTTGTGATGAAACATTTTGACCCTAATCTTGCACCCGTTACAATCATAACTTTTTTAAGGGGTTTATTTGAGCGTTTCAACATTTATCAATTTTCATTTATCTCTTTTCAGTGTAGTAACTTAACTCGTTTATCAAAACGTATTCCTCTAAATTTGGAGATCTGTTATCTTTGCTGGTTTTCTGACTCTTTTATAATTTATAATTTTATAAACACACCATAGATAGTAGACAACCCCCAAATCCAAAGCCAAGTATAGCAATGAAGCTATAAATAATTAAAATTGTTGTTGAAATATACGTATATTTATATATTTATGATTTTGTATTGTTTACAATAACTTTACATTGATAAAAATATATTAGGCCAGTGGAATTAGCAAATATTCATATTGTAATTCGTTTCAGGATGCCACGTGGATTAAACGATAGTTTTATTGATTACGAACATGACCCTGAATTTGGTCCACTTTTTGACCGCCGGAACATTGTTTATTTAACGATTTATTGTTGAAAAATTCAAAAAAATCAACTTTTTTAAACATAACCTTTGACCTTTGACGATAGGTTTTTCAATTTGTAGATACTGTTAGAACTTTGAAAAACGGTTAATATGAGATTTGTTTCGTTTAAAATGCTTGAAAATTTGTTTAAATAGTTGCAAAAAACCGCGAAAATTTTCGCAATTTGCAAATATTTTTCATTCTTTAACAAAAGCACTTTAGTGCTTGAAACTTTGACAAAATATGTTTTTTATCACCTCAAAGTTACCTCTAAAATTTCATCAAAAAATTTTAATTAGTTTAAGAGATATTCAATTTGTTTATTAAAAACATGAATAATGTAAAATGCAAATTCACCCAGTTCCCGTTGTCGTAGAGGGTTAATCTGGACATCATTTTTTTTGTTGAGACTTAAACTTTATGTTTTCAATAATGGTAAAACAAATTTGCATTATTTTCGACTTCAAAATGGCGTTTGAAAAAGTGTCACATTATGAGGTTAGGTTTTTTGCTAATAACTTTGAAACAAATGAAGATTTTGCAATATCGTTCTGATATCTTTATTGCTGAGGTTTTTTCACACATTTTCAAAAAAAAAATGACTGTAGCCTTACTAGAAGCCGAGATGATTTTTTTTAAATAAATTCGTAATTTGTTTATTAATAAACATTAACAGCTGAAACTTGGCGAACAACTAGTTTAATAGTCTATCTTTGTAATAGAGCTGAGTTTGGGGGGAAAACATTCAATTTGCAACGATAACAATAATTAATTTTAAATCAGCGTCAGAACAGGAGTGAGAAGCATGAGTCATATCTAAAAACACGTTCATAAAATGATCGAGACGAGTTCGAATCCGTCAACCAAAGATTTACGGTTTCTCCGATTTTGACTTTTTTTTTAATTTGGGGTAGCGTGATAATATCTGTCATGTCGATTTTTTCCTAATTAAACAATAATTTGTTATAAACAATTATTTTTTGTTAAACATTTTTTTACGAATTTATTAAAAAAAAATCATCTCGGCTTCTAATAAGGCTACAGAGTCATTTTTTTTTTAAATGTGTGACCGCAGCAACAAAGTTATGAGAACGATATTGCAAAATCTTCATTTTTTTAAAAGTTATTAGCAAAAAACCTAACCTCAAAATGTGACACTTTTTCAAACGCCATTTTGAAGTTGAAAATAATGCAAATTTGATTTCCCATTAATGAAAACATAAAGTTTAAGTCTCAACAAAAAAAAGGATGTCCAGATCAACCCTCTACGACAACGGGAACTGGGTGAATTTGCATTTTACATTATTTATGTTTTTAATAAACAAATTGAATATCTCTTAAACTAATTAAAATTTTTTGATGAAATTTTAGGGATAACTTTGGGGTAATAAAAGACATATTTCTTCAAAGTGTCAAGCACTAAAGTGTTTTTGTTAAAGAATGAAAAATATTTGCAAATTGCTAAAATTTTCGCGAATTTTTGCAATTATTTAAACAAATTTTCAAGCGTTTCAAATGAAACATCTCTCAAATTAACCGTTTTTCAAAGTTCTAACAGTATCTACAAATTGAAAAACCTATCGTCAAAGGTGTTTGAGTTATCTTTAAAAAAGTCGATTTTTTTGAATTTTTCAACAATAAATCGTTAAATAAACAATGTTCCGGCGGTCAAAAAGTGGACCAAATTCAGGGTCATGTTCGTAATTAATAAAACTATCGTTTAATCCACGTGGCATCCTGAAACGAATTACAATAAATTTTAGTTTTTTTTTACTAATTCTACTGGACTATATTTGATTACTATTTTCATGTGTTGTTAAGAATATATTATTTTGTTTCTTCCGTCTTCCATTGTTTTTCGGGGTCTCTACCGAAACTTCTGATTTGGTAATAAGTGAGTGAGCGAGTGAGTCGCTATACCAAGGCTGTGCGGAAGAGGGTACACATTTGGAAAAACGCAGACAAACATCCACATCCACCGGTGTTGTCAATACCGGGGCTGGGGGTCGAACCCAGAGCGCGGTAGACAGTCGATCAGCATATTCGCCACTCAATACGCCTTAACCGATTGAGCTACCGCGCCGGTATCGAATCATTTACACAATGGATTTCTTTTTCGTTCATGTGCATCTTGGACTGTTTATCTCTTTAATGACCAACAAAAATCTGCCATCACATTGATATTCCATCTTCCTTGATACCGTTTCTCCATTTCCTTGATATCTTAATGGAATCGCTCGCCTTGCTCTTCAATGAAATCACCTAGATTGTCCAGGAAATAACATAGATGCGAGTCAATGAAATGTAATTTTAAATTCATCAATTTTTGGTAAACGGACTCCTGATTCGTATTCAGCATGTCAAAATAGATAGGTCTTACCCAATGGCGTCCCAGAAGCAGCCCACTTTTTACTATTTTGTGTGTGTTTGAGTAGTATATTTGCATATGTAATTTACTATAAAATGGCGGAGGATCCGGCGTGATATTCATATATTACATAGGCATAAACAATAAAAAAATTGTATTTTTCGACTATATTATTATGTAGGCATTGATGTTTTTTTATTAAAAAATGAATAGAGAAAAGTTTACTCAATATGTTCCAAATTATACTCGTTCGCAAATTAGGAAATATTTTAAGGATTACGTAATAGTTGCGAATACGGTATAAATACAAGTTTTAACATTAATAATTTATTAACAATATAAATTTGAAATGATGATTTACAAAATATGAATACTTATCATATTATACTGGCTACAAAATCCTTGCCAATATAATTACTTAGTTCGGTAGAAGTTCAGATTTTAACCCCGAAATAAATGTAACACTCCAAAATCCCATAAATTCTTATTCCCACTTAACTGTTCATCTGTGAATGTCAACAATGTGAAACTGCGAACATTTATTTGATTTGGAACTCCAATACTAACACGCCAGAAAGCAAATAATGCTATGGAATTACGTTTCCACATCAAGTTTGCAAACAAACAACGTATTACATTCGTTAGATGGGTATAAGTTCACTGAAGATTAGGTAAGTATCACATTCCGCATTTCCGAAGTAATTTACTAGAATTTCTTAAGTAATGAATATACAGATATTATGTTTGTTTAAAACGTAACATTAAGAATAAGCAATTATATAAATAAACCATTTTTTATGAGAGCTGGCATCGCACGTTTGATTAAATACCTACCATATATTTGATTTTTCTTTAAAGGAGAAGGGTACCTAAGACCGGTTTTAGACCTATTTTATTTTTGGATTTAAAATAAGAATCGTTTTTTTGTCATCAATATTTAATTGATAATCAGAATCCAGGAACGGTACCGCTCTTTTGCAATTAAAAAGTGTTTAGAACCCTCCAAGTCTTTTTTTTTTCAAAAAAGTTCATCTGGGGTTGTAAACAGTTGTTGAACTGTACCGTGGGCCAGTCTCGCAGTTCTGAGTAAATCAGACTCCTTGGCAGATCGAAGGCTGGCTCAGGGCCAGGAAAGGGAGTTTTCGCTTCCTCTCCCGCAAGACGGTCTGCTTTTTCATTGCCCTTCACACCACTGTGTACGGGCACCCATATGAGTTGCGTTAGTTGAGCTCCATCAAAATATTTTGACAGTTCAGCATCAACATAGAGGTCAGAGATGGGCATAAGTGGAATACATTTTTAGTCATGATTGAAATTGACCGACTAAATTAGTCATGACTAATTTGGTTAGTAATCATCAATCATAAATTAGCCTTAGTCTCTGAATCAGAAGTGGTATCAGTCGAATACATTTTCAAACATAACTAATAACACAGGTCTACAAAAAAAGGCTTCAGTGCATCAAAATCCTTCAGAAAAGTTAGATCAGAACCTTAGGACAAACAAGACCTGTTTCTTGCCTTTTTGGGGGAATAAAAGGGTGTGGTAGAGGGAAACTGAGACGATAGATTTTTTTTTGTTCAAGACTGACTTCAGTGCATCAAAATACTTTAGAAAAGTTTAATTAGAACCTTAGGACAAAACTTCTTTCGCCTTTTTAGGGGATAAAGGGGGTGGTAGAGAAAAACACACACGACAGAAATTTTTTTTATTAAAAATTGGCTTCAGCGCGTCAAAATACTTCAAAAAAGATATATAAGTACCTTAGGAAAAGACCTTTTTTTTTCTCGTAGACCTGAGTAATTAATGACTATATTCATAACTAAAGCCTCAGAGTAACAGAAAATAAAAGAAAACTTATTGTAAATTAATTGCAGATCTAATAGGTAAAATTTCAACTGAAATAGATGTGTAGATTTTTTTTTAAGCTAAGAATACAATTTTGGTGATCTTACTTCCTCATTCACGTAGTGGGGAGGAAAATTTGGAGAATAAGTTAGTGTTAGCACAAGGAAGAACCCTATTGTTTTTGAACAAAATTAATCAATAAATAAAAAAGTTATAAATCATTTATTATTCAAACAAGTGAAATGTTATTTTCTATCATTATTTATTTCAGTTACAATTAAATAATCGATAATAATTAACACATTGACTGCCATGAGTATTCAATTGAATACACATTAGCTGGGTCCAAGACGCCACGTGTATGTACTATTAGAATACACAATCTAGTTTATACATATAGGACAAAAAATACTCGTGGCCTGGAGGACCCAACTACTGAATTTGGTGCGGCAGTCAACGTGTTAAATATAAAACCATAAAAATAATGATTACAGGTAGACAGATATAAGAGGCATTGCTGCCAATTTTAACCGGGGGGAGAGGGGGGGGTCTTAGTGTCTTGGGTTTACGCTGCAGACTCGTAACATAACGTATAATAACAACACAAAACATCCAAATAAGAAATATTTCTATAGTCCTATTAATCCCTCCATGATGAATCCTCTAACAGGAAAACAGAAGCAACAACAGTCTCACACTTAATTCACAACAACTCTTTTTCACTAACAGCATCCAGTTTCATATCAGTGACAAATTATTTTAAACAAGTTTTTATCTAAATTTTCGTGTATAACTATGAGCAAGAAATTCCTTATACACTACTGCTTTCTTTTGTTTCCATTATTTAAAGCACCAGCATCAATAACACATTTAAGTGTGTTGGAGAATGTCGTGGCCAAGAAAATATGGGAAACGTTTGAATATGTCTCG
This sequence comes from Rutpela maculata, assembly GCA_936432065.2. Classification (NCBI taxonomy): domain Eukaryota; kingdom Metazoa; phylum Arthropoda; class Insecta; order Coleoptera; family Cerambycidae; genus Rutpela; species Rutpela maculata. The sequence goes on along the minus strand of OW386290.2, from coordinate 44,326,025 downwards.
GCCTGCTAGCAGCAGAGGTGCATCACGCCCTACGAGATTAATACGCCTTTGCCTATATATATCTATTGTTAATACTATAATGAGCTGGCTGATGCTGAAAAAAATTGAGACCTTTGGTTCATGTACACGCACTAAATCGCAATTTTATTTTTTCAATAATGGAGTGGGGGGTGGTATTGCGGATGACTGATGACAAATAACTTTTAAGACCTTAGCTTTCGTACACACGCTAAATCCCATTTTTTTTATTATATTATTAATTTTTTTACTTACCTGCTTTATCTATTTACCCCCATTTAACCCCCAATTTTTCAACGGAATAAGATCAAAATATAATTTAGTTTCGGATCTCGTTATATGATACATACGTGTACCAAATACCAAGTCAACCACTCCAGAATAATCGTGCGCACAAAAAAATTAGATGACAAGTTTTTTTCTTTGCTCAAACTTCAAATATCGACGGTTTCATGACAGTTTAAGCCCATCTGAGCAAAAAAAAAAGATTTTTTTACTGTTACTATACTCCCCTCTACTACGCGAATGTGGAAGTAATTTAAATTTGTCTTTACCGTTACTACACTTCCACCTCACCAAGTTGAGTTGGAAGTAGAGTCAACTTAATAGAGGTAGTGGTGTGATATTTTTCTAGTTAGAACTATATAGATACGAAATTAGTCGTTATATAAAATATATTAGTCATAACTAACGAATAAATCAGTTCTTGGTCTAGATTATGACTGATGAATTATCAATCAGAACATCCACGACTAATGACTGACCAATCATCAGTTGAAACATTCATGACTAATATATGAATTAAAAGTCATTAGTAATGATTGATTAGTCGACTAAAAAATGCCCATCTCTGTTAGAGGTCACCTGGTTTCATGCAAGATCCCTCAGAGCCGCCTGTCTGTCGCGCCATAAATATATCTGTTTTGCTAACTGCTTAATTTTCTTTATCAACGTATTCTCCCGAATCCTCTCATTATTTTGCCACATCGACCATAGAGGTCCCCTTTAATATACAATGGTTGATAATCCAGGGAAAACAAGATGGCGAGAGGTGAAGGAAATGTTCTTCAAAATATTGGGTCCATCTCACGAAGGAGCTAATGGAAGAGAGGTTTGGAGAAGCCATAAGCCTAACAGGTTACAGCATCAGATGGGGTTTAGGCAGCAATGAAGACAGAATTCTCTTATCTCAGAAAAGAATCATATTTAACCTAAAACCTAGGGATTCGTGCAAACCATATTTTAAAGAATTTCCACTGCTTACTGTCCCATGTATATTTATATTAAAAACTATTATGTATGTCAAAAAGAATATACATCAATTTGAAAGAACTAACGACATGCATGATTATTCCACACGTAATGGCACTCTACTTAAGATTTACAACCATAAAACATCTTTGTTCGAAAAGAGCCCAAACTATATAGGCATTAAATTATTCAATAAATTACATTCGTGCTAAAAAAAGTTACACCGCATTTAAATCGGCGGTAAAATAGTATATTATTCAACGAGCGTGTAATGATAGCTATTACTCAAGAGGATGATGTTTACGGCACGAGCCGAAGGCGAGAGTCGTAATTGCTATGCGTGAGTAATAGCTATTACACGCAAGTAGAATACTATACTTATTCTACGACTACTCAACAGGAAGTTGCACTTTAAGGTAAATTTGAGATTTTTAGGTAAAATGTGAAGACGCACATTGTATCGGTCATAACTTTTTTATTTTTGAAGCAGGAGAGAAAACTTAAAAAAAGACTTTTAGCTTAATCGATAATCTTTAATTTGGTTTCTTAACATTTTTGGCGCAAGTGCCTTAGTTTCTGAGATATTTAACTTTTAAAGAGGTATTTTGACTTAAAAACGTTTGACGCCATGTTTAAACCTCCATATCTCCGAAAAAACAAAAAGTTACGGAGATTTAAAAAACAGTAAATTGTTCCTGGGTTTATGATCCTTGGAGATTTTTATTTTTTTGCTAGGAGTAATACTTTTCGATTTATTCGACAAAAACCGTGTTGAGGCGTCCGTTTTCGCAATCTGCAAAAAAAGTGAAACACGAAATTTTTGAACGTTCAGATCTTTTTTATTATATGAATTGAAGGGCCATACTATGTCATTATGTTTTTAAACTTTCAATCGTCTCTTGCGATTGCTCCGCAAAAACTATTGAATAATGAATATGATCTCTTGTGATTGGTTCAAGGCTCTTGAATGATGAATATGAACTCTTGTGATTGGTCCTAGCCTATTGAGTAATGAATTATTACCCGCGGCTTTTAGTAATGAGACCTATTACATGTTCAAAAATGTATCTATAATAAATGAATTATTCAATAGTCGTAGAAAAAATATATTATTAAGTAAGTGCTATTACAGTGTAAAGGAATATTTATATATATATTTGACGATAATTTTTAAAATATAATGTGCTTGTATTCTGTGATATATTATTATATGTGTAGCCTAAATGTGTTATGTATATATTAAGTAAATGATGACGCACTATAAAGGAATACCTTGACAATTTAATTTATGCGCTCGCATACTGCGTTTTCAAGCTACAAGTTTGTGAATATATGTGTAAGTCAGAATGTGTTATATATGTATACTAAGTGTTACATATTGCAGTTATATTTATGTTTGCTCATCTATGTAAATAGTGCACAACATCAATAAAGATGATTATGATTACGATTACGATTACGATTACGATTACGATTACGATTACGATTACGATGATTATGATTATGATTATGATTATGATTATGATTATGATTATGATTATGATTATGATTATGATTATGATTATGATTATGATTATGATTATGATTATGATTATGATTATGATTATGATTATGATTATGATTATGATTATGATTATGATTATGATTATGATTATGATTATGATTATGATTATGATTATGATTATGATTATGATTATGATTATGATTATGATTATGATTATGATTATGATTATGATTATGATTATGATTATGATTATGATTATGATTATGATTATGATTATGATTATGATTATGATTATGATTATGATTATGATTATGATTATGATTATGATCATGATTGATTATGATTATGATTATGATTATGATTATGATTATGATTATGATTATGATTATGATTATGATTATGATAGCCTGATGCTGTTAGACGTGTCATGCAAAAGGAAGCCAACTAGAGTAATACAAGAATCACAGAACGTTTACCAAGACGTTGTGAATAGCAATCGACGGTATTTTTAGGAACAAAGATTCGCACGTAATATTCCTTTCCTTTTTGGTGTTTATTATAAGTAAAATTAATATTTCTTCCCTCGTACTACATTATTTAATAAAAACTGCTTGCCAAGAACATAGCTTTGCAAACAATAGTGATATTGAACTGAATTTGAGAATATACTGCAAGATATTAATATTGAAGCATTTCTGTTTATAGACTTTCGCGGAGCTGATGATGATTATTAATATAGATTTTGAGTTTTCTTCTGAATTGATTACTTTGAATGCCTGGCATTTCTGTCATCTTACCGTAGTCTTCTTTTGGTAAATCGCATGGAACATTGATTTTCACGTCATCGGTAGTTGTAGTCAGCCCCCCGTATGAGGAGGTCTATTAGGTACTGATTTTAGGGGCCCGGGCTTCCAAGGGGCCAGCTAGAGATGTTGACAATTTTTTTTTTTTAATTTCTCCCCCTCCCCCCACTCATCAATTATTAAGTGCGAGGAGCCGCCAGTGATCTTGATAAACATTTATTTTCAAATTTCCCCCCCGCTCATCAATTATTGAGCGCGGGGGCCCGTCAGAGATCTTGACAAGTTTTTTTTCAAATTTGAAAAAAAACGGGGCCCCCGCGCTCAATAATTGATGAGTGGGGGAAGGAGAGAAATTTGCCGCCAGAAAATTTGGTACCGGGGCCCATGATTTGATGCGGGGGGCCTGGTTGTAGTCCGGCATCACGGTAGAAATTATTTAAATTCTTGTCTATTTGTGACTTCTCTGTATCTTCTCGACCAGTGGTTTCTGTGCGCTAATCTTTTAATGTCATCAAATTTTATCCATTGGCCGGTTTCTTTTAAATGTTTGCGATATGATTTATTTTGTCGTCTAACTGATGTGTTCTTTAAACCTGAAGTTTATGTGCCTTTCAGTCTCCCCGATGTAAACATGTACACACCAACAAGGAATACTAAAAACTTCTGATTAATTGAGTTTTTCTGACTTTTTTTTGTTATCTATTTATTTAACGTCGGCCTATTTCCGCTACCAGGGCCTATCACCGACGCCAGGAGATGAGCTACCCCCAACCTGGAAATTTTGCCGAACTTCTTCCCTTAAGAAGAGTAGGGATCTTTTACTTGCCTAACATTTAATAGACAAGGGACCGCTTGCTTTACATCCCCTACGAAGGATGGTATATGCACTACGTAATCCTCGTCTGAAATTACGTAGCTTCCGCGTATACACTATGTAGCGATTCACTCACTCCAGTAAAGAAGATCCAACTTACTATCTACTAGAGACCCAAATGGTAACCAAGAAGAAAGAATAAAAAACAAAATAATAATATAATAATATAATAATATTTTATACACAAAAGATTATGTATATACCTTTCTCGAGATTCTAATTAATATACCAATTGAAACTAATATTTATTTTAATTTATATGGGTAAACAAGAGTCCATAGAACCCATACAGTACAAGCCGCTAGAAGGTGGGACGAGAACGTTGTATTTCCCAAGATGGGCCACCCATTAAAGTACTAACTGCGCTCGACGTTGCTTCAATGGAATATCGACTGACATTCACATTGAAGTCGCCTCTACGCTCGCCCCAATTTTTGACTTATATTTAGGAAATTGTTGTCTGATAGTTGGCCCAGTCGACGAAGGTATTTACCCACAAAAAGTGGCAAACTGTGTAAACTTTTTTTAAGGAGTTCGTGAAAGTGTGTAGAATAATATCCTGAAACATTTACATTTCGCTCGGGTGCAGAACATAAAAAAAAGTGAAAAGAAATTTTTTTTAATCCATTTTTTCAAAATTTTGAAATTAAATCAAGCTAGAAAAAAATAAAAAATACAGATGGATAGGTCACATATTTATGAACAAAAGATGTCCTAACAAAATTTATCGTTAAAGCCACGGTTGTCCCAGAAAAAAATAGTCAAATGTAACGTTATAACTCGGAGCGAGATCCATGCGTGCACGCGCTTGATTACGCATGACTGTGACACTGACGCACTGAATTACATGTCACTAAATCAGAATTTGTTCAATCTATATGAGTGTTGGTTCATTTAAAATATGGAAATTGTAGCTTTCTGATGCTTTTTTGTTTCAAACAATACAAGCAAAGGATGGATGGGAAAAATATGTTTATATATATTATTAGGCCCGAACTCAATCGTCGCAATAAAAAATATAGAAAAAAATAAAAGCTCTTCAAAAAAATTCTTTCTTCATTGAGAACTGTTAAAAAGTATGTACACTTCATGATTATTATGGTTTATTAAGTTGTAGTGACGTGGATCCAAAAAAGGTGCATCTCAAATCATTTTAATTGAATTGCTTGATGATTTTCTTGATAAATATATATATTGGAGGCTGTAACTTGCCGAGAAATTGACCTATTGGAAAAAATAAAATATCACTATTTCGAAAAAACTGTATACTTTTCGAATGTTCAAACACAAATTCGTTTACTTTTATACATTTTTTCGAAAATATGATTAATCATATCATGATAAGAAATTGCGATTATCACGATCTTATCCTTATAACTATGAAAATATCTTTGATCGTTTTGGATATAAATTCTGGAATTTTTCTAATACATTAACAAATGTATAAGGAATTTAATGGATATATCTGAAATGTGGATAGGCGTACCTGTAATAAATACAATACAGTAAAAGCACGTAAAAATTCATGCGAGTGATTCAGCGGCTATGTGTGGTGTCTGTGTATGCTTTCATAATTATATATTTTCCCTCCAGACTCACTATTTATCCTCTTAGTCACTAAGAAAAATGTTAAAAATGTGTAATCAGAAAGAGAAAAAAGCTTTATTTTACTTGTTAGAACTGCTAAGAATTTTTACAGTTTCCATAGTATGCATTTAACCGTGCGTTTGGCCGAGCAGAGTGACAAAGTTACGTGGTGTCTAACCACCTGCATTTTTTGTTTTTTTCCAGCCTGACTTAGTTTAAAAATTTTGAAAAAATTGATAAACAAATTTTTTTTTCACTTTTTTTTATGTTCTGCATCCGAGCGGAATGTAAACTTTTCAGGATATTATTCTATACACTTTCACGAACTCATTAAAAAAAAAATTATTCAGTTTGCAACTTTTTGTGGGTTTCACTATAAAATGATCTCTGTCGTCTGGGCTAAGTCTGTTTCGCAATATACAGACCACTTTGACGTTTCTCGTTTCTAAAAATTTTATGATTCTCTTTGTGGATGTTTGTACGTACATCAAATATGTAGTTTCATTTTAGTGTTTTATACTGGCAACGCCATAAATAATGCCATCAGGTAACAGAACCAACCAGTACAAAGAACAATTTATCGGATAGTGAAATATTTCTAATCCTATATTTAAATGCAATAAGAAATTGACGATTTGCACGAAAGAAAGTTCAGTAAAAAGTGTCATGGCGCACAGTATAATGGTATCACTGTAATTCACTGTCATAACATCGTTTTCATTATCTTTAATGTTAAACCTGCTTCCATTGAATATAAATAGTCTTTATTAGGTTGTCTCGTAGTCTACAATATTTAAAAAATGTCGAATTATGCAATTTGTCAAACACTGTTTCCAACTCTCAGTTTACTAAAAGAGTTGGCAGCAGTGATTGACAAATTGCATAATTTGACATTTTTTAAATATTGTAGACTACGAAACAACCTAATAAAGATGATTTATATTCAGTGGAAGTAGGTTTAACATTAAAGATAATGAAAACAATGTTATGAATATTATATTATAGGTATTTAATTGTTTGGAAATTAGACGAGTTGGTCAACATGTGCAGTGAATTACAGTGATACCATTATACTGTGCGCCATGATACTTTTTACCAAACTTTCTTCCATGCAAATCGTCAATTGAATAATACAGTGCTAATGGCTTCATTAAACATTAGCTCCTACAAATATTCAGAAATGCAATTGAACAGTGCACTTTGTCGCTATAACAAGTTTAATATATCATGCACGAGAAGTATGTATTACAAAGCTTTGACTAGTTTGACTTAATAAGTCTGCTGTAGCATCAAAGAGCGTGTTGAGGTAAAGACGAATTTAGATAGAAGCTGATGCCCCTCAAACAAACTATTTATATAGAAACTAGCTAAGGTAATTTGTTGAGTGTGTGATTTCACCTATGCATATAACTCTTGTATTTAATTATTTGTAACTTCTTCAATGTTCTAAATAAATTTAAGAAAATACAATTATTTCTATATGATATATATAGACTACAAGCCCATCGTAATTTTTAAGGGGTCAAGTGACCCAGCATGAATTATATCCAGTACGACATGGTGTATGAAACCAGAACTTTAGGCACTATGCTGTCACTTTTGGGAGGTACAGGTGAGTACACAGGTAAATTGAACTTTCCATCTGAAAGTGCGCTTTTCAGACAAAATATTCTTGTACGGCATTTCTCATGTTTGATAGTTCATAAAAAAATAATCACCTAGAACCTACCGCCGTACAAAAATAATGGGACCGGAAACCAGAAGAATTTTTTATTTTCATAAAATTTTCCCAGGCAAATAGGTGATTTAATATTGTACGGCGTTTGTACAATAAGATTTGTATGCTTTCATAGATTCATTATTCAGCAACGCCGTACATATTTGGTGATTCCAGGGTGAGAAATCCCGGGCGCAACCCCTTCCCTAGACCCGTATGGTGCAAGATCATTGCAAAATGTGCGGCATCGATTCTAAAATATTATTCAACCCCTACAATAATTTTTACCAACTGTGGCGTCTAAAGATTATGGTAATTATAAATATAAATAAACAATTACCTGCGCTTGAAGGTTGAAGCTCATTTTTTGGCAATAACATCATAAATTCCTGTACGGCAACCGATTTCTTGATATGATGTAACTAAATATTATCGTTTTACATTATAGCCGGTTATAATTAATGGAACCAAATGAAAATATGAATTAAAAAAATAAATAAAATTTTCAAATTTAAAAGATTTTCATAATGCGCTGTGTATTAATAAAAGAAGTGGTATTTCTAAAATTTTTGCTATTTTGAATTCTTTAAAGATGGAAATATAAAGAAAAATAGATGCCGTACATTTTTACTTTTAGGATTTTCCACAGCTGATGAGATATTCACCGGCCTTTAGGATCATTAATTACGTTACGGCATTTACAAAATGTTATCGATTATATCAAATAGTAGTCGAAAATTGTGATGCCGTTCATATTAGTCCGTTCAAAGTGGCAGCCATATTGACTTTTTGTTAGCTCGAACGGGGTGATTATATATTAATCATTGAATGTGACGGACAGTGTATTTTTCATAAACAGAGCTCGGGAATTTTATCTCGGTCACAAGAAAGTCAGTTTTAGAAAATAGTTGCAAAAATAAAATAAAATCTAATAGTTATTTATGATACAAGTGTTAAAAGTGACATTTTATTTTGTAAGTGGGGAATATTGCGGAACGAGCGTAGCGAGTGGAGCAACCCCACGGACAAAATAAAATCATTTTTAACAAATATATCATACAATATTTTTTGTAAAACTGTTATTAAAAAAAATGCCGTCTGTGGGGTTGACCTCCCGATCTATCGGGAGGGCAAATAGGGCAACTTTAGATTTGTTGCCCCAGAAATTGCGGCAACAATACTGCCCTGCTAAGCAAGAAGGTCGTAACTGACATTTTGTTGCTTTTGAGATAATCGCATTTTTCGATTATTTACAATGCCATCCACATTTTCAATGGGAAATTCTTAATTTTTTGAGTGAGAGCTTTTTTTATTAGAACAATTTTTATTGTTTAAGTTTCTATATGAAATATTAAACGTTTTTCAAAAAAATGCAGATACAACATTGTTTAAGAAAAAAAATTGAGAAAATACAATAAATAAAAGTCGAAAGTGAATAAAAAAGTAGATTTCTGAAAAATATTACAACAAAAATTGCTCTGATTAAGTTAAAATAATGTTATTTATTAAAGAGTCAGTCGTTAAGGAGTTCATTAATTAAGATAAAATACACTTTTTTCAGGACCACACTGAATCGTCAGATGTAAACAATCCCACATAACTGTACATTTTTATTTTGTATTGCCAAGCTAATTTGTCGTATCTACCATATAGATATGAGATTTATGCTTGGTAATATCAGATAGGACAATTTCGCTTAGTAAAATCAGTATACTTTGCAGATATGACAAATTTTAAATTGAATTTGTATCGTTTATTATGAAGATATGACCTTGAAAATATACCAGAAGTTGCTTGGGTGGCTGTAGATGCGATAAATGTCAATAACTCAATTTTCATGAAAATGTCAGTTACGACCTTCTTGCTTAGCACGGCAGAATATGGTATAGCATATAAAAGACTTATTGAATGATGTGAAATGAAGAAAGTAGTAGACAAGTTCACTGAAAATATACTTTTGGCTTACTTCGAAGAAAAATCTACGTTAGGAAAGGCGTGAACAGTGTGGTCTAATTTCTCTATGATAAAAGCTAATTTGCAAATCAAGAACAACGTGGATGTAAGCAAGTATTACAAGCTAATAGCGTTTTTAAAACGAAAAAGTGTAGGATATCGGCCAAGAAAATCGAAAATATTTACTAGCGAACAAATTGAAACATTTTTGAATGAAGCTCCAGACATCAAATATCTAAATAAATAATTTATAACTATTTGAATAAATATGTATTGTTTCTAAGTAATATATTTCTTCTAATTTTATCAATACAGCTTTCTATTATCTTGAGAAGAATGCATATTACTATATGGTATATAGATAGCATTTCATTTTTAACACTAGTGTTAGAAGTGTTTTCGACACTAGTGTTAAAAGTATTTTTAACACGTAACATTATAAAAGTCGATTTTTAGTTCACCTATCAATGAATTAAAAATGTCATTTTTAATAACAGTTTTACAAAAAATACTTTTCCAGCCATCTGGAACCATTCTTCTTGTACAGAATTGAGTGTTTATTGATTATTGTTTTAAGTATTAACAAAGTATGCTAATACCGTAAACAAATTTTTGACCCTAAAATTGCTCTTTTCAGAGGGAAATAAATTTTCCTGGCGCAGCCATATGTTCCATGAAAAATGTACGGCATGGCAAAAAATGCGTTTGTTTCATGAAAAAGCTTAAGATCATTGAATTTGATGTTGATTAAAGTCACCACCACTTATACTAGTTGGGGGTAGGGGGTTGCGCCCGGAATTTCTCACCCTGGCACCACCAAATATGTACGGCGTTGCTGAATAGTGAATCTATGAAAGCATACACATCTCATTGTACAAACTCCGTGCAGTATTAAATCACCTATTTGCCTGGGAAAATTTTCGGAAAATAAAAAAATCTTCTGGGTTCCGGTCCCATTATTTTTGTACGGCAGCAGGTTCTAGAAGAAGAGTATTTTGTCTGAAGAGCGCACTTTCAGATAGAAAATTTAATTTACCTCTGTACTCACCTGTACCGCCCGAAAGTGGCGGCATAGTGCCTAAAGTTCTAGTTTCATATACCAGCAATCTACTGGATATAATTCATGCTGGGTCACTTGACCCCTTAAAATTACGATGGGCTTGTATTCTAATATGTAAATGTTTAATTTTTAGGAATTGCTTATATGATATTTATTATTAATACTTACCTCTTCACCAAAATAAGGAAGCACACCATGTTATTATCCAACAATTAGTCAAACAATATATCAAACTAGCATTAGAATTCATATATGGCGAAAGTGAGAAATCGTGACTAGCTAAATCAGTCGCAAAAATTCGGTGTTCCTATATTCTCGACCATATCAGAATTAACACGTTGCAGTTGGACTTTATCCAACTGCAGTGGTTTGAGTGTTCGAGGGCATAAAACTATTTTTGATGGGATTTGCAATAAAAAAAAAACGGGAAAGTGTTTCTCATAAACTAAATGAAATTGGCTGGCTTAATATGTTTGATCGTCGATTATTCACTCGGCTTGCTTGTTTCACAAAATGGTAAATAATAAAACTCCACAATATGTGTACAAGAAGTTCACATTTAGAACCGATGTTCATAACCTTACTGTTAGATTTAAAATCAGACTAACTGCAAATATTAACTTTTAGCATGCATTTTGTACCATCTGGATTCTACAGCATGCAAATGGTACAAAATGCGTCAGTGGAATCAATACAAAGCCTATAAGTTACGTCACTAAAATGAAATCTATTAGAGATTCACGAAGTATTATTTCTAAATTTTTAGCAAGGAAATATATACATCATTTTTAAATATGCGTACTATCAAAAATCTATTTTTTATTCAACTAAGCCCAACTTACTCTAATTTAGCTTTTGTGGCTCAAAGACCAAGACCGAAATTTTCTCTTTAATTTATGTTCAAGGTATGATTTGTTGACCATAATAATTTTGTAAATGTCACTATTAGCGGCATTCAATGCTTCAGCATCGCATGTTGCCCATTTTGATCGACACACATCTCTATGCGCTCTTGAAATGAAGTTTATACCGTTCCTAAAATTGCTGGTGTGATAGATCTAAAAGTAGTTATTATCATTTCCTTCATATTTTGTACTGTTGTTGGCGTGTCTTTATAAACAATATCCTTCACGTATAAAAAGAACTCCATTTATGTAAGATCTGGGGATCTAGCAGGCCATTTAGTGGGTCCATTCATTCCAATCCATTGAAGTGGGTAGATATTATTTAAATGGTCTCTAACTGTATTTAAATAATGTGGTGGAGCATCATTTTGCTGAAACCACATTCTGTTTCGAATCCTTTCAGGAAGATTCACCAATAATTGTGGCATTATGAAAAAGGTGACATCTTGCATTTTATCTCTGGCCCACTTACAAAACTGTACACGCCTTTGAAAATCTTCATCAGATAATTCCTGGTGAATTTGAATATGATATGCATGAAACTGATTTACTTGTTTTTGTTTGTTTTTAGATTCGACCAACACCCTACTTATTCCTACTAACGAACTCACTTATCTCTGACTAATATGGAGATTCTTAGTCGTTGCCAGCACCACAGAAAACTAATTTTCTTCATTTAAAACACGTTTAATTCTTTCACTTTTTTTATATTCGACATTTCCAATTTCCACAAATCTATCGAGAAGGTTTTGGAAGCTGCTAACATCAGGAATCCTTCTTTGCTTATAAATTCTAGTGGCAAGCAAACAATTTCTGTCCGACTCGCCCAAAACAAAAGTCAGGCCTACATGTTCCGCTTTATTAAAATTCATTTTGTAAAACTCGAAATATTTTAAATTCAATATAAATGATAACTGACTATCGATAAGTGCTATAAATGTTCATTTATACAAGACAATTTACACCAAACTGAGGTTTTATTGCTTCTCGAATAACGAAAACAGCAAAAAAATTTACAAAAAAATTATTATAATAATATATAATAATAATAATGTTTATTTACCAAGAAAATAATTACAAAGAGATAGACAGTACATAAGTAAATAGATACGGTAAATATACAAAAGAGATATCACTGAAGTAGATATATACATCTGCTTGTGCGTGATTAAAGGGGGTAAGGGGGGGGGGGGAAGAACAATTTGTATAATCATATTTGAGTATATAATAATGCATAATTTAAATATACAATTTGAATAATGGGAATAATTTGTATAAACAAAAAACTTATAAATAAAGATATACTTCTAAGTGAACTGTGGATCAATATAGATGGTGTTGCGGAATTTACTACAAAAAGGGGGGCAGTTCTTGAGAACTGCTCGCGGTTTGGACTGTAAATGGCGTTTAACTCTGCCCGTCTGTTGGGGTGGTTCTTGAGAGCTCTCTACCGCCTGACCTGGGATGTTGGACACTTGACAGTTGACACTTGACGACACCCAAAGTTTATAACACAGAATGTTCAAAATTTAGTATAAGCGTTTAGCACAGAATTGTAAGTATAATATTCAGCGTGCGAGGATTACTCCCTTTTGCGGCGAAAGGCGAACGAATAATCATGGCTTCCTTTTACTTCCTTCAATGCCTCGCAGGGCGATAAGAAGGTTAACAAAAAACCCCCTGATACATACTTTAACAAAAAATTTAATTTAAGACGCGCGAATCAAATAGCAAATATATCAGACTGTATATTTACTTTCTAAATTAAAAATCAAAAAATGCGGACAAAACAGATGGATAAATCATTTTTAATGCAGGCAAATCCAGTTTTGAGTATGAACTATCTGGGGACAGCTATTTCTTTATCGAAATGGATAGCTTTATTCATGTAGAATGAGGATATAAAAGTCCCGAAAAATCCCAATGTGAGCTAAAGCCACCATTTAGAAAAAATGGCCGCCAGAACCGTTTCTTTTAGAAGGACATATCTCAGTAACCATTTCTCCGATTTTAGATTTCTTTTTTTTGTTCTCTTCCCGTTTTTATGTACAATCGAAAGTGTTATTACATTTTTGGACATAAAATAGAAGATAACTGAAGAAAATAAGACTTGAGTTCTTGGAAATATACAAGGTGTCCAGTTAGTGCTTCCTCGGAAGATTGTGCAAAAACGGATAACTTTATAAAAAAACTTTTTTAACAAAACTTTCAATGTTTCATCTCTACTACAATGTGAAATTATTTTCAATTATACAAGGTGTCACAAAAAGGAGTTACACAAGAATGTATAATTTTTTTAATGGAATATCCTCTAATTTTTTAGCGCCAGTTAAGCCTCTAAGGGTCCTGAATTACACCCTAAAATTTTTTGCCAATCGGGTGCAGCGTTGCCAAGTTATAATTTTTTTCCTGTTTTTTGGCAAATTACAAACATTTTTTTGACTACCATGTCTCCGCCATTTATTAATTGTTTTTTCTAAAAATGTAATGATTCGATAATGATGCATTTACTGAAAAACATTTTTGAAATAAATTATTATTATACCGGGTGTCCGAAATATTTGTTTACATTTCTTGTTATTTAATTATTATTTTTCTAAAATTTTTGAATGGAATGCCTATATTTTTTTACATGGATGAATAAAGCATAAAATTTCCTATATTCTAATATTATACACTTAATTTTTATTTCAAACCGTTTTTGAGATATGATTATTTCAAATAAGTTTTGCGTAAATTGAGGTGCTTTTTATTTTAGCATTAAAATCTAGTATGGCTTTGGTGTTTTGTTTTGCGTTTGTTTTTCACTCTATGACATTTCTCTAAGTTTAAGATTATCGTGATTAAGTTGAATTAATATTGTTAATATTTAAAAACACGGATTATAATTATTGTCAATAAGATTTAATATGGTAAATGTTATGTTATTGGTGAATGTGATTGAAATTGTTTATTGGCATCAAGAATGTATGGTCAAAAATATCCCTGTAGAAGATGTCCTGATGTGAGGTCTCTAGAAAATTTGAAAGAACGTTTTGAACGTACAGGAAATTTTGCATATGAAAAGAAGGCGAGACGACGAAATGCATTGTAATGAAGAAAATGAGCGGTAATTGAAAATCCTACGGCAAGTGTTCGGGAGTTAAGTAGGGATTTAAAGGTCAGTGAATCTAGTGTTTTCCTATGTCTTCGTAAAAATAAGTTTCACCCCTGTGGAGCTCAGCTGCATCAAGAACTTTGGGATGTGGATTTAAATCGTAGATTAAATTTTTGCCAATTGAATTGGAGAAAATGAAGAATTTTTCAAATTTGTATTGTTCACGGATGAAACAACGTCTCATCGCAACGGATTTGTGAATAGGCACAATTTCCATTATTAAGCCAGAGAAAACCCTCATATTGCACAGAAAAATCAGAGTTTAAATGTAAGGGGAGGAATTGTACATGATTATGTTATTCATCCTCGCTTTTTTGAGGGAAATGTTCTTAGATTTTACGCAAAATACGTTTCCACAAATAATCGAGCATATTCCTGATTACATTACAAATAATATGTGATTACAACTTGAAGGTGCATCACCACATTTTAGTAGAAATGTTCGTCAGGCCATTAGAAATCAGTTTCCTGAAAGATGGATAGGAAGAGGAGGTCCAATATTTTAATAAACTGTTAAATAATATCTAATTTATTATTTTATTAAATTATGTTAGGTCTCATTACATGGCCGTCTAAGTCACCCGACCTGACTTCAGTGGGTTTTTTCTTTGGGGATTTGTGACGTCAGACGTTTATAAAGTAGAACCAACGACTCGAGAAAATATGATGGAAATGATTCGTCGGTGTTTCAATCGTATAAATGTTGATATGTTACACTGTGTAAGGCGCTCATTTATCAAGAGACCTCAGTGTTACCTGAATCAAAATTGTGGTGGACATTTTGAGCAGTTGTTAGGTTAGTTTCAATATCGTAAAAAAAATTATTGCTCAAGAACCGTTCATAAAAGAAAGTGTAATATCAAAATGTGAGAAATTGTAAGCGTTACTTATCCATTTAAAAAAATTATAATCATTCCATTTAAAAAAATTGAAAAAAATGTAAAACAAAATATAGATTTTAATGCTAAAATAAAGAGCACCTTAATTTACGCAAAAATTATTTGATATAATCATATCTCAAAAAACGTTTGAAATAGAAATAAAGAGATATTAAAATGTGAGGAATTGTATGTTTTATTCATTCATGTAAAAAAAGTATTCCATTTAAAAAAATAAGAAAAATAATAACTAAATATCAAGAAATGTAAGCAAATATTTTGGACACCCGATATACTAAAGATTTATTTCAAAAATGTTTTCCAGTAAATACATCATTATCAAACAACATCCCACATTTTTAGAAATAAGATTAATAAATCGCGGAGATATGCCAGTCAAAAATGTTTATAAACTGCCCAAAAAAAAAAAAAAAACAGAAAAAATGACTTGGAAAAATATTTTAGGATGTAATGCAGGGCCCTTGGAGGCTTAACTGGCGTTAAGGAAATACAGGCTCTTCTATTTAAAAAAATTATACTTTCTTGTGTGACTCGTTTTTGTGACACCTTGTATAATTGAAAATAATTTTAAGTTGTAGTAGAGACGAAACATTGAAAGTTTTGTTAAGAAAGATTTTTTATAAAGTTAGCCGTTTTGCACAATCTTCCGAGAGAACACTTTATACCTTTATGTATATTATTAAAAATGATTACAATTTTATATATAAATAACTATTACTCCGTTAATATTTGAGTTAGTGACATCGGCCAAAAAACAAATGAAAGCTGATTGTGTGCTCTAGAACTTTTACTAAAATTATTTTTTCAAAAATTGACTCGAAATTTCAGTACAAACGTCTTGATTTTACAAAAGTTCAAATTTCCGTAATATTTAAATTATTTTTTAATTTCCTAAGTTTATTGTTTAATTTATCGTAAAATATGTAATCATACTTTCTGTAAAATGTGAAGTGAGAAATGGAACAAAAAAAAGAAATCTAAAATCGGAGCAACGGTTACTAAGATATATGGTTTTACAGAAAATGTCTCTGGCGGTCATTTTTTCTAAATGGCGGCTTTAGCTCACGTCGGGATTTTTTGCGACTTTATGTACTTATCCTACATTAATAGAGCTATCCATTGCAATAAACAAATAACTGTCCCCAAATAGTTCACGCCAAACCCATTTTACACTGGGATTTGCCTGGTCTATTTGTCTATAATGAATTAAATATGTCAACAGTAAGGTGTCATGTCAAGTGAGTAAATCATAAAAATGCTTAAGTTCCATGAGAAGTAGAGCTTATATAAGAATTTTTTGATTCACGATATCATGAAAAACATGACGGGGTGTGTGTTATCCATTGTTTTAATTTTGTCTTGAACAAATTTAAACTCCTTATATGTTTAATATTCAATGGAAGAAGGTCGAACAGTCTAGGGCTGAGGTATAAATAAGTTTTCCGTCCTACGGTTTTTTCACTTCTTGGCTTGTGGCAGCTATTCTGTTTGTGTCGTGTTTCATAATTATGTGTTATTGTATTGTGTTATTGGTATTATGTTGGTTTTATTTTTTAATGTATTTACTATAATATTTAAACAGAATAGTTGCCTCATGTCCAAGAAATTACAGTAAGGGATCAGTGAAATATTATTTACAAACTTCATTGGATTGAAAGAAATGGTCCCACCAAATGGCCTCATTTCAAAATTGCATAAAGACGTTTCTCAATTAAAATGGGCAACATGTGGAGCACTTATAATTTTTTCTAATGAATTATTTTTTAAGTTTATTCTTGAATTTTGTACTTCGCTCAATAAAACGAAATGTTCGTTTTCCATTTCTACATCACATCGTCGAAAAATATACAGAGTGTTCCGTTTGAGAAAATTGAGATAATTCAATTTAAAAATTTCTTAATTTAAAAATAATTTTTTGCAACACTATACATTTTTAGGAAGTAAGAATGATTCAATAACATTAATTAGATGTCTCGTAATTAGTATTCACATAAGGTTTTCTTGAAACCCATAATTGTGACTTTGATGATTTTTTAAATATACATCTGCAGATGGCATTATTTCAACAAAAAAATTCATTACATCCAAGTGGGAGATAGTCGATAATAATATAGGAATGAATAGAGTCTAGAAAGAGGCTTAAAAAAAAGTACTAATATGCATAGCATTCCATTTAAAAAAAGGCACTTGATCCTGTAACTTCGAGTATTCAAAAATAATTTTCTGTTATAGACTTTTTCATCTAGTTTACTTGTATTTTTTTAAAATTTTTAGCTATCGTAGAACTCGAGATATCGAAGTCCGACGCACTATTGTCTCACCCTGTATAATAATGGAACTTTGTGGAACACCTGATATTATGACATTCTTAAGGGAGCGAATGTAGTATCACTTATCTCTACTCTCTGAGATCTGGTAGGAAAATAACTATGGAAATTGTACAGCTTTAGGATTTGTTCACTTTGAAATCATAATCAGAGATGGGTCGAGGAAACTTTTCATATTTGATAAAAGTCTGTAAAAGTCATGTAAATAATATAACTGTATGCACTTATTTGATATCACATGCATCATCACGAATCAGATTTCACCATAAAATAGCTTATCAATATATCCAATGGAAAGTTAGAAGGAAAACTTTTCGTTTTGAAAACTCTCACCTTTACAGACTTTTATCAAATATAGAAAGTTTCCTGGACCCATCTCTGATCATAATTTCGTTCTTATTTCAAGAGGCGAAACACTTAAAAACGTAAAAATTTTGAATAAAATATTAAAAATCTATAGCTAATAAGAAAACTTAGTACAATATCATAACTTACAAGGCAACTTGCGACAAAACTTTATCCAATACATGCTAGGAAACAAAAATGTAAAGCATGTAAATCAGCGCACTACAAATTATGTAGGTAGAGGCCTTTAACATTTAGCAGCATAAGTCCTCGGAAACGCCAAAAACCCATGGACATTCCTCGACATAAAGTCAGGGTTAGTTATATTATTTATAAGTAAATAACAGTGTCCAATATGAATTAAATAAAATGAATAAAAAAAAAAGTCAATTACTATCCATGAAAAATTCCGTTACACCCTTCGATTAACATTTTCATTAAATAAATTATTCTCAACCATCAAGAGCATATGTCAAGTATGACGTATTTAATTAACTCGTGCGTTTGTTGGTAATAATAACTTTCATTAACTTGTAGAGAGTAGGGGGAGCTGAAATTACTCTCAAATCATAATGGATATTGATTGCTCGCACCAAGTAATTATGTCCACAATTAAATTTTTAGGGATTATTTTAAAGGTAAAGTGCGTATAAATTTTTATTACAGTGAAGTAAGTGAACAGAATGTAGCTCTTAAAAACGGTAATTCTTGTATGAATAAGTGTATTTATTTAAGATGGTAACACTTTTTAGAGACCTTTTGTGATCTAGTTATCTAATATATTACATACACTGTTTTCATGTATAACTAAGCAGTTGAAGGTATATGTTTGTAAACAAACTATTGTTTTTATTCTAAGGACTGCCAAAATTAAAGATAAATCCATATAATATCACATTATCAATAGGTTATGGGCGCAGGGCTGAATCTACTGCGTATTCTTAATGAATTCTGTACGAACTCTTTATTATTTTGTAGACTCTTGTGTAGTGAGATTACATTGCCCCATTTTTTACAATCAAAAATGCCTAACGGAACATGTAAATCGGTGACTAAAGCAGGTGCCCTTATTAATACTGATGTGTTGCCTGCCACGTTGAAAGCATTGTCGGACAGTGGAAGTTACGGTAGTTCTTTGCCTCCAACTGAAAAACTACGGGGAATTGCTAACGATGCATGTTGGAAGTTCGACATGAACAGGTATCTTATGCATGAGGATTTATGGGGTATATTATAGAACAAAATACTGTGGAGACTCGAGATAGAAAGCGAGATCAACGTGTGCTTGAGAAGATCTGCCTTATGCTAGATGCAGGGACAAAGTTGCATGTAAGATCTGCTAAAACTGCCAGGGAAGCTTGGTAAAACCTGGAAGAATATGGAGGAGTACTTGTTTCCATTCATGGCAGTGGTCACACAACTAGCAGACATCAATAAACCAATAGAAGGTGTCTTCATGGCGGTGCTCATCATGCGAGGACCTACTCCAAACTATCATCCCATATGCATGGCTCTGTAAATCTCAGGAGTTACGATGAACTAGTGACACAAAAACTCTTATAAGAAGCTGTGACAAAAAGAAACACTAGAGCATCGAGAAGAGGGAGCAGCGGCGTTGATGACCAAGAAGAAGAAATGTTTAGAATACAGGAGTTCAGCTAGTTCAGAAACAGTTGGCGTTAAATGTTTTAGGTGTCACAAGTTTGGACATACAGCCCGCAATTGTTTTTCGAAAGCAAAAAGAAGCAGAAATCATATACAAGACAAAAACAAGGCTCGAGTAAGAGTGAGGGAAATATTGTGTCATGGTTGACTGCTCTATCTGTTATGATGTAGCCTGAAGCTTTGTACATAGACTCTGAGGCAACTGCGCATATGACCAAAGATAAAGATTGGTTGACTGATTTCATTACACATTCTGTACGTCAAGATGTATCAGTGGCTGATGGTGGCAAAATGCACACAGCTGTAAGAGGGAGTGTAACTGTTAATATAAAGAAACATGGTGCTCATGGAGCTCTTATCGCAATTGAGTTTTTTGGTACCTAGGCAGAATTCCAAGAAGGATATAGCATTTTATATCGATAGGGCTAGAACTAATGTTCTCATTTTATATAATATTTTCATATTTTAATGAAAATTTTTGCAATTGTGACTTGTATTCATTTCACTTAAGAAAGTTTAAAATTTAAATATCGATTCTCTTATTATATTGATACGTATCACTCAAGCTCGACATTAGCCATGTATTTTATGCAGTGGTATTTTTTGTTTCGTTTTTCTATTTTATGTTTTTTTTTATTTCTTTTTGTCTTAGGTTCTTTAGTGTTAACAGTTCATAATTTATTTTTACAACTATCCAATTTAAATAGACTGGGGAAGTAAATATAAGTTATCTCGAATAAATAAACTTACTCGTAGTAAACTAATTTCGGAATTTCACTAAACTTGGATAATTTTACTATACTGGGACAATTTTTTAACAGAATTAGAATAACGGATGTCCAGGTGTTAAAAACACTATGAAAACAAAATCAATATTGATAACTTCGCAGGCAATTAAACGCACACAATTTATCTCTCAGGCATGTGGTATTCGTAAAAAGCGTGTAAATTTTTATCGGCTTGGATGGGGTCCCAGGGGTTGAAATTAACCCTTGAAATGGATAAACATGAATAGGTCAACAAATAAACGCGCACAAATCAATTGTTAGGGCGATCGATAATATAATAATGCGTGTGTAAATTTTTTGACTTGCTAAAGATCCAAGGGGGATGTTACCCCTTGAAGTGAATAAATACTGATAACTCTGGAGGGAATTAAATGCACATAATTAGATTTTGGGCAACGGATTTTAATAGCATATGTAAGATGTGCGACTAATATTTTTCGGTCCGAAAAATCATTTTTAAAAAGCAATTGAAATTTTTAAAGCAAAAAAATATTTACAATTAAACGTAGCACTTTATGAAATGATGTTTACAATAAAAGTAGAAGCGACCGGAAGCCTGAATAATCGTGTTACGAGAGAATAAGAAACGTAAGCTTATCTATTGGGCTTAGCTTATCTCTTGACATTGGAATGCTGATTTCAGCTGGAAGTCAAGGCGTGCTGACATCTATACTCGTGCAAATTTTCATAGACTCAACAAACTTCCAGAGATTGAAATCAACTAATAATATTAACAAATAAATTTTGCTCCTCAAGTAATTCGATGCATACAAAACAATTTTCAAACATAGTTATTTAAGATAAGTAGAAAAAATTTAAGTTTTCATAAAATTACAAACATATCTAGGGATGAAACTGCCATAAACAGATAATAAGTATTGAGGTAGCCTTGTGCAAATCGATTAAAATCAATCTCTATTCTAACGAAAAATAAGTATGACCCTTCCACTTACTTCCTTATATTTGAAAATTAAGGATGGTAGTTTTAACGAAACTTTCATGAACTCCTGCACATTTCAAATCAATTGGAATATTTCAAAATCTGTATTAGTTCAATTTCAATTTTCAATTCAATAAGTATTTATTTTTATTTGGGATACAAATTTTCGCCTAGCCGGAGATTGATCCGGCGCACATCGCCGTGATGAATGTGTGGTTGGGTGGGTGTAGTGGGTTCGGTTGACGACAATGTTCTAATAGCTAAGGGCACCTGTCCGCCGCGGCAGACTTAAAACTAAGTTGCTAAATAAAAATGTGCTCACATGAGCCTAAAACTACTTGATAAAACTTAAAACTTACACTGGCACTACACTCACAAAATCTATAATTGTTGATACGGGAAATCAGAATTAAACGAAAAACCTGTTCGAATGAATGACGACCTTACGGTCTGATCACCGGCAAGGAAAGTAGAGTGGTTAAAAGCTGTGGTTTAAAAAATTAGGATTTATCAGAAATTTTCGACCTAGATTTAAAAAAAAACAGAAGGAGGACAAACAGAATAAAAAAACAAAATTGTACAAACATAAAGAGGGAGAAAAGAGGGATTGGAAAGTTGTAAAGTTGAGGAAAGATAAAGAGTAAGGGTAGAGGTAAGTTGTCGTAGGAGGAAGTGGGGCTAAGGAAGTTGCCGGAAGATAGGCAACGCCTGGTATGGTAATGGGTGTTTTATATTGAAAGGTATGACATTATGCTCTCTGATTCGGATTATATTACGGGTTAGCGGACTACCGTCCAGTTTGAATTGGTAGAATTTTTGTGAAGTTTCTTAGCAGTCCGCTAGTGCGGTTATGTCGTGGCAACATGCATGTCTCTGAGTCTGAAATGAGGCGCATTCATTTGTGTTCTAATACTCGCAATTTCCATATTGTCGTGGCTGGGATACTGCACCACACCAGCGCCGCGTATATGATGGCCGGCCTGATTACCATCGTGTACAACAATTTTTTAGTTTAGTCCGCTACCCCACGCAAGGAGCGGATACAGACTAATGGACATATAGTAGACCTGAGCAGATCTTACAGTCTCGTTATTGTAGGTGTTGAACGTCAGTCGCTTGTCCAAGTTAATCCCCAGATACTTCACGCACTGTTTGATTGGAAAGTGGCGTTAAAATCCGGTTTTCGGTGAAACGGCGCATGAATAGAATCGACTCCGACTTCTCGGTGTTGATGCGAATCTTCCACTTGTCATAATACACGCAGGCCATGTGCGCTTTCAACAGCATGTTAGGCCTGCGCGTTGTGCGAGTGCACGTACATGGCCATGTCGTCGGCGTACTTGGCAAGGTTCGAATTTGGGAACTCCGGGAAGTCGGAAATGTACAAGTTGTACAACTTTGGTGACAGGCACGACTCCTGGGAGACGCCCGCCAAGTTGATAGTTTATTATTCAGCCTGACCTGCAGCGATCTGTCTGACAGGAAAGAGTGAATAAGTTTCGTTATGTGCATTGGGAAGTACAATGAATGTAGTTTGTAGAGTAACTCTGGGATCCAATATGGTATCGAAGGCATTCTCAATATCAAGGAGCACCATGACGGCTCTTCCCGAGGTTGCATTGCATCTTGTCATCATTTACGATCCTGAAGACATGTTGCACAGTGCCCCTGTCCCGCCTGCCGCAGCGTCTAATCTGATCAGGATGACCTTCTCCATAAATTTGGAGATCGCCGACAGCAACGAGATTGGTTGATAACCGACAAGATTCGCGTTCTTGTTCGTAAGACTTTAAATTATATATCCGATAAACCATGTATATATGAAATTAATGCTAAAGCTCTAAAGTTAGAAATATTGAGTTAACAGCCTTTAATTTATTTTTTTTTTAAATCATCATTTAAAATTTGTATTCCAATTTATATATTTTTATGTGAGACATTCTGTACTAGAAGTATTAAAAACCAGCCTTTGTCCGATCTTTTTAGCGCAGAGGTTTCTTTCGCCAATTTTTTTAATACTTTTACACTGGCAAAATACCCAACAAACAGTAAGAAATATTTCAGAAGGAGTGTCACACCAAAAATTCCAATTCTTTCTAAGGATTATCATTTTAATAAGTAATCACTCTAAATTTAACAGCTAATTCTGTTATTTTCCTGTTATAAGTTTTATAGATGGAATTTTATATGAACGTATCCAATGACCATATACCCGCAAAATTTTCTAACCTGTTTTAACACTAATTCGCAAATGTATATCCTGTGAATTGGAAAAACTAAAGCAATGTAAATTATGGCAATAAGAAGAGCAAAATTAAAATCAACTGCTTTACTAAATGGATGAACAAAGGTAGCTCAATCTACATAAGGAAATAAAACGAGTTGTTTAATATAACATGAAGTTAGGTTATAAAAGTTACAAAGGTTTGTCTAGCATAAGTAGTCTTATTTTACTTTATAATTATATTCAACAACTTTAAACCCAACAGCCAATCGTGAATTTTCAACAATTAGTTATTATAATATGTACAGGTTTTTGTACTATTAGACGTATCTCTAAACAGAGAGTTTTTTGCAAGGTGTTTAGATAATTGTACACTGTGGACTATATACAGCGAATAAATTCATTTTTAACGTTATTAATAATATTAATTCAAGTATCCCCATAAGAAGTAATCCAGTGGCGTCAAGTAAGGAGAACGAACAGGCCACTTTATTGCGTCACACAGTGGGAAATTTTTCAATTTTTTTAGACAAAAATCCGTCTACAATGCAATTATTAATGGATTTGAAAAAAAATTTTTTCTAAATAATTTTTAGGTATCACCCGATGTTTGAGCACTGCCCAAATTTTAACAACGTTCAATATAACCTCAAAAAATTCTATAAATATATGAAATTCGTGTATTTTACTTAAGTAAAAATGCGAATTTCTGTTTTTTTTTACTCAGAAAATATCTTTTACTATATGTTTTTTGGGTCGCTGATTAAGAGAAATGAGGTCTCGTTAGTCAGAAATTGATATAACACCCTTATAATACCGAAAAACACCTTTAACAGGGATTTTTTCGAAATATTCTTATTAAAAATGTAAAATAGTCTAGTAAAGTGTATTTTTTATATGATAAATATAAAACCTTAGTTATTCAAATAATAATTCAGTAAACATTTACCCTAAAGGGTAATTAGAGGGGTTGAAACAACCCCCATTTCGACAAAAAATACAAAAAATATAGTTACAATGGTTATTTTTTAGTTTTTGCTTCAAAATAAGGTAAGAGAGTACATTGTGACTATGATAGTGTATCTCAACCCCCTTTAATTGTGAAAACCACCCTTAAATGGCTGTAGAATTTGAAAATAGTTTTCGAAAAAATTGATTACCATCCATTTTAATGTCTAATTTTTTTCATTATTAAATTATCTTAAGACTATCTTAAAATTTGTTTTTTTTTAACTTTGGATACCTGTTTTACATGGAGTAGAATGTATGAAAAATTTAGACTTTATTTTAAAAGATTTTTTTTGAAATGTCTAAAATTTAATTTGTTTGAAAAAAATAGAGATATCTGCTGATTTTAAGCTGCTTTTAAGCACCCAATTGTTTTTAAACTTTAGGATGCTTAAAATATGTTTACTAAAAATTGGATTGTTGTTTCACATTGCATAGAATGGATGAAAAATTTTCATTTCATTTTAAATATTTTTTTTCCTTTCAAATGGAAAAAATGCGATTTCTAACTTACGAGCTTCTTAAAAACGTTGAAGAACTTAGAATTTGTTTCTACTCACATTGAATTGTTGTTTATTCATATTGTCAAAGACGTGATTCTAAAATTTCAAATTCTACAGCCATTTAAGGGTGGTTTTCACAATTAAAGTGGGTTGAGATACACTATCATAGTCACAATGTACTCTCTTATCCTATTTTGAAGCAAAAACTAAAATATAACCATTGCAACTATATTTTTTGTATTTTTTGTCGAAATGGGGGTTGTTTCAACCCCTCTGATTAACCCTTGGGGTAAATGTTTACTGAATTATTATTTGAATAACTAAGGTTTTATATTTATATAAAAAATACACTTTACTAGACTATTTTACATTTTTAATAAGAATATTTCGAAAAAAAAACCATTAGGGGTGTTTTTCTGTATTTTAAGGGGGTTATATCAATTTTTGGTTAACGGGACCCTATTTTTCTTAATCAGCGACCCAAAACACATGTAGTAAAGAATTCTTCTGAGTAGAACTTTTAAAAAACAGAAATTCGCATTTTTACTTAAGTAAAATACACGAATTTCATATCTTTATAGGATTTTTTGAGGTTATATTGAAAGTTTTTAAAATTTGGGCAGTGCTCAAACATCGGGTGATACCTAACAATTATTTAAAAAAAAAAAATTCAAATCCATTAATAATTGCATTGTAGACGGATTTTTGTCTAAAAAAATTGAAAAATTTCCCACTGTGCGTCGGCTCTACCAATCTACTTGCCAGGAGACACTGCATTTAAATAAGATTTAACTTCAACTGAAAAATGCAAATGCAAATTTCTGGAACCAAATATTTATGTTATGACATTTCAAATGTAATTTTTTCGTTAACTAGTGAACAAAATCTAAAAAAGTTGACATTTTCAAATAAGGTATCACAAGCACCCACTTCAAATTTAGAAATTTTTGGGTTGTTAATGTCACTCAAGGTATATTAAAGTGGGTGGTGATAATTTTGCACCACAAAATGTAATTTTAATGGACCTGTTTCGACATTTAGGATAAATATTATTAATAACGTTGAAAATTAATTTATTCGCTACATATGGTCAACAGTGTATAAATTGAAAGATGGGGATAAATAAATCGACCTATTTTTGAGTTCTTTAAATAATGAATATTTTTTCCATGATATAAGAAAGTAGAAGGGGTGGTGAGAATAGAGAATAGTGACGAAGGTAAATCCACTACTTTTGCGCCACTTATTACCGTAATTTACAAATAAACCTTACAAATAACGACCTTGATTATAAATTAATAATTTTATTTAACCTTTGTCAGGGCCGTAACAACGTCGATCACTTTGGGGGAGGAGGAGACTATTTTAGTGCCCCCTATTCGACTTTTTTGTCTATTCCATATAAGCCGAAATTTGAAAAACAAGGGTCGGTTAGATCTAAGCTATCACACAGCAGATACGAAAAATGAAAATAAACAAGTGGAAACTAAGATCACTCGATTACATTTTTGTTCAATTCATACGCTGTACGAAACGGACAAAGAAAGTAATACAATATAAATACAGGGTGGACCATTAATAATAGGCCGTAGTTCAAGGGTAGATTCTTTGGATCAAAATATGAGGATATAACCAAACATGCTTTTAGCGCAGGAATTTTAGTCAAAATATCGCTTGTACCCGGAATTAATTATTGTAAAGCTGAAAATTTCCAGGATTGTAGTTTTGGTCTAGAACAACATGTACCAAAAAGTCTCCTACTCTCCCCCGTGGGTTTCCCTGTTTTTTCGGAGGAACAAGGGCCTAAGTCGCAAAAATTGCAGAGTTTGCTATAAAGTGCAACAGAAAGGTTGTTACTGGTCCGATTTGGGT
Source organism: Rutpela maculata (assembly GCA_936432065.2). NCBI lineage: Eukaryota > Metazoa > Arthropoda > Insecta > Coleoptera > Cerambycidae > Rutpela > Rutpela maculata. The sequence continues at coordinate 44,298,625 of OW386290.2, read as the reverse complement.
CGAAATGATCACAAAAGATTAGGAGAAGCATATCAGTTCATATTTCGGATGTTGCATGTATATTTTCGTTCATAATTTTCCGTTCTAGTTCTGTCAACATTTCAAACATTCAGAAAATTTTAAAACAATTTTTAAAAATTCCGAAACGGCTCCATTGCGGATAAATTAAGACTCGGAGGGGAAAACGTACTCCAATAAACATTTCTCTTCAAACTTTGGGTTTTCCATTGGTATGTCTACCTTCTCTGTAGCGTCACCTATTACGGAGTTACGCCACACTGAGTGTCGCAGCGGCGGCACTCGGACATTTAAGTGCTTTCATTGTTGCGCCTATCATGTCTAGTCTAAACCATCAAGAAGGCGCAAGATGAGCTATACCTCTAGTTCATTAACTTTGACAGTTCTCTAAGTGTATACATTGGTTCATTGGTGAGCAAAATTGAGTAATCTTAGTTAAGCCTACATGCACAGGAATTTTAGTTTTTGACTTTGAATTAATTATTGTAAAGCTGAAAATTTGCAGGATTGTAGTTTTGGTCCAGGACAACACGTACCAAAAAGTCCCCTACTCTCTCCCGTCGGCTTCCCTGCTTTTGCGGAGCAACAAGGGCCTAGGTCGCAGAAATTGCAGAGCTGGCTATAAAGCGCAGCAAAAAGGTTGTTACTGGTCTGATTTGGACCGAAATGATCATGAAAGCATCGGAGAAGCATATCCGTTCGTATTTCACACGTCCAAGCATATTTCGTTCATAATTTTCCGTTTTAGTGAAACTTGAAAAAATTTCGAAATGGCTCCATTGCGGATAAATGAAGACCCGGAGGGGAAAACGTACTCGAATAAACATTTCTCTTCATACTTTGCGCTTTCCATTGGTGTGTCTACCTTCTCTGTAGCGTCACTCGTTACGGAGCTACGCCACTTTGAGTGTCACCGCGTGGCGGCCGCGCTGATAATGTGCCAGGTGGAACTGCCCTGGCTGCGTTATTGGTATTTTATAAGATTTATTGAATGAAATTTAACATGTCAGACTCAGAAAATGACTTTATTCGGCTAGACAATTGACATTATTGATCTACTGGGAAGTGGGTTTGTCCGGATCATCATCCATATCCACGACTGATTGTTTGTGCAACTATATCCTCTACAGCTTCGGCACATGATGCTGCAGTTAAGACCAGAATTCCTGCACTCGCACTACGCACCGCAGTCCGCCTTGCAGGCACAGGAAATTTGCCGTAGCTGGCTATCAGGAGCTGGCTGCCTTGTGGTAGGAACATGCACATCAGTTGAGTGCTGCAAGCTTTACGAGAGATTAAATCCTCACAATATTCTTCATAACTCCTCTCCTCTCCTCACCTAGAGGACTGGGGGGTGGAAATCAGAACTTCAGGGCCTGGTTCCCATTCCTGTTCCTACTACAAGGCAGCCAGCTCCTGATAGTCAGCTATGGCTAATTTCCAGTGCCTGCAAGGCGGACTGCGGTGCCCAGTGCGAGTGCAGGAACTCTGGTCTGAACTGCAGCAACATGTGCCGAAGCTGTAGAGGATATAGTTGCACAAACAATCAGTCGTGGATATGGATGATGATCCAGACGACCCAGTAGATCAATAATATCAATTGTCCAGCCGAATAAAGTCATTTTCTGTGACTGAGAAGTTAAATTTCATTCAATAAATCTTATAAAACACCAATAATATATAAACAGGAATTCGCAACTGGTCTCATCAGAGCAGCTAGGGCAGTTCCACCGGACACATGATGGGCGCGGCCGCCACACGGTGACACTCAAAGTGGCGTAGCTCCGTAACGGGTGATGCCCAAAGTATGAAGAGAAATGTTTATTCGGGTACGTTTTCCCCTCCGAGTCTTCATTTATCCGCAATGGAGCCATTTCGAAATTTTTTCAACTTTTGAAGTTTTGACAGCACTAGAACGGAAAACTATGGACGAAATATGCATGGAATATGTGAAATATGAACCGATATGCTTTTATGATCATTTTGACCCAAATCGGACCAGTAACAAACTTTTTACTGCACTTTACAGCCAGATCTGCAATTCCTGCTCCGCAAAAGCAGGGAATCCGACGGGGGAGAGTAGAGGACTTTCTGGTACGTATTGTCCTGAACCAAAACTACAATTCTGCAAATTTTCAGCTTTACAATAATTAATTCAAAGTCAAAAACTAAAATTTTTGTGCTACATGGCTTAACTAAGATCACACAATTTTGGCGCACCAATGAACCAATGCATGCACTTAGAGTTAACGAACTCAGGTTATAACTCGTCTTGCCCCTTCTTGATAGTTTAGGCTAGACGTGATAGACGCAACAATGAAAGCACTTAAATGTCCGAGTGCCGCCGCTGCGACACTCAGTATGGCGTAACTCCGTAACGGATGACGCTACAAAGAAGGTAGACATACCAATGGAAAGCCAAAAGTATTAAGAAAAATGTTTATTGGGATACGTTTTGCCCCCCGAGTCTTCAATTATCAATCACGGATTAGTCAGACGTAACATGATTGGTTGAAAACAATTTGTGATTGGTAAGCTGAACACGTTAGATAGAGCTTATTGGCTCTGACTAGTTTGATATTTCTTGCATGAACAAACCTATAACTTGATAATTCCAACCGTTTTCGAGAAAACTGACGCAAAGATTTCAAGAATTCTTTAAAAACAAACTCAATTTGAAAAGGACAAATTGTATTTATTGAAAAGTGTGCTTTGGTGACGTGCTGATTCTGTCAAAATGTCAAACTAATGAAATCGTACGTAAATGATGGAACTAAGATTTTACCAAAGAACATTTTTCAATAAATGCAATTTGTCCTTTTCTTGTTTTCATAGAATTCTTGAAACCTTTGCGGCAGTTTTCTCGAAAACGGTTAGAATTATCAAGTTCTATCGAGTGTATCTTTTTTACGTAGAAATGACTCCTGCATGAGATTTTCTAGTCAAAAGTACCACGTTTCGTGATGTGATACACAAATTATCGTTTCTTAGCTTAAAAAATGTTTCCCTACCAAACTGGGAGGAGATCCGTCAAGAGGTGGTTGAGATGAGATGTTGTAAAAAAAAATTACAATGTTGACACCCTGTATCTTTTTTCACAGCAACAATTTACTAAAGCATGTTTGGTTATATCCTCATATTTTGATCGAAAGAATCTACCCTTAAACTATGGCCTATTATTAATGGTCCATCTTGTATATATTTATACACCGTATTAGATAAAGCAAACCTTTGCTTCTTGGCCGATATAGCGCCCTTGCTGCCTAACGTCGGGTGCGGGCGCATTGCGCATTGGTTAGAATTGTGGACGGGCTGAGTTATTTTTACGTTGGCGCTTTCAACGATTAGTGAATGGTAAAAGAGAGTTAGTTACTTGTTTTAATCGGAAATAAGAAGAAAGAAAGAATGAGAACAAATGTGAATATCGTACTTTGGCGCGTGCCGGCGCCCCCTTTTAGATTGTAATGGGGGGGAGGTTGTACAAATCACAATAACAATAATAATACAACCCGCAATAATCAATTCGATCAGAGTACATATACATTAATCTATTCACTAAATCTTAGCTGCTTTGAGAATGATGGTCGAAGATCAGATGATCCAATATCTTCTGGAAGATCGTCGGTATCTTCCTCGACATTCAAAGATAACAAGGCCTCAAGCAAATCATCAGGCAATACTGGTTCACCATCATCATCCTCATCACTATCAACAACTGGCGTCTTCATATTATTGTAGGTGTCCCAATAGTGAAGGCACAATATTGAACAAAACGACTGCAATTTCCCGTGCATGGGAAATTGTAGAATATCTTGTGCAGGATATCAGGTGTAGGGGCTTCAAAGTTGTGCTCAGTTGTGTATTTGTAAAATGTACTTTCTCACAGCTCAGACCACGCCCACAACAGTGTTAAAGTAAATTATACGCGGCCACAATCCCGACCGCTAGATCAAATATAGTTTTATACTTGTTGCAGTGTTGTTAACTTTTCAACTAGATACATACTTCTATCAGTGAGTAGTGAATGTCGATATATTACAATAATGGACATCAAAAATAAATTATTAGCAATCTGTGACAATCAATGTGAATTTTCAGATGAAATCTTTGTTAATGACAGAGATTTTAGGTCATTATGAACGAAATATAATGTCTTATAATATAATCTTGAACTTTGACGCGCTGAAGCCAATTTTGGACAATTTTTTTTATCGTATTAATTTTCCTGTACCCTAAAAAACTGGCACGATAGAAAAAAATTCTTAGTCCAAAATTGGCTTCAGCGTATCAAAATGCTTCAGAAAAGTTAGAACCTTAGGATAAGCAAGATCTAATTTTCCCTAAACCCCTAAATCTAAACCCCTTTTTTTATGGCGGTTGGTAGAGGTAATCTGACAAGGTAGAATTTTTTTTTGTCCAAAATACTTCAGAAAAGTAGGATCAGAACCTTAGGACAAGACTCTTTTTTTTTTCTCTTTTCAGGAGGATAGAAGGGGTGGTAGTGAGAAACTGACACGATTGATTTTTTTTTCTTCAAAATTGGCTTCAGCGTGTCAACATAATTCAGAAAAGTTAGATGAGAATCTTAGGACAAGACCTTTTTTGTAAACCTGTATTATTTTTGTTACTATAGGTTCCTAATCATTTTGACAACTTCTACCTCTTCTACCTCTTTTACCTCTTTCACCAGTTAACCTTATGTTAAATTTATTTTTTAGTATTTTATTATTTTTAAATTTCCATAAGTTAAATTTATGTTACATTTTGATTGAAATAAAAACATCATCTTCAGCAGATTTTTATTTTTTACGTATCTTCGTTAATGAAATATTAAATTCATAATCAAGCATAGCATAATGCACAACTGATATCGTGAATCGAGATTAAATTTGTTAAATTTTATGCAGATTTATATTTTCTACGTATCTTCATTAATGAAATATTAAGTACACAATCAAACAAAGCATAATGTACAACTGATATAGTAAGTCGAGGTACACGTCTTCAATAGACAGACACTCGGGTACGTTTTATTGAAAACTGTGTACGCGAGTATATTTTCAATTAATCAATAGGAGCTAGATTAACAAATGGGGGCTAGCCATAGGCGCGGTCTGAGCTGTGAGAAGGTATATTTTACAAATAAGCTGCCCGGATGCTCGGTATAACGGTGTAGGGGGGACAGCGGGGGGACAATAGATTTCTCCGCATGGAACCCCGCCGCCCTTTAACACAATTGCTTGGTGTTAAGCTTGAGTGTCAAGATAATGCGCTAACTTCAACCCGCGTTTGTGACTAAACGGTACTCGTGGCGAAAAAGGTAATAAGGACTTAAATTAGAGAAAATGTTTTAGTGTAGCATGATGATATTTTACTCAAAGTTGATAGTTTTTGAGTTATAAGTAATAAACTGGGAAAAAACATTTTTTATGTTTTTTGGCTATAACTCAAATTCCAGAAAATATTTTTGTTGGCAAACCTCAGATTCGTAATCAGCACCCCAAAAACCATAAAGGAACAAAAAATCATAACTATCCCACGACTTGATTTAAAACATCCCTTATCAGCACCCAATTACTGGACTATAACAGAATAATTCTAATTTAAATTTTAGATATAATCTTATGGGCAGAGCTGGGCAGAACTCGAATAAATTGTACTTGTAATTATACTGAGTATCCAAAGTACTCAGTAATAAGTACTCGCGAGTACTTTTATTTCGATGGCACTCTGTACTCGAAATTTTCAAGTACATTACATTATTAGGTACTCGAGTACTTTTGGCGGCCACAACTGACGAGTAACGAGTACGAGTACCGACCGTGCAACACTGGCAAGTCTCAGCTTGTCTTTTTGCACACAAGTGTGCAGAGCAGTCAGTGTTAGTCAGGCGGTGTGAGAAGTGAGCGTTTGACGTGTAAAACTATATCACGAAGTGGTAAGTTGGTGCTTTAGGCTTTGTTAACTTTCGTAGTTCTTCAGATTTGTAATAATAAATGCGGATTTTTAAAATAAGAACTGATAAAAAAATTAAAAATTTGTGGTGATTCATGTATCACGTTATAGCTAGGGAGCTGGTGGAGCTGGTTTTATTTACTGGTAATGGTATAAGTGGTATTCTAATTTTTTGTCTATTACCTATTTCAATTTGGTATCTATCGAACTCGTACTCGTTACTCATTTTTAGAAGAGTTTTTACGTTTTTTTACGAGGTTTTCACAGCACTTTTTAAAGGTACTTGTTGTGAAGTACTCGTGAGTACTTCAGTGCGGTACTTTGCCCAGCTCTGCTTATGGGAGACGAAAAGGAATGAAATTTGGCAAAATTATTATGAATAACAGTAGAGTAACAGTAATTTATATTTAAACCTATACATTTTTTGCTAAGGAGTGAGATCCTATGATAGCGCCCCGTAATATTCTACCTCCCCAGAAGCTTGCCAATTGGTTATATCTGACTCAAAAAAAAAACATTTGAAGTCGGAACAGGCAGCGTACAGTGATTTTTACTAAAATAATTGCAATCATTTTTTCCATTATTCTATAGGTCGCTTAGTAATTTTTGGGCGCCTCTACCGCCCCTTAGATGATGACGGGTCCGCTTACCTCTCCCTAGAAACAGCACTGCGAATGCACATAGAAGTAAATTATAATATTTTAGCAAAAAATGTGTTACAACGACAGTTTTCAAATTGGACCCCTTCTATTCACTTGAAAAAATACATCAAACAAGTGACAGGTATATAATAAGAAAAAACAGTAAATCGTGCATGTTCCAAGTTATCTGCAGCTGGCAGTTGATTTAAATACAAATAGAATATAAAATGTTAAACTTTTCACTGAAATTTTTCTATCTTTCTTCTTGAAACAATTCAAAATGGATGTTGGTTTATACTTTTCATACTGTTTAATATAACTATCACATTAATTTAAACCATTCTTATAAGTGCTGCAATGTAAATTTTAGACATTTATACTCAGTTTCAAGCTCCAGTGTAAAAGCGTCTCTAGCAATGTGCATGTATTATCATTTAGTAGGCACTAGATAATGGTGTTTCGTAAAATAGATAGGGGAATTTTCTTTATCTATTATCTGCTAACTATTGACGTTTTGTCTATTGTCCATTCTCCATGGTCGATGGTCTATTTTATATTGTCCATTATACAGGGTGATCCGTAAGTAATGGTCCATAGAGCAACAGTGGATTTCTGACATTAAAACTTTGCGATTTAGTTAAACTTACCTTAGTCCCAAAGTTGATGTTAAATAGAAATGTTAAATTCAATATTATATTTTTAATTTTCTCACATAACTTTTGAAATTTTTAAAATATTGGTACGATTATTTCACTCATTAACGCTATAGCCAATGATAGCCCGTTTTTTCATAACCTTGCACCAATCAAACGTCATTATTAGAGGTAATCCAACCTAGATCGCCTTTGACACTACCAACATGCAAAATTTATCACTCTAATTTTTTGTGTCGCTGTAGCGGCAAATATTGCCATAATTTTTTGATATTTTGTTTCATGAAATGCTTTTGGCAAATAGGAAACTCTAGCTTTTAAATTGTATCTATAAATATCTTCTCTAGCTTATTGCTAATTGTTAACGTAAATTGTAATATTGCATTATATACGTAGTAATATAATACAATACTAAAAACACCACATACGTTGACAACTTCCAATTTCAAAGCGAAGGCTGAACCTTTATAGGTTCGGGACACAAGTTATACACAGCTTGCAATGGCTTATAATACCTAACATAATTACAAAACAATTTTCACAACTAAAATTAAATACAAATGCCTACGAAGCAATAATTGATTTGTTTATCAATTATTTCATGTTAAATACACAAATGTACTTACGTATGGTAATTTATTACAAAACAGGTATTCGGAAAATCAAAACTGAACTAAGTAGCACTATATGTTATAATTCGTTTTACTTAAAGTTCACTCTACTTAAACAAGCAAACCTCAACTTAATCATTAAACTTTTTAAACTAAAAATAAGGATTAAATACATAAATATATATTAATAAACGCTTTATTATAATAATCCTTGAAAAATTCACACTTTACACCAAGTTAAGTTAGCTAATAAATGGCGGTACCATTTCATGTCCGCAAACTTAGAACGTAAAAGCGAGAGATTGATAAAATGCAATATTCTCTGGCATTACTCGTAGTGTGATTGGTCGAAGCATGCTAGAGGACCCTTTGTTGGGAATACCAGTTTATGTCAATATCTATGGTTTAACATATCTTAATTGTCATTGCCATCATTCATATTGTATGTGTTTGTTTTTTATTAGATAAGTCCACTCGTGCTTTTAAATTTTATCTAAACATTTTTGCTCAAGCTAAGTTGCCAAAAAGGTAATATAACTCGTGCAAATTGGCAGTTTATTATGAAAGATTAAATCCCTCTCTCTAAAGCGGTCCTGATTTAATCAGATAATAAACTGCCAATTTGCACTTTTATATTACCAGCAATAACGCTTTCGAAAAAATTTTCGATAACATTTTAAGCAGTAGTAATATTACACACGAAAATTGGAGAATAATGCTTTTTTAAGATGAAAATTAATGAAGCTATTTTTGGTGTAGATCCCAAGGAATCCACATAAACAATGTTTATGATGTAAATGTGTTAGGCTTGCGACCACGGGGTTCCGGGTGCGAATCCTGGCTAGGGTATGGATGTGTAGTGGCGTTTTTTCACGTGTTACCGAGATGGTAGCAGTGGACTAGGCTGCGGTTGTGTGAGAGACAACACGGCCTAGACACTCTCCTCTCCTGAGTTCGAGTCTCAGCTGCGGCAGATGGCAATGTCGTAGGGAATGGATGTTGTGATGTTGTCTGTGTGTCTATCTCCGATTAAAGAACTTATATCTAGATACATAACAGGCTATCTTTTCACTATATACCTTGTTTGCTCCTAACATAGTCACATTATATGTCCATTAAAAAGAATAGATGAACATCACATCCCATAGGCAACAGTGGCGTTGTGTGTGTAGAAAATGTGTAGAATGGTAAATATTTTCATTAAAATGAATTATTGCAATTCCTGCATTACCGGCTCTTTATATAACGTAATGTAGGCATACGATATTACAGTAAGATAAATATGTATTGAAAGGATATTAAAATTTAATTGCTATTTACTTTATAACTGTAAACTGAACTTTACGACTATGGAACGATTGATTTTCTTCTTTTCTAAACTGCTTTCTGCAAACGGCACAGCACTTCACTATTTATTTGCACTAAATATATTGTCACTAAACTGTGTAAATATGAATAGAGAATATTATTTAGGTATTGAGCAAATCACAACTTAAAATAAAAAGACTTCTTCACACCACATTTTGATCGAAAAACACGAAAAACGCTTATTAACATTAATGGCGGATATACTGTCAAAAGTGTCAAACTGAGATTATGATAATCAAAGTGAACCGATGGTGCCCGAATCGGTCGCGAACAGATCGACTAGCCAATCAAGAACTTATGGGAAGAAGTGCCTTAGATTGTGAATCTTTCGGGATCACACAAAGTAATGCCATTATGTATCTAGATATAAGTTCTTTAATCGGAGGTGTCTATTGTGTCTGTCCTGGTTGAGTGGTAGAATAGCCTACGGCTAAAATCCGCCAGGACATTAATATAAATAAGATGATTAAAAGAAAATGTACCTACGCTTAACTTTTTTAAACGTAATGTTATGCTTTTTTATTAAAATTACTAAACCTACCTTATTTTGGCGGTAAAAAACTATACTTCTATTTCTCTATCTCTAGAAGAGAAATTACATGCAGAAAATACATGTATATCAAAATCACTTCCTACTAGTAGCGGAAGGGGATGATTCCTTAACATCCACTCAGAAGGTAAACCATTCCCGACGAACTTTAAGCAACTTTAATGAATCTACTGTGATTCTTTTACAAAATTATAGTAAATTACTCTATTCTCATAACACACATTGTCAATATTGATGTTAATTTAACTGTTTTTCTAAATAACTTTAAATAACCCAATAACCGCACATTTTAACTATATGAAATGCACATATAGGTTGAAAGATAATAAGAGTGGGAAGCAAATAGGCTTATAAAATATAATTTGTTCCATTTGAAATAAGCGATTTAATGAAGGTCGAATTTGTCGAAGTTGGACCTCGTTTTCTCGGCACCCTGTATATTTTGGGGCATTTGTAGTTTGAGCCCACATAATAAATTTTCGTGAGAAATTGTATACCATCTTTTTTCTTTACATTCCATTTTCATCGGATTGAATGCTTAGTTTTCCTATTTTTTGTCCACCCCTCTAGAGGGGTGGAGCAACCCCCAAATAAAATACTCCCCGAAATTGGGAATGTTTTAGCATTAACTTACATAGTCTTAATAATACATTACAGAAGGAATTATGAAAATTCACACACTGAACGGAAATTCGGAGGTGAAGAGCTTCATTGACTCTGCCCTTAACCTTAAAAATATTACTTCTTCCTTTTTTTTTGGCTTTTAATGACCCATCAGCTAGTTTATCTTGAATTATAATAAAAGCAACACAAATAATGCTCTGGAGAACACACTGAGATCAATAAATGACTCATTAAATACATTGATGTATAAAATTATATTTACATCTTCAAAATTGAACTATGTAAACATAATTCTTAAAAAATAGCATTTGGCACTAGTGCAAAATTGTACCCATTAAAAAAAATCAAGTTGTATTAAGGACAATATGACAGCAAAATTAATAACCAGTCAGCAATTAGGCCAGTCATATAATACATTAAAATCGCAAACTAACAGCTAGTTCTGATTTTTTAATATGTTGTTAGGACCACTACCAGTAATGTATATCCAAGTTTGCAGCTTCGAAAGACCTGTGCTAACTTCGTAGCACTCGAAAAACCGCTAAATTTTCGCACTTGTTTCGGTTTTTTCACTATATCTCCTAAATTATGCGTTTTTTCATAAAACATGTTATTTACGTTTTTAAAGTAGATTAAATTTGTTACAACTTGAGACTAGAACTAGCTCTGTAGGTCCAATAGTTACCAAGATACAGCTCTCAAAATATTGGCAATTTTTTTCATAAAAGTAGAACCCATGTACATCCACAAGAAATACATATTTAGCCTATTAATAATATATTTGCAATGTAATTAATTCAACATTTTTATTAATTGATATATATGTATATGGATATTTACAAGAGATATTGTTGGGTTGGAATAGTTCATTTTGCCCGCTTCGTGGGTGGTTGAAAAATGGGTAGTGGATCGCCGACGTCATCATCGTCGTCGTCGTCCTTCGGCAATCTAAATTACGGCGACGTTTTAGCAAGAGACGCCGAAGCAAAATTTGCAAAGTGCCGCGCACTTGAGGCCTGCTTTTAGGCAGGTACAGCCGCCTCCGCTACAGCCTTTCTTGCACCCGCATGATAGTAATTTCATAAGGTAGGGGGGTGCCACTTCGCTCATCATTGTTGTTGGAATGAACCCCTGATCTGCCTTCTTTCATCCCCATTGAGTGGCATCTTTTTCCACCACCAACCACTTCTGAACTTGGTGGTAATAAGTTCGGTGGTAGGCGTAGAATGTTGCACCATCTTCCGTTGGAGGCAAATAACTTGTTATTTGTGTGTTGCAGGTTATATGAATAATCTGTATATGTTTCGCATTATAGTAAAATTTGTCTAAGTAAACAGATATGAAATAAAGTAAATTTGCAATGCGTAAAGAAATTAAAATGTAAGAACGTTATACTTGGACATTTTTTGGATTTTTAAGCATTGTTAGGAAACTATCAGATCTGCGGACGTCGTTCTGTATTTAAATTAAAGATAATTACATTCAGTGCAATATCTCCCCCTATGACTATCCGTAAAATGAGTATTTTCCCCGAATGCGGGGACGAAAGTAGACCAAATCTTAAAATTTCACTTTTATGGAAAAAATTGCCAATTTTTGGAGGGCTGTATTTTGGTAACTATACTATTGGACCTACAGAGCTGGTTCTGGCCTCAAATTGTAGCAGATTTAATCTACTTTAAAAACGTAACATGTTTTATGATAAAACGCATAGTTTAGGAGATATAGTGAGAAAACCGAAACAAGTGAGAAAATTTCGCGGTTTTTCAAGTGCTACGAAGTTAGAAGGTGCAGACTTGGATATACACTACTGGTAGTGGTCCTAACAACGTATTAAAAAATCAGAACTAGCCGTTACTTTGTGATTTTAGCGATTTCTAGTGTACTATTATTTGACTGGCCTAAATTCTTACTTGTTGAATCCATACATTGTTCCCAGCTCCTTCGCCAAAACTTTAAATTTCTAAAATTGACCTGTCCATCGTTCGCGGTCATGCTCAGAGATTTGCAATTATTTGGTTGCTTTTTGTCACAATTTATGTGCAGTATACATTAGAACACATATTAGATTGGGTTGTAACTTTTTGTTTATGTGCCTGTAGTCTTCATATCAATAGTCATAATTAACATTTGAAATTATCCACAAGAAAATGTCATCACATTGCAAAGTGCCTCATTTACTGAATCAATGAACAATTATCGATTATGGGAAACAAGTTGGCGCTTACGTTAGATATACTAGATATACGGAGTGTTAGGAAAATATTTTTCGTTCGTTTAATTGCTGACTACACGAAATATTCCTATAAACTTGTGGCTGTAAATGCTCTTCCTAGGAGAGCTATGGCCTTCCAAGAATCGCGCTTAAATAGTGATTTTTACTAATTATTACTAATTATCACGAACTTGTCCACATCGCTTCTCTACAAATTTTAAACAGGGTGCATCGCGGTTAGTGGCCTATTAGATGTTTCAGAAAAACTACAAATAATTTGAAGCTGATAATTTAGGAAGAAGGATTTTCTATTTAATGAAAACAACGTCACGTATATGACACTTTCAATTATACTGGAAGTCGACATCAACTTCCTTATTTTAAATGACATTACCTCATTTCTTATGCTGGATTCGAATTCTATTCATTACTATAAGACAACTTTCAGTATCATTCCCTGTCTAAAAAACCAATAGTTTATGAGATATTTCTATTTTAATGAAATCTGATGCGAAAATCAACCCATAGTTGGAAATTAATAACATTCGCTATGGTATATTCCGCTAACCAGTGTTTCTATATGTCTACGAGAGATGGCTTAATGCCGTAAAATATACAGGGTGCCCAGAGAATGCGATCCAACTTCTACAACTTCGACCTCCATTAAATCGCTTATTTTAAATGGAACAAACTATAATTTATAAAGACTATTCGCTTCCCCCTTTTATTACCTTTAAACCTATACCGGGTGGCTCAGCCTTCTACCATAACTTACCCCTACCCCCTTACTCTTATCTTTCCTCAACTTTACATATTTCTAATCCCTCTTTCTCCCCATTTATGTTTGTACAATTTTGTTCTTTTATCTTTTTTGTTATTTTTGTTCCTTTTTTGTCTCTCTAAATCCCCTCTAGGCCGAAAACTTACCTAAATCCTAATTTTTTTAACCATAATTTTATTTCAACCCTACCTTCCTTGTCGGTGATCAGACCACAAGGTCGTCACTTGTTCGAACGGGTTTTTTCGTTTAGTTGTGTTCCCCGTATCAACAATCAAAATTACGAAGTGCGCTCGCCTACGATTTTAGTGTTCTCAGTGTTGTGTTTATTTTTAAACTACTTTTAGGTCCATGTGGACACATAAAAATTGTAATCTAGCTTTTAAGTCTGCACGTGGCAGATAGGAGATTCTACACCCCCCCCCCCCCCCTCGAATTTACTTTTTACTTCCAAGCCGAACCGGACCTACTCCGCCCAGCCTCACACCCACCTTGACGATGTTCGCCGTGGTTGTCTGGCTGGCTCCGGGTTAGCATTCGGTGAGACACATAAATGTATAAAAACTGTTAATAAATTGTTATTGATTGATTGGGTGGCTCAGCCGATAGGGACACTCTTGTAATTCTTGAACGGGAGAATGGAATTTTTTCAAATTTGGTATAGTGATATGGGATGAAGTTTACAATTATATGAAGTAAAGAACCAAAATGCCCGACATCCGGGACATGAGAATCAAATTTTTAAATGGAACAACTTTTATATTTTTGCATATTTGGATGCTGCTGGCCAAAATACATATGATATGATCTTCAAATATTATTTTGATTAATTAAACACAATTTATTCTTCAAAGTTCAACAATACTGGTTTTTCAACGAAAACAATTTTTTTTAATAGAACTTCCATGGGACAACCTGTTATTTAATTCGACCTTTAAATTATGAAGAAAATTATATGCATAATGTCCAATGTCTTCTCTTTGTACTAAATTTATAATTAAATAAATAATAATAATAATGATTATTTTTTTAAATATTGTTTGAAAATTAAAATAATATTTGGGGGTCAGATCGTATGTATTTTGGCTATCAGGATCAAAATATGCAAGAATATACAAGTTGTCCAATGTAAAAATTTGATTTTCATGTAATTTGGATCGAAACCGGAAGTCGGCCATTTTAGTTATTTACATGATGTAATTGGAAATTTCATCGCATATCACTATACCAAATTTGAAAAAATCCATTCGCTCGTCCAAAAGTTACAAGAGTGTCCTATCGGCTGAAGCCACCTGGTATGTACATTCCTTATAGCTAAAATATACGGTTATTTGGTTATTTAAAGCTATTTAGAGAACTGGTTAAATTAACATCAATATCGACAATGTGTGCCATGAGAATACAGTAATTTACAATAGTTTTGTAAAAAATCGTAGGTACTAAAATGTATACAAATTTCATGTTTTTTACCGCTTTACCGCTTTCAATAGCTCACTTGAACAGAAAAATGTTTGAAATTTTTCTCTTCAGTTGGTTTTAGATCACTACCTTCTGAGTGGAGGTTATGGAATCATCTCCTTCTCCCAGTAAAAAATTATTTCTATGTTATACATGTATTTTCTGCACATTTAATTTTTTCTTTTTCTCAGAGAGAGAGAGAGAGAGAGTATAAAACATAAATAAATCGAACTTTTTACCATCCCTGACGAGCTTTAAGTAACTTTAATGAATCTACTATGAATGTTTTACAAAGTTATTGTAAATTACTGTACTATTTTCATGACAATTTAACCATTTTTCTAAATAACTTTAAATAACCCAATAACAATACATTTCAGCCAGAGGGAATGCACATATAGGTTGAAGGGTAATATAGGCCAGCCATTACAGTAAAAAAGGTATGAAAAATTGCTGGTTTTTAAATTTTAAGACATCGGAGAAGGTAAAAAAATAATAAAACCCGTTTTTGCACTCTTTTCTGTCCCCCGGAACATGTTTAATTGATAAAAACCGTAACTTTTTGAAAAAAATTCCGAAATTTATGCAAACCTTGGAGAACATTTTAATAATTATTAGACATCTTCTATCAAATTTGCACCCACGATGACTGGAACATTGCAAATAGTTGTTTATTAACTTTATTTCGATATATTAAGTCGATTAAAAATTGCGAAAGTTATGCAAATGATCGTTTATACGACAGAAGAGGGTCACAAATCCGCCTGTAATTTTGCATAACTTTTTTTACCCCGGAAGATTTTTTCACAATTTTTTTATCTAGCACTGCCATGCCATGATTTTGACGGTTTAAACAATACATGGGGGTCTAAACAATTGAGGCGTAAAATCGGGTTGCGAATGTTTGCGACATTAATAATTGATGTAATCTGAATTTGCAACCTCATAAATGTATCGGAACTTATTAAATTGCCTATTATTTAAAAAATGACGTTATGCTTGAAAAGGAAAAAGGAAAAAGGTGCAAATTTCATAGAACGTTCAAACAATGTATTAAAATACTCCTGTGAAGTTTCAACCTCGCAAAACATCCGGAATATATTTTACCTGTTTTCACTGTTCTTGTGAGATGTTTTGTAGTTTATTTAAAATTTCATTCGTATCAAAAAATCTGGAAAAAGGTGCAAATTTATTATTGTTTTAATTAGGTCGATGATTTTCGAGGTTGAAAATTCACAGAAGTATTTCAATACCTTATTTGAAAGTTATATGAAACTTGCATCTTCCTCCAATTTTTTTTTTTTTTTTGTCAAGCATTACTTCATTTTTTAAATAATAGGTAATTTAATTAAGTTCCGGCACATTTACGAGGTTGCAAATTCAGATTATGTCAGTTATTAATGTCGTAAATATTCGCAACCCGATTTTAAGACTTTTGCAATTGTAGACCCCCATATATTGTTTAAACCGTCAAAATCATGGCAGTGCCAGATAGAAAAATTGTGAAAAAAAACTTCCGGGGTAGAATAAGTTACGCAAGATTACAAGCGGGTTGTGATCCTATTCTGTCGTATAAACGATCATTTGCATAACTTTCGGAATTTTCAATTGACTAAATATATCAAAGTAAAGTTAATAAAAAACTATTTGTAATGTTCCAGTCATCGTGGCAGGATACTTGATAGGAATGGCAAATAATTATTAAAATATTCTCTAAGGTTTGCACAAATTACGAAATTTTTTTCAAAAAGCTATTACAAATTTACGTTTTTTGTTAATTTAACCCCCAATGTTGTCACAAAATTTAAAAACTTTTGCAATTTTTGTCTAACTTTGCACTATGGAAATTCCTGGTGACTGGCCTAATAACAGAGGGAAGCGAATACGCTTATAAAATACAGTATGTTCCATTTGCAATAAGACATTTAATGGAGGTCGAATTTGTCGAAGTTGGACCTCACTTTCTGGGCACCCTGTATATTTTGGTGCATTTGCAGTTTGAGTCTATATAAGCTCCATCTCTCTTAAACATATTGGAGAAAAATTGGTTTTCAGAATTTACCATAGCGAATGTTATTAATTTCCAACTATGCCTATGGGTTGGTTTTCGTATCGGATTTCATTAAAATCGAAATATCTCAAAAACGATTGGTTTTTTAGATAGGGAATGGTATTGAAAGTGGCCTTAAAATAATGAACAGAATTCGAATCCGGCATAAAAAATAAAGCATGCCATTTAAAATAAGGAAGTTGATGTCAACTTCCGGTGTACTCGGAAGTGCCACATACGTGACGTTATCTCCATTAAATAGAGCACTCCTGAAATCCCTTATTCTTAAACTTTCATCTTCAAATTATTTGTAGTTTTTCTAAAACGTCTATTAGGCCGTTAACCGTGATGCACGCTGTATAATGTAGAGGCATTTCTTATCCAAACGTAACGATAAAGATTTTCAAAAACTAACTGTAGTTATTCAAGAAAATACTTCTAAAGTAAACCTTTGTAAGAAATGACTACCAAACTTCAGTTTATTCTTATCGCGTTAAGAAAATTTACTTTAGAAGTCCTGAATTTACTTTAATAAACTTGTTTGGAGTTTCCAGTATCTTTACGAGTATTTTACACGCAATTTGCAGACACACTTGTACTAAATTTCAAGTATTATCTTTTCAAATCCGGCTCATTCTTAGAACATTATTTTGCGATAAAGCAGAAAAATTGCGGCATTATTGCTTAGCATGCATGTAGATTAAACTTAATATCCGAATAATTTTTAGTTATGTGCTGTCATGAAATTACTAAGTGTAATATTTCATTTCAAATAACCGAAAAATGTAATTTTGTTAATGTCAAAGTACTCGAGGAAAAAATGATTAGGTAACTCACTAACTAATTCTGGTTTGATATATTCGCAAAAATATATAATTTAAACGGTAAACAAAAGAAAAAACCGCTGCCCAAAGAATAACTACTTCCACCTCCAGATTTTCCATCCAAGTCTCTCATAACGAAAAAATGTGGAAATAATTGTTTATAGAACTTTAATAATATAATATCTGAAATCGTCTACCCCAACAATCTATAAAACGGTAGTGGGGTGGGGGTAGTGATAGGGGGTGGTAGTGGTGGATGAAGTAAAAAAATATTTTGAGGCTTTTGGTTCTTGTACACACACTAAATCACAATATTTTTCATCCCCTTTAATAATAGGCTAGGGGGTTGTAATGGGGGTGGCTAATGCCAAAAATTTTTTTGAAACATTAGCTTCTCTTGTATAGACTAAATACCAATTTTATGAACTCTTACCTGCTTGATTTACCTATTTACCCCCCATTTTCCCCCCAATCCTCCAACGGAATAAGATGAAAATATAATCCAGTTCCAGATCCCGTTAAAGTACATACGTGTACCAAATTTCAAGTCAATATCTTAAACGGTTCTAGAATAAACGTGCGCACAAGAAAAGTTGCAGACCGATAGACCGACGGACAGAATTTTTTTTTTCGCTCAAATTTAAAATCTTGAAGTTTCATGACATTCTACAATAAAACTTTTCAAAAAAAATTTTGTCGTTACTATAATAGGCTTAGAATGCCATGAAACGTCGAGATTTTGAGTTTGAGAAGAAAAAATAAATTTTGTCTGTCGATCTGTTTGTCGGTCTGTCTGTCTAACTTTTTTTGTGCGCACTCTGGAACCGTTTAAGATATTGACATGAAATTTGGTACACTTATGCATTTTAACGAGATCTGGAACCAGATTATATTTTGATCTTATTCCGTTGAAGGGTTGGGGATATATTGGGTAAATGAGAAGTAAATTGGTAAATCAAGCAAGTAAGAGTGCGTAAAATTGGTATTTAGTATATAAAAGAGAAGCAAAGGTCTCAAAAAATTTTTTGGCATTAGCCACCCCCATTACCAATTTCACCCCATTATTAAATTGGGTGAAAAGATTAAAATTGTGATTTAGTAGGTATGTGAACAAGAACAAAATTCCCCAATTTTGTTTACTTCATCCACCTCCATTACCGCCCCCCTACCCTCACTAACGATGTGGCATTTCGTTTTATACCGTGTGTGTAGTCGCGGGCTAGGCATGGGGAGTAGAATTACAACATCGAGTGTGCCAGCTGGCTGAAATGAAATAACAGAGCTGGAATGCTCCACTGATGGACCAATTTACGGCTGCCGGTGTTGTCATATTTCTCGCGCTACGTGAATGTACATGCCTAATGGGAAATTACACGCACGGTAGGTTTTTGGGGTAGACTATTCCAAATATTATGTTATTAAAGTTCCATAAACAATTATTTCCATATATTTTCGAAAGTTTGCCGAAGTAGGGTATTATAGCAGGTCCTAGGCCTCCCCCTCCGCCATTTTGTGAATTCACGGGGAACGTGTCTTCGGGAGGGGGTAATTAAGGTTAATTAATAGGTTTTTAAGAGGGGGTAATTAGTGAGAGCTAATTAGCGAGTGAGGGTAATTAAAGGTAATTAGCGGGCGATTAAGGGTAATGGTGGGACAAAGTGAGAATTGGTGGGGGGGTAATTAAGAGGGTAATTAGCGGGTAAGGGTAATTAAGGATAATTAAAGGTAATTAATGGTAATTAGGGGAAGATGGGACAAAATGACACAAAATGGGACGAGGCGAGGGATAAACCAAGATTAAAATATGGATAAATAAGGATAATCTAGTGCTTATTAATATTTGATGTCATACTGTTTACTGCTTACATATAATGTTTGCAATGCAACATTCACTTGATCTTGCGGGCTAAGCCGCCACACTATGATTTATAAAAGCAAATCTTTTAAGGGCGATTTGTGTAATAAAATATTGAATATACAGGATAACTTAAAATATTTGTTTTTATGATTTTTTTTTGTTGTGAGAAACTTGGATGCAATATCTGGACGTGGAAGTAGTGATTTCTTGGGCAGCTGTTTTTTCCTGGCATTACAAAACACATATTTACGAAGGAAGTTTAAGATAGTGTTCTAGTTTGAAACTGTATACTTCTTCCTTTGCTTTCTCATAAACAGTGTGCCCCGAGAGTATAAGCATCACTTCGGGACGCATATTGTGAGTTAATATAACAGTAAAAGTACCTGTAAGTCTTTTTTAGAGAGCCCTTTTCGGCACTCTTCTTCTTTAAAAGTAACATTCATTTACTAAATCGACATCAGATGGTATCAGTGGATGGTGTAGTATCTAGCCATCAAACGGTAGTCTCAGGAGTACCTCAGGGCTCTGTTCTTGGACCATTATTATTATTTCTGATGTATATTTCTGATACGTCAAGTACTACATAGTTCAAGTATTCTGTCCTATGCAGATGACACATAGATCCTTCACTACTTTACACTAGACCACATTGCAGGTTAACGAACAAATAAAAAAGTTAATTTTTAAATTTTCTGTTGACCATAATTTGAGAATAAATCTTAAGAAGTCCACGTTAATACTATTTTGTTCAAAAAGTAACCGAAACCTTTTAAAAGCGTCTTCAATATCAACAATGAACATCTATAATTTTCTAAACATGCCCGTAACCTTGGTATTTTAAATGACGAAAAGCTAAAATTTAATAGTTATGTATAGAACTTTCTGCAAAAAGTATACACTCGCTTAAAAATATTTTATGTAAATAAATGTGTCTTGAATTTCAAGCTGCCAAAGAAACCTGTCATTACTAATTTATATTGTGTATGGTCCCTGATTTAGATCAAAATACCAAAAACAGAATGCAAATATCTTAGAATACACGCCTAAGATTTGTCTATAATCTGCGGCCAGACTCACGGTGTGCTACAACCAAATTTAAATCATAGTTAATGCCACTCGGATATTTTTTACACATTCTTGGGTGTATATAGAACTAATTTCCATAATATTTAAAATCATTCATCACAGAAATTTTTTTTTACAAGTATTTGTTTAATGACACAGCCACACAAAAAAAAGTGGTCTGGCCTGAGGAGCAGACCAGTGTACCCTTATGTATTCGTACCCGCTGAAACCGAATCCGAAGTCAGAATTGTCAGATTAGCTCGTTTTTCACCTCTAATCACAAAAAAACATCGCCGCCAAAAAATGGTCTGTCCGGCGGACCATGCCAAGTGTATGCTTTTGTATTTAGACTCTCTGAAACAGAATCTAAAGTCAGAATAGGCCTCTTACATGTGCTGTATATTTTAAATTAATTTATATTTTTTAATATAGTATTGCTAAACATTAGCAATTACTGTCACAGTTTGCATGCTTCTAGCGATCGCACTATATGACGTAGGAAGTGAGTATTATACCATGCTACTTTACATATGTAGGTATTAAATTTGAAATATATTTTATGACTAACAAAAGTTCTTTAAAAAAAAAAACAATCTACACACATACATAAGGACATTTTTGATTCGATATTTGAGTCCAGCATGTTATGAAGCGAATTTGTGCCCAAAATGTTTTTTTTGTAGAAGGAACAGTAAGAATGTTTGATTAAATCAAACAGGTGTAATAAGCAATATTTTACTTCCACGTCCAGTGGAAGTACAGTAACGACAAAAAAATTTTTAAAAATTTTTATTGTCCAAATAGGCTTAAAATGTCATGAAAAAAAATTTCTGTCTGTCTGTCTGTAACTTTTTTTGTGCGCACGTTTACTCTGGAACCGTTTAAGATATTGACTTGAAATTTGGTACACATATGTACTTTAACGAGTTCTAGAACTAGATTATATTTTCATCTTGTTCCGTCGAAGGGTTGGGGGGTAAATTGGGGTAAATTCGGGGTAAATGGGTAAATTAAGCAGGTAAGAGTCCATGAAATTGGTATATAGTATATACAAGAGAAGCTAAGGTCTCAAAAAAATTTTTGGCATTAGCCACCCCCATTACCACCCCCACCTCCTTATTAAAGGGGATGAAAAAAAAATGTGATTTAGTGTATGTACAGGAACCAGAAACCTCAAAATATTTTTTTACTTCATCCACCCCCACTACCACCCCCCTATCACCACCCCCACCCCACTACCGATGTGGGGTATCGTTTTATGGGTTTTCATAGTTCCATAAACAATTATTTTCACATACAAAGTTTTTTCGTTGTGAGTGACTTGGATAGAGAATCTGGATGTGGAAGTAGTGATTCCTTGGGCAGCGGTTTTTCACCTTTTGTTGACATAATATTTGTTTTATATAAATCTAATCTTCTTATACTTTTCGCAAATGGAAAACGAAGAGTATATTGTATTTGATCGGCATATTTCTAAAACCGTAAATATCGCTCGCAGACAAAAAATTTCCATATCATTGTGTTAGTGAACGAATTCTGAACATCTTTCAAAATGTCCGTCCGTCCGTCCGTCCGTCACGTTTCTAGTAAGCACGATAACTCAAGAAAGAAAAATCCGATTGCACTGAAATTTGGTCAGTAAGTTAGTGTTAACTAGGGGAAGAATCCTATTGTTTTGAACAAATTCGATCGGTAAATAAAAATGTTATTAATGATTTAAATTTGAAAATTTTTTTTTTTATTTTTATGTTTTCGTCATTGAATAGAAATCTGGTGGAATGCTATTTCATTTTGATATCAAAATATTTATATATTTTACAAATATATATTTCATAATGTAATATACAACCGTAAAAATATGATTTTAGCTCGTGTCTTATAATGTAAAAATTTACATTTTTTTACTTGTAAGGCGGTGGTGTAGCTCTTACGCTTTTGACTCGGAATCCAAGGGTCCCGGCTTCGAAACCCAAATGGGGTTTGGTATGTTTTTTTTTATTTTTACTTTATTTTACACTTCTTTTACCAACTAAGTTCGTACTATAAAATTAAAAATGTCTAAAACTAACATTATTTACAAAAAACTGCGAAGAGTATCCTACAGAATGTGTAACAATTATATAAAAAGTTCAGTGAACAGGCGAAGAGTACGTTTTTAGCTTGTTTGAATATTGTGTATGTTTTTATTGATATTAAATCAATATTAGTATCTAAAAAAATATAAATACACTTTCAAACTTCCCTATAATCTCTGAGGCGTAATAAGAACATTTATCTTCGTCATTACATCTACATTATATCCCTCGGGCGAATCAGCAGAGAATAAACTTTGCAAAAAACATAAATATGAAAATGCTAATGTATCGCGAGAATGGAACGTTGTAACTACTCTCGCATTGACAAGTCTAAAAGAAAATATTGAAAGCAAAATAATGTGAAGCTCCGTAGATGAGGGTGGAGCAAATAGAAGCTTATAGCTAGGGAGCTGATGGCAATTTAGGCATATGATTTGTTTATCATTGGGAATAATAGTTAATAAAATTTTTATAAGTGAGAATAGGAAAATCAAAGTTACGAGCTCGGATTTCGCTGATTTTTCGAGAAAATTATTTTCAGAATTACAGAAAAAGTTCCCAAATAGTATTTATTCATGCCTGGCATCTATTTATTGTGTTAAATTAACTGCATAGGTACGAAAAACACAACTGCTGAACGTCCAGGTAGCTGCGTTTTTAATAACAGCAATTGTTAACATGTAAAAATGCTTTATTAAATAATTTGTTCGTCTATTGTTTTTTAATTTGTTGGTTTCTATCTCCAGAACAAGGTAAGGTCAATGCTAGACGTGTATGTCGCTGACTTTAAGAGGTATTACAAAATTATAGATAAAAAGAAATGCTAAGGGAAAAGGAAATATGTTACATTCTCCCAAATATGTCAAATATATCCGAACATTTCAAGATTTGGGGAGCAGTTGAAATATTGATGATACATTAGTCGCATCATTCGAGGAGTTTACATGTGCCTTATATGGACATGTCTTTATCAATTGACATTAAAGTTGATTTTTCTTCGATTTCACCATCAAGAGCTTGCCTTATCGAGCATATTAAAACGAGTGGTTACCAAACGCGTATTTGGCGATTAGCCGACGAAGGTATTCACAATATCCTGGAATAATTATGGATGGCAAGAAAATGGAGAACCTCTTTGGTGTTCAGCAGATAAAATACTGTCTCAATCTCCTACTGAAATTCTTCAGGAGATGATTTCAAATAAAGTAATAATAGACGAAAGTGAGGATGATAACGATATCATAAATGAATCAATAGAGGAAGAAGACTTGGAAGAAATATTCCATGTATTGGGAGACAGCGATAGTGATTCTGAAAGCGAATGAGGTATTACTTACGTTTTATATTGAATTTCATATTTTATTTTAAGGGCTGAATCATTTATCTGGAAAATGGTAACTCTTATCCAAATATTGTATAGGAACAAAATTGTATAAAAGTTTATGCACTTTGTTTTTTGTGCAGAAAGTTTTTCTCCACCTTTTTTAGTTTTTGTGTTAAATGACAAAAACAATATTTGCAACATTTTTTCTATAAACGGGCGCCATTTTGAAAGTACAGCCAGTCTCTTTTTGGGGGACATGTCTAAAATTGTTCCTTAGGCTATAATCTTTATGAAAAACATTGTCCCCAAGGATCTGAGAGGACGGGGGGGGTACACGTAACAGTTCCGTAATACGTATGAAATAAAATTAGGTAGAAGACTTTTGTTACGAAATATTACGATAGCCTACAACGAAAACCGATGAATATAATAGATAAATTAGGTTAGAAAGATTTATGTATGCAATTTGTCTATTTTTTAAATGGTTTTATTTTACTTGGAAATCTGTACGTATGTTATGTATTTATGCATGTATCAAATTTATTGATTGAAATTGGACCCACTTCCCGTTATCCAATCAAGCTGAAATTGTACACACGTGTAGATCTGATGACAAAACAATAATATGGTACCAAAAAGTGTATTTTTTAGTTTTTACATTATAATTACTTCCACATTCAGTGGAAGTAAAGTAACGACAAAAAAATTTTTGAAAATTTGTATTGTTCAAATAGGCTTAGAATGTCATGAAACGTCGAGATTTAAGTTTGAGCGAAAAAAATTTCTGTCTGTCTGTCGGTCCGTCTGTCTGTAACGTTTTTTTACGCACGATTACTCTGGAACGGTTTAAGATATTGACTTGAAATTTGGCACATGTATGTATTTTAACGGGATCTGGAGCCAGATCATATTTTCACCTTATACCGTCGAAGGGTTTGGGGGAGTAAATTGGGGTAAATAGGTAAATCAAGCAGGTAAGAGTCCATAAAATTGGTATTTAGTATATATAAGAGAAGCTAAGGTCTCAAAAAATTTTTTGGCATTAGCAACCCCCATTACCACCCCTAGCCCATCATTTAAGGGGATGAAAAAAAATTGTGATTTAGTGTGTGTATAAGAACCAAAAACCTCAAAATATTTTTTCACTTCATCCAAACACAAAACCATTGGGCGTTCTGATTAGACGAAATAATATTTTATGACCGTCCAATGACTTTCTAATTACAAAGTCGAAAAAGATGTTTTCTACTATTTAGTGCAATTTGGTTTTAAGAAAAAAACATTATTTTTAAAAAGTTTTTTTTAATTTATTTATTAACAAAGATATTTAATAATATCATCTAATTTTAATGAGTTTAGTTGTTTATTTCAGAAACATGTCAAGAGCTTTTTAGTGAACGCATTTTCTTTAAATAAAAGACGTTTTTAAATGTATTGGTTTAATATGTTCCAATAGTACCTAATTTTGACTTTGATAACATTTGGAATTTAAGTTTTTATTGATATACTAAATTACAACACTTTTTCAATTTCCTATAAAATTTTGCAAAACCGACAAGTGCTGTTTCACAAATGAACGATACAGTTGTAAATGAAGAAAAAGAAATATGAAGTTTTTCCATTATATATAAATAGTCAAAATTTTAATAATAATAATATTTAATAATATTTAGTATAATAATTAAATAATAATTACTAATGAAAAACCATTTTTTACAAAAATTCTTAATAATATTTATATGCTACATATAGCCGATAAATGGAAAAAATACATAATTACTGAAAATATATTAACATATTTTTCAACAAATTATTCACACTATTATTATTAGAACCTTCTGGCTTTGGAAAATCAGCGATGGTGACGTCATGGCTTTTACATGTAATAGAACCATTTGACCCAACGCCAGATGCGAACGAAATAATTTAGTGCTCTGTTTTTTTTTTTCAATTTTCAAATTTAACTTTTTCTAATCGCTACAGCACCAAGGTGCAAAGTGTTGGATATCTTGATTTTTATGACCTAATGAAGATTTTCATATAAATTTCATCAACGAACAAATCATTTAAATTTTTATATAACAAGAAATTAAAAAAATAATTACTCATAAACGCAGAAAAAACACGTCTAGCAAATTGGATTTATATTAACGTTGTGTTAGGGAACGTATGTTAAAAGTATAATCCGGTGATTTTAGCTTCAAAAATAACGATTTCTCGGAAAGTTGTGGGGACTCGCCAAAAATTGGTCTACAACCTACAGAATTTCCTCAGGAATCCGAAAAAAAGTGTTGACCACTCAAAACAGCGGCTTTAATTGTTATTTAACTTTTTGTAAACAAAATAAATTTTGCAACTTAGTTTTTAGCTTATATCTTCGCTTCTAAAGGTCGTAGAAAAACGTTCGACTCGTCAATTTCTTCGTCATGAGCTCCCATGTAAGGTAGGTGTACACAAAGAATGAATCTTTGACTGTTAATAATATTTTATGGCAAAGAACTGAACAAATTTTTCGATCCTCGAAATTTGATACTGTATAAACAAATATAAAATCTGTATGTTAATGATATTATGAGAAATAGTACATATTTTTACCCTTAATAAAGTACTTTGTCCCGTTGCAATATATTAATTATATTTTTGCAATTAATTTATAAAAATTTAATCTGTGACTTTTTTACGCAAAAAATCAATTTTGAAACTTAAACAAATGGAAATATCTCAGTAGATTTTGCATAAAACTAATTGAAACCAACGGCATTTCAATTGTCATAAAGAAACACGAATTAAAAAAAAAATGTGCTTCGATGCTTTGGAGCCGAGATATAAAGATTTCACGTTTTTTGCGATTACGGCGAAATTTGAAAATACTTGAAATTTTTTTTAATTCGTGTTTTTTTATGACAATTAAATGCAATAACTGTTATGCAAAATCCGCTGAGACATTTACATTTGTTTAAGTTGTAAAATTGAGTTTTTGCGTAAAAAAGTCGCAAATCAATTTTTTTTTGCAATATTCTTTTTGATTATGTAAACGTGCGTCAGTTAGAATGTATTTACCGAAACAGAACTGTAAAATATTAATTTGATCTTTTAATATAACAGTTTGAATTTTTTTTATAAATTAATTGCAAACAAAATAATTAATATTTTGCAACGGGACAAAGTGCATTTTATTAAGGGTAAAAATATGGACTATTTCTCATAATATCGTTAACATACAGATTTTATATTTGTTTGTACAGTACTTCAAAGTTCGAGGATCGAAAAATTCAATTTTTTCAGTTATTTGCCATAAAATGTTATTAACAATCAAAGATTCGTTCTTTGCGTACCTTATAGGGGAACTCTACGACCTTTAGAAGCGAAGATATAGCGAAAAACTAAGTTGCAAAATTCATTTTGTTTACAAAAAAGATAAATAATAATTAAAGCCGCCATCTTGAGCGGTCAACACTATTATTTTGAGATTCCTGAGGAAATTCTGTAGGGGGTAGACTAGTCTTGTCCCAAAACTTTCCGAAACATTTTCCTAATATTACCGGACTACCAGTGCCAGCGAATAAATGATTTATGGACCCTTCTTTTTAATTTCTAATGAGCAGTTAATTGATACCGCAGCGATAACGTAATGCAAGAAGTGGTCATTAGTGTTTTTTATTGCTAGATCTTCACTATTTTCAACTTCTAGCACATGAACAAATCATTCCTGTCACTTACTGCTATCAGCTCCCTAGCTATTACATCTCCCGGATATTCATATTTCACGGTTCGTCTAAAATTTATCAATTTTAAAATTAGGACTCGTGCAAAATTCATCTCGACTGATCGCTAATAGTCCCATAAACATCCGGATCAGCGGAAAGTTACTTAGCCAATTTAAATATTGCAAGGGGACTTCAAAAAGCAATTTATATTCGGAGTTATGATTTGTATTGGTTGTATTAATGACCCTTGTTTCGAAATCAATCAGTGTCAGTCAATTATTAATGACAGTATTTTCTCAAGAAAACGCGATTATAGAAACTTAACGTGGATTTATAGCAGAGCTGGGTCGGATACAGTTAGAATGTATTCGAATACCGGATACGGATACATCAAATGTATTCGAATACCAGAGATAATATACGGATACCTTTTACTTTAAAAAGTATCCGAATACCTTGTATTCGAATACTTTTTTCGGATACGGATACTGGATACTTTTCTTTAGTTTGTGAAAAAAAATGTTTTATGAAATCCAGTTTTCTTTAAAGCTGTCTGAGACGTTATCTGTTTCTTTTAAATAAATATATGTAGTGCCTTTGGTTGTTTTATTTGTTTTTCTTTTGCAACAAAACAAAGTCCACTAACAAAAAATAATTTTTTCCGAAATCGGTCAAGAATGTACTTTAATGTATACTTTCTCGGCGCATAATTTTAGATCCCAAAATACGCCATTCTGGTATTTTAATCCGTTGCTAAGCAACTATCAGAAAAGAGTCCGGGAAAGTTACTTTCCCGGCCTAAGCTGGGAAAGTAATTTTCCTGGACTGTTTTCTATATATAAAAGTTACGTTCCCGGCCTAGGCCGGGGAAGTAATTTCCTGGACTGTTTTTTATATATATTTTAGACAGTAAATAATAAGCACTGAATCTCTGACTTTTTTCAAAACATTAAAAATTCCTTAATTTATAATAATATTGATTGTGATTTCAGAAAAAATAGTATGCGTACTTAGCACAGCGTAGTAAAGCATATTCCCGGACTTCAATGCTTGGCTTAAAGCCTCGGCCAACAATTTACATCGTCGTCCGGGAATGTATTGCTTTTACTATTAGATACACAATGTACTATTAAGTGCCAAAAAACATCTAGAAAAGAAAAATTATTCAACATTTTAACAAAAACTAAAACATATGATTTAAGGTGTCATTCTTTATAGAAAGTTTTGCTTATACTGAAAAATACTCATCTACTTTAACTATAGTTGGAATGTTGATATAACGTATAAGGTGGTTAAAAAATAAGAAAACTTGAAAATTTTGCAAGAATAAAATACCAGTTGTTGAAATTGAAGCAAAAGTTTAAAATCTTATGGGAAAAATTGTTCCTAATGTCGATAGAAGTTCAGATATGAGATTTGATTTAAATTATCTAGTTTTTTTTGGCACCAAGATCAAATTAATTTTGCAAAAGTAACTAAAGATAGTAGATGATTTATTAATTTGTTTAATAAAATAATCACAAAACAGTCACTTTTATACTGTTCATATTATCAAATAAATTAGCCACTTTGCCACTTTGGTTAACTTTATAAAATTCTCAATATTAGCAATAATTTTTCCTATAATATTTTCAACTTTTACTTGAAGAACTGGTCCTTTATTCTTGTAACAATTTAAACTTTTCGTATTTTTTAACCACTCTGTAGATTATATCGACATTCCAACTATAGCTAAAAGGACTTTTCAGAATATATGTAAACCTTTTTATAAAGAATGACTAGAAAATAATATTTAATATGGATATATATTTTTTGTGGTATTCGGATATTTTCAGTATTCGAATACTTTTATTGTATTCGGATACTTTTGTTGTATTCGGATACTTTTAGTGTATTCGGATACTTTCGGTGTATTCGGATACTTTTATTTGTGTTCGAATACTTTTATCAGTATTCGAATACTCGCGTAATGTATTCGAATAACGGATACTTTATTAATTTGTGTCGGATACGGATAACGGATACAATTTTAAGGAAGTATTCGAATACAGCTTTCGGATACAGAAAAAGTATCCGAATACTGTATTCGAATACAGATGTATTCGAATACTACCCAGCTCTGATTTATAGTACGGGCATGGAGAACTGTTTAGCAAAATCAATTTATAAAAGACATCAAACAAGCATTTTTTTTTAGTAACAAAACTATTAAAATAAACCAGTCAAATTAGATAGAAAAATACCCAATCTTAATAAAAATTTCCCATCCAAATTTTTGTATGAAGCATGTTTTTGGCATTTTAAATAAAATGTTAAAAGTTCTTATATATAATATTGGAGCTTCAAATGTTACAAAAGGTCAAAGATTAAAAAAATGTCGTTTTTTGCAAATATCTCAGAAATTATAAGTTTCACGAAAAAATAGTGTCCAGTGTCCAAATGTACTGTAGCATATTTTACAATGGAAAGTAAGCTATAAGTGGACTAAATATTAGTCTCTCAAAGTCAGCTATAATGGCATTCACCAGAAGAAGGAAAGTAGATGGGCTTGGACCACTAAAACTTCGAGGTGATCTAATACAAATATCGGGCGAAGTAAAATATCTGGGAGTAATACTAGATTCCAAACTTACCTGGAACCAACAGTTAAACAGAACCAAAAAAAGGGCAGAGACCACACTCATGTTGGCCAGACGCACCCATGGGAAAACATGCATAATTACATATGCATGCTTGTTATGGTGACCAAAGATGTTGCAACGTACTGCTGCCGCCGAACTAAGCAAGGTACAAAGACTTGCCTATCTGGCGGTAAGGGACGATGAAAACAACACCAACAGCAGCAATGGAGGTCCCTTTGGACCTCCCCCCCCCCCCCTTCAACTGGTTGTAATGGGGGAGGGGGCGATGGGACACTTCATTCTGCAAGGCAAACCCAGTGACAAATGCGTAGCACTGGGGCACAATCGAATTAGGAACCTAGTGGGAGTGACAACATCTCCGATGAGAATACACCTTAAACAGGAACTTCGAAATAAAAATAGGACATCGAAGTGAATAGTCAGTAACCGACAACAGCTCCAGACTACGGGACCTGGTCTGGTATACAGACGGATCAAGGACCGTGGAAGGTACTGGCGCCAGTATATATAGTGATATGAGGAATTCACAGTTCAGCACATCGCTAGGAAAATACACTTCTGTTTTTCAGACAAAAATATACGTAATACTAGATTGCGCAGTAGAAAGCAATAACAGAGCCTATAAAAATAAGCAGATCAATATTGTAACAGACAGCCAGGCGGCTCTACGGGCACTGTTGAAACCCAAGGTGACGTCCAAGCTGCTAAGAAAAACTGAGAGCCATAGCGAACCACAATAAGGTAACCCTTCACTGGGTGCCGGGACACGCAGGAATCGAAGGCAACGAGAAAGCTGATGAGCCAGCAAGAAAGGGATCGTCAGCTCCATATATTGGCCCAGAACCGGATCTGGGAGTGCCTAAAACCACAGTACGGGGCCAAATAAGGGACTGGGTCAAGAATCAGCACAAAGAATACTGGGACAAAGCCACTGGGCAACAACATAGAAAAACCTTTATCAAAGGACCATACAGGAAGGAGTCTGAAAAAACTGATGTCACTAAGCAGGAATCAGCTCCGCATAATGCAATAGGGCAACAGAGATATCCTACCACATCCTTTGTAACTGTGAGTCTCTGGACCACAGAAGACAGTCAATATATGGACAACCAAAACTGAGTCCAGAAGAATATGAAACCAAACCAGCCATGGGGTTGTACAAGCTAGTGCAAGGGACCAGTGTACTGGATTGGTTCACAAAGTAGAGAAGGGAGAATATCACAATAAGCCCAATAGGCTGCAGTGATTCCAGAAACGAAAGTTAGACGGCCCCCGAACAAAAAAAAACCATAAATCGGGGATATACTCCAAGAAGGCCCTATAATTGGGAAGCAAGTCTATAACTACATAAAGTATAAAAACCGCTGCATAAAGAATCATTACTTCTATATTTAGATGTTCCAAATCCTATCCAAATATTTCCACTCCATTACTGAAGGGGGGTCGTTGTGGTGGTAGCTGATGTCAAAAATTTGGAGGCCGTTGTTTTTTACACGAACTAAATCACAACGCAGCCGTCCCGGTGCTGTGTTTACCGGGAGTGGCAGCAATGCCTATTGTTTGCTGATAAATCAAATCAAAAATCAAAATCAAAACCATTCTATCAGTAACTATGCTGTACTAAAAAGCATTAAATAAATGTTTCTTTTATAATTTTTTTTTCTTTGTTGGCTTTGGATGTCTCCATTCAGTCACGATGATTTTTATAATTTTAGAAACTTTAATTTCAAGCGCTTCGTTTTAAGCTCTTAAAATAGCTTAAGCTCTTTTCTCCTAAAAACAGTGGAGAAAATATGAGACCAGTTTATTAGAAGTTAAACACTTACAGGGGTGCTGCATAAAAATAAATTGTGTAGCAACCTCGAAAATTAACAATTAATACTTTGCGCGGCTTGGTCAAAGACATTAACGACAAGGGAGGTAACTACATGTGCATTCATATATGTCGAGGTGCTTTCGGCAACACTTTACATAAATCCATACAAAGAACACAGGGAAAAGTGGGAATACACTTACAAAAATCGAATGGATGCAATTCATGCAAAGAAGCAGGAGAACCACCACAATGACATCATCTTTGTTGTGGTTAGTTCTGCTGATGGCCAATTTTTAATTCCGGTGATTCTGGTTTCGCTTATGCTGATGATCTGATGGTTATAGAAGAAGTAAACACGAGGTTATATTTTCAAGTTTCATGCTAATTTCCTTGAGCATAAGATCCAAATGGTCCTCGTCAGAGGATCCGAGAAAGAGAGTTGCTATTCCATTGATCAGAAGAATTTTCTTACGCTGTCGGAAACCAGGTATGATATGCTGGTCTTATCTTTCTGTCGTTGGACCCAGGTAACTTTTGCACCGTGCGTGTGGTGATCAGGAACTAATGAAAAATCTACACGAGGAAAGTTGCAGAAATTGTCAAGCTTTGCCTGTTTAGGGATTACAGGGGCAATATGCTCTTGTCACACGTCAGCCATGGAGACAATTCTGCCTCTACATTTGTGTGTAATAAAGGAGGTGGAGCTTGGTATACTAAAGCTCCAACAGGTATTTAAATTTAATCCAGGCGATCTAACTATTCACTTAAGACTTTTAGAGTCAGTCGAACTAGAGTGTACAACCAACCTACTGCTTCGATGCTAACCTTGTAGGACTTTATTCTTTCAATATCCTGGCTAGATATCTGACGAACAGGATAGAAGTACTTAGCTCAGAGAAAGGGTCACTCATCCGATGCGCATGTGGATGTGGATGATTGAATGAATAGTAAGCCTAAATGTAAACTTTTCAGTGTGAATGAGCAATTAAATATTTTAAAACTTCAGGTCTGGTCCAGACACATAACAAAAAAAAACGTGGTGGTGCTTTATAGAATACGTGCCTGATACAAATGGATGCGAAGGGATCAGTAGATATTATTGCGTGTCCCAATAGGCGCAGAACCTTGGGATGTTGCGCACATTTAGCTGTTCATATTTATTTTTAGACAGGGTGTAATCAGTTTCATGTCATTAAAAAAAATGGTAATGGGGACCGACTAGACAAACAAAAAACCTTTATGACTTTTTCCTCTAGGGGCACTTTGAAAAAAAAACTGACCTAGGTCAACAATTTGAATATTATGTTAGGAAACATTTGAGAACCACTGCCTTTCTGGGTCAATGGACGTGTAGTTCCCTTTAAATTGTCATTAAAAAGTGGCACCTTTGATGAGCGCCTCAACCGAACGAATTATAAAAATGCAAATAATTCGTTATCTCTTTTTGCAGAATTGCAAGCAAATTATGGGCGTAGAGATTTAAACACAGCATTTCTTTACATGTGTGTTTTTTTTTAATTTAGAACAAAATATTGGAGCTTTTATTGTTGTTTATAATTTTTCGGATTTAAATGTGGTTTATTAACATTTGCAACCTAAATGAATATTCTGGGTTAAAAGCTTAAAAATGAGAAATTATTGCTTGACATTGGGAAATAAAGAGTTAAACGTCTGAGATACGTTAACAGAAAACAATTATGTGCATTTTAAGTTAGGAAAAAATCTGATTTATTCAACGAATTGCCGATCAGGTATCGAAAACTAAAATACACGAAATAAATCTAGAACTACCAATAAATTTGTTTATTTACATAAATTGTTCGAAGTGGCTCCCATCTGCATCAATACACTTTTCGGCACGTCGAACTAAGGACATATGCACTTCGTTCAACACATTTGGTAAATTAGGATCATTTTGTATGGTTTCTATGCAGATTAAAATACCACACTAAACTATCAACTAACGTTGTCAATAAAAAAAAATAAAAATAAAAACTTGGTCCAAAATTCTAAAAAGCAACACAAAAAGAACGAACAAGTAGTATATGTACATAATCAAGAACTTAACGACTTGAATGATAAGTCAATAAAATAAATCTTAACTATAAATACGTGGCCCAAAATTCAAAAAGAACAAAAACAACGAACGGGTTCGACGTGTGTACTTAACAGAAACTAAACATTGCGCAAGCGGGAGTATAGTTTTCTTCAGATCTACTAAGCACTCAGAAAACGCCGACATCTTTCACCTTTACCGCACCGCTAAATGCCTTACCTTACC
This sequence comes from Rutpela maculata, assembly GCA_936432065.2. Lineage (NCBI taxonomy): Eukaryota > Metazoa > Arthropoda > Insecta > Coleoptera > Cerambycidae > Rutpela > Rutpela maculata. The sequence continues at coordinate 44,264,112 of OW386290.2, read as the reverse complement.
TACTTTTAAATAAAAAGGTGTGATTATCAACTTGTATCCTCGTCGACACGCGGTCTCTAACAAAGGAGAGCGACACTTTGAAAAAGCCGTATTAGCGTATTTGATGGTTAGAGGCGCCGACATACGCGAAAATAAAAGCCTATCCCAACATTCCAGCAGTTCTCAAACAATATTATCGAAAAAAATTTTTATTATTTTTTTTCTAAAACTATGTGTTTTATACCCCACGTTATATAAGGTTGTTTTGTTCGTTTAGTCGTTCCCCACCACCAGTTTTTTTTAATGACATGAAACTGATTACACTCTGTATTATGAACGTTACTTGCCAAAATTCCCCGCCCTGTGGAGCAAATGTTATTTATCTATTTAAAAAAGAAAAAAGCATCGCAGTCATTGGATGATGACTGATTTAAATGTTTATAAATCTATATTGCCTTACTTGTGTGCCGTTATATTAACCTAAATATTTAATTAATCACGTTTTTTAATAAATATATTAAGTACCTGTCTATTATCAAGGAGTTTAGACATGACCTGACCTGCTCTATTTTACCTTAATAAAAAAATTTGAAAAAAATGTATGTTTTAGCTCATAATTAAGGGGCTTCATGACAAAAATTTCGTTATTGTGCTAGGTCATACAAGGTGACAATTGGGAACCGCACGATTTTGAAATAAGTGTTACACAAAGAGTTTGCAAGATAATAAGGTTTTTTTAACACCAGAATGAAGCTTACACAATGCCATTTACGATGTGTATGAAGTATGGAAGATAATGTCATCGAGATGGTGTCCGTCGCATTGCATGCAGTTTTCGACCCTCTTCATCAATAGTCATGATTTCCTGATGAATGGCATTCTTCAAGTCGGCCAATTTACGGGGCCTGTGAGCATATACAAGACTCTTTAAATACCCCCACAGAAAAAAATCACAAATTGACAGGCTGGAGACCTTGGGTGTTACGGCACATCTCCAAAACATGAAATGAGTTTTCTTGGGAACATGTTGCAGACAACATTCATTGATGTGTAGGCAGTATGTACCGTGGCACCATCTTGCTGAAGCCACACATTCCTTGGATTTATCCCTTTTCCTAACCGATTCCCGATTCATGTTCAACTCAATTGCATGTTTTCGGGCGGATCGTGAAGGACTTCTGGTGAGCGCCTCTCTCACTTGCTCTATGCTTTAAAAGTTTTTACGGTACGTTGTGGACCTTGACTTTTTATTCATTATACTACCAGTTGTTCTCATATTATTGACCCATCTTATGATGGTGTTGCGAGACGGAACAGCTCCCGTTGACCAATATTAAAGTGAATACGAAAAAGCTGCTGCGTAATTATCACTGACTCGCCATTTTCGATAAACGTGTTGTATGCAAATATTCGATGCTCTTCTGTCCACTGCACTATTTTTACTGAAATGGCACAACATTACAAAGGTACAACATACTATGCGTTCCAAAAACATCCGATTCCCGATTGTCATCCTGTATAAGCAAAAAATTATTTTTTTGAAAATAAAAGTATTTTAAAAATTTTTTACATTTTTTAATAAATTTGTTACAATATGATACCACTTTAATGGGTCTATAACAAATATAAAAGCGGTCAAAATTTATCAGGCCACTAGAAAGAAAAAAAAATTTTTCTATTTTTTTATTTTGCGTATATCTCAAAAATTAGCGCACGCAACAACTGAGCATTTTACAGGAAGACACCTTTTAGTGAGTCCGTTCTACAGAAAAAATGTTGCCCTCGCTTTCCATTGGGGCCGATATTCCCATGCTAATATTCCCCCCCAGGTTCTAGTGTGTCAAACATAATACATTGAAAGACTTCTGTGCGAGAAGAATATAATAATGTATAACGTATTTATTTCCATCAGACTATTATAGAATTGGAATTGTCAACAATAAAATATGAAAAGAATTTAAAAAAGAATCAAAGTTTTAATAAAATATGTAGAAAATATGACATAAGTAGACAAAATTCTTATTTATACATTTAGCTAAAGGTAAAATACAAATATATGCTACACGATAAACAATAAAAACTTTTACCTACGATCACTACTGTAAATAGTAAAAAACACACTACCTGCCATTCATGTAAGTTGAACTTTACGTATTGTAAACAAAACGCACCGTAAACAAATCGCACGGTAAACAAAACGCACGGGACACACAATTATAGGTGGCTTATATTGCTGACGCGGGGTTTAAAAAAAACAAATGCACCTACATAATTTTCAAACGCTGTCAAAACTGACATAATATTTGTTGAATGACATTGTTGACAAGGAAACTAAATCCAGATTTTACGAAATAAATAAACAAATATGATCGTAGGTAAAGTATAGTACATAATTCGAGTTGTAAAGCAATTACGCACTCATGGAAATACGCACTCGCCGCTACGCGGCATCGTGCGTAACTTTTCCATTCGTACGTAATATGCTTCTTACATCACTCATTACGTAATATACTATTACAACTACGACAAGGTAACAGGATATCTTAATCAGACAGGTAGTATGCCTCGTAGGAGGCGTAATATGCTTCTTACAATTCTCATTACGTAATATACTATTACCTACGATCACTACTGGAAAATAGTAGAAACCTGCCATCCATGTAAGTGGAATTTTACATATTGTAAACAAAACGCACTGTAAACAAATCGCACGGAAAACAAAACGCACGGAACACGCAAATATTGGTGGCTTATATTCCTGACGCGGAGTTTAAAAAAACAAATGCGCCTACTTAATTTTCAAACGCTGTCAAAACTGACATAATATTTGTTGAATAATATTGTTGACTAGTAAACTAAATCCGGATTTTACTAAATAATTAAATAAATATGATCGTAGGTGTAATACATAATTCGAGTTGTAAGGCAATTACGAACTCATGGAAATACGCTCATTACGTAGTATACTATTACAACTACGACAAGGTAACAGGATATCTTAATCATAGAGGTAGTATGCCTCGTAGGAATAAAAACAGTGCTCAACTAAATGTTTTTTAAGTCCTTTAAATAATGCAAAATTGCTAGAGTCTTTTATAGCTTGTGGGAGACGGTTATATAATTTAAGTCCACTAATAATTAATTTGCTGTAATCAATAAGAGGGTACAAAGATGTTATTTGCAAATCGAGAGCTGTATTTATTAATATCACCACATTTTAAAATATTGTTAATATTTTATCTAACAGAACATACAGGCTGCAAGATGTATATACAATAAATAGTGAGTATGCCATGTTGCCTAAGATAATTTCTACAGGAAGTGTTGCATGTAAGTTTAAACATACTTCTGACTATCCTTTTTTGCAAAATGAACACATTTTTTTATTGCTGCATTGTTTCCCCAGCACAATATGCAATATTGCAAGGCCGAATAAACACAACCGTAATAAAATGTTTTCATGGTGTCAGTGTCAACAGAGTCTCGTATTTGGAGTAGTGCAAAATTTGGACTAGCTAACTTGTTTGTTAAATTGTATTATCAATATGACTTTCCCATGGCATATTCCTGTCCATCTGTACACCTAAGAATTTAACACACATTATTTTGGTGCAAGTTATGACTACCTCTAATCAACTTTGTATCAATTGGGGAAAATATTAAAAATACTGTTTCTTGTTGGTTTGGTATTAGGAGATTTGTATGACACTACGAGAAGTGTCAGACTCTGACATTTTATCCACACACATAGTAGCATTTTTACTTAATTGATCGACACTAGCAGTAGTTATGATAGAGGAGGTGTCATTTGCAAAAAGAGTTAAAAAGCAATCATTTATGCTTGCTACTAGATCGTTGAAGAATATTATAAAAAGTAATACCATTGTTAACACATTAACATCACCTGAAAGACATTCTCTTAATTTTAAGAGCCTGTGTTCTCTCCAATAAAGAGGACTTAACCCAATCCAATGCTGGACCACGAATACCATATATTTCTAGTTTTCTTTATAATAAATTATGATTTATGGTGTCGAAGGCTCGCGACAGATCGAAAATATGCCAGCTGATCTTGATTTATCATCAAAATTATTTAATATTTTTTCATAAAAGGATAGAACAGCATCCTGAGTTGATTTATTTTTGCAAAATCCATATTGCCTTGGTGTTAATATACTGTGCTTATTTAAGAATGAATGTAATATTATCACAGATGCCCTTTCAAAGATTTTGGAAAATACTGATAAAAGTGCGTTCGTACCTCCCTTGGATCTTCTATATAATTTCCCGTTTTTTGATTAGGATAGGTTTAGGGTAGTATCAGTAAAGACGTGTGCTGTGTGTGGATGTGAGTGCGAATGTGTATATCTGCATACTATCCGCATATTATAACAACTACATGGATGACTTCTAATGCCATTAAAAAAACAGTAGACTTATTCAAAATGACGCACACTTGAGCATATACAGGGTGATTCATAAGTAATGGTACAACACTTAACTGTAGATAGTAGAAGTCAAAAGGTTAAGATTTAGTCAATAATGCCTTAATGAAATGTTTATAGGTAAAAACATACAGGGTATTAGAGTTAAAATTAATTTTTTTATTTTCCTTTGTAATTTAATGATTTTTTAACATCTTATCATGAAAATTGGTGGATAGGGGTTATTTGTGGTGGAAAATCATAACACATCTTCAAATTTCATCTAGCTCCTAGAGGGCGCTACGTACGCTATATTCAGTGTGTTAAAAGAGCCGTAACTTTTTCACGCACATTTATCTCAAATTTCGTGCATAAAGTTTGTATTCCTCTATCATTTCTTAATAAAAAAAAGGTATACTTGTTTCAGATCTATAAGTACAACAGGTTTTGAGAAAAATGCAAATCAAGAGTTGCATGTAAATTTTTTTAAAAACTTTTCAAATAATAATTTTTAAAAGTAGTCGTTGTGACAGCATTATCACAGTAAACAAAGAAGCATAATTATCAAGTAGGCATAAAGACAAAAAGTACCTGTCAAACAATTAATCTTTCAAACCATAATTAGTTGTTGCGGAGAGTTTTATTTAATTAAGTGTTGTGTTTTTTATTTATTTCTAATATCGTTCTATAAGAAATGCCTCATCATACATTTTTTTCGTTTTCTGAAATGAGAGACATGGTTTGTGTATACTCGCAAGTAAATTTTCGTGGCCGTGCTGCAGCTCGAAGGTAGTTAGAACTGTATCCAAACAGAAGGCAGCCTAATCATAGGTTATTTAAAAACCTTTCTGATCGTTTGGGAGAAACAGGTGCTTTCCGCCCAAAACGTGATATTGCTGGTCCCCCAAAAAGAATATCTGTGGACCAAGAAGATGTTTTAGTTCGTGTGGCAGAAAATCCGCAAATAAGTTTGCGGCGGTTATCGGCAGCAACTGTTTTAAGTCAATCATAGATTATTAAAGAAAGAAAAACTTAAACCATATCACTTTACTTCAGTGCAAAATTTGTTACCTCGTGATCTTCCACAAAGATCACAGTTTTCATTATTTTTGCGTAACAAACAACATAATGACCATATGTTTATGAAACGAATATTGTTTACGGAAGAGGCCACTTTTACCAGGCGTGGGGTATTTAATTGGAGAAATAGTCATTCGTGGGAACTTGAGAATCCCTATTTATACAAGGAAAAACACTTTCAGCACGAATTTAAAATAAATGTGAGGTGTGCTATCATTGGAGACTGCATACTAGGGTCGATTGAGTTACCACAAATTGCATGGTGCATCCTATATGGACTTTTTAGAAAACATTCTTCCTGAAATCATATATGATGTTCCAATAAATTTAAGAAATAATATGTGGTATATGCAGGATGGGGCCCCAGCACATTATTCGATAGAAGTACGTAATCATTTAAATATGCACTATCCACATCACTGGATCGGTCGAGGAAGTGAATTTCCTTGGCCACCCCGTAGTCCTGACCTCAATCCTTTGGATTTTTACTTTTGTGGCTACTGTAAGTATTTAGTATACAATGATAACATAAATAATCGGGAAGAATTATGGGAAAAAATTGTGAAGCTGTGGAAACTATTAGGAATAACAGAGAATCGGTATTTAAAGTTAGATATTCTCTAAATAAACGTTTTAAAAAATGTATTGAGGTTAATGGTGGTCATGTTGAACATGTATTGCAGTAGGTATTTTAAAGTTGTTCTTATTATTGTTCTAGTTTTTATTATTTGTGATTTTTTACCATTTCGAATTAAATTATTTATGTCTACTAGTTAAAAGTGTATCAATATTTGTTTTGTCTTAATGTCTGAGATTTTGAAGTTGTTAAACGCCATACAAACAATTACCACATAAGCGGTATTAGCTACAGAGAAAAAAATATTTACAACTAATGAGTGTCGAATTTTGCCGCCAAAATAATTTTTCAAATTGTATAATGAATTTGCATGAAACTCTTGATTTGCACTTTTCTCAAAACCTGTTGTACCTAGAGACTTGAAACAAGTACCTATACCTTTTTTATTAAGAAATGATAGAGGAATTTGCGAGAAATGTGCGGGTGAAAAAGTTACGGCCCTTTTAACACATTAAACATAGCGTACGTAGCGCCCTCTAGGGTGTTATGATTTCCCACCACAAATAACCCCCATCCACCAATTTTCATGATAAAATGTTAAAAAATCATTAAACTACAAAGGAAAATAAAAAAATTAATTTTAACTCAAACAGGGTGTTTGTAGGTCTTTTTACCTATAAACATTTCATTAAGGCATTATTGGCTAAATCTTAATATTTTGACTCCTACTATCTACAGTTAAGTGTTGTACTTATGAATCACACTGTATATTATAGACACGTCTATACGTACATTAACATCTAGACAAAGACAGCTACCTACCACGTCATAGTCGTTAACCCTGATAACGCTAACTATTAGGTTTGAGGCAATGTAAACGTTTTTTAGAATTTTGGAACAAACATCTAGCGGGCGCCTTAGCATCTTAGCAACACATGTTTTGGAACTCTCAAATCTGCACACAAGCACAAAACTGAGGATAGTGACGTATAGTTCCAAAAATCTATTCCAATTAGACTTAACTAAATTAACTGAGCTATTAACTTCATTATAATATACTAAAAATTTCAAATATAAAATAAATTTTAAAACACAATTATTGTGCAATATGTTTTAACGGTGTAGATTACCATACTCTCTGGTTTTAAGACTCTCTCTATTAAACTAATAGACAAAATGTAACGCTGCTAGATTAACTCAGAATCTCGATACAAATCGGGTATTTAATTTCACCTAAAATACGACAGGTTAATATTTTTCCGAAGTTCAGTGAGAAATCAGATTCAGTCAACTAAAGTTCATCAGATTATCAGCTTTCGGGTTTAACTGGGATTTAACTGACGCGGTAATTTATCTCTCTAATGCCTAAAATAGTTCCCCGGCTCTTCTAGACAGCAAACGACAGCTTGTTATAAGCTTAACCCAAACTATTTTAATCTAATCGGATTTAAGATTAAAATAATAAAATTCAAATTAAGTTGGTGAGTTTTCTCGAGTTTTATTTTTTAATGGCACACGATTAAATAATTTTGAAAATGGATGTTACCTGAATTGAGAACCTTCTCCTTTTATCAATTTTATGAAGTTGGTTAAAATAGGCAATAGGAAGGAAAGACTCAGGCATTTTACATACATGTTCATTTTTACTTACCTTTTCAGGTACCAATGGGTCTACACAAGATCGCGGTAAATTTTTATTAATTATTTATTACCGGACTTCAATGCTTGTTGGCCTCGGCTTAACGTCTCGTTCAACAATTTACATAGTCGTCCGGGAATGTATTACTTTTACTACTAGATACACAATTTATTATTCCCTAATATCATCTAAAAACATAATTTAAAAATCTTTCCGAAAATATTTTCAAAATATTTGGAAATTATACACAATCAAATCAAGTTTTTGGCTAACCCTGTACCTGGCAAGGATTTGTTAACCGAAAAGAGATTTCTGGTGAAGCAGAATTTTTCATCAAGAATTGCTTTTTTTTTGTAAAATCAAAAATTAAACAGTTTTCCTTCTTCCGGACTCCATCCGTGGACACAAGGTATATCCCCAATTTGAAATACTGAAATATTTTAACAGAAGTTATTATGTTTGCAAGAGTTGGTCTACAGATATATACACACACACACACACACACACACACACACACACACACACACACATGCTTAGAGACATGACTTTTATGTGAGTTCGGCATGTTATGAAACGGATTTCCTCGCAAAACAAATTTTTCCAGGACGATTATTAAGAATTTTTGTGCGGTTATAACCAGAGATCGAGAATTTTATCTCGGCGCCATGGACGGCCCTCATATAGACATAATATTATATTGCCAAAACCTACTGAAACATCAAAAGGCGACGAAATGGTGGAATATTAGATCATCACATTTGTGAAACGTAATTAGTCGACTATTTAAGCAACATATTTTAGAAAAAAACTGTACTTTTTGCAGAAAACCAAACTTGCCGTGCATCATGTACAAATCCATTGTCAACGTTTAGGAAGGGGAACCACCTGAAACCTACCCTCCTAACAAAATGGCGGTGATGTTTCCCAAAATGGCCCCCATAAAATTTAAATTATTTTAATACAATAAACTTAGGCGTCTAGTTATAGATGTTTATAGGAATACTGAATTAAAAAAATTGCTCTAAAACGTTGTCAGAAGTCCATAGAACGAAATATTCAACAAGGCGACCAAAATGGTCGAATTTAAGTTTTATATTTCAGTATCAAAGAAATGTTGGCGTGGTTTATTCTATCAAAACAATGTTGGCGTGGTTTTTTCTACTAGACTATGTTCACTATTCAAGATGGCTGACTGTCCATGTAAAGGACTTGGAGGAGATTCCATTACGTTCATCAGCAGTGCATGCCGAGTTTAAGCCAGGAAATTTTGTTATACGGAAGTATATCCTTTTCTGCTATTGCAGTAGACCAGGCCCAAGAACAACACAACAAGAATGTAAAAGATGACAGTGGTGCTGTCTACATTCTTCAAGATCCAGCTGCATTGTGGGGGTGGGCTATGGCAGGTCCAGAAATACATAGATTAATTAATGAATTCACAAGTCAAACGAAATCACGGCTCGAACACAAACCATTGCATCATGAACAGTACCCTTCTATTCAAGAAAAGTTCGTGGATGAGATTGATCAGTTGAAGACAAGTTTCAAGAGTGCTAGTAATCCTCTTGAGGAAACCTCAGGTGACCTAATATACTGGAAGATCGCACTGTTTCTGATGCGGAATCAGTAAAAATGCTGAGAGATTCTGAACGAAAAGATATTGAACTGTACCAATCATTTGTTTCTGAAAGACTTGTTCAAGGATCCACTGTGAGCATCTTTGCACCTATGAAGGCACATAAACTGAGAATTTTTAAACAAAGAAAATTAACGTTACTGGAAAAAGCACTATTCAGAATCTGCGAAGTGACGTACATGTCTTTCAGATATGTCTTACTGAACAGAAAACTTGCAAAGTTTCTTCAAGTATGAAAACAGTACCTATCCTCCAAGTCTGTCTTCTGCTGATCATCTTCGGCATGCAATTGGAAAGGCAGATTTACTTGGTCCTCTCGAAGAAATGGTGAACAAAATTGATCGTACATTTCCTGGTACATGTGATGCCATTGTGTATGATGGAGCTGCTCTCATTCATTCAATGCAGCCACGTGTGTCGCGTACCTTTAGTGAGTACTGGGTTCGGGAATTCCATCAGAGTATTGTGGAATGTATCCAGAGCGTCTCTGCTACAAGACTTGATATGGTATGGGATCTGTACAGACCGGAAAGCCTAAAGAGTAGTCTACGTAATGCTAGAGGTGAAGGAATTCGCCGTCAAGTTTTGCCAAACTCACCAGTTCCTCGAAATTAGCGTGAATTTCTTAGATACAATAAGAATAAGGAAGATCTTTTTTCTCTCCTAGGAAGACACTAACATTGGAGATAAATAGGTCAGTTGTGAAACCGCTTCAACATCTCTTGTTGGACTTACTTGCACTCCTTTTGAGGAGGCAGATCGGCGGATTATAGTGCACACAAAAGTTGCAGTCAACCATGAGGCTAAAATTGTTGTCATAAGAACCGTGGATACTGATGTTCTGGTTCTTGCCATATCTTTCTTCTTTGTATTGTAACAGTTCAGAATTAGCAATTAATAATATAGTATGAATGCAGATATATTTCAATAGGGATACAGCAGGTGAACAATATTATCGTAGCTTAGTTTCATTGACATGCAGCATACAGGTCTCGGCACAGTAGCGGTAGCCCTCCAAACACACTTGCCTCACCATTTGTCAGGCCCACTACGTCTGGTTACCTCTTGCAACTCCATGCATTACATTAAATAAAATGTTACCTCCACTGGCACCTTATAAAATCTCTGGGTCCCAATTGTTTGAATCTAGGAAAAAAAAGCCGTGGAAAAAAAATCCTCGGAAAAAAAATCTTGGAAAAAAAAGCCGAAGGAAAAAAAAGCCGGGAAAAAAAAATCCGCGGATAAAAAAGCCACTTGCCACAAAACACATTGACACAAAAAAACAACAAATATGTAAACAGATGCGAACCTGGGAACGGAAAAAAAATCCGCGGAAATAAAATCCGAGGAAAAAAAAGCCGCGGAAAAAAAACCGCGCAGAAAACTGCTGATAGCAAAGCTACGTTAAAAACTTATGAACGATGAGACAAGATATGCAATTATAGAATTATGGCAACGGTAAAAACTCGTACAAGGAGCTTCTGTAAGAGAGTGATTTTTAAGTCATAGGTTAGAGGTTAATATTTATAATTGTTAATTATGTGAAAAAAAATCGTAGTTTTTAGAAAGTTTAGTTAGTTTCCACACTTGCTATAACAAATAACATTTCATAGTGTTCATTCAATAAAATCAGGTGAAATGAGTGCCATATTGAATCCAAAATGGCGAAAAACTGTATTATACATTACAAATTAGACATGGGCAACAAATAAAAGCTAATTATGTGTGAGGAATAACTACCATATTTGTTTTATTTCTTTATCGGTAACATAACATATTTATTTCATTTTAGAATAAATATCGTTGATGGAAACTCTTTCAAACTTAAAGATTCAGTTCAAATTATTAGCTAATATTCATCTTCATCAATATCATATTCTACATCACTATAAGAATCTCTAATATTTTCAGACTTCTCATTGTCTGCTAAAAATATTTGCATGGTGGTAAAAATTTCGATGTACTGTTATGAACACCTCACTCTGGTGAGCACCTCCCCAGAATCACAAGGAATATCGCCAGGCCGATAACATCCAATTTCAGTAACTTTCCAACCAAAATCGGTCACTGCTGCTGTAAGATATGTACTTGTTTTCATATCTTTTCTTAATGGTGCGCTCTTCTAAAACCTTGCCGGAGCGCAGCTCGAGTCAGTCATTGCATTTAAAAAGAAGGCACTTGATCCTGTAATTTCGTTTTGGCTCGCCCTGTATATTCGAAAATAATTTGTTTTTGACTTGTTTTTTTTTATTTAGTTTACTTGTATTTTTTTTTAAATAATTAACAATTCGAAATGTTAACCCATTCCCCACCAGTCGCGGACCTCATCACTTTTCACATTCTGTACAGTATACCGAACATACGCCAATCACAATGCTCTATCACAAACTTGCAGACGAGATGTAGTTAGAAAACTCGCTACTCCATTTTGTCGCAGAGTTTAGGTTTTTTTTTCCTCGGCTTTTTTTTCCGCGGATTTTTTTTCCTAGATTCGTCGAAGTGAAGGAAACCTTGTTTTCTGTAAGGCAGCCTTTTCTTCCGCGGCTTTATTTTCCTCGGCTCTTTTTTCCGCGGCTTTTATTTCCTTCGGCTTTTTTTTCCAGGATTTTATTTCCGCGGATTTTTTTTCGGCGGATTTTTTTTCCGTTTACCCAATTGTTTACATTACTGCCTATAACAAATACAAGGTTATGTTGTAATCACATTATTAAGTAATTAATTAAATAAAGGACTAATAGATTACCTGGATAGTATAAGGTATAATAAATATTTAATAAATTAAATTCATAAATATTATTCAGATTTGTTTTGATTTTAATTGACAAATGTCAAAATTTAAGTTAGGGATTTTAATAGTAATATGAATGGACAGCCTGATTTGCAAATTGGCGCAAAATCACCATTTTTTGCTTTCAAAAAGACAAAAAAGGGGGAGACATTTTTGATTTGGCTGGTTGCTGAACAGGGAAGTGTTCTCCAGATGTGAATTTAAGTTCCCTATTAAAATAAATCAACCTAATAAGAGCTAAGGTCAGTAGTTTCTTTTTTAATAATATTTTAAATTTTAAATAAATATACATACCTTGGTAGATGTAATTGGTGTAATACTTTTTAGGTTTTTTGTATGCCCTTAAATACTACCCTTCAGCCTCTATCAGCTCTTATGTTGTGCCTACTGGGCATATGAGCCATTTAAAACTTCCAACCAAATATATACATAGCAAATTAATGATTAACTGGTGCCAGGCGGAGGCCTGATGAAAATTCCTTACCTTATTTTTTTATTGGAGTCGCAATCACTCGTAGAGGGTCTGCAGGTGGTAAGCCTATTAGTTCACCACAGACGGGTGAGTGTTTTCTTCTTTTTGAACCTGCCAGATCGCAGTGCCTTTACTTTGGAAAGAAGCAAGTAGTCTTCAGCGACACAAAGGCGTGAGCCATCGTATATTTGTGCATTTGCCTGTATATTGGTCACCGTTTACTATTCCTTATTTTATCTAGTGTATACTTATACCATTTTATGATTCTTATATCTAATCCTGATGTAACTTCCTATTTTTTATTTTGTCATCGCATGTAAGCCAAAAACAGCTGTTTGCGGTCCTGAAAGCTATCGACATATGGCTAGATGATATATTCTGCAAATAATTTTTATACTAATTATATCATATTCTATATAATTTATATAATTACTTACCCATATACATAAGTATATTTTCTGCTATAATTATCTGTGATAACCTCCACTTGCATCGTGATACTTTTGTGCATGCTACCATATATTTCTATTATACTTTTTCTTTGAAGTTTGTGTTTTGTCTGCTCTTTCCCTACCTCTGCCAATTAACCTTGGCTGGCGCCCGAAGTTTACAATAAATTTCCATCTGTTCATTTAATATACACAAGATATCTTTTGAAACCTTATAATTGACATAAGAGACCTTGCCCACGACCCGCTGTCGACATATGAGCTGCCGAGTAGCCGAATTTTTAATGATCAATTTGGACCATTTAAATTTGGTCGTGACTGTTTACGTCACAGTATTAAGAACTTTGGGCCTTGCAGAACTATGGATTTCATTGAACTTTGAACAGAAACAGGGATGCATTCCTGCTCACACCACTGCCCTGGGACTTGGTTCAGAGAAATCGGTCGCTTTGAGGGGCATCCACTAATTGACAGAATGTGACACTGTTTCAGCATTTGCATACCATGGTAGACTCAGTGCCTGGGAGTGTCACGACAAAGTTGCTTCTGCTTTTATTGCAATTTCAAGTCTACTTCCGGACCTACAAAAAGATGTGCTCCATAAGCTAGAACAATTTGTAGTTTGAATATACCACAAAAAATCCTTGGGCATGACTTTGGATAAGGAGAAACATATTCTTTCTAGTTCTGAAGAGAAACTCTTTGACTAACTCCCTCCAACATCAGAAGCACTCCGACAGCATGCTTTGAGAGCTGTTATCAGGGCGGCCATATTTGGGGTCAGGGCATGAACCCACATGTGGACATTTCCAATCCAGATAATTGAGGATGAACAAAAGTTGATTTAAACTGACTTGTGAAGTGGACATCTCTTCCCACGATATGGCAGGGCTGTCGTGATCTTGTAAAGTGCAGATGCAAAGCAGCGTGCTCTTCAAGTTCAAATTGCAACTGTAGGCGCTTCCTAGTAGAATTTGTATCTCTCCAGTGTGTCAATTGTAAAGATTGCACCAACACGACTAAGTAGGTTCATTGTTTTCAGCGTAAAACAAATTAACTGATTTCACAAATGATAGCGGCAAATGCTAAATATTTTTTGATACCAATGATGCAATGTGTGAAGGTTTTACTTTTTATTTTCAGCCAAGGACAGACGGAAAAAGATACTCCGCATGATATGGTGATAAATGATGTGGTCATAATACGACATGCTCGTAGATGATGTGGAATTGTAGAAGAATCTGGATTTTGATTGGATTTGCATACCATCCAATATTTTACAATCCACTTTGTTTCCCAAATTTTTGTGGCGTTTCTTTAAAAATATTTGTCTTTCATTTACTACACCCTCTAATTAGAAGTAAGCTATTACCTTCATCATACAACTTACAATTTATAGAAAAACATTAAATAGTATTCATCAGCCGAAAAAGAAAAAAAAGGACACGATCACGTTGCAATTATTACACAGTGGTCATTTTAGTCGCCATGTTGGATATTTCATCCTATGGACTTCTGACAACGTTTTAGAGCCTTTCTTTTAATTCAGCATCCATAAAAATATATAATTAGGTACCTAAGTTTATTATATTAAAATAATTTAAAAAATTTAAATTTTATGGGGGCCATTTTGGGAAACATGACCACCATTTTTCAGGCTGCAGTATACTTGTGGATTCGCGATTTTCCAGATCTGCAATTTGATGGAAGTTTAACTTCAGATCACTTAGAGCAAATATTAATAATATACTTTTATATTCATTATAGGTCGTGAAAATTACATATATGTGTATTATCTTAAGGTAATGGAAAATACATGTGAGTGTTTGTTAGTTCAATATTACATCCACCAATACCTCCTCTTCGTGAGTGCTTGTAATAAACTGACCTTATTAAGTTTGAATATTACGGAATTCCCTTAAAAAAGTACAAGGTAAGATATATTGTATCTTACTTGCATAAAAATCTTTCCGCGCTGACTTAGATACATCCCTGATTTTGACGCAACACAGATAAAATTCCCGAGCTCTGGTTATAACATACATATTTTATTAAATCAAATAGCTATAATAACGTATTTTTGTGAATAAAATATTTAAGTAACACTGAAAATTTTTTCTTGGCCCATGTAAAGAACGAGTGCACATCTGCTAGATACCCAATAAATAAATGTCAATACATTTTTAAGATTGTATTGTTCATAACGAGTTTCATAACTTAACTATTGCTTTTCGTTTTCCTTATCTCAGCTATGTCCAAACTGTATTGATTCAATTGATAACATTATAACACAGTATAAATAATAATTAACGGTTTCGAACAAAACTTCATCTTTTTTCAAGAACCTTATTTGATATTCACTATGTTCTCGAGAATTGTGGAAAAATACGCTACATTCAAATTAATGTTTCTTGAGGAAGATTGAGAACGCTTCGTGCGGAGCTTAAATTATACAATTCTCCATATTCCTTCATCTTATATTACTTCTGCTCGATATTCATAAAATAAATAAAATATGCTTACCATTTTGCCATTGTTTCGCGTTAAAAGGAATCTTCAAAGAAGCGCTTACCTATAACAAAAAGAAAAATTAAATGTACTTTGATTTTACGCAACTGCAGGATGTTAAAATGTATGAAAATTCGATTTCACGAAAAGATTCGTAAAGGAATGACCGTAGCCACAAATCTTTTTAAATATAGGAACTTATGTTCCGAGTTCGTAATAAGTAGTTCCTAGTTTAGGATTTGCTCTAGTCAATACTTTATACCACACCCAACGCCTTTTATAGAAATCTCCCTCTTATTCATAACAACTTGGCGGGATGTTTTGTGATTCATCCACCATTTTAATTACTGTGTAGCACACATGACAGCATAATGTCATCTGTTATAGAAGCCAGGAAAATAGATCTAAATAGGCGGAAAAATTAACTTAAATTTATACCAGATGTAAGGAAACTTTTTTGAAATTACGCCGAAACCTGACTTGGAAAATATTTTTAACATATCCAATGACGTATGACACTAAAGTTAAAAGTGCGACGAATTTTTAAAATTTGGAACTACGCCGATGTTAGACATCAAAATTTTTCGACGTCTGGCACAGAATTGCGACCTGCACCAAAGTTTGACTTGAACTTTTCGTCGTTTTATTCACAAAAAAACACTTAACAAAAAGCTTAGAAAGTTATATGAGTTAAAAAAGTAACAGTCAAAATATTACGACTAAGAGTGACATTAAACATTGCCGATTTTTACCTTAAAAATAAATTTGGAACAGGAGCAACGGATGATCATTAGAAAAATACAACCTCATGCCGGAAGGCGCATTTCGAATTTTAGAGAAAATACTAAAAAGTCCCTTAGCCCATGAAAATCTTTATACGGATATTTATACAGGGTGATTCATGTATGCGGTCATTAGTTTCTAGTGGTGATTCTAGATAAAATAATATGAAAAAAAGTTCATATAAACATGGGTCAGGAAATTCCTCCTGAAAGGTGCTGCGGGCCTCTGAAGGGGGCACTTAAATTAACATTTTATTTTATTTATTTATTTTTTATTGTCTCATCGAAATATGATCCCTTGGCTATAAATACACAAAAAGTTTTATCTTGTTGTAACGCCGAACGACCTACTGGTTTCGAGAAATTTAAACCTAAGGAAATGATGAATTCATTGAAAAAACTCTGTTTACGCAAGAAAACTGCAAAAATTCCTTTAAGTTCAAATATCTCGAAACCAGTTGGTAGTACGGCGTTACAAATAAATAACCCTAGACAATCACAGAAAATTCACATAAAAAAATTGGGGGGGGGGGGGGGGAAAGTAAGGCCACCCTTTCCAATTTTATGCACCCTTGATGGATAACATCAGATAATGACCTTTATTGATATCGAATCCCGTGCAACAACTAGTCACTGTAGCTCAAAGGATTCCTGAGATATTAAATAAAATGTTAATTTTGGATGCCCCTTTCAGAGACCCGCAGCGCCCTTAGGAGGGATTTCCAGACCCATGTTTATATGAACTTTTTTTCATATGTTTTTGATGTAGAATCACCACTAGAAATTAATGATCGCATACCTGAAACACACTGTAAAAGGATAGGTCGAAAACGAACCCTTGGCATTCTACCCTCATTGGGGTATACGCCGTTAGCACGTTTTCGTAAGAAAGCAAGAAAGCCACATATATAGCTGTAACAGGCAATTATCAAATATCCAGTTCCTCTGAATGATAAAATCACTATTAGGAACTATTGCTAGCCACAAGCGAATACATTGTTACCGTCAGTCCCACGTCAAATAACCAAACATAAACTTCTAAGAAAATGTGAATTTTTTTGTTCCACTAGATTGATATTGTTATTCTTCATTATATGTGGTTGAGATAACAACCTATGATGGAGGCGTCCGCCTTTGCCATGTTTTTTTAGGCAGATTTCCATGAAATACATTATTAACTAGATAGGCTCTTTGCCACATACAGTTGTACATATTTTGAAGTTTATACAATAAATGGTATTATTGAACTCTTAAATTCTTTGGGTTCAATGTTTAATGTGTTATTCGTTTCCGTGTGTTAGATCTACAACTGAATGTAAAGAATTCTTATTAGATCCTCAAGTCTGTTATTCAGAACATTGATCAAAGCACGGAAATAAATGGGAGGAATTCTATAAAAGTAATTAAGACATTAAGGCGTAATTAGAGATAAGACAAGTGTATCGCCAGAATTCAGACTGGAGAGAGCAGTAAGCAATTTACGGTAGGTATAAATTTAACCTCTTCTCGCCTGTAAAGTACTCCGAGGGCACTGCAGCCTCCTGGACCTATTATGCTCTCCCTATCTTAATTTACTCTGTCCATTTTAGTACTACTGTGCCGCTAACATGGTGATATAGATCTGAGAATGGGTGAGTTTTGATAGTTTTAGCGTCTGTTTGCGTTTACCCGTAGATATTATATTTTCTGCGGTCCAGCGCCTCGCACTCATATATAATCTGCTCCGCAGTTTCTGCTACCTTGCAGCATAGCGTGCAGTTAAGATCGCTAGCAAACTTTCCGATTGTATACAGATGATTCTTAACAGGAAAGTGTTATAATTTTCAGCCACATCCTGTTCTTTGTGAGCAGTTCTTCAGTTTGTTTTGTTTTGGGAATGGTCCATTAGTAAGTGTTTTCCCATGTCGACTTACTGGAATGCCTCTTGACCCAGTCTTTTATCACCCCTCTGACTGAGCCTTGAGTGATGCCCAGCAGGCGTTCTGGGCAATAGAATATATTAACTATTCCTTGTCTAGCAAGTTCATCAACTTTTTCGTTGCCATCTATATTGGTATGTCCCGGCACCCACAGTAGTAATTTTGAGCTCTTTGCGGCAGTCCCATACCAGTCTGGAAGACACCTTAGTAGAGGCTAGTGCCTTTAGCTGATTAGGGTTTTCGTGTATACATTCGAGTATAACCAGAATTTCTGTCTGAAACACAGTGGAATGCTGTCCAAGAGAGGCTTATACTCGCCCTTGACCTTTCACCATGTATTCCTGCTCCAGCTCCCGTTTTCATCCAATCCCGTCAGTGTACCAAGCCTGGATTTCACGTAATGTATTAGGAGCTCCTGTCGACCAGTTTTTCCTATCTCCAATGGTGACAGTGAAGGGCTTGTTAATTGTAATTTTTAGTACCATGTAGTTTGACATGCGTAATAGAAGATCTACAACAATGTTAATCGTTCTCGTATATCCCGAATTTCCTCCGAGAGGAGGTTCTGAGAGTTTTGTAGCGTGTATGCTCTCATTTTGGCCTTCTCTCGAATTACCAAGTTGAGTAGAGAGAGGTCTAATAAGGTCTCCATGGCTGCTGTGGCGGCGCTTTTCATAGCACCTGTGATTCCCTGGCAAGCCAGTCTCTGCACCCGGTTTAGTCTGTTAGCTGCTGTTGGGTCACCAAACTGGTACAGAGCCAATGCACCGTACCAGGTTTAAGCCCTCACGTTTTGCCATACAATTGTCTACATGTTGCCGACTTATATGTTACTCTATCCAAATATTGGTTCCAGGTAAGTTTGGAGTCTATAATGACGCCAAGGTACTTTACATCTTCGCAACATCTGTCGTTGTGTATCTAGAGGACCCAGCCCAACCAGCAAATTTGTTTTATAATTTAGATGTTATACGATTATTTTTTTTTATTGTTATTTTAGTAATGCTTCTAAAATGCTAATTGATTATATTAAAGTTGCAAAAAACATTATCTGGTTGTCTGCAACTGAACTGTTTTATAAATTTATCGTTAAAATGTCTTTACAGCAAAATTATAAAATATCTTATAAAGCAGTTAAGAAATTATTTTAGAAACGCTTTCGTGACTAAGCTATAAAACATTTTAGCTTAAAACTAAATAATTTTATAGCGCTTTTCCAGTAACGTTTGGCAGTATTTTCAGCACCGTTATAAATATACATTAAAATTATTTTATAGTTGTTTCCTGTCATCTTATAAAACAATTATATTAAAGAACTATTTGGAACAGTTTTGCTATTGAAAGTAAATTGTTGTTCCCTTCCGAGTTCCTTTCTATGTAAGCCGTATTTCTTTACCGAATTGAATATCAGTTTCAAATCACTTATGTATCACTTAGAACAGATCATAAATATTTGTCAAACAAACATCATTTTAATTGAGTTCAGGTGCCAACTGCAAACATTACAACCATAAGCTGTGCATTTTGCTATATTTCTATTTTTATTACAATTTAAAATGGATTGTAAGGATTGTTTTTGTATGTATACTAAGATTTTAAACTTCAACCATAGTTAATTACACTAAATACAACAATTGAAATAATAATTATTATGGAGCATAACAAACCCATAACCTTATTTTATGACGTACCGATTTAAAAGTGATATATATGATTTAACTAAAAAGCTAGGTCACATAGAAATTAATTAGATCATAAACTCTTATGGAAGGGTAAAGTTCACTTTTTTAAGAAATAACATTGGTTCACTTGGATCGAGCAAGATCGATTCCTGAGTGCCAAAGAAATACGCCTGTAGTACACAGCCTATTAACTAACATAACCTAACCTAATCTAGCTGTTATTCTTATATTTATTTTTTAAATTAATTTAGGAGTGTAATTCACGTGCTTTAGTTAATTACCGGACATTTTTCGAGCACTAAGAAATTACTATTAAAAATTTTCATAAAATAAGCATGGGTGTTAAAATGAATACTTAACATGCAATTTAACGGTAAGAGTTACAATAAATTACAGTTTTTATCAAAATATTTATGATTCCGGCTACAGTTATTTACAAAAATGCAAAAAAAAACCATTTTTGAAAAAAAAAATTGTTATATATCATTTAAAATACGGCCCTGTCACAAGATCGTCACCTCTAAACACATTATTTTATAGATGTTTTGTAGGAATCGCCTAGAGTTTAATTATCTTAAATTGCTTGTTGTTAACACAAAAGTATTTCATAGAATGAAGCCATTTCCTGAAACCAGCGTTCGAAGTCGTAAATATGACAAGACATAAAAAGTTTAAAAATCACATTTTTATTAAAATTTATGTCAGTTAATATGTGCTAATTATAAAGTTGTGATGATTAATACAATTTTCGTTAAATTTCATTACAAAAAAAATTTTAAATGTAAAATCGATTTTTAAAAAATTCACTTAAAATTCATCAAAAACACATGGCATAATTCACAGTAAAATTTCCGTCGCGTCAAAAATTGCAGGTTGTATGGGTTAACACGTCTCTAAAATAATTATTAAGTAAGTTCGTATCCACTATCCAGTAAAATCACTGAAAGCTTAGTATATATAGAATCAGCATTTTATATGTATGAGACTTTCTAAATACATTTAAGAAACCGTTTTACTTTATTGGTGTTTTATAGCAATAACAAATAGTGAAGTATGTGCTTTATAACGAAATTAAATCAAGCTTCAATAAAACTGTTTTATAGTGGCGGTACCGAATTTTCTTAGAGCCTGCGGAACTGTTTATACAATTATTTTGTAGTGGTTGCAATAGGCTTTATAAAATATTGTCAAGAGCCAGAAAATAATAGTAAATTATTTTTAAAATAAATTATAAAGAAAATTCAATTCTAGTTTGGTAAATATATATTTCATATAAAATTAATTCATTATTAATCTAAATTTAAATTAAAGCATTACAAAATTAAACAATATAAAATTAAACAACAAAGTGCTGCACTTTCTATTTATTTGGAAGAGTACAAAGTCATATTTTAATTTCGTAATTGAGGTCAAGTAGTTTTTTAGCAATACTGCAAAGACTGCAGTATTGCAATTTTGGTTATTCCACGTTTGGGTTTTGAAGAAGGTGGTTGTGCTTGGTGGCTGACATATCTCCTCAGGATGAGTGACCTGGTAATAATGTAAGTAGAAATAATTGTTAATTAGATAAGGATTTAGGGACCCCTATATATTGTTTTTATGGATAAAAATAAATGTTCTATTTTTTTAAACTCTTGTTTCATCTACCATAGCTACCCCCTTGTGCGTATATGACTTAGGGAAAGTGTATATGAAACAATATCAACAGTAACTGAAGTATTTTATAAGATGGTGTAAATTTTACATTCCTAGATGTTGTAATAACGTTTTGAAAGTGTCTCTGAAAGTAATGTTGTTTTATAAAATTTGTGAAGGAAACATTTCTGCAGCTTTTACAAAATACCAAATTGTTAGTTGGAAGTCCCTCCAGGGTTCTTCTTGTGGCGAATGGAACTATGTTGGTTTTTACGATATTGATTAATATGTATTAGAGGTGGCAACGCCATCTCATGTGCATTTTTTATTATGTGTTAAACAATGACACACCTGTTTACTTCGTAAACAAACTTATTTTCCGAAATAGACATCGCAATGCATCTTCTAGATTCGAATTGTTACATGCCTTGCATATTCCAAGACACGAAACTACTCTCCTTTTGATACCTAACAACAGCAATTTGTATAATTAAATACTCCAGTCTCTTGAGTTAATCAAGTAGACTAGAAAAAAACTAATAAGCTATTAATATGCGGTGAAATTACATTACTTGTTTTGCAGGATAAGTCTACTACGAACGTGTACTCAAGTTTTAATGAAGCTGAGTCGTTTATTTCACCTGGCGCATCCGGCATAATTGCTTATGCACTGAAATGTAATATAATATTTATAGTTAGTCTCTTATTATACCAACTTGATATATTAAAATAGGTGTATTAAAGCGGACAAGAGTTTTTTTATAATTATCTCAACTAACACATGATTGCTTTATAAGCGTTGTAAAAAAGTTTATACGGGGTGGACCATTTAAAATGAAACAGACGGGTTTTCGGGTAGTTAAAATTGGTTTTCTTTTAATAGTTAGAAGCCTCAACTTCATTTTTTAGAAGAATATCTTTTGCTAGAGTTGAGTAAACTTTAACTTGGCGTGCGTATGAGCTGGTAACACAACGTATGATTTGATATGCCATGCACACAGTCATTACAATGACGCTGAGAGAAACTAGTCGCGTATGTCTGATCCTCTTACTTTATATGATGAAGCGACCTATGCACCCGCCAAGTTAAAGTTTACTTCGCGCTGTAACCGCAACCCCAAAAATTTTATACGACATGAATGGGCAAGTGATACCTCATTTGAAAGGATGTTCTTCCCTAAATACTACACAACGAAAATTTTCAAATTGTTTGAATTTAATTTCTAGATATTCAAAATTCAAGTTGCAAAAGCTTTATTCAGATAAAAAAGTTCAGACATTACGACTGTCAAACGTTAGAAGAAACTTTATCAGTCAATTGATCCAAACTGTATACAAAAATACATGTTGTGTTCGAAACGAGTCCTTACATTTTAAAGAGTTTGTGAAGATATTTGACGGCATTGTTCAGCAATATGACGCACAGAGGAGTATTTGTGTAATAACAGTGACCAAAATTATTAAGACATGTCCTAAAAAAAAAATTGGCTGCACTTTCAAAATAGCGTCCATTTAAAAAAAATTGCAAATATGGTTTTTGTCATTTTCATTTTGTCAATTTTGTTTCTATACAATATTTGCATAGGAGTTACCATTTTCCAGATAAATGATTCATCTCTTAAAATAAAATATAATATTAAATATAAAACGTAACACTACGGAAGCCCACCCTAGCTGTCCGTGCATCCTCCCGATCCTTGGGGACAATGTTTTTCATAAAGTTTAAAGCCTAAGGAACAATTTAAGACATGCCCTAAAAAAAAACTGGCTGTACTTTCAAAATGGCGTCCGTTTAAAAAAAAATGAAAATATTGTTTTTGTCATTCAACACAAAAACTAAAAAAGATGGAGAAAAACTTTCTGCACAAAAACAAAGTGCATAAAATTTTCTACAATTTTGTTCCTATACAATATTTTCCAGATACCACTGTTACCGTTTTCGAGATAAATGTCTGCAAAATATAATATTATTATTATTAATTTTTTTCAGTTTATTTTATTTTATTTTTATATTAATATTGTAAAGTTATATTATACGCCTTACAATAATTGTCACAGTTATTTCAGTTATAAGTGATTTACCGATATATGAATTTCCATGTTTTCTTTATTTTGGACTCATTTATCTGGAAAATGGTAACTCCTTTCAAAATATTGTATAGGTACAAAATTGTAGAAAATTTTATACACGTTGTTTTTTGTGAAAAAAGTTTTTGTCCATCCTTTTCAGTTTTTGTGTTAAATAACAAAAACAACATTGACAACAGTTTATTTTAACATATGGCCGCCATTTTGAAAGTACAGCCAGTTTTTTTTTAGGACATGTCTTAAATTATTCCTTAGGCTTTAATCTTTAAGAAAAACATTGTCCCCAAGGATCGGGCGGGGGGGTGCACGTACAGCTAGGGAGGGCTCCCCAACTATTACGGCGTTGCTGAGTTTTTAATTAACAGTTAATTAAATATACAATAAAAAAACGCTCCTATATGATTTTATTGTGCCAGCCACTTATTTTAAACGTTGCTTGTCAATATGACATTTATATAAATGCAGTCGGCTGAAGTCTATGTGTCTGCGTTTTCTGCAATTTAATTTTTTTTATTAATTTATGATATACTAAAAATTAAGTGACTTTATATCAAAGGTGATAAGAAACAACTTCAGTCACCTGTATACTGCTGCGTTTAAAGGGAGTGAATTTTCAAAAATGGTAAAAAATGCTTCTATATTATTTTATCGTGCAGCCACTTTGCAGGAAGCCTTATTTATTTTTATAAAAACATAGAATAGATAGTGGCTGAAATCTGCTATTCTGATTTTTCATTGGCTGGCGCCTCTTAATAATTACACAGGCCGACAAAAAAGGTGGCTGTTCCTTTGATCAGAACCATCTTATCCTATGTTTTTTGACATGCTGAAACCGATTCTGATATTAAAAAAAAATCTACCTCATCAGTTTTTGTCTACCACCCCTTATGTCCTCTAAAAATTGCAAAAAAAGATCTTGTTCTAAGGTTCTGATCTATTCTGATCTGAAGCCAATTTCTGACAAAAAAAAAATTCTATCGTGTCAGTTACCGTCTACAACCCGAAAATTAACTTCAGCGCATCAAAATACTTCAGAAAGGTTAGATCAGAACCTTAGGACAAGACCTTTTTTGCTCTTTTTAGGGCATGAAAGGGGTGGTAGACAAAAACTGATGCGGTAGATTTTTTTTAATATATAAGACGGTTCTGATCAAAAGAACAGCCCCTTTAAATATTCTAATGTTTTTTACAATTATTTTCTTTTCCCTTTGCTTGTATGTATATTCAGGGTGTCCCGTAATATGTTGTGTTGTAAACGTATTATTTAATAAAACAATTTTTTCTTAAATTCATCTTTCTGACGCTGTATCTCTTTAAACATTAGACTTACAATAAAAATGTAGGAAATTTTGTCCCATTCAATTTAATCTTGAACATTTTTCTCTTAGGATCGAGCGTTGCCGAATTACTTTGAAAATACAATTTTTTGCACCTTTACTTCAAGATGACGGCTCGTGCCTCCACCCTGAGGTAGAAAACTTGTATATTTTATAAAACTTCGGCTTAAATAACATATATCAAAATCATTACTACTCCACCTTTTGCAGGGCATAATCTCCCATTGATTAGACTATTTTCTTACTTTCGTATTTTTTGGAGTAAATTGGGAATATTTCTGAAAATCAGCAACACGTCGCACAGTGGCGAGAAATGCCAGTGTTCCACCCAAATTACTCTAGAGGTGGTAAATTTTAAGTTATTGAGACATTTTTTTTTAATGTTCGTCTTGAATTTACCTATCGATCCCTCTAGCCGGATTTTGAAATTTCATTTTTAATTTTTTTTAATTTTTAATAAAAAATCATATTTTTACAAAAAAATTCTGTTTTTTCTATTAAATTTATTCTAACGGGCCGTAAATTTGAGTTTTCCTAACAATTTTTTTTTAAATCTTCGCCTTTTAATCAGCTATTGATCTGTCTAGATGAATTTTTCATTTAGTTGTTGACAACTGTCAAAATTATTGTCAAATATAAAAAAATACGATTTTTAGATAAATAATTCATACAATAACAGGTTGGTGTTCAGAAAAATATATATAGTGTTTTCAATGTAGCTGGTTCCGAAGTTGACAGGAAGATATGTATTTCTAAATTTGGCAGCTGCCATAATTGTTGTCAAATTTCCAAAGATAGATGGGAGAGCTTATTAATTTTAAAAATACCCTGTAAATGTATAGAAAAACAGATATATATTGTATTTAAACTGCCAGATTTAGTAGTTGACAGGGAAATATGGTTTTTAATTTCAGAAAATAGAAGTTAGAGCTTATTAACTTTAAAAATACCCTGTGAATATATAGCAAAACGGATACAAATTGTTTTTAATATACCTGGTTCCGAAGTTGACAGGAAAATATGATTTCTAAATTTGGCAGCTGTCATAATTGCTGTCTCATTTCAAAATATAGAGGTAAGGGCTTATTAATTTTAAAAACACCCTATAAATGTATAGAAAAATAGATATATAATGTTTTTAAACTGCCAGATTTAGTAGTTGATAGGAAAATATGGTTTCTAAATTTGGAAGCTGTCGTAATTGCGGTCTCATTTTAAAATATAGAGGTAAGAGCTTATTAATTAAATGTATAGAAAAATAGATATATATATTATTTTTGATCTGCCTGACTTCGTAACTGATAGGAAAATATCATTTTTAAATTTGACGGTTGTCATAATTGCTGTCTCATTTTAAAATATAGAGGTAAGAATTTATTAAATTCAAAAATACCCTGTAAATGAAAAGAAAAATAGATATATGTATCTGATTCCGTAATTGACGGAGGGTTGATTTTTATATTCTTTTGAAAAATTCTGTTATATTTTGTTATATAAGAGTTATCCGTGTTTAGCTGTTGCAAGATTATCTATGTTTGTGTTAAGCGATTATGAAATATTATTAATAAAGAATAATAGATGATTTATATGTCGATATAAAAAAAGTCCTAGTTATCGATACTTAGAACAAACTACTTGTAATTTTGGTCTTCTAGTATACATTTATAGGATATTTTTAAAATTAATAAGCTCTTACCTCTATATCTTGAAATGAGACAGCAATTACGACAGCTTCCAAATTTAGAAACCATATTTTCCTGTCAACTACTAAATCTGGCAGTTTAAAAACATTATATATCTATTTTTCTATACATTGGAAATTTGACAACAATTATGGCAGCTGCCAAATTTAGAAATACATATTTTCCTGTCAACTTCGGAACCAGGTACATTGAAAACACTATATATATTTTTCTGAACACCAACCTATTATTGTATGAATTATTTATTTAAAAATCGTATTTTTTTATATTTGACAGTAATTTTGACAATTGTCAACAACTAAATCAAATTCATCCAGACAGATCAATAGCTGATTAAAAGACGAAGATTTAAAAAAAAATTGTTACGAAAACTCAAATTTACGGCCCGTTAGAATAAATTTAATAGAAAAAACAGTTTGTTTTTGTAAAAATATGATTTTTTAATAAAAATTTAAAAAAATGAAAAATGAAATTTCAAAATCCGGCTAGAGGGATCGATAGGTAAATTAAAGACGAACATTTAAAAAAAAATGTCTCAATAACTTAAAATTTACGACCTCTAGAGTAATTTGGGTGGAACACTGGCATTTCTCGCCACTGTGCGTCGGCCAATGTTTTTCTCTACTTATGGATATAAAAACTAACAAATTAAAACCAATGCGGAGTACAGTGAAATGACTTAATATCGCCGTTTTTTGCAAATCAACAGTTAGTTTTATAAAAAAATCAGAGTTATGGATTTCAGCCAACCATTTTTTTATTTATATTTTTGATACTTGAACAAATTTATAGCATGGCTGAAATAATAAAATAATATAGGAGCGTTTTTTTTGCAAATTTGAAATTCATCGATCTGTTCGATCAATACCATCATTCCATATTATTGTTAATTACAATGAAATCATATATTCGTATTGCCACCAGCTCCCTAGCGTGGGGAAATAAACTATAACAAAATTTGAGATGACAACTAGCTATATTAGATTAAAAACAATACAGGAATTGAAAGATACCCATTTTTATTTATATTGCGATCTGAAAAGACTTAAAGCTCATTTTAATTTGGTAGATTCACTGCCAGAGCATTTCCTCATTTCCATTAGATTTTTTTTCTATGAAACTAAGATTTTTCGTTAATTTTCTTATTTGGACATCTTGCATAATGTTGTATAATTCTATGTTGATGAGTTTTATGAAATTTTCCATAGAATCTATAACTAGAAAGGCTGAAGAAATTTTTTTTAAAAAGTAAGAAATAAAATTTCACTTAGTTTTACAAATACTTGTCTACTTAATAGTGGAGAGCAGCAAGGAACTGTACCTTGTAGCCAAATATCAATTTGAAGTCGCTGCAAAAAAAATACCAATTTCAAAAATACGTTTTGCATCAAATTGATATTTGGTAATAAGGTGCAATTTCTTGCTACTGTCCACTAATAGGTAGACAAGTATTTGTAAAACTCAGTGAAATTTTATTTCTTACCTTTTAGAGATATTTTTTGACGGTGGTTCAATTTTTTTTTTTTAATTTTTCTTTCATTCTTTTTAGTAGCTTCACATATTTCAAGGTCCCTGCCTGGAGTATAAACAAATAATACATCATAACCTCACTTTAGTTCCTTATAATAATAAACTTTTAGTGCACAGTACATAATTTCAAATAGTCGTTTACTTTTCGGTTTCTGCCATTGTATCTACAAAAATTTTGCAGGCATTACAGCATCTCAATTAAAAACCATAATTCAATAAAATCATCATCATTAACAGCATTGAAAACAACGACATGAGCGAGTGCATGCTGTATAATTTGATTGTAAAAGTAAATTGTTAAACAACGTGCGCGTTTCTTACCAAAAGTTCATACTATTGTCGTAGAAAACATTCTTCGGGTGATTCGCCTCCATGCAAGGCTCCCTTTCGTTGCAAAATGGTATATGACATGATAGGAATTTATAATAATGCCTGTTGTTTGTAAAAAATTATTATTATTATAAATCGAGAACTAAATTTTTAATTGATACCACCGACGACTCCGCCAAATCTTCGAATATGCTCATAATATGAAAGATTTTTCCAATTTTTGTTCACTTTACACTAGATGTAGCTTGATAAATTTAGTGTGGGACCACCGCCTGAAAAAAACATACAGGCCTTTTTAAAATTTCATGAAGTCGGTTAAAAAGAAAAGAAGGAAAGAATATAGGAAAGAATAACGACTGAACATTGTCATATAGCAGTTAATTTATGCCAGAAAGTGCATTATAGTCCCTTGAGGTAAACCAGAAGAAGGCAAAAAGCCCAAAAGTTCTGCGACCGAACCACAAGACATCTTTTCCCCCATTTTAGAGGGTAGGAAACACGCTGGTGACAACACTTTCTGGCCTACCCTTCAACCACTACCCCCAAACTGAGATTTTTTTCGATTTTCCGATGCTAGGCTTGCGAGGCTTGTCGTATTGTTTTTTTTTTTTGGTCAATTCGAATGAAATAGGTAAACATTGACCACAGGTGACCTAAACCACCCCGGCGGTTGAAACTACCTTCACCCCAAA
The DNA here is from genome assembly GCA_936432065.2 of Rutpela maculata. Lineage (NCBI taxonomy): Eukaryota > Metazoa > Arthropoda > Insecta > Coleoptera > Cerambycidae > Rutpela > Rutpela maculata. The sequence goes on along the minus strand of OW386290.2, from coordinate 44,234,862 downwards.
TACCGCTTTCCAGCCGAAAATCAGCTGGAAAGCGGTATATCTCCGTTTTCGAGGGCGGGAAATACGATGATGACAATATTTCCCGACCTACCCTTCACCCACTACCTCTAAACCTGTGAACCACCCCCTTTTCCGATTTTCAGGTGCTAGGCTTGCGAGGGATTGTCGGTTTTTTTTTATTAATTCGAATAAAATAAGTAAAGATTGACCAACAGGTGACTTAACGAGGCGAAATGCCACGAAAATGACGAAAATCAGCTGGAAAAAGGTATAAACCCCCGTTTTAGAGGGCAGGGAATACGATGATGACAATATTTCCCGACCTACCCTTCACCCACTACCTCTAAACCTAAAAAACCTCCCCCATTTTCGATTCTCCGGTGCTAGACTAGCGATGACTTGTCGGACCGATTTTTTATTGTATCAATTCGAATAAAATAAATAAAATAACTAGAGATTGACCACAGGTGTAATTTTCATATATTCAAGGCCTTGCCACGCCCTTTATTTAAAAAGGATAGTAGCTTGAGCACGGCAGCTTTTTAAGTCGGGAGCGGGCATGGGTTCAAGTATTTCGATTTTGTTTATAACAGGTAGTTAAGCAGTTTATACAAGCCTTTTAAGTAGACCAGAGCTGGCGCCAGTCTATTTGATCTTATTAAACAAACAAATAATAATGAAACAGCAGCAGGTAGAATGAATAAATAATGAAAAGCAGGTTTACTATTAAAAAACCTTATATTACATAAATTAATGAAGTTAGTTAGTTAGTATATGTATAACAGTAATGATTGATATGACTTAATCTAAAAAATGAAACAATAAAACAATATGCAAAAGCACTAAAAATATGAACAATATGAAATATGACACGCGACTTCTCATAAACAAACAATAAAATAAATGTATCAACCACCAGTTTCCTTTTTTTGTTACTTTTGATCCAATGGCAATTATGTACACTGGTCATTATGCGATACGCCTTTGCTCTCTATCTGACTGAGAACGGCTGGGACATAACCTCAAAGGTTCAGTATTATGGTTACATCAGCGTTTATAAACAATTTGGATATTAATCTACATAAAATACTACTCCAAGTAAAAGATGGGTAGCTACATTAAAAAGGAATCAACATAAAGTAGGCTACGCTAGTTAAAAGCTCACAAATAGTAAGTCCTTAAATATTATTGTTATTAATTATATATTATAACTTATTTTTCTTTTTAGCAATAATTCAATGAATACCAGGGACTCAATAAACAGCTGTTCTTTTGAGTTTACATTAAGTCAAAAAGGTAATACTTCAAAATATGAATATGAATATTTGTAAAAATGTACCCACGGTTCTCTTGACATTAGCTGTCTCATCTACATGGTGTAATTCATTTTCGTAGAAGTTGCAGCTACTGATGCTGACCAGCGGACATGGAATTAAAAAGTCTAAAGCGTACTTACAATTGCCTTCCGTAGTAGATAACGAGCAAGCTAGAGTACCTCGATATTGTTCGGTACAGCTACGAATGGACAACTATTGGTCCTGGGGTTGATAAACAGGAAACTGTGTGCTACCAAATAATCTGCAGGCTATGTCTTCATAACATTTCTATACTCCGACATGAAGTTCCGGCTCGACCATGTGACTACGTGAACTATCTCTCCGAGAGCCTCATACGGTCAGATGTGATACAATAGACAGGTACAGGTAAAATCTTATTTTGGGTTGCTAATGTTGCAAATTAACCATAGCAAATCAAAAAAAGGTGAAGTGAGAGTGAAGTTTAAAAAAGCCTAAAAATATATTATCGTCTAAGAAACGGTAGATATGTAATTTACATAAAAATTTGTAAGAATCATGAAAGGAAAATATTTACCTAGTTGTTATTGGGCCTCTTCACCAAAAACTAAGTCAATCCCAGGAGAAATGTGCTACACCTTTTACTAAATGCCAGTATGGCTGATTTTTCTCCCACAAAAAAGAAAGGAATTTAATTTATTTTTTGTAGGCACACATTCTTGCCAATCTAATATCACTAAATGAACTTGACAACTTGTACACTTATTTGAATTTGAATTTTGAGGCAATATATTCACAAATATACTTCTTCAAGATTTTGGCTTTTCCTTAACACTCAGTTCACTTTATTTATTTATAAATTCAAAACATTATAACCAACAAATTATTTTGATTTCACACATTGAATGACAAATATATCTCTCAAACTAATTGTGGATTACACAAATATTGTAACCAATGTATACATACTTAATTAGATTTTACTGTGCTTAATTATTACATAATTAATATTTCCTCTTTGTTCTCAGATTTTGGACCAAACAAGGAGATTGATAAAGAAGTTTTTCTTATGTATTTATCACCAGTACAACAAATACTTGTTTTCTTAATACCATTTTTTTTTTTAGAAAATATAAAAGATGACACAAAAGTATGTTGCTTTCTATTGAAATTTAATTTATATATTAATAAATGAATTTGAAATTGTACGGTTTTTCAATACAAACCAATCATACTCCGACGTCTGGTTGCCTAAACCACGTATCCAGAATCTTTAGTATACATGTTAGATCACGGTTCACATGAGTGACTTTTTAAAAAGGATTTATTTATTTAATGGAGCCAACGTTGGCTCTTGGAGAAGGAATAATACAATAATTAGAAGTGTTTCATTCTAAGTGAGTTTAATAACTGATTCAACAAAGCGTGTTTAGTCATATTTATAACATACAGAACCTGAGTAAGCAAAATATATAACAAAGGAATTGCAGTTCTGCAGTCTGCACAAGTTATGAGAAACAAAGGTGTAATATGATATCTTGAAGATAAGCAATTAATAAGAGAAGCTGTTATCGTGAAATACGATATACCTGTGAAGGTTTATTATGGCTAAGTCGCAATAAGATAGCGTGTAATATTATATAACAACTTCCCCCTTAATAAAAAAGTTGATGTTATGCAGCAACTTTTGAAAATTGTTAAAACGTTAAATGAATATAATGCAAAAATAAATTGAAACAATGTTGAATGAATACGAAGCAAAATAATAAAATAATGTAAAAGTTAAAATTGGTAAGCGATAATAAAACATTACATAATGTAATAAGGATAAAATACAATAGTCTAAATTAATAGACAAGGGTAAAACTCCACATGAAAGTCTATGTTAACTCGATGTCCTCTTCTTCTTGAGGTCTAATACCGGGTCGCTTTCTTGGAGGGATCAGTCTAGGAAATTTGGTAAATACTCTGCTTCGCTCTGAAGGAGGTGAAGGAGGGTTATCCGTTGAGGGTTGGATTCGCAATGCTCCACATCTTCTTCTTCTGCATTTACAAGTTATGTAAAGTAGAACTAATAGAATGATGAGAGTGATTATGAAGTATGTGAACCAAGATACATGTTTGGTCACAAAAGGTTCGTTTATGAGGTCGTCTAGGTCTTTGGAATATTGCTCTAGTTTGTTTTTAGCAATATCTAAATCTTCTACGTCGAGACTGTTTAATTTAAGCGGTTTTAATTTTGGGATTTCGATTTTGTCGGGCATGTGATTGCAGCATTCAAAAGGAATTTGGATTGGATGTGAATTGTCCTTAATTTCGGAAAAGTCTTTAGCACTGGCTTGTATTCGAGTAATGCCTGCATAGGCGTAACATCCTGGTTGTAGTTTTATGATGGAATTTTTGTTAATTAGCTCTGTTATGGATTCTCTCTTCGGGCAGTTGATGGTAATGTGAAGTGGTTCGGAATTAATTACTAGCCATGTGTTGTCTTCAAGTTCTTGGACGTTGTATCCTTGACTAATGATGAAGGAAGTTTGACAATTTTCTGGGAGTTTCGGCAATGGTTTTAATATTCTAGCTTCACAAATGGCATTTTGGTCGATAGGATAAGCAAACAGGTTCGAACATAGTTTGGTTCCAAAATAAAGTGGTTTGCATTCTTTCAAATTTTGTATAGGTATGTACATTAAAGAATCATCGTCTCTCGCGATAAACTTTTGTGAAATAGATAAAAAGTAATGTAGACCAGTTCTGTTATCAAGTATAGGTATAGGGTACAGACGAAAGGTGTTGTAATTTTGAGGTTCAATGAGAGGTATTGTTAAAACAAATATTAAGTTAGAATTTAGTTGAAAAGCTTTTAGTTCAATAATATCCAGATATTGAGCAACTGCTGATAGTTTAATCGGAAGAGGTAAATTGTTCCTTCGCAAACTCTGTGAAATCTCTTGTAACGCCGTTACTAAGTGATCAGGTGTTATGATTGATGAATGAATAATTCCTAATCTGGCGAATGTTATTGAATTTAAAATATCGTTTAGATTGTCTTCGATGTACAAATAGCTGGCCATTAGTTGTTCGGAAATGTATAGAAATTTTAGTTTTATTTCGGCAGCTTGGATCGTTTGAGTCATAGTTTGAATTGTGTGCTCGATTTCTTTGATATCTTTGTTAAATGTTTCCTCATCAATTTGTAATTTTTGTATAGTTGAGTTGAAATTTTTGATAACAGAAGTTGTAACTGAGATTTGATTTTTGATTAAGTTTTCTAATTGATGTTCGTCATTATTTAATTTATTTATACAGTTAGTGTAGTACTCGCCATCTTCGGCGTCTAAGTTTCCGGTAATTGATTTGAATATTGTTCCGAAACCGTTAAGTATTCCGCGTTTATATCTCTTTGTGTCTGAAAAGACTTCGTCAAATTTCGTTTTTATTGAACTAGCTATTTGCATTAAAAGGTTAAACTCTGTTTTAACTTCGCTTCTAAACAGGATTGATTTTTGATCAGCACCATCGAGGGTGTTCAAGATTCTGTCTAAATTATTTTGATTCTTGTCAAAAGCTAGTTTGAGGGATGAAATATTTTTATGCACTAGTAGAGTCCATTTGTCATTTGTCACCACGATGTCCGTGTCTTGGTGATAGTATACACCAACAGTGTTATTGATCGGGGTAATTTTGTATTGACAGAGTGCTGATCCGAACAGCAGGAGAAACCTGAAAATAAATTTAATTTTCAGTATATGGTTTCATTCTATCAAAATTTACTTTAGTCTCTTGTTTTGTTTCGAGATTTAATAGGGTAGCAGAATTTTGAAAAATTTCTTTTATTTTAAAGGGACCGTTAAATTTGTTTTGTAGTTTGTTCTTAATTTGTGATTCTTTTACATAAACTAAGTCACCTATTTTGTATTCAGGTCGTTTTTGGGCAATATTTCTGTCGAAGCGAACTTTTGCTTTCTCTTTTTGAGATTGTGTTCGACTACGGGCTATTTTATAGTAGTGGGATATTCTATTGTTTAAATCTCTAACGTATTTAGTTATTAATTCTTTTTGGTTGTACAAAGTTTCGGGTGGTCTGTTAGATGTATGACCAAAGATAAGTTCATATGGGGTAAAACCGTGTGTTTTATTTACCGAATTGTTATAGCATATTACTGCATATGGTAAAATCGTGAAAGGATGTTCGTTTGGGTTTTCAGTTTTGTGGATTCTTATCATTTTGGCTAAAGTAGCATGAAATCTTTCTATGGATCCGTTCGATTGGGGATGTCCTACGCTTGAATAAGTTAATTTTATGTCGTAGAGGGTGCAGAGATCTTTGAGCAAGCGGTTGTCAAATTCGCCACCGTAATCGCAATGGATTCTTAATGGGGTACCATAATGTTGGAAATATAACAACAAAGTGTTTACGACAGATTTTGCGGATTTATCCGGGACTGCATATGCTTGCGTGAATTTAGTTAATTCGTCGCGAATGGTTAAAGCATAATTTCGAGTAGGGAATTCAAATAAATCGATATTGATTCTTTCGAATGGTGTTCTTGGGGTTTCTGTGACTACTAGAGGGTTATTAAGGTTTTTCCGGCATACTTTAGTTTTTTGGCAAGTTTCGCAATTTTTTATAAAATTTTCAACGTCTTTAGTTAGACCTTGCCAAGTGTATTTTTCTCTAATTCTTCGAATAGTTTCGTTTATTCCGCGGTGTAGATTATTTTTACCAAAATGATTTTGCTCCAATATAATTGGAATTTCGTCTTCGTCGGCAGTTCTGACGATATCTTGACAAATTACTACTTTTAAGTCTTTTTCCGCAAAAATGAATGATAGGATTTCAAGTATGGGGAGGTCTAAATTATTTTCGACAAAGTATGTCTTAGAGAGATCTAGAACATCTTGATTTTTAAATAGTACCAAAAATAGATGTTCAATTACAGATTCGATATCAAAAGGTAGAGGGATGATAAAATATCTCCTATGTCTGACTGTTTTGCTTGATACAATATTGATTTTATCGTTATGAAATTCGGGGTTTTCTTCGAATATGTCCTCGATAATTTTGTGATGTAGGTCTTGTAAGTTGTTTTGTTGGAAAAAGGTTATAATATCTTTATGTTCTCGATACAAAAGTTGTTTGTTCGAGGCTTTGATTTTCGAATAGTCAATTAAAGATGTTGTTTTATATAAGTTGGCGAAAGTTTCAAATTCTTGGGAAATCTGTTCGTTAGTGATTTCGTTATTATCGTCTGGGTTTTCGTCGTCGTCTGACTCTTCGTCGTTCGCGGCTAGAACCTTTGAATAGAATTTGGAACATTCAGAAAAATGATTAATTTTGATTCTGGAAAGTGCATCCGCGTTCTTATTGATTTTGCCGGGTTTATAAATTATTTCGTAATCGTACTCTTCTAATTTGAGTCGCCAACGAGCAAGTCTACTTCCTGGATCTTTTATAGAGAATAGCCAGGTGAGTGGTCTATGGTCGGTTACAAGCTTGAACTTTCTACCGTACAGATATGGTCTAAAGTGCTTTACACTCCATACTATCGATAAAAGCTCGCGTTCAATCGTTGAATACTTAGTTTCTGCACTGCACAAGGTTCTAGAAGCATAGGCAATGGGTAAATCTTTGCCAATAGGCCCCTGGCTCAGCACTGAGCCGACGGCAAATGCGCTCGCATCAGTGGTTAGAACGAAAGGTTCATCAAAGTTAGGGTAGATTAATATCGGAGTTGTCGTTAATGTTTGTTTCAAATTTTGAAAAGAATTTATACAATCATTGTTGAAGAGAAATGGTACGTCTTTTTGTAGTAGTTTTGTTAAGGGCTTGGTTATCTTGGAGAAATTAGGGATAAAGCGCCTATAATATCCGGCTAAGCCTAGAAATGATTTAATTTCTTTTTGATTTTTTGGTTGAGGGAAATTTAGAATAGCGTCAACTTTCGAAGGATTCGGTTTTACGCCGTCTTCTGTAATGAGATGTCCTAAGTAAGCGACTTCTTTGCGGAGAAACTCGCATTTGTCGGGTTGAATTTTGAGATTGGCTTTCTGTAATCTTTTGAAAACTTCTGTTAATCGAGAAATATGCTCGTGAATAGTAGGGGAGTAAACAATAATATCGTCCATGTAGACGAGACATCGTTCATTTTGGATACCTAATAAAATGTTATCCATCACTCTTTGAAATGTTGATGGAGCATTCTTAAGTCCAAAAGGCATTCTTACGAATTCAAAATGACCATTTTCAACTGTGAAAGCAGTTTTTTGAATGTCTTTCGCATCAATCTCGATTTGGTGAAATCCGGAGGCTAAGTCTAGAGTTGTAAAATATTGACATTTACCTAATTGATCGAGGAGGTCGGAAATATTGGATAGCGGGTATTTATCGTCAATAGTCAGTTCGTTGAGTTTTCTGTAGTCCACTACAACTCGCCATTTTTGTTTACCGGAGGCGTCGAGTTTTTTAGGTACAACCCAAACTGGAGAGGACCAGGGAGAAATCGAAGGTCTAATGATGCCTTGATCAAGCATATTAGAGACTTGTGTTTTGACTTCCTCTTTATGGATATGAGGGTAGCGATATGACTTTGTGAAAACCGGTTTTGAATCGTTCGTATCAATGGAATGCTTAATTTCGTTAGTAAAAGTTAAATTGTCTCCTTCCAAATAGAATATATCTTGAAAGTCTAAACAAAGCTGCGTTACTATTTCGGCCTCTTCTTCGTTTAGATGATCCAAGCGCAATTCGTTCCTAATTTCGAAGGATCTGTCCGTCTGTAGGTGTGAGTCAGAATTTTGAGTGTTTAAATTGAAAATTGATTTGAATTTTTGTACTGGCTCTAGTTTTATGTTAGAAAAATTTACCGTTTTTGGTATTGCATTCGCGTTTATAATTGAGGTTAAAAATTCTCCATTGTTATTGATTTTGACAATAGCATTTGGTAAGCGTACTTTCTCGTTTTCCTGAGCTAACAGTATAGCTTCGGTATTTTGCAAATTACATTTTAATTTACAGATTTTTTCCATGCGAGGTTCGATAGAAATTAAATTTTTGATGTTGCTTAAATTTGGGTTTTGGTTTCTGATGTTACTAGTTGGTTGTACAGGTAAATTTACTGTAGTTTCTTCCGTGACTTTAAATAATGGTACGTTTTTAAAATTCGTGACTAGTTGTTTGTTTTTAAAGTCTACTTGGCATTCGTAGTGTTCTAGAAAATCTGCGCCTAGTAGTCCGTCAAAATCTATATCTAGATTATAGATATAAACTTTGTGTGACTCATCTGAAAAGGGGATGAGAACAGATTCGTTGATATAAATTTTTTGATCAGTAATGCCCTGTATAATTACATTTTCAGGAGATCTACGTCTATAATTTTCAGCTGTTTTAGGTTTAAAAATTGAAATTCCTGCACCTGTGTCTATCAAAATTTTAAATTTGCCAGTTGCGTCTTTGATGTAATAAAGATTTTTTGAATTTACGGTTAATAAGGTGTGAGAAAGCGTATTTACATGAACGTTTGTTCTGGGAAGTTCAGCATTGGATCGAAACTGTCGTTGAGATTCATTGTTTGTATTTGGTTTGATATTTGGTCGAATTGGTCTATTTGTTGTGTTGGAGTATCCGTGGGGTACTCCGGATCTAAGCGAAAATCCTGAGGATTAGCAGTATAATCCTCCTGTAGTGTTTGAGAATTAGCAGTATAATTCTCGTACTGCTCATATTGAGAATTAGCCGTATAATTGTCTGAAAAGTTTTGAGCGTTGCCTGAATCGTAATTTTCACAACTATCATTTTGATAATCGGGCGAGTAGTCATTATATTGATTATAGTTACATTGATTGTCATAATTGTCATAAGGTTCGTAATTCAAATGATGAGCTTTTTGCTGGTTAAAGCGATTAAAATTTGGGTTAGGTTGGATAGCTGATGGTCGCTGTTGCATAAAATTAGGGTTCGGCCTTATGGCTGAGGGCCTGTTTTGCTGTGATTGATTTGGCTGATTATTTTGAGGGAATGTCCTCTGACTAAATTGATTATTACTAGGTTGTGCGAAGTTTTGATGAGAAAAATTTTGTGAGTTTGGGTTTCCTTGGAAACTTGGTCTCTGGAAGTTTTGAGACTGTTGCCTTGTGCGGCATTCGCTTATTACATGTCCATTCCGTTTACAGAAGGAACAAAACTTTTGTTGCAAATTGGGACCTTGTGGTCGCTTTTGTTGAATTACTGGATTTTTGACTGGACTATTTTTTGGGAATTTTTGCTGTTCAAAATAAGAGAGTTGTAGCTCTCTACGAATTCTAATAATCGCATTCATTATAGAAGGAGGGTTACTGGCACGTATTATTCTGCCTAGATTTGGTTCTAGACCCGTTAACAAATTATTTAATGTCATAGTTTCAATCAGGTTTGTTTGCGCGGTTCTTTGCTCCGAAGTTAAATTTTGTTTTTGCACTGCAGCGTGCATTTTCGCATTGTGCGTTTGTAAACGCGAAACAAATGTTAAGGCAGATTCACTAGGTAATTGGTGAATTCGTTGTAGGTCCTGAATTAGGGACGTTAAATCTCGGGAGTCTCCGAAGTGAGTTTCTAGTAGTGCCTTTATTTCTGGCCATGTGCTAGGGTTGCGTGAATTTATAAGTTCGGCGGCTCTGCCTTTTAATTTATTTTTGATGTGCATGGTTAATAGAATTTTTTGGTCATGAATTGCCATACTTTGTGCACAGGAACACGAGTTTAGGAATGTCTGTAAATTTATGGCGTTGCCATCGAATTCTGGTATTAGTGAAAAAATTTCAGAGAGCTTGTAAGGCTCAATTTGTTGTGGTTGTTGTTGTTGTTGTTCGGCTGGTGCCGGTGGCACTGGTTGAACAGTCTCTGGTTGAGCTCTATCAGGCATTTTGCTTTTTTATTTAGAGATTTTTGAACTAAAATTGGTTACGTATCAGCAGTATGATACAGAAATTAGCTTGTTTTGTTACGTCGTAAATGAATTGTGTATTAACTGTATAATACACAGTCGTTTCGTGAATACGAAAATAAATAACTTAAAATTAAAATTGTTGCGTTGTAGCTTGTATAGGATTTGTTTGATAACAGAATTGGCTTTGTTTGCCGAGTGTATTAGCGGTATAATACACGTAAATAATTGTGATAAATAATAATTGTAAAAATGAAAAATAAAATAACGAGATGATTCTTAAAAATGACTTACATTAATTTCATCTCCATGAGTAGGTTCTTCGTCCGTCAAGGGATTGGGATCCGCCACCACCAGTGAGGAAGGTCTCCTTGTTCTAATAAATGTACACGCACTAGTTAGGCACCTTTTGCAGATGTTCCCCTTGTTCTCTTACGCTTCACTACCAGTTAGGCTTCTTGTTCTGATGATGTTTACGGATCCTACCGACTGCGCCAATGTTAGATCACGGTTCACATGAGTGACTTTTTAAAAAGGATTTATTTATTTAATGGAGCCAACGTTGGCTCTTGGAGAAGGAATAATACAATAATTAGAAGTGTTTCATTCTAAGTGAGTTTAATAACTGATTCAACAAAGCGTGTTTAGTCATATTTATAACATACAGAACCTGAGTAAGCAAAATATATAACAAAGGAATTGCAGTTCTGCAGTCTGCACAAGTTATGAGAAACAAAGGTGTAATATGATATCTTGAAGATAAGCAATTAATAAGAGAAGCTGTTATCGTGAAATACGATATACCTGTGAAGGTTTATTATGGCTAAGTCGCAATAAGATAGCGTGTAATATTATATAACATACATACATACAAGGTGTCTCAAGAAAATCATTATCGTGGAACGATAAATGTAACCGCTACAGCCTACTATGCTCCTCTAAATGGGTCGAAATTTCGAGATCAACTATTAGGCAATTTTTTATCAGCAAATTGCATAGCGTATTCGATTTGCAGTTGTTTCAAATACCTCTATACAAAATTTTAGCTCGATACCCCATATAGGGTGTTTGCTATTCAATAGCCAAATTTAAAATTTCTTATTTTTGACTGGCCCTGTATAAAAGACTGTTAGGTTTACTAAAAAAGTAAAGTAGTCATTCGACTTAAGGAACATCAAATAATAAAAGAGGGAAAAAAAACAAAAGTTATTATTTAAATAAATAGTGCTCCTATACATTATTCGGTTTCTGCACGTAGGTGCCTTAATGAAAATTTTTCAAACAAATGGATTGGACGAAATAGCTTTTCTTTTTTCTTCCTCATTTAGTGACATCAACATCAGATCCTAAATGAGGAAGAAAAAAGAAAAGCTATTGCGTCTAATACAATCGTTTGAAAAATTTTCATTAAAGCACCTACGTACAGCAACTGAATAATGTATAGAAGCACTATTTATTTAAGGAATAACTTTTGTTTTTTCTTCCTCATTTATTATCTGATATTCTTTAAGTCGAATGACTACTTCACTTTTTTAGTAAACTTAACCGACTTTTATACAGGGCCAGTCGACAAGTGAGAAATTTCAAATTTGGCTATTGAATAACAAACACCCTGTATGAGGTATCGAGCTAAAATTTTGCATAGAGGTATTTTAAACAACTGCAAATTGAATACGCTATCCAATTTTCCAATAAAAAATTGCCTAATATTCGATCTCGAAATATCGACCCATTTAGATGAGCTTAGCTTAGGCATTGAAAATACGAAAATTACAGATTTTTTAAAACAGTCAAGTAAAGCTCATCGAACACTATATCTTAGAAAAAGAAAAAAATTAAATCGACCAACGCGTTCCAAAATAACGGTCTTAAATCGCACACACTGTATAATCAGTGAAAAAACAAAAATATCTAATATACACTAATGACTCTCAATTAATTTCCTACAAATCACTGAAGGAAAGGTTCACTTCGTGTAAAGGCTGCCTGAGCTCCCTGATTGGTTGGGTCTGGTCTGATCCAGGTCAACTTATTTTATTTGAATTGATGAGAAAAATTCTATCCGACAAACCATCGCAAGTCTAGCACCATAAAATCGGAAAAGAGGGTGGTTTTTCAGGTTTAAGAGTAGTTGGGAAAGGATTGGGACCCATTGTATCCTTTGCCCTCGAAAACGGGGGTATACCGCTTTCCAGCTGCTTTTCGTTGTTTTCCTGGCATTGGGGGTGGGGTTAGTTTCAACCCCCGGGGATCGGTTATGTTACCTATGGTCAATATTTACTTATTTCATTCGAATTGATAAAAAAAAACTCGATCCGACGAGCCCTCGCAAGCCTAGCACCTGAAAATCAGAAAAGGGGATGGTTTCTCTGAGTGAAGGGTAGGTCGGGAAATATCGTCACCATCGTATTCTCCGCCCTCGAAAACCGCTTTCCAGCTAATTTTCGTGGTATTTCGTTATTGGAGGTGGGAGCAGTTTCAACCTCCGGGGGTGGGTTAGGTCACCTGTGGAAAATATTTACTTATTTTAAGCTAAGGGATCTGACGGGATATCACTGAATATGATCACACTCTCTGTTCCATATATCTTGCCTTATATAAAACATTTAACAAATTATTCATTAACAACTAATATATTTCCGCATAAATGGAAAGCAGCAGTTGTTCATCCTATAGCAAAAATTCAAAAACCCGAATCAAATAATGATATTAGGCCAATCAGTAAATTGCCGGTATTATCAAAAGTTATAGAAAAAGTAGTCGCACATCAAATGAAATATTTTATTGATCTGCATAATTTATTTCCTGTTAGTCAGTCTGGATATAGACCACATCACAGCACAACAACTGTTTTACTTAAAGTATCTGACGATATTTTGACATCCTGGGATAATTCCGAGATTACTATGTGTGTAATGATCGATTACAGTAAAGCATTTGACACAGTGGACCATGAATTGTTACGCCTAATATTATTGTTGTATTACGGATTTAATCCTGAAAGCGTCCACTTTGTCTAATCTTACTTGACCAATCGTGCACAAAGAACTTGTTTAGATAATACACTCTCATCTGGAAAAGTTATTGAAAAAGGAGTCGCTCAAGGCTCTATTCTTGGACCCTCGTTTTTTACAATATATACGTCTGATTTTAATAAGGTATTAAATAAATGCAAAATGCATAATTACGCTGATGAGACACAAATTTATATTTCTGATAATATTTCAAATTATAATAATATGATAACAACCTTAAATAATGAACTTCAACAACTTGTTGGATTATCTGAAGATCATCAACTGAGAATAAACCCAAGTAAAAGTGTAATTAGGTATGATTTTTGTACTCAAGAAAAGTAGAACAGAGGTAAAAAATAATTGCGTAATAACGATTGGAAACCAAACATTGCCAGTAGTGGAAACACATAAAAACTTCGGTAAATGTACTTATGCGGTCTTAAGAGTTTTGTATTGTAGTCGATCTGTATTGTGCAGTCAGCTTAAGAGGAAATTATGTGAAAGCTTAGTGCTTTCAAAACTTAATTACTGTGACGTGGTATATACGCCCTGCTTGGATCAGACAACTAGTAATCGTTTACAAAAACTACAAAACTCATGTGTACGGTTTATAACAGGAATAAAAAGGAGGGAGCATGTACGCAACAAAATCAAGGAACTGTCATGGTTAATGGTTAGGGATACATTTAAGTTGCATCATGCATGCCTTGTATATTCTATTATGATTAATCAGCAACCTAAATATCTATTAGAAAAATTGAAAAAAAACTTAAACATGCATAGTCGGAATACCCGATTTAATTATAAGTTAAGAATACCCCCTCACAAAACTTCAATTCTCCAAAGAAGTTTTTCGTATACCGGTGTATCTACCTATTCTATAATCACGTACCTGATAATATCAAAGATCTCAGTATATCCTCATTTAAAGGTAAATATAAAAATTATTTATTAAATCATAGTTAATGCAGTTGAAAATGGTTGTATATTGTATCTTCTTTAGTTTTTTTTGTTGTTATTATAATGAGATAATTATTTATTGTATATATTTTTAATGTGTTTCTTTTTCTGTACATTGTTTAATTAAGGTTTTAGTGGAAGAACAGTTTTTGTACTGAACTGCGCCTGTAATAAAGACCATTTATTATTATTATTATTAGTATCGTTTTATTCAAATCGACCAAAAAAAGCACGATCCGACAAGCCCTTGGAAGCCTAGCACCAGAAAATGGGAAAAAGAGGTGGTTTTCTCGGTGGTTGGAGGGTAGATCGGAAAATATTGTCACCGTCATGTTCTTTGCCCTGGAAAACAGAGGGGTCCGGTTGCAGAAATTTTAACGTAAAAGCTTTATCTCAAGGGACTATTACGCTCTTCAATTTATGTGATGTTGTTTTGTAAGCGGATTATCACCAAGCTTGAATTGATAAAATTTCTGCGGTGTACCCAGACGCGCTAACCCACTGAGCTACCGTTATTTATTATTATAGTTGGCCCCACTTTGCTGTATGGCACGGCACGTCTGGCAGAGTCACGTCATCTATCATGATTGCCTGTCAAGCGCACGGCCTCTCCAAAACTCTTTCTTTCAGAAAACATGCGTTTATGATCCAAAATATTAAGCAATGAATGTAAGCATGTGCATAAATAAATTTTGCAACAATGTGTACAAGATAAATGAAAAACGGCAATTCAACATGACATTCATATTAAATAAATCATTAAACAAAGCTATGGGATTTGGTTACAGCCAGCTAAGTAAGTCCCCAAACGTAATCCATGGGAAAATTAAATGTAAATTATACATTTCCGATTACCAACCGAAATTGTCGCAGATTTCACCCGCTCTCATAATGTTTTAGTTAGTGGCCTTGAAAAGTGCCGCATAGTAGAGATATAAAAATAAAATTATCAACGACGTCTTTAAATTAATTTAGCACATATATATTTTAATATAGATATACAGCAAGAGATCAAATAAGTCGAGGGGATTTATAAATTTTAAAAGATATTGTTGATATCGATGCAATTGAATATACAGTGTCCCAAAAATATGGATATGGAAATAACTCGTTAGTATAGCGAGATATGAGGATATCAAAGATCTATAAAAGTTGTTGCGGTCATCAGGGACATTAATTGGTGACTGTTTTGGCCGTTTATATTAAATTACATTTTATTATATTTTAATTTGAAAACACTCTGTATGTTAAATATATCCATAACTCTAAAGTTTTTGTTTCCCAAAAAAACCTTATGTTTTTTACTAGGCAGAGAGAGCGCGGCGGACAGATCGAATAAAAACCTAGTAGTAGTAAGTTTACCAGTTCAACGCATATTTATTTTATCAGTTATCAAATAGTGTTAAATATTATTATTTATAATTTAAACGTGTCTTCGCTTCCTCCTGATTCCCCATATTTTTCCATTCCCGTTCTCCCATCGAGTGAAACACATTTGAATGACAGAAACTACCGCCGGATGAAGGGTAAGTCATTTTAATATCTCATAATTTCCATACAGTCTGCTTAAATTCGCCAAATACATCACATTTATTGTTCCTCACGAGCCGCATTGGGCCTTTTCAGGAATTTTTTTGTTGTAATACACCTATTTAATAGCTGATTATTGTTTCGTGTCAGTGTTCAGTCGGAAAATTGATAATAGCCTAGTACCATATTTATGCGTTGAATTTCGTACAAAATTTGTCTATAATTTTTTGATTTTATGAATCTAAATATTAATTCCGTAATTGATTTGTTAAAATTGTATTATAAACTTGCCTTTTATTTCATTATAATTAAGAAAATTGAAGCCTAATTTTCGATTTTTTGCCTAGTAAAAAACTTTGCCTGATATATTATAGAACAAGAAACTATTCATATTTAGAGACGTAAATTTTATTTCATATAAATTTAGCATTCTAATCTTATTCATAAAAAAAATATATATATATACCCAGATTTACAACCACTTTTTATAAATTTAATATTTTCAACGCTTTTAGTGCAAATAATAATCGAAAACTATACAGAATTCACACGATTTAATTAATTTGTTTGCTACTAAAACCAATATTATTATTTTTACGTGTTTTGATAAATTAATTTTCAAATAAACTGCTACACCATCTTTACGCACATACATACATATTGAGTATTCCAATATAGAATATTGTTTAAATTAATATTATTATTAAAAGTGACCTTTAGAATTTAATTTTGCTAGTTTAATCCAATTATTTCAATTTTATTTTGTTGCCCAATTTGAAAAAAAATATTTTCAAGATGCCAAAACCATCTGCCGAATCGAAATTGGAGAGATTAACTGCTAAACGTGAAAATCTTTTTAGACGAGTTCAGCGTTGCTTTGATGTTGGACAGTCTTTAAAAGATGATAGCCAAAATGTTGCCAAATTAGAGGAGTTTAATATTCGTTATATAACTTTACCCAAAACAATGTTAGATTATCAAGAAACTGTTCAACAAATTGTTGAAGTTAAGCAAGAACTTAAACCCGATGAAGCACCTAATTATGGTATGCTTGATGCTTTTGACGATTTATGTAGTCATGTTGAATATCTTGCTAAAAAATATAATAATCCAATTTCCCCACGTAATCTCAACCATGATAGTTCTAGTACATCCAAACTAAAAATGCCTAATATTCAATTAGTAAAATTTAATGGTGAAGATTTAACATTATGGCCTTTGTTTAGTGAAAATTTTAAGCACCTAGTTCATGTTAAACCCGAGTATTCTAAAGCAGAAAAATTACATTTTTTGTTGGGGAGTTTAGAAGGTAAAGCTCTAAAAACGTGTAATGCTATTGAAGCGATTCCAGACAATTATGAGATTGTTTGGAAACTTCTGCAGGACACATACCATGATGAAAAATTTTTATTAAATTTGTATTTGAACCGATTGTTAAATTTTCGTTGTTTAAACAATAACCCTGGTAATTTACAAACTTTTCTTGAAAAATTTGATACAAATGTTATGGCCCTAAAACGACTACAGTTAAAAAATTTAGATGATCATATTTTAACCCACATTGCTATGTTAAAGTTACCCCAAGAAACTGTCAATAATTTTGAACTAGTACGTTCTAATGAAAAATTGCCTAGTTATGACGAGTTAATTAAATTTATACGCCAACAGAGTAAGGTAATGGTTAAACACGATAAAATTCGTTCAGCTCAATATAACCCAAATAATAGTAACACCTTAAAAAATACTAATACCAAAGCTTTTCTAACCCACGATGGTAGCCGAAAATGCCTTGCTTGTCATAAAGAAGCACATTTATTAAAAGATTGTAGGTATTTTAAAGATATTCCTCAGGAGCAAAAATTTAAATTAGTAAAGGAGAACAATTTATGTATCAATTGTTTTTCGAATAAACATAAAGTTTCTTTATGTCCTTCCAAATTTAGTTGCATTAAATGTAAAGCTAAACATCATACTTTATTACATAAAAATGATCAAAACCGTAATGTTGACACCAAATCAAGTATTAATGATAGTCCGAGCAACTTCAACAATCTAGAACATAGTGTCCCATCCACCAGTAAAAGTGACGTCATTCATACTTTGTGTACCAAAATAAACAATAATGAGTTTAATAAACCCCAAGTTGTACTATTGAGTACTGCCATAGTTAAAGTTTCCGATAAATGGAATAATAAACAAAATCTTAGATTTTTAATTGACAGCGGTTCTATGTCTAATATTTTAACATATGACTGCTGTAAAAAATTAGGTTTGCCTTACCATAAAATATCCTCCAATATTGTAGGGATTGGTGATATAATAAAACCACTCAAAGGTCGAGCTAATCTTATAATTCAGTCTAATCTTGATCCAAATATTAAATATCCACTTGAAGTTTTGTTAGTCGAAAAGGTCACTAATTCCTTACCAGAATTACCCATAAACATAAGTTCATTGAAACATTTGAATTGCTTGCCGTTAGCCGATCCTACCTTCCATATTCCAGGGACGATTGATGGAATTTTAGGAGCTTCGTTATTCACTCAAATTTTAGGATCGCATAAAGTAACAGGAGCTGTTGGAACACCTGCTGCTATTCAAACTACCCTTGGATACATAATTATAGGTCCTGCCCCTCCTCTTCGAATACCTTTTTCCGAACAAACATATTGTTCTTTTTTAAATTTAGAATCCCTGGTTGAAAAAATGTGGGAATTAGAAAACTTTACCCCACCTGTTCCTACATCTGAAGATTCCATTTGCGAACATTTTTTCGTTGAAAATGTTAGTCGAGATTCTGTTGGAAGATATACAGTATCTCTCCCCTTTAAAGAGGATCCGATTCATCTAGGAGATTCATTTGCCTTATCTCAAAGTCGGTTGTTTTCTTTAGAAAAACGATTAGAAAAAAATCTGGAACTTCGAAACACCTATTGTTCTATTATCCAAGATTATTTAGATCAAGGTCACATGTCCTTGGTACCAAATTACAAAATTAATATGCCTTCTTGCTATTATATACCCCACCATTGTATTTTCAAACAAAGTGTTTCAACACCCTGTAGAATAGTCTTCGATGCTAGCCTGAAAACCGATTCTGGTTTTTCTTTAAATGATATTTTGTACACAGGCCCGAAGCTGCAGAACAATGTAGCTACAATATTGTTAAACTTTCGATTATTTCCTATAGCTATGGTGTCTGACATCAAGCAAATGTATCGTCAGATTAATATTGTCGAAGCCCATCGGCAGTACCAAAGAATTTTGTGGAGATTTGATACCAGTAAACCTATTTCGATTTATCAATTAAATACTGTCACCTTTGGTGTGAAATCATCACCATATTTAAGTCTACGTACCATAAAACAGTTGGCAGAAGACGAATCTTCACAATATCCCCAGGCCGTGTCCTATGTTCATCGAGACTTATACATGGACGACTTAATTTGTAGTTTACCCGATGTAAAAAATAGTATAGTAATTCACACACAATTGGTAAAATTATTTGAAAATGGCGGATTTCAAATGGTAAAATGGATGTCAAATTCTAGTGAACTATTATCCCAAATTCCTGATTTCTTACAATTAAATCAACCTATGGCCTTTGACAAAGAAAGTTTAAAGGTTTTGGGTTTAGAGTGGAATCCATCGTCTGATAATTTTAGTTTTAAAATCTCCATCTCTGTGTTGCCTTGCAACAAAAGAAATATGTTATCTTTAGTAGCACGCATCTTCGATCCTTTAGGTTTCCTAGCACCAATTACCCTTTTTGTAAAATTGTTGATAAAAAAATTATGGGAATTACATTTTGACTGGGATACAGAAGCCCCTAAAGATATGGTTAATTTGTGGATGAAATTCCAAGAAGAACTTAAACTATTGAATAATATACAAATTCCTAGACATTTGTTAGTTTTTGAAAATTCCTCGGTAGATATCATTGGATTTGCAGATGCTAGTTCAAGAGCATATGCTGCTGTAATTTATATTCGATCCACAGATATTACTGGCCATGTGAGTGTAAACTTTCTATATGCACAATCCAAGGTTGCTCCAATGTCCAAAGTCACCCTACCTCGGCTAGAACTTTGTGCAGCTGTACTACTATCCAAGCTTATATCGCATGTTAGAGATACTTATTCTCCTAGAAAAATTATTGACCAAATATTCGCTCTGTCCGATTCAATGATCACACTGAATTGGATCCATTCCTCTCCAGAAAAGTGGAAAAATTTTATTTCAAACAGAGTCACTAAAATTCAAAACTGTCTACCTTCTTCTCATTGGTATTTTGTAACCGGTAAACAGAATGCTTCTGACTGTGCTTCTCGAGGGCTTTCCCCTGATTCGTTGATAAAGCATCCCTATTGGTTTTCTGGTCCCGAATGGTTGTTTTTAGATTCCTCCCAATGGCCTATTAAATCGTTTAGTGATAATTTAATCACTATTCCGGAAGATGAAAGTTTAGTTTACCTCGTAGTTAAACCAACAATTTCTCCCTTATATATTTTGATAGAATATTTTTCCTCTTGGACTAAACTTCTTCATTCTACCGTATATGTATTGAGATTTCTCAAACTTTTACCTCGAAATCACACGATATGTAAATCTGACCTTAACCAAGCTGAATACACATTAATACGAGCTGTGCAACAACGTCATTTTTCCGAAGAATACAAACTTCTTTCAGAAAACAAACCTTTACGATCCCATGTTCTACGAAAATTAAATCCCTTTATCAAGGATCGTATAATTAGAGTAGGTGGAAGATTATCGAATGCAAATATTGATTTTAATCATAAACATCCGATTCTTTTACCAAAATCAGATCCTTTTATTAACTTGTTGATTGATTATAACCATAGAAAATATTCTCATACCGGTGCCCATTTGCTGCAATCATTATTACAACAAAATTATTGGATTCTAGCAGCTCGTGGTATTATTCGCCAACGTATTTGGAAATGCAATTACTGTTTTAGATTAAATCCTAAACCGAATTATCCCATAATGTCAGATTTACCTTCCGAAAGAGTAAATCAAGCAAAGGCATTTTTATCCACAGGCGTGGATTTTACAGGAGCATTTTATATAACATTAGGCAGAAAACGCGGAGTTAAAAGCCAAAAGGCATATGTTTGCCTATTTATTTGTCTTGCTACCAAGGCCGTTCACTTAGAACTTGCCAGTAATCTATCTACAGATTCGTTTTTAGCGGCTTTCAAAAGATTTTTATCTCGTCGCGGAAATTGTACCACCTTGTTTTCTGATCAAGGAACTAATTTTGTAGGAGGAAAGGCTAGACTTGATGAAATTTACCAATTAACTCAGTCTCAACAATATAAAGATGCCCTATCTCGAGAACTTATTAATAACAAAATTGATTGGAAATTTAATCCTCCTTCGGCCCCCCACTTTGGCGGAATTTGGGAGGCAAACATAAAGTCTGTTAAAGCTCACCTCTTTAGAGTAATTGGAAATCAAATTTTAAGTTACGAAGAATTTAATACAGTACTTACCCAAATCGAGGCGTTACTTAATTCTAGACCTCTGTGTCCCTTAAGCTCTGATCCAAAGGATCCAGAAGCTTTAACTCCGTCACATTTTTTATATGGATCCCCATTAAATTCATTCCCTGCAGAGGATTTGTCAACAGAGTCTCCTAATCGTTTAAATCGTTATAAATTATTAGACTCAATGGTGCAACACTATTGGAAACGTTGGCATATAGAATACCTTTCTACTCTACAAGCCAGACAAAAATGGAATACTCCAACTAATCCTGCTCAAATAGGTATGATAGTGGTTATTATGGTAGATAATGTTCCACCACTACATTGGCCGTTAGCCGTAATTGAAAAATTGTGTGCTGGTAAAGATGGTGTCTCTAGAGTAGCAGTGGTACGAACAAAAAACAGTTCTTACACTAGACCAGTGGCAAAATTATGTCCACTCCCTAATCAATCATAATAGTTGAATTATGTTTGTAAAATCTAGTAGCTATCTCTTTTTGTTGTTTTGTCTTTTTACTAAATTGTTAATTTGATTATTACTTAGGTATCCGGTTAATGATAAATTCTAAGTGAAGTTTGTATAGTTTTAGTTTAGCTTATAGAATGTATAGATTTATTTTTTTACGCATTGAATTAACATTCAATCTCCCGGGGGCAGGATGTTTTGGCCGTTTATATTAAATTACATTTTATTATATTTTAATTTGAAAACACTCTGTATGTTAAATATATCCATAACTCTAAAGTTTTTGTTTCCCAAAAAAACCTTATGTTTTTTACTAGGCAGAGAGAGCGCGGCGGACAGATCGAATAAAAACCTAGTAGTAGTAAGTTTACCAGTTCAACGCATATTTATTTTATCAGTTATCAAATAGTGTTAAATATTATTATTTATAATTTAAACGTGTCTTCGCTTCCTCCTGATTCCCCATATTTTTCCATTCCCGTTCTCCCATCGAGTGAAACACATTTGAATGACAGAAACTACCGCCGGATGAAGGGTAAGTCATTTTAATATCTCATAATTTCCATACAGTCTGCTTAAATTCGCCAAATACATCACAGTGACCTTGAAATTGCTCTTGAAGGTCATTTGAAAGTCAAATTTCGTTTTTTTAAAGAGAAACCCGGATTTTGAAAAAGCAAAAAATTTTTATATTAGAGTTGTAAGGGGTCAAATTGACTCCAAGGGTCCATCTAAAGATCAAATGTCTCTCGAAATTTTCATGCTGGTATCTCGACAGGATAGCGAGATATGAAGAAAATGACTTGTATAAAAGTTGTTGAGGTCATCGGGGGCACCACTTAGCGACCTTGAATTTGACATTGAAGGGCATTTTCAAGGTCATCCCGAGATCAACTATCGTTTACAAATAAGAACCCCCATTTTTGACACCGGATTCTGAAAGAGCGAAAAATTTTGCATTAGACTTGTAAGGGGTCAAATCGACTCGAGGGTCTAGTGACTGAAGACATCCAATGGTAATCGTGATAACCTTACAGATAATTCTAAGGTCAAATCGAGGTCATTTCATTATCGACTTTGGCGACTAGGGGTTTCTATTTGATAAATGACCTTCAAATAACCTTTGAAAATGCCCTTTAAGATCAATTTTAAAGTCACCAATTGGTTCCCCTCCGATGACCTCAACAACATTTATAGAGGTTATTTTCTTCAAATCTCTGGCTATTCTGACGAGAGACAGAGACATCTGACCTTTAGATGATCCCTACGGTCAATTTGACTCCTTACAACTCTGATACAAAATTTTTCGCTCTTTCAAAATCCTGAATCTTTTCTGTTTAAAAAATAAAAGTTAACCTACAAATGACCTAGAAAATTACCACCAAGGACAAATTCAAGGTCACCGAGTGATGCCCCCGATGACCTCAAGAACTTTTACAGAGGTCATGTTCCTTATGTCTCACTATCCTGATGAGTTATTCAGGCGTATCCATACTTTTGGGACACTGTATTGTAATATATTAACATGTTCATGGTCATAATTCATGCAGTCAATTGTTAACTTTGACGGTTGGTTGTTATAAATTAAAAATGTATTGTTTATGTCGTATCTTGCCCCTAATATTTTTTTCACGAGAGTTTCATTATTAGATTAACTACAGATTAAGACCCGAAACATGATAAAAGCGATTAAAAAGGCGAAATTTTATCGCTTGTCGCTATTCAATGGTATCAATTTTGGAAACTGTTTATTTCCAATAGAAACACCGTTGGAGGAACGTGGGCTTCTGGAACATGTTTAATAGACTATAGCGACAATTGTGCTTCAAGAGATAAACTATGTGAAGATCAAGATGAAAGCATCTGTTTTGTTGCAAGTTTAAGTTCACAAATATATGAGAAGAAAATAATGGATTATAGATTCCGGCGCTACAGACCGTACCATGATTGAAATGAGTGTTTTTAAAAAATTGAGGGAACTTTATGTAGTAATAAATATTGCTGTGGTGCAAAATAGGCAATGTCTTCTGACAATAGAATGTGGTCAAATGAACTGAAAAGAAACATGTTCAATCTAAGATTCAATATGTTTCATGTGTCCCCAATCTCAAATGCAGTCTTTGGTCAGTTAAAAGATGAGAAGAAATGAATATAAGGACAAGATTGTTAAATATTTTAAAAGGAAAATAATATTGTCAATGCACAAAGCAAAGTAAATTTCATGAAATTAGTACTGAGTCAGCACCTCAAAGAACATCTTACACAAGAAATAGAGATGAAGTAGATATAAATCGTTTTCACAAGGGTATTGTGGGTTGGAAATTTAAAGGAACATTTTTCCTTAAATCTGTTCAGTAACACTTTAATGAAAGTAGATAACATGAACTTCGATAAAAGTAAAGTTGGCAAATGCTTCAGTCAGGGCTGTGTTCTGTTACTAATCCTCTTCAACATCTATAGTGAGCAAATTACGTGACGTGTGCAAGGGACTGGCAGGGTGGCATAACTATAGGTGGAATCAAGAATTCTAACTTAAAATTTGTAGGTGTTACTACTTTAGTCGCAGCAAGCAAGGCTTCAAACAATAAGCTATCATTACGGTTTGAATGTACATTACAACAAAACGAAACTTGTGACTGGACAACGAGCAAATGAAAATCACCCACACACATTAAGGACATGTGGTTGTAAGGTGGTAAATAAAATGCTATACCTTGAAGCCCTTGTGGATAGTTTCAGCAACTGCAAATATTCGACGAACCATACAGATAGCAAGATCGGCAACTTACCAGTTAAGCAAGCTTTGACGTAACAGAAATATCACAAAGCGTTCACGAAAATCCCTACCTGTTTGGCAATTCTCTTATTAATAATTTTATTGCTTGAAGTGACCGTTTTTTTTTACTGAAACTAGATCAGGTTTCTTTGTTTGTAACTGTGTTAATTATATGCCTAATATTATTGTCTTTCATTTTTTTCATTATTCTTTTTCTCGAAATATACAGTTTCTTCCTTGGCAATAAGCGTCCACTATCTGCCAAGTTTTTGTTGAGTCAAATGGATTTTTGATATAATTCTAGCAGACAGAGTTGTCTGAAAAAACCTTAATTTTCATAATCTACATAATCTAAAATGTGAAAATCCTAAGAAATCTGGGGAATCTTCATTTTGAAACAAAACCACATCCTGTATATGTACTTTCTGACGAACTGTTTTTTTTAACGACCCGTATATAAACTTCACGATGACTAGAGAATATTATTTAGGAATTATGCAAATCATAACTTACACACTTTTTATTTATTATGAAAATACCTACTTTCTGTATATTGTTGCCCTAATCTGGGCACGCTAATATACTAGTTAGGTGAATACTTTAAAACACTCATTATTGGAGAATCAATCAAAACAACTACTCTTCTAGCTAATACTGACGGAGTATTGAATTACATGATACGATTCTTAGCATTTTAAAGAAAAAAAAATATTGAAAATACTTAAATCATTTATTCAAATTTAGTCATTCACACTTTTTTATTTAATATAAAATTATCTACTTTCTGTATATTAGTGCTTTAATTGGGTCACGCTAATATACTACTTAGGAAAACACTTTAAAACACTCATTATTGGAAAACCAATCAAAACAACTACTCTTCTAGCTAATACCGACAAAGTATTGAATTACATGACAGGATTTCTGGCATTTTAAGGCAAAAAAAATGTATTGAAAATACTTAAATTATTTATTGAAATTCAGTCATTCACAGCAATTATTGAACCGTACATTTTATTTCAACTCTAGAAAAGTTGTACAAGTTTTTTCGAACTCGTTAGTTCTCATCAGTAGAGTATAGAAACATTCAATCATTATTTACAAGCCTATTCTTGATTTATTTTTACAATTAATTATTTTATATTTATTTGCTTTTATCATGATTAGAGGATATTATTTAGGTGTTATGCAAATCACAACTTACACACTTTTTATTTATTATGAAAATACCTACTTTCTGTATATTGTTGCCCTAATCTGGGCACGCTAATATACTAGTTAGGTAAATACTTTAAAACACTTATTATTGGAGTATCAATCAAAACAACTACTCTTCTAGCTAATACTGACGAAGTATTGAATTACATGATAGGATTCTTAGCATTTTAAAGAAAAAAATATATTGAAAATACTTAAATCCTTTATTCAAATTTAGTCATTCACACTTTTTTATTTAATATGAAATTATCTACTTTCTGTATATTAGTGCCTTAATCGATGACGTTGCTCATTATAATATAAACAATGAGGAACAACATGAAACAACAGTTGCGTCACCCAGATCAATGATAATAATATAGTGCTCAGTGTTGAAAAATATATATCTTAAACTATCATAACAAAACTTAAATTTTCATAAATTTCTAAGGTATAACAAGACAAAACAATTCTTTATACAAAACAACACTTAAACGTGTTGACAAAAAATGGAACTTCCAAGATGCCTCTCCACCTGCTCTCTTGCTCTAATGCAAGACTGACTTGATGTTGCAGGAGTATTATACACACACTAGCGATATGTAGTTAGTTCCGATTATTAAAGAGAATTCAACGTAGATATTGTTGGAAGTACTTACCGAGAGTGAGCAACAAAGTTTCTCGATTTATTATTGTAGTAGATAATATGCTATACCTTGAAGTCCTTATGGACAGTACCAGCAACTGCAAATATTCGGCGAACAATGCAGGTAGCAAGATCGGTAACTTGCCAGTTGAGCAAGCTTTGACGTGACAGAAATATCACAAAGCTCCCAAAGATCAGGTCTGCTAAGACCTAAATTTTCTCTATCTTACTTTATGCCTCTGAAATATGAACTGTTGAGAAAGGAACTATCTAGCACCGTATTCTCGAAAATTCTCAAATGTTTTAGCCACATCAATCGGAGAAAGGACAATATAGAATGGTTGACCAAGGAGCTGATGGGAAAGAGGATGTGTCCCTAACATTCAAGAATACGCTGTCAAAATATCATAGGTGGCCTTGAACGAAGTTTTTGCTGATCTTTCAGTACATTCAAAGATGCTGCATCTTTCAATCTTTCATTTTGGAAACACTGGTTTTTGATTACTGTCCGCATATTTGAAGTTTTCTTATCGGAGCAGAAATATGGGACATAAATTATACCTTAAGTATGACTGAATATACTTCAGTGTGATACACAATATCAATGATTTCTGGTTAAGTTTTACATTAAAAATATTAGTTCTTACAGGTCCGATTGATGAAGAAAATAAATCGCAAAACCATTGTCATTAATTCAAATTTATTGCAGGTAATAAATTACTGGTCTAAGTTGCTAAGTTTGCTACCTGGGAAGATTAAAAATACTCGAATTTATACGGTAGTCATAATGTGTAAAATACGCCTTTGCGTGCAACAGTTTTATTTGCTTGGTAAAATATTTCTAAAAAGATTTCCCTGAAGGTGATTAGTGCACTTTTCGTAATATTCACAGTATCATAAATTTAATAATATTGATGTTGCGTGATTTCGCTATGCAGTAAAGTGTGTTTATAATACAAACCTAATAGTAATATAATCACTAAAGTGTATATTTATAGACACTTCATGAAACTAGGCATCATTTTTGCTTTGATTTTTTGTGTTTGTACAATGTGTATATTGTGATTTATATACTTTGTATTGTGTATTTATATTTTTGGAGTCGCTCTATACGAACTTGAAGTCAAAATTAAGAAAATCAAAATTGCAGCTCCTGTATGACGAATGGAAAGTTTTTCTAAAGCAAGTGCTTTAAATGGACAAAATAATTTGCATCTAGGTAATGATATATATTAACGAAAAACTGTATTTAATATATTTTTTTAATTACTGGCTAATTACAGCAATAAAATGTTGATGTTTTTATGAAAAGAATAACTTCTTTACTTTTTATTCTACAGAAACAGGTAAAAACTCATTTAAAACTTTGATCAGTAATCTATTATTTTGGCCGTTGGTGCTATAGTTTCTCAGGTATTTAACATTTAAACTAAATACCTCGTCGTATAAATGTTCAAACTCCATCTTTAAACTTTCATATCTCCGAAACTGTTACTTCTACAGAAACTAGAAAAAACAATATTCATCCTCAATTTATAAGATTTTTTATCAGCATTTTTTAGCTAAATGTGCTACTTTTCGAATTATTCGGCGAATATCAATTTGAAATAACTATTTTCTCAAGCTAAAATCGCAATTCTTAAGTCGTTATAGCTTAAGACTATCAATTTATTTGAAAAATTGCATAGTTTTGCCTCAAAATTCGGTTCTCCTTCAGTTCCAATGGTTATTTATTAATTTTTTTTGGTACCACCCTATGAAGAGGGATAGCAATTGCTCCATATAAATGAACAAGACCCGTATACTGTGTTCCTTTGGTATATTTACTAAAAAAAAAATTTATTCGTATGGTAATATTTCTAAATTACAACCTTTAGTTACTGTACTATTATTCACTTGCCCTCTTCTAGAAATGATATCCAAGGAATCTAAAAAATAAGAGCTGTATATTAGCAGTATTATAGTGGGTGATTGTAGATTCCTGGGATACAGTAGCAGCTGGTGAAATTTCAATAATTTTTTTCTCATCTGTGGCGCATTGGACCCATACGAAATATGGGAAATAACATCTAGAGAAGGGCGTGTGACTTTTCATAAAAATACAATAGGTTTTGGAGTTTATGAAAATATTTTCATTATTAACTGAAATACAATGAACAGAAATTTTGTAATTTACAATTTAACAAATTACGAAATTTAAATACGTTAGAATGTCAATTCTAAGCCTATTTGAACAATAAAAATTTTTGAAAATTTTTTCGTCGTTACTATACTTCCACTGGATGTGGAAGTAAAATTGAAAATAAACACAAAAAACAAACATTTTAAAAAGAAACAGAAAATCAGATATGATTAGAGCCGAAAACATAAAAACCGCTGCCCAAGGAATCACTACTTCTACATCCAGATTTTCTATCCAAGTCTCTCACAACGAAAAAATTTTGTATGTGGAATTAATTGCTTATGGAACTTTAATAATATAATAATTGAAATCGTCTACCCCAAAAACCCATGAAATGATATACCACATTGGTAGTGGGGTGGGGGTGGTGGTAGAAGTAAAAAAATATTGTGAGGTTTTTGGTTCTTGTACACACACTAAATCACATTTTTTTTTATCCCCTTAAATAATGAGGTGGGAGTGGCTAATGCCAAAATTTTTTTTGAGACCTTAGCTTCCCTTGTATATACTAAATGCTAATTTTATGGACCTGCTTGATTTACCTATTTACCCCCCATTTACTCCAATTTACCCCCCCAACCCTTCAACGGAAAAAGATGAAAATATAATCTAGTTCCAGATCCCGTTAAAGTACACATGTGTACCAAATTTCAAGTCAATATATTTAACGGTTCCAGACTAATCATGTGCACAAAAAAAGTTACAGACAGACCGACAGACAGAAATTTTTTTTCGCTTAAACTTAAAATCTCGACGTTTCATGACATTCTAAGCCTATTTGAACAATAAAAATTTTCTAAATTTGTTTTGTCGTTACTAAACTTCCACTGGATGTGGAAGTAATATAAACAATAGGGTGGGCTGAAAAAACACTTTTTTTATTTTTCTAACGCTATACCTCGGAAAAGTTGCCCACAGTCTAGCTAAGCAAAAAAAAAATTCAAATCAAAAAATGTCTTCCGATCGCGCATCGTACTCAAAGTTTTGAAAAATGGCGATATTTTTCTGTTTTTCGTCAATTTTTTATAATTACTAAACTCACTACTATCGAAATGCTGTGTGAAGTTTGGGGCATGAGGAGTTCGAAAAAAACTTTGAAACCTGTAATTTCAAAATATTTATTGTTATCGGAAAAAGCTCAAACAACACAATTTTCAGTAAAGATGGCAGTATTTCGCAATTTCTGCTAAATTTACTTTTTCATTTTTAGTAAACAAACGATGAATATATTTACTGTTTCTAATTTTGTTATTTAAAAGAGTGCACTTTAAAGTCAGATTTTTTGGAAAATTCTGACGTAATAGATCTTGATAGAAGGGTCGTCCTAATGAAGCCATCTCTTGCATCAGCCCACATACTTTTTTAAATGCTTCATTCACAAGTTTGACACACCATTCTACGGCCTGGGTTTGACAAGGGGAAGCTTTGGAAATCCGGTTACCAGTCTGTATTAGATACCCATTCCTCAAGTTGACAGAAAATTGCTGAGGAAGGTTTAATTATACCTCCTTGATATTTCTGTTGCCATAAAGTTTGGTATAATTTTAGAATGTTTAGCAGCTTGCGATTCTGGTCCGCTTTCACCCTCAAGATGGTTGATGACAGCAAACAGAGTTCTCAGACTATACGTGAGCTTAGAAAAACCTACTGATGAAATTAGGCAGTTTAGCAAAATGATTTCCTTGCTCACCCCGAAAATTTGATCCTTGCAATGATTGTGGATGAGAGAAGACACACCAGAGAACTGGGGCTGCGCCGAGTGTTGAAAGCTCGATTACTTTCCAAGGGAAAGACTATTCAAAACTTCACCACGCCAACACGCATATTCGGATCAACAAATTACGTCAACATGATTTGGTGGGATAGTTGCAATATCTCACTTCCTCCAATATTAATAGTACAGTAACTAGAGGTTTTAACTTCGGAATAATGTCATATTGAACGGATTTCGTTCATTTTTGGCAGTATAATAGTAAATGCTTCACAGAAAAGTTTTTATATTGTACGGGGGCTTGCTAGTGGATGCCCCCTCTCAGAGGGTGGCACTTAAAAAATATATATTTATTGGAGTTGAAATAGAATCAAATTTTAAGAAGATAAGCAAGGTTTTATGCAATTTTCCACATAAATTGATAGTTTTCAAGTTATAACGACTTCAAAATTGCGATTTTAGCTTAAAAAAAGGGTATTTCCAAACGGCTTTCGTCAAGTATCTCGAAAAGTGTTACTTTATCGAAAAAATGTTGCAGACCAATTACAGAAAGTACAAACTGGGAATTAATTATATTTTTTGTTTATTGATGTAGGATTAATAATTTCGGAGATATTTAAGGGTTCAGAAAACAATGCTAGCATTTTTTGTTTCTATAACTCAATTTGTTTTTGATTTCCATATCAACAAAAATAATAACGCTACAAAAAAAATATAAAAGGTCATTTTTTCGGTCAACTTAAAAAAATAATAAAAACCGCTATTTATCACCACGAGAGTGTCTTGTGTACCTTGCCATATTCCCATACTGGAGACCTGGAGTTTGTTGGGCCCAACTAGAAGAGAACAACACCAGGAAGTGCCGCTAATACACGAGGTCACAAGGTATTTCAAATTCAATTATTAATATTAGTTCAGTTTGTCAGCATTACGCTGAATGGTCCTTCGTCCGATTTATTTCCGCGTTAATAAACATTTTTGATCCTTCGATGCCGATACCTTAAAAAAAGAAAACCAGCTTTGCCTTACATCCATCTAAAACCGTTTTAAATTAATTTTTTCATAACTGACATTTGTTGCTTAAATTCATTTTGACACTAGCACACGGTGTTTTTTATTGAACCTGCCGCTATAATTAATTCATTTTCTTGTTTCCTCTAAACATATTTTCGTTATTATATTGTCATTCTAACGTATTTGTGAGTACTGATAATAGAACTATTTTGTAATTTTATTTACATTTGGTTAATATAACTTTATTAAGAAGCTTATCAATACTTACAAAATGAAGTTTGAGGACTTTGTAAGGGAATGTAATGTGGTAATTAGAAAATTAACCGCCGTGTCAGAATACTCATCTGCCGTTGTGGCAGACACTTCAACGCACTCTATGTTTTATGCAAAATTTAAAAGATCTAACCTCATTTACGAGGATTTTCAAGAACAACGCAAATCATTAAAATTGAGTCAACTCTCAGTTGAAAATTTGGATCAACTGAATTCACTGGTGGAAGAAATAGATGATTTGCATAATAACATTCAAGCTGTTGACATACAATTAACCAAAATGGCATCTGCTGTTACAACAAATCAAAAGGTTGATGTTGAAAGCAATAAAAATACTGTTCATCTACCGGAGATTCAGATACCTAAATTTTCAGGTAATGCTATTGAACGAACTTCATTCTATGAACTGTTTAAGTCATTGATACACAATCACACAAAATTGTCCAACATAGAGAAATTCCAGTACTTAATAAGTGCCTTATCTGATGAACCATTAAAATTAGTGAAACATTTACCAATAACCTCTGATAATTATCATATTGCATTCGGAACCCTAGAGAAAAGATATGACAATAAACGCATACTTATTTCGACCTATTGGGGAAATATTCTTAATTCACCAAAAGCTAAACCTGATTCCGCAAGTTCTCTTCGTACTCTCTTAAATATATTTTCTGAAAATATTTTTGCTCTCAATAAATATGAAATTGACTTGTGGGATTTTACTCTATTTAATTGGTTAATGCAGAAAATTGATCCCAATACTAGAAAACGGTTTGAAATGCATCGTAGCATTACGGAGTTGCCCACATATGAACAGTTAATTAAATTCTTGACCGATCAATGCAATGCTTTGGAGTCTAGCACTATGTTGTCAAATATTTGTTCTGGTGTCTCTCAGTATTCAACTTCTAACACTGGAATATTTTCTCCTTCATTATCTCATAAGCAACATACGCAATCTCCCATAAAATCCAAACCGCAATCTCTCGTGGTGGAAACATTTGCTCAAAACAATATTGGTTCAGCAGTGCCTCTTGCAAAACCTCAACAAGCATCTTGCTTTGTTTGCAATGCTAACCACTCTATTTTTAAATGTGATTCGTTTTTAAATAAGTCGCCTCAAGATCGATATAACTTTATCAAAGAATCCAGACGTTGTGTAAATTGCTTTGGAACACATAGATTCTCGACTTGTGCTTCCCTGTCTGTTTGTCGCGTTTGTCAAAAACGCCATCATACGATGCTACATTTTCCACGTGAAGCAACTACGATCTCGACTTTTAATTCTACAGATAATGCCGCCGCTGCTGACATTCCTCAAGTTGTTGCTAGTGCTATTGCTCCAGTTACAGTTCTTTTATCCACCGCCTTAGTATCTATCTGTGATGCTAGTGGTAATTTTCAAACTTGCCGTGCTCTTATAGACAATGGCAGTCAAATATCAGTAATAACTGAGAAATGTCTAAACAGACTTAATTTACCGCTTACGCAATGCTCCGTTCCTATTCAAGGAATTGGTCGAACTTCTTCACCCGCTTGTACTGGCATGACTTTTTGTCAGGTCACTCCGATGTTTAGACATCATCCCAGTTTTAATATACAGGCAATGGTCTTGCCGGTCATCTGTAATGATATTCCGTCTAGTCACATTACCACTCAAGGTTATGAACATTTAAAAAACCTGCCTCTCGCTGATCCTGATTATAGGAAATCGAGTGAAATAGACATCTTGCTTGGTGCTGATGTCTACTCACAAATAATACAACCCGCTATTAAATATGGTCGTCCTGGTGAACCAATCGCAATGAAAACCATCTTTGGTTGGATACTATCTGGAAAAATTCATATTTCTACACCAGCTGTTGTTAACTCATTTCATGTGTCTGTTTATTCACAACTTGATTCCACATTAAAGAAGTTTTGGGAACTTGAAAGCATACCTGACAAAATATTCAATTCTCCAGAGAACACTAAGTGCGAGCAAAATTTTATCAATTCTCATACTCGTGACAAATCAGGCAGATACATCGTTTCATTACCTTTTCGTGAAGATATTCCTATTTTAGGTAATTCTTTTAATACCGCAATGCGTCGTTTTTTATCTCTGGAAAATCGCTTGAATAAAGATTCCACATTAAAACAAGAATATTCAAATTTCATGCAGGATTATCTTGACTGTGGACACATGTCTCCTGTGAGTGGTCAAAGTGCTTCCAATCATTCTGATTCGTGTTATTATATTCCTCATCGTTGTGTGTTGAAGCCCGAAAGTTCTACCACGAAATTACGTGTCGTCTTTGACGCCTCAGCAAAGTCTACTAATAATGTTTCTCTGAATGACACCTTATTAACAGGTCCTAAATTACAACAAGACATAGTATCATTACTTTTGCGGTTTCGTACCCATTCCACTGTACTTATTGCAGATATAAAACAAATGTACAGGCAAATTTTAGTAACATCTGATCACAGAGCCTATCAATGCATATTATGGCGCTTTCCTCAAAACACTCCTATTCAAGAATTTGAATTGAATACTGTTACATACGGAGTATCATCTGCTCCATATCTAGCTATCCGCACTCTTTTACAAATTGCTTCAGATGAAAAAGATAATTTTCCTCACGCTGCAAAAGTGTTACTTAGCGACATTTATGTAGATGACGTAGTCACGGGCTGTTCATCTGCTGAAGAAGCTATTACTTTACAATCTCAACTTCGACATCTTCTTAAAAGTGGTGGATTTGATTTGAGGAAGTGGTCTAGCAACGATCCTATCGTATTAGACTCCATACCCCCATCATTACGCCAAACTAATTGTCAATCATTTGACACTGCTGATTACTTTCAAAAGGTGTTGGGCTTGAACTGGACTCCAACTTATGATTCCCTAACTTACAAAATAGACACTATCGACCGTTGTTGTACCAAAAGATCAATACTTTCTGAAGTCGCACGCATATTTGACCCACTTGGATTGTTAGCTGCGCTTACTCTTTTTGCAAAGCACTTGATCCAGATTCTTTGGACACAAGGATTGTCTTGGGATGAGGTTCCCTCCGCTGAGATTTGTTCACGTTGGTCACAATACAAGCGTGAGGTATTATGTCTCGCTCAACTTCAGTTACCTCGGCGCGTTATAACGGACAATTATCAAGCATGTGACCTTCATGGTTTCTGTGATGCTTCTGAGACTGGTTATGCATGTGTGGTATATTTTAGGGTTACAGAAAATGATGGTTCTGTACGCATTTTTTTGGTTTGTGCTAAATCTAGGGTGTCTCCGCTTAAGCGTATCACAATTCCACGCCTTGAATTATGTGCAGCACTGTTACTTTCAGATTTAGTTTATTTTGTACGTGACACCTATGCCAACATTGCTTTTAAAAATATTTACGCTTGGTCCGATTCCACAGTCGCATTAACCTGGATTAAATCCTCTCCACATCAGTGGAAAACGTTTATTGCAAACCGTGTTACACAAATTCAGGAAAAATTATCTCCGGAAAATTGGCATCATATTGATGGTATCGATAATCCTGCTGATTGCGCCTCACGGGGTCTTCTTCCCCATGACCTCTTGAAATGTTCTTCATGGTGGGCGGGTCCCAAGTGGCTCAGCTCTCCGCCTGAACTTTGGCCTATTAGTTCATCTTCTACCTTGCCTTCCGATGTAGACTTAGAAACCAATACAATCTCTCTCGTTGTCACTGGACAACATGATTTCATAATAATTTTATTATCACGATTTTTCTCTTTGCGAAAGGTTCAAGGAAGCATAGCTTATTTAATTCGATTTACCAGCTATTTAAAGGATAAAACTAATTTAATTCGAGGTCCCTTGGTAAATTTGGAACTACATAATGCGCTGCTTATCATTATAAAACATATTCAACAATTAGTCTTTGCTAATGAAATAAAGCAAATTTGTTCAAAAAGCCCTTGTGCTAAACCTATACGCAAACTTGCACCTTTCCTAGATCAGGAGGGTATTCTCAGGGTGGGCGGAAGACTTCGCCACTCTCAAGAATCCTTTGAGAGAAAACATCCAATCTTATTACCACGGGAACACCGATTACTAAACTTCTTATTAATCAGTATCATAATAAGTATCTGCATCCTGGCGCAACCGCTCTTCAGGCTTTATTAGCTGAACAATTCTGGATATTGTCCGCTAGACGAGCAATTAATCATTGCATTTCTCATTGCTATCGTTGTTCGCGACATAATCCAAAATCCTCTGATGAGTGATTTACCCACTCCTCGAGTCTCTGAAGTTAAACCATTCCTGCACACCGGAGTAGACTTCGCTGGGCCGTTTCATATTACTTTTGGTAGACGCCGGGGTGGTAAAACTCAAAAGGCATATCTATGCTTATTTGTATGTCTCGCCATTAAAGCTCTCCATCTTGAACTTGTTTCAGATCTTTAATCTAATTCATTTATAGCAGCACTACGGCGATTTGTTGCACGTCGAGGCCAATGCTCTCATCTTTACAGTGTCAACGGAACTAATTTCGTTGGCGCTAATCGTCAAATGAATGAATTAACCCAAAACGCCGCCGGAGTCATGCAAATTAAGTGGCACTTCAATCCCGCGTCTGCGGCTCACTTTGGTGGTTTATGGGAAGCAGGAGTCAAATCAGTCAAACATCACATTTCTCGAATTATTGGTGATCAAATACTGACCTACGAGGAGCTTAATACCGTTTTTCACCAAATCGAAGCAGTTTTAAATTCACGACCATTATATCAGCTTAGTAGTGATCCAAATGATCTTCAGGCCTTAACTCCAGGTCATTTTTTAACATTATCTTCATTAACAACTCCTCCCGACGAGGAGTTAATCTCCGTACCCATAAATCGTTTGTCCAGATGGCAGTTGTTGCAACAAATTCAACAAGGATTTTGGAAGCGCTGGCATAACGAGTATCTTCACACTCTCCAGCAACGACATAAATGGACAGATTCTACAAAACCTCCCAATATTGGCACCATTGTTGTCATCAAACAGGACAATGTCCCACCGCTAACGTGGCATCTTGGCCGAATTGTCGAATTGCACTCTAGTCCTGATGGGCAGACCCGTGTTGCTACTGTGCGAACAGCTAACGGTGTCCTTAAGAGACCTCTTGTAAAACTATGTCCCTTACCTATTCCTCACTAGTTTTGTATTATTATTTAACCTAGTTTTAGTTTCATAGTTTTAGATATATTTCTTGTACTCATAAATACGTTTCCCACGGAAATTACAAACTTTATTACAAATGCTTCGCCATTTGGATGGGCGGTATGTTCAGAAAACAATGCTAGCATTTTTTGTTTCTATAACTCAATTTGTTTTTGATTTCCATATCAACAAAAATAATAACGCTACAAAAAAAATATAAAAGGTCATTTTTTCGGTCAACTTAAAAAAATAATAAAAACCGCTATTTATCACCACGCGAGTGTCTTGTGTACCTTGCCATATTCCCATACTAGAGACCTGGAGTTTGTTGGGCCCAACTAGAAGAGAACAACACCAGGAAGTGCCGCTAATACACGAGGTCACAAGGTATTTCAAATTCAATTATTAATATTAGTTCAGTTTGTCAGCATTACGCTGAATGGTCCTTCGTCCGATTTATTTCCGCGTTAATAAACATTAAGTTTATATTTGGTATCCAAGTGCTTCGAAATTATCTTTAAAGTTTAAAATGCATTTTTTTCTAAAGCAAGTGCTTTAAATGAGCAAAAAAATTTGAGCATCTAGGCAATGCTACATCTTAACGAAAAACTGTATTTGAGACAATTTTTTTAAATTACTGGCTAATTAGAGTAACAAAATGGCGACCTTTTTTTATAAAAAAATATAAATACGCACATTTTTCCGTCATAACTTCTTTATTTCTTATGCTACAGGAACGAGTAAAAAATTATTTGAAAGCGCAATTAATTGTTTTTAATTTCATTTCTCAGCATGCGTGACGTAGGTGTCACAATTTCAAACTGCATTTCTCGTCTTATAAACGTTCGGACGCCATGTGTAAACTTTTATATCTCCTAAACTATTAAATCTATGTAAATAAATAAATAAGCGAAATTTATTATCAGTTTATGAGCTTTATATTAGGTCTCTACCCAGTTTTCAATAAAACTAATATTTATTGAGATATTTGGAAAAGGAAAAAAAAATTACGTTTCATCGAAAATACCTTTATAGTTTAAACTATATTTTTTTCTAAAGCAAGTACTGTATACAAACCAAAAAATAATTTGAGCATCTACGTCATGCTATATATTAATGAGAAACAGTGTTTGAAATTCCTTTTTTTTAATTATTGGCTAATTACAGTAACAAAATGGCGACGTTGTTATTAAAAAAATGTGTACACGCACATTGCTTCGGTCATAACTTCTTTGTTTTTTGTGCTACATAAACAAATAAAAAAACAGTTGGAATCTTAATTAATAACCTATTATTCTACCTATTAGCATCCTTGACGTACGTCTCAGAGTTTCTGAGATATTTAACTCTCACTCTAAATAATTATCTTATGAACACTTGGATGCCAAATGTAAACTTAAATATCTCCGAAATTATTAATCCTACATCAATAAACAAAAAATATAATTAATTCCCATTTTGTACTTTCTGTAATTGGTCTGTAACATTTTTCGGATAAAGTAATACCTTTCGAGATACTTGACGAAAGCCGTTTGGAAATACCTTTTTTTTAAGCTATAATCGCAATTTTGAAGTCGTTATTACTTAAAAACTATCAATTTATGTGAAAAATTGCATAGAACCTTTTCTTCTTAAAATTTGATTCTGCTTCAACTCCAATAAATATATATATTTTTTAAGTGCCACCCCCTGAGAGGGGGTGGTATCCACCCCCTATGAATTAGCAAGCCCCCGCACAATATAGAAACTTTTCTGTGAAGCATTTACTATTATACTGCCAAAAATGAACGAAATCCGTTCAATATGACATTATTCCGAAGTTTTGCATATTTTTTACCTCTAGGTACTGTACTATAAGGAAACTTCACGGATCTTTTATGTCCTCATCCGTGATGAGGATATAAAATATCTAATACTATTATATCAGAATTTTCACAAAAATCTGACTTTAAAGTGCACTCTTTTGAAAACCAAAATTAGAAATGATAAATATATTCACCATTTGTTTACTAAAAATTAAAAAGTAAAATTAGCAGAAATTAAGAAATATTGCCATTTCTACTAAAAATTGCGTTTTTTGAGCTTTTTGCGCGAACGACAATAACGATAATATTACCAAAGAACTGATGGGAAAAGCTTTAACGAGTATGTGCGCATAACAAACAACCGTGATGCTGTCAGACGTGCCATACGCAAAGAGAGGCAAAATAGAATTATTTATTTATGGATTACAAATCGTCTTCACGTTATGAATAAGAAAAAAAGAATTTTAGTATAACCACAATGTAGATTATCAAAAAAAGCAAGGACTAGAATTAATATATTTATAAATACATTTTCTTTACTGATTTTTCATAGATTACTTTTCTGCTGCTTGTGAAATCCTATGAAAAATATTTTTTACTGTAACTATAGACAAAAAGAATAATCTGTTTTAAAATATCTTACATCCATTTAACTAAAAAAAAAGAAGATTAATAAAACGTATTTTGGAAGTATTGACTATTGTAAAGTACTTTCAGCAAAAACAATTTCAACGTCATTATAAACATTTACCGTCCCTTAATTCCAATAAAAATGTAAATCGGTCTATATCCGACTACACTTATTACAACCTCTTAATGATTGTTCACACGACCGAAAATATATTGCCCTTTTAGTGTGGTAATATCTAAATTGTATATAAATTACACCGTGACATAATCTGAAGATTGTGTGCAGGGAGGTAGGAAATTGATTTTGTGCTCTTTATCGCATCAAACAACGCTTTATCTTGTATTGATGCGTGCACGATGGCAACAGTTACGACAGTTTCATCATGAATCGCTGGAGAGCTGTTTATCAGTTCGTAGACTCAGAAACTTTGACGTTCCGCCCAGTTTCCTATTGAGAAACTTCACAAACTCTATTATATAAACGACCAATAAAACAAATTCAACGGATTTATTGATTTTAAAGTGCCCTCGAAGGCGGCAAGTGACTAAATGAAATAATATAATTTTAAACTTCATTTTATAAACAGAAACAAACTTTACGTTTTAAGTTTAAAATGTGCAATTGTAATAGCTCATTTTTTTATGTACATCACTAAAGTTATAGAACTGCTCTATATGTGCTGTTTTTTTAAAACTTTGTTGTTGTGCGGTATGGATCTTCTTTAATGCACATATAGAGGGTGATTCGTAAGTAATGGCACAACACTTAACTGTAGATAGTAGGAGTCAAAATAGTAAGATTTAGCCAATAATGCCTTAATGAAATGTTTATATGTAAAAAGATACAGTGTGTTAGAGTTAAAATAAATTTTTTTATTTTCCTTTGTAATTTAATGATTTCTTAACATTTCATCATGAAAATTGGTGGGTGACGTTTATTTGTGGTGGGAAATCATAGCACTTATTCGTCTAGTTCCTAGAGGGCGCTACGTACGCTATGTTTAATGTGTTAAAAGGGCCGTAACTTTTTCACCCGCACATTTATCGCAAATTTCGTATGAAATAAAATCAGTTCTTAATAAAAAAAAAGGTATACTTGTTTCAAGTCTCTAAGTAGAACAGGTTTTGAGAAAAGTGCAAATCAGGAGTTGCATGCAAATTCATTATACAATTTGAAAAATTATTTTGGCGGCAAAATTCGACACTCTTTAGTTGTAAATATTTTTTCTGTGTAGCTAACACCGCTTATGTGGTAACTGTTTGTATGGCGTTTAACAACTTCAAAATTTCAGAAATTAAAACAAAACAAATAATGATACACTTTTAACTAGTAGACATAAATAATTTAATTCAAAATGGTAAACAATGTAAGACACATACACAACAATAATAAGAACAACTTTAAAATATCTACTACAATAAATGTTCAACATGACCACCATTAACCTCAATACATTTTTTTAAACGTTTATTTAGAGAATATCTAACTTTAAATAACGATTCTTCTAATAGTTTCCACAGCTTCACAATTTTTTTCCTATAATTATTCCCGGGTATTTATGTTATCATTGTATAATTAATACTTACACTAGCCCCAAATGTAAAAATCCAAAGGATTGAGGTCAGGACTACGAGGTGGCCAAGGAAATTCACTTCCTCGACCGATCCAGTGATGTGGACAATGCATATTTAAATGATTACGTACTTTTATCGAATAATGTGCTGCATGTACCACATATTGTTTCTTAAATTTATCAGAACATCATACAAGATTTCAGGAAGAATGTTTTCTAAAAAGTCCAGATGGGATGCACCATTTAAATTTGGTGGTAACTCAATCGGCCCTAGTATGCTGTCTCCAATGATAGCACACCACACATTTATTTTAAATTCGTGCTGGAAGTGTTTTTCCTTGTATAAATAGGGATTCCCAAGTTCCTACGAATGACTATTTCTCCAATTAAATACCTCACGCCTGGTAAAAGTGGCCTCATCCATAAACAATATTTGTTTCATAAACATAATATGGTCATTATGTTGTCTGTTATGCAAAAATAATGAAATTGCGACCTTTGTGGAAGATCACGAGGTAACAAATTTTGCACTGGAGTGAAGTGATATGGTTTATGTTTACCTTTCTTTAATAACACAGGCACACACAAAAAAAATGTCGAGTGCTAGAATGTATTCCCATGCATTTCGACCCGCTGAGCAGGAATCCGATGTCCATTTTGCCGGATTGGCTCTTGCGTTTTTGGTAACCTCAAAAAACACCTTAAAAATGTCCGAAATATCCTATACAAGTAAATAAAAAGTTTAAATGAGCTGATCACTATATGTATGTCGTAGTCATTTGATGAAATCCGTCATTTCGTGAAAAGCCTAGGCAGTACATGAACTGCCGGCATATCATGTAAATTCTTGAGGTTGCACAATCTGCCTAGGCATTTCGTGAAACGCCGTGGTTGTCTCGGCACATGATGTTTAAAGTCGTTCTACACGATCTGCCGCAAATTGGGTGTTGACTGTTCATGAAGTGACTGATACCCGGCAGATTGTGTTGTATTATGTGTTTGAGATTAGGTTAGTTGCCTTTTCGGTCGATTTATTTGCCCGGAAGCCATGTTGAGCTGTTTGTTTTGTTTATTGTGGAAATTCAGAGTGAAAAAGACTTGTTCAGTGATCATTAAAGTCCACCACAGAATTCTTAGGCGTGTAAAAAATGGCTGCGTCTTTGGCGGTACGGTAAAGGTCAAAGACGCCGGTATTTTTTACACGCCTAAGAATTCTATGGTGAACTATACAACGACAGAAAGATGGATATTTAATTAATTTTGAAGTTAGGTTCAGATTTATTTGGTAAGTTTCGGGTTTTATATTGCTAACGAAATTACGAATTACGAATAAAATAACTTAACCTAACCTAACCTCAAGGTTAATTAAATATTTTTCGCACCTCATTTAATTTCCTGATGGTATACGGTCATTTATTCGGATTTGCTCTATAATATTATTTGTAATGATCTTTGAACAAGTCTTTTTCACTCTTACTTTCCATAATATACAAAACAAGTAGGCAGCAAGTGATGGAACACAATCCGCCGGTCTAATTTGCGGCAGATCGTGTAGGATGACTTTAAACGTCAAGTGCCGAGACGAACACGGCGTTTCATGAAATGCCTAGGCAGATTGTGCAACCTCAAGAATTTGCATGATATGCCGGCAGTTCATGTACTGCCTAGGCTTTTCACGAAATGACGGATTTCATCAAATGACTACGACATCTATACGTAATTTGGGGCGCTGAAACTGAATATGAGGTCAGAATTAGCCGATCAGTTAGGAATTTTGACATAACCTCAAAAAACACTCAAAAAATGCCCAAAAATTCAAAACAAATAAATTGAAAGCTTAAACCAAGAACTTTAAAACTAACATAACCTAAGCCAAGAACTTTGAACCAAGAACTCTAAACCTAACATAACCTATGGTACTAGGTGGAATAAGCGTAATAATATTTCACTTCCGGATACCAGCACCAAAATTTAGGGGTGAGATGAAGAGATATATTGCTTTGTAAATCCGTCGGGAGACACTCTCAGAAGTGACTAAGTCAGCTGTGATGACGTCATCAAAATGGCCGCTGTATTAATTTCTGTAAGTACAAATATCCCAAGAACTAATCAACGGATTCGGATGCACGACATCTCATTTTAAAGGTTTAAAGAAACATTCTACAAAAAAGGTAATAAGCAGTTATTACGTAAAAACATTAGTTTTAATTTTCTTTGCAGATTAATACAAAATGTTTAAATTTTTGTCATTTTTTTTTACAAAATTTAAACAGAACTGTAGGTATGCTGTAACCTAAACAAAATAACTTAGGGTATTCAATCGACATCCATTCGTGAGAAATGGTATTCACATGCACATAAAAGAATACTTCTGATACGACTTTTAAGGCAACGATCCCCTGTACACCGTTCCTTGCACTTGCAGGACACTAATTCTTGACAGTATTTGCTCACATCCGAAAGTGTTGTCCATAGAGGTTTGTATATTTTTCAACAACATTTTTCCATCCCCACTGGCAAAGACCATGTTCCTGAGATTTACAACTCAGGCAATGTTTTCAAATGTTACATTGAAAAATAGCCTATTCCAAGTAATGCAATAGTGTATCCGCAGATGGAGGAATATTTTCAATATTTCTACTTCATTGGGTAAAAAGTATCCTACGCGTCTGGTTAACTGTATCTGCTGTACTAGTAATCGTATCATACTTAAATACAACAAAACGCTCAGGTACAGAAATGGGCTATTAGGTGTTGGTACAATTGTTAACAGGCTGGAATAGTCCTGAAAAGCCTAATTAACATAACGAAATGTTTTCCACGCACTCTTCTTTCCAATACCAGAAAACAATGAAATTGTATCGGATCCTGTGAATGAGTGGAAAAATGAAATCAGTTCTTGTACTCCACGTGGAAGATTAGAATATAATTCATGAATCGGAAGATACTGCAAATTCTTCTCAGTTCCGTACTCAATCTAAAGTTCTTTGACTTCTGCAATATGTGGAAATGCAAACAGTGCCATAACAATGACATCTGCATCAACCGCCT
This sequence comes from Rutpela maculata, assembly GCA_936432065.2. Classification (NCBI taxonomy): domain Eukaryota; kingdom Metazoa; phylum Arthropoda; class Insecta; order Coleoptera; family Cerambycidae; genus Rutpela; species Rutpela maculata. Next base: position 44,191,131 of record OW386290.2, on the reverse strand, counting down.
TAATGATTACTTTACTGTGACCGTTCCTAGCTACATCCAGGGTGTGCAAAAGAAAACGTGCATCCACTTCCTCGTGGGATGAAGGTGACATGGAGGCCACGCTCTATTCACCACCAATGAAATTATTCTGTCCTTGTATGTGCAGTGTACTTGTTTTTCGTGACTTTGTATTGTAACTAAATCCCTTTCTACTCTCATACTCTTCACCGGTTTACTGAACTTTATATATACTTGTTACACGTCCTATAGGATACTCTTAGTAGTTTTCTTGTAAATAATTTTAGTTTTTGGACATTCTAAATTTTATGACACCAACTTTGTTGGTGAAACACTCGTTAGTATCAAAAAAAATATATATAAAAAAAGTTAGAAAAATAACATCCAACCTACCCGACCCTTGGATTTCAGGAATCGAATCGAACAATACTTTATTATAAATTAAACATTTAACCTGTGCCTCTAGGGAACCTAGCGCGGAGCCAACTAGAAAACCGCGGCGCGCAGCGCCGTAGTATTAGGAATATGGGCAGGGGCAGGTCTGGTTTGGTTTGAACGACAATGGGTGTAAGGATTAGAGTTGGATTGCAAGACAAAACTTTAGCCACTGGAGCATCATACATTAATACAAAAATTAAATATCTGTAATACATATATCATTCGAGAATCACATTTTAAAGATTAAATATGTTATTCTGAAACATATATTAGTAAAATATATAAACAAAGAAAACAATAATGGGAGGAAATAACATTTCCCAAGATTTCTATTTAAGTACAAGCGACAAAAATTAAGAAAACAATTATTTTTTAAAAGTTTTAAAGTTATTAATCAACTTTCTTATTTAATGATTGATTTTCTTAAAAATAAAAAGGTTCTTCCTCTAGCTAACGCTAACTTACTGTCCAAATTTCAATACAATCGGACTTCTCTTTCTTAAGTTATCATATTTACAATAAACGTGACGGATGGAAGGACAGACAGATCGACATTTTGAAAGTTGTTTAGAATTCGTTCACTAACGCAATGATATGAAAGTTTTTGTCGATATTTACTGTTTTAGAAATATGCCGATCAAATGCAAGATAACTCTTCGTTTTCGTATTTGCGAAGAGTATATCCCTAAATTAAATCTGGAACAAAGAAGGAAACAATTAGTGTATAGTGTAGTTTGTAGTGTGTGGTATAGTGAATACATAGTTGCAATATTAAATTAATAATAACAGGACAGCACAGAGTCGCGGTAATCCTTACTGAGCGAACCAAACTTCTCTATTAATTCTCTTCTCTATTAATTTGCAAATAAAATAAAAACTATTGTTTTTACGAAATAATTGCGTATTACCTTTTTTTGTAGAATATTCAATTATCTTTAAAATGAGACTTTGTTCATTCAAATCAGTTGATTAGTTCTTGAGATATTTGAACCTAAAGAAATTAGTACGGCGGCCATTTTGATGACGTCATCACGGCTAACTTAATCACTTCTGAGAGTGTCTCCCGACGGATTTACAAGGTAAAAGATGTCCACAACTCACTTCTAAATTTTGGCACTGGTATTCAGAAGTGAAATATTTTTACACAATTTGCTGCTTATTCCACGCACTATGGCAAGAGCTATAAACCAAGAACTTTAAACTAAGAATTCTTAACCCAACATAACCTGAGACAAGAACTTTAAACCAAAAACTTAATAGATTAAGACAAGACTGTTAAGTTCCTAAGACAAGACCTATTAAGGTTTAGAGTTCTTTGTGTAAAGTTCCTGTCTTAGAATATGTTACATTTAGAGTTCTTGGTGCAAAGTTCTTGCCTTTAGTTTTGTTAGATTTAGAGTTCTTGGTTTAAAGTGATTTGCGTAAAATTCTTGCCTTGTTTTCAGTAAATTCAATGTTGTTATGGAAATAGTGGATAAAGGTTTTCCATGGTACCTTGCATCATATGTTATAAGATGTTGGGCAAATGGAAATAACGTTAAAAAATTAAAATTCAACAATGAAATTGGCGAAGAGTGTTATTGTTTAGCAATACTAATGTTTCCGGAATTAATGCTAAAAAAGAGGTTAATGGAAACTGATTGTTCCGAAAGTCAAGAAGATGACAGTTAATATGAAGGTAGTGAATGTGAGTGTTCGATAAGAACTAAAATTCCCAATATTTGGAGAAATGTTAAACCTAATAATGTTATTAGAAATCTTGGTCTATCTTATGGTAGGAAAGAATATTTAGCGGCGATTATGGAAAAAGACAATTTAGTATCAAGTGATGTTCGTTCTAGCTCGTACAGAAAATGAGAAAAAGACTCTAGAAAACACTTTACACAAGGAAAAAACACTTGCTCTTATATTGTCATAATGAAGAAGGGTTGGTAAATATACTTAAACCTATCACATATAGATTTTAGATAAATATTTTTTATTCGATTTTTCGGAACCTCGAATTTACTGCAAACAAAACAGATGGAATTCGCATTATTTACACAGTTGTGCAAATTTCTTGTACTCATAGGAAGCCAAGTTTCCCACTTCAGTAGAGCTGCGGTTGCATGATGACGACGCCCGCGGTCCTGCTTTCCCAACCTGACCGGCCGCCGATACTGGGGTTTCCCTCCCCTGGATCGTAAACTCTTTCTCTACTTTTGCCATGACGGGATTTTTCTTACCTAGAAACTTAGTAGAAATAAATCATTGCCCGCCGTCGACGTGGATGTGTCCTAGTTGCAAAAATAGAAAAAGGAATAAATGGCATATGACAATCAAACAGAATAAATAAAACTATACAATTCTAAACAGCTCTAAGAAAAAAAAGTAAAAAATCATCAAGGGAGGGTGTAGGTAAATGTTAAGACCAAACGATGTTCCTCTCTAAACAGAGCAAATTTTTTCCTAAAAATGTCACTTTTCAGTAATATTTTCCTTTTGATACATACTCGGAACTTTAAAAGTTACCTATCTCCGCTTACTAGGGTTGATGAGAATATGTATTGAAATGATATTTCTTTATAAAGTTTACAGATTGCGCTTTAATTCTGACTACGGTATTGTGTTCAGCTCGTGAAAATACATCGGAAATTATATGTTCAGATATTGTGTAGAGCAAAGTCAATTTTTTTCATTACCCTATGATTCAGTCATTTTTGGGTACGTTTTCATCCTAAATATGGATTTTACAAGATACTCGATCGTCGCACATAAATTCTGACCTTGGATTCGGTTTCAGTGCTCTAGATTACGTATAGACATAATGATCAGTTCATGTAAGATTTTTATTTACTTATTTGGGATTTTTCGGGCATTTTTTAGGTGTTTTTTGAGGTTATGTCAAAATTCCTAACTGATCGGGCAATTCTGACCTCAGATTCGGTTTCAGCGCCCCAAAATACGTATGGAAATGGTGGTCAGCTCATTTAAGCTTTTTATTTACTTGTTTGTTCGGGCAGTCTTAGGGTGTTTTGCCTTCTAGCACTCGACATTTTTTTTTGTGTGCCTGTGTAATCTATGAATTGATGGCTGAATTAAACCAGTTGTTGCCGATAACCGCTGCGTACTTATTTGCGGATTTTCTGCCACACGAACTAAAACGTCTTCTTCTTGATCCACAGATAGTCTTTTTCGATTACCAACAGTATCACGTTTTGGGAAGAATGCAATTGTTTCTTCCAAATGATCAGAGAAGTTTTTAAATAACCTATGACCAGGTTGCCTTCTGTTTGGATACAGTTCTAAGTACCTTCGAGCTGCAGCACGACCACAAAAATTTACTTGCGGGTATACACAAACCATGTCTCTCGTTTCAGAAGTCGAAATAAATATATGGAGAAGGATTTTTTATAAAACGATATTAGAAATGAATAAAAAACACAACACTTAGTTAAATAAAACTCTCCACAACAACTAATTATGGTTTGAAAGATTAATTGTTTAACAAGTACTTTTTGTCTTTAAGCCTACTTGATAAATATGCTTCTTTATTTATTGTGATAATGCTGTGTCACAACGCCTACTTTTAAAAATTATTATTTGAAAAGGCTTTTAAAAAATTTACATGCAATTCTTGACTTGCACTTTTCTCAAAACCTGTTGTACTTAGAGACTTGAAACAAGTGTACCTTTTTAATTAATAAATGATGGAGGAATACAAACTTTATACGAAATTTGCGTTAAATGTATAGGTGGAAAAGTTACGGCCCTTTTAACACATTAAACATAGCATACGTAGCGCAATCTAGGAGCAAGACGAAAGTTGAAGGTGTGTTATGATTTCCCACCGCAAATAACCACAACCTACCAATTTTCATGATAAAATGTTAAAAAAATCATTAAATTACAAAGGAAAATAAAAAAAATAATTTTAACTCTAACACCCTGTATTTTTTTACCTATAAACATTTCATTAAGGCATTATTAGCTTCATTTTAATATTTTGACTCCTACTAACTACAGTTAAGTGTTGTATCATTACTTATGAATCACTCTGTATACAAGATTATCACATCATTCAAAACTGCCACACGATTTTGAAATTTATTGTTTCCTAAACGGATTGCCAAATTTTCTGGAATGAAAAACTATGCCGATTTTATTATTTTTTTCTTTAAATACAGGGCGTAACAATTAAGATATGTTTTTTTTTGTCGAAAATTTCAAAACGCCCTATTGGAATCACCAGCAGCAAAATTAAAATCTAATATAGGCACAATTGTAGCTTCATAACATTTTCGTTTTTGGTACACTTTTTCGTTCTTGCTATTAAGGGAGACATACGGAGTGAAAAAGAAATCGAACAAAATGTTTTTTATGCTCTTTTTTTTGCTTTTTAACCAATCTTAAAAACACACATATACAACAAAAAATGACATTAAGTTCTATTGCTTCTTTTTCATAATAATTTTCCTCAATAATTTCCAATACATGATTTTAAATAACATTTTTAATTGGTCATATCTTTCTAACCATGGAATGATTTAGCTCCACCGGCTTCTCAAATAAAGAGAAAGAATTCTTGTAGAAAATATCATTTAAAAAATCAATAAAGAATGAGGATAGAAAAATCCTAATTTATAAAGGTATCCGCCGTTTTAATTTCTTCACGTCTGCCATTTTGAACTCTTGGTTTTGAAGCCCACTAAATGATGCCAAGTTTAATTGAATTGGTTAAGTAGCGAAAATATGGCATCCAAAAATACTTCCCTTCGGTAATCGAGGTAGGTAAAAATTTTTTGTATTTTTTCAATTAAAAACAAAGTAAAAAAAGTGTACCAAAAACGAAAATGTTAAGAAAACATTGGATTAAATAGGATTTTAATTTTACTGCTAGTGATTTCTATAGAGTGTTTTGAATATTTGAAAAAGTAACGTAACTTTATTATTATGCCCTGTATTTAAACAAAAAATAATTTTCACTTAAAGCCGGCATTACATTCCATCTAGAAGAGTCCACCTACAAAACAAACAAAAAATAATTGAAATCAAACACACGGTTTAGAAGAAAGTCAATTGCAAAATCACGGCAAAGTTTGGATGATGCAATAATTTCTAAGTAATTTAATGACATAATATAAGACGTTCATAAAAGGAAATCCTATATATCTCAATAGAGGAACAACGAATTAGCTATGGAAATGTTTCATTGTAGAGGTTTAAAACTGGATCCAGCTAGACACGCAGGAACAAGTAGAGTACTTTCGACTTATTTAATTGTTGTTCCTGGTCTATCCTATTGAAATCTTGTTTAATGAACATTATTTTGAATCAATTATCATATAAGTTTTTGTTGTTATTTTTTGGTTTTTTCGATTTTTTAATTTTCCTCTGCTATAAAAGAGTCTCAGTGGCTCAGTACTTACGTGTTAGGCTTGAGACCACGGAGTCCAGGATTCGAATCCTGTCTACAGTATGAACGCTTAGTGAGGTTCTTAATGTATTACTGAGTGACAGCTGGCCTTGTCCACGAATGAGAAAGAGAACACGGCCAGTCGTTGTTATCTCTCCTGAGTTCGAGTCTCATCTGAAGCATATGTCAAAATCACAGGGAATGGTTGTGTTGTTGTCTGTGTGTGTGTGTGTGTGTGTGTGTGTGTGTGTGTGTGTGTCCTGTTTAAATGGTGAAATAGCTATGGCTAAACTCTCTCAACAGGGGTTCAACAGCATCAGTTTTAGGTATTGTGCTCTTTTTATTATACACCAACGACATTGATATTTTAACCTCAGAGGCATCTTTTATCATGTACGCAGATGATAAATGGATTATCTTGTCAGATAAATCTGATATAAGGTAGAAATCTATTAACAATAATGTGTTGAAATTGTTAAGCAATTGGTATTCGTCTAATACATTACATTTAAATATCGAGAAAACACATTTTATGACACAATAGACAGAAAAAATGTGCAACTTTAAATTTGAATGTTAATAAGACACATGAACAAATTAGTACTACCGAAAAGGTTTATTCTTTTAACGTAAAAATCAAAAAGATTTTTAAGTATCATAACTACAAAATATACTCAGACTCTCGGGACTCTCTAGGCCTTAAAGTCAGATTAAACTTTTACAATATTTTAAATTAGAACTTTGAGAATTTCTTGTAAATAAACGTTTGTACTATCACTGAATATACAGGGTGTAATTAGTTTCATGTCATTAAAAAAACTGGTAATGGGGATCGACTAGACAAACAAAAAACTTTTATGACTTTTTCCCGTAGGGGCACTTGACCTGACCTGGTCAACAATTTGAATATTAGAGTAAGAAACATTTAAGAACCACTGCCTTTCTGGATCAATGGATGTATAATTCTCGTCGGCACGCGACGGCCCGCGGTTTCAAAGCAAAGAAGGGCGGCACCTTTGATGACCGCCTCAACGGAACCAATTATAAAAATGTAAATAATTCGTCATCTCTTTTTGCAGAACTGCAAGCAAATGATGGGCGTAGAGGTTTAAACTCAGCATTTCTTTACATGTGTGTTTTTTTAATTTAGAACAAAATATTGGAGCTTTTATTATTGTTTATAATTTTTCAGATTTAAATATGGTTTATTAACATTTGTAACCTAAATGAGTGTTCTGGGTTAAAAGCTTAAAAAATGAGAAATTATTGCATAACATTGGGAAATAAAGAGTTAGACAGCTGAGATACGATAACAGAATACAATTATGTGTATTTTAAGTTAGGAAAAATCTGATTTATTTAACGAATTGCCGATCAAGTATCGAAAACTAAAATATTCGATAAATCTAGAACTGACAAAATTATTGTTGATTTACATAAATTGTTCGTAATGGCTTCCGTCTGCATCTATACACGTTTCGACACTTAGAACTAAGGACATACGCACTCCGTTCAACACACTTGGTAAATTAGGATCATTTTTTATGGTTTCTATGCACATTAAAATACCACATTGAACGGTCAACTAACGTTATCAATAAAGAAAATAAAAATAAAAACTTGATCGAAAATCCAAAAAGCAACACAAAAAGAATGAACAAGTAGTGTCTGTACGTAATCAAGAACTTAACGACTTGAACGGTAAGTCAATAAAATAAATCTTAACTGTAAATACGTGCCCCAAAATTAAAAAAAAACGAAAGCAACATGCAAAAACAACGAACGGGTTCGACGTGTGTACTTAACGAAGTGCCCACAGAAACTAAAATATTGCACAAGGGAGAGTATAGTTTTCTTCAGATCTACTAAGCACTCAGAAAACGCCTACGTCTTTCACCTCTACCGCACCGCTAAAGACCTTACCTTAAAAAAGTGTGATAATCAACTTGTGTCCTCGCCGAAGCGCCGTCTCTGACAAAGGAGCGCGACACTTCGAAAGAGCCGTATTACCGTATTTGATGGTTAGAGGAGCCGACATACGCGAAGATAAAAGCCTATCCCAACATTCCAGCAGTTCTCAAACATATTACTGAAAATTTTCGAAATTTTTGTTTATTTATTTTTTCTAAAACTATGGGTTTTAGACACCATGTTAAATAAGGTTTTTTTGTTCGTTTAATCGTTCCCCACCACCAGTTTTTTTAAGGACATGAAACTAATTACACCCTGTATGTTAAATTAGATTTCAGCAAGTTTGTGATGATTACGATACAATTGGTTTGTCTTAAAGGAAAATAAATGTATTATTATTCTTATTATTATAGTATAAAGTGATAAAATTTAAAAAAAATAAAAAATTATTGCACGTATGCAGCGCAACTCTACTTGAGGTAAATTTTCATTTTTTTTTTTTTTTTTTTTTGGTGTAGCAAGTTTATCAGATATGGAAAAATATGATTTTTAAAGTGTGCCTTACACTATTTTGTTTCCGATTCTGGAAGCCGCAATAGGCCCACTCCAATTGGTCTTTGCACAGAGAAGTGTTTTCTTTAAATAAAAAGCTAATATCATTTCCGGTCAAATACAAAGTCATAAATATATATACTCCGTATTTTAAAAAATGGGAACTAAAATATTATTTTTTATGTAGATCGGTTAACGAACAAGGCAGCTATAGTCTTACGGTATGTTTGAAATTCACATATTATACTATACTGCTAGCTTTATCTCACACTTAACATTTCTAATAACTATGCCAATAAATCATTTTAATACCATTTTCTCATGACTTTAGAGTTAAATATTTTAATTACGTTATTTATAGGCTAACATTATCTTCAGCATAATATACCGTAGCATAAACTTAAATATCGCGTGTTCTTAAATGAGTTCATTCCATGTAATTAATATTAAAACACTACCGAAGCGGGATTATTAATATTTTGACACAAATTAGTGAACCACAATTAAATGTCCATACTCATCCATCACAGCTAATGCTAATGCAATGAATTCGAAGAGTGCGAAAATATCAAAGAAAGGAAAGTATTTGTAGAAGTGGATTCGCCAGACTCTTAAGTGCATTTTATATCCTTGAAAATAGGACCCAAACTGGGATATTTAAAAGAACACACTTCTTTTAAATATCTCAAAAATCTTTTGAGATGCACATACAAATGTAATGCTATTTAAATTTGATAAAGATTATTATTAGAAACTCGAACCGATTCTAAGATTCGCAGTTCTCAGGCCCGTACTGAGCCCCTATATTTACGACATGTAAGATTACCTAGAAAGAGCTTGGGCTCTCCACGAAGGATAGTAGTTGTGGGGTTCCACATAATCAAAAAGAATATATCAAATAATTATTTTAATCAGTTAGAATGTAAGAATAACCCTCTAAAGGAGGTAACGGCCCTACAAGGTCTATATGGATGTGTTCGAACCGGCCTTTAGGCATATCAAAATTCCCTATTGGAGCCTTTGTATGCCGATTGATCTTAGCAGTTTGACAATTAATGCAAGTTTTGGTCCATAATGTGCAGTCAGAATTCATCCTGGGCCAAAAATAATTATCAGAAATTAATTTTTAGTAGCGCGAATACCTGTGCGAACTAAGTTATGAAAAATATTAAAAACAATACGGCGCAAAGCCTTGGGTACATAAGGACGACATTTAGAATTAGAGACGTCACACCAAACAAGCTCTGCTGAAGCAATATTAATTTTTAAAATTAAAAAGATATGTACTTTATTATGTTTATTCTCTTGTGATTGTAATAGAGAGGTAAGTTCTGATTCGTTCGACTGTGCAGTTTTGAAAATAGTTAAATTAAATTCGTTCGAATTAATAGCAGACATTTCGGTTTACTAATGAACAATCGTTCAAACGAGACATTGTATCTGCGACGACATTGTGAGCGCCTGGAATGTGTCGAATCCCATTCGTAAACTGTGCTATGTATTCTAAGTGACAAGTTTGTCTGGAGGTTCTCTCCGCCTTAGGTAACTGCACTACAGTAGTCTATTTCAGAATAGATCTCTTAGTTCCTCCGATTGTACAAATTGCTTTTAGAGCTACAGATCCGACAAAAAGGATCGTCCTTCAATCTTATTGTATGTCGATGCTTCTTTAGATGACAGTGTCCTATTACCACGCCTACCATGTGTCATATTATTACCCTATTGAGCTCAGGTAATCACTTTACGGGAAAAGTCAGTAGACGCACCTTTACAAAAGGCCTTAACTTTCTCATTCAGGGAATCTAAGTTCAATAGTTGTTGAACCGTGCCTAGTCCTGTAACTTTGACTATATCAGACTTCTTGGCAAAGCAAAGGCTGGCTCAAGGCCCGGGAAAAATATTCTTGATATCCTTGCTTCGCCAAACGGTCTGCTCCTTCAGTGCCCTTCACAATATTGTGTCCAGGTACACATATGAACTTGGTTGATTTGTGTTCACACAGCTCTATTAAAATATTTTCGGTATCAACTTGAAGGTCACTTTGTTCAAGTAAGAGCCCTCAGGCCGCCTTGCTGTTACTGAATATATTTGAATATTTGATTTGATATATTTGAAAATTTTGGACAAAAAAAATGTAGGGGATAAAAGTGGTTGGTAGAGGAAAACGTCAGTTTTTATTCTATTGTGTCAACAATAGAATTCTGTCCAAAATTTGCTTCAGCTCGTCAAAATATTTCAAAAAATTACATGAGAACATTAGGTCTAGACGTTTTTTTTGTGGACTTGTGTAATTAATACAAAAATCAATTGTTATTAAGGAGGATGTTCAAAATGTTCACCATTCATTTCCACGAATGCATTAATACGTTTCGCATCCAACCATCTAGCCCTGTTCAATACGTCAGACAGACTGAATTAAATGTGCAAAGAGTTAATGCATTTTCTGTGTGTTTGATAAACCATATATATTTATACTGTCTGCATTTAATTCTATTTAGAAAAAGGTTCAATAGTAGAAATCATCGAGTATGTTCAGTAAAATGGTAAAACATACGACCCAATTAGTCTATCGCCAAGGATATCAACCCATACGTTTATCTTCCCTGATATCAAGACATAAATAATGCCTAGTATCTTCGTCTCTATAAACGTGACTCTAAATGGAAGTTAATATTACTTTCCCGAATGGATCCTGCGCCTGAGAATAGACTTATATATAAAAATATCTTTCAACACTTTTTTGGACAATCCAGCAACAAAAGGTGATTAAAATCTTCTGTATTTAGATCTTGTACCATTTGAAGATGATGATGATGAGAGTAATTGCTTATACAGTTTACCACACACATTACAATATGAAATTCCCTTCTGAAAAGCCATTTTTTCTATGTTACTTTGCGGATTACAGATTAACCAAAATATTCAAAACTCTTTCCTTGGTTTTCACTATCTCGTCTAGCTATTTCATCTCGCGTCATTCCTATAAGTTTTTAATGTACCATGCTTTCTTCAACGCCTTTGAATGGAGATCCATGTTTTGTTGCTTATTACGATTTAAATTCTTAGTAAGGCTGAGGAAAGAATGAGCTACGATATATCATTGAAAACAGAATAATCTACTTTCGAATGGTAGAATAAAAAATTAATATAACGTTGAAAATAAGAAAGGCTTGTGTGCCAACAACCTTGTGATAAATTTCATAAATATTGATTCGCTAATTTCAGCGCTATCGGATCCTCATACATACATACACACATACATACACATAGCCTTTTTTTTTAAACCACTTATTCGTTTTCTGGGACCTTAAAACGTAAAGATCTGGTCTAATCTCAATTTTCAAATTTGAAAAAATTTTTATGGGGGAGGTTAAGAAATGTGTTACGTAACGTAATGTAAACTCTACAAAGATGGATGGTTATTTTTACTGCTCATGTTGTGCAGTGTTACTAGATGGCCTAAGTAAGTAGTTTTATTTAATTACCGAGTAACGGAGCAAGACCACAACAAAAATTGGTCAGGCTTTTTAAACCCACAATATATCACCTGGTAAAATAATGAATCTTATACTTCTAACACCCTGTTTGCAGCGTAAAAAATTTTGAATGTCGTAGGATTGTAGTAATATCAGAATCAGCTGTGTTTGCGAATCCGCGAATTAAATGAGCACAATAATTTCATTTCGCTGCCCAATAAACAAAGGACAATGTTAAAAATAGCTGATTTTTGGCCCCTATCCCGGAACGCATAAAACCCAAAGAAAATGGTTGAAAAAGGCTCAAGATTAATAAAAATATATCTTCGTGGTACCAAAAGCCTGGGGAAAGTTTTATTTCACCCCTAAAAACATAAAATCAACCACTAAAATGCTATAAATAATAGCTTATACTGAATGTGAAAATTATATTTATTTTATGATAACTAGTAGGTATCGATTCAATAGAGATAACAAAAAGGTAAAAACTACCCCTGTCCACACCTTATTCGGGGGATGGAACGCCGTACGCAGCATGTAATATTAAAAAAATAGGTACCAACGTGATTAAAAATGTACAAAATGATTTTTTAATATTAGTTGAGCCAGACCTTCAACTGATCCGACCTCAGCATCCCCATTTTCAAAAACAACCCCTATAAGGGGTATAATAAAAAATAAATAATAAATTATTATATTATAATTATTACATTATTATACATATATGTAGGAGTAATTATTTTAGAAGAATGTTTATTAAATCTTCAGAGAGTTTCACATTATAATAATATAATAATAATAATAATAATAATAATAATAATAATAATAATAATAATAATAATAATAATAATAGACTAGGCTGACATTCGCCTTTTTAAGGTCAGCTGGGCTTAAGTCGGAGACCGAGGGATTCATTGTGGCCTGTCAGGATGGTGTAATAAACACCTTGGTCTACCGGAGCCGCGTAATGGGTGTAGAGGTCCCTGATACCAACTGCAGGACCTGCCGTCAGGCGCCGGAATCGCTGATGCATTTGCTTTCAGCATGCCCGGTATACGCGATTTCGGCCTACATCCACCGCCATAACGCGGCTTTACGAGTGCTATACTACCACCTACGGCACTCGTATGGGGTAGACCAAACACCAGTGCTGCCTTACATCCCCGGAGATATTGAGTCCGTTGTCGAGAACGAGAGGTGCCGAATTTATTGGAACTACTCGTTTCCGACCGTCAGGCTAATTCAAGCCAACAAGCCTGACATAGTCCTCCTCGACCATCAGAACAAAGTGATGTTTGTCATCGAATTCTCAGCACCTGCTGAGACAAATATCGCTTTGAAGGAGGGGGAAAAACGGTCCAAATATCGTGATCTCCGGTATGAGCTCCAAGTGCTGTACCCAGGCTACTCTGTCAAGATGGTCGTCCTAATAATCGGCGTACTCGGAGGGATGAAGCCTTCGCTGCTCTCAGAATTGAAGATCATACCGGCCTGTCAGAATTCGGCAGAATGGTTGGCAGGCCAGATGCAGAAGGCGGTTATCTTGGGGTCCCTTCGTCTACTTAGGGCACACGATTTAGGTATTTGCAGTCACTAACTCCACAGGTCGTGGAGAGTGGCTGCAAGGAATTCGCCGGCGCGGCTACCGTGAGGTGTCGGAGGCCACGGAAGTCCTGTCCGGCAGCGGGAAAACCGAAAAAAAAAAAAAAATAATAATAATAATAATAATAATTAACAGTAAGATAAAAAAATAGCAAAAAAAATGTTGAATGTAAAAAGGATCACCTCCTCGTGGTGCATACTGGCGAACACAATAAGTGGCCAAATGATCCTTCTTTGGAAGTATCCATTTACATATTTACTGTACCCTTTTCTACAACAAGTGATGCTTACTCAGATGTACCTTTATATGGAATAATATAACGGAGAATAAACTAATATCATTTTCAACCCCTTACAGTGATTATCTATTAAATGCAGTTATCTATAGTGCCTGTCATCCCTAAACTGGAGTTGGTGTTGATTCATTTTAATAACCTAGTTTCTTATTTTTTAGTATTTGTAGCGGTGAATACGATTCTACCACCAGAATAGGGTAGTTTGGTTGTTTTCGAGGTTGCTAAATAACTCGCTATTTGTTCTTTATTAAAAAAATGTGTTGACTAAAACCATAAAGATTTATTGTAATATTATGTGCGGTAAATATTTTTCATAATGATAATAAGAATACTCACGTCAAGACAAAGTGAATGTCTGCCTCTTTTACTAGTATAAAATAATTTGGTGCATTACTAAGTGTTGCGACATTTTTTTGATACTGTGAATAGAATTGCACCCCGAATAGGGTAGTTTGGTGATTTCCAGGGACGCTAACTAAAGCGCTATTTTGTAAGCGAATAATATTTCATACCCTTATAGGGGTTGTTTTTGAAAACAGAGATGTTGAGATCAGGAACAGTTGAAGGTCTGGCTCAACTAATATTAAAAAATCATTTTGTACATTTTTAATCACCTTGGTACCTATTTTCTTAATATTAGATGCTGTGTATCTCATTTCATCCCCCGAATAGGGTGTGGATGGGGGTAGTTTTTACCTTTTTTGTTATCTCTATTGAATCGATACCAAATAATTATCATAAAATAAATATAATTTTCACATTCAGTATAAGCTATTATTTATAGCATTTTAGTGGTTGTTTTTATGTTTTTGGGGGTGAAATAAAATTTTCCCCAGGCTTTTGGTACCACAAAGATGTATTTTTATTAATCTTGAGCCTTTTCCAACTATTTTCTCTGAGTTTTATGCGTTCCGGGATAGGGGCCAAAAATCAGCTATTTTTAACATTGTCCTTTGTTTTTTAATTGTCATTTCTACAACAATTTTGTTTTTTTGCTATTTTATTACATTTATAAAAAATTTAATAAAACAAAACAGTTGTATAACGTTTAAATTTTGCTTGTTGGGTTTGTTGTAATATTTTTATAGGGTCATTCCATGCCAAATCAACCAATAAAAATAAAATTTTGAAACTTGACTTCTCCGATTTTGATAATTTTTGGTGAAAATATTGTACCTGTCAACAACATGAAAATTTCAATTTTTTAATTTTTTTTGATTATTGGTTCTTCAGTAATAAGTCTTTGAAAATTAAAAGAAAGTCAGTAATTTTGGAAAATAGGGATTTTTAAATCACAATATCTCCAAAACGGTAAGAGATATAAGGGTGAGACAAACGCCAATTTATGGTGTTTAGGCAATATTTTTCAATTTGAGGTTAAAAAATGTTGTAATCTGAAATTTAAAGGTCGAGGTCAAGGGCACAAATGTAAAAGTAATTTTTCTCAAAAAGCATATTTTTGAAAATTATTTAAAAAATTGTATTTGTCCCTAGTGGTCATATCTACCATTGCATACAATTTCAAAGTGGGGCAACAACGGGAACATTGTACAAAAAAATATTATTTTAGGACAATGTGTACTTTCAAGACACTAATCGCAAAGTTTAGTATTTTATTTTGCAATTTATAATTTTGAATTTATATATATATATATATCAAAAGAGTTGTTATTATTAGTCTTGGAAATAGGTTTGTGTAACTCCCCCACCCCCCACGTTTCCCTGCCACAACCACTTTTGTCATACATGATAACATGATTGCGATAATAAGCATAATTAAATACTAAATGGGTAATATATAATGAAATATATTGTACATAAAAAAATAAACATTTATTGGTGGTACACTGCGTGGCATATAAATATAGTACAGCATTTGTGAACTAAAAACCATTAATTAAATTTATTGGTAGATTGTGATGTTCTCTCAAGCTTCTGAATATTACTTTAACTGTCTAGACATCGTTATTGTTTGAAATACTGATTTGTGATAGATCTTATTGTCAAATGTGACCAGTCTAGTTTTCTTTGTATCGATAAAATCGAAGTGTACCACATTAATATGACAAAAATTTGTTTGTTTAATAATTGTTATTTATACAATTTTGAAGCCGTATCAGATAATGCCATTTCAGCTTCACTAAGCTTGTAGACCCTTCCAGTTTCAGTGACAGGATCCACTTTGAGTAGTATTCTTTTTGGGTTGACATTTAAAACATCAGTTTTATTTGGATACAGAAATGATCGGGAAGGGCCACTTGGATGTAATGATTGTCACCTCCTCAGTTTCGTCATTTTTACCTAGTACACATCCTAGCCACCAGAAATCATCATACATGGCAGTGACAGAGCCAGAAATTTCCTCAAATTCAATACTAGGTAAACCATCTCTAAGGTTAAATTCAGTACTCTTACTGATATTTGAATAGTTTTCCTCTCAAAACCTCATCTTTCTTAGGTATGAAACAATGGTATTGTTGAATTCCATGAACAGGTTTCGCTTTATCAAATCTGCTTTGAAGAGATAAAGCATTCTGCTGATGGTCATCATCTGTGCAATAAATAATATTAATATTTTTTATGCTCTCAGTCACAAAGTTGTATAGCTGTCGAGGTGTTAAAATTTGATCAGAATAAGGTCACTGTAGGCTTGCTTTCGCCGCAAGTCATTTTACAGTTCGACCTAGTCCATCACATACATTTTTGCCATGACTGGTAGCAAAAAATGCCATTCTGCTTTTACGCTATAATAATCAGACTCGTGAAAGCACAGATTTAACATATTTTGTCGGTTTTTATCCATTGCTCTATTGATAATATTAAGTAATATAATTTAATTTAATTCAAAATGTTCAAAACCTGATAAATATACATCTAAATAAGCACTATCCACGGCAAACGACGGGTCTAGACTAGTCGCGCGCCAGGTCTGAGCGGCGCGGTTAGGCGATATTTTATACAGCGCATGTACCAACACTTTTATTATTTATTTACTTAATTATTTGTCGTCGCCCCACTTTCATTATTTGCACAGAGGTACAGGAGAATTCAGTTAATGTTGCTTAAATTTTTGAGTTGAAAAAAAAAATTACTTTTTTAGATAATACCATTTGAGTATTTATGATCTTGAGAGTGACCTTGAGACAAAGAAATTATGTCCATTTTTTAAATAGAAATAAACTTTAGTCCATAAGCTACAAAACGAGTGCTTACACAAAAAATTTCTTCTTCAACATCCTGAGATAATAATTATTAAATATACCCCTGTTGTGATAAAATGTGTTAATTTTTTATTTTTTTGAGTCCTATAGAAAAAAAACTACTCGTCAGAAAAATTTGAAATTCTGGATTTTTAATACATTGGAGGGGTTAAACATGTGTACCAAAATTCGTTAAAATCCGAGAGGTCATTTTTTTTTGCTTGGTTGATTTGATATGGAATGATCCTATAGATTTATTACTTCTGTGTATAAAAATATCTCATTTTGTGTATGAAATTAAATAATATTTAGCAATATGTTGATTTTTTCAGAATAAATATTATGGAAAATATTGTATCAATAATCACTTGGGTAAACGTTCTTAAATATGATATATCATTAAATGAATTAAAATAATTTTAACAAGGAAAACAATAAATCTCATTCTCAAATGAGAGCCGAAGTTCTGGCCCATAGCCAAATCCATCTAGTGCAATTTACATCTAGAAATTTACCTGCTTTTACGAACAGAAGGATTTAATAGCGACTTTGTCAAAGGACAAAAGTGATATTCTTTTGCAATTTGACACTAAACTCACACGAGGAAGTTCACCGGAGATAACGCTCTCTGGCCTTTTGATGGTGTCCTGTGATTTCAGAACTTTAAAATGCCTTGCTTTGTTCTGCATATACATATATAAGTTTTTAGGTTTTCAATGGCGTAATATGAATAATATGAATTCAGAGTGAAGTACCGCGTAGTCAGTAAGCCCCTAGAGGGAGTGTGGTTGTCGAAAGAAAGTTTCGTCAAAATCATATCCACTATTCTCAGGTTCTCGTTGACAGATGCCTCCCGCGTGGCTGATAAGTCCCTAGAGCGGGCGTGGTAGTCTAAGCAACATTTCTTCAATATCATATCTACCATCTTCAGGTTCTCGTTGGCAGGTTCCCAGTTTGCTTCTCGTTGTTCAAACTGTAGTTAGTGTTCCACTTCTAGGTGCTTGCTCCGGCTTATATTGTCTCACGCAACTTGCTTTCGTTAAAACTGTCTTGATGTATTCCACGTGAGGCTTATTGTACGTTGCTGATTGGTTTTTATTAGTTGGGAGGGGATTGTTAGGGTGTATTGAGGATGGCTGTTTTGTTTGTGTTTTCGGATACTACTAATATAAAGAATTGGCAAAGTACAGCAGGAGCCGAGTAGGGAAGTTTAAATTGTAGGAGTGTCTGACAGACCGTGGAGCAGTGTGATAGTTGTGTGGAGGGGGGATTTGTTGGCCATTCTTAGGATTTTGTTAAGCTGTATTTAGATCCTATTTTACCTCGTGTTGGAAATGAGGGGATATCAGACTGGGGACGCATAGGTGAGGATAAGGCTCAGGTAGAATTTGTATATAAGGGTTGCGAAGTGGGAGAAGCTTTTAAGGAGGAAAAATAATGCAGTTTACACCTCAATTTGCTGGTTGCGTTATCTACGTGCTTCTTAAATCTTACTTAGCAATCTAAATTCACTCTCAGATAATCAGAGCACTGAATGGTTTCTCCTTTTATCATAATTGTCTTGCAACCTTTTGATGATGTAACCAGTTTGAGTCTTCGGAAAGTTGTCGGACAAACTCCAGCTCTGGTAGAACTCTGCTCTTCTCTTGGTGTGGTTTTGTAATAAGTCAGTCATTAGGTCTGGATTTTTGGACGTTGTTAGTACCGCTGTGTAATCTGTGAAGAGACACAGCGTCGTTCTGTGATCTGTGAGCTATGGAATGTCATTGATGTATAGGTTGAAGAGTGCCGGCTTGAGAGATGATCCTTGGAGTATGCAAGAAAAGATAGTTTGTCGAGAAGAGTACGCCTTGTTGACTACAATTCGCAATTGTCGGTTGGGATATATGACTGGATCATGTTGATGATACGAGTGGAAATTCCCGTGATGTGGAGTTTCAAAAGTAGTCCAGGATGCCAGATTTTTCGAGGTCTAGGGCGATAAATTCTGTAAACAGACCTCGATTGAAGATAGCTATGATGATTCCACCAACCCGAAAAGCTAGTGGGTAGTCGAGTGGCTGGTACAAAAACCATTTTGAAATACAATCAGTACGCCTTTGGATTTAAGGTATTCCCGGACCCGACTAGGACCTCAGATGTTTGCTATGTAGTAACGTTTTTCGTGGTGTGCTGCTCATACTCTGGGGCCGATAGCACGTATGCTCGTCTGACCAATTGTAGACACGCCATATTTTTTAATAGTCTTACCTAAATACTTTAAATTTATCACTTTAATATTTGTGGCGCAACAATACTGTGTTTTTAAAACACACATATTTGAAGTGGAAAAAGTTATGTTTCTGGTTAAAGTCATAAAAATCAGCCTGCATGAAATGAATACTGTGTTTTCTTTAAGTATCGTTAAATCAATGGCTTTGTTCATTTTAGTTAGGGATTGCATTACCGGTTAACCGGTTAACCGGTTAACCGGTTATTAGGACAAAAAACACATGAAGGTAATTACCGATTATTTTAATTTTTTACCGGTTATTTCGGTAAATTCTGAACTTACGATATGTCACGTATTCAACGTATCTATTTATGTCACTGACTAGTATTCACTAAATACAGAGTGATTGTCCCAACACCGAGCACTTTTAACAATAAATATATAATATTATAAAAAGTAAACTCCAAACACCAAGCCCCAAGAAATACAAGAGAGGCATTGACAATATCTTACGACAGAAAATTGAATATTTCACTGCCGCAAATATCCTTGGAATACATTTAGAATTATGTTATTACCAATTCTTATTAACTTATTGACCCACCAATATCGATTGAAGAAGGGCATCTTCAGCTGGGGTATTCTATGCACAAATATCAGACGACTAACAGATATAGCTTTGAAAAACTAACCCTTTTAACAGGCTATTTTAAAAAATATATTGTATTTTTAGATTAGGTATTCAGTAAATGCCATATTTGAGTTTATGTTTATAATTTTTGTTATTTAAGTGGATGTTTTTGTTATTTACAGAATAATTATTTATTTAAATTTGTTTCATTTATATTTTTTCCTTTTGATAAATTAACTCCTATATAAAAAAGTCTGTTTGACAGTCACATTTTTGTCACTTTGACAGCGATAAAAAAAGGTGCATCGTTTTTAATCACCGATAAAAATGCCTGTTCCTCAAAAGCAGAGTACATGTAGTAGTCGCACGTCACTTTGAAATCTGTACTGTCAGCTATAATTTTTAAGTATTATGGAAACTATACTGTACAATATGAGTCGTTTTGGGAAAATTATAATTATTTTTAATAAATTATTGTTGTTGTTCGTTCACATATTCTGTCGTTAATTTATCTTGCCAAAAAACACTCGAGCTATTCTTTTATGGATAAAGGACCCCGCACACCATATAGGGAGATTTCTGCCCCCAGTCAAATTTAATCTAACCCACGTAAAAATGTTCTTTTGAACCCCCTGAACAAATGTTCAAATGCAGCCAGGTCCGAAAAGGTCTTCGTTTCGAGATATGGAGCCCTAAAGATCGTTCCAAATACGTTTTAAAATTGAAAAAATTAAATTAAAGTTGGCTTTGATTTATGGAAATTCAGAACTGCATAATTAATTCTTAAATAACACCATATTTCTTACTCATGTTAATGACACCGTGGGTCTTCAATGGCTTCGCTGCAGTTTTTTCAATTCAAGAATAAAGTTGTGATACTTTTTTTTTAAATAAAAAACTTCTGTTAAGTTCTGTGGCTCAAAATCTTATGATAAATTATTGTTCTCCGAGCTTCCTGGGATTGGAATTGTTCTTTTTTTTATCTGAACTTTCAGAGTGTATCATGTTTTTTATTTTAAATGCCCATTAAATGGGCAATTTAATCAGGTCCATTGATTTTTATTTGAACTATGATTATGGAATTTTCTGTGGTAACCTTACCTAAACAATTTCGATCAGTAATTCGTGTCCACGTAGGTACTCAGAAAATTCCGATATTTTTTAAAAAATAACACTCTCTTTCTTGGATAGTAGGAAATTCAATGAATCAAAACAATGTCATTATTGACAATTGAAAGAGAAATAAAAAAGTGTGAAATAAAACTTAATATTTCGTTGTTTTACTATTGATTTCTATGGAAACAGCAATATAATTTAGTCATTAAGACAAGGTAACTGAGCGATTTTGGATTTGGAACGATCTTTAGGGCTCCATATCTCGAAACCAAGATCTTTTCGGACCTGGCTGCATTTGAACATTTGTTCAGGGGGTTCAAAAGAACATTTTTATGTGCGTTAGATTAAATTTGACTGGAGGCAGAAATCCCCCTATTTGGTGTGCGGGGTCCTTTCTTTTTAACTCAAAATTTTTTCCAATCAGTAATTTTGCTCGAAAAACTGACATTTGACAAAATCACTCGACCTCCGGTCTCGCGATTTTTTCATGTCAGTTTTTCTTATAAAATCACTGATTTGGCAAAATTATTTCGTTACGAAGAGAAATTTATCCGATAAAAAAAAGCTCTTGTGATCTTACTGTTGATAAAAAACCTTTTGTTTGTTCATTATATTAAGTATACGTATATAAAAAAATGTTTTTTGTTAAATTAAGATAATTTTGTACATGGAAAAAGACAATTGCCATTTTCGCCACCCTAATCACCCATTCTAAAAATTACCGGTAAATACCGGTTAACCGGTTATTTACATTTTTATTTACCGATTTACCGGTTATTAAAACTTCCGGTAAATTGCAATCCCTAATTTTAGTTTTTCATAGTTCCTAATTAGCGATTTCATTTTTAGTTTTTCTTAAACTAATATGATATTAATTTCCTCCACACACTATTTTTCAACTCATTTTCTCACTATGAATTCAACAACACTGCATATTACATCCTTGAAAACCTAAAAACTAACATATGTGTATGTAAGTATATTTAGAACAAAACAAGGCATTTTAAAGTGCTGCAGGATGT
The DNA here is from genome assembly GCA_936432065.2 of Rutpela maculata. NCBI lineage: Eukaryota > Metazoa > Arthropoda > Insecta > Coleoptera > Cerambycidae > Rutpela > Rutpela maculata. The sequence goes on along the minus strand of OW386290.2, from coordinate 44,169,283 downwards.
ACATTATCTTTTTAAAATGAGTTGAAAAATAGCGCGTGCCATTTTAGATTTTACAGAAAATAATATTAATAATTTACAACTTCAAAAATTTCAAAAATCTGATATTATATATGATACGAATAATATTTAAAATATTGAATTCCTCTAAATACAAACAGAACAATTTTAATTGAGGACGATCATAATACAACAATTAGAATAATGGAAGTTGGTGATTAGCCTTAGTCTTAGTCTGGGTCTTAGGTAAAGGATAAAAATAGAAATAACCAATTAATAGCAATACATTATTATGACATGCAATAGTACAATTTGAAGGTATTACTAGATATTAAATGGAAATAATAGAAAATAATTGAAATATTGACACACAATGCAATGCCTTAAAATGATAGCTATTTATATTGTAAGTGCCATATGAGGTATTTTATAGCGCGCGTCCGAACGGGTCTCGCCGGTTAAGTATATGGAATTGGGCCCAGCCGCTTATTGGGCTATTCATTCACATGAATGTTGCTTATGACTAGGAATGATCAATAAAATATACTTATAATAAACCACTAACCATATTACCAGAGTTATGAGGAAAGCAACCCTTAACTTTAAAATTAATTTATTGTTACTTTTTTTTACATTCCTATTACGTCATACTCGGCATGTATGGACGAAATTATTTCAAACTTATTAAAAAAATGTATGAAGCATAATGTGGAACCGTGTACTTATAAATGAGGGCATCTTTCCAGATAAACTTAAAAAATCTAAAATAATACCTCTGTTTAAGACTGGAAACAAGACAGATATTGATAATTACAGACCCATTGCGATCCTAAGTACTTTTTCTAAAATTTTTGGAAAATTTCTTTCCAAGAAGATTGTACATTTTTTTACGAAATTTAACTTATTTAATGTCAATCAATTTGGCTTTCGTGAGGGACTATCAATATCGCACTGTTTAAATAAGTTCTTAAATGTATTACAAGATAAATTAGACAATCACCATCAAGGCATTGGTATATTTCATGATTTGAGTAAAGCGCTTGACCTAGTAAACCATAATATACTCTTAAATAAATTTAATAGATACGGTGTTAGAGGACAGGCATTAAAGTTATCTGGAAAATCGATCTCATTATGTCAATATTGGTCATGTAAACTCCGGATCCCTTATCACACAAATAGGCGTACCTCAAGGATCCGTTTTAGGGCCTTTATTATTCATTATTTATATTAACGACCTCAATTCAGGTAACATTTTAATGTTCGCAGATGATGCGTCGATCATTATTGGTAACAAAAACCATGAAACCAGTGTAGGTTACTGTAATAAACAATTGCAAAATATTTACACTGGGCTTATTGATAATAAGCTAATACTAAACACTAATGAATCAGTTTTCATCAGATTTAACTATTTTTCTGCAAACTATGATCCAAGTTTATATATAAGCACTTCAAAAGGTACTTTAAAACAAGTACAGTCCTCGAAATTTTTGGGTATTTATATATCTGAAAGCTGTAAATGGACTACACATATCGATATGATTTGTAGAAGAATAGCTCCTATGTGTTAGTGTTTAAAACAGTTAAGACTTACAATGGATACAGATGTTCTAAAAATATATTACTTTGCCCATTTTCATTCAATCATTTCATATGGCATTACTATAGTAATGCCAGTGAATGTATACGGGTTTTTAGACTCCAAAAAAAAGCGATCAGATATATAGTGGGTACAAATACCAGAGAAAATTGCAAAGAATACTTTAAGAGCCTAAATATTCTAACATTACCTTGTATCTTTATAATGAGTCTAGTAATCTATGCAAAAAATAATAACTTTCAGATGATAAATCACTATCATTCATATTCTACAAGAAATTCTAATTTGTTAGAGGTACCACTTCATCGAGCAGCAACAGGATTCAATAAACTTCCCGCTGAATACAAAACTTTAAATTCAAATTTATTTAAAATACGCGTTAAAGAATTTTTAATTACTAAATGTTATTATTTTTTAAATGAATACCTTGATGATAGAATATAAAATTTGCAGTCTACTTATTCATTGACTTGCTCTGTATGTTATTTTTATTTCAGTCATCCATAGCCTGATTTTTGCTTTTTGTATTTTGTTTCAATCAATGCTAAATTTCCATATCACTTCTAATTACTATGTATATTAATTAACCACACCATGTTTAATGTTCCTTATTTTAACAAATTTTGATTATACGTATGTATGTGTATATGTGTGTGTATATATGTATGTATTTACGTTTATATGTGTATATGTGATTTTTTATGTCTCATATACAGTGTGTCCCGCTTTTCATAAATCCACCCTAATATCTCAGTTATTAATAACGCGATTTTCTTCAAATTTGGGTGATAATTATATGTTGGAAAAATGAATTATTTGGCATAGTAAACATTTTCATTTTTCATTGGCGTGCGGTTTTAGGGGGTAAAAAGCGGTCGATTTTTCGGCATAAGGATATTAGGGCTTATTTTAGACACATTTTTCTATCATATTTGGATTTAGCATGTCCAAAAACCCCTCAATCCATATTATTCATGATCTCAAAAACGGATTATGGCAGAAAAGAAATATTAATTAATTTCTTAAAAAACACTTTTTAATTTTTTGCTGTAACAAACCTAAAAATAATTTTTTTTTATAAATTCTGGTCTCTTCAACATAACCACCTTCCAATGATACCACACCGTTTGTCGTAAATGTTGCCTCGTCACTAAACATTATGTTCGTTAAAAAAATCTGTCGTTAAGATAGTTACCTTGCAACCATAAGCATTAATCAAAAGTGCTTTGAAAAACAAGTTTTTATTTGATATTTGGCGATCCATAAGAATTGTGAAAAGTTAAATAGTGTTATTTAATTTATCAGTCTTACTGATAATGGCAGAAAATCGGAGAGTAGTTATTACAATTGAAGAAAAAGTTGAAATTATCCGCTTAATTGGTGATAATGAAAGATCTACGCGTCAGGTTGCTCGAATATTTAGTCAACGTCATCGTGATCGAGCTCCAATTTGGCACAAAACCGTTGGTGACATCAACAAACTGTTTGGAAGAACCTGAGCCATTTTCAAGACAAGACGAAGAAGGTACAATTTAAATTTACGACAATATCTAGACGACGAACGCATTTTAACAGAATTTCGGAACAATCCAAATGGTAGTATAAGGGTAGTTGCGAGAACACTAAATTTACCCAAAAATAAAATATGGAGGTGTTTGAAACGCAGTAGGATTAGGGCATTTAAACCAAAATTTCTGCATACTTTCTTAGAAGGTGATTTTGAACGGCGGTTTAAATTTTGCCTATGGTTGCAAGGTAACTATCTTAACGACAGATTTTTTTTTAAAGAACATAATGTTTAGTGACGAGGCAACATTTACGACAAACGGTGTGGTATCTAGTCAAAATTGTAGATATTGGGCAGCCGAAAATCCCAACTTTGTAATTAACTGTAAAAACCAATACAGTGAAAAAGTTAACGTGTGGTGTGGCATATTAAATGAACAAATTGTTTGCCCCTTTTTCCTGAATAACCTCAACGCAGAAAATTTTCTAAATTTTTTTACAAAATTATTTAGATGATTATTTTATGGAAATGCGAGATGTCTTTAGCACAGAGAGAAAATGTGTACTTTCAGTTAGATGGTGTCCCGGCGCACAATTCTCTGATAGTTAGAAATTTTTTAAATGCAAATTTCCCTATGAAGTGGATAGGTAGAAATAGCCCTTTAGAACCGTGGCCCCCTAGATCGCCTGATATTACCCCTCGCGACTTTTTTCTATGGGTACTTGAAAAATAAAGTGTATGCTACTCGGCCGCGTAACAGACAAGAGCTTTGCCGTAGGATTAGGCAAGCGTATCAAGAAATTACTCCCCAAACTTTAAGAAATGTAATTGAACAGTTAAGAAAAGTTGTTGAAAAGTGTATTTTATTGGAAGGTGGTTATGTTGAAGAAACCAGAATTTAAAAAAAAGTTGTTTTTAAGTTTGTTATAGCAATTAAATAAAGTTATACAAAATTAAAAAAGTGTTTTGTAAGAAATTAATTAATATTTCGTTTCTGCCATAATCCATTTTTGAGATCATGGATAATATGGATTATGGGGTTTTTGGACATGCTGAATCCAGATATGATTGACAAATTTGTCTAAAATAAGCCCTAATATCCTTTTGCCAAAAAACCTACCCTATTTTACCCCCTAAAACCGCACGCCATTGAAGAATGGAAATGTTTACTATGCCAAATAATTCATTTTCCAACATATAATTACCACCCAAATTTGAAGAAAATCGCATTATTAATAACTGAGATATTATGGTGGATTTATGAAAAACGGGACACACTGTACTATATTACTTATAATACTCGTATGTATGTTTTTTTTTACTTTACAGTTTTAAGACTTATCCTATATTATTTGTAATAATCTACTGGATGAATAAACATTATTATTATTATTATTAATTACTCATGAACGCCCTATATTTTTAAAATGATAGTATATTAATTTAATTTCTAAATTTTTTCTTGATTATTTTTTATCCCGTTAATTTGAATAAGGTATGATAACAAAGCAGTTTATATCAAGCTAAGATAGTATCTATGACCACAGAAAACATTACAATTGAATTGGTGATAAATGTCACAAAATAAAAATCGCACTAAACATAAATGATTTTAAAAACAAAACTTGCTTTTTACAAGAACATTTTTGAAAAGCTATTTCGTGTAAATATTGAAGCCATTAAGATAAATTAAGTGTAAAATATAGTACCTAAATTATTACTAAGTTTCACACGCCTCGAGTTTTACAGGTTAATGCAAAATATGTGGCAGGAAAATTATAATTTCAAGTTAAGATCATAAAACATGCCGTAAAGATATCATACATAGCTGGTTCTAACATTTTAAATTTGATAAGTGAAAAATAATATTAAACGTGACATATATTCAACATGAGGAAGTTTAATGATGCATATTTGCATTCATTTCATTCCGAGAGGCTATGAATTAAGAAGGGGTTGTTTACATTATTACCATCTAAAATAAGCAATAAAATAGAGAATGAGTATAAAGGCTGACATTATTCAAGATGGAAATGAACTAAAAAAAAACTTGCATTGGTCGATGAATAACACAAACTTGCTAAAACATTAAAATGTTGCATACTATAAAAACAATTAATTATAAAAAGCAAGCAAGAATCAAAGCAAAATTGAACATTCAACTAATAAAAGCAGAGAAACATGAAAAATTATAACCAGAGTGTTGGAAAGAAATAACAAACAACATAATGATATAAAGTTATTTTCTGATAACGCAGTTACTAGGTCCAAGCAAATGGCAGTCGACATATTTGATTCACATTTTTCTGAAATAGTACATAATAAATTCCATAGCAACTTTTGACAAAATATCTCCTTGCCATGCACACTTCCTAGTATCATCCCACATACTTTCTTCTTTTTTACACCTTCAACTGAATCTGATTTCATAAAAATATTTAATGAACTTAAAAATAAAAATTTATTTGAAAATGATATGCTTAGTTAAAATAGTTAAACAAATTAAAGACTCTATTCTTAGACCGTTAAAATAACTGATAAATCATTCAATTGAGAGTGGCTCTTCCTCAAAGATTTTAAAAATATCACGTCGTTTCTTTACCAAAACTGGCGGTTCTTTAGGCAATTATAATCTAATAACATCGGTTGGCTCTCTTTCTAAAATGATGGAAATAGTAGTTTGTGCAACAAGAGTGGATATGACATCCATATCGCACGATAAAAAAGTTCTTTCGAGTGATATGGATAATCCACTCGAGTTGTACAGTATACTTTTTCTACGACCAGCTTAAAAAAAAATACAAAATTTATTAAACATTAATATATTACACAAATACACACTGAGAGTACACACTGATAGTTACTTTGACAGCTTACGCACTAATTTGATTTTAAAACGAATATTTGTCTATGTACTTAATACACGAACTGTGTGATTTTAAAACGAATAGTTGTCTATGTACTTAATACACGAACTGTGATTGGTCGGTTTCATTTCATATCCATCCTAGAACTGATATGAAATATATCCGTTCAGTTAACTGGAATTGCCTACTTATCCATTCTACAGACTGTACAGAAAGCAGCAAATTTACATAAGGGAGTAGGAAAAAGTTATTTTTCTAATTTTGACATATAAAATGACTCTTTTCAAAACTGCCGTAAGTGTCAAAATATCCCTATTTTCATATCCAGTTACGAAAAGTTGAATTTTACCTAACTGGTGAGGAAAAGTTCGTTATATCATCAATTAAGAAAAATAAACAACTCAAAAGAAAAAGAAACGATGTTTTAAATTATTCTTTCCTACAAAATATGCTACTTACAGATTGACACGATTTACCTTATGCTATCAAATTAGGATTTCAAATATTTTATAACTTGGCTAAATAACGTTTGTCAATTTTGACATTAAAATTATAATGTGTAATAATAGCAGCAAAGGTAACTATGAAAAAAAACGACTTAATTTTTAAGATCTTTAAATACACCTATTTCATTTATGTTTTAAAGGATTTTTAGACGTTTAAAATTAGAAAAATATTGTATGTAATACGTTCCGAAATACAATTTTGCGTGATCTCTCGTCCTGCAAACATCCACTCGTTACACAAAATAAAGTCTTTCGTACTTGGTTACATAAATAGCTATTATGAACAGCTCTAGGTGATCATAGAGAAATACAACATATTGACACCATACCAACATGGCTTTAGACAAGGTAAATATGTGAGTCTGCTAGTGCTAGCATTTTTTTTTCCGACTAAAACCCCTCCCCCTTCATCTCGCTTCTCATCAGTATGTTCTCGGTTTCTGCAACTACTGTCATGGCTACGTCATACGAAAAGCCGATTAATGTTACGCCCTGGCTGTTCCATTTTAAGAAGATCATCATACAGGACGTTCCACAGGGTTGGACCGATCTCTGAGGCACGCCACTGCTGACTTCTACGGTCTTTGTCTCGTCTTTTGCTTCCAGAATTATTTTCCTCTGAAATAGATAGGATGCTATTACCCTGACTAAGCTCTCTTCTATTCCTCTTTTTCGCAGGTCTTCCAGAATGATTTGCCATGATGCGCTGTTGAAAGCATTTTGCATGTCTAACTTTATTACGGCACACAGTCTTCGGTGCTGATGCGCGTAAGCAGCAGCTTCTCTGGCGATTTGGGTAACGTTGTTTATAGCATCTACTGTTTGTCGACCTTCCATGAAGCCGTACTGTCTCTCTGCCAGTCCACCTGTGCGTACTAGTTCTTCTTTGAGCCTTATTAAGATGAGCTGTTCGTGCAGTTTCCCTTCTACGTCTAAGAGGCATATGAGTCTAAACGATGCCGGGTGGTCTAGCGGTTTATTTCCCTTCCTAAGTAATACAAGCTTAGCCTGCTTCCAGTCTTCTGGAAATACTCGTCTACGCGCTAGTTCGTTGTAGACTCTTAGTGCGTATTCGCACAGCTATGGCCTTTTCTTTGTTGGTCCTTATTTTCCTTCCAATTTCGAAAAGAATTTTTTCAAGATCATCCAAATCTCTATTTGGGGAGGCGCAGCAGCTGTACACTGTGAAAGAGGCGGTCTCGACGTAAGCGAAACCGTGTCCATAGCCCTGTCCCTTGATTACTAGGCGTCTATCCAGTACTTTTATAGCGGTATCTAGATGTTCATCAGATATCCAATCTTTCCTGCCTTTGATTGCATTTTTATTGGGTTCGCTTATCACGATTAACCCTGCGTCTATCTTATTGGCAGTAGCTAGAGCCAGGTCGTGAGCAGGCCGCTCCTGTTTGTGTTAATTTGCAAAAACTTCACTTTCTTGCTAGTGTCCCTTTACTTGACATGATTTATACTAATATTGACCAAAGCAAATACATGGTAGTTTTGCAATTTGATATATCCAAAACATTTGATACCTTGGATATTGATTATATAGTATCGAAGCTGTTTAATATTGGTAAATGTATATAGTAATACTGTGGAATGGATTCACTCTTATCTATTGTAATTGTAAAATACTAGTTAGGATTGGTAACCACTTTTCCAATTTTACCGGCTCAGTGGCACAGTGCTTATGATGTTAAGCTTGCGACCACGGGTTCGAATCCTGGCTAAGGTAAGGATGTGTAGTATCATTTTGTATGTATTGCCGAGACGATTCCAGTGGACTAGACAGTGGTTGTGCTAGAGACAGCACAGTCACTTTCCTGTTATGAGTTCGAGTCTCAGCTGCGGCAGATGGCAATGTCGTAGGGAACGGTTGCTGTGTTGTTGCATTCTGGTTACGTGGTGGAATAGCTATGACTAAACTACGCCAGGACGTTAATATAGATAAGGTGTAAAAAAAATGGATATAATGTATCTCTGGGGTACGGAGCAGGGGTCGGTGCTCGGGCCACTACTTTTTATATTATACGTTAATGATCTGCCTAATTACATAAAGATTGGCATGGTAATCATGTTTGCGGATGATAGCACTCGAATTCCAATACTGAAACTTTAAATTATAAAATTACAGATATGCTAGATGCATTTACTTTCCGAAGCCAAAATCTTCATTGACTCGACTATAATATAAAGTGAGTAACGTAATATTAACATAATATTGAGATCTGCCTGATATTAGTTTCATAGAATAAGATAGTCCGAATCTGTGTGTATAAAAACAACCATTACCAAATGCTAGCATTGTTTGTGAGATTAAGTTGTCAATATTTTTAAGGTGTCTCGTCCCAAATTAAATGTCAAAGTGACATATGTCATATCAATTGTCGAAGTAAATGTCAAGGTGACAGATGTCATATTAACTGTCATTATTTCTCTTAGACTGACATGAATATATATTAGTTTCATGATATTAGTTTCATAGAACAAGATAGTCCGAATCTGTGTGTATAAAAACAACCATTACCAAATGCTAGCATTGTTTGTGAGATTAAGTTGTCAATATTTTTAAGGTGTCTCGTCCCAAATTAAATGTCAAAGTGACATATGTCATATCAATTGTCGAATTAAATGTCAAGGTGACAGATGTCATATTAACTGTCATTATTTCTCTTAGACTGACATGAATATATATTCGATTCGAGAACTGTCAGCAAATATTCATTCATTTTAGTAAAGGTTTATAGGTGTAGAAGAAAAACTTCGTATTAGGTTATTTGTGTGGTATTATGATTAGAAGATTGTAACATATTGATAGACAATGAGTGATATCATTTCATGTTTGTAAATAAATATCGATATCTCTGTTCCTCACATCTTTTGATAATTTTCTGTTGTTGAATAAATCTTGTTAAATTGAAATTGTTTTCTTGACTTTCATTGAACCTTGGAATTACTCAACTGTTAACTATTCAAGCACAATGGTTCTAAACTATTGTAGAACTGTAACTGCAACCTTATAAAATCTTTATATATCTATATAATTATATGTTTTGTTCGTTTGCGGTTTATGTATTTTATACTTATATTACTGTGTTAAATACTTGTTTTCCTAAATAACCGTATTAGTGCAGTTAACTAATATGTATTGTGTATCTGTATTATTTGCCTTATCCTCTAACATGTTTAATGACTCAAAGTTCTGATAATTATTATTATATTCATTATTATTAACGGAATTTTATGAAGTATATTGACAGTCAGATATTACGGATCAGTACCTTGTACTTTTAAACACATGCTGTTGTAAAACGAATATTACTAGAAACATAAAAGATGATAAATTGATTATAATAAATCATAATTATTACTAAGTTTAGAAAATTGGGAAAACCTTTTCAACACTAATGATAGTAATACAAGTAGTAAAAACTTTATAACAACTATAAAAAAATTATTGGTAAAATAACAATTTACTCGATCACAAACAAAAATTAAAAAATGTAAGCCATCTATTACGTCAGGCATAATTAATTAAACCTAGAGATACAATGAAATAACAATTCTAATAAATAATAGTAATATCAATAATGTTGAACAGCTGATAAATGATTATAGAATATACCAAACTAAACTAAATAAGAGTATCAAGAGAACGAAAGATGAATATTATAGACATGAGTTTAAAAAATGACGTTAATCAATAATACAACCAATTTCAATGATAATCGAACCACTGTAATAATATAAACAATCATGATGATATTGGTAGATGACAAACAGTTAAAGGTAAACGTATTTAATCACTATTTTTGTAATATTGGAAAAAATATAAGAGATACAGAAATATTCACAAACTCCAATAATAAAGACGGATAGTGAGGGAAGTACGAATTTTAACAGCAACAATTCATTTTTGAAATATATAAACAAAAATGAAATTATATACATAAATAATAATTTTAAATTAAAAAAATCTAACCGTGTTCAAAAATATCTCTAAAAAGTAAGAAATAAAATTTCACTGTTTTACAAATACCCGTCAACCTATTACTGAAAATTGCAAGGAACTTACTTATTACAGATATCAATCTGAAGTCGGTACAAAAAAAATTACCAATTTAAAAAATTCGTTTTGTGCCGACTACAGTTAGTTGCTACTTTCCGCTAATGGGTAGACAGGTATTTGTAAAACTAAGTGAAAGAACCCCGCAATAATCTTATGGAAATCGTCTGAATTTTAAATATGTTTTAGGTTTCGTCATCCCAAGCAAAAGCCTCAATAGGCACAAAGCTCGAAAATCAATACTTTGGCTGCTACGGAGCTTGAAAGCTCCAAAGCTCCACCACAGATTTATTTATTCGTGCAGTCTTTATAGATTTTTAAATAACTTATTTTTTCGATTTTAATGTCTAGGTTTATGTTTTTGAGGTTGCTGAATTCAAATCCGATGTAAAATTGTCCAAATTGACACTTGACAGTTGTCAATTAGCTGTCAAAGTGCCTTAACATAGTAACATGCCTTTTAGGTAACTGAGTTACCTAAAAAGCATAAAGTCATAACAAAAAAATAAGATTTGCACTTTGTTATTGCACTTTGACAGCTAGCTGACAGCCTGTTGACAGCTGCCAATTGTCGAATTATTGTATTCACATCATGTAAGAACTGAGTTACCTAAAAATCATAAAGTCATAACAAGAAAATAAGCTTTGCACTTTGTTATTGCACTTTGACAGCTAGCTGACAGCCTGTTGACAGCTGCCAATTGTCGAATTATTTTATTCACATCATACATGAACTGAGTTACCTAAACAGCATAAACTTATAACATAAAAATAAGATTTGCACTTTGTTAAGGCACTTTGACAGCTAATTGACAGCTGTCAAGTGTCAATTTGGACAATTTGACATCGGATTTGAATTCAGCTACCTCAAAAACATAAACCTGACATTAAAATCGAAAAAATAAGTTATTTAAAAATCTACAAAGACTGCACGAATAAATAAATCTGTGGTGGAGCTTTGGAGCTTTCAAGCTCCGTAGCAGCCAAAGTACTAATTTTCGAGCTTTGTGCCCATTGAGACTTTTGCTTGGGATGACGAAACCTAAAACATATCCAAAATTCAGACGATTTGACCGACACACAATTTCCATAAGATTATTGCGGGGTCCTTTTATTTCTTACAATTTAGAAATATTTTTTGATGGCGGTTCGGTTTAAAGAAAAAAAAATTTTTTTCCACCTTTTTAGTAGCTTCACATATTTCAAGGTCCCTGCCTGGAGGATAAACAAATAATTCATCATATTAGTTCCTTATAATAATATACTTTCAGTCCATAGTACATGATATCAAAAAGTCGTTTACTTTTCGGTTTCCGCCATTGTACCAGGTTTCACGTAAATCTACAAAAAATTGCTGGCATCGCATCTGCATTAAAAACCATCATACACTGAAATCGCCGTTAACAACATTGAAAACAATGACATGAGCGAGAGCATGCTGTATAATTTGTTTGTAATAAATGTTTTGCCTAAATGCAAGGCTTTCTTTCGTAGCGAAATAGCATATGACATTATAGGAACTTATAATAATGCCCTGTTGTTTGTGAAAAATTACCGTTATTATAAATCGAGAACTAAATTTTTATCACCTCCACCAAATCTTAGAATATGCTCGTAATATAAAAAAAAGTTTCCTCCAATTTTTGTTCACTTTACACTAGATGTAGCTTGATGAATATAGTTCTTGCACATACACTAAATAGCAATTTTATTTTTTACCACCTTTAATAATGGGGTGGAGTGGTAGTGGGGGTGGCAGATGCCAAAAACAAATTTGGCGCCTTTGGTTCTTGTACACACACTAAATCGCAATGTTATTTTGTTACAAACATTGATAATGGTGGGGGTACTAATGGAGATAATAGTGGGTGTGGCTGACAAAAAAAAGGACCTTGGTTTCTCGTACATACACTAAATCCCAATTTTAAGAACTCTTGCTTGTTTTACCTATTTGTCCCCATTTACCCCCCACTCTTCATCGGAATAAGATCAAAATATAATCTAGTGCCAGATCCCGTTTTAATACATACATGGGTGTACCAAATTTCAAGTCAAAATCATAAACTGAGTAATCGTGAGCATAAAAAAAGTTACAAACAAGTTACAGACAATTTTGTGCTCAAGCTTAAAATCTCCGACGTCCACGATGTGGAAGTAATACTATTGCTACTGGCAATGTTAAACTGTCAATTCTACCTTGTTGAGGCTTTAAAACTTATGTGACACTACTGATAAAGAGAATACCTGCTATACTATTAGTGATAAATATACAGAGTAATCACCCTAAAAAAATATTAATTAAGAAACTATAATGTGTGCAACATATATTAAATAAACGTGAAATTATAATGTAAAAGCTACCAATTTTATTTATCCCGAAAAGGAGCTGGTTGACTGGTCTTGAAATTATTCTGCCATTCTATAGATTTATTGTTTGTCCGTTTATTGATAGACATTCGCATGCATGGCTTGGCCTCATCACTCGGGTTCTAGTAGGGCCTTAGACGCGCCTTCTCTGGTCAGTTATCAGCCTTTTCATTTCCTCTCTATCCCTTTTGTCTTGATACCCACATCACGGTCATTTTGTTCTGACTTCCTAGGTTCGTAAGGGCATTTATACAATGCCATATTAGTCTCGAATCAACCTGCATGGAATCGATTGCCTTTACGGCCGTTTGGCTATCGAAAAAATGGCATTGACCGTTCCTTGACTCATTATTTTCTTTGCACACCAACTTCAGCCTGAAATACCGTGTCTTCTCAGGATTTTTGTTTTCCGTCTCAGCCTGTAAATCCCAACTTACACTCCCTGTTCTGTCTTGGAGCCACCCGTATATCAGACTATTTATGCCGATATTGGAATACAATTTTTTCAGTCGTCTCTGTTTGATATACTGATATGAAAATTTTGGACGAAGTTATATTTTGGGATTATAGTATCCATAGGCATCCATTAAATGGGATCTGTCTTCAAATATGAAACATTTAAATAACCGGTTACAAAGACCTTATACAATTACAGATCTGGGAGTGGCCTTTGACAGAAGTCTAAGTTTCAATGAACATGTAAATTTAACTGTATTATCAGCGTTAAAAAAGCCTAGGATTTATAATAAGGAATTGTAAGGGTTTTAATGATAAAGATATTATGAAGTTACTGTACTATTCCTTTGTGCTATCAAAGTTAGAATATTGCTCACTGGTATGGTTCCAGTGATTGCTACGCATATAAAAAGTATTGAAAATATTCAGCGTCGTTTTATAAAGTATTTGTGTTTTATTGAAGATGGCGATTATTCCACAATTGGTTATTCACAAAGCCTTATGTTAGAAAGGTTTGATGTGTCGAGTCTAGAAAATAGAAGAATTGCACACTTTGTAATTTTCCTATATAAAATTATTTACAATATGTTTGATTGCCCGTCTATCTTGGAGCAACTCTGTTTTCGTGTACCTTGTATAGAAAACAGAAATCGTGAAACATTGTATCTTTCTACCCCCAGAACCAATTTGCTAAAACTTTCACCTATACATATTATGTGTAAAAATGACAATTCGCTGCAAAATGAGCTTGATATATTTAATTGTAGTCCTGCCTCAATTAAAACATTACTATCCATATAAAACGAATATGTGTATAATTCCATTTTTCTTATTACCGTTTTTATGTTTTTAACATAATGCAATATGCATATGTGTATATATATTTTAAGTCAGCTTTTATTAGTATGATATGTCTAGGTATTTTGTTTCTTCTGTGACATACTGTGCATTTAGTATATAATATAATATATTGTTATTGCTTACTAGTGTAATATTCCCACCCTTTAATTAGTTATCTGTTGGGTGGTTGTGTCTAAATAAATAAATAAATAAATAAATAAATGAGTGTAATTGTTGGTGGTCCGTTCCGTGATTGATACGCTTGATACACTTACAGGCGGGAGGAAGAAAAATTACATTCTTAAAGAAATCTGTTGGTGGGGAACTGAACTATGATGCCATTAAGATAGCCACTATTTCTTGTTAATATCAGTATGTTCTCATCGCCGAAACTTCCCAGCGATTTGAGCTACAGCGAAAATTATCAAAGAACTATAGGAAACATTTTATGTTAATATAATTTTATTACATTCTCAAGCGTTTTCTATTTTACGTGAGAATCAGTAAAAATCTTGCTGATTACCATGGTTGAATTTTCATCGTGAAATAACTTTCCAACTAACACAGATATCAGTAATGTCTTGAGATAAAAAAATTTAACTTGTTCCAAGAGCTTTCAACTGACACCAACAAGTTTTGGAAAATTTTAACATGTATGCGTGGATATGTCAGTTTTACATGTAGGTACAAATTTTGGACCGCTATTAATGAGTAAAAGTTCATGTTAAGACCAATGTTTACTTTTTATTTTATTTAAACCTCATTTAATTGTTGCTTTAATTTCTTTGGATTATTTCGTTTATAATTCTTTCGTTTTAGAGTTGAAAAGTCATAGTTGTGAAGTATGAAATGTATAGGTAATTCATCCCAAACGGATTAGTGATGTAATTTTACCATTAAAGGGAAATATTTGGAGAAAATAAGAGATATTGCAGCTATTAGCTTGAAAACGCTAAAATTATTAAAATATATAGAAATATGTAGAAAGAGCAATGTTAAAAAAAGGGCTTTTTTGGCCCATCCGTGGTAAAGTGTGGAAGCCATCTTTTTTTACTAATTTTGGGGTGCTGAAAACGAATCCGTCACCAGTTTTATCGAAAAATCTCCGGAATACATTAAAAAGAACCACTCTTATTTGGGGGTGACTTGGGATTTTGCAGGAAATTCTCTTAAAACATTAAGTCTCGATAACTAAGTAGAAAAAGAAGTAAAAAAATTAAATTCACCCCTTCAACCCTCCTCGCCATTCTTTCACCACCCCGAAGAAGGTTGTAAGCTACTGTAACTACTATATAGTTATTTACATATTTTTAAAAAACCAGAACACCTCATTGAATGCTTGCTATCAGAATATAATAATTTGATTACTTCTGAGTAGACTCATACGCCTCCTCACTCTATATTTGACATAGACTATTTTGAGTTTGTAAAAACAGTATTAAAAGAAATGTTTTTAAAGCTTTTTAAAGTGTTCCTTAATTAAAAAGGAGTAGCAATTAAAAAGGAGTGGCAAGAAGTACCATGGAAAATAAAATCTCATTCTGACAACCACAAGTCAATAAAAACTCCTGAAATATTTCTGAGATAGTAATCTACATCGCCACCTCCCGCAAAATGGGTAAATGATACGTTAATATATAAATTTTCAATAAGTATTTAGGGATAATTTTTTGAAGTCACTAAGTTACCCTATTATGATAGAAATCCATGTAAGAGGTAATGGAGGATTTCCGTTGTAATAAAAACGAATCCCAAAATAGTTACTCCCACCCATTTCGTGGGTAGATTTGGAATTTGAGGGGGCCATAAAATGAAAAGGATTCCCATGCTAACAAACAAAAATTATTTAAATAACTGAATAATTGTTTACTATAAAAATCAAACAACATTTTTTAAAGGGGATATTGACACCCTACACCTCCTCCTTAGAGGGTAAGAAATATTCAGGAGTGATCTGAATTGGCCAAGTCACCTTAATATGATAAAAAAATATCCAACTGTGTATTAGGATTTTTCTGTAATTAAAACCGATCAATATCCCTAAGAAGGGTATAGCACATAAAACATGGAGAAGAGGGGGAGGGGGGTTAGTGAGTAAAAATCTCGCACTACCCTGCCGCACAACATTTAGACGGATGTCTGGAAGATTTTCGCTTCTCCATACAAAAAATAATTGACATGCCGACTTTGCGATTCGCTGTAGGGCAAACTATTGTTCGAAAATAAAAAATAGAAAAACGAAACCATAGATTTTTTCCTGCTCTACAATTTGCGTAGACCAGTTTTCTCGTAGGAATTACCAATCTCGAGAAAAAGGCGAAAAACCGCAATAAAGAAAAAGCTATGAGTCTTACGAAAAATGTATAGCACATAAAACATGGAAAATTTTACACCCCTTAAAATGCCGTATTTGTTTTTTATCTAGATTCAACAGAAGCCCAGATATTTGAAAGAAACGGTTCTTAATCATTTTTTCAATATGGCGGAAAACTCCGGTTGCGCAACGTGCCGAAAATTCACCAATACACTCAGGAGGCATATATGTGTACTCAGAAGTAATCAGATGATTATATTCTAATAGCAACCACTCAATGAGATGTTCTGGTTTTTTAAAAATATGTAAATAACTATATAGTAGTTATAGTAGCTTACAACCTTCTCAGGGGTGGTGAAAGAATGGCGAGGAGGGTTGAAGAGTGAATTTGATTTTTTTACTTCTTTTTCTACTTAGTTATCCAAACTTAGTATTTTAAGAGAATTTTCTGCAAAATTCCAAACCCAAATAAGGGTGGTTTTTTAATGTGTTCAGGAGATTTTTCGCCAAAACGGGTGACGGATTCGTTTTCAGTACTCCAAAATTAATAAAAAAAGATGGCTTTGACAATTTACCACGGATGGGCCAAACAAGTCCTTTTTTAACATTGCTCAATTTGGGGGAAAATTACATTCACTAAATACATGGTTATCACTTATTATGATACAAAAATTTTACCATCATCTAAACTCTTAATATCTTCTGTTTCCGCAGAATTTCAAGTTACATCATCATCCAAAGTTATTGAAGAGAAAATAAGTAAAATACCTTTCTACTTGACGAAACGTAGCAACCATTTATTTTGAATTTCAATGCGTTTTTTATCATACATAGAAGAATATGTAGGACGTTTGAATATGTGTGCCCTTACCTACATAACAGACAAATGTAAAATTAATTGTAGACCAAATTATCCACATCTAAACAAAAATATTTCTAACTTATTGATTATTTCAGTTGATTTGGAAATTTTAAAACATGTGAAAGAGAACATTAATTTCCTAAATTTCATAGTTTGTTGTAGTCACATGTTTGAACAAGACATTAATCAAGATTAATGGAGTTAAACGTGTATGCAAATTAGATAGATATACACACATGTATTAAATTATTCCCCATTTAATCACTTGATTATTAATATTAGACGAACCTCAACTAATGGCATTCATGTGTCCCATAATGTACACAAACGTTCCGGCAAACTATTGAAATGATAATTGAAAATATTCGTTTCTAAACAACACAAATGCGGATATTTCACTAGTCTAATCCAGTATCAGACCAAATTTACATTGCATACGAAAGAAGTCATAACTTGTAGACAACTCTTGAACTTTGAACACAGACGTAAGACACTCCAAAAATTTCATTTTAATTGGTTGTATTACAAGGCTATCCTGCACACCTGTAACGTTCTAAAAAACGTACTCTTGATTTTAAATCTCTAAAAGGTAGTCCAACATTGCGTCTTTAGAATTAAATGTAGACGTGAATATTAGATTTTATCGTTATCAATAAATTGCAAAAGCACATGGACACTGATTATCTGGAAAAATCAGAAAAACAAAGTTACGAAATTAAGTGAATATACATATTAGTCGTAGAAAGAATAAATATTAACCATCTACATATTTAGAACTAATTGTTAAATAGACATTTAGTACAGTAACTAGAGGTAAAAAAATATTCAAAACTTCGGAATAATGTCATATTGAACGGATTTTGTTCATTTTTGACAGTATAATAGTAATGCTTCACAGAAAAGTTTCAATATTGTGCGATGGCTTGCTAATTTATAGGAGGCGGATGCCACGCTTTCGTCAAATATCTCGAAAAGTATTACTTTCTCGAAAAAATGTTACAGACCAATTACAGAAAGTACAAACTGGGAATTAATTATATTTTTTGTTTATTGATGTAGGATTAATAATTTCGGAGATATTTAAGTTTACATTTGGCATCCAAGTGTTCATAAGATAATTCTTTAGAGTGAGAGTTAAATATCTCAGAAACTGTGGCACCTACGTCAAGGATGCTAATAGGCAGAATAATAGGTTATTAATTAAGCTTTCAACTGCTTTTCTACTTGTTTCTGTAGCATAAAAAAGAAAGAAGTTATGACCGAAGCAATGTGCGTCTACACATTTTTTTAATAACAACGTCGCCATCTTGTTACTGTAATTAGCCAGTTATTAAAAAAAAATGAATTTCAGACACTGTTTCTCATTAATATATAGCATGACGTAGATGCTCAAATTTTGTGGTTTGTATACAGCACCTGCTTTAGAAAAAAAATACAGTTTAAACTATAAAGGTATTTTCGATAAAACTTAATTTTTTGTTCCTTTTCCAAATATCTTAATAGAGACCAAAAATAAAGCTCATAAACTGATAATAAATTTTGCTTGTTTATTTATTTACATAGATTTAATAGTTTCGGAGATAGAAAGTTTACAAATGGCGTCCGAAGGTTTATAAGACGAAAAATGCAGTTTAAATGTTAAATATCTCAGAAATTGTTACACCTACGTCACGCATGCTAAGAAATGAAATTAATAACAACTAACTGCGCTTTCAAATTATTTTTTACTCGTTCCTGTAGCATAAGAAATAAAGAAGTTATGACGGAAAAATGAGCGTATTTATATTTTTTTATATAAAAAGTTCGCCATTTTGATACTTTATTAGCCAGTAATTTAAAAAAATTATCTTAAATACAGTTTTTCGTTAAGATGTAGCATTATCTAGATGCTCAAATTTTTTCTCATTTAAAGCATTTGCTTTAGAAAAAAATGCATTTTAAACTTAAAGGTAATTTCTAAACATTTGGATACCAAATATAAACTTAAATATCTCTGAAATTATTAATCCTACATCAATAAATAAAAAATATAATTAATTCCTAGTTTGTACTATCTGTAATTGGCCTGTAACATTTTTTCGATAAAGTAATACTTTTCGAGATACTTGACGAAACCAGTTTGGAAATACCTTTTTTTTAAGCTAAAATCGCAATTTTGAAGTCGTTATAACTTAAAAACTATCAGTTTATGTATACAATTGCATAGAACTTTTTCTTCTTAAAATTTGATTCTGTTTCAGCTCCAATAAATATATATATTTTTTAAGTGAAACCCCCTGAGAGGGGATGGCATCCACCCCCTATAAATTAGCAAGCCCCCGAATAATATGGAAACTTTTTTGTGAAGCATTTACTATTATACTGCCAAAAATGAACGAAATCCGTTCAATATGACATTATTCCGAAGTTAAAACCTCTAGTTACTGTACTAATTTTGCAATAAGTAGTACAGAAAAACTAAACGGAACAAAGTCAATCACAATATCTTGTGAGGCTGCTCACTCAAACAGTTTGAACAAACACTTATATCAAATCGTATATAGTAATGGTGCAATGACCAGGACCTTATAGATAACCCTTCTAAGGCAAAACTAATAATTTTTACTAGAAGACGCGGGCTAGATAGTTTTATGGAGCCCGTATTCTACGGTACCACTCTAAGGATCCTCAAGACAGTGAAGTATCTGTAAGTCACCCTGGACTCTGAACTGACCTGGGGAGATCATATAGGGCGAGTTGTATCAACTAAGTTCAGACAAAGTTCAGCTTGATCCAAGATCAAAAACCAAGATTACTATTGTAACAACAATTGTAACCATGGATTTTGATCTCAGATCAAGCTGAACTTAGTTTGAATCTAGTTGGTACAACTCACCCATAGAGAGATAGATGCAAAGGGCCACTACTACCCTCTGGGTATCCAGAAGGACCTATGGTAAAACATGAGAGCTAAACCCCAGGGTAACAAAGTGGTTCTATGCTGATATAATAGGATGTTTGCTTGTTGGGGAGGTCTTTCTGGATCTTATGCCCTTTCACCTGATGATTGAGTCCGAGGCTCAGAAGGCGATCTGTAGGCCGAGGGTGGCGATCAATGGAAGGAAGGAAGAGAACGGTTAGGCATTCAAGGGCCCCATCCGATGCGATGATAACGCACTCACTTCTGGGGGCCAGGATTGATGGAATGATGCATTCGTTCTCCTTTTTAGAACCCTTTGAGTAGTTATCCCCAACCACTCGAAGACATATTCAGAAATGTTAATATCGTCTAGTTCACAGATAGATCGAAATATGAGGAAGGTGCTGGATCCGGACTAAATTCTCTTATACCCTGGACACTTTTGCCACGGTATTCCAAACCAAAATGTTGATATTGAAGGTTTTCTTTCACAGAAGAAGCGATGTCTGAAATTCCATGTGATTATTAGTATTGAGAACGCAAGCAGATTCAAAGATCCGCAGTACTCAGGTCTAAGTTATAGTTTCATTCCCAATCCACACATCTGACAAATGGAATCGTCCTTCAACTTCATCGTATGTAGAAGCATATAAAAGGACAGTATCTTGTTGCTACCATCCGTCTCATTCTTTCTCTATCGAGCTTGAGCAACATATTGACCTTATTATTATGTGGTTCACACTGCGATCCGTAACTGCTTGACAGAAAATCTAAAGTTGTCCCTCTTTTATATACCTTCCTTTTAATCTTTCGAATATATTCAGAAGAAAAAATATCGGGGTTATTGGTCTACTTAGTCAGGTTCTATGTCGCACTTAAGGGTATATAACTTTCTTTTTATCCGATTTGAACCAAATTTTACTGAAATATAGAACATAATAGGATCTACGTATGGCCAAAAAAACATTCACGTCATACAAATGCAAAGCTACTTGAGATGCCAAAATAAACGGAAGAAATCAACATATCATATCAGTAATTTTCTTATGGGAGACTGGTACTAATGAAATAGTGGGTGCGGTACGCCGCATAAATAGGGCGAATACTGCACTTCAACTCCACAGGGTGCCATTTGGCACGGTTGGTCCTTACGCCAAATGGGTTCATTTTCGATTGGAATGCGTCAACATTTTCCCTCACGAATCAAGATAGCGGCCATTTTTTTTAAACAAATTTTTAATTACAACCATTTATATTAGCGTAAAACATACATTTGGAGTATAATCTCTGGTTAAATTATATCTGGCGAATATGAATACGGTGTCTATTTTCCACTAGAAAGCAATATGGCCGCTATATTTTGACCAAACACGCTGTACATTTTTTTTTTAAATTAATATTTTGAAATTGGACATGTTGAGTGTGTTGTTCGGCTGTTTTTCGCATCCTGAAAGCAAATATAAATTCCTTTCTCTAATAGGACGCTACAAAAAACTACCAATTGCTTTATTTAAAAAAGTTAAATTCTTTATGTACCTATTTATAATTTTAAACGTGTTTTTATTTCCGTACTTCGATTATGTGTACTAGCAGAGGCTCTCGGCACATCAACTACACGGGATGCCATTTGGCATGGTTATTCCTTACTCCAAGGGAATTCATTTTCGATTAGGACGCGTCAACATTTTCCCTTAAAAACAAAGATTCTTTTTGAAAAAGGATTACCTTGCCTAAATTTTTCATGTAGGGTATGACTTCTAGTTAATTTTGACCTCCTGAACACGAAAACAATGTTTAGAAATTAGTATGGACAACATATTTTATATTAAGATACTGAAAATATAAAATATACAAATATTTCGCACTTGAAAAAGTTCGGTATAATTTCCGACTGTTTGTTGCTCCTTTAGAGTTCTTATTTCCTGTTAGATCAAGTTAATAGGTTTTGTTTTATATATACGCTATTTAAACAACTAATATTAATAATCGAAGTACGGAAATAAAAGTGACATGTAAATAAAACAATATGAATTTGATGTTCATATTATAGAACCTTGTGGAACTTAATTCCGGAAGAGTCAATTGTAGCAGCTGAAAATATTAATTTGTTTTTAAATTGTACAATGTATTTGATACAATTATAGCGGCCACATTGCTTTCTAGTGGAACACAGACACCGTATTCGTATTTGCCAGATATAATTTAACTAGAGATCATACTCAAAACGTATATTTTGCGCCAATCTAAGTGATTGTAATTTAAAAAAAATTATCCAAAAAATTACCGGCATCTTGGATCCTAAGGGAAAATGAGGCGTCCTAATCGAAAATAAATCTCCTGGAAGTAAGGAATAACCATACCAAATGGCATCCCGTAGAGGTGAGATGCCGAGAGCCTGTGCTCTTATGTACAATCGAAGTACGAAAATAAAGAAACATGTACAATTATAAATAGGTACATAGGTACAAGCAATTGGTAGTTTTTGTAGCTTCCTAAATACTCCAAAACGCTTGTTTGTGAGGGATTGTTATTACAACCATTTTTAAAAATGGCCATCATCTTGGTTCCTAAAGGAAAATGTTGACATGTCCCAATCGAAAATGAATCTTCTTGGAGTGAGGAACAACGGTGCCATAGCATCCCGTGAAGTTGAAATGCCGCAAAAAAAGTCGTACCACACCAACTAAAAGTTGTTCAGAATTGTCCAAAATTTCATCGAAATTAAAAATAAAAAAAAAAATAAAATAAAAAAAAAATTAAAAAACTTGTAAATTACTTGGAAACTACCTGACAGCTTAGCTTTAGATCATACCTTCCATTAACTCGTTGAGAAAAATTTCCATAGATTTGTACGCTTAAAAATGCATCAAAAGTCATAAAGAGAAGTGAAACAGATAGACAGTACTTACAGCTCTAGATTTGTTCCCTTTTAACAACTACATAACTACATCGGAATGCTTACAAATAGTTATTCGACTGGTATAATAGTTTAACGTGAGAATGAACAAATTGAAAAACTAAGATTGGCTTATCAGATGAAAAAACCGCTACCCAAGGAATCACTACTTCCACATCCAGATTTTCCATCCAAGTCTCACAATGAGAAAAATTTGTTTATGGTTTATATTATTAAATAATATAATATTCGAAATCGTCTACCCCAAAAACACATAAAACGATATGCCACATCGGCAGTGGGAGTGGAGGAGGGGGTAATGGAGGTGGATGAAATAAAAAAAATGTTGAAGCTTTTGGTTCTTGTACACACACTAAATCACTCTCTTTAATAATAGGATGGGGGTGGTAATGGGGTGGCTAATGCCAAAATAATTTTTAAGACCTTAGCTTCTCTTATATATACCAAATACTATTTTTATAGACTTTTACTTGCTTGATTTACCTATTTACCCCGATCTATCCCATCAACGGAATAAGATCAATATATAATCTCGTTCCAGATCTCATTAAAATACATGCGTGTACCAAATTTCAAGTCGATATCTTAAACGGTTAATTTTGAGTAATTTTGCGCACAAAATAGTTCGATTCTCCAAGGAATGCGTCCCCCAATGCGATACTCCAGCATCGTGTTTTTCTGCACCCTCTACCATTTTTGCCCACATGAACCGGAGGAAAGACGATATAGAACGACTGATAATTTAGTTAAAACCAGTTGATACGGGGCGAAAAGGACAATGCACTGCATAACATTGGGCTGATGTCACCAAAAAGCTGAAGAGAAAAAACTTTTTGCCAGGCAACTGTGATAGATGACTTGATGCAGTCAGGCGTACCATACACCAAAGAGAGGCAAATTAGATTAATACGTTGATCACAAAACGTCTATCAAGAAATGTTGCTCCTTATACTGAAATTCACCTCCAGGAGAAAGGCAGGTCGAAGTATAACGAGTCGAGTTTATATAACAAGGAAAAACAAATAATAAAAATATTTCGGCATAAATATAGGCAAAACCTCAAAAAATTTGAAGCGCTTTACAATAAAACTGTGAACGTAATATTTACTCCTGCAGCAAATAATAATCCCTTTAGATATCTTTTATAACCACTTGGGAAAGTTATGCGCTGACAAATTGATGCTAGCGAATTTTAAACACTATACCTAATATGAATTTCATACATAAAATATTCTACTTCAAGCTTCCGTCTAGAACCACGTGGACAAAATATGCATCGAGAATCAGTGGCGAATATAGTGCTTTAGTAAATATTGCCACTAAATAAAAAACAATAATAATGGGGTTAATTCATAATTTGCATTTACATTAAATTTGCATTCCAAGTTACTCTAACGCACAACTTGGCTGCCGATGTTAAAAGAAGAACTTAACAAACTCAACATTGTTTAAAATAAAACTATCAACTAGACATATCAACAGTTCTGTGTAAGCAGTAAGTATCTATAGATACTGAATATAACAAATATATTCTTAAAGCTGTGTATTTATATACACAGCACACAAACATTATAATTCGATTTGATAAAGGAAACAGATTCGTTTTCCGAAACGTTAGCAAAATAGGTCATTTTTATATTTTTGTTCTTATTCATTATTTGTCAAATACCACCCTCTAACTGATCCTTTGACGTAAAAGTCACAGGCGCAGAGGTTATTTTCCAGTAAAATACTGGTTAATTGTATTATTTTATAGATTTCAGACATTGTTTAGAAGAAAATACATGTGGCAGAGCATCCCAATAAGAAATAGAGAAAAATTAAGAAAATGCCACAACCAACATTTAGACAATATTAAGTCAATTATGTAGTGGATTTTTTTGTAATTTTTTATTTTATATGATAGAGCCTAATTGCCTAATATCATAAAATACAACAACTCATATACATATTGTACAATGACACTTTTTTGCTAATGAAAAATATTTGCACTTTGCTCTAGTTATATAAAAAATATTTCGAGAAAATTCCTGTTTTTTCCGTATATAATAAAGTTAACAAGATAGCACAATGGTTGCTTCTCTAATGATTTTCTACGATTTTGACACTTCCATTACATTATCAATTACAACCAGAACAGTAAATGGAATGAGCAACAGATGTTGAAAGTTCATCATTGAGAGTGAATATCACCATTAAATTTTTTATTCACTACAGTACCTACGCTATAACCCTCCCATGAACAAATTTCGCGTACGACACTGTCTTGGATATATTATCGCTGACAAAGTTAGTAAACATCTTTTAAAGTTTACAGTCACCCAGTGGGAAATAAAATTTCGTTGCCGAAAATGTCGATTTCATAAATGTCACAAACAATTTTAGAAACTTTTTTAATTTCTATCGGCTACAATATCACAGCGACAAAGTTGCTGTGCTCTATATGTACCTCTATGTAGGTTATGATTATAGTTTTATGTCCGTACAAACATTTTTGTTATAATATTTGCGTTTCGGATGTTATAAAATTCAAATTGAAAAATGGTTATTACATATACAATAAAAGTTGATACAAACTTTACGCCATGTTACATAAATATATAGGTGAAACATAACACTGCTCTAACATTTCATGGTACATTTCATGGGATTGTTTTGAGGTCACAAAAAGTGGTGGACAACAATCTATTGAGTTTTAATCAGTCAAAAACGTTTAGCAATAGATCTAGAGTACAACAAAAATTGACAATTTAAAATTCATGCAAAATATGACTAAATCATCATCATAATAAATGAGACGGTGAGATGGAATGATCATAGCAAATACCTTAGCAAAAGAAGAAAATCTTATAAACTCCGCAACATTCTTTGAATTAATATTTTAAAAATGACATATAAATTACATAGGTCAACATTTGATCTAAGAACAATCACCAGACTTTACCAGAGTTTATATAAATTTTTTGAGTCGCTGATTCCGAATCCGAGGTTGGTTAAGCTTCATCATGTCAGGTTCTTGGTCATTTGAAGGTCAAACTGAGAAAAGTGGTGTAAAAAATTTGAAAAAATTTATGTCTATGTTTCTGAGGTCGCTGAATTCAAATCCGCTGTTATTTTTACCCTTCAAGAACATTTAGAGGTCATTTCAAGGCATTTTGAGATCATTTTGTGGTCAAATTGAGAAGAAGCGACTAAAAAATCTGGAAAAATGCTTACATGGGTTTTTTGAGTCACTGACCTCGAATCCGTGGTTGGCTGGACTCTTATCACATCGTATTCAAGGTCATTTTAAGGTCAAACTGAGAAAAAGTTTTTGTATGTTTTTGGGGTCGCTCAGCTCGAATCAGTTAGATAGATTTATACTCAGTGATAAAATAAACCTATACCTAAAATTTTTCAGTTTCTTGGTTTTCAACATTTATGTTTTAATTTGATCATGATATGGCCTTAAAGAAACTTTGAGATGAAATAACGACAAAATTGAACTCAGTGATAACAAAAACATAAATTTTTTCAAATTTTTTACACCACTTTTTCTCAGTTTGACCTTCAAATGACCTTGAATCCGATGTTATAGAGTCCAGCCAACCACGGATTCGAGGTCAGTGACCTAGAAAACCCATGTAAGCATTTTTTCAGATTTTTTAGTAGCTTTTTTTCAATTTGACCTCAAAATGATCTCAAAATGCCTTGAAATGACCTATAGATGTTCTGATGTTCTTGAAGGGTAAAAATAACAGCGGATTTGAATTCAGGTACCTCAGAAATATAAATATAAATTTTTTCAATTTTTTTACAACACTTTTTCTCAGTTTGACTTTCAAATGACCAAGAACCTGACGTGATGAAGCTTAACCAACCTCGGATTCGGAATCAACGACCCAGAAAACCTATGTATACTCTGGTGAAGTCTGGTGATTGTTCTTAGATCAAATGTTGACCTGTCTTATTATTAGTAGAATATGGCCTATGGCATCATAATATGGGCTGGAACACACATTTAGGTGAATAGATATTCTACAGAACAGTTTTTCTGGACAGTAAGGTCCTCGATATAAATGGATTATATATCTTGGGTGTATCGAAATTTATCTACAAATATAAGGAACTAAGAGTATCAATAATCCATATATATAATACAAGGCAAAATGAATGCGATGCTCTTATTTCTTAAAACTTAAAGACAATATATAAATCCAGTCAGTAGGGACAAAAAATGGCTTCTACCTTTCAAAACGTGGAGTAGTAATTATTTTGATATATTATGTTGTTTAAGTCGAGGCCCTGATGAAAAATACAAGTTTTCGACCTTGGGGAGGGGGCCAGCCGCCATCTTGATTGAATTGTTGGAGACAAAGTTGAAGGGGACAAAATTTCCTATATTTTTTGTATATATACTTTTATTGTAAGTCTCATATGTAACGAGATACAGCGGTGGGAAAATGAAGTTTAACAAAAAAAATATTTTTTTCCATTGAAGAATATTGTAACGTTCATCTAGATACATCCGAGCAACATGTCGATGCGAAGACTTCACGTATCACTCGAGACGATGAAGACTTGACAAACTGTTGCATTGGTTTTCTCAGCATCTTCCTTTTCTCGAAATCGATTCGCATTTTACTATAAATACTGGAATTGTTGCAGATGAACAGATAAACTGTCATTTGTCTAGAGAAAAGTCTCGAGGTGATGTCGAACATGGTTACCACGTACGACGATTTCGAATCCATTAAGTTTAAACGTAAATACAGATCCATACCATTGGTAGCAATCAATCAATAGCAGTATAAAAGCCGGCGAAGAAAAACTTGTCATTAACCCACTAACACTATTCAAGAGAATGTGCATTGTGAAGGAATTCGACGACGAGTTTAAAGGTTTAAAGTTAGAGCTTGCCCAGTTTCCTTTGTTTCCTTTCACAGAAGCAATACGCAAAGGCACGAAATCATTCTTGTATACTTCCAGATGGCATGGGACTCGAAGATAACCAAATCAACGTTGTAGATGGAGAATATCTTTTACAAGAAGTTGTATAGTGTCGTAATGATTTTTTTGCGAGAAATATGTTCAATATGTACGATAGAATTACGATTCACATGCAATCGTTGTTTTTGACGGATATGCGTGGATGTTATTTTCGATGAAGCAATGCCGGTTTAAGTTTCCAATGAAAAAAATTTTTTTTAGTCAATGAAAACAATAAAGTCCGTCTTATTTAGTTGCTGAAAACTAAATTCGAATAGGCTGCGTATAGGAGCGAGTACCGACCGATTCCATGTATTATAGCCAATTCTTCTGAATCATTAAATTTTATAATTTGTTTCCTATTTTCGAAGTATGATGTAAACCACTTTGATACAATCCCAATTAGTTTCAATTGAAGTAGATCTTTATTATAATAATGTAAATAATATAAAATATCTTATGCTGTAAACGTACCTACATTACAAAATAATTCTGTTTTCTTAAATCCATTTTTCTGACGCTGTATTTTTTTAAACATTAAACTTACAATTAAAATGTATATACAAAAAATGTAGAAAAGATTGTCCTCTTCAACTTTGTCTCAAAAAATTTTCTCGTAGGATGATCGAGCATTTGCGAATTATTTTGAAAAAACAATTTTTTGCACCGTTAATTCAAGATGACGGCTCGCCCCTACCTCTAGTTGGGGTGGATAAAGTAAAGAAATATTTTGAGGTTTTTGGTTCTTGTACACAAACTAAATAACATTTTTTTTCATCCTCTTTAATAATGGGGTGGGGGTGGTAATGGTAATACCAAAAATTTTTTTGAGAAGTTGAGACCCTAGCTTCTCTTGTATACACTATATACCAATTTTATGAACTCTTACCTGCTTGATTTAACTATTCACTCCCATTTACCTCAGTTTACCCCCTAACCCTTCGACGGAACACGATGAAAATATAATCTAGTTCCAGATCTCGTTAAAGTACATATGTGTATTAAATTTCAAGTCAATATCTTAAACGGTTCCAGAGTAATCGTGCGCACAAAAAAGTTAGACAGAACGATAGAACGACAGACCGACAGACAAACAGAGATTCTTTTGCTCAAACTTAAAATCTCGACGTTTCATGACATTCTAAGTCTATTTGGACAATAAAAACCGCTGCCCAGGGAATCACTACTTCGACATCCAGATTTTATATCCAAGTCTCTCACAACGAAAAAAATTTGAATGTGGAAATAATTGTTTATGGAACTTTAATAATATGATATTTGAAATTGTCTGCCCCAAGAACTCATTAAACGATATGCCACATCGGTAGTGGGGGTGGGGTGGTGGAATGGGGTTTAATAGTGGGGGTGGTTGAAGTAAAAAGAATTTTTGAGGCCTTTGGTTCTTGTACACGCACTAAATGACAGTTTTATTTTTTCACCCCCTTTAATAAAAGGGTAGGGGTCGTTTACTTTTCGGTTTTCGCAATTGTACCAAATTTCAAGTAAATCTACAAAAAGTTGCTAGCGTTATCGCATCTCAATTAAAAACCATAATGTAATGAAATCGGCATCATTAACATCATTGAAAACAACATGAGCGAAAGCATGCTGTATAATTTGTTTGTAGAAGCAAATTGTTTAACGGGAGCGTTTCTCAATAAAAGTCTTAGTTCATACTGTTGTCGTAGAAAACATTCTTCCGTTGATTCGCCCCTTTATAAGGTTCTCTTTCATTGCAACGAGTAGAAAGTTTTTAATTTAGTGGAGTAAAATCAAATGTGAATTATGAGTTTGAGTGATACCGAGGTATAACTAGATGAAACCTATGTTATATTGTAAAGGACATTTTAGGACATAGAAATTGAGAATCTACAACTTTTTTTAGTAGGACCGAATTTTGAAAACGGCCCTTAAAGGCGGCTGAGCTTCAATTCGAAAAACTACGTTTTTTAAAACATTTATCGCTGTATTAATTCAACTGTAAAAACTATGATTTTGATTTTTTGCACACATATACTCAAAACCTGAGCGCTTCCAGTGGTAAATAGAAAACTTTGAAAATGTTCAAAATTTTTCAAAAAATATTTAATAAAACTAGAATCGTCAAATATATGCATGGAAAACTTCACTATGCGGTGGTCTATGTGAATTATTGAAAATTTCCATACACATATATGGAGTCAAATGTAGTCAAAGCATTGAAAAAATTTTTTAAAAAAGAATTAAGTCGATAGGTTAAATGTTTATTGAAATACGATTTTTTATCAAGGAGCGAGCGAATGGGCATAGACGCTGAGATCCGACTGCCGAGCAGGAATCACGGGCGCTCACGTCTAAGAAATAAGAAATTATCATTATATTTTATCTAATAATATCGGGGTACCGCGAGTCTGTGCCCGCAGTTAATACGAAACTAAAATATCAATATTAGTGTAATAAATTGGGATTCTAAAATGACCGATAGGGGACAAAAATGGCATAACGCTGATTTTTTGTATAGATATTCCTAATGGGCCCAGAAATGACAATCCATCGAGTCCTCATGAATCAGCTGTGAGCTTTCGCCGCCATCTTCAAAAAATGACTGAAAATCGAGGATTTTTGCACTTAATGAAAAATATCTAAGTTAATATTGAAGTTATTTTACAAAAAAAACCTTTTTTGTTAATTATAAAATTTTGCGTTTTTTTTATGTACTTATATTTTGCTATACCTTAATCAAACTATAAATTAATTGTTGAATGAATCTTAATTATACCCAAATGTTTTACTTACCTGTTTATATATAAACATTTTTCAAGAATATATTTTTGTTAGTATTAAAATTCAGCATCTTTGAGTGTATAATTTTGTTTTATTAATCATTAGATATATTTAATAGGTTTAATTACTTAAAGAGAATGGTAGGTTCTAGGTAAGTATAGGTGTTATTACTTTTTCCGTATAAATATCGAATCGAAATATCATAATAGTTCTTTATTGTAAAAAATATTATTAATACCTTCTAACAAAAAAAATTTATAACAGCAGCCTATTGTCCCCTTATATGTACAGTCATGTAGTGGGAGAGCGCACGTGACTCAATTACATTACTATTGGCATAGCTAAAAACAGAAAAGTTTGTTCATATCTACCAGGGCGTAAATTTATATAATTAATTCCTGAAAATGTAAAACATTCTACGCCCTATAGAGATTGGAAAATATCCTTCTCAAAAGTGAGGCTACCAGCAGACAATATGGCATTATCTTTAACTTTAATGACTCAAAATAAAATATTAGTAATTTTATCAAAGTGGGAGAAGAGTTCTTTATTTAGATACATAGTAAAAAGCTCAAAAGAAATGTAAATTCTATAAGCGAACCTCGATATCTTATGTACAAAAATTTAAGGGCAAAAAAAATGTACACATATTTCAATTCAAATTCATTGCCTCCCGCAATTCCTGTGCGAAATATCACTTATTAAAAAAGTGCTCGAACATGAAAAAAAAAAAGGGAATTTGAGAGGAAATAAATAATGACATTATTTGTCCCATTTTATCTGAAACCTCCAAAATTAGCAAAGATTGTCCATTGCACTTCAAAATGCACATGTAAGAAAACTGGCCTTATATATACCAGCATGTCATTCGTGTTTTAATAAAGAGTTGGTTGTAGATAATGAATAAATCATTTACATTTCTGTGTATTAATTTTGGAATTTTCTGAATAAATAGACCGTAATGAATATGTAAAATTTTTCTAACATTGATCTAGAAAAATAGTGAATTTCATATAACTAAACATATAAACATGCAGGGTGTCCCCGGATGGGATTATTTATACCACAAATGGAAATGGACGTAAATTTTATTTTTTTGACAAAAAGTCACTTTATGAAGTTTTACTTGTTAAAAAAATACGATTTGTGTGTAAAAGTAAAGTAATATAAGCAACTTTTTCAAATGAAATTTTCATTAAAAATGAAAAATAAAAATAGTTTACTCTTAGATAACATTCATATTATTGAAATTTTTTTGCGCTCTGTATAAGAAAATAAAATTTAAGTCCATTCGTGATATAGATAACCCCATCCAGAGACACCCTCTCTCTATATGGAAATACATCATGTTATACATCAAGAGAAGCAGAATCTTATTATTATTAAAAAGCTACTCTTGTAAAATTTTGAAGTCTCTAGTGGTACTCGTGATAATTTTGATTACATTAAAAAACAGCTAATTTTCAGCAATTTTTTGGATATGACGGCGAAAGTTCACATTGGATTCATGGAGACTCGACGAATTATTGTTTTTGGGCCAATTCTGAACGTCCATGCCAAAATTCAGCTTTATACCATTTTTGTCCAGCAAAAAAAAAACCATTTACTGAACTTATGTGAGTCCGTGATTCTTGCACAGCGCGGCGATAGCCACATCTCACGTAAGCGCTCATTCGCTTGCTCGTTGAATAAAATTCATATTTCAATAAATATTTAACCTATCGACTTCATTCTTTTTTTAAAAACTTTTTGAACGCTTTGACTACATTTGACTCCATATATTTGTATAGAAATTTTCAATAATTCACATAGATCACCGCATAGTGAAGTTTTCGATGCGTATTTTTGACAATTCTACGTTTAGTAAATATTTTCTGAAAAATTTTGAATATTTTCGAAATTTCCAATTCACCACTGGATGCGCTCAGATTTTAAGTATATGTGTGCAAAAAATTAAAATCATAGATTTTACAGTTGAATTAATACAGCGATAAATGTTTTAAAAACGTAGTATTACGAATTGAAGCTCCGGCGCATTTAAAGGCCGATTAGAAAGTTCGGTCCTACTAAAAAAAGTTGTAGATTCTCATTTTCTATGCCCCAAAATGTCCTTTACAATATGACATAGGTTTCGTCTAGTTATACCTCGGTATCACCTACCTTCAGAAAACAGCGAGATAGAGGAGCGATTTTACTCCACTAATTGATATCACCGGCGACTCCGGCAAATCTTCGAATATGCTCGTATTATAAAAAAATCGTTTTCAATTGCTTCCACATCCAATGGTACAGTAAAGCAAAAAAAAATTGAAAATTTTACTTCCACGTCCAGTGGAAGTAAGTATAGTAACGCAAAAAAAAATATTAAAGCGGTTCGATTTTTTTTTATTTGTTAATTATTATATAGAATTAACGTCACATATAAAGATTTGTCAGTAAACTGCTAATGCACAAAGCGATTTCTTTGTGAAATCAGGTACATTTATGTTGTTAAAATCTGCAAATGTAAAAAAATAAATTTGTAAATTTGGGTTAAAATATATTTGTATTATTTATTATTACTATTATTATTATTATCATAATGAACCAAATAAAAAACGAAAAAAAAATAAGAACTTTTAAAATCGAAAGAGATTACAGGAATAACTATTTAACATACTTTCTGTAACATTGTTTAGCTATGGCAATGGTCATATCTTTTAAATCTGGGAACAAGTTATTAACCAACCACATAGGCAGTCAGATAAGAAAAGCTTATTTAAATGCTGACGTGCGGTGTAGTAGAATTAATATCGAGTTCCCAATATCAGTCCTTTTCGATGAAAATTACTACGCCATTTAATTAAACTCCAGTTTTTATTGCGTATAAAGTTTAAGACACAACAAGCAACAAAGTGAAGAAACCTTAGCTCATTAATTTTTAATATGTTCAAATCGCGGTAAAAAGACGTTGTACGACTTCTGTACGGATAATACGGAACAAGCGTAATAAATGGAATACAATTATTTTGCGATTTTTGTAGACAAAATCCGTCATTAAGACAAGAACCATAAATGACGTCTGCATAACTCATATGGCTTCCCAAGTAACAATTTAAGTTTTATCACAATCTACAAAAGTCTATATAATAAAACTGATCGTAAAACTATTTATAATAGTGATAACCTCTTAAAACCCGGCATTAAACAAAAAAAAAACCTTTTATAAAGGTTATAAATATCTTCCTTAAAACTATCAATAAAACCAACAGAACTTTAGAACCCAAATTTGCAAGATGTTTTCAAGTCTACCATAAAACCTTTTATAAAATCTTTTTAAAACCGTTAGTACTTGCAATCAAATTTTAAGCCTGCTTTGAGAACATCATAAATAATTGTGTCTTTAATAATTCTTTGTCGAAAACTTGTTGCACTTAAACTGTCTAAATCAGAAAATGTCGCCAAGTAATAAAATATGTCTGCCTCGACTGAAATATCTGCATGTGCTAACGTTTTAAAATTTGATATTAATAAACAACCTAGTATCAAAAAATTGTCAAGCCCAGATCACTTTATTGATAAAGTATATCAAAAAAACTTTTAAAAAAATCACGCGCCTTTCATTTGTCAGCTTATTAAAAATTATTTACAATTAATGAAAAAAAATAGTAACCCTAGTTTTAGTTTACTCAGTATGATTTTGGGCTTTTTAGGGGTTTATATGACATATTAACACATTTTAGATAGTTGCAGGCTAAATGTAAACAGTAAGAATAAGAAAAATATAACTAAACACTGTTGCCCCAACTTTGTTCAAACATGTCTGCCATAGTTAACAAAAAAGAACCTGGCTGAAAAGTTAATAAAACCGTTTATTTTAATAGAATTTGAGAATAGAGTTTGTGGCTTTAGGAAATATTTTTATAAAACAAAAGGTTTTGTTAAATTCCAATTGCTCCACTTTATTACTTTATTACTATTTTAAAGCCTGTAAGACTTTACCCAGCCTTACTACTCTTCTTTAAGATTTGTCTCTGACAATCTCTAATACAAATGTACTTAGTTTAAATAACATAACCAAAAAAACATTATTTATTTCGTGTGTTTTTGAGTGTGTGATCACAAAATGGTGTTTATTATGCGTTGTATGCCCCCTCTCTGAAAGTTTAAAGGTGTACGTGAGGGAACCAAAGGATTTATAAGTGCTTTGCAAAAACCAAAAAGTTTTAACCTAGCTTAATAAAGCTACCAAAAACTATTAGGTTTTAAAGGACCTTTACCAATTATCGTTAAAAGCAAATAGTATTTGTGATAACAAATATTAAGTGTAAGACTATTTCAGAGTTATTAGTTTTATTGCTTGATCATAAGGAGTACTTAAAAACCATTTTTTTAAAACTCCCATAAAACTTAAAGATTTATAGATGTCTACCACAAAACTTAAAATATTTAAAATCCACTATAAAACTTAATGAGTTTATTGTGGTTTTGAATAATGCATCAATTAAGTGGCTGTAAAACTAATAGGTCTTAAACAGCAAATAAACAAATTGCTTTAAAGATAACTTGAAGGCCTTTTTTAAGTACATATTATCTGCAGATAAATTGGTATGCACAAAAGAAATAATAAAATCCAGTTCGGTTTATTTACCTTCTTAAATCTGTGATAAAACCCGATAAATACTTGTTGGCATTTAAATTGTTACTTGGGTTATTGCATGGTTCTCTACAAGCACGGTTTTACTGTCACTATCTAGCAGATCTCTAAGACACAATAACTATTTTAGCAAAAAATAATCTTTCTTACACGCCTCGCTAACATGCCCAGGCCTGTCGAGAGGGGGAGGGGGGGTGCGGGGGTCTTTCCACGGGCGCGGGCTTGTTTGGAGGGTCTGGTTTTGAAATGTTGAAAATTTGCATTATAATTTTTTTTAGCATATTTTAATTTTTTTTTTGGATTTCTGACTTCCGTTCATCAAAAAAAAAATCGGATTTCTCTCTCCCACTCATCAAAAAAAGTTTTTTTGGGGATTTGTCCCACCCGGTCATAAATTTTCAAAAAACTCTTTCCCCATCGGGCCCGTATTTTCTCTCTACGACCTCGGCCCTGAACATCCTTATGAAATATTAACATTTCATCAGCTACAAACCTAACTATTTAACTTTGTTGGTTTTAGGTATTATATTTTCATCACTTAATATTATACTGTGATCAGCTACGTTTTGTAAAGCCTGGACAATACCAAGTTGAGAAAGAGTTATTGTTAGATCAGAATCTGTCAAGATCAGTATTAATTGCTTTCACATCGTGGAAGTACAGTAGCAGCAAAAAAAAAGATTTTTTTTTTTTTGTTCAAATAGACTTACAATGTTATAAACGTCGAGATTTTAAGTATGAGAAAAAATCTGTCTGTCTGTTAGTCTGTCTATCGGTCTGTAACTTTTCTTTGTGTGCACAATTACTCTGGAACAGTTTATAGTATTGACTGGAAATTTGACGCACCTATGTATTATAATGAGATCTGGAACTAGATTATCTCATAGACATATATTTCAATCTTATTCCGTTGAAGGGTGGGGGTAAATGGGAGTAAATAGGTAAAGCAAGCAGACTCCATAAAATTGAGATTTAGTGTATGCCCTCAAATCAGCTTACATCAGCCTCCCCCCCCCGCTACATTTTTTTCTTGGTATTGACTCCAACGACACCTGGACATTGTTAAACAACCAAACAACAACCATTGTTATACAAACATTACTTCTACCAGATCTAAGTTAAAATTACATTGCCTATCACTATCACTAAAGCCACTCAATTATGGGATGTCGCGAATCCTGAAATTTATTATAGCCTCCGAACGTTCAGACCCAGGACATTTAAAAAAAAAAAAAGATCGGCTCTATACAATTCACCCTGCTGTTATATACGTCTCGACGTTATGCAATACACTGACTAGTGATGGGCAATATTTCACGAACTGTGATTTAATCACTAGTATCAAAAAATCACCGGTGGTAACTTATTTATTACAGTTGCCACGAAGCTGTAACCTGTTAACTAGTTTTCGTTGATTCGATCAATACATTTACACGATGAATATTACTAGCCCAGGAGTTTTAGTCAATATATCTCTTCTACCCGGAATTAATTATTGTAAAGCTGAAAATTTGCAGAATTTTAGTTTTGGTCCAGGACAATGCGTACCAAAAAGTCCCCTACTCTCCCACGTCGGCTTCCCTGTTTTTGCAGAGTAATAAGGACCTAAGTCGCAAAAAGTGCAGCAGAAAGGTTTTTACTGTCCGATTTGGGTCGAAATGACCATAAAAACTTCGGAGAAGCATATCCATTCGTATTTCAGATGTTCCATGCATATTTTATTCATAATTTTCCATTCTAGTGCTGTCAAGATTTTAAAAATTCAAGAAATTCCGAAATGACTCCATTGCGAAGAAATGAAGACTCGGAGGGGAAAACGTACCCAAATAAACATTTATCTTCATACTTTGGGCTTTTTATTGGTATGTCTACCTTCTCTGTAGCGTCACCCGTTATGAAGCGGCGACACTCAGGCAGTTAAGTGCGTTCATTGTTGAGTCTATCACGTCTAGTCTAAACAATCAAGTATGCGCATGGCGAGCTATGCTTTCTTATAGACCACCTAAAAATTTCAGCTTGCCAAATATACCTTAAATGGCTAAGGTATTTCGTCGCCACTATATGGTCGTCTGCCGGCCCTTTCCGGCGTCCATTTGGTCTGTCAATATTCTTTTCCCCTATTAGGTGAATGTCACTTTAATATACTAAAACGTGAGCCTGCTTGAAATACCTCAAGTAGTTTGATGCGGGAAAATCGAGTGATCGTAGTTAAGTCATGGTGGATACAGGCGTCAGCTCTGTACAGAATGGTGAAGCAGAAGGCGTGGAAGCTCCTGAAGAAGAGACCTGAGCTACAGGAATAATCCGTGGTCTTCTCACATTTTGCATCTGGAAAGGGGGTTGTGGCCGCCGCACTCAACTAATGTGCATGTGCTTCTTTGCAAGTCCAGCAATGGCTAGACGTCAACCTCAACCTGGAGGACTGGGGAAAAATCGCCCAAGTAGGGTCAACAGGGGCTAGTATGATACAAAAATCAAAACTTTTTAAATAAAATTTTATTTTTTATCCCAGACGTTTTTAAAAAAATACTGTTGTGTGCTAAATTACTTTTTCTACGATTGTGCTGAAAGTCAAATTTTCTAACTGCAAAATGACTGCAGACAATATCACTTTGCCGCACGCCGTGCGGCAAAGAATTTGCCACACGCCTTGATTATATCTTCACATACCGGAATAAAATAGTGTGTTTACCTTAAAGAATTTTATATTACTTACTGGTAATAACAATTAAATTCTATAAATGTATATTAATTAGGTACATATGAATTGCAATTACAAAGTCAAATTTTCTAACTTCAGAATGACTGCGGAAAATGTCACTTTAAATAAAATCTGACAGGCAGCAAATTTAAAATTTTGAAAAGACTTTAAAAAAGGGAAATAACTTCACAACCGTAGAAAAAATAGTATGTAACACTCATGTGGCAAGCTTCATTGCAAAACTCGTATGATAGGAACACGAGCGCAGCGAGACTTTCATACATCGTTTTGCAATGAAGCCCTTGCCACACTTGTATTACAATCTACTATTCTTTATAAGATTACAGTGTAGAAATTTTACTAAAATAAAGATTAGACTAACAAAAAAATGAAATTTCTGTATCATAATAGCCCCCCGTTTGGGGCTATTATTGATACACCACGGGGCTATTCTGATACAGTACTGTCCTTTATCTATCAGCTGTAAAAATTTGGTTTCTATGGCTATAATAGTTCTTTAGGTATTAGCGACTTTATATTAGCGTGTTTTTTCAGTCTTCTGAATATTTTTTTATTATAAAATTCCGAAAAAACTTGTGGAAAATAAGTGATTTAAATCGAACAAAAAATTACTTTCGAATGTAAAAAATAATCTAACATTTAAAAATGGGGTATGGGTTAAAGAGTAAATGTAAAACATTGTTTAATGAAAAACGCGTTTCTTTTTCTTGTTAAGCACAAAAGAGACCTTTTAGATCGAAGTGAAGAATGGCCAACTCAGGATGAATACAATTTACAAGCTTACGGCTTCGAATTTATTAAATTTTGATTTTATGACTTCTAGGTACCTACAACAAAGAGAAACTCACTGCAATAAAAACACGAAGAATATAGTTAAAACCATATAAGATTCATCATTTTATGTATCCATATTAGCCTCACAACCTGTATCACAATAGCCCCTGAAAATGTATCATAATAGCCCCTGAACTTTGATAGCTCTTATGACACCATCAACAAAGAGTAATGTTAACAAATTATACATCAAAATACTGTTGAAAGCATCCTTGATAATTTGCTGTACAAAAACATCGGAATAACAGTCGTGAATCTTTTCCAGAGTAAAAGTTTTATCAAAGAAAAAAAGTTTATGGAGCACAAAATCACATAACGCAAGCTATATTTTTTTTCCTGTGAAACTTTATTTTTAATCTATAATATGAATATGGCATCATATTATGTAAGGTTTGGTCAAACTAACCTATTTTTTTCGTGAAGTTCTGTTGAAGATTTATATATTTTTTTGCATGTATCACAATAGCCCCATATTTTTGGGTGTATCACATTAACCCCGGTTGACCTTAACAATTTAAATACCTTTTAGATTTATTGAGGTTTTATAAGAATTTTATCAATTTTAAAACTCTGATAAAACCTCAATAAATCTAAAAGGTATTGAAATTGTTACTTGGGCAGGACTCCAGGGCCTGGTTCCAGTTCCTATCACAAGGAAGCTAACTCCTGCTACAGCTAATTTCCTGTGCCGGATCATCATCCATATCCAGTCACTGGATATGGATGATGATCCGGACGACACTATTTCCCAGTAGATCAATAATGTCAATTATTGTATTGCCGAATAATCATCTTCTGAATCTGACAAGTTAAATTTCATTCAATAAATCTTAACAAACACCAATAATATTTAAACAGGAATTCCGAACAAATCTCATCAGAGCAGCCAGGGCAGTTCCACGGAGCGTAAGACGGGCGCGGCTACCGCGCGGCGATTCTCGAGTGTCGTAGCTATGAAACGGGTAACGTTACAGAGAAGGTAGATATACCAATGGAAAGTCCAAAGTATGAAGATAAATGTTTATTGGGTTATGTTTTCCCCTCCGAGTCTTAATTTTTCCGCAATGACACCATTTCGGAATTTTTTCAATTTTTGAAATTTTGACAGCACTAGAACGGAGAATTATGAAAAAAATATGTAACATCTGAAATACGAACGGATATGCTTCCTCATTTCCACCCAAATCGAACCAGTAACAACCTTTCTGCTGCACTTTACAGCCAGCTCTGCAATTTCTGCGACTTAGGCCCTTGTTGCTCTGCAAAAATAGGAAAGCCGATGGGGGAAATTAGGGGACTTTTTGGTATGTGTTGTCCTGGACCAAAACTACAATCCTGCAAATTTTCAGCATTACAATAATTAATTCCGAGTCAAAAACTAAAATTTCCGGGCTACACATAAACTTAGCATTTAAATTCTTTGAGTTTTACTTTTGACCGTATGTACTAAAACTCAGAGTAAGCTATTTGTGCTTTGCTTAAATATTACTTCACCTATAAATAAATATTCATTCATTTTAATTCATTTCGTCATGTATGCAAAGGCGTGATTACGTCACGTTTTAAAATTATCGATATTCACAGTGATTGAAAAACCACGATATCGCCCATTATTAATACTGCCTAGCAGAGAACAGAGAGATTAATTGCATATGTTCATGTGTTATCTTCCCTTCCGTTAGTCTCAGTTGCCCTTCATCGTAGGTACCTACATAAAATACTATTGCCGAAGCGTAGTGGAATTGTAAAAAAATCAGTTACGTGTTATTTAATATAGTACTTTCCCCTATAAAATAAAATGGACTGTATCATATTGTATAGATTTAATATAGTCTGCAGTCACTGCAGCTGGATACATACCGGCTAATCTCTGCTTAATGACTTAATTTACTGACTAGCTGATGCCTACGACTTCGTCCTCGTGAAACTTCGTCTGCTTGGAACGTCGTCCGCGTGGAATTAATAACATCGACAAACTAACCCACTACACATCGGCTGCATTTAAGTAAACCCGCTGCGCATACATTGTACTTGAGGAGACTCGCTGCGCATCCATGGTACTCGGAGAAACCTACTGCGCATCCATTGTACCCGGAGAAATCCACTGCGCATCCATATTACTCGAGGAAACCAACTACACATCCATGATACTCGGGGAAACCCACTGCGCATCCATACTACTGGGAGAAACCCACTGCGCATCCATAGTACTCGAGGAATACCACTGGGCATCTATAGTGCTCGGGGAAACCCACTGCGCAACAATTGTGATCTGGTAAACCTACTGCGCATGCATTGTACTCGAGAAAGCCCACTGCACATCGCAATTTGATATCAATTGATGATTTTTGTGTTGCAGCGAGTTAAATCTTTATTTTCTCAGAAGGGCCCGTCGCCGGAATATCACGTTTCTGACTTACGCGATTTCAGAGATACGGGCACCCTTTAGACCATCTACCACCCCCGTTTTCACTCCATCCAAAATTGAAAATCGAAATTTCGTCTTATTCGTGTCTAATAGATTTCAATAAAGAATATTTCTGCCAAATTTCACGCTTCTAAGTCTAACCGTTCGGGGGTCTCTTTTTGAAAACCGTCGATTACATATCTTTTTATTTCCTCAAAAGAGTCCATTGCTCGAATAAACACGTTTCTGACTTACGAGATTTCAAAAATACGGGTGCGCTTTAAACCATCTACCACCCCCGTTTTCACCCCTTCAAAAAGTGAAAATCGAAATTTTGCTTACACATATCTAATATATTTTAACAAAAAATATTTCTGCCAAATTTCACGCATCTAGGTCTAACCGTTTCCGAAAAAGCCTAAAAGCCTTTTTTCACCCTCCTAGAAACTCTTGGGGATCGAATTTCGAAAAATCCCTTCTTAGTGGTTGCCTCCGTCATT
Source organism: Rutpela maculata (assembly GCA_936432065.2). Lineage (NCBI taxonomy): Eukaryota > Metazoa > Arthropoda > Insecta > Coleoptera > Cerambycidae > Rutpela > Rutpela maculata. The sequence goes on along the minus strand of OW386290.2, from coordinate 44,127,252 downwards.
CGAGGAACCTCTATGCAAAATTTGAAGTTCCTAGATCCAGCGGTTTAAGCTGTGCGTTGATAGATCAGTGAGTCAGTCAGTCAGGGTATTCTTATATATATATAGATTGATTTTCCTGTAGTCAACACTTGCTAACCTTTCAATACAATAAAACTTGTCTTCCTTAAGTTATCGCGCTTAAAAGAAACGAGCGGACGGACAGACGAATATTTAGAAAGTTGTTTAGATTTCGTTCACTGACACAATGATATGAAGATATGAACACTTTTTTCTCTACCAGTGATATTTACGGTAAGAAATACCCCGATTTAATACAATACACTCTTCGTTTTCATATTTGCGAAGATTATAACAACCGATAAAAGACCGCAGTGTTAAAGTTATTGAAGTGGTTTGAATTTTAATTTTTCTGAATTAATTACCAATACTTTTAAGAACATAAATATCCAACCACTTAAGAAATACTTGCTAGCATGCTACGCATAAGAACAATGAACCGATTCCCCACGATTTAATTTACATAAATACGCCAGTAAAAACTTAAACGACCCCAATTCCTTTGAATCCATTTAAATTCCGAATATAGCATTTACTTTGTCAGCTGTTTTAATGTAACAGACACCTGTAACACGCATCTTCACTTCTAATCTAATATTAATTCCCAAGCAGAGAATATTTTGATATCGACTTGAAATGATTTACGCTTGAATATAAATCTTACTATCTTATTCAGTGGAAGTAGTGGAAGTGCCTCCACGTGAAATATTATAAATCGTTAGGAATAGCAAATTAGAATGACATCTGGGGAGCAGCGGCAGCGCAGTCTATATTTCATATGGAATGTAATATCGCTACCACCGGATTCCACAAGCAGATAATTGAAAATAACATGATAAAGGCTTATAGATAGGTAAGAAGGCGGCGACAGACATAAATATCAAGCAGTGATGAACGGGTAGTAACTATTCGTTACTTGTAATAGTTACTCAGTAGGACTCAAAGTACCAATTTCTCGATTTACAGAATTAATTGTTACTTTTCCATTTTTGATTATTTACTACCATATACTTATTAGAACCTATGTACCGACACTAGTTACTGATCGGTAGATTTCACACCTGAAATTTCTAATCAATTTTACCTATATTTAATCAGGATTCGTGGAATCTATTTAACTCATAAACATAAATTTACTTTAAGTAATAGATACCAGATCAACCAGACCGATATGATATAAATTATAGAAGTAGTAGTAGTGAGTACTTATATCTCAAATTCATCTCATTAATTATTTCAATTAATTTAACGAAACAAATTAAAGAAGTAATCAAGGGCGTAGCGAAGGCGACTTGGCAAAAGTTGGAAATTTGAGACGTAGATTGGTAATTTTTATTGAAACATTTTCTTACAGATTTTCTTCCCTTCGCTCATCAACTTTTATTTTGGTGGAACTTGGCAAAAGTTGAGTTAAAAGTTGGAAATCCCCCCCCCGCACTCATTAATTTTTATTTCGGTGGAACTTAGCAAAAGTTGAGTAAAAGTTGGAAATTCGAGATGTAAGTTGCCAATTTTTATGGATTTTTTTTTAGAATTCCCCCCCCCCCCCCCCCGCACTTCTATGAGGAATATTATTTAATTATTTACAGAGTTGGCTTTTTAAGTCTTATGAAGTTGGCAAATTTGAAATCGCCCCTGGAAGTAATTTTGCCAATAACTCTTTGAAGAAAATATTTATATCCATACTAAACCCATCTGTAAATTCTGTAATAAAAGCTTATAATTATTACTAAAAATGATGCTTGTTTACCTGGCAAGTGGGAACAGGAGCATAGGAGTTGGAGATTTCGAGTTGCACGTACCCTCTTAACTCCTGTGATTGCAGGGCAAACGAAAAAATTATTAATAATGATTATTGGTTACATGTAATAAAGATTGAAATAGAACCTTGGCATTGGAGATTAAAATATCAGTTTCGAATTTTGTTAAAGTACCTAACGATTACTGAGTAACGATTACTTTTTAAAAATTACGATTATCCGTGATTGATTATACAAAGGCAACTATAACTTCCACCACTGATAGAAATATATCCCGCAGGGGCAAAGTAAGCCATGTAACCTTTGCACGTTAGTGTGCAAGCAGATCAATACGGGGACCAACAATGTATCTTTACCGGACACTCTTTGGAGCCAGCCAAACATCCACCAGATTTAAGTGAAAAATGCGTTGCCAGTCACTATCAATAAAGCCACCCCTTACTCCCTATATTGTTTATGAGGAAACGTGTTTAGTAATATATGTTTTGTTTTGTACTATACTTGTCTGTCTGACCATTTTGGACAATTGGACAATTTATTAAAATATATAGTAATAACAATGACATATCGTATGTCATTTTTCGCAGGAGATTTACTAACCATGGTTTAGTAAAGCTTAGAAACCAATTCCTGACACTGATTGGAGCATCTTTTATAGCAATAATAATAATCATAATAATAATAGTACGTGTTTGTCCGAGCTTCTGGAAAATAGATTTAATAATTTGATAAATCGAATTTTTCCTTTAAAAAAATGTACTTTAAATAAGGATGGAAGGCCAATCAATTGGTTTACTGACTCTTTACGAAATAAACGGGACATGCTTTCTTCTGTTAAACTAATTTGTAATATCACTAGAAATCCGGTTGTTACTCTATTTATAGTGCTCTGCGTAAAGAGTACATAAACGATATTAAAATTGCAATGAAAAGGGCTTACAACAAATTCATCAATGATACTACCAATAAGACAAGAGATAGTTGGAAAATTATAAACTTTGAAATAAAGAATTGTCGGGATAACGTCGTCAATCCAAGTATTTCACCAGATACATTTAAGAACCATTTTGTATCTGTTGCAGGTGACTTAATCAATTCATTGCCCAACGTTAACGTTCGAACTAACTTTACCTACAACCAAACGCCGAATATGTCCTTTTCCTTGCATGCAATAATCATACAAGAAGTAAAATCAGTTATTAAATCATTAAAAAACACAAATTCTCTAGATATACATGACTTAAATGCCAAAATAATTAAATTTACGGAAGATATTACAATATATACAAGAGTTGTATCGCCGAAGGTGTCTACCCAGATACCGTGCGTGTAATTTCCCATTAGGCATGTACATGTAGCGCGAGAGACTTGACAACACTTGCAGCCGTAGATTCGTCCGTTGGTGGAGCATTCCAGCTCTGTTATTTCATTTCAGCCAGCTGGCACGTGCGATGTTGTAATTCTTCTCCCCATGCCTAGCCCGCGACTACACACACGGTATATTTAAAATTGCCCGCGTTATATTGATATTTAAAAATGAGTCGACTTCTTATTAGACAACTACCGCCCCATATCAATCCTCCCCATTTTTGGCAAAATATTTGAAATTATTTTCACAGAAAGATTGTCAAGTTATCTGGAACATGAATCACTGCTCAGCCCCTATCAATATGGTTTCCGTTCTCGACGCTCAACCACGCAGGCCGTTGTAAAGATCGTGAGTGACATAGTGAGGGTCTTGAGGAAGGCCATCATATAGCTATTACTCTGTGTGATCTTTCCAAGGCCTTCGATTGTGTGTCTCACGATAAACTAATCGATAAAATGCAGTTATATGGAGTTACCTCTCTCGCTCTCTCTCTCTCTCTCTCTCTCTTTTTAATTCCCATTTGCTAAAGCGTCAGCAATGTGTAGTCATAGGAAATGACATGTCAGATTTTCTAGATATTATTCATGGTGTACCCCGGGGCTCTGTCCTGGGGCCACTGTTATTTCTGATCTGTATTAATGACTTTCCGCAATTTATGTTGCCCAACAAATCAACTTTGTTTGCTGATGATACCACTCTCCTGTGCTCTGACCGCAATATTGCCAATCTTATCCAACTAAGCTCCGTCATAGAAGTTCAGGCAAAAAACTGGTTCACCTTAAATAAGCTAACACTCAATCAAGAAAAAACTCAGAGACTTATAATATCAAATAACAAAAATGTATCCAAAGGTGAGCACGTTAAACTCCTAGGTATATGTCTAGATGATAACCTTAGCTGGGTAAACCATATTGATCAGTTAAAAAATAGAAGGCTCCCAAGCACGATCTTCCTCCTCAGGAAACTAAAAGGCGTTCTCGAATTCGACATCTTAAAAGATACTTATTTTTCCCTTTTCCACTCTAGACTTTCCTACGCAATGGTCTTATGAGGTAACTTCTCCCACGCATTAAAAGTTCTCCAGCAACAAAAGAAGGCTATAAGAATACTCGTTAGTGCTAAGTTTACGGAACACTATCAACCTATTTTCATTAAACTGGGCATTATACCTCTCCCTTCACTGTTTATTTATTATAGTCTTGTAGAGATTCACAGGAGTGCGTCCAGTCTCTCTATCCAGTCTGATTACCATCAGCACAACACACGTGCTGCTGGACTTCTTAGAGTACCTCACTACAGGTTAACTCTGAACGCTAAAAATACCCCTAACCTAAAGTATAATAATTTACCATGTCATATGAAGCAATTAAACGCACTGTTCTTTAAAAAGAGTGTAAAAAATTTCATTCTAAAGTACTGTTTTTACTCGGTTGACGAATTTTTTAGGACACCCTAATGTGCCAATCCACACTCGAGTATTTAAATGCTCATATTTATAGAATTGCTGTGATACTCTACATATTTTTGAATTTCATACTTATTTATATCTTTGCATATCAATGTGAAATGTTATATACATCTATGTTTTTTGTGTTTTACAAATTTATTGGTTTTATTGAAATGTTATTTATTATATGTTTTTGTGTTTTAGAAATTTTGTATATTATAATTTGCTATTTACCAGCTCTTTCCCTGACTTGCTGCAAATGTACATATAGTGGTGAAATAAAGATTATCTATCTATTTATCTATTGCCGCAACGTAGTGCAATTGTAAAAGAATCAGTTACATGTTATTTAATATAGTACTTTTCCCCATAAAATAACATGGACATGTATCATATTGTCTGCATGAAAGCCGTCACTGAAGCAGGATACATAACGTCTAATCTCTGATTAATAACTTCTTTATTTACTGATTGATTTTGTTAAAAAACAATAGAGATTTTCCTCCCTTTCTGTCCAAATTTCAATACAATCAAACTTCTCTTCCTTAAGTTATCGAGCTTAAAAGAAACGAGCGGACGGACAGACGAGTATTTAGAAAGTTGTTCAGATTTCGTTCACTAACAACCTATATGAACACTTTTTTCTCTACCAGCGACATTTACGGTTAAAAAATACGCGATTTAATACAATACACTCTCCGTTTTCGTATTTGCGAAGATTATAATAACAGATAAAAGACCGCAGTGTTAAAGTTATTGAAGTGGTTTGAATTTTAATTCTTCTGAATTAATTACCAATACTTTTAAGAACATAAATATCCAACCACTTAGAAATACTTGCCAGCATGCTACGCATAAGAACAATTAACCGATTCCCCACGATTTAATTTACATAAATACGCCAGTAAAAACTTAAACGACCCCAATTCCTTTGAATCCATTTAAATTCCGAATATAGCATTTACTTTGTCAGCTGTTTTAATGTAACAGACACCTGTAACACGCATCTTCAGTTCTAATCTAATATTAATTCCCAAGCGGAGAATATTTTGATATCGACCTGAAATAATTTACGCTTGAAAATAAATCTTACTATCTTATTCAGTGGAAGTAGTGGAAGTGCCTCCATGTGAAATATCATAAAACGTTAGGAATAACAAATTAGAATGACATCTGGGCAGCAGCGGCAGCGCAGTCTACATTTCATATGGAATGTAATATCGCTCCACCGGATTCCCCAAGCAGATAATTGAAAATGGCATGATAAAGGCTTATAGATAGGTAAGAAGGCGGCGACAGACATCAATATCAAGCAGTGTGGATAGGAATATATCCAGCAGGAGCAAAGTAAGCCATGTAACCTTTGCACGTCAGTGTGCAAGCAGATCAATACGGGGAGAGGCCTCGAGAGTAGACCAACAGGTAGCGTGACAGAGGTCGCCCCTTTCCCCTCTACCCGCCGTTGTCAGGAGCTGTTTACCTCATACTCGTCGGCAATGTTGTTTTTAGTTGTTTCAGTTTCCTTGAGATTACCTTCATAATAATGGGTTTCGTAAAAATTCTCCCGCAGGATAAAAGCTAGCAATTTATTTTATTTAAATTTTATGCCACAATTAGCTTGAATTGCCCTTTTTATAGTAGGTAAAGTAGGTGCGTATATAACACTTTTCCAGATGTTGGGAAAATATTGCTTTTTAAGTCTAATAAATTACAGTGTCAAATAAAAAGTGTACTCAAAAATATATTTTATGAATCCAACCATTTATACAGGGTGCTTCAAGTATTGTGGTCACTAATTTAATGGCTGATATACTGAAAAAAGGAACAGAAAAATCTTATACAATGGTCATCGATAATTTAAAGGATCTGTCTCTAACTGTTAAAAGTTAATTAGGTACTGAAAAAATATAAAATGTGTTCCAAAATTTAATGAAAGGTGCAGTTCGAAGAGACAAAAGTATTTCCTATACAATTTATTAATAACAATATAATAAATAATTTTATTCATCTTTTTGATCACAATGCAATAAAATAGGATATATCAATAAATGATGGAAAATATAACACAAGACTAATTATACCAGGTACATATACATAAAATGTACAGAAAATGAATATACACAATTCTCTTAAGAGGTTTGAAGTGTGTGATTATTGTATGTAATATCACTAGTGCTTAAAATTTTATCGAAAATTTTTTCGAAAGCGTGTTGCCTGGTAATATAAAGAGTGTAAATTGGCAGTTTATTATCTGATTAAATCCCGACCGCTTTAGCGGGAGGGATTTAATCTTTGATAATGAACTGCCAATTTGCACGAGTTATATTAACTAGGGGCAACTTAGCTTGAGAAAAAATTTTTAGATAAAATTTAAAGCACGAGTGGTATTTGTGGAGAATATTTCACGAATAAATAATTCATTAAGTATATCTTCAATATTATGTTCAGTAATTAATTGCCTTCAGACGTTTCCTTGTTGCTTTTTAGAGATTACTCACCTTTATCTTCAATTTCATCATTTACGTCACATAAAAATGCATTTCCAAAGCGACTCATCTAATAAAAAACAAAGTAGGTTTAAATTATGACAATCAAGAAAAACAATATACGTTAAACCATAGGTACTGTAACTTATAAGACCAGTCATCACAACAAAGCACGCTTCGACCAATCACATTACCGGTGAAATCACACAAATTGCATATTACCAATCTTTTACGTTCTAAGGCTGCCGGCTCAGATGGTATGGTACCGCCATCTAGTAACGCTAGCTTAACTTAGTTACTAGCCTAAACAGTGAATTGTATTATTATATTAAAGCGTTTATTAATATATATTTATGTATTTAATCCTTGTTTCTAATTTGAGAAGTTTTATAGTTAAGTTAAGGTTTACTTGTTTAAGTAGAGAGACTTTAAGTACAACGAATTATAATGTATATAGTGATACTGCATAGTTTTGATTTTCCAAATAAGTGTTAGCTGCTTTGTAATGATTGATGAATTACCATACGTAAGTACCTACATTTGTGTATTTATCACGAAATAACTGATTTGTCTGCTTCGTAGATATTCATATTTAATTTTAGTTGTGAAAATTATTTTGTAATTATGTTAGGTATTAAGCCATTGAAAGCTGTGTACCTATAACTTGTCCCGAACCTATATAAGTTCCACACATCATTGGCTTTTTAGGTTATTAATACAATACTACAATTTACAATTTACGTTAACAATTCGTAATAAGCTAGAGAAGATATTTATAGATAACATTTAAAAGCACGATTTGTCCTATTTGCCGAAAACATGTCACGACACAAAACGTCAAAAAATGTTCGCAATATTTGCCGCTGCAGCGACCTAAAAAATTAGAGCGATAAATTTTGCATGTTGGTCCTGTCAAAAGCAGATCTAGCTTAAATTACCACTAATAATGACGTTTGATTGGTGCAATGTTGTGAAAAAACGGGCTCTCATTGGCTATAGCGTTAATGAGTGAAATAATCGTTTAAAAATTCATCGACTGGATAAAATAACAGCCCTTTACTCAATAATTTCGTAATTCCTTCTTAAAAGAATTTAGAAAAGGCTTCTCTTTGATTTCGGAAGGTAGAGAACTGAAGAATATTATTCCGGCCAGTAGTGGAGACTTTTAGTACAACGCAGTGCTATGTTTTTGAATTCTTAATAAAGTACCACGCCTCGTAGAGTAGGTAATTATGCAATTGAGAGTTTGCTTCGTATTTGCTAAAATACTTTTTTATGTAATGTGAGACAATTATATATAGGCGCAAGAAACGTAAATACAGCATGTTGCTTAAAAAATACTTGCATGAATGAATATTTTGCAAATTGAAAATAATCGCATAACTAGCATAGCACTTCATTAATGAGGGCATAATAAACATTTATTAATGATTTTTGATCTGAGACACTTTTGAGTTCCAACATTACATAGTAGACCCTACTTATTTTTCGACAGACATGTGGTATCTCCAACTCATTTCACTGTCAATATGGATTCCAAGAAATTTTGTTGTTTCAGTTGGAGCAACTGCTGATCCCATCGAACAGTTTTGGCGACAGAAAGTATATTCTATATTTCAACTGACAAAATACCCGTGTTTCGATACAGGGTTAGCCAAGAATTATAAGTTGGCACAAGTTTAGGCCCCATATTGGACCTACCATTTTTAATGTTTCATTTTCATAATTATCTTGAGCGCCTGAAGTTTATAGCTACGTGCGAAATATCTAGTTCATAGCATGTTTGGAAACGTCAAAGCAATGAATGCCAATATACAGAAACAGCTCCTTACATTACCGTTTATAGTACGTAATATCAATAATTCTAACTAGAAGACCAAATTTAGTTGATAGAGAAAGGTAGGTAAGTCTACGTATACTGCGGGTAGATCCTTAGTAGCATGATGTAATTCCATGAACATTCGTTGAACGTAAATATTGGGATATACGGTATATATCCTGTGGATGTACATAAATGTCCATAGACATTCGAATAAAGTACAATTATGTTACATGTGTCATCTTGGAAAAAGTGGACATCCAAGAAGGACATTTATATAACGTCCTAAAAAGATATTTGAAGGACATCCAAAGAAAACCATAGTTGGGCGTTAATAATATATATTCAGGACACCTTATGAACATTGCTCTACCATGTGGTTCTATAGGCAACCTCCAGTAGTCCGATATAATTCTATGGATAGCCAGTGGAAGCTTTTAGTCCATTCGGTGAATGTAAACAAATATCCGTAGACATCTAAATTTTGTTCAATTGTGTTCATTTTAATACTTGTCTAAAGTTCTAAATAAGGTTAGAGTCGAAAAGAAACACAGTCGCATTACATTGATTCACACTTGTGAAACTAAACTCGTTCAGGTTCTTTCTTAATTTTAACGTCGACCTGAGCAAAATTAGTTAACTACAACGATTACCAATATCCAGCAATTACCAATATCCAACTGTTGGTTATCATCAGTATCATCAGTGAGTGCAGAGCAGATTCCATGGAAGATTCTGCATGAAGATATCACATGCCATAAACGTACGTCCCATTAGGATACCCAAAGGATATCCACAGTGGACATAATAAATGTAAATCCCATTAGTATATCCATATGACATCCACAATGGACATATTACGATTTCCGTCCCATAAGGTCGCCCATATGGCCTTCAAGGTAGACAATAAATGCATCTCCCATTAGGCTATTCAGTATGGATATGGATAAGCACTATGGATATAAAGAATTTTAGGTCGCATAAGGACGTCCATATGATATGAACATTAGATATAATAAGTATGCGTCATATTAGGATGCCCATATATCAACCCCAGTATGAAAAAAAACCATCCCATCAAAGAAAACAGAGATAATAAATAAATAAAAATATACGTCCCAAAAGAATGTCCATACAACATTCACACTGAACATGATAATTTTGTGTCCCTTTAGGATGTCTATTGGACGTCCATAATTAATAAAAATTGTGTCCCTTTAGATGTTTATAGGACATTCACAATGAACATAATAAATCCGATGTCCATATGACGTCCATTCGAATTCACTGGACGTTACTGGATGACTCAGACTTTGTCTGGACCTCCATTGGGTATTGAATGCTACTATGATGGATATTGCTGTTGACACATTGTACCTTTTACTTGATGTGGTCAAGTTTCTGACTTACTCAGCGAAAAAACATTTTCGGCTCTTCTTTCGCTACGGGTTGTTTAATTTTTAACCACTTACGAAGTCTGCAAGATTTTTACTTAAGAGAAATTTTACACTATCTGCATTCTCCAACTAAACACAAGAAAACAATTTTGACATTGTTCATGTAAATTAATGTATGTTGCGTGCGACGTAGATAGCTGCAAACTTTCACAACTATCTAGGGTAATTTGTTAATGTATTCTACAAATTTGCAGCACATTTGATATTAAAAAATACTTCAGTCATTAATCTGCAATGTTTCCGATCTTCTAATTGGTTATGAATCTAATACATCACAGAAAATCCTTTTTTAAACATTGTCTTCAGGAGTCTTGTAATTTGGGACGCCAAATGGCCAAATAATTTGTTAATTAAATTTTCTATTATTCTCAAGAAAGTTCTCCAACTTTGTAGTTGAAGGACACTTTCATTCTCAAACAGACATGAAAAATCGAGCGGTACACTATTAAACGATCTTTCATACAAACTTATTTTTCGTGCGTACCTATGTAGTTATTTTGTAGATAAATTGTTTCATTTCACTACAAACATAATTTCTCATTCTAAATAAATAAGCTTTACACAGACTCACAACAGCCCAAATAGTAAATAGAAGAATTCATAAAGATCAACTATTTAATTTATTTCGTTTTATTTTATTTTATCCTTATTTATGTTAACGTCCTGGCGGAGTGTAGCTGTAGCTATTCCACTACTCAACGAGGACATGCACATATAGAACCTCAGAGAATCGACCTAAGTCGAAAAATAACAAAAATTCAACTTGAGAAAAATTTATTAAAAAGGCACTTTGAAAGCATAACTAACCATCTTTAAGGCATCAGCACCGAGAACTAACACAAAAAGACTTAAATATGTTTGCAGCGACGTAAGCACCAAAAGTGAAAATTCGAAAGTACGCCTGACTGGATTTAGAAAATAGCATAGTGATAATATTTTGGTGCTGGCAACGTACTAATAAGAGGCGAGAAAACACAAATGTGACAAAGGCGTGGAGCGTTTATATGAAATCAAATCAAAAAAAGCAAAAATTGTCAAGGCCAGTTTCTCGAATAAAATAAATTTTTATTAATCTGGCCACTTGTCCATGAGGCAGGAGCATCAGAGGATTATTAGAAAGAAGTAGTGGCACGCCCAAAAGCAGGGTTTTAAAATTAACAAAATTAGAGAAAACCGCCTTGTGTGCATAAACGAATAATTACCGTCGATGATCCTGCCATTTCGAGATTTTGCAAGAAGGGTAATTATATTAACTAATTTAATTACCTGCACTTAAAATTTTGATATCTGATGAGGCCTCTTCGTTTCATATGGCTATTTTATATAAGTTTACAGTAAAACTTCCTACGCTAACATCTTTTAGGTCTACAAACATGTATAAATTACGTTGTAACAATTTTCTAGAATATTTATTCTTTATTATGTGGTGTATGTATTCCTCATTCGCCGCATATATCCCTCTAAAACAAATTTTATATCTGCAATTTCCATATATCAGTATGCTACCATATATTAATGCAATCGTAAAATAATCATAGTTCTTGTTAATGGCATATGAAAAACAATGATAAAAATTAAATGCACCGACATTATTAGTAAAGTGTCTGATAGCCGAGTCCTGGTTGATGTTTCTCTATATTCAATAATTTACTGCTCTGTGATGAAGTACTAGTAGTAAACAAATTTACTGAACATTTTAATATACAGAATGTGCCTCACCGGATGCTGGCCCGGAGCCAGACAGACAAACACGACTGGACGGGGCAGGTCCGCACAGTGGGACGAAATTTCGCGAAACTGGCCAAAATTCTGAAACTCTCAGAATAAGTAGAAAACATGTTCACTATTTAGAGAAAAATACTGAAAAAATTCTAACTTTAAAACAGGGGTTGTAAAATGGGGTGAAATTGCAAAAACTTGACCAAAAGTTTTGAAACTACCAGAATATATATAAAATATGTTTTGGATAAAATACAAAAAAAAATCAAGTTTAAAATGAGTGAGGAACATTCTTAAAAAAATAGTCGATACATACAATTTTATAATAGGGGATGCAACAGGGTGAAATTATAAAAACTCGAACTGAAAAATTTTAAAATCTGTGATTTATTTATAGTACATATGCATTATTATATTAATAATAAAATAATCAACCATCTCTGACTTTCTACCACTCATAGTCCGTGTCGTCATTGGAATCTGACGACTCTTCCGAAGTAGACGTTTGTAAGTCTCTTGGAGCCTCATCGGGCATCTCTATGACCATTTTAGGCTCAAAAAGGAGCTCCAGAACTTCTCAATAAAGAGGCACACTGCGTTTTGCGGATAAAATTCTCAGTCCCGTTAAGTATGGATCTGAAGAGACCAAAAGGCAATGGAGTAAGTTCTCGTTTGTTGTCTCCCTCGACATTTTTCTTGTATGTCCCCTTCGATACATTTTTAAGTCCTTGTTTCTGCACTCTTGGGCCTCTTCTGAAAGCTGCCCAATTGGGAGTACAGCTGACCTAATTATGGCAGAACCATGAATTAATATTTTATGCATACTCGCTGGCATATAATACCAAGGGTATTTTTTTACTAATAATTTTGATGTCTCTTTGGCAAACTCATCAAATTTTTGAATGTCTATCTCATATCCTGAGGACATTGCTTGTAAAATAGTCCCGCAACGCTTAATCAAATTTATATCCATCCAGTTATTTGAGCTGCAGTTTCAAGATACTTGAAAAATTTTCTAGCCGTGTTTCCTTCGTTGGAAGTTCCACTGCCACCTGGTTTGACTTTGTCGACCAGTAGTCCTAATTCCTGTCGGAACTTTGTCTGAATTTCTAATTTTTCAGTTTTTAACTGTTGCAGATTTTCTCCCCTCGCTTGCCATTTTTTTAAATCAAATCTGTAGGAGATGTGCAAAAAACATTAAAAAAATCGTATCCAGGCATGTAAAGTCGAAAGACCAAATCTAAACGTGTCTTGATTAACTTCTTTCGCTATTACACGATCAAGCTGGTTCATTTCAGTAGGGGTGGCTTTACATACATAGCATGTTTGTGCAGAACTGGTTGATGTGGCATTAAAAAATTTTCCGTCAACCATTGTTAACAACATTTGAAACTTGACAGAAATATTCTTATCCTCGATTTTGGTTTCAAAGGGAATTAGACTATTTATCTGCTTTTCCACATTCCTGATAGTTTCTTGAGATAAATTGGTGGTCTCCTTTTTGTACTGAATACTAATTGGTCTGCAATATCTTACTGATGATGGTCGTGGATTTCGCCAAATAATAATTTTAGACTCATCTGCTTTTGCACAAACCAGCTGTAATGGGACCAAGGAAGTTATAAAAATATCTGTGTCAGTACAACCTCCCGGAAGTGCCTGTTTATATTCACTGTGTCCAGTGCTGCCATCACATCCCCACTTACATATTAAAGTCATCTCTGAAATATTCTCAGAAGAGAGGTTTTCAATGACATCTTTCTGTGCAAGAATAATTCTGGAAACTGTGTGGTCTAGAAGGGCTTGCAATGTAATTTCTGCTACCAAGCTAGAAATTGTTTTAAATTGAGCAGGGGGGTAACATTTATACTTAGCAGCTCGTATTTTAGCGTAGCTTGGATAAATATTTGCATTTCTTTGTTTCGCTTGCAGTCTGATTTTCAAGTACTGTGCCTTAGTCAGTGTTACTTCAATTATCAGGGACAGGGCTTCTTCAGGCGTGTACTTGACTGGCCTATTTTTCGATTCTGACCATGTCTTTCGGATCTTACTGGCTCTTGTAGGTGTGGTTTCCACAGCTTCACTAAGTAATTTTACGGCATCGTGTTTTCCCTGAGACCTCAACTGGGATTTCATCGCATGTAACAGTTCTGCCGAAGTCGATTTTTCAGTTATTTCTTTTATTTTTCTTCTCTTCGTTCTTTCACTACTCTCTTCAAAAGATAATGATGGACGACCTGCTGATGATGTAGAAGGTTGTGCAATTTCTTCTTCATAAAACAACGAAACATCACCTTTCAACCAGATTTTGTTATTTTTTAAAAACCTTGTTTCTGTTCTATTGCTTTCTTTCCATTTTTTTTTTTTGAAAGAATACTGCAGAATCTGCGAATATTTTTCAAAATATCTCGATTCTTTTGTAATTGTTCTTCGTCAAGAGAAGCTAATAATGCTGCTTCCAAGCCCTTATTTTTGTCGGAAATACATTTTTCGGAACTTTGTCGCCAAACTCTGTATAAGTCCATCCGACAATATGTGCCTTTATTATCTGGAACAATAATTTAAATGAACTTAATTGTCTTTATTTTTTTTATAGTTGTCTTTATTTGGATTTTTTGAAGTTTATTAAACCATCAACTCATTAATAACAAAAAGATATGAATACATAGCATGCCTTAATGGCAGCGCTCGCAACTGTGTTTTATTAGTGTAACACGTGCGTGACGGATTAAAATCTCCAAAAAAATCAGAGGTAACCTGGGGTAGGTAAAGTTTTTTTTAATAATTAGGGAACTAATCAAGCTACATTCTGGTAAAAAATTCAAAGCTGGGCACAGCAAGGCATTTTCTGTAACTCACGTATAATATTGTATATCGTTTAGGCAACAGCAATATATGCCAAATTTTCAAATAACAATTTTGGATTGATAAATACAGTTAACTAATCAAACAAAAATATTAAAATGAAGTGCATACCTCGAATAATATCGTCCATGTCCAACTTTGCAAAAACTTCCACCCAAAACACAAAAATTTAGTATCTAAACAATACTTTTAAAACACGTTTTTAACACACACTTGTACGCTCTTGAAACTATCACTTTAGACTACCTGCGAACAACTAAATGGCAAACCATCCGAAATAATATAGTTCGCCTCTTAAAGAGGCACTATTGTACACCACTTTTATGGCCCTTTCAGGTAATTTCTTGGAACTTAACAAATTCAGTATTTTGGCCGCATTTCTGATATTCTGTCCCACTGTGGTCCGGTGTGATTTAATAAGAACTTGAATAATAAAAGTTGAAACCCCTACCTGCCTATGGCAGGTTTAAAATTAACAATTGGTTTAAAACAATCTGCAAAGAGACTTAAAAGTAATTAAAATTAACATTAAAACACTTGGCGATGCACTAAAAAATTTGGGTTGCTGGCACGGGAAAAAGAACTCAACGAAAAAACCCGTCCGAAGCAACTATCGCCCTGGTGGTCTTCCTGCCGCCAGAAAAATGAGGTAGAATGAAACATGTCGTATAAAATATTTGAATTTCTAAGGGAATTTTCGGTCTTAAAGGAATTTAGGAACAAAAAGAGGACAAAAAGAACAAAAAATATAAAAACAAGAACAAATAGAACATACGAAGAGAATAGAAAAGGTTAGATTATAAAATTAAGAGAAAGATCAGAAGTAGGGAAATAAGAGGTTGTGGAAAATAGGCAACGCCTGGTATGCTAAGGGGTATGTCTTATATCGAAAAGAATTGCATTATGCTGTTGATTCGGGTTATGTTTCGGGTTAGCGGATTATCGCCCAGTTTGAATTCATAGAATTTTTGGGAAATTTCTTGGACGTAGTCCGTTAGTGGGGTTTATGTCGTAACATCGTGCGTATAAATCTCTGGGGTAGATGTATCTATCCGAACCAGAGTTGAGGCGCATACATTTTCTCATTTTTGTGTCCAGGGTGCTGCACCACACCGACGCCGTGTATGTGATTGCCGGCCTGATCACCATCGTGTATAATAGTTTTTTATTGTTTCTGTTTAGTCTGCCACCCCTGGCCAGTAGTGGGTATAGACTCCTGGATATGGAGCAAACCTTCCGTATAGTCTCGTTTATGTGGGTGTTAAACGTCAGTCGTTTATCTAAGTTAACTCCCAGATACATCACGCATCGTTTGATTGGAATTTATTGACCCCTGATCGAGATTGGCGTTAATATTCGGTTCTCTGTGAACCGGCGCCTGAAGATAATTGACTCTAACTTCTCGGAGTTGATCCCAATCTTTCACTTGTCGTAATACGCCGCGGCATGGGCCATAACGAAGTGATGAAGTGAGGAAGTGAAAACATGTAAGTATTTTATTAATGATCCCCTGTAGTACAAGTTGATTGGGCCAATATAGGCACCAACATATTGGACCAACATACTGAGCAGCAGATATTGACAATAAATACCAAATATTGCAATCAAATATTAGCATAATATTAGATACCAAGATTGACGACATATTGGATACCAACCTTGGCACCATATGGGATGCCAACATTGGTTTCATATTAGATACCAACGTAGGCGCCATATAGCTACACAATGTGTCTATATTTTTGACATGGGAATTCATGCAGTAGTATGCACAGAGGCGTCTGCATCAATTGGAATGAATGTCGTAATCGACATCATAACGTAGGTATGTATATTTTATCATTATATCGAGGCTCATTTGTCATTAAATAAGAAAACAATAAAGGAAATCATATTTGTCCAACATTTGGAAATTAATATTTGTTTCTATTGTGTTGCGCCAATATTGGTTGAATGTTAATATTGAATCTGGTTTGCCAATGTTCATAAAATATTGGATTAATATATTGAAAATAAAGCTGATAAGCATATTGGTACAATATTGGCTAAGTCTGATATATATTGGTAATATATTGTATCTGTCTCCACCCAATATGTTGTGTAGGGATGGGTCAATTTATCGGTATTTATTTGTTGGTTGTTCAAGTTAGCAACTATTCATTGGCCTCAAAGCTAAACCAAGTAATTAAAAGCCTTTAATATCCTCAATAAATAAATTTAAGAATCACAACTTTAAAAGCGATTAATGTTGACTAGACTATAATTAACATGCATCACATTCTGCTTGCCTATTTATAGCGCAGATCCTCTCCCGGCAACAAGCAAATAGGACAAGGATCTGAATATTCTCTGTAGGTACTGTTTACGTAAATAGAATATCAAGAAAGAGGAAATGGGGTTGCGAACGATAGATGAATAATAAAAGAATACTTTCCGAGTAATTATTGTTTATCCACAGTTTTCCTACGTTTTGCTGTATTTGTGCTTTCAATTCAGCCGTTCTAATGGAACACCATGTCAGTGCAGTCAACCTCGTTGGAGATTTCCGTATAGATAAGATCTGCTTGCATGTTTGCATTCAATCCCTCAGAGACATACTGAGTAACACAAGCAAAACTGAAGCTGCCACTGCAAAGCTAAATTGGTTACTGGTAATTTAGATCCGCTTATATTAAACAGAGTAAACTACAACAATAACTTTTAATTAATACAACAAGAGAAGACGTTTGTATGAATATAAAATCAATAATCAAGTGCTTAATTTTGATTGTACTAAACACTATTTTGTAAATGTCCACATATAATACAATATGAGCTAAAAGTCAACAATTTTTTCGTCAGTGTCACGAATGTTCATTTAGCTTAGAATGCTTAGAATGTACGAATCCGAATTTCAATACAAAAGAACCTGAGCGACACTGTCACAAAAAAAAAGAATTGTATTAGTGCAAATTGTTGTTTACTTCCGAGGGGCAAACCGCGAAGGAAATCTGGTGTACACTCAGAAGGAAATCCGAGGAAATCTTAGGCAATGCGAGGAAATCTCAGGAAATCTTTTGCTTTTCGAATCCCCCCCCCCTCCCCCCGGTCTTCAAAAATATTTTTGAAAGAAATTCGAGGAAATCTTAAAGAAATCCGAAGAAATGTTAAGGAAATCTCAGGAAATCTTAGGAAATCCCAGGAAATCTTAGGAAATCCCAGGAAAGCTTAGTAAATCCGACGAAGTCTTAGAAATCTCAGGAAATCTTTTGTTTTTCAGATTTCTTCCCCCCCTGCTCTTCAAAAATTTTTTTGAAAAAAATTCGAGGAAATCTTAAGGAAATTAGAAGAAATCTTAAGGAAATCCGAGGAAATCTTACGAAATTCCAGGAAATCCTGGTAAATCTGGAGGAAATTTGTGTAATCTTCGTCAAAGACGAAATCTGGTGTAAAAAATTTAACAGTCCAGTCAACGGAGCGCTAAAATTACCAAAATCTCTAACTTGAGTCCTAATGAATGGATTTTGATGAAACCTTGTGTAATGTGTTTGTAATAACGTTAATAAAATGGTTAAAAAAAAAATTAGAGTAGGAAATGATCGGGTTCCATAGCTTGTGGAATTAAGTCAAAAATGAAAAAAAAAACAATGTAATTACCTTTTTGGCCCAAAATAAGATATTTTTACTTTTGTGATTTTTTTCTAAAAATGCATATTTTTCGAGATATGGCCACAAATTCCTGAAAATGGGGGAGGGGAAATGTAAAAGTTGAAAAAATTCAGGTGAATGTATCATCGAAATACAAGCCTTTTTTTATTTGCAACTTTTCTGAAAAACATGAAAAACTACCCCTATCTTTGACATTTTAGCGCTTTAAAAATATGTAATTAAAAAATTTAACATGTGTATTGATAAAAAAATTTTATCTCTTAGATTTTTTTTGTAGCTTGCTAATTTTCCGAATTACAGGCAATTTTTCACGATAAATAATGTACCGTAAACCGGGGTTACTTTGAACCGCGTGGCTACTTTGAACAAAAAATAAATTTTGTTATATTGACTCATAGCGAAATAAAAATTAAGTTTGGCGACATCTAGTTTTCACCACACAATTCATCACACATTTAAAAATGGTTTGTGAAGTTGACAAACCTGACATGGAACTTCAAACCTAAAAAACTAACATTCAAAAGGTCTGCAAACTTTTATTGCTGTAGCTGTAAGTATTTGCACCACATGGTTACAAAATGTATTTGCTATAACAATACAGTATCCTAACAAAGCTATGTTAAAGAAATTAAAAATATTTGTACACACTTTTTGTTTATAAATTTTTTATCAGAATAATGCTCTTAGACATCATTTTCGGGGTTACTTTGAACGCGTTCAATGAAGCCCCAGGTTACAAATTACCTCCGTTTTTTCTTGTAGAAAATGGTCTGCTCGTACAAAAGAAAAACTGGTGCAAGAAAATATGCCAATTTCACTCCAGAAGTCTTAGAGAAAGCTCTTTATGAAATAAAATACAAAAAAAAAGTTTTTGCGTGAATGATCTAAAACATATGGAATTTCATTAGGGACGCTAAGTCACAAACTACGAGGAAAACATGCCACCAAGATTGGCCACCCCCTTGCCCTCACAGAAGAGGAGGAAATTAATACGTATGCAATAGATAGTTTAGTTCCATTCATTGTTTTCTGTGTACCTTCTTTTTTTAAACCGTACAGTTATTGCCAAATATTAGTTTAGTTTCGCTTATATTATATTTTGTTGGAATACTGCTGTTTTTTTATGATGTTTTGTTATAATGAGTGTCTTAATACTGTTTGTGAATAATAAAATACATCGTTTTATGTAAATTGTGTATTTCTGTTGCATAAAAATTTTTTTTTCCGGAAACAAGGAGTTTCTAGTTTTTAGGTGTTCAAAGAAACATTATCTGAGAGGTTACATTGAAATCGCATGGTTTTATTATAGGCGTTCAAAGTAACCTCGACCGTGGGGTAACTTTGAACACCCACAAATTAATTAAAAAAAAATTGTTATTGATTATTTTAAAATCTAATTTTTGTCAGTAGAAAGCTCCAGCTGACGCCCCTGACATATATTTTTTTGAAATTTTTTATTCGCTGCCTTACTTGAGATATATATATTTAAAACAAAAAACCGTCCAAAGTACCCCGGTTTACGATAATATATTTTTTGCATTTAAAAAATTTTTCCGGAAAACTTTTTCACATTTTCAATTTAAAAATTATATTGAACCTGGTATAACTATATATTTTTTTATAATAATGTATATAAATCACGTTCAATTTTCGAATTTACATGTGCAAAAAATACTACATTTTTTGCACATGTAAATTCGATTATTTATTGTGAAAAACTGCCTGTAACTCGGAAAATTAGCAAGCTAGAAAAAAATTCCAAGAGATAAAAAATGTTTAGAAGGCATCACTGCATATGTCTGAATTTTCAAATTTTTAAATTACATATTTTTAAAGCGCTACAATGTCAAAGACAGGGGTAGTTTTTCATGTTTTTCCGGAAAAACTCGGTGAAAACGCACTTTACAGAAAAGTTGCAAATAAAAAAGTCTTGTATTTCGATGGTCTGTCTGATTTTTTTTCAGTTTTTTTTTTCAACTTTTACATTTCCCTTCCCCCATTTTTAGGAATTTTCGAGTGGCCATATCTCGAAAAATATGCATTTTTAGAAAAAAAATCACAAGAGTAAAAACATCTTATTTTGGGCCAAAAAAAGGTAAATACATTTTTTTTCATTTTTGACCTAATTCTACAAGTTACGGAACCCGTTATAAAAGGGGAGTTTTCTACCCCTTCCGATCATTTCTTACTCTAATCTTTTTTAGCTTTTTTATTAACGTCATTACAAACACATTGCACAAGGTTTCATCAACATCCATTCATTGGCACTCAAGTTAGCGGTGAAACCCCCCGTTGACTGGACTATGGCCCCTGGCTTACTTCAATGAATATTTTATTGTTTTTATGGCATTATTTACTTATTATTTACATATGAAATAAGTAACAGTAATTGCTTTACACGCCAAATATTTTTATAAAAATTCATATTTTGAATGAATTGAAGTCAAATTTCGGCAACCAAAGAAGTGCATTTCTCATAATATTTTGTAGGTTACATACGTATAAAAATTACTGTTCATACAAGGTATTACAAATTCTCTCATTACGTGAGGAATCTCGGAAACCATAAAAGATGTGAAGTTTATCAAATTGGTGTAATATTGCATCATGAAGTGCTTAGCAATGAGAAATCAAGAATATTTATTTTGATTTACAAATTATTATGTATGACATTTCACTATATTCATAAACACTGCAAGAAAAATGAAAGGTACTACTTATTAAAAAACCTGATAATGGCTGGATGCAGATGATGAACATTCATGAACACGAAAAACTTGTAGAAGTGAAAATAAGAAAGTGATATTTGTTTTTCGATACGATTTTAGATATGAGCTACAATTTAGTTACGCACTAATACTCTAGAATGATTGCACAAGAAATGTCTGATGTCCAAAAGTAGCGTCTTAAACATTGTTTTTTTTATAACTATAGGGTGTTAATATTTTTTTCTCTGTGCTAACGCTTGAATGCAGGTAGCAGAGTAACGCCAGTTTAACGTAATTTCTTGGTTAGACGTCACTTTCACCTAACGTTAACCTTAACGTAAAATTAATGTAAAAACAACGTCAGAATATCATAGACGATTTGTCATTTTATAACACTTAATTTAGCGATGTTTAACTCCAATCTAGTGCAAAATGACATGTGATCCTCAAGGCCCCCATTTTTTGATGTTTTACGTGCTGTTAATGAGCCGCCAGGAGGATGGATGAATTAATCCTTTGTCCTAATAAAAGACAGGAGCTACGGTCATAGCCCATAGGTTCTTCATGATTATGATCATTGTACCTAACGATGACCACCTTTAGAGACATTGAAAACTTTTATCCGCAGATAAGTTTTCGTGGCGCAGGCTTCATTTACCAGTTTTATGGATAACTAATATTGTATTCAAATTTTGTTTTTGTATGGACGGTTTGCGTTTCTAACATTTTCTTATTAGTAGATCTCGAATGATCCATATTCCCTACAAGTTTTACATTGACACATCTTCCGTCTAGCAAATATATGGAACCAAGCAACTCTCGATGGTTCAATATTATTTTAGATAAAAAGAGAACATATGTGATTTTTTTTCTACACATAATCCGCATTAGTTAATTTATAACATCCTCTATTATTTATCAAAGTTAATTTTTGTCTATGTGGTTCCACCGGATAGCCACTAGGTCACAAAAGGTTTTAATAAGTAACCATATGCTGGTTTTTGTATCATCTAGAACCAGCTACATGTTTAGCCTGACCATTATAATTTTCAACCAAATCACTCGTGTTCACAAAAAGGACGTTACAAGTGCGTCAAATTGTAACAACCTAAGATAAAAATGTTGTCAAAAGTATACCGTCACAGAGACATTCGTTAGGCCACCATTAGACTATAAAAATTATATTATTTGACAAAGATCCTCTATAAAATATATTTTATGAGAAATGTAATAGTGTATGTAATTGACCATATTTCATAAAATATGATCAATATTTTATAAAATATCTATCAAATTACTCATAGAATATCTTTTGTAAAAGATCTTTTCCAAAGAACTTTTATAGTCTAATGGTGGTCTTACTCATGGAACAACGTCGTAGAAAAACAATCATTTAAAAAAGACGTCGATATGACGGCAATCTACTGACAGCATTAGTCACATTGTTCTAGTAGACTCATTGCTCCCATAAACGTGAGAGTACAATCGATTGGAGCTTCGGTTTTCTCTACGGGTGTCGCAAATGGCCTCCAAGTGCAAGTTTTTTAGTCAGCAGGGCTGGGGATTCATACAAGATGTGATGGCGGTTTCTTCTTCTTGGCCATACTGCCTGGATTTAGGAAGTCATTCACCTATTTAGTGTACAGTGTCCAATTAAAGTCCCGGCTCCAGTCTTTGATTTTGATGGTTCACCAATGAATCTGCCTAACTACTTTATTCCTGGTTATCATCCAGTATAGACGGTAACACGTTTCTGCGAAATCAGGGAAATCAGATATTTCTGGTTTATTACCTTTACTGCTTCCAGAGCGCTAAGAGTTGCTTTGCTGTAAGTGGTGACGCGGATTAACCTCTCAATATATGATCTCCATTTTTTATATATAACTGGGAGTTCTGTTTTGAACACTATTAAGGTACTATTCAGGTTCAGGCTGATGTATGTCCTTGGTTGGTACACTGTAACTCCTGCTCCTGTACTACTTAGCAATTTTGTTTTGTCAGTATACAGTACACTGTATATTTTTAGGTGTCTTCGCACCTGCCTTGTTCCCTCATCTGTCCTATTAAAAAGCTACACCCTAAAGGTTTTCGTGAAATTTTAGGTTCTACGTGGTTTCTTGAGATAATTCCTTATTTCTTCGTTTTCCACCTGCATTCTAAATGAGGAAGTACTGAAAGTGTCAGTACCGCATTCTCCACTACTGAATATAGTTGAGGTAGACAAAGCAGCACTGCCATGGCTGGGACAGGCGTCGTTTTCGTTGCCTCCATTGTCCCTAGGCACGCTAGTATTTGCAATTTTCTGAGTTTGATCATCACCTCCCCTTTTCACCACTTTCTTTCATGGCTTTATCAGGACGTGGGGTAGTCAGGCATACTTGGCTCTAATTCTAGTATTCCAAGTTTGAATCCCGGTTGCGGTATTGGCGCGTGTATCCGTTGTTACCAAAATGTGTATCTTCCTATCGAACAAAGTCTCTTCCTTGATACAGGTGACGCACCTGTGAAGTTCAACTCTGACTACTCATTCTGAGGTAGTAAAACGTTACCTGATTCTAAATGAGCCTTATATTTACTACAAATAATTCTGTAGTAATATTACTTTAGTACCTAGAGGTGAAAATATACAAAATTTAGAGATAATGTCATATGTAATGATTTTTCATCTTCAGTTTTTACATGGTTTCAACTCTTGCTCTTACCCCCAAGGGAACAACCCATGAATCGAAACAAATAGTATTTGAAAAAGCACAGCAGATTTATTTTTGAATCGTAGTATATTTATGTTTTTGAGATAACCGATTACAAATTTAAAATAAAAATAAAAAAATTCAAAATGACGGCTAAAATACGGCAGATGGATTTTTTTAAGCAAATACTGCAAATGGGCAAGATAATTGGAGCATTTGGTAGTCTTAACGAAAAAGGGTATTTGAATTTTTTTTTAATTACTGGACAAATACAGTAACAAAGTGACGAGAATTTTATTGAAAAAATGCACACTATTTCGGTCATAACTTTTTTAGGCTACAGAAACAAATAAAAAAATCATTTGAAATCTTAATTACTTAATTATATTTAACTTTGGCCCCAGTTTCTGAGCTATTCAACATTTAAACTAAATACTTCGTCTTTGAACTTCTATATCTCTGAAGCTGTTAATTCAATAGAAACTAGGAAACAAACAAAATTAATTCTCAGTTCCCTAATTAGTCTAGCAATTTTTCGCTAAATACAATACTTTTGAGTTCTTCTATGAAACCGTTTTCAGATGCTTGTTTTCTCAAGCTAAAAACGGTATTTTCAAGTGGTTATAACTTGAAGACTAACCATTTATTTGAAAAAAACCGCTGCCCAAGGAATCAGTACGTCCACATCCAGATTTTATCTAAGTTTCTCACAACGAAAAAAATGTTGATACTACATTATTTGCACTTCACTATTATATGTGGAAATATTTCTTTATGGAACTTTAATAACATAATATTTGAAATCGTCTATCCCAAAAACCTATAAAATGATTTGCCACATCGGTAGTGGGGGTGGGGGTAGTGGTAAAGGGGGGTGTTAGTAGGAGTGGATGAAGTAAACAAAAATCGAGGTCTTTGGTTCTTGTACACACACACTAAATCAAAATTTTATTTTTTTTTCATCCGTTTTAATAATGGAGTGGAGGTGGTAGTGGGGGTGGTTAATGCCAAAGAGACCTTAGTTTCTCTTATATACTAAATACCAATTTTATGAACTCTTACTTGCTTGATTTACCTATTTATCCCCCATTTTTCCCAATTTACCCTACAACCCTTCAACGGAATAAGATCAAAATGTAATCTAGTTCCAGATAATAATACATGTACCAAATTTCAAGTCAATATCTTAAACGGTTCCAGAGTAATAGTGCGCACAAGAAAAAGTTACAGACAGACCAACCGACAGACAGAAACTTTTTTTATTTGCTAAAACTTAAAATCTCGACGTTTCATGACATTCTATTTGAACAATAAAAATTTTCAATTTTTTTTGCGTTACTAAACTTCCACTGGATGTGGAAGTAATTACATACAACTTTTTGACTCAAAATTTAATTCTCTTTCAGTTCCATGGCCGGTTTTAGGAGGCTCTAAGCGCTAGGTATGTTTTTCGTTAAAGGGTTAAAGCTTTCTCTTCTAATAAAATAAACGCGCAAATCTAAGGCCCCCCTCCCCCCCAATGCGAGGCCCTAAGCTGGTGCTTACTGAGCTTACAGGCAAAACCGGCACTGATCAGTTCCAATGGTTTTTTTGTTGGGGACCACTCTTTTTTAGGGGGTATTCAGCCTCTATAAATTAGCAAGCCCCCATTTAATATAGAAAAGTATCTTTGATGTATTTACTATGAAATTATATAAACAAGATGAAATTTAATTGACATGACAATATTTCTAAATTAAAACCTCTATTTACTCTACTATATATGATAATGTAATATGTAATTTCAATATATTAATATATTGCATCAGTTAAAATTTATTTAGGAATATGTCGTATTCAACTTTTTCCAAGGATTTTCGAATGTTTGCATACTCTGTATCCTCCTGTACACTGGAATCCAAGGCTCCAAAAATATAACCAGTTAAATAACTAAGTTAGTAAATGTCGATCTTTTAGGAACAATACCCCGTTCGCCTCTACCAGCAACATAAAAAGTATATATTTTCTCTAAAACTTTAGCAGGTGCTAGACGTACAGTTACCGGTATGTTATTTTGTCAGTTTGATTTATCTCCTGACTTATAAATTAAGTTGAAAACCTGTAAAGGTAACCTTTCAAAGTATCCTTTAAATCCCATGAGCTTACATTCTTTATCTAAAACTTTTAATCTTTTCCTATTATGTTATTTATATGTGTAAAATCAATGTAAAACCAGTAGCAAAAAGAACAGGAAATGTTAATAAACTTCTGAGCAAATAAATCGACCCACTTCGCGTTTTTCACTTTGAACCAATTTTTTCATGTATCACATTTAAAATATTGTTATTCTTTATCTTTTTTCCCAAGCTAAGGCAAGTTAAATAAAAGAGCGTAAGTTAGTTTTTCTTTTTTAATTTATTCGGAGATTCGTTCTGAGTATTTTGTCAAGTTAGCGGGGTCGACAGTGGTTGGGGTTTAGCCGCCATCTTTGCGCAAATTCAAAGGCAAATAATATTTCACGAACCATTGATGCTACCACAAAAATGGTAAGCACATTTTTTGTTCAGCGCTAAATTCTCTATAAATTTATTTTCGTACAACGTGTCAAAATGTTCAAATCATTGTTCTTGCATACTATTTTGTAAATTATTAATCGGGCATTAAAATTTCAACTAACATATAACATCATGTAGAGCATTACACTCTCTATACTTTATGTAACAGACGCCATTTTGAAAGACTAATATTTTACGGACTATGGCTCGTAAATAGTTATAAAAAGTAGTTTTTTTGAAAATATCTCCAAAACTATTTATTGCACACTCAAATATGTTATTATAAATTTTGTAGAGCACTAAATTATCTGCAATCCAGTGCTTTATAAGTTTGCAATTACGTTTCTTTATACTCGATCGATCAATAGTTGAGATGTTTTCAAAAAAGTATTTTGTATAACTTTTGCAAAAAGTTTTAATAAAATTATAAATAACTTAATACACTACAAGTTTGCTACTACATATTTTTATATTCGGTCAATAGTTAACGAAATACTTTGAAGAAACTACTTTTCACGGGCTGAACGGGCTCGCGAACTATTAGTTCTAGAGAATAGTGTCTCGGAGAGAAATTGTACAGAAATAGTGCTCTTTAAGATTTTCATTTGACATTTTAATGTACAATGAATAATTTACGAAATAATCCGCAAAAACTACGTTTTGTAAACCTTGACCGCTGTAACTCGTAAATGTTTAGTTCTACGAAAATAAGCCTGTTAAGGATTTATAGAGAATTTAGTGCTGAACGAAAGAAAAGTGCTTAACATTTTTGTTGTAGCATCAATGGTTTGGGAGATATTTCCCTTTGATTTTTCTAAAAGACGGCGGCTAACCCCAACCACCGCCGACCCCGCCAACTTGACGAAATACTTAGAATGAACCCCCGAACACCTTAACAAGGAAGAACTGACTTATGCTATTTTTGCATTACGAGCACACTTGTTTTACCTATTGATTGGACTATCCATATTTGCATTCTAGCGTATATGTGCATTAATTTTATTAATAGAACTTGACACTGACATTACTCTTGTTTTGTATATTTATAAAACAGATACTACACCGGAGGTAGTAGCTCAAGCCATCGTCTTAGTTCGAATGTGGTATACTCAGAGATATGTGGCTCGAGAACTAAATCTGAGTCGATCAGCGCCAGTGGTTCGAAGGGACTACCAACATTATGAGAAGACTGATTTCATCTACATCGGAGTGAGACGACCGCTTTATCGCAATGCGAGTGTTACGGAACGGTGGACTTAATACTGTTGAAGTACATAGACAGCTCCGTGATATCCGAGGGGAGGCTGTCAGTAAATGGATAGTTAGACGAAGGTTACGAAAAAGATATCAGACAAGTCATAGCACTGCAACTGGTCCAAAACTGACTGCAGCTCGTCGTCAACCACGTCTTCAATTCGCACAGGAGAACCTGAACTGGACCTTGGATCAATGAGAGGTTGTTTTGTTCACCAATGAAAGCAGGACATATCTTGCTCGCATTGGCCACTGTCTTCTATCGTTGCCGTAGAGGCATACTTTACGGCAACTATAGAAGACAACGGGTATAACAACAACCCGAAGAACGATTTGCTCAGTGTTCGTGCATGAAATGGGGTGCAATATCTTTGGATGAACGAACTGAATCTCTCCTTATCATTGGGACAGACCGTGGACGCGATGGCAGTTTAACAACTGCAAGGTATATTGAAGAAATTCTGGCAGACAATGTGGTTTCTTATGCCGTATTTGTTGGCGGTTACTTCTCATTTATGCATAATCATGCTAGGCCGCACTCCACGGTATTCATCCGAATGCAACTCGCAGAAGTTAATCTTCAGGTTATGGTCTGCGGCCATAAAACAGCACCGACCTAAATCCCATAGCAATCTGTGGGACGATCTCAACAGAAGAGTTCGGGCAAGATTTCCTACTTGCACAACCATCGCTGAGTTAATGATAGCAGAGGAGTGGAATGACATCCCACAAGAAACCATAGCTAATTTAATTAGGTCTAGGATTAAATGTCCTCAAGCTGTCATTAGATCAAGCGGTTTATACAGATTAATAAAAATAAGTAATTAATACGTTATTGTTTTGTTTAATTTCTCTAAAATCCGATTTCCCTTAATTATTATAAAAGTGGTGATTTATGCAAGACATTAACTTGACAACAAAGAAATAGTCTTAGAAAATTTGAATTCATTTTAAAGATTATTAGGTGGCCCTTCCAGCATTCTAAAAAATGTAATACCTGCTGCTTGAAAAAAATGCATTCAAAGTCAAAAACGCGCAATGGGCCAATTTTTGCTCGCAAATATGCAACATAAATTTTAGGTTTCTTAATTATTAAAGAGCCTAAGCTATCGCTTGTGTTGTATACATTTTACTTTATATAAATAGAAATGGAGATAGAGATTGTTATTTGATGTTACGAACTTATCAAATTAAAATGTCAACATGTTGATAATCACAGTAATAAATTAATAAACACGAATAAATTACACACATAGATTTGACGAACAGAAAATTAAAATAACAGTTAAGTTTTATGCTTTAAATTATTATAAAATCAGTAAAACAATTTCATACAATTTCATTTGAAAAATCAGTCGAAGAAAATTCTAGAAAATTATAAAAATCTCAATTTGTTAGCAAACTTTTAAACTGGCCTCAAAACTGTATGGTAAAGAAATAATGTGAAATGAGAGTTTGTTGTCAAACAAATTTACCCCATTTTTACTTTTCTCTAATCGTAGATACCACAAGGATATCTTGTTATTGAACCTTGTAACATGGCCATGTGTATCCCATATACATATAAAAAAGAAGTTAATACTGTCGATATTCCCTGTTCAATGAATTTATATTTTACGTCATATCTACTTCGAAGACTAGAAATCGATGTCACAACACGTCTCTGTAATCTATTCTCTCCAAATGAGCTGTATGCTCCAAGTTAGAATTGCATAAGAAAACATTCCTTGGAATAACAAAAAATAAGCTGTTCTAATGAAATTTAAGAATACTCCTAATATTAGATTGTTTATGAAATAAGCCAATTTATTTGCAACATAGTCTACATGTTGGCCCCAACACAGTTTGGGATCAAGAACTACTCCCAGAAATTTTACATTACCTGGCTTTTCATACTTTTCAATACGAGTAGAAAATACCATATTTGCTGTTTTGGTATCGTTTAAACATAAGACATTGGTTTGGATCTACTCGGAAGTAGTCGACTGTGTAATGTGTATGCAGCAAAATATTTTCCAACTCAATCTGGCTTTCATTAAAAACTTTACTGTAGTAATTTGTTACAATGAATTTTAATAAGGTTCAACCAAAACAAACATTCGCTTTAATTGAACCCATTGTATCTAGCAAATAATACAGTTACGATGGAAAGAATACACACTTGTGTTGAAATTTACCGATAAATATAAACTAAAACAAATAAATGACTAGAAGATAGACATCCAATAGTTACTATAAGTATGTATTTTTAAATGTTTAAAAATCGATTTAGCTTTATTTAAATTTCCATTAACATACCTCAGTACCTACTTATTTCGTATTCTTGTTTCCAGCTTTGTTAGTTTGTTAAATTTTAATTCACACTTACGGAACATTTTATAACAGTTTTGGGCCAAGGTAAAATATAAATCTTTTCGTATAAGCTTTTCTACATAATGGAACGTTTTAGTTAACTGTGACAATGTCTCTTATATTAAATTGATGAACTATTGTGTAGTCCACTGCAATTATGCCATTAATACTTAAGTATTTAATTCGTATTCTTACATTTTTAATGTATACAATACATGCCAAACATTCTATTACAATTTTGGGCCAAGGTAAAATATAAACCTTTTCGCCTGAGATTTTCTGCATAATGAGCTCTTAGTTAACTAATTGAAAGTGTCT
Organism: Rutpela maculata; assembly: GCA_936432065.2. Taxonomy (NCBI): domain Eukaryota; kingdom Metazoa; phylum Arthropoda; class Insecta; order Coleoptera; family Cerambycidae; genus Rutpela; species Rutpela maculata. The sequence continues at coordinate 44,096,769 of OW386290.2, read as the reverse complement.
TTTGCATGTATTAAATTGATGAATTATTGTGCAATATACTATAATTATATCCTAACTTCGAAGAAATTCCTTGTTCGCTGAAAGTTTGGAAATATATTTTTGAAAAGAATAGAAATGATTTAGTCTAAAAGAGTGATCATGATTAGCCTTTTTTGGCATTCTTTATTTAACAAATTAGGTGCGAAGTTGTATTTTTAAGCAAACAATTTTATTAGTTTTTTTTTTTTTTGTAAACGGACTACACCAATAATTGGAAAAAGAGAAAACCTTATGTAAAGGTAGTTTTAGTAGTATATAAGATAATCCATTAAAAACGCAACATACGGGTTTTCGGGTAGTTTGAACAGATTTTTTTAAGAAGACATGTCAACTTCATGTAATATAGCTCAATGCAATAGTATGCAATATAGCTCACCTAAAATGCTAAATTATACCTTATTTGAAGGACCTTCTACCTCCAAATTCGATTAAACAAAAATTTTCAAATTCTATGAATTTGTTTTCAAGACATTAAAAATTAACGTTACAAAGACGCTCTTTATTTATTCAGATAAAATAATAACTGTCAAAAGTTAGAAGAAATTTTATCAGCTATTCAGATGTTTAAACTGTGAATCACCGGTTGTATCTATGTTGTATGTATAACACAAGTTTTGTTCACAACGAGTCTTCGAATGGCCTCACAGGAAAAATTCCAGCGGAGTTAAACCTGGTGATCTGCTAGGCCATTCCATGGCACTTTTCCAATCAAAACCATTTTTCTGAAATAGCGGCTCGAGCGCAACAGATCGAGTTTAAGCCTTCTAGAGCTCACAGAAAGTAGCTTTGCGGGTGAAATGAGTAAAGAAAGAACAGAGATATCTGAGAAAGAGATGATCAGATATTAAGTATCTAGAAGTACTGTCGTGAGCAAAAAAAAATAGGACAACTATTTTTTTCTAATGTAAATCTGTCTCTATTTGCACACTTGCAATGAATTTTGATAAATAACTGACAATGTCACAAAAATTAAAGTCAGATGTACACAACTAGATTTTAGCAAAAATACGTTATAATTGTCTAAATGTTGGTTGTGGAATTTTCTTAATTCTTCTCTGTTTCTTATTAACAAAAACAAAACCGCTAAATCAGGAGCAAAATTCAAAAAACTGCATTTATAGTATTCCGTGTGAGTGTAATAAACATTATGTGGGTGAATCATCCAGACCATTCAGTGTTAGATTGGGTGAGCACAGGGGTTACATTAGGAAGAATGAGATTCAGAAATCGAAGATTTGCGAACACGCTTGGGAGAACGAATAAACTGGGACTGGGCAAAAATTGTAACAAAAGAGACAGATAGCAAGAAAAGACAAATTAAAGAAGCGGCTATAATACTATTGAATGAGGATAAATGCGTGTCGAATTGTTCCGTAGATGTTTGCACAACCTGGCTGCCGATGTTAAAAGAAGAACTAAATAAACTCAACATTGTTTGAAATAAAACTATCAACTAGATATATCAACAGTTCTGTGTAAGCAGTAAGTATCTATGGATACTGAATATAACAAATATATTCTTAAAGCTGTGTATTTAATATACACCGCACACAAACATTATAATACGCTTTGAGAAAGGAAACAGGTTCGTTTTCCGAAACATCAGCAAAATACGTCATTTTTATATTTTTGTTCTTATTCATTATTTGTCAAAAACCACCCTCTAACTGATCCTTTGACGTAAAATTCACAGGCGTAGAGGTTATTTTCTAGTAAAATACTGGTTAATTGTATTATTTTGTAGATTTCAGACATTGTTGTGGCAGAGAATCCAGAGAAAAAATACGTTATAAGACTTGTCCCATGTTTTTGCGCACGACAGTACAATATGATGTATGAGTTTCAAAAATAGCGCTTATTCATAATTAAATCAAAACAGATATTTTTTCTGTAAATTGAACTAGTTGCTGCTGCGCATCCAGTAACCAGTCGCAAAGCTACTTTCTGTGAGTGTAGTATGTTTAATAGTACATCTGAAAGAATCTTTCCAAAGTTTCGAAATTTTATCAATTATTTCCACCAAACGTAGACATTTTTTCCCATTACTGGGGTATATTGATTTTCACTTAACGTGTATTTAATTTTGTAAAACAGTTCTTTAGTAATGAAATTTTAACAAGTAGAGGCGCCCTCCACGAGCTAGCATGATGTAATACATAAATTATTGTTCCTTAGCTTAAAAAATGTTTCCTTACCAAATTGGGAGAAGATCCGTCAAGAGGTAGTTGAGATATTGCAAAAAATGAAAAAAAAAATACAATTTTGACACCCTGTATCTTTTTCTACAGCAACAATTTACTAAAGCATATTTGGTTATATTCTCATATTTTAGTCCAACTATGGCCTATTATTAATGATCCACCCTGTATAAATATTCAGTGGGGTGTTGCGTGTCTTTCTTAATTATTATTTTGGTCAACCAATTTTTAATAACCTTCATATTATGTAATCCTGTTTTCTTCTCATATTTTGATCCAATCTTTAATAACGGCGAATCTAAAGGTTTTATTTATGACATTGCTTAATTGATAAAATTGAAATTAATGAAGCGTCTTATACATTTCACATATTTTAATGTTTAATATCTGTTATTTTATTTTAAGTTTTTTTAAATATTTGATTATCTTGGCAATGCTAATGTCTTTCTTTTTGCAATATCTACAGCAATAAAGTTTATTTCTATTTCTACTGTTAGGTTATAAAATGCAGACTCATATATTTTTTTAAAATTTATATTGTTTTTAAGTATTGTCGATATTTTTTATATTGTATTACACCTAGATCTTTTCTAGACCCTGGTGATTCGTATTAGAACCTATTTTCATGAGAATGGCTCTACGGAATACTCGAGTTCATTCATTTCCTCACCACATACTTACCATTCAGTCCCATATGGCCGTCGTTTGCAAATAAACTTGAAAATGTAAATCTAACAACTATTGAAAATCGTAGATTACGAAGGGACCTCATAATAGCTTATCGCATACAACATAGCAATTTTCATTGAATTCAAATACTGGGTTACTTGGTCACGTTTATAGAGTTACAAGAGATAGCTTGGGAGTTAACATCGAACAAAACTTTTTAAGTGAATGTTTGTTTGGTGTACGAAACTATATACCAACACATATTGTTAGTGCACCATATGTTTTCCCTTACAGACACAATTTGGGTCAATGAGTAAAAATACTGTTTATTGCATATTATTATGTATATTAAAAAAAAAACGTTTTTAGGGATTACTATAAATGTATAAAGACGCATAATGATATGGTAGATACAATTAGTTTAGGTGGAATGGAAATTACTGATTTTTTTTTTTTTAGTGAACTCGAGGGTATTATGAATTCTGCTAATTTCTTAGAGGTAAAATTATTTGCTTATCTTATATATGTATACATATTCCTCCTTTCTTCCATATCTTAGTTATTGGTCGTCCGATGTTAACCAAATTTGGACCAATATGGAAATAATTTAATATGTTCTTTTTTAAGTAAACAAAACTTATTTCAATCATTGATGTATATATCTTAAACAAAAAAGGGTTGATTTTTCGATAACTCATATTAGGCATTATTTTATTGAAAACTAATGCAATGTTATTGATCAGCATGGTCTAAAACACCTATACTCAACAACATTTTGATTTATGGTTTTCAAATTACAGCCTACTTAAAATTGCATTGTTTAAATATTAAATAAATTAATAACTTGCAAACGAATTGTTTTTTTTTTTTTCGAAAAAAGTCATTCTTTATTTTTTATTTATATTCACTTTTTCTACCAACCAATGTTATTGATATTTTCAAATTTTGTAGATCAAGAGTTTTTACTTAAAAAATACTAAAAATATTGCATTAGTTTTCTGTAAAAAAAAATGCCTAATACGACTTCTAGAAAGTCTTTTATTTAACTTGCAATGTTTGTAAAAATGTCTTTCCGATTCAAAATTTGTGATGGAATTTTATCGTACTTCCTATTATCCTATCAAGCTGTAATTTTGCACACTTGTATAAGTTCTTAGACAATGCAATGTTATTGAAAAATCAAAATGGCGGCGTCAAGATGTCGGACCGTTTTTCTTCATTTATGATCTGATACGATTGAAATTCGATATCCGGGAGTTTTAGGAGATGAGGATTACGATTTTTTTATCAAAATTGAAAAATAAAAACGGCGGCGCCAAGATGGTGCGGCGGCCGGTTTTTTTCATTTATGATCCGATACGACTGAAAATCTAAAAAAAAATGTTTTTATTTATTTGCTTTCATCATGATTAGAGAATATTATTTAGGTATTAAGCAAATCACAACTTACACACTTTTTTTATTCATTATGACATTACCTACTTTCTGTATATTGTTGCGTTTATCTGGGTATGCTAATGTACTAGTTAAGTAAATACTTTAAAACACTCATTATTGGAGGACCAATCAAAATAACTACTCTTCTAGCTAATACTGATGAAGTATTGAATTACATGATAGGATTTCTAGCATTTTAAAGCAAAACAAAGTATTGAACATACTTAAATCTTATTATTTATTTAAATTCAGTCATTCACACTTTTATATTTAACATGAAATGATCTACTTTCTGTATATTGGTACCTACTTTAATCTGATCACGCTAATATACTGCTTAGAAAAACACTTTTAAAACACTCATCATTGGAAAACCAATCAAAACATCTACTCTTCTAGCTAATGCTAACGAAGTATTGAATTACATAATAGGATTCCTAGCATTTTAAGGCAAAAAAAATATATTGAAAATACTTACATCATTTATTGAAATTCAAGCATTCACAACAATTATTGGACCTTACATTCTACTTCAACTCTAGAAAAGTTGTACAAGTGTTTTAGAACTCGTTAATTCTCATCAGTAGAGTATAGAAACACTCATTCATTATTTTTTATTTATTTTTACAATTAATTATATTTTATTTATTTGCTTTCATCATGATCAGAGAATATTATTAGGTATTAAGCAAATCACAACTTGCACATTTTTTATTAATTATGAAATTATCTACTTTCTGTATATTGTTGCACGTTGAAATTTGCAAAATAGTCAACTTAAGATGCATGCATATAGTAGAAGTACGTGAAATATCAAATTTTCACTATTTACGGCCCAATCTATTGACCATTTTTCTATTTTCTCCTCTCCATCGAAATAGTTATAGATCCATTTCATTTAATTTGTGGCGAATTTTGCGATATCGGAAGAAAAAAAAGATTCTTTAGATCCAAGTAAAGGAACAAAGGAAATGATCGACAATATTAGATGTGATGGAAAACTTTGAGGACGTTGAGCAAACAGGTGAATTTGTCTTATGATACCAGCCGGCTAAACTCATAGAAGAATTTGAATTTTTTTCCTGCAACAACAAAATAAGGGATCAAAATGTGTGGTCATGTCGCTCTTCATTTGTCTGCAGTACTAACCGTATTCAGATTAATACAAAGTGAAGACTTTTTTTCATTAATTGAAAATGGTTGGTGGTATGAGAAACAGCAAGTAATCGAAATTTTGCTAAGTTGAATAAGCTATTAATTTGAATGTATAGAACACCATGGAAATTGATCCTTAATAAATGTAAAATTAAAGTTTAAGGTTTTTATTCATATATATAATTGAAATCTCTAAATTTCTATAATATTTTTATTTTGTTATATATATATTTTTTGTTATTTATTTTTATCTCTATAGTAACATAATCCTATATATGTAGGTGAATACGCTACATATACTCCCCCCCCCCGCAAAAATTAAAATCAATACACCAAAGCATCAATATTAAAGAGGACTTTCTTGAAGTCGAATTTTACGCGTAGATCAACATCATTCAACAAATATGGAGGTTTAACTCTGTCTATAGCAACATGTGCTTTCCACGTTTAAGGACTGTAATAATTTTAGTTGTGTGAGCAACTACCTGAAAGGGCCCCTCGTACCAAGGGGAAAAAGTTGGCTTAAGTCTGTCTTTCCGAATAAAAACAAATTTACAAGTTTTAATGTCAGGACTGACAAAAGTATTTTAGAAACGATTTTGTTTAGGATTCATAAAACGTAAGTTATCGAAATTATGTTGTAAATTAGTAATAAATAAAGGCATTTTAGTATCGGCATGTGATTTAATAAAATATTCACCGGGGAGACGTAAAGGTTATCCATAAACAAGCTCCGCAAATGAACAAAGTAAATCGTCCTTTGGCATTGCTCTTACCCCCAATAAAATTATAGGAAGCTCATTCTACCAATGAATAGAGTTAGCTCTGGCATTTAAAGCGTTTTTTAAAGTTCGATGAAACCTTTCAACCATACCATTGCTTTGAGGATGACATAATATTGTGTGAATTCGATAAAAACCTAAAAATTTTGAAAATTCACGAAATAAATTTGTTTCGAATTGGACACCTTGGTCAGTAGTGTCACTTAGCGAAATGCCAAAACATCAGATATAATTTTGAAATAAGTTTCTAGTAATAGTTTTGGCAGAAATGTCTGATAAAGGATAAGCTTCTGGAGTGAAACGTTCAACAACAGTAAGAATGTAAAAACAGCCGTATGAAGGTGGCAAAGAGCCAATGAGGTCAATATGGATATGCTCAAAACGACCTCTGGGAACTTCAAATCAGGGTTTTTGTATGTTTATTTACTTTAGAAGCCTGACCGGCATTACATAATCCAAAAGGCATTCGTAAAAAATGGAATAAGCCGAAAGGAGTAGTAATTGCCGTTTTGTAAATATCTTCGTCTGCAACAGGTATTTGATGATAAGCGCGAATAAGATCGATTTTTGAAAAAAATAGTGCAACCGAATAATTTGGAATTAAAATCGTGAATATGGGGCAATAAATATCGGCCAGTGATTGTGATCGTATTGAGTTTCCTATAATCACCACAGGGACGAAAATCGTTAGGTTCTTTCTTTGCAACCATAAGCACAGGGGAAGAAACTGATGACGAGGATGGTTCACAAATCCCTAATTCAACAATCTGTCTAAATTCATCTTTAGCAATGTTGTATTTAATTACATCTAATCTACGTGATTGGCAAAAAGGTAAATGACCTTCCGTTATTATATAACTGGCAAAAAGTAGTTAGTTAAGTACTAACCAAATGTGGGAATTCCAAAAGTAATTTAGTGTATATATCTTCGGATGAAAAAATTTTAGGAGTAGATAGCGAAAAACGTTCAAGTAAACAATTAACTGACACTGACGTCCTGTTGCCTGTCAGACATTTATTTTTTAAGTCAACAGTCAAACAAAATGAACTAAAATGGCAGCGCCAAGTATAGGTAGTGATATTAAATATGAAAAAAAACACAACATAGACCTAAATTAACTTGTAATAATTTTTTACCGTAAGCATAAATGACAGATCCATTGACAGTAGAAAGGATAATATCTGGGTTTCTTTAATAGCTTCCTGTTATAGCTGATAAATCTGCTCCAGTATGAACTAAGAAACGCAAATTATTAGAATAATCATAAATGAAAAGACGACACTTGATGTCTAGAATACTAGTGATAACAGAACACTAGGATTTACCGGTTTTTTTAATGTGAAGGACTTGTCAGATTTGGCGTTTGTAAATGATTTTTATTAAAAATACACTAAGAACCAACACATTTAAAAACTCGATCTTTATATAATTGATGGTAATAACACACAACATTGTTAGTTGGATCGAAAAGGTTACGATTGGGAGAGCGAGTTGTCGAACGGGGGCCAGAACGGGATCGATTTCGACAATTGGAACAATAATTATTATTGGTAAAAGGAGTTGAATGAACCAAAAGAATACGTTGATTGGGGCGAAAAAGAAGTAGATTGAAGTGTAAATACTTGCGCCTCAAGTGATTGCTGTTTTTGTATAATCTGATTCAATTTAGTCTGAATATTTGTGGTAGAGGTACTGAATTGAGTTATTAAATTTGCTATTGACGATGAAGTAGTAGCGTTCTGTAGAGAATTATAAGGGGCTTCTAATGGTTGGTTGGTTGGTAACACACCATGTATATCAGTAAGGGTTTGCTTAATGGATATGTAGTTCATCAAAGTAAAGAGCCGGATACTAAATTTGATGGTCGTACGTTAAGTCGTTTTAAGTTTATTAGGAAAAAACCGTTCCTAACTAGAAGAAGATGTATTGGTGAAATTTTCATCTCTTGGACTTCCATCGTACAAAAAAATTTCTTTTTTTTTAAACACACTGTATAAATGAATATATTTTAAAAATGATTCCCTGCATCTTAAATATCATTTAATAAATTTCAAAAATAATAAATTCATTTTTATGTATATATTATATAAGCGATTGCAGATAAGAAAAAAATGCCATCGATGCCGTCTTTAGAGAAGAGAACAAACTTATTTATCTCCAAGGGACAAAAGATACGACTGCTGCTGGTTATGTCAACTTATTCCAGTATTTCACCGCAAATTCTATCGTATATTCCAGTTTAATCCGTAAGAACCTTTGCAGGCTATATTCTCCCTAAGGACCACTTTTGATATTTACGATAATGCGCATTCTCATCGGAATTAAATCATCTTGAGAACTTTTTTAATATCTAATAATCATTTATTATCTCGGTTAGATAATGGATTCATTGAAACTTGGAAGGGTACGAAAACGGGCTATTAACGGTCGCTCTAAGTTAACTCTGAATAGACATCTGATCCATTATAAGAACAAAATCGATACTCTCCTACGAACTATATTCAGCTATAAAACAATTGTTAATGACGTTGACAATAAAATCGGTGCAACAAGAAATTACTTTAACAATAGCATTGTCTTGAACTGAAGTGCATGAAGGCCGTGTTGAAAGAGTAACAAAACGGAGATACGCAAATAACACAGAAGTCGGTGATTGGCTCGATTCTGGATATAGGCCCGGATTAAATAAGTTCTCAAAATTACACTATGACTGACGTCCATATTTTAGGCTGTATAATACATATTCATCAATACTTTTAAATTAGGTTTCCATATTGTTCAGATTGACAAATGTCGTTTTTATTGTCAAAGCGCTACACAGTGGATCCAGTTTAACAATGTTTGGCCAAAATTCTGAAACTTCTAAATCTGATGTAAAATAAGCTCCTGATTATAGGAAAAATAGTTTAAAAAATCCCACTGATAAACGGGTGGTTTTTAATAATAATTAAATTAAATTCCAGAAACTACCGAATATACAATCAATACAATCTCTTTGATGAAACAGCTATAATCATTATATGTAGTTGAAATTAAACATCCTGCGGAGCATGTGCTTCTAACTTGCCATGACTGAAATGCAGATTTGTTCTATATACAGGGTGTTTGGTAGGGCGATGCCACCCCTGAGCAGAGAAGTAGAGGGGGTCATTTGGCATCTATATGACCAAATATACCTATATAAAAATATTACGGTTTTTTTTATATTGCCAATTTTGTACTTTTATTTAAATATTACGTACCTACTAAATTTAACTTTTGATATTCTAAACTATTTTTTTCTTTATCCGAAATACATAAACTTCCAACAAAAAAAATAAAAGTTTCTGTCGCCATTTATTAGAAAAAAATTGTTATGGTAATTAAAAGTGTCGATTTTCAATTTTTTTAAAAAAAGTCATCTAGATATCACAATTACTTTTAAAACTTCTCTATTGTACCCTCTTTAAGGTGGGCGGTTTCGTGAACGTAATTCGAGAATTTCTCCTGCATCCTTGAACCGATTGAAAAAATATTTTGATATTCTTTTAGAGACAGCTTTATAGAATGGTACTAGGCTATTTAAAACTAAAGAAAGAAAACTTTTTTTACTTGTGCGGAAATCAAAAAAAAGATGTTTTTGACATTTTAATAGTCTGGTACCATTCTATAATGTTGTCTCTAAAGGCCTATCAAAAAAATTTTTGAATCGGTTCAGGGATGTAAGAGAAATTCTCGAACTACGAAATCATTTTCTTAAGCACGGCACCGGCAGCCTTAAGTGGCAATATCATACATACCATCAAGTTTTACCAGTTACTAAAAATAGACAAAAGACTATCAATCGACAATAATTTTTCATTTAATCAAAAATTAAATATGCGCTTTCTTTCAACAAAAACAAAGCTATCATTTCAAAAAGAACAAATTTATTATTTTTGGTGTTCAAAATGAGTTCCATTATTTCAAATGCATTTCCTCGCCCGTCTTCTAATTTCAACAGTTGTTGTCCTTATTTCTTGTCGCAGTTGTAAAGCAGCTCACTCTATTTTTGCTACTAGTTGAACACGGCTTTATATTTCCTCATTGTACACAATTTCCTTCATCATACCCCATACGTAATAGTCCAGTGGCGTTAAATCTAGGGACCTTGCAAGCCACAGAATAGGTCCACTACGTCCAATCCAGCGATCGGGATATATTCGATCTAAGAATTGGCGAACTGTCAAGCGGTAGTGAGCTAGGCATCCGTCGTTTTTGAAAATGATACGGTGGTGGGTAATTGCAAAACGACACAACACTAAGGATAAAACACAATAAGAAATGGGAAAGTGTGCGCGTTGACAGCTGTCAGTGATATTACTAACAAATAAATGACTGGTTCTGTTTTTGAAATGATAGGTTTGTTTTTGTTGAAAGAACGCGCATATTTAATTTTTGATTAATTGAAAAATTATTGCCGTCTTTTTAACCCCCGACCCCAAAAGAGGGATGTTATAAGTTTGACTCGTATGTTTGTATGTCTGTCTGTCTGTCTGTCTGCCTGCCTGTCTGTAGTTCCATAACGCTTCAACGGGTGATCCGATTTTGATGCACTTTTTTTTAATTGAAAGAGCATTCTGTCGAGAAGGTTTTTGCCATATTAAATTTTGATGTTTGGTCGCCTTCTTGATTACAAGCTTTTATTTAACTTGTCTTGTTCTTGTGGGTCAAATCTTCTGAATTTTAAAATAGTTATCCCCAACCGATTGAGCTGAAATTTTGCATACACGTTTAGTTTGGATGACAATGCATGGTTAGCAAAGTGACGTCATTCCAAATCCAATATGGCGGACTCCCAAAGATGGAGGACTAGTTATTTTTATGCACCACCATGATATGGGTATCAAATGAAAGAATACGAAAATAAAATAAAATGACGTCACACTAAATTCAATATGGCGGAGGCAACTGAATTTTAAAACAGTTATCCCCAACCGATTGAGCTAAAATTTTGCACAACGTTTAGTTTGGATGACAATGCACGGTTAGCTGAGTGATGTCATTCTAAATCCAATATGGTGGACTCCCAAAGATGGCGGACCTGTTATTTTTTATGCACCCCCATGATGTGGGTATCAAATGAAAGGGTTTGCTGAGAACAATACGAAAATAAAATAACGACACACTAAATTCAATATGGCGGACGCAACTGAATTTTAAAACAGTTATCCCCAACCGATTGGGCTGAAATTTTGCGTACACGTTTAGTTTAGATGACAATGCATGGTTATCTAAGTGACGTCATTCCAAATCAAATATGGCGGACTAGCCATGATATGGGTATCAAATGAAAGGGTTTGCTGAGAACAATACGAAAATAAAATGACGTCACACTAAATTAAATATGGCGGACGCCCCAAGATGGCGGACAAAATTTTTTAGTTTTAACACTATAATTTGATCGTATAGTGTATTCGCTCATACGTTGCATTCTAAGAAATGGTGAAGGATTCGGTTTAAACTATAAGTTTTATATCGGATAGGAACGACGCGACGCAACGAATATACACTTCTCCAAGAAATTAACGCACCACCAAAAAATAACCAAAAGTTTGAAGTTAGTTAATTTTTAACTCCCGACCCAAAAAGAGGGGGTGTTATAAGTTTGATGCGTATGTTTGTATGTTTGTCTGTCTGCCTGTCTGTGGCTTTATATCTCTTCAACGGGTGATCCTATTTTGATGCACTTTTTTTATTTGAAAGTATTTTGTCGAGAAGGTTTTAGGCCACATTAGATTTTGATTATTGGTCGCCATCTTGAATTCGCCATGTTGAACTTCTCTAGAAATTGTCCGATTGAAGTAAAATTGAAAATGTGCAGACAATTATGGTAGCCGAATATGATTTCGGCCTCATTTTGATTCGGTCATATGAAACTGGTACGATTAGATACATTGATCGGGGGTTTTTTAAAATTTTCACCCCTGACCCAAAAAGGGAATTCCGAGATTAAACTTGGAATTCCGAGATTAAATTCGGAATTAAAAAAAAACATTTCAGTGGCTCTTCTACGCCTTCGTACGATGTTTCGAATTTTTATTTTTTAATTTTTTTAAGACATTAGGCATAACTAATGTCTTATTGAACTTTTTTTTTTTAACTATTTAACGTCGGCCTATTTCCGCTACCAGAGCCTATCACCGACGCCAGGAGACGAGCTACCCCCAACCTGGAAATTTTGCCGAACCTCTTTCCTTAAGAAGAGTAGGGATATTTTACTTGCCTAACATTTAATAGACAAGGGACCGCCTGCTTTACATCCCCTCCGAAGGATGGTATATCCACTACGTAATCCTCGTCTGAAATTACGTAACTTCCGAGTATACACTGATATACAAGCCTCTAGAAGGTGGGACGAAAACGCTGTATTTCCCAAGATGGGAGGGACCCCATCCAAGTACTAACCGCGCTCGACGTTGCTTCAACGGAATATCGACTGATATTCACATTGAAGTCGCCTCTACGCTCGCCCCCCCCTTATTGAACTTATAATGATCCTTTTGAACCAGTTTGTGGCTCTGAAGTCTCTCAGACTCTTGAAAATGTCCTTAAATACATTTTTTGCCTAAGTCGAATTTTTCTTTTTGGTTTCGACCTAAGTCAAATCTGGAAGGTTCTATAATATTTCCAAAATTCACTAGACTGAATCCTCCGATAAGCTTTTGTAAAAATTATTTTCAATTATATCCCCCAAAATTCAAACACCCATAGGATTCCTTACACGTGATGATTTTATGCATATTACTATTCTCGTTTTATGGATTCCGAATACTATTTGTAATTTTTGTTGACCACTCTGTATGTTAAAGAACAGCTAACTTATCTATACTAATAACGCAAATGCCAAAAAGATTATTATAGGCGATCAACCCTAGCAGGAATACCAATATTGGTTGTCAGATATGATTCGCCTGACATGGCAAATGACATGTCATTCAACTAATAAGATACGTCATTTCTGTGGAAATAATTAAGACAGAATTATAACGTCGTGCTCATCTCTATATTTGAACTATACTATATTATTATAGGGCAAAAATTAAAATTATTCCATTCCATTTAGTTTCCTATCTAATTTAACTCTTATATTTTTACTATGAAGCAATTTAATATATTGGTTTGTACAGAAATTGTTAGAACTATGCGTTGGTAGATAATTATTCACTTACACGCATCTTAAATAAATAATAAAACAAAATAGTGAATTGTGTTATATGTAATAAGTCTTTGCATATGACATACCAAATATATCGGGTGTAGTTTTCACGATAATTGACTGAAATTTGGGATATACATAATAAGTGGCCCTTTCTGACATACAAGTGATTTATTTTCACTTCCGGTTTCGCCGGAAGTGTCACTGTAGCTTTAGATTTTTAAATGTAACACCCTGCATGTTATTGAACTTTTGAATTCTGCATAATTTTCTAAATCCAATGATGCCAAATAAGTGACATTTCAAACGTCAATGTTTCTTATAATATAATTTTTAAATGACCCCCGTAATGTTAGAAAAATCGAAATCTCGTCAAAAAATACAGAATTAAATGATTTATGAGCAAATAAATTTCATCAAAATGGCTTTTGGGGCAAAACTCAATTTTTTCAAATGGAACTATATTGGTACCGTGATACCATTTATTAGTACTATTAATAAGGAATTTATTCATATGTCATATTCAAATGTGGGATAAATACAAACAAAATTACTGATAAAAGAAATTAAGAAAATACAATTTTGTTCTAATTAAATGTTATGAGTTAACCAACTAAGGTGGCTTTGAAAACAATGAAATATTTAGCTTGTCAAACATTTGTTGGTTTACCGGTGTTTTTATTGTGTCTTTAAAAATCGTTTAAAATTTTTGTTAATTGTGTTCAAAATGCCGCAAATTTATACAAGAGATGAAAAAGTGGACATGTTAATTATTTATGGAGAATGTAAAAAAAATGCCGTAGCGGTTAGACACCTTTATGCCGAACGATATCCTGATAGACAATGTCCAGCGGGAAATTATTTTAAACGTCTTGAAAATAAATAATAATAATAATATTTATTCATCCAGTAGATTATTAAAAATAATATAGGATAAGTCAAATCCCAAGAGAGCCCAACAATGATCCCGAAGAAAATTTCATTCTTGACGAAGGAACGGAAATTAATGTTTTGGCTAGAATAGAAGTTGATGAGACTGTTTCGTTAAGGCAAATTGGGTTTGAATTGGAAATCAGTCACCAAACAGTAAGCCGAATTTTGCACAAATACCACTATAAATCTTTTAAATATCAATTGCACCAGCACTTGTACGAAAATGATTACGAACGGAGTATGGAATATTGCAATTGGATTTTGCAGAATAACGTGCAGCCAAACAATGATTTTTGGGAATGATTTTATTTTCGGGAGAGTCTAGGTTTACAAATTTGGAATTATTTAACCGACAAAATACAAAATATTGGTCACAAGAAAATCAACATTTATTACGGGAGGGTAACTTTCAAGTGCGGTTCGGTTTCAATGTTTGCCTTGGAATAATCGGTAGTAGAATCATTGGTCCAATAATATTTGAAGGACCCCCTAACTGGTGCCAGATACTTAAGATTCCTGCAAAATGATATTGAGGACATTTTAGATGAGTTACCTTTGGATTTAGGACAGGGAATTTCCAATAAGATTGTGCTCCTCCCCATAATTCAAGGATAGTAATTGATTACCTTCAACGGAGATTCGGAGAAAACGTAATTTCGACGAATGGGCCTGTGAGGTGACCGCCAAGGTCACCTGATTTAACACCCTCTGATTTCTTTGTTTGGGGTCATTTAAAAAATATTGTCTACGCAACCGCCGTTACAACCCGTGAAGACCTGGAGCTACAAGTAAGACGCGCAATTCCCAAGCAGCATAATTAGTTTATTTTACCAGCTTAAAGCCACAATAACTTAATATAGTTGATATAACGTAATTGCAACCATTATTTTCAACTTTGAAGACATATGGGTTGATAGTAATTTATTAAGCAATACTTAGGTAATATTTTTTTAAGAAATGCCTGAAAAGTCATATTGACTTTAGTGTAATTTACAAGATTTACGTCATTGTTCCTTAAAATTTAACTATAAAGTTAAAGTGCATATTGAAGTCTAAGTGTAAGAAAATATTACGTAATAATAGACTAAATTATTAACTTTGGAGTCGCTGTTTTTGTCTGAATAGAAACAGGGACATTTTCCCAATTTTTAACTTAAGTATAACCTGAGTTTTGTCTTGTCCTTGTAGTCAGATTTAAGTTAAAACTTTAACCGCATAGTCACAACTAGTTCCAATTTTAGGTAAAATTTACCTTAACTTGACTTCCCCACTAACCTAGCATATGTATTTGACCCTTATTTCATAAAATATCCTGGAAGTTATTTTTGATTAAAAATAGAATTAAGTCTGGAAGGCAAAATTACGTTTTCATTGTCTAAATTCCTTCAAAGGACTATATTGTTTTATGTTGATGTCCTTCCCAATGTCAACGTAACCTTATTGTTAGCAGAAATTTATTTTGTTTTGGGTTTTTCTGTTCTCGTGTTTTTAACAATAAAAATAGAGGTGTTTTGTTTTAAATGTGAGAAAGTATTCTAAAGATAGTCAACCTTTAGTCGGCACAACTGAAAAGTGCATAAGCAAATAGGACATAATTATAATTATATCGAATATGCAGTGTTCTAAAGACAAACTTGTAATTGTATTTCAACTTTTCTATTACCGAATTGTTTGCATTCGAAGGAATTACTACATTATATCAGGTAAAACAGTTAATATTTTAGACAGTTTAGTACAATACAACTATTCTTTTTTCTAGATCTCAGTGCTTAGCTTGCAGAATGAAAAGCAAAGTGAAGTTCAGTAACTGAACGACTTGGATTGTATTTAGTGTTCCTGAATGCATCACTCAATGGTAGTTGTAAAAATGGTTTACAGCCGACCTCTACCTATGAACGAATTTAAGTTGATAAATGGCGAAGTAGCAATTTGGAATAAAAAAAAATACATATTTTTATGTGAGGTGTTTTATGTTAATACATTTATCCAAATAAAAAATTAAGTGTTAAACTATAACCAACTAACCGGAAGATTAACTATTTTACCTGAAATGTTTTTAAATTCCAAATTCACCGAATCCGTGACGTGATCATGTTTTTGTTTCAAATGCAAATTAAAGTCGTTATTAAAGTTAAAATATAATTTCCACTCTAAGCACAGGTATCTTTTGAGCCCTGCATATTCAATATAATTACGTCACAATTCTGTTGTGCCGATTTAACGTTGACTGGTTGGGGAATACTTTCTCACATTCAAAACAAAACACACCCATTTTTATTGTTAAAATACAAGAGAGAGTTAAACGAATAAACCTCAAACTCACAAAACAAAAATTACAGCCAGAAAAGTTTGAGGCACCGAGATACGTTTGAGGTTAGAAACAGAAGTGACATCACGGCACGAAATGCTCAATTTATCGTCTTTTCTAACCTGGACTGGGAAATTGACCAATTTAGTTATATATGAACTTTAAAGACTTTGCAATTTTGAAGACTACAAAATTATTTTAACCTATATTGGCCCCTTTTAACTTTAAAGTCACTAATATAAATTTTAACACTTTGACTGAAGGAAAAACGTTAGCGAGGTCTAAAATATTGGGAAAGAATACTTTGAAGTCGCGCTGTACTATGTTCGCCATATTTTTCAACCAGCCATAAGAGGCCATTTTATAATGAAATTTTAATAAGTGATTAATTGAAAAAAATCATTAATATAGGGTTGTTTAACAGATATCAAGTACAATATTATCATATTTTGTACTCCAGGAAAGTACTGCAGGGCAATTGTATAGGCTTTTACAAATATTTTTAAAATAATTTAAGCTAAAAAAAATTTTTCTTTAAAAACGTAAGATACTTGAGGCGCCTTTAATATTCCGAGGTAGAATGGATATATTTACAATGAAAATTGATTGGCAGTAAAAAACACACAGAGGGGAAGGATGAACACTTTATTTCACAACTATGTATAACACTATGATATTCTACTGGATCTTTATTATAGAATGTCTGGTTTCTAGTTATGTCTTATGTCATAAGGCACAAGCAAGCCTTATGACATATATGTAAATAATATTGCTGTAGATAAAACCTTATCAGTTATTCCTGAGAAAGAAAAACTGCAATTGAAAGAGGATAACTGGTTTGGTAGATATTACGTATTAACGACCACAATTAAACACAATGTTTACCTTTAAATTACCTGTTCAGATTAATTATTTTACCAGAGAAATATGTTCTATAACTATATAACTTATAACTGAGCGGCCTTATTTAAGAGGTATTACTGACGTCGTCTCATTTCCCATTTACTTACATTTTACGTAAATTTTAAGTCAATTAGGTTAGGTTTATCGGGAAAATTAGACCATTACGTAATTCTGACCTAAGGTGCTGCTTGGGTTAATAGCATAACGGCCCAGCAATTGACGAACGTTCTTCGAGAAACAGCTATGCGAGTTCAGAAGTGCATTGACGTTAATGGACAGCATTTTAAACAATTGTAATGTTTTGTGTTCATTTTTTATATTCCAAAGCCACCTTATGTATAAGATAATTAGAACAAAATTGTATGTTCTTATTTTCTTCTAGCTGTAATTTTATTTGTATTTATCGCACATTTTAATACGACATATGAATAAATTCCTTATTAATAGTACTAATAAATGGTACCACGGTACCAACATGATTCCATTTGAAAAAATTGTGTTTTGCCCCAAAAACCATTTTGATGAACTTTATTTGCTCATAAATCACGTAATTTAGTATTTTTGACGGGATTTCGATTTTTCTAGCATTACACGGGTTATTTAGAATAAATCGGAACTGTCATGGCACATTTAAATGGAAAATTACAAATTATATTATAAAAAATATTGAGGTTTAAAATGTCACTTATTTGGTATCGTTGGATTCAGAAAATTATGCAAAATTCAAAAAATGCAATAATATACAGGGTGTTTTATTTAAAAATCGAAAGTTAGCGTCACTTCCGGCGAAACCGGAAGTGAAAAAAAATCACTTGTATGTCAAAAAGTGCCGCTTACTGTGTATATAGGATATACCAAATTTTAATCAATTATCCTCACAAAACTAAAGGAGAAAAAGAGGGTTCTGTTACACCCGATACGTCTGTAATTTGGGTTCATGAAAAGTATCTTGATTATGTAACTACAATTTTTATAAATAATACCACCAGGGCAAACTTACTTTCTCGTGACTCTCTCTCTCTTTTCTAAAAGAAAACATAATGCCATATTGTTAAGTTTATAATATACTATTAGCGTATAAAATTGGCTAGGGATATTTGCACGCAGACTCTAAATGTCGAATTTGAACAAGATTGGTCAATTGGTTTCGGTGCATTTTGTATGGCTGGGAGTGATATAGAACCAAAATTAGTTAAAAAATCCGAATTAAAATTTTCCAAGGATTACAATAATTTCTTCACTCCCAGTGTCGTTCTAATTAATAAAAAAAGTTCTTAGAAAACAAAAATAAGATTTCCTAAATTGTTGTGTGTTAATCTCAATAAAAACAAGTTGTGTTATAAAATAATGTATCTGCTCTAATAACAGAGAATTCTAATTTGCTGCTGTTGTTGATTTACCCCACAGGGAGTTACAAAATTTCGTAAAAAAACGTTTTAATTGTTACACTCGGTATTCATTCAAAATTAAGTGGTTGATAAAATTCACTTGTATAATAACATTCTCGATGGATCAACCTACAATGCAAAAAAGATCATTCAAATTGGGCAAATAATTTAGGGAGAATTAACATTGAAACATTGCTTAATATTCGGTTGTACCAGTTCAAACTTTGAGCAGTGTATATCACACGAGAATCAAATTGTAGATTGGTTAAACAGATTTTTTTATTTCATTAAAGTGTGTGTTTAGGTATAAAAACACGCTACACCGAATATCAGCTCTTAAATCGCAGTACTTACTTTGCAATAAATAACACAGGCCCACAAAAAAAAACAAAAGTTATTTGAACTGGACATCTGAATATACTTTTCTTTAGTATTTTTTCCCACTTACGAATCTGAAGACATAATGGGGGGTTAATGTGCATATTACAGAAAAAAACCCGAAAAACTGCCAAAAATGCGTTTTTTATGATTTTTTTATGGTTTTTTGGGTGGTAAAATATGCATGTGGCGTGTTCGGCTAGGCTGCATGTATTTTTCTTATGTTTTTTTTTCCCCACTGACCTCGAATCTATTGTTAGAACCCAGGGATAACTGTCAAAACGTTGAGGAAAATAACAAAAACCATAAAAAAATCGCGTTTTTCACGGATAGTTTGTTTTTCATGGATATCACGTTTTTTTCATGAATACATAGCGTGTTACGATGGCCTGTGTACACCTTTTTGAGTAATTTTTCCTGCTGATTACAAATTTTGAGTCAAATTTGAAGGACAGGGATGAAAATACTGAGAAAAATCAAAAAAACTGTCAAAAATTGGGTTTTTTCATGGATATCGCGTTTTTTCATGAACGTATAGCGTGTTCCAATGGTCTGCATATACCTTTATGGAGTAACTTTTTCCACTGATCACGAATCTGGAGTCAAATTTTGGGGTCGGTGATGAAAACACTGAGAAAAATCAAAAAAACTGTCACAAATCTGGTTCTGGTCTGATATACAGAGTGAGTCTTTTCAGGCGGCCATTAGAATATTTCCCACTTGCAGATGAGATAGCCATTTGAGCTTTGGTACCCTACCCTAGTCGACCATTGCGAGTCCGAAAATAATAATTTCAAAATGGCGGTACTTCCGGAAATACCGGAAGTCGATACCAACCTGCTTATTTTAAACGGAACACCCTATATATTTTCGACTTTTCGAAATGACCATAAAATTCTGAGTCAAAACATGTAGCACACTCTATACCTAAACCGAGAAATTTCGGAGATATCTGACATTTTATAAAAAATTTGACAACGGTTTGCAAGAACCGTTATAACTTTCTTCGTGTAGGAGATCCTTATTTGCTGTTTGGTATGTAGAAAGAACACAAGATGAGCTACTCTCTACAAAAAAAAAATAGATTCAAAAATAGTATACCAAGTGTTTTATTTTTCACGTTACATTTTGTCTAATTCAAACGTCAAAAACTTTTTTATTTCAAATGAAACACCCTGTATTTTTTTACATCAAAATATGTTAAATTAAATTCCCTTTTTTTAGTATAAGCATTGTAAGGGTTACAGTCACAACTTCTCAAAATATTGGCGATTTTCTTAAATATCCAAGAATTTTTAGTAAAAATTGCCATCAACTTACCATTATTAGAAACAATCATTAATATCAGTCACTCTCTTTTGTTAAAAAATGCCAGCACGTTTAAATTACACCAACGAAGACTTTTAGATTTGTTTATTATTTATGGAGAATGTGATAAAGTAATAATACCAAGAACATGTAACACATATGCTGCTCGATACCCATTTTATTGTTTCAATTGTTTCATAGGCTTCTACGTTTTTTTGGATAAATTATAATTTTCAACAAAAACTTGCGAATAATTCAAAAAGCACATGTTAGATATAGGACATGCTGTTATAAGTCCACCTCAAATTTAATTCTACATCGATTGCCATAATAAAATTTGGCACGTGCTATTTGACAAAGCCAAATATTCTAAAATTATCCAATATGCGTTTTACAGTGTATGGTGGATGGTTTCTGTTCTTGTGGGTATCGAGTAGCAAATGTGTTACATGTTCTTGGTATTACTTTATCACATTCTCCATAAATAATAAACAAACCTAAAAGTCTTCGTGGGTGTAATTTAAACGTGCTGGCGTTTTTTAACATAAAAGAATGACTGACATTAGTGATTGTTTCTAATCATGAGTAAGTTGATGGCAATTTTTATTAAAAAGTTTTGGACATTTAAGAAAATCGCCAATATTTCGAAAAGTTGTAACCTAAAATACTTACACTAGAAAAAATGGAATTTAATTGAACATAATTTGATGTAAAAAAATACAGGGTGTTCTATTTGAAATAAAAAAGTTTTTGAGGTTTGAATTTGACAAAATGTAACGAGAAAAATAAAACACTTGGTATACTATTTTGGAATCTATTTTTTTTGCAGAGAGTAGCTCATCTTGTGTTCTTTCCACTTACCAAAGAGCAAATAAGGATCTCCTACACGAAGAATGTTAAAACGGTTCTTGCAAACCGTTACACCTGTCAAATTTTTTATAAAATGTCAAATATCTCGGAAACTGCTTGGTTTAGGTATAGGGTGTGCTACATGTCTTGACTCAAAATTTTATGATCATTTCGAAAAGTCGAAAATATATATGGTGTTCCATTTAAAATAAGCAAGTTGGTATCGACTTCCGGTATTTCCGAAAATGCCGCCATTTTGAAACTATTATTTTCGGACTCGCAATGGTTGACTATGGTAAGGTACCAAATCTCAAATGTCTATCTCATCTGCAAGTGGGAAATATTCTAATGGCCGCCTTAAAAGAATCACCCTGTATAGTATTTCAATTTTATATGGGCTTTCGTTTTCGAACGCGCTTATCTTCAAACGATCTGTATAAGGGGTTTCTTCGTCGTTTCGTTCCTTTTGGTTTCACTTCTCTTTGTAGCATCCAGCAGTAATCCATTTACCGTGAAATCGACGTTCAGTCTTTTAAACCTTGGTGGAATCTTTCTCTTTGCTCTTCGCTGAAGTCGCCATTATTTTCTGGAAACTCATCCAGGTGTGAATCCAGAAAGTGCAATTTCAAACTCATTATACAATCAAACTTTACGTAATTCTTTATCATTTTTGGTACAATGTTTCTGTAGTCTGGATCTTTGGTATTACAGAGAAGTTTTGTGTACTTCATTCATAGAATCAACGAATTGTTGGTTCATAAATAAAGTTCGAATCTTCGGCCCAACGAAGATACCTTCCTTCAATTTAGCATCAGATTTGTGACTCATCAAATGACTCAAATATATATTTACCATACAAGCTTATATAGAAATAAAAAATATCACTCAAAATCAAAGAATATTCTGTTTTTCCAACAAATACGTATCTGGCTATGGGTTTTTACACGAAGTAGTATTTAAATTTTAGGTTAGGTTGTGTTCACTGCTAGTTGTTTCTGACAAATTCGCATGCGCATGCGGAATTGTTAAATCCAAAGCAGGATCAATGTCGCTGGACGCCGTCGTCCGACTTTCTCTTATTCTCTCTCTGACATCACGTTTCAAGACTGGGTAAAATCAGGCAGATTTTAATTGCTTATTTTCTGGAAGAAATTTTTAAAAAACGTTTGTTGTCTATAGGGTTTCTAATGATGTTAGTTTATGATTTTGAGTATTTTAATTCAATTTTATGTTTTGAGCAAGTTCCCTATTGCATTTGCATTTTACCAAGAAAATATTTAAGTATTTTGTACTTTAAATATCTTACTGTTTATGTTGAAAGTTCTGGTGGATTCATTTAAATAGTTGCAGACATGTTGAATGATAGTAGCTGCACAATAGCGCACATAGAGGATACTTAAGCAAGCGCGGTTTCCAGCAGTTTGGGAATAACCTACAGGTAATTATAGGTTTACGAACGGAACAACGTATAGTAAACACTACATGCACTACATGCAGTGGTGCAGTGGTGGTTGTGAACAGCCTCGTAAAGAAGATATATTCCAAAATATGAGACCGCCGATACATTCTCCACAAAAAGTGGATATACAGGGTGTTTTAAATTAAAAGTCCATACGTCACGTCACCTGTGGACACTTTGATGGTTCCAAATCACCCTTTATTAATGTAACCATCGTCCTTCTTTACTGAGATACGGGGTATTTTGTTGACTTTGGTCTAATATTTATTTGATCATACCTTTTCAACCACTGTATAATAGGTTTATAGTGAGGTGGATTATTGAAATTACCTTTACCTGGCGGATAAAAGCACCAAATTTGGTATGAAGGTACCTAATAAATATTAGCCTAGGAGCCCTCTGAAATTTCTAATAATTTTCATGTACAGCACTAAAATCCAAAATGGCCGACAAATTCGACAAAATACCACATGTAGCCCAGGAATTTTAGTTTTTGAGCCGGAATTAATTATCGTAAAGCTGAAAATTTGCAGGATTGTAGTTTTGGTCCAGGATAACACATACCAAAAAGTCCCTTAATCTGCCCCGTCGGCTTCCCAAGGGCCTAATTCGCAAAAATTGCAGTCGATAAAGTGCAGCAGAAATTTTGTTACTGATCTGATTTGGGTCGAAATGATCGTAAAATGATAATCGTAAATGATCGTAAAAGCCTCGAAGAAGCATATCCGTTCGTATTTCAGATGTTTCCATGCATATTTTGTTCATAATTTTCCGTTCTTTAGCAGCAAAACTAGCAGCGAAAAAAAATTTTTTTTATTGCATTTTTGAATAGGTACATATATTCGTAAATGATGATAACATCAACATTTTTACCTACAAATTATGACCAAAGAGATAATAAGAAGGCTATTAGCATCAAATTCTCAAAATAATTTTGACGACCAACGCGTATTTTTCAGGTAAAATTCGTAATAAGAAAAAATAGTAACCTGGGCCTTTTCGGACCGATTTTAATCAAAAGGTGGACTCTTTAGATTTAATTAAAAAAAATAATAATAAGTCCCTAGTACATCTAACATAGAAATTAGCCGCGAAACAGACGACAGCGTTTTCGCTGCGCCACCACATATTGCTACGAAAATTGATTGTCTGTGATATGTATATCTTTCAACAATCATACATCTTTCAACTCCTATTTCTATGAAATATATTAGTAAAATTCATAAACAAAAAAAAAATATATTATGGAAATAATATTTCGCAAGATTTCCATTTTAGTACAAGCGACAAAAATTAAGAGAATATATTTTTTTTTAACTAAATAATTAATAACTTTTACTTCCACATCCAGTGGAAGTATAGTAACGACAAAAAAATTTTTAAAAATTTTTATTGTTCAAATAGGCTTAGAATGTCATGAAACGTCGAGATTTCAAGTTTGAGCGAAAAAAAAATTTCTGTCTGTCGGTCTGTCTGTCGGTCTGTAACTTTTTTTGTGTGCACGTTTACTCTGGAACCGTTTGAGGTATTGACTTGAAATTTGGTACACATATGTACTTTAACGAGATCTAGAACTAGATTATATTTTCATCCTGTTCCGTCGAAGGGTTGGGGAGTAAATTGGGGTAAATTTGGAGTAAATAGGTAAATCAAGCAGGTAAGAGTTCATAAAATTGATATTTAGTATAGACAAGAGAAGCTAAGGTCTCAAGAAAAATTTTGGTATTAGCCACCCCCATTACCACCCCCACCCCATTATTAAAGGGGATGAAAAAAAAATGTGATTTAGTGTTTGTACAAGAACCAGAAACCTCAAAATATTTTTTTACTTTATCTACGGACGGGCGGACGGACAGACAGACATTTTGAAAGTTGTTCAGAATTCGTTCACTAACACAATGATATGAAAATTTTTTCTCTACGAGCGATATTTACGATTTTAGAAATGTGCCGATCAAATACAATATACTCTTCGTTTTTGCGAAGAGTATAAAAAGATCTATTAACCTGGCGCTTTTCGGACTGATTTTAATCGAAAGGTTGACTCTTTACCTTTAATTTTACTTCCACATCTAGTTTAAGTATAGTAACGACAAAAAATTTTTTTAAAATTTTTAATGTTCAAATAGGCCTAGAATATCGTGAAACGTCGAGATTTTAAGTTTGAGATAAAAAAAAAAGAAATATTTTCTTACTTCATCCACCCCCACTACCACCCCCCTATCACCATCCCCACCCCCACTACCGATGTGGGGTATCGTTTTATGGGTTTTTGAGGTAAAGGGTTTCAAATATTGTATTATTAAAGTCCATAAACAATTATTTCCACATACAACATTTTTTCGTTCTGAGTGACTTGGATAGAAAATCTGGATGTGGAATGAGTGATTCCTTGGGTAGCGGTTTTAAAAAAGAAATAAGTCCCTAGTACATCCAACATAGAAGTTGACCGCGAAATAGTCGTTGACCGCGTTTCCGCTGCTAGTGCATTTTTTATGTTAAACTAAAATAAAATAAGATCTATTAACGTAGCCCTTTTCGAAAAATGGGCTATTTACGTTTAATTAAAAAAAAAAAAAAAAAAAAATGAGTCCCCAGTACATCTAACATAGAAGTTAATCGCGAAATAGATGTTCACACCGTTTTCGCTAGCACAATTTTTTAAGATATACTAAAATAAAATGGGAACTATTAACCTATGAACTATTAATCGATGTAAATGACACGAAAACCAAATTTTTAAATGAGATAACCTGTATTTTTTTGCATATTTGGATCTTGCTGGCCAAAATGCAAATGATCTGACCCTCAAATAATATTTTCATTTAAAAAAAATAGATTTTTTAATTTTTAGTTTTAATAATAGAAGGCCGCGATTTTACCAAAATTATCAAAAATTGGTCTGTAAGCACCTTTATAATATTATCTCTTCAGATACTAACATCAAACACGATTTATTCTTCATTAAGTTTAACGATATGGGTTTTTCAACGAAAACTATTTTTTTTTAATGGGACAACCTGTTATTTAATTAGATTTTTCTCTTTGTACTAAATTTATAATTAGAAGAAAAAAATATTTTGATATGTTTTTTAAATATTTTAAATTTTAGTGTTGTACGTGAAAATTTTTAGAAATTCCAGAGGCTAAGATTTATTAGTATACCCTAAGGTACCTTTATACCAAATTTGGTGCTTTTATCCGCCAAGTAACAGTAATCTTGAAATAAAACTCTATCTGACCCCACTATTATACTTTGTACATTCAACAACAGTTTTCTGCAATAAAATTTCAGTTCGCATCGATTTCCTAGACAAGATCTAAGAGCACTCCTCTGTTATCGCTGATTCTTTTCTTCGGATAGTTTTAGAGATACGAGTACAATTTAAAATCCATTATCATAACAAAACATTTAATACATAATACGTCTGTTGCAGGAAAGTATATTTCGTTTGACAAAAGCACATAATGGAATTAAAGTACGAAGGATATGCAGCTGACATCGATAAGCTACAGGTTTTAATATCAAATAAATCGATATTTAATATTTCACAATCTAGCACCGAGATTAAAAAGCATGCTTGAAAACTCACATACTTAAATCCCGAACACTATGGAATTGTTACTCTTATAAAATTGTGATTATATTTATTCATTTGCACTTTCATATTCACGATATTCTACAGTAATTTATTTATTTCAGAAACCGACTTTATGTTAAAATTGATATATTACATAAAATCAGTAATTTTTATACCAAAATTTCATTCTATGTTTGAATCAGAGTGTCACTCGCAAATTAATTCGGTGTGCTACAACCAAATTTAAGTCAAAGTTGCTACTACTAGAAAATGTTTTTTTGCACATTTACACATAGAACCAATTTCCACGATATTTAAAATCATTCATTGCAAACATTTTTTTTACAATTATTTTCCTTTTTTTGTTTAATGAACAGTCACACAAAAAAAAGTGATATGGCCTGCGGACCAGACCAGTGTGTCCTTACATTTTAAGATGATTATTAGACCAGTATTCAAAGGAAGTTGTATAAAGAAAATTTCAAATTATCGTTCAATTTAATTGATTTCTTTCACGAAATTATTTCAAAAAATTAGTAAAGTACGCTCAGTTTATTATCTTAATAAAAGTGAAATACAATCCAAAATGCAGTCCATTTTCGAAAATATCTCTCTCAACTCAAGATGCAATAGTGATCCCGGTAATTGCTACAGATAGCAAAAAAACAGTATCTAACAAAAGCCTTTAACAGCGTAAGTCATAAATGTTTACTGGAAAAATGTGAAAACTGAGGAATTAGAAGCAAGGTTCTTTATAATCTATTCAAAAGTTGAAGTCGTGAAAATAAAGAATATAAATAAAAACTGTATTAAGTAATGATGAAACTCCAATTTGTGGAGTTCCACAGGGTACAGTTTTAGGACCTATCTTGTTTACGATATATCTAAACAGTTTACTTACATTATATTCTTTTGGAACTACAATACTTTTGCTGATAATATGGTTGCCTTGTACACGGGGCATAATTAGGCTGATAAGAGAGATTTAGAGGATAGTGAATTACAGAAAATTTTCAGTTGGTTCGGTGAGAATATATTAACAGTAAATGTCAATAAAACTAAATTATACCCTTGACGTCTTGAAAATGAAAAATATTTTTCTGATTACAACATTATATTAGTTGATCTTTCGATAACCGAATCAAATAAATATCTCGGTATTTTTATAGACGGCAGAAGGAACAAATTTTGATAAATGTTTACAAAAAATTAGTCAATGGGTGAAAATGTAGTCGAAGGTTTTGATAGGGGCACAATGTGTAACCTAACCAAGGCCTTCGGCGGCGTCAATTCAACAATACTGTCACATTAATTAGAATATTATGGTAGAAGGCAAAATATGCTTGAAATGAAGCAGCAATACGCAACTCTTGGCGGTAATGAGTCAGAATTGCTACCTAATATAGATTGTGTTCCGGAGGGTTCTGTTCTGGGGCCTGTTTTATTCCTCATCTACATTAATGATATGCCTTTTTCTGTCGGTCGGGGCTAATGCATACTATTTTCGGATGATACCAACCTAGTTACCAAAGATGATATTAACATAAATAGAGAGAATCTAACTTCTGTAAATGATTGATTTGCTTCCAACAAGAAGAAACCAAACGAATCGAAGACCTAAACCACCCAGTAAACCCTGTTACATAATATTTACGTAATTATTATATTATTAAATTATTTCCTATGTAACATTTGACATCACGTGTGAGTTAAATTCATATATGAATGTAACATCAAATGTCCTCAACACATGTACATAATTTTTATATAAACAATATATCTCTTTGTTATGTAAAAGTTATATAATACTTTTATATATAAAATATTTCACTTTTTATGTAAAATATC
Source organism: Rutpela maculata (assembly GCA_936432065.2). NCBI lineage: Eukaryota > Metazoa > Arthropoda > Insecta > Coleoptera > Cerambycidae > Rutpela > Rutpela maculata. The sequence continues at coordinate 44,068,356 of OW386290.2, read as the reverse complement.
TGTAATATTGTTAGCATCCATGTATACATGGATAAAAAGGTACGTAAGTAAAATAAAATGAATTTAATAATTTAATAAACATTATAATTTGCAGGCAACCCTTGTGAGAATAAATTGGAGTTATTAACTTCACCCTATGTGGTAACTCTAGTACAGCTGGAAAATTATTTGTTTTACAAAAGCAGATGTCCGTGCTATTGAAGCTGCGGCTTATGGTACTCCATGTCAGTTATATTTTTAAGGAATATAAGCTTTTGCTTTGTATTTATATTTTTGAAACCTTATTGCAAATTCTCCGGCAGTTAGATAAGTTTCCAAACTATTGTGATGTGCACTTTTATAATACTAGAAACGTAAACAGTCTAGTTCTAGATTTTCCATTACTCGGAGTAATAAATTAAATTTATTATATAACAATTTTGTAAATTATTTTATTTCATAAACATGAGTTTCAATGCATTTGATAAATTAGTTCAAAAATTCATAATAGAGGAGTTCTTTTACAATACGTATTACTACCTAATTTTTGCTAACTCTAGATAATAGCACCCAGTACTATTTTTGCATGTGACTCAAAATAACTTTTATTGTGTGTAAAGTGGTCAGTAAATAAAAGGTACCACTTCCCTTTATTTATATTATACAAGATGTTGAAAATTAGCACTATCAATCTTCTGTGAAACACATGGTATACACTGTACATAGCTCTTGACATAAATTATATTTAAAAGTGACAAAGCATTAGAAAGATGTGAACATTCATGATTTCAAATTATTTTCATTTCTGTGTGGGGTAATTTATATCTGCCTTGTGCTTGTTTGACAGTGTACGTTGGCTCACCTTTTTACCTTTAAATCCAGTAAAGGCCATATGTCATTTTATGAAATGTAATTTTTGTCTCGAAGATGAATTATATCATCAATTTAATTCTGCAATAATTCTTCCAGCTATGTTATCCTCCAGCCTTTTAATATGAATTGGCATCACAAACGTATAAGTCCCGGATTTATGAACACAGCTTTCATAGATAGCAAAAACTTTGAGTTTAGTTTTGATAAAACAATCTTTACCTATTCGTTCTTAATTATCTCGGAGGAGGCTACGATCCACTTTTACGGATAGGTGTCTATTTTATTAAAAGCTTTTATTTATTTTTTAACTTGCAATGTTTGTATGTTTGTTTAGGTCAAATCTTGCAATCAAAATTTCGGCTATTTCTAACTAAGCTAGAGCTTTCAAATTTGGCACACGTATATAAGTCCGGTAACAATGCAACATAGTATAGCCATTGTCGGTCTAAAGCCAATATGACGGGCGTCCCAAGATGGAGGATCGGCTTTTTAGTCACGACCCCCTTGATATGGGTATCAAATGAAAGAGTTTGACGAGTAAAATACGATAAACAATGTGACGTCATTCTAAATTCAATATGGCGGACGTCCCAAGCTGGCGGATCGCCTTTTTCTTCGCAATCCAATATGGCGGACGCCCTAGGGTGGCAAATTATATATTTCTTCACGACTTCCTTGCCATTTGTATCAAATGAAAGGGTTTTGTCTGTCTATTTGTCTGTAAAATAAGTAGACTTAAAAGTAAAAAATGAAATTATATAAAAAAAATATTTTTAAGAAAAAGCTTTTATTTGAAAAAACTGTACCAAAAAGTAAAAATAATTTTTTTAAATTCATACACCTGGAAACCAAAAGCTTTGGGGGCGGTCAATTGAGCAAAGTAACTATGTAATAGTGCTGTATAACCGTCCGCAAAGATTTTGGTATGAATTTTAAAAAATTATTTTTACTTTTTAGTGGTTTTTTCAAATAAAAGCTGTTTCTTAAAAATATTTTTTATATATACTTTTATTACATTATATGTAGCTTTATAGGAAGTCACTGAACAAAAACTGTTCGATTCAAAATAGTAGAATAAAATAAATAAATATTAATAGCGTAACGTGTAAGTAAATACGATACGATAAATACGGTAAATACGAACGATATGTAAATTTATCGTTTAAGCATAAAATCATAAACTCTATATTTTATGTCAGAACAAAATATACAAAAATAAACAGAAAATAATGATTATACAATAAATTAAAATTCAAAAATTTATTAGTAGTTTGATATGAAGAAGCTTTTCTCTATGTTAGTACCAGTTTATGTTGTTTTTGGCAACATATTACACATTTTTAGATTTAAAGAATTACTCTCAGTTGTAATATAAAACGAGTTGTCCATAAATTGACAAAATTGACATTGTAATTATGATGCTCTGAGTGAGTGTTGAAGTTATCGATATTTTTTAATATTTCAATTAAAGAAAAAATATACAGATGATAAAATCAAACTTTACACAGGGAGAAATCCATTTCGGCAGGTAAATTGTGCACAACAAGATCTCGTTGCATCAATCTGTTTGCATTACTCATATAATTAAAAAAATTCAGTTCAATGTGCCAAATGATTTACAAAATTTACAAAGAAAATATACACTTTGTGGATTTCCCATTCAGAATATATTTCAAAATTATACACGAATTGTAGAAACTAGCTCAATCTATTTAGACACTTGTTCCACAAGTGAAGTAAGAATATTATATATATTTTACGTGATTTCTAATATTGTTCAAAAATTTTAAATAATGTCAGAAGCAGAAAACTTTTTTCCGCATGAGATGAGTTTCTCCATAAAATCACAGCGTAACAAATTTGGGACTGAAATAAGGCAAAATATGCTGATAGCAGAAAGACTTTATAATCTTTTTTTTTTAACTATTTAACGTCGGCCTATTTCCGCTACCAGGGCCTATCACCGACGCCAGGAGACGAGCTACCCCCAACCTGGAAATTTTGCCGAACCTCTTCCCTTAAGAACAGTAGGGATCTTTTACTTGCCTAACATTTAATAGACAAGGGACCGCCTGCTTTACATCCCCTCCGAAGGATGGTATATCCACTACGTAATCCTCGTCTGAAATTACGTAACTTCCGAGTATACACTGATATACAAGCCTCTAGAAGGTGGGGCGAGAACGCTGTATTTCCCAAGATAGGTGGGTCACCCATCCAAGTACTAACCGCGCTCGACGTTGCTTCAACGGAATATCGACATTGAAGTCGCCTCTACGCTCGCCCCCTTTATAATCTTAATCTTATGACAAACCTCAACGGACTTCACAGATACGTGTTTTTGTTAATTTTGAACTTATTATTTCCATATGTATTTATAGACAGACATATTAGGGATGATGTGCTGGTAAGAATCCCACTGTATCAAGGTCAATATGTATACAGAGCAGACATGTCGACGGAAACCATCTAATTCAGAAAGTGGAAAATACGATGGAACACAAGGAGGTGGCATTGGGTGCCTTCCTCAATATAGAGGAGGCATTCGACAACACCTTCTTTGACTAAGGGCCGGTTTTATAGGTACAGTTTAAACCTAAGAAGATTCTGTTGAGGTCCGAAATAAAAGTAAATAGCGTAGTTAGCAAAGTGTATATTAGGCACATTCATCAAATAGGAAATTATAAATTAAATTTGAATAAAGATTCTGTGGTATTGATAGTTGTTATTGAGTTATTATCGATAGTTATCGAATGATTTTTGTAGTAAAAAACTGCTGTGAGAAACGTCTTTTTGAGTTCTTGTTAAAAGGTTCTTGCTAATTTCCTGTTTGATGAGTGTGCTTAATATACACTTTGCTAAACATTATTTATTTTTATTTCGGACCACAACAGAATCTTCTAGTTAAACTTAGGTTTAAACTGTACCTATAAAACCGGCTCTCAATCATTACAACTGCAAGAGATCGTGGCGTTGAAGACAGGTGGGTAGGCGCTATGCTCAAAGGCAGGATGGTATTCACCACAATGATGGATGAAATCTTAGGCGCCTCAGTTGCTGGGGGATGCTCGCAGGGGAAGTGTATTGTCCCCTCTATTATGGAACCTTGTAGATGACGGCCTAATGAAGAAACTCACAAAGAGAGCTTCGAAGCCCAAGGATATACTGACGATATAGTCATCATAGTCAGGGGAAAGTTTAACAATATAGTCGGGGACCATCTACAAAAGGTCATGAATATGGCGAAAGAATGGACCGATGAGGAAGGGCTGAAAACCAGTCCTCATAAAACCAGCATCATTCCATTCACCAGAAGGAAAAACCTGGAGGGATTGGGTCCTCTAGTTTTCCAAGACACACAATTACAGATGTCGGGGGAGGTAAACTCTTATTATAGACTCCAAACTTACTTGAAACTAACACCTGGGCAGAATAGTACATAAGTCTGTTGCCAAGACATGGGGGCTCAAGCCTGGTATGGTGCACTGGCTCTATGCCAGTGTAATAAGACCCACCATCACATAAGTAGCCTTAGTTTTGTGACCTAAGGTTACTCAAACAAGAGCAGCTAACAGGCTGAGCTAGTTGCAGAAATTGGCCTGCCTGGGAATTACAGATACAATGAAAATCACCTCAACAGCGGCCATGGAGACTCTATATTATGTGACTCTTTATTATGTTGTAGATTTCGAATTTCTGATCAAAATCTCTATTGGGCCCAACTCGATCCTATGTCTAGTTTCCGAGATACAGCTCAAGAAATGTACAGGGTTATTTACTATATATTGACCCCCCCCCCCGTTATTATTGAAAATAGAAAAAAAAATTTCGTATAAAAGTTGTAGGATCTTACCTATATTTTATTGAAACGTGATTTAAAAAAATATCATGTAGAGGTCACGTGATACGAAATAAATATATGTTTTTTAAATGGAACGCCATATATATTATTGCATTTTCAAGAAGCCCTTTTTTCCTGATTTCAAATATATAACATTGTATAGGTCTATCTTAAATATTTTTTAACATATTTGGCATTCAAAATGCAAATAAGCTGCTTTATTGCAAGATGATTGATAGTCCAAGTTGACCCTGTACCGGGGGATGCCACCCCTTCTCGGGGGTGAAAAATGTTTCATTGAAAATAACGACTTATTCGCGAGTGAAAGTTTCAATTTTTCAACCAATAAACCCACGTTTTCAGACGGTTTTTCGCGAATAACTCAAAAAGTAAGTATTTCATCGAAAAAATCATTCTTGGTAAAAATATAGCTTATAAAAAAAACAATGGTGGGTTTATGGTGTCTGTAGTCCCATTACAAACGGAGTAATAGCTTGTTGAAGGTTGGTTCTTATTCGTCAAATGCCAAAATTGAATGTTTCAATGTGAAGTTGCCAAAAAACAATGCATTTTTCGGGGAAACTCATGGAACCTTTTTTGAAGTGCTTGAAAAAACCTTTATTTTTGTTTTTTATGAATAGGTGTTAAGTATGGCTGTGCCTAAATATAGCTATAATGTGTATTCATCAATGCTCCAATATACGCGTTCTGATATCTGCAAAAATATGTGATTGGTTTTTTACCCATAACTCGCTTAGTTTTTAAGGTAACAAGTCCTTCAAAAAATCATTTTGTGGGTTTTTTCAAGAGCTATAAGCTCAAATAATTTAATAATTTAATAATAATTTTTAATTTAATTTTCTTTCAGTCCTTATTTTTGAAATGGTTTGAGCTGAAAGGGCTTAAACAAGTTACTATTTACGAACATATGCAAACTTTAAACGGCCATATCTTACTCAAGTTTTATCCAAAAAAAAAAAAAACGAAAATTTTCAGAAAAGCAAAACCTACAATTTTGTACTCTACAAAATTTTGTGTATCACTAATAGCACAGACCCACAAAAAAAAAAAATAAAAGTTCAATGCAGCGAACCAGACCCAAGTATCCCTATGTATTTTCGGTCGCTGAATCCGAATCCGGGGTCAAAAAAAATCGTTCACCCCTAAAATCATTAGCTAGAGCCAAAAAACTTCCCTGAAATGGGATAAAAAGAAGATTAAGCTACCAGAATAGTTGTTACTTCTTAATCAATCGAATTATACAAATTAAGGTTAAACAGCAGCGTACATACAATAGACCTGAAACACACCCCCAGGAAGGGGCGAAAACTAGCCCCCATATATAAAAAAATCGATCCAAAATAGCAATGACTGCTGAAAAAGCTCGAAATGTCTAAGTTTTGTTAAAGTGTTAAGAAACTACATCAGGTCCGACGTAATCTTCATAAACTAGGGTTGAGAACAACCACCTTTAAGTTCAAAGGACACGAGAAAAACAAGAAAAAACGTAAAATCCGACAGGATTTCTATTTTCATGGATGCCATGATTAGCTGAAATTGCGTAGTACTCTAAAATAGAACCAGAAACTTACGTACCATCAACATCCTACACTGTCAACCCTCAGAGGGTGTGAAAACTACCTTCTATGTAAGATTTAACGCGTTGTGTGGAAGAGAAAAGAAACTAGACTATGTTCGATGATGTGCTTAAAAACCACCCCCATGGGGTTGCGAGATACTACCCGTATATCTGCAGGATGCTGGAAAAACGGAGATAAACTAAACGGATTTACATTTTTATGGATGCTATGATTGGCAAAAACCGCGTTGCACACTTAGAGTTTGAAACTCATGTCCTATAAATGTTATTAAGTAACACCCCCCCCCCCCAAAAGATGTAAACTAGCGTAATCCAAGATGTAACGAAAAAGCTGTACTGTTGCTTATTCGTTTCATTTCCATAGTTTTTTTTTTATAGAGGTGCCGTCTCTCAACCCCGTCGGGGTGGTTTTCAAGCACAGCGTCGAACATAATCTAGTTTCTTCTGTCTTCCACACAACGCAGGTGTTTCGAATTTTTATAGAAGTCACTGTAACTTTTTACATGGGGGTAGTTTTCACACCCTCTGAAGGTTGACACTGTAGAATGTTGATGGTACGTAAGTTTCTAATTCTATTTTAGAGTACTACGCAATTTCAGCCAATCATAGCATCCATGAAAATAGAAATCCTGTTGCATTTTACGTTTTTTCTTGTTTTTCTCGTGTCCTTTAAACTTGGGGATGGTTGTTCTCAACTCTATAGGGGCAGTTTATGAAGATTACGTCGGACCTGATGCAGTTTCTTATCACTTTAACAAAACTTAGACATTTTGAGCTTTTTCAGCGGTCATTGCTGTTTTGGATCGATTTTTATATATATTTGGGCTAGTTTTCGCCCCTCCCTGGGGGTGTGTTTCATATCTATTGTATGTACGCTGCTGTTTAATCTTGATTTGTATAATTCGATTGATTAAGATGTAACAACTATTCTCGTAGCTTAATATTCTTTTTACCTCAGTTCAGGGGTGTTTTTTTTGGCTCTAGCTAATGATTTTGGGGGTGTACGATTTTTTTTTGACTCCGGATTCGGATTCAGCGACCGAAAATACATAGGAATACATGGGTCTGGTTCGCTGCTTTGAACTTTTTTTTTGTGGGGCTGTGTACTTTTCGAGTTATTTTGAAGAAAAGGCAATTTTTTGCAAAATTACAAGAATGCTCTTTTCACTTCAAGCTTAAATTGTTTCAAAACTAAGCACTTTAAGCCGGTCAAACTTCTAGAGCATGTTACAAGTACATGAATAAAGTAAATTGTAAAGTGGTAACGATTATTTTCAATTGGGGTGGTAATTAGAGGGTGATTTTCACATTTTTTTGACGCCGAAAAAAATAGGGACCAACATTATTTTCGTCATAACTCGCTTAGTTTTGATGCTAGGGACTTTTACAAAAACAAAAATAAAGGTTTTTTCAAGCACTTCAAAAAAGGTTCCATGAGTTTCCCCGAAAAATGCATTGTTTTTTGGCAACTTCACATTGAAACTTTCAATTTTGGCGTTTGACGAATAAGAACCAACATTCAACAAGCTATTACTCCGTTTGTATTGGGACTACAGACACCATAAACCCACCATTCTTTTTGTTTTTTTTTTATAAGCTACATTTCTTCTAAGAATGATTTTTTCAATAAAATACTTACTTTTTGAGTTATTTGCGAAAAACCGTCTGAAAACGTGGGATTATTGGTTGAAAAATTGACACTTTCACTCGCGAATAAGTCGAAAAGTATTGACTTTCAGAAAAAACTTTATAGACCAATAGTTGTTTAGAATTAGTCAGTCTATCCATTCCCGGACTTATTTTCAATGAAACATTTTTCACTCACGAGAAGGGGTGGCATCCACCCCCAGGGTAAAAGCAACCCCCGGTACAGGATCAGCTTTGGAGTAGAGGGTAAGTAGAACCTAAATCCAAATTTTTATGAAAATCGGTACTGTTTGGCAAAATTATACGGGAAATAGGTCATTTACTGGACTATGAGCCATGCGTGTCAAAACACAAGTGAAACAAAAATAACAAGGTAGGCCACGAAAATAATTATTCAGTTTTTACATTTCAAACCGTCATTATTAACATTTATTTAATCAAAATGGGTTATAGTGAGGCTGAAAAGGTCGAAATATTTTCTCTTTATGTGAAAAATAATAAAAATAAGTGTATCGCAAGAAGAGAATACATGACGTTGTATCCGAATCGAGCTATTCCTAGTGTAAACACGTTTTTGAATGTTTATCGTCATGCAAATAGGACCCATAGTTTTTCAAGAAAACGACGCCGACGTAACGTTACAGCAAACGAGGAAGAAGATCTAGATATATTGTTATATTTTGAAGGTAAAAAAATAATTTATTATAAAAATAGATCGATACCTTATTTTAATATTTGTTTTAGAAAATTCGGTTAATAGTTTATTAAATGCTTCTCGTGAAATGGAAAAGTTATGCCAAAATTCAAGGAACTTTGAAAAAGTATCAATGTAGGTCTTACAAAATATTACCCGTCCAGGAACCGAATGAAGACCAAAAACCTAGAAGATTGGAGTTTCGTCAGATCATGCTCCATAAATTAGATGAAAATCCTGATTTTTTTAAAGAAATTATGTGGACAGATGAGTCAAGTTTTTCCACGGCGGGAGTTTTTAATAGAAAAAACAGACGTTCCTGGGAGAATAAAACCAAAGACAGAGAAAGGTCAAGCAAATAAAAAAATCAGGTAGAAAATCAATCCACGTTTGGTGCGGAATTTTTCAAAATAAAGTAGTTGGGCCTATATTTTATGATTTTACTTTGACACGACAAATATATCTCGAAACAATTTTAGTAGAGGTAGATCGTCTAATTCAAGAATTTGCTATGGATGTATTGTCTAGAATAATTTGGCATCAGGACGGAGCGACTCCACATAGATTTTTCGAATTTCGGGAACATTTAAATAATCAATTTCCCAATTTAGGCACGCAATGCTGGGACCATTCGATGGCCACCAAATAGCCTTGATTTGATGCCATTAGATAGTTTTTATGGGGGTTTTTAAAAGAAAAAGTCAATTTTAATCATTACCAAAATCCTCAGGCCATTAAATCAAAAATTTAAGAAGAAATTAACAACTTAAACAGAAACCATAATAACGCTATTTGCAATATTTTCCTACACTTAAGAAAACGCTATGAGCTTTGCATTGAAAATAATGGTGGCCACTTTGAACAATTTCTTTATTGATTACTTATGTAGTATTATTTTATTACTAGCTGACCCAGCAAACGTTGTTCTGCCATATAAATTATAAATTTTGGTCCAAAAAATAAAAAGAAAATTTCTGGATAGGGCCACTCTTATCACCTAGCGGTATAAAAAATAGCCTACGACCTATTCTCAGACCTACCAAATATACACCAAAAATTTCATAAAAATCGGTCAAGCCATTTTGGAGGAGTTCGATAACAAACACTGTGACACGAGATTTTTATAATAAAGAGTTTCCTCTTTCTTTGTTAAATCTGTTTTTTAATAAATTAAATATGAAGTTAATTTTAATATCATATTAATTGTTATTATAGTTAGGTAATATATAATTTACATGTTGAAAATAGCACTTTTCATACGTGAAAGCGTTTTCACATACTCTTAGCGTGCGTTAAAGATTTATCACACGCCATGTGAAATCAATAATTTTCAAATGTAATTAGTAGTGCGTAGTTAGTAGCACTTTTTAAAGCAGTCGTAGAAAAAACTTTTTATTTTACTAGTGAATAAAGAACTATTTACGGCTGTTGCTGTGGAGTTAATAATGACGGTGTGAAATGTCAAAATTGAATAAAAAATAAAATAATTATTTTCGTGGCCTATATTTTTGTTTCACTTGTGTTTTGACACGCATGGCTCAATCATCTTGCAATAAAGCAGCTTATTTGCATTTTGAATGTCAAATATGTCAAAAAGTATTACCTATAGATCTATATAATATTACATATTTGAAGTCAGGGGAAAAAGGGCTTCTCGAAAATGCAAGAATATATACATAGTTCCATTCAAAAAACATATATTTATTTCGTATCACGTGACCTATACATGAAATTTTTGTTTGATCTCGTTTCAATAAAATATAGGTAAGATCCTACAACTTTTATACGAAACTTTTTTTTCTATTTTCAATAATAACGGAAATAAAGGGGGGTTAATATATAGTGAATAACGCTGTAGAAGAATGACTTCTTGTACAATTAAAAAAATTTCGAATTCACGTTTTTTTCATACATTTTATACTGTGATACATTCTAATAGCCCTTTATAATATTTGTTGTTTTAATAAAAATACCGAAGAAAAAAATTTAAATTTGAAAATTGTTGGCGAAGGCGCCGGGAATTCTACTTAAAAATAACAAGTGAAAAACATTCGGCCTTTAATAATGGGGTGGGGGTGGTAATAAGGGTGGCTAATGCCAACATTTCTTTTGAGACCTTAGCTTCTCTTGTAAACACTAAATACCAATTTTATGAACTCTTACCTGCTTGATTTACCTATTTACCTCAAATTTACCCCAATTTACCCCCCAACCTTTCGACAGAACAAGATAAAAATGTAATCTAGTTCTAGATCTCGTTAAAGTACATATGTGTACCAAATTTCAAGTCGGTTCAAACGGTTCCAGAGTAAACGTGCACAAAAAAAAAGTTACAGGCAGACCGACAGACAGAAATTTTTTTTCGCTCAAACTTAAAATCTCGACGTTTCATGACATTCTAAGCCTATTTGAACAATACAAATTTAAAAAAAAATTTTGTCGTTACTATAATTCCACTGGATGTGGAAGTAATTCAGCCAGTTTGACCGGGATCACTTCTCCATAGGATTAGTGCCGGGTCCTTTATTTTAGAAATGTATTAATCGTGTTTAATAAGACAAGCACATATGTTTAAATTTTTAATAAAATTTTATTATACAAAATATACAATATTCACCGCGCTTCTCTCTGTAAAAGTCTTAAAAATCTGAATCCTTTAATCCTAAACTGTTTTATGTCTCCTAAAGTCTCGTCTACAATCCCCGCGGGTCCGTTTCGTAATTAAAAAATCCATTATAGGAATTAATGGTGCGTGCTTTCTATAATTATCTCTACTCTATGAAAGACACCCTTTAAACTTTTTTATACAGTATTAGGCATACAGAGAAAGTCGTTTAATTTCCGTTTGTTAACGTGTACCTGTGTTTTAATTATTGTGTTGCTATTTGCCAAATTAATACAAAATGACAAATGAGGCATTCCTCATTCTAAAAACTGTGTTGAATTCCCGTGCAGCGGACTAAATGGAATAAATAGCTCTATTATAAATTTTTATCTGTTAAAACCGTGAAAATTTATGCTCCATTAATTTTAACGCCGCTATATTTCTGCGCTTTCAATGGCACGTTTAATGCCTGTCTTATTCTTTTTCATTTAGTAAAAATTTGTACGCCCCAACAAATTAAAATTATCTGTGCATATTACATTCCTTCGCTGTAATATACTAAATGGAGACATTTTATATCGTACAATAAATACTTAATGAAAATGTAAATGTATAACAATAAGGAAACAAAAATAGATATTCGCAAATTTGGACCGGTATTAAAGGTCTTTACTATATAATAATAATAATAATAATAATAATAATAATAATAATAATAATAATAATAATAATAATAATAATAATAATAATAATAATAATAATAATAATAATAATAATAAAGGTCTTTTTTTATTTAAAAATACTATAGTAAATAATGGGGGAGATTCAGAAAATTGACCAAAGTGCTCAAACTCTGTTCTTCCACCTAACCCAAACAAAAGACAATATAGTGGGAGGAATAAGCGTAATAATATTTCACTTCTGAATACCAGCACCAAAATACAAAATATTTAAATTTTTGCCAGTTTTTTACAAAATTTAAAAAGAACTGTAGATATGATGTAACCTAAACAAAATAACTTGGGGTATTCATTCGACATCCATTCGTGAGCAATGGCCTTCACATGCACACAAAAGAGTACATCTGAGACGACTTTTAATGCAACGACCCCTTGTACACCGTTCCTTGGACTTGCAGGACACTAATTCTTAACAGTGTTTGATCACATCCGGAAGTGTTGTCCATTTTTTTTTCCTTATGAGTTGCGGTGCCGAAGCCCCGCTGTACTGAAGCTTAAGCTTATTGTACCCCAAAAAGAGAGTATATGGTCAACAGGAGCTCTGGCTATTTCTTCCGGGGTTTCCGTTGGTCCCCCGAAGTGTGAGAACCTCCCAGCCACTAAGGCTGGGCATTCACATAGTATGTGGTGAGGAGATTCTTCATCCTCACCACACATCCTGCATTCTGGATTATCTTTCACACCTATGTTAGTTAGGTGTCTATTCAGTGTGCAGTGTCCTGTTAGGATTTCGACTGCACATCTCAGCTGTTTTGTGCTCAGCTTTAGCAGTTCGTTGGTCTTTGTCATGGATGGCCCGCCGGCGATGAACATACGTGACTGCCTCATCCCCGGCGCGCCGGTCCAATACAAGATATGTTTCTGACTCAATAGGTTCTTTACCATTCCTCTTGCGGTATTGTATGATATCCCGCAGGATGGTTCAGGTCCCATCAAGGCTGTTTTTGCGCCTTCTTTGGCCAGCTTGTCTGCTTTTTCGTTGCCTTCATTGCCCTGGTGTCCTCGCGTCCACTCCAGTTGTATACTGTTGTGTTCCGCCAGTTTCGCTAGGGATTCAAGGCAGTCTTTTACCGTTTTGGAACGTATTTCTACTGCATTCAGAGCATTGATAGCTGCTTGACTGTCAGAGATGATGCGGATTCTTTTGTCAGTATATGACCTCCGTATCATTTCTTGTGCACAGATTTCTATGGCTGTGACTTCTGCTTGGAACACCGTTGCGGTACTGCCCAGGTTCAGACTGATGTCTGTCCCTGGTTGGTCCCCCGTAACACCTGCTCCAGTACTACTTGACGTTTTCGATCCGTCAGTATACCATATGGTATTATTTGGATGTCTTCGCAGTTGCCTTGTTCCTTCCTCTTCCCTATCGGGTATGTATACCCTGAAGGTCTTTGTGCAATTGGAGGAATATTTTCAGTATTTCGACTTCGTTGGGTAAAATGTATACTACGCGTCTAGTTAACTGTATCTGCCGTACTAGAATAGTATGATACATAAATGCAACAAAACGCTCAAGTACAGAAAACTTTAGGCTATCAGGTGTTGGTGCTGTTGTTAACAAGCTAGAATATTCTTGAAAAGCCGAATCATCACGAAATGACATCCATGCTTTCCACGCAATCTTCTTTCCAATACAAGAAAACGATGAAACTGTATCACATCCTGTGAATGCGTGGAAAAATGAAATCAGATCTGGTACACCACGAGGAAGATTAGAATATAATTCATGAAAGGGAATCGTCACCTGATGAAATTACCCTGTCTTTGTATGTGCAGTATACTTATTTTTCGAGACTGTATTGTAACTAAATCCCTTGCTAAAATATTTTTCGCCGGTTTACTGAACTTTTTACATAATTGTTACACGTACTATAGGATACTCTTGGCAGTTTTCTTGTAAATAATTTTAGATTCTGGACATTCTAAATATTGTGATACCAACTTTGTCGGAGAAAAGTATATAATAAAAAGTTAAAAAAATACTGTCTGGAACACAGGACCCTTGAAGTTCAAAAATCCAATCGAACAATACTTATGTTCTATTATAAATTAAACATTTAACATATGCCTCTCCGGAACCTGGCCTGGAGCCAACCAGACAACCACAGCGCGCAGCGGAGTGGTGTTAGTAGGGTTGGGCTGGGGAAGGTTTGGTTTGGTTTGAACGACAATGGGTGTAAGGATTAGAGTTGGATTGCAAGACAAAACTTTAGCCATTGGACCATCATACATTAATACAAAAATCAAATGTCTGTAATACGAGAATCATATTTCAAAGATTAGATATATTATTCTATATTAGTAAAATATATAAACAAAGAAAAAAATAGTGACAGGAAATAACATTTCGCAAAATTTCCATTTATGTACAAGCGAAAAAAATTAAGAATTTTTTTTTAAATGATTAATAAGTTTCTTATTTAATGGTTGATTTTCTTCAAAAAGCTAACACTAACTTACTGTCCAAATTTCAATACAATTGAACTTTTTTTCTTAAGTTATCGTGACGGACGGACGCCGGACGGCCAGACAGACGGACATTTTGAAAGTTGTTCAGAATTCGTTCACTAACACAATGATATGAAAGTTTTTTTGCGAGCGATATTCACTGTTTTATAAATATGCCGATCAAATGCAATATACTCTTCGTTTTCGTATTTGCGAAGAGTGTATCCCTAAATTAAATCTGGAACAAAGAAGGAAACAATTAGTGTGTAGTGTGGCGAATACATAGTTGTAAAATTAAATTAATAATAATAGGATAGCACAGAGTTGCGGTGATTCTTATTGAGCGAGCCAAACCTGTGACTTCTCTATAATAATAATAATAATAATAAATCTTTATTACCATAAATTCGTAACACTTACATGAAGGTGGAATCTAAAATTTCAAATTTCAATACATATGACATATTATATACTAGTCTAGTCGGTTAATATACTCGTTAAATGAGTAAAAACATTTACTTATAAAAAATTGTTTGGTTTTATTTTTAAATGTATTATCGCTTGGAATAGTCTTAAATTCGGGAGGAAGGCTGTTATAGGCTTTAATATCTCTATAGTGTACATTTTTTTGGTAAGTACTTGTGAAATGTGGTGGTATCCTTAAGTCACTGCCACCTCTAGTAGTTCTATTACTAATTTCATTATTTTTTACAAAGAAATGCATGTTCAATTTAACAAAGTTTACTAGACGGTAAATATACAAAGAAGGGAGGGATAATATACCTAAAGCAATAAAATGTGGTTTGCATGGTGTACGATTAGGTAATCGTAACATACATCAAATATATATATTTTTTTTGGGCTGAAAATAACCTGTGGCTGTGTACATCCGCACCCCAGAACACAAGGCCATAGTGCAAGTGAGATTGTATATGGGCAAAGTAATATACTTTTAAAGATTCCAGTTACACATGTTGTTTTATAAATCGGCAGACATGGGTTGCTCTATTTAATTTAGCCACCAAGCCGTCAATATGGACCTGCCACGACACGGTGTTTTGGATTGTTAATCCTAGAAATTTTGTTGATTTAGAATTTTGTAAAGATTTGGCATCTAGACTGACATAGATGGATTCGGTGTTATTAAAAGTTTTGCTGAAAATCATTAAGGTGGTTTTATCTTGATTTAAATGGATGGTGTTATTTTTTGACCAGTCTTTCATTTTTTGAATGGCATTGTTACATTTACTCGAGAGATCTTTTATAGTACCACTGTTTAGTACAGCCGTGCTGTCATCTGCAAATTGGTAAAAGGAGATAAGGTTTATAAAAGATGGCATATCATTACATATAATAAGAACAACAAGAGGCCCAGAATAGAGCCTTGCGATATTATTACTTTATCTGACAAAGTATTTGTCTCGGTCTTATTACCTACACGATCATTAACTACAGTTTTTAGTGATATCTGTTGGATTCTATTGCTTAAGTAGGAATGGAAAAGGTCAAGGCATTTTCTTCTTATCCCGTAATTCTCTAATTTGTAAAGTAATATCTCGCAATTAATTGACTCGAAGGCGCGAGACAAATAAAAAAATATCCCAGCCACTTTCTCTATTCTGTCGATGCATTCGGAAATGAAACAGAGGGTCTTAAATATAGCGAGTTCAGTTGAACTTTTTGGCAGAAATCCATACTGATGACTGGTTAAAACGTTGAATTTTTTGATATATGAAAATAGTCTGTTGTAAATTACTATTTCGAATATTTTCGACACTGCCGGTAAAAGGGAGATGAGCCTATAGTCGTTTATCTGTGTTTTTGATCCCTTTTTAAAGACTGGTATTACTTTGGCCACTTTTAATACGTCAGGGAAAATACCACGCATAAAACATATATTTATAATGTATGATAATGGCTCAGCTATCAGGTTTATGATTTCTTTTGGCTTAAGGTCGGCCACTGCTTCACAGATTTCTTGAGGACTAGTAGGTGTCAAAAACATAGAATGTTTCAGTCTGCTATGACTAATATTGCAAGACGGCATGGTGTCCTGGGGTAACGTTATTAATTTGCGTATAAAATAAAAACTATTGTTTTTACGAAATAATTGTGTGTTACCTTTTTTGTAGAATATTCAATTATCTTTAAAATGAGACTTTGCGCATTCAAATTAGTTATTATTTGAACCTAAAGAAATTAGTACGGCGGCCATTTTAATGACGTCATCACGGCTAACTTAATTACTTCTGAGAGTGTCTCCTGACGGATTTACAAAGTAAAATATGTCTACAAATAAATTTTGGCGCTGGTATCCAGGAGTGAAATATTTTCACACAATTTGCACTAATAAGAGAAATTAAAGAAATAACATTACTGTAAGGCATTATTATGGATAACAACATATCATAATAATTATAAAATCGTATGTAACAAATATAGTTAATAGCGAAGAGCGTTTAAATACAATTCAACATAAACTTGAATATGTAGACTTAGAGACGCACACATAAATATAATTGACCTTAAACACTGGGTCATCAAAACATTAAATAAATAGGTTTTCAACGTTGGTTTTAACGTAAACTTGAATTTGTCTGGCAGCGCATTAATACATTTAACTATGTTATACGAAAAAGATCTTTCAAATATAGTCGCTCGGTGCACTGAAGGCGTAATTTTGTTATACAAGTACATTGGGGATTTATTAAGTAATAAGCTATTGAACAAACACATTTCATGCAGATGTTTTCGCCATTTTTAAGTTTCTGGATGCGTTTAGAGTCAATACTAATCAAATAATGACCATACACCACATCACAATAATTCAGCTGCGACAGAACCAAAGAATCACATAGCAGAGATTTTAGGCGGGTGTTCAGAACATACCTGTGTTAATAAATTAGTTTTAAATGAATATAGCCCTTCTGAAGGCTTTTGATGCATAAACCTTAATTCATTGTCTATATATAACTCTAAGTTCCTGACACTATCCTCGAATTTTATTAAATTATCATTTACTTTAAGCGAATTGCCAAAATTATCTAAAAAAAAGTTTATATCTGCCTTTCTACCAAATGCTATTGCTGTTGTTTTATCGCCTTAAGTATCAAACAATGCTTTTCTGAATAACATGATAATTTAAGTAAATCATAGTTAATGATGGAAATGGCTTGAACAGTCCTTCAAATTAAAATTAAGATATATTTGGGTGTCGTCGGCATAATAATGCTGAGAACATGATAATTAGGTAGACGGAAAGTTGCATGTATATACGGTAAAAATAGAGGCCCTAAAACTGAGCCTTGAGGTACTTCATAACTCACAGGTTAAAAAAACTGAAATATCCTTTCCATACATTACCGCCTGACATGATCCGCCAGATTATGTAACAACAAATTTGATGCTTCAAGTGTTATGCCAATGAAATTTAATATTGAGAACAAAAATTTGAGATTCAGAGTATCGAATGCCTTCCAATAGTCTAGTAAAATTAGTAGTGTTATTTTTCAGTTATCAATTGCGGTAAAGATATCATCAGTAATGTTTAATAGAGCCGTAGTACAGCTGTGTCCTGGTTTAAATCCAGACTGCGTTGCCCGAAGAATAGAGTAAAATTTAATACATTTTCGCAACTGTGTTTCAATTACCTTTGCTAATATTTTAGACAAAGTCGGGAGTGTACTAATTGGCCTAATATTACTGGAATGTAATGGATTAGAAGTTTTCAGTGGAAACTTAAATACTGAAAAATTAATAATTCTGTTAATTTTATGAATAAATTAACGAACATTCATATACTTATGTTATTGAGGTCGCTGAATATGACTATGAGGTCAAAACTTATAAGACGAAGATATTAAGAGTCGAAATCATCCTTTAATACTTCTAATTTTACGAATAAAATCACGAAAATCCATATATTGTCTAAATGTTGGTTGTGGCATTTTCTTAATTTTTCTGTTTCTTATTGGGATGCTCTGCCACATGTATTTTCTTCTAAACAATGTCGTGAAATCTATATATTTATGTTTTCGAGGTCGCTGAATATAATTATGAGGTCAAAACTTAGGAAAGAAGAAAATATTAAGGGTTGAAACCAGGGACCGAAACCGAATTTAATTTTGGTTAATTGAGGTTAGCGTTCTTCTTCTTTTAGCGGGGCGACGAAGGGTCGCCGCACTCAGGCCTTGTGGCCCATTGTGCTACCGCCACGAATTTATTGAAATCCCCCATTCAGGCCGGATTCTAACCCAAAGGCCAAAATCCTTCCTATAGGGGCATTCCTTATTTTCTCCAGCACCGGAAAACCAATGCCGAAGTGTTTCTGCCTCAAGTTCATAAGACTAGGGCAGGAAGTAAAGGCGTGGATTTAAGTCTCCTCCTCGTCCCCGCAGAACCTGCAGTCGGGGTTGTCAACCACCCCTATAGTGTGCAGGTGTTTTTGAAAAGCCATGTCCAGTCAAAAGACTTACCACGATTCTGACCTGTTTCCTGCTTAGTCGCAGGATTTGTTCTGATCGCTTCGGCAAGGACTCTGAGATCTGGAGCTTCGCTTGCCGGAGTCTTGGGTATGAGGCTCAGAAGTCAAAGAACTAGGACCGCGTCCAGCGCTCTACTGACTTCTTGGCACTTGATCTAGGGTAGCCGAGAGCAGACTCCGGACCCAGTAGAGCTCTCTGAGAGCCCCCTCTGGCCAGAGCGTCTGCCCGTTCGTTGCCCTCAATGTTGCTGGGTCCTGGCACCCAGAGAAGCTTGACCCAGTTGGATGAGCCAAGTTCACAGAGTGCCTGTTTACAGTTTTGAACCAGTATTGACTTGGTCCGGACTGATGCAAGGGCTTTGAGGACCGCTTGACTATCGCTACATATATATATGTGCTTGTTGGAATATCTCCTTCGGATATTCTCCTGTGCGCAGACCAAAATAGCGAAGATCTCGGTCTGGAATACTGAGGCGAATTTGCCCAGGGCATAAGAAAGTTAAGCTCTGGGCCTTTCACCGTATATCCCCGCTCCAGCACTTTCCTCAAACCTCGATCCGTCTGTAAACCAGACGATATTGGCAGACCTGAGTATGTCCTCGAGTGGATTTCAGTCTTCCCTTTTGGGGATGACAACCTCAAATGGTTCCGAGAAGGAGAAGGAAGGCACCATGTCATCACTCCTGGCCCCCAGAAGTAAGTGAGTCTCTATCACGTCGGAAGGGACCCTCGTGTGCCCTAATTGTTCTCCTCCGGTTTTCCACTAACCACCACACCTCAACCTGTAGGCCGCTTTCCGAGCCTCGGCCTCAATCACCAAGTGAAGGGGCACGAGATCCAGAAGGACCTCCAGAGCTACTGTGGGGGTCGTGCGTATTGCTCCTGTCAGTCCCAAACAGGCGAGTCTTTGGAGTTGTGTTGTTTCTGTTGAATGGATAGCCTGGTTATGGCATGTCACCACACAACAGAAGCATACGTAATCATTGGTCTAACTATCACAGTATAGTACCACATTGTTACCCTGGGGTTTAACACCCATGTTTTACCAAAGGTCCTTCTACAAACCCAGAGGGTTGTAGTGGCCCTTTGTATTTGTCTGTCTATGTGATCTTTCCAGGTCAGCTTAGAGTCCAGGATGACACCCAGATACTTCACCGACCTGGAGATCTCTAGAGTTGTGTCATAGAGTACAGGTTCGACGAAACCGTCTAGCCTGCGCCTCCTAGTGAAGATTACCAGTTCTGCCTTAGATGGGTTGACTCTAAGGCCCTGGTCGTTACACCATCTCTCGGTTGGGGTTAAATAACGTATACCATTTTCAGTTTTCATAGCAGAGGTAATTTGGTTTTCATTTACGGTTTCGGTTGTCAAGGCAGCGACAATTCGGTTCTCGATTATGGTTTCGGTTTACAGATATGGGTTTCACTAAACAATTTGGTATTTCTACATCATGGTTTAAAGATTTGAATCTTTGATTTCAACTATATTTTTTGAACTTTAAAGTCGTAAGTACGGTGCGAATTTCGGTTTCGGTCCCTGGTTGAAACCACCCTTAAATATTGAAAAATTAATAATTCTTCTAATGTTACGAATAAACTCACGAAAATCCATATATTTATGTTTTTTAGGTCGCTGAATATGATTATGAGATCTAACGTTATAAAAAAAATTGATGGATTAAAAATGGTCTCAAAAGAGTATAGTAATACGTATAATTTTATTAAAAATACAGATTGTTATAAATAAATCAAATTACTACAATTAAGTAAACTAATTAAATAACATTTTTAATCTGACTCAATGACATCATCTCTGACGTCGCATTCTTCAAGGAGGGCACCATTTTTACAGCTGGTTCCGAACAAAAAAATCATCTGCAACAAATTGTCTAGCGCTGATGCTCCCCCATAGCTATATTCTAAAATTCATACAAAGTGACGTTTCAGGCAGTCAGGAAAAAATTATATGCATATTCTTCGAAAAATAGATGGTTATTGTTCGTTCCTCTACCTACTATAGACATTTAAAATGCGCGTACAAACTGAAAAGTTTCAAACTAACATATCTCTGGAACAGTTTGTCGTAGGAAAAAAAATTAAAACCCAAACTCTTCGTTTTTATATAAGCTTCATTTTATTCTTATATCATGTTTTTGAGATATTTCAATTTTAAACACATAATTTTCTTGCATATGCGTCCAAGCACCATCTTTAAACCTTTATATACCTGGAACAGTTTGTCGTAGGAAAATAAATAAAAAAACAAACTCTTCGTTTTTTTATAAGCTTAATTTTTATACTCTTATCATTTTTTATAAAAAAAGTATTTTCTGAGCAATTTAAAAAAAAACTGTTGTTTCAAAAAATCATGAAAATTGGCATTATTGAAAATGCATACAGAATGACACAGAAGATAAATAATTATTTTAAAAATTCTAAAAAAATTTGAGCATGTTAGTAATAATGAGCATTAACAATATCTGGATGAATTTTTTTTTTAATTTTGAATTAATAAGAAGTTAGAGCAATAAAAATAAAAAAAAAATTACATACATTTTTAAATGCGCTACTTTTTTATTTGTAACTTTTTAGTTTTCATTTTAAAGGTCGTAATAAGTCTCATTGGAAAGAACATTTTAATACCTTTAATTTTTACAAGAACAAAAAATGTTCTGCTAGTCATAGTTTTTGAGTAATTTTAGATTTTAACGTCGGCGTCGTATATATTTTTTGAACGTTTCGGTGACATTTTGAAAATACCATATTTCCAAAACTAAACATCGGAGAAAAAAAACATCCGATTTGTTTTCGTAAAAGCTTTAATTTCGTACCCTGATATTTTTTTTGTTAAAGTCTATATTTTTCGAGTAATTTAAAAAAAACTTCTAAGAGTACGGATTTTAGGAGATGAAAATTGCAATTTTCAGTTCGCAATATCTCGAAAAATATGCGTTTTAGCAAAAAAGTGTATATGACCTTTCTTTCTTATAATTGAATTCTTTATCAGATTATTTGTGTTTTTTTTGTCCCTAACCAAAAAGCATGAAAAATGACAATATACAGTAGTGGCATTTTAAAATATTGAGTAGATGCCAATATAAGGTAGAAGAGAAGAAAACTGGACAAATAATATGCTGAAAAGAAACAGATTTAACCTTCGCTGTTGCCACTTTTCTCTTTGGCTACTTTTAGTCGTTGGCGGAACTCTTAACATGCTAAAGTGCCTGGCATCAATGTTAATATATCGCTTTCTTTCACGTACATTATTTTGCTACTTATATTTCACTCTATTTTATCACAGGGATCGACCCAACATTTCTAGATGGCACTAGTGTAGATTCCTATGTACATACTTTACAAAGCATGCTGAAGAAGAAAATATGGACATTCATTTCATCGTTTCCGGACTGGGATTTAAAAGCTTCACTTACTGTACTATAAGGGCTGTATTAGTAAGTAGATATAACATAAGGCACCTGTAGAATTTGGTATTAATAAAAACTATTACATTCCAAATTGTGCGTTTTATTGCTGTATGTGTGAAAAAGTTTAATTTTCTCTTTTGATCCACTGAACATTTCCGTTTCTCCACTGTAGTTACTCAAGCCCTGCTTCACTGGCTTTGAGGGTAGTGCCGTTCCTCTACTTGATTAGGAACTAACGTCCGAGAAACCGTACCGTAATTACCGTTGCTAGGTTGTCAAGGTGGCACTTCGCAGCCTGGCTGGAAAGTGAGGATGAAATAAAAAAAAAATGAAGCCCTTTGTTCTTGTACATACACTAAATCACAATTTTATTTACCTCACCCTTCAATAATATGGTGGGGATGGTAATGAGGGTGGCTATTGACAAAAACTTTGAGACAACATCTTCTCTTATATATACTATACCGGGTGACACAGGCTAGTGGCCCACTAGTCTATTTCCCTCGGGCAAAATATCAAGGAAAAACGCCATATTGTGATACAAGCATGAAACTCGGCATAGTTGTAAAAAATTAAGTTATAAGGTATTTGACCCGATAAGCCACCCTCTGCGACCCGCATGACACTCGCTACCGCCATTTTTTCAAAATGGCGGACAAAAATTTCTCAAATTTCAGTATTTCTCAATCTTGGCAATATTATACTCCATCCTATATAATTCGAGGATGAGAGATTCAAAAAAAATACAACTAACCTTGAAAATCTCTATTAAACCAAAAAAATAGACTTTTTTAGGGTTTTCCCTTAAAAATTTTAAAAATTGCATACGACTTAATATTTAGTTTTTAAAATTTTGATTCATAGTTTTCTGTAACAAATGTTCAAGAAAATCTGATGTCATCTGGTGGTAAGTTGTTGGTAGGATTGTGATCATACAACTTAGGCTTCGGTGACTCTTTTTTTAGAAAACATTAGAACAAACCTGAATAACATCTCTTGTGGAAATATACAGGAGGCAGATGGTAGAATTTTTCTCCATGTGAAAGATATGGTCCAGAATGGAGCAACATCCATACTAGTTAGATGCTCCGATACAGATGTTGTAATCATCGGAATCTCTTTTTGCCACGAATTTAAAGACTTAGGTCTCCATGAATTATGGTTTTTATACGGTGTTGGAAAAAATCCAGCTCACATTATTGCGAATAATTTGGGGCCTCAGAAGTCACAAGCTCTTCGTGGATGTCACGCGTTCACAGGGTCTGACACTACATCCTTTTTTGCCCTAAAGTCAAAGGAATGTTGGAAAACATGGGAAGAGTACCCGGAGTCAACTTCGGCTTTCCAATATTTATCATTAAGAGATAGTGTAAAAGAAATACCGGATGATATATTTGCACAAATGGAAGTATTCACGGTGAAGTTATACGACATCAAGAGCGAATTAAGAAAATGCAATTTTGTAGTGGTGATAGACAAATCTCAATGTGTGCACCATCAAAAGCCTTATTGAGCAGTGTGGAAGAGCTGCTTGCCAAGCCGGCCAAATATGGGGTCAATCCTTAATCCATGATGAACCACCTCCGTCATCTGAAGGATGGGGCTGGACATTAAAAGCAAATCGCTGGGAGCCCAACTGGAGCCAACAACCCCAAATTTGGGGGGCTTGAAAAGTGTGGGTGTAGAGGGCAGTGGACAGCATGAGATGATTCTGTCGTAAAGCGAGTCTTCCTTGTACTCCTGCATTTTTCAAGGGGCATGTGAAAATAAACAAGTCACCTAAATTAAATAATTATCATTTTAGCTGTTTTTTTTTTCATTATTTTTGGCTTGAATAGAGATTTTCAAGGTCAGAAATGGTCATATCAACTAGAAAACATGTTTTTCTATTTCTTTGTAGTAGAATCATCTGGAAGACAATATAATCTCACTTAGTTGATTTTCGCAAACTTTTAGGAATTCTAACCATTATTTCAAAAAATCAATGTTCGTCGTGACATCTTTAATTTTACGAAATAGGATTTTTATCATTTTTTTAAGTATATTACTCTCTTTTAGTTATAAAAACTGAAACGCTAGCTATTTACATTTTTTTTAATGCAAAGTCTGCAAACATGCCTATTTTTTAAGCCATATCGCAATTTTCGAGGTCATTGAAGGTCATATCGACCTATTGTTTTTTTTGGATTCTCCGTCCTCGAATAATATAGGATCGAGTATAATATTGCTTATATTGAAAAAATCTTAAATTTAAGAATTATTCGTCCGCCATTTTGGAAAAATGGCGGTATGGGGTGTCCTACGGGTCCAGGAGGGTGGCTTATGGGGTCAAATCTCTTAAAATGTTGTCTTTTACAACTGTGCCAAATTTCATGCTTGTATCACAATTTGGCGTTTTTTTTCTCGAGGGAAATGGACTACACCCCTATATTTCCTTTATTTTTTAACTTATCCATCTGAAATTTGGGGTGCGTAAACTACCTGTAAAAATGGATTTTTGGACATAAAGAACGGTATGAGATCATTTTCGGTTCACCCGGAAATGACCGCAACTTTAGATTTTTGAATGGAACACCCTATATATTTTTACATATTTGGATTCATGACAATATTCTGAGTATACCATGAGACTTTCGCGAATTTTTGCATCGATGTTCAGTTTCACCTCAAAGAAAGAAGTCTAATGGAGTTAGATCGGGTGACCTTGCAGGTCACCTTATGAAACCCCTGGTTTAAAATAAGTTATGTATTCAACGGAATAAGATCAAAATATAATCTATTTCCAGATCTCGTTAAAATACATATGTGTACAAAATTTCAAGTCAACGTCTTAAACGGTTTCAGAGTAATAGTGCGCACAAGAAAAGTTAGAGACAGATCGAGAACTGGACAAGGGCGGAGAAGGAAATAATCCGTATTATCAAAAAGAAGGAAGAGGAGGAAAGGAAGATGGGTTTGAACCCATGGAGAAACTCCAATTAACACCGACAAATTTAAATGACCTGTGGGTCCGATGAAAAGCGAAAGCAGTCCCAGGCCAACAGGAAACACTGAAGAGAGGAAGGGGTTTTAGCTGGTTGGAGTCCAGCACTACCCATCCGCGATAGACTCTAAGCGACGGGTGTCCATGATGATTTCCCCTCCAACAAAAAAAAGCCAGATCGACAGACACACACAGATTTTTTTTAGCTCAAACTTAAAATCTCGACGTTTCATGACATTATAAGCCTGTTTGAACAATAAAAATTTTCCAATTTTTTTTGCACTACTATACATCCACTGGATGTGGAATTGTGGAAATAATACGCTTCGTCAGGTCAAAGAAATATACGTAAGTCTAAATTAAATAAAAATTATAACAAGAAAATATTAAAATCTTTTAAATCATGCCTTCTAATATATATCTAGAGGTTAGCGGAATGTATTATAGACAATTTTGTAAACTTTCTACTTTACAGTTATAGTATATTGCAGTTAGTTAGAGATACTTACTCCAACTCATATTACATGTTAAGTGGAAATTCAACATTAAGTTATATCTGTGGTTTTAATGACTATGCCTTGCAAGTAGATATTTAAGAATCTTAATATCTTTGCGGAGTTTCCTATAAAAATAACAACTAGCTTTGAAAATTAACTCGAATCTAAGGGTAAATTTGTTTTAATATAGTTCTTATAACGTTCTTTATGCTTCCTATTATCATTTAATAGTGTGCTTTTATGAATCATATAAAAAGGCATTAACATTTAACTATCGTGTTATGCTCATAGCAAAATCAAATTTTAAAAGCGTGTATAAACAGTTTATGATATTTTCCGTATACTTACATTCTTCTTATTAATTGACTGCTATGTTATGATCGCCAAACAATATACCAAAGTAGGTAGCAATTTCACGCTTTGATACTTAAATGTTTTGCATCGTTTTTTAAATTTCATATTTTCTTAGTATTTGAGCTATATGCCAATACAGTTGGACAAGGGTTTTAGAATTCTTTTACGATACATTAATACCCTGTAAGTATAGATAAAATTAATTCATATACTTAAAATTAATAACTTTTGTGCAATAGCTATTTATGTAACCAATTACGAAAGACTTTATTTTGTGTAACGAGTGGATATTTGCGGGACGAGCGAAGCGAGATCCCGCAAAATAACACGAGTTACACAAAATTGTCTTTCGAAACGTGTTATCTACAAGATTTTTTCTAATTTTAAATGTCTAAAAACCCTTTAAACATAAATGAAATAGGTCTAGGTATTTAAAGTTCTTAAAAATTAAGTAGTCTTTTTCATAGTTACCTTTGCTGCTATTATTACATATTATAATTTTAATGTCAAAATTGAC
Organism: Rutpela maculata; assembly: GCA_936432065.2. Lineage (NCBI taxonomy): Eukaryota > Metazoa > Arthropoda > Insecta > Coleoptera > Cerambycidae > Rutpela > Rutpela maculata. The sequence goes on along the minus strand of OW386290.2, from coordinate 44,041,668 downwards.
AAACGTCATTTAGCCAAGTTATATATTATTTCAAATCCTAATCATAAGGTAAATCATGTTAATGAAAAAGTTTTATTAGGATATTTTGAAAGAAAGAAGAATTTAAAAGTTTCCATTTTGTGTTGAATAAACATTGTTTCTTTTTCTTTCTGAGAGTTGTTTATTTTTCATAATTGATGATATAACGAACTTTTCCTCACCAGTTAGGTAAAATTTTACTTTTCATAACTGGTTATGAAAAATTGGACGTTTTGACACTTACGTCAGTTTTGAAAAGTGTGATTTTATATGCCAAAATTAGAAAATAGTTATTTATGTTATAAGCCGACGTTCTTCGGAAGCAGTGCCCCGTATATTCTTTGGCATTCGCAAGCTTCAAATGAGATGCAATTGCCCCGATTTTATGAATTCCCACATTTTATTTGAAATACTTGCCATTTCTATAACCCAAGAGAAATCGGCCATTTCCTTCAAAATTTGGTGGTCGCAGCCAAGAATATTTCCGATAATATCTTAAATATTCCCCTGTTACAGTAAATGAGCGAGGTTTATTTGTTTCATTATGGGGAATTTTTATTAAGAGCTGTTCCTAATTACCCTATTTGTGACACTTTTAAAAATGCCAATTCTTCACGGTGACAGGCACCTGCTACGCCTAAAATATATACCACCTACAAATAATATGATGTTAACGGTAGGTAGGTACTTAGTTTTAAAAAATTACCTTATGCATTAAATATTTGTCGTCTGGCGCTTCTGTTAAAATTTTTTTTTTTTTTAACTGTTTAACGTCGGCCTATTTCCGCTACCAGGGCCTATCACCGACGCCAGGAGACGAGATACCCCCAACCTGGAAATTTTGCCGAACCTCTTCCCTTAAGAAGAGTAGAGAAGAGTAGGGATCTTTTACTTGCCTAACATTTAATAGACAAGGGACCGCCTGCTTTACATCCCCTCCGAAGGATGGTATATCCACTACGTAATCCTCGTCTGAAATTACGTAACTTCCGAGTATACACTGATATACAAGCCTCTAGAAGGTGGGACGAGAACGCTGTATTTCCCAAGATGGGAGCCCATCCAAGTACTAACCGCGCTCGACGTTGCTTCAACGGAATGTTAAAAATTTTTGAAATTGTTCCCGTGTCAACGTTTTCGATTTTTTTTTGGTACATAGCCAACAGTTTTCTTTTTTAGAAAGGCCCTTAATTTCATAAATTTTGAAATGTCAACGTTTTTCCTAATTTTCAACATACAATTTAACATTGAATAAGCCGACCATAAAGTTGATGATTTATAATTTTCTGCAAGTTTAGCCATATATGCAAGTAATACATTTTCGGAAATCATGTTTATATGGTTTTGCTCCAAATATTTTTTAAATTTATAATAGCTTCTTTCATAAATAATTTTTGATTTTTCTGGAATCGAAGCCAAATTTGCTAGCTCTCTTACTTCGGGGGGTGTTCCCGCAACAAATTCTTCACTATTCCTTTTATTGTATTTATTTTATGTAGTATATTTTCGATTAAATTCGATATTATAATATATAAATTCAATGAATTCGATACTAATTTCAAGGAAATTGATATGACAGCAGTTGTGCAGTTGTTATTTATTATATCTGGCCTTAGTTCACAGCCGTCTGTTACAATAAAACTTGAAAATTGTATCATATGCGGGGTAGCAAGTAAATCTTAAGAACATAATATTTTAATTTTCCCTATCATTTTAATAACCATAAGCACATTCGAATAAAACATATTGTATGACACACAGACGAAAAACTGTTTTTCGTCCTTGTGACATAAACTACTATTATAGTACTGAGTACTATAATGAAATCATTATGGTACTCAGTCCGAAGTATATTATTTTGACATTGCAAATTATGTCTATAATTAAGTCATTTTGACAGGTCAGAAGATAAAATTATATTACGGTACTTATTGGATGGAAGAGTAAAAAATCGTTGCCTACCCCGCAAGTCGTTTTGTCAAATAAATACAATAATTTTTTTGCATGTAACATTAGCTCATTGGATAAATGTTTATTATGCTGTTTGTAAATACGAAAACAAAGAGTGTATTGCATTTGATCGGTACATATCTAAAACCGTAAATATTGCTCGTAGAGAATTTTCATATCATTGTGTTAGTGAACGAATTCTAAACAACTTTCAAAATTTCAATCTGTCTATATGTCTGTATGTGCATCATGTTTCCTGTAAGCACGAAATTTTGACAGTAAGTTAATGTTAGCTAGAGGAATGAATAGACATCCTGTCAAATGTTATTTCCTGTCATTCATTTATATATTTTACTAATAGACATATAATAATCTAACCGTTGATATGATTTTAATTAACATAAATTATATTAGAGTTTGCGGTTATGTAGTTGATGAATAGTAATAATGTAAGTGGTTATGTTTTGAATAATAATAATAACAATTATATTCACCACTGAGATATAGAAATGTACATATGACAACTCAGTTTTATAGTATAATATAAAACGAACAATTAAATAGATAATCACTACAATATAAAATTAAACAAAACTATGTAATGACTAGTCAAATTGTATAAAATAACATAAAATAGGTATGTAAAGAACATAACACTAATTACATCATAGACAAACAATTTTGAAATTATCAAAGGATAATTTTGGTCTCTAATTTTACCTATCCAAATACTCATTTATACTATAGAAACCACCTTCTAAAAGTAACTCTTTTATTGCGTTTCTATAACTATTGCACTGTGAAATCATTCTGATTTCTTGTGGTAGGTTGTTGAACAATACTATACAATTGTAATGTGAAGAGTGTTTAAATGTTGCAGTCAAGTGATTTGGTATGCTCAACAAATCACCATGCCTTGTGATGCCTTGTGTTATATGGATGAAACTGATTTCTTTTGACAAAAAGGTCCATATTTTTTTTAAATAACAGAGGCATTTAAACATAAAAATGCAAGGTGCCGGGAGGATTTCTTGTTTTTATATGTAAATCTGCAACTCTCATTATAACCCATATTAAATATTAGCTTTATGATCCTCTTTTGACAGATAAAGACTCTCTCTTTATTTTCAGCACTTTCGCAGCATAATATGTTGTAGGATATATGTATATAAGCTAGTGCAGTGTGAATCTTTAAAAGTCTGGATTCATCTGGTGTACTTTTCAGTTGCAAAATTGCGAAACAGGCTTTATTCAACTGGTACAGACATGTTCAATATGTAAATCTCATGACAATTTACTCACTAGATGAGTGCCGAGCAACTTAGTGATGCTCGATAGGCTAATGTCTTCAATAAATTGTTATTGTAGATAGAAATTAATAAACACAGTTCTTTTGTTATTAAGTACCAGCTTATCTCTTTGGGACCATGAACTAACTTCTTCCAATGCAAGGGTAACCAATGCTTGTAGTTTCTCAGGTGTTTTTGCTGATACGATTATCGATCGCCAGCAAACACTGTTAAATGACCTTTGGTGAGATGGTTAGGAAGTTCGTTCATATATAACCAAAATAATACGGACTCAAGAACAGAGCCTTGGAGTACCCCCATTGCTATATCATAAGATTCTGACTCCACCCCACTTAATCTTACTTTAAATGTTCTGCCTTCCATATAACTTAATATCCATGACAGGATGTTTCTCCTCAAACCGATATGATACATCAATTTTTTTTTCTTTATCCAGATGTAAGTAGTTGTTTCGGAATTAAATAGCAGCCTCACTTAAGTAACATTTACATACGAAATAGAAGACAAATACACAATCACCATTTTTAGATTTATAAGTAATTAGAAATAATGAAAATAAGTTACAATCTGATATATACAGAAAAGATTCCAGCATTGTTAAGGTATATTCTTAATGACTCACACCTGTCCTCAGCACAAAATGTCTCAATTTCTTGATTCCTCTGAAAGAACAGAGATTTGTAAAAGAGCATCAATTAAGGATGGTTAGGTTAGGTTAGGTTAGGTTAGGTTGATATGTGAGTGGGCTAGTAACAAACCCTCCACCGCGACCATCTGGTCTATTGTGGCTCACTCCTAATTATATTTCACCCAATAGGTTCAGCTTTTTGATAAAGTCGACTACCTTATTGGGTGAGAGGTTGTCCAGATCCTCTGGCAGCAGTTGCCCTTTGCCGAAAAGTGAGAATCTGGTTCTTTCTGCAGCAATTTCTGTATCAATTAAGGATACAAAGGATACATATTCTGTAAGTTTAGTTGAATTAATTAGGAAACTCTCCGGAACTCCTCAACCTTTCAAACCGAATGAAATTCAACATTTGTATCAATTTCATATGAACTTTGGTGTACTCGCAATCTAAGCAGGAAGTTTAAGAGTTAGATATGGCAGTTGTTTATAAATTGGTAAATTTTTAGGCAACCTGAATGATAAAATTGAATCAAACGAAAGCTCCAGCATTTACGAAATTAAATTTAAGTGTTGTAATTTGAAGTATGTTGGACAAACAAATTGTTCAGTTATAACGAAATTGAAGGAACATATGGCCCATCTCAAAAATGGAAGAACTGAAAAAATTAAAAGTTGCCCAACACACCTTTGATAAAAATCCATGGAATTCATAATCAATATCTTAAAGTTACAATTTAAAGTTTAGAATCTATCTATTTACCTTCCGCAATAAATGAAGACCACGCGTTTTTGAGTATTAATTAATAATCCCATACAATTTTTCACGATAATTTCACCGTTCGCTAATTATTTCTGTGCTTGAAGTGCACGGTGATTGACGTATCAATTTTGTTTATGGTTGAATAGATCAAACGCGATTTGGAAACAATGTATTAAATAAATCACACATCTCTTATCGAGTCCGTGCCCGGTCACTAAGACCAGTCATCCTTAAAATTTCAATTCGTTTCCTTTCACATAAAACCATTTTTTAAAAACGCCACGCATAAATAATGGATGTACTGAATTTAATAGAACTGTCTCGTGAACGTATTTGGTGTTGTATACAATGTGAAAAGTTTAGCTGAACTGAATTCTGCGACTTATCTTACAGTGTTTCTGTAAAAAATCTCAAAACATGACATTTCTAATTTCTCACTAGCCACATTTCATTGGCAATGTTTCTTAGTTTATCTTTGCCCGGAGAGGTGCAACTACCCTAGTAACACAAGTGGAACTCTTATTGTGCTTAAAGCTTTATAAATAACATATTGGTAACTTATGGAGCTAATTGTTTATATTGAAGCTTTATATAAATCAATTCGGTGGAACAAGATTGCAGGTAAAATACTTTCACAGCATAAATGTAAAGCTACTTTATGAAAGAATTTTATACAGATTTTTTATTTTCAAAAGACTTAGTGAGATCTTTTACACAGACACAAGCCACATATATTTATAACAGGTATATAAACCTTTATACAATATTAATAAAACTGTTTTACAGCTTAGCTATTTCTTTATAGTGGGACTTAAGCTAAAATTTTAGTTGTATTTTCATTATAAAATAGTAATGTATTTAATAGTGTATACAACTGTACTGTACTGTATTGTAGTATTGTAAAAATTAGCTAAGTTGCTAAATAAAGATTTATATATATATATATATATATATATATATATATATATATATATATATATATATATATATATATATATATATATATATATATATATATATATATATATATATATATATATATATATATATATATATATATATATACATATAAATCTTTATTTAGCAACTTAGCTAATTTTTACAATACTACAGTACAGTACAGTACAGTTGTATACACTATTAAATACATTACTATTTTATAATGAAAATACAACTAAAATTTTACATAACGCATAACACATTAAAATTTACTTAGGATAGGGATAATTACATAAAAAAAATTACAAAGCAAAAAAAAATAATAATTACAAAGAAATTAAATAAAATATATTAATTACATTCATATAGTAAATAAGATTTTAGTTTATTTTTAAATGTATTAATAGCGACGCAGTTCTTTAAGGAATCGTCAAGGTTATTGTATCTAACGATTCCTTTATGAAAAAGAGATTTTTCCATTAGTTTTTTGTTTTTAGTTGTGACTCGTATATCTGTCCGTGTGCGTGTGTTATAATTGTGTATGTCGGTGTTAAATACTATTTTTGATGTCAAATGTGTTGGAATCAAAGATAACTTCATTTTATGGATTAAAATAAGTGTTTGGTATTCTAAGTAATATTGCACTGACAGCCAATCAAGGTTACTTAGCATTGTTCTAATGGAAGTATCTCGTGGAACTCATAAAATAATCCTCATGGCTCTGTTCTGCAATTTCTGCAACCTGTCTATTTCATTTTTATTAGCCACATACAAAATAGATGCCGCGAACGTCAAATGAGGAAGAATTAATGTATTATATATAGTGATTTTTGACCATTGTGTTAAGAAGGGAGCAATCCTCGATAAAAAATTTGTGTTTTTTGATATTTTATTGATAATATAAGATGCGTGTTCTTTGAATGTTAGGTTTTTATCAACTAGTATACCTAAGTACTTAATTTTTTCGACAACTTCAATCTTAACGCCCTCTACTGATATTCCGAAAGTACTTTTAAACTCTTGATATTTCTGATTATTACTAATTAACATAAATTTCGTTTTTGATGCGTTTAATTTTAAAAGGTTACCATTGCACCACCTAACTATATTTCTCAACTCATTTATATTATCTACAAGGGTTGCTAAATCTTTGGAAGAGAAATATAACAGCGTATCATCAGCAAATAGATGTATTTGACAGTTTACAACGGATTTTACAATGTCGTTAATATATAATAAAAATAGCAGCGGTCCTAGTGTACTGCCCTGCGGTACTCCGTTTTTATTCAATATTTCATTAGATACTTCCCCGTTTACCTTTGTGATTTGTTTTCTGTTTTGTAGATAATCTACTAGCCAACTTAGTGCTATATCTGTTATACCATAACCCTTTAGTTTCTTAATTAATTTATCTCTATCGATAGTTTCAAAAGCCCGTTTTATGTCTAAAAATACTGCACCTATCATTGAACCTTTATCATATTGTTCTTTCCAATCATACAAAACATTTTGTACTGCAGTTTCACAACTGTGCTCTTCTCTAAATCCGGACTGGTTTGAGAATAAAATATTGTTTTCTACTACGTATTCCGATACTTGTTTGTAAACTATTCTTTCGATCAGCTTTTCTATAGTAACTAACATATTGATGGGTCTTAAATCACTAGCGTCTTTTATATTATTTACTTTAGGGACTGGTATAACTGTAGATATTTTGAGAACTGATGGAAGCTTGCCTGTCCCTAACGAAGTATGGAAGCTTGCGTGTCTTTAACGAAGTATTGACTAATTTAAGAGTGGTTTTTGAATGCTATGGTATATATTTTTAAGAAACTCTGCAGTTATTTCGCCTGGACTACCCTCATTTGGTAAAGAAAATACGATATTTTGCAATTCGTTGTAGTCAATTAACTCAAATGTACTAAGTGTATGGCCTGGTGTTTCAATTTCATCAATAAAATCAATTTAGTTAGTTGTATCTATGTCTGAAATAATATTATTTATGCTATTAATATAAAAAGAATTTAATTTATTGCTCATTTCCGTTGGATCTGATACTTCTACATCATTAGTTTTAATTTTTTTAAGGTCAGAATCTTTTGTCGTGGATATTAGTGGTTTTTTTGGGGTCATTTTTACAATAATCTATTTAATTTTCATAATATAATTTTTTCTCTTCTCGTATTGTCTTTTGTGCTACATTTCTCTTATCTTTGTATATTTCCCTATTCAGTTGGGTTTTATTTTGTTTATAAATTTTATAACAGAGGTCTCTTTGTGCGGTCGCGTCATGTATTTTATTGTTCCACCACTCCTGAAACCTGGCTCTAATGACTACTTCTTTTTTTGGTGCAACTTCCTCTAACTTATTTTTGATAGTAGAAATAAACGAGTCATATGCCATCCACGTTAGCCCTAATAGGTTACATATAAATATTTTTTAACTGAAGTAGAAGGAGTATTTTATAAAGCATTTATTCAACTGAAATTCTTGTTTGGAACTATGTAGCTGCAATCTTCCACTTTTATGTAACTCTTTTATAGCTAATCTTACTTCGTCTCATAATCTCTGAAAATATAGCTTAAATAATGTGATCTAAGCTCCGTGCATATTTCATGTGCTGTTTGTGTTGCTACACAACAATGTGTATATAAGTATCAGAAAAAGACAAAGCGAAGTGGGAATTTCAGAGAAAATCTTCATAATATCGGTCACAAATGATGGGAATGTCATACAGCAAATTTGACGACGATAAGGAGAGGAGGAGAGGAGGAGAGGAGCAAAGAAGCATGCTGTGGGTCAGATCATCTATTAGTGCAGACTAACTTTAAATGCAGAATCAACAACAAAAAGATGGAGCGGCGACAAATATCTAAGAAAATAGACAGAAAAACCGAGAAGTTCAGATATATAAGAAAACTTTATAGAACAGGTCGAGCAGAAATTGATAAAACTCAAAATATCATCAGTGGAAGAGCAGTGGAATAAAATCGAAACTACCATAACAGATACAGCCATAACAATAATAGGCTATAAGAAAAAGCAAAACAGAGCGACATGGTTTGATGACGAATGCATGCAAGCAATTGAAGAAAGAATTTATATGGCTAGAAGGACAAGAGAAAGGCGTCTATATTTTGAAACAGCAAGATGAAAAGCACATAAAATATGTAGAAAGAAGAAAAGAAAGTAAGAAAACGCTCAATAAAAAAGAAGGTGGAAGAAAATTTTAAGGAAAGTGAAACGAGGGGAGCATTTGAGTATCTAAAAAAACTGAAGAAAGGGTATAAACATCAAACCAGCTTATGTAAAATTAAGGAGGGTCAAATTGTTAAAAACCAACAAGTTAAACAGATATGGAAACAAAATTTCCAAACCCTATTGGACAGACAGTTGGACCCTGAAGAAAACCTATTAAATATGAACCCCCTAACAGACCAGTCAGAGATCAATCCCCCAACACTTAAGGAGGTCAAAGAAGCCATCAAGATACAACAAAATAATAAGGCCCCAGGAATAGATAATATTCCCTCAGAGCTATACAAGGTAGATGGCGATCACCTAATAAAACACATCCATGCCCTGATCGAATCTATACGGAGGGATGAAAAAATTTCCGAAGACTGGGAGAAAAGTATCATATACCCCATCTATAAAAGGTGATAAGCTGGCAAGCAGAAACTACCGTGGAATATCCCTATTGTGTACTGCATACAAAGTCCTTACACATATAAATCAACGACTTCAGCCCCTTACAGAGACTATTATCGGTGAGTACCAAGCGGGATTCAGATGCGATAAATCCACCAAATCTTCACAGTGAAGCAGATTCTTAGTAAGACATGGGAACACAATGCAGATATTCACAATATATTTGTAGACTTTAAACAAGCGTACAATTCAATCACAGAAATACACTAAAAAATGGATGTAAAAATACTTGGAAACTTAAGTTAAAATTAGTTCAATTTTCTATGAAATTATACATAATTATTTTATTTTTACAGGAACAATTTAAAAAAACTTTAGACTTTCAGGGTAAGGTTAAACATATTTATAGTTTGTCACATAAAACAAATTAAAATACTGATGTATCTTTACTTCAATTAATGTAATTTTCCATATAATTATGTATAAATTACATAATAAAATGTATAAATACATAGTTAATCCGGTGAATTACAGAACCTGCCCATCAGTATATTACACAATTATATGAGATTTTATAGGAAAACACGAAGCATTTCATACATTTGTGTACCATTAGCAGAATAATCGCTGGCAACAAATGGACCATTCATGTAATCGGCCTTCTCATCTTTCACAGTAAAAACTGTATCAAATAATGTTTGAATTATTATCAATAGCACTCAAACTAATAGGACTCTTGAAAGTCACAATGGAACACACTACGGCCACTGTACACATAAAAAACGAGTTAACAGACCCTTTCCAATATTGCTAGGGCTAAAACAAGGGGATGGGTTAGCACCAACGCTCTTCAACGCTATAAGACAAATGGAGGTCGGAAGAGAAGATCTACTGACTAACAAGTCTGTCCAACTAGCTGCCTATGCAGATGACATTAACATAATGTCCCGAACTGCGATGAGGGCACAACAAGTATACCCGCAACTGAAAAACCACACCAGGAGAGCTAGGGCTAGAAATGTATACAGAAAAGAAAAAATTCCTCACACGAACAAGAGCACATCCCCTTGTTTTAGCCCTCGCAATATTGTTAACTCGTTTTTTATGAGTACAGTGGCCGTAGTATGCTCCTTTGTGACTTTCAAGAGTCTTATTAGTTTGGGTGCTATTGATAATAATTCATACATTATTAGATACAGTCTGCACGAATGCATGAAATGCTTCGTGCTTTCCTGTAAAATTTCATATAATTGCGTAATAGATGGGCAGGTTCTGTAATTCACCAGACAAAATATCATTGAAGAGGATAACATTGAAACAGCAGAACAATTTACTTATTTGGGGGTTGGAAATGTGCAAGGACGGAACGGAAGGCAAGGAGCTACATAAAAGAATAGTACATGCTAATAAAGCATATTTCGCGCTCTCCCATATATTCCGGTCTAGAAATGTACATAGACAAACGAAGCTAAGAGTATACAAAACAATTATCAGGCCAATAGTTAGCTACGGCAACGAACAAAAGAGTTCACAAATAAACTAAATGTATTCGAAAGAAAGGTTCCGCGAAGGATTTTAGCACCAATACTCGATAATGGTATCTAGAGAATAATATATAACAACGAATTATATCAACTTTTCAAAGAAGCACCACTCTCGGAGTATATCCGAATACAGAGGTGGCAACGGGCTGAGCATATAGTAAGAATGGAAGAGGGAAAATTACCAAAAAAGCGCTTAACATGCGAATGCATGGTAAGAGACCAGTGGGAAAACCAAGGAAACGCTGGGAAGACACGGTAGCAGAAGACCCACGGAGTCTTCTAGGAATCAGAAGTTGGAGAAGAACAGTTACATGCTGACGAAACTTAAGGGAGGTCAAAGCTCGATTTGGGCTGTAGGTCCGTAGAAGAAGATGAGTTAAATTATTATATGTAACATAGCATTAACATAGGTTATCTGGGTTCTTTATACAAAGGTTGTATAAAAGCTGTATAAAGCCAAATACATATTCCTTATAAAGCCAAGTTGTAGCAACTCACTTACTCCAGATAAAGGATTTTTGGTTGTCATGGAAGAAGAAACAAAAAAAAACAAAAAAGACAAGAAATAACATCTATATTATAATCATATCAACAATTTTAATTTTTGCAAAATAATGAAATATTTTATAAAAGAATGATATTAAATACTTATTTTTACCTTAATATATGTTCTTAATTAAAATGTTATTATGGTATATCCTTCCATAAATGGTAACCCCGACGTTTGGCTGTTGGAGGATACGAATACCATAATTGGTTATCCCGACGTTTGACTATTAGAAGATACAAATACCATAATTGATGACCCCGACGTTTGGCTGTTAGAAGATACAAATACCCATAATTGGTGATCCCGACGTTTGGCTGTTAGAAGATACAAATTCCATAACTGGTGATCCCGATGTTTGGCTGATAGAAAATACAAATACCATATAATAAAAATACAGGATATATTTTGGATATTTAGTTTAATATGGACCAATTCAGAAAACATTGATTTTTTATAAATAAGAAGAAAGAGAATATAGTAATTTAGAAGAGATTATTTTTGAAGAAAGAAGAAGAGAAGAAAATTAGTGATTTATAATTGTGCCAATTCAATTATGAAGCTGTTCTGAGGGATCAATCAGTGGATTCTTAAACCATTTTACAAAAGGATAATCAAAATTCAAAATCTAATTTGAATCCTTTTAGTCACGGCACAATCTGTTTGCACCTAGACAATTTAGGTACCCAGCTGAATTTTTCAGAATATGTAGCCTACGATACGTACAATAACATACTGAAATTCCCGAAGAATCCGAATTGAGTAGCCGCCATGTTGAAAAAATGGCACGCGCGCGTAGACGAAGAAAACATTTATTAACCGATTTTAATATTCTAAACAGACAATTATAGCCAAAGAATGTGGCTTTAACATATTTTACATGTTTTACTAAACTTTGTCTGTGTGGTAAAAAACTGACTAAAACTGAAAATTAAAATTTTGAAATATTCTATTTATATGATTAAAAAGAAAATTGTAGGGTTTATGAAACTATGTTTTAGTTGTAGGCCATCAATAAACAAACAGAACATTTTTTTAATCTCTTTTATAGCTTTAAAAATAACGGAGATAGAACATTTTAATTATTGTAAAACCGTATATGTTAGTAAGGGGCCATCCATAAATGACGTCATGCTCGAGGGGGGAAGGGGGTTCGTAATTACGTGACTAAGTATGATAACGGGGAGGGAGGGGGTCTGTCTCAGTGTGACGTAACGAATGGTGAACGAATCAAGAAAAGAAAAATAATGGATTTTTTTTTTAATTTTTAGTAGCATTGCGTCCATGAGGGAACAAAAATTTTTTTTTTTGGTTGTTTACTAGCACCCCCCTCATGATAAGAGGCCGATTTGAAGTGACTACAGGGCTCATGCAAAGGGCTCTTAATATAGTTCAGTTATGGTGTAACAGACACGGGCTCTCGGTCAACCCTGACAAAACAGAGCTAATGCTGTTCACTAAAAGGAGAAAGACAAGCAATTTTCAGCTTCCTTTTCTCATGGGCACACGTTTGTGTCTTTCCCGTACAGTGAGGTACCTGGGAGTAACCCTAGATTCCAAACTGTCATGGAAGGACCACGTGGAAACTCAAGCGAGGAAAGCCTACGCATCCCTATGGATGTGCAAGCGTATCTTCGGTCTTAAGTGGGGAATAAATCCAAGGACCACCCTCTGGATGTACACCGTTATGGTGAAACTCCTCATAACATATGCGGTTCTTGTGTGGTGGCGCTCCCAGGAGCGCTCCACAATTAGGGCTCGCCTGTGTCAAGTTCAAAGGCTAGCTTGCCTAGGAATAACAGGAGCAATCAGGACCACTCCAACGGCTGCAATGGAGACCATCCTTGGACTAACTCCCTTGCATGTCGAACTGGAACTGGAAGCTAGGAAAGCAGCAAATAGACTGTTTAAAGGTGGAATGTGGAACGTGACGGGACAAGGGCTGGGGCACACAAAGGCTCTAGCTCTGCCTATAAAGGACCAGGTCGTTGCTCAGTCAGAGAACGACCGGTGTCTCCCCGTCTTTGAGTTCACTATTCCATATACAGTCGTGTTCCCTAGTCGAAACGACTGGGAACGCGATAAAATGAGTCCCGGAGGTCTGGAATGGTACACAGATGGATCGAAGACTCAGGAGGGAACCGGTGCTGGTGTACACGGATGCAAGTCAAGGGCTCGTATATCGGCGCCACTTGGTAAGTATTCTAGTGTATTTCAGGCTGAGATATATGGCATTTTACTGTGTGCAAGCGAAAACCTCAAGAGAGGTTTCGTTATTAAGCATATTTATATATGTAGCGACAGTCAGGCAGCCTTGAGGGCTCTTGCATCAAACAAGGTGACCTCTAAGCTTGTGCTGAACTGTCGAAACATTCTGACTGAGCTGTGTGAACGCAACTCAGTTAAACTTATATGGGTGCCCGGACACAGCGGAGTCGAGGGCAACGAAGAAGCAGATCGTTTGGCGGGCGAAGGAGCAAAAACTCCTTTCCCTGGCCCCGAGCCAGCCTTCGGTCTGCCAAGAAGTCTGATACAATCAGAGCTGCAAGACTGGGCTACGGCACAGTTTGACGACTATTGGGCTCAGGCCCCCGGAATGAGGCAGTCGAGGCTCCATATAAAGGGGCCCTCGACTGACTCCACCGTAGAGTGGATGATTGGGCTCGATAGAGAACGATTGAGATGGATGGTAGGCCTGATAACAGGTCACTCATATCCTGAGCCATTGTGCACCAATAGGAGTGTCAAGGTACAGGTATTTCGGAAGGCAGTTTCTACAGCCGGAGGAACTACGGGACCTACCCTGGAAAGAGCTGCTCTCCTTCGTGGAGAGCACTGGTCTTTTCTAGGGGATCCTAAATGTCGCGAATGTACAATGGGCCGATAGGCCTGAGTACTGCGGATCTTCGGATCTGCTCGCATTTTCTAATAATAATAAAAAGCACCCCCCTCATGAGGCGAAAAATATCGTAAATAATAAATAACGGAATCGAAAAAAACATAAGCGTGACGTAATTTTTTTAACTCAGCGTGACAAAACGTGACAATAGGGGGAAGGGGGTCTAAAATCTCAAAAATTGGCGTGACGTCATTTATGGATGGCTCCTAGCATTAAAATCAAAATTGAAAAGTTAAAATGTGCAATTTTAGTCAAAGCACAATTAACCCGAACAAAAATAATTACCAAGCTCAGTTTTCAGAATTCGATGGTTTATAATAATAATAATGATAATAAATAATAATAATAATAATAATAATAAGGAGGTAAACGGAAAAAATTAATAATTAATTTTCATCTTCAATATCGCTATCGGTTATAATTAGAGTGTTTGAATTGACACAACTTATGCCACGGCAATTACTGCACAGATCAGAACACTTTGTGCAATTGCAAGGACAATTTTTATTGCAGTCATTTTTACAGTTGCAATATAGAAGTTTTAATATATTGTCGGGTACAATTGACAAAGATGTTGGTACGGGTTTGGTTATATCGTTTATCAATTCCCAGCCCCCTCAGATGAACTCATTTCCTTATTAAGCCATGTTTGCACCTGAAAATATACCCTATAAACATGCTGTTCAATAAAACCTACAGAACCCAAAAAAGACATTAGCTTTTTGATACAACGGCTGATCAAACGTTACAAAACAAGTATTATAATTTTGCTTTATGCATTCATTGTTTGCAAAACTTAAGGCCGTGTAAATGGTTGACATATCGTTGGGATTAAGACGGATAAATGGCAAAGGCGTTATAAAACTGACTTCAGTTGGTTTCTTCTTTTACTTCCACATCCAGTGGAAGCCTAGTAACGACAAAAAAATTTTCAAAAATTTTTATTGTTCAAATAGGCTTAGAATGTCATGAAACGTCGAGATTTTAAGTTTGAGCGAAAAAAAATTTTTGTCTGTCTGTCGGTCTGTCTGTAACTTTTTTTGTGCGCACGTTTACTCTGGAACTGTTTGAGATATTGACTTGAAATTTGGTACCCATATGTACTTTAACGAGATCTAGAACTAGATTATATTTTCATCTTGTTCCGTCGAATGGTTGGGGGGTAAATTGGGGTAAATTTGGGGTAAATAGGTAAATCAAGCAGGTAAGAGTCCATAAAATTGGTATTTAGTATATATAAGAGAAACTAAGGTCTCAAAAAAATTTTGGCATTAGCCACCCCCATTACCACCCCCACCCCATTATTAAAGGGGATGAAAAAATTTTTTGATTTAGTGTGTGTGCAAGAAACAGAAACCTTAAAATATTTTTTTACTTCATACACCCCCACTACCACCCCCTATCACCACCCCCACCCCACTACCGATGTGGGGTATCGCTTGGTGGGTTTTTGGGGAAGAGGATTTCAAATATTATATTATTAAAGTTCCATAAACAATTATTTCCACATACAAATTTTTTTCGATGTGAGTGACTTGAATAGAAAATCTGGATGTGGAAGTAGTGATTCCTTGGACAGCGGTTTTTTAATGCTGTTGACATATAACCACTCCAATTCATTATTTTAAACTGTTTCAATAATGGCCCAGTTGCTCACAATATATTTTGATAAAAGGATTTACCGCTTACTGATAAAATGTCTTCCATATTGAAGTCCTGTTGTTTATTTACAGCAGGTTTTTTGTAATATTTTATAGGAATATTGCAATAGTGACCTCTCGGTCTGTCTGTAACTTTTTTTGTGCGCACGATTGCTCTGGAATCGTTTAAGATATTGACTTGAAATTTGGTACACGAATGTACTTTAACGGGATCTGGAACTAGATTATATTTTCATCTTATTCCGTCGAAGGGTTGGGGGGTATATTGGGGTAAATGGAGGTTAAATAGGTAAATCAAGCAGTAAGAGTCCATAAAATTAGTATTTAGTATACACAAAAGAAGCTAAGGCCTTAAAAAAATTTTTGGAATTAGCCACCCTCATTACCACCCCCACCATTATTAAAGGGGATGAAAGAAAATTGTGATTTAGTGTGTGTACAAGAACCAAAAACTTTAAAATATTTTTTTACTTCATCCACTCCCACTACCACCCCCACCCCCTATCACCACCCCCACCCCACTACCGATGTGGGATATCGTTTTATGGGATTTTGGGGTAGACGATTTCAAATATTATATTATTAAAGTTCCATAAACAATTATTTCCACATACAAAATTTTTTCGTTGTGAGAGACTTAGATAAAAAATCTGGATGTGGAAGTAGTGATTCCTTGGGCAGCGGTTTTTTTTGTTAATAGAAAAATTTGAATACATAATACTGAATATCACAAAATTTGTACTCAATACAAACTACTCACCAATAATTAAAATACCCATGTTTGTCTGGTAAGTTGATAACCTCTAATTTTAAAAATCTCCTGATATTTCATTTTCAAAACAAATACAATAAATAATATGTATAAATTTCGTGAATTATTAAAATATGAAGTCGGTTAAAAATGAAGTTCGGGGTTAAATAGTAAACAAAAGAAAATATAT
The DNA here is from genome assembly GCA_936432065.2 of Rutpela maculata. NCBI lineage: Eukaryota > Metazoa > Arthropoda > Insecta > Coleoptera > Cerambycidae > Rutpela > Rutpela maculata. The sequence goes on along the minus strand of OW386290.2, from coordinate 44,024,819 downwards.
ATCTAGGAGTTATTATCGGTAAGGATTGCGGTATTTTTCAATGTTGAATATTAAACTCCTTTTAATATAAAACCCGTAGCGCTCTCTCCGATCAGAGCCTCGAGGATACTCTATTCAAATCATCTATCGATTACATTAGTTATAGCTACCACAAAGATGGATAATGACTGAATAATATTTTAAATAATGAAAAAAAAAAGTATTAACGGCGCTAATTGCATATTGAGCTCTCCAGTCTCATTATGCCTTCCTTGATTTATTGTTCCTTTTGCAGTATTTGCATTCGTGGTAAAGGGATAGAGTAACGATATCTACATAAATGTGCTGGAATTTTTTTTAGTTGGGCAGTAATTGCCCAAGGCGCATTGGAGGGAACGATTGTGTTGTTTTAATGAACATTATTAATGAAGAAGTTCATAAAGTTATTTTAGTCTATATTTCAAAAACCGCTGCTCAGGGAATAACTACTTCCACATCCAGATTTTCTATGTCCAAGTCTCCCACAACGAAAAAATGTTGATACTATATTTGCACTTCACTATGTGGAAATAATGGTTCATGGAAGTTTAATAATATAATATTTGAAATCGTCGGCCCCAAAAACCCATAAAACAATATGCCACATCGGTAGTGGGGGTAAGGGTGACGGTAGGGGGAAATAAAAAATGTTGAGGCCCTCGTTATTGTACACACACTGAATCACAATGTTATTTTTGTTCACCCCCTTTAATAATGGAGTGGGGGTGGTATTGGGGGTGGTATTGAGAGTGGTATTGGGGCTGGCCAATGCCAAAAAAATTTTGAATCCTTAGCTTCTCTTATATGTACGGAATACGAATTTTAAGAACTCTTACCTGCTTGATTTACCTGATTACCCCCATTTACCTCCCAACCCTTCCATCAAATAAGATCGAAATATAATCTAATTTCAGATCTAGTTAAAATACATACCGAATTTCAAGTCAATATCTTAAACGGTTCCAGAGCAATCGTGGGAATAAGAAAGTTAAAGAAAGACAAACCGACAGAATTTTTTTTTGCTCGCACTTAAAATCTCAACGTTTCATGACATTCTAAGCCTATTTGAACAATAAAAATTTTTTTATTTTTTTTGCGTTACTACACTTCCACTGGATGTCGAAGTAATTAAGTTAATATAGTTACATTACGTAACAGAAAAATACGGATATAATTGATAATGTTCTTAGGTGATATTTTAATATAGTACAGTACCTTGAGGTAAAAAATATGTAAAATTTCGGAATAATTTCATATGTAATGATCATTTTTCTGTTTGGTTTATTATTGTAGTAAAAGATATCGTATTCGGTTTCTATATAGTCCGAATACTTGCTCTTACCCTCAAGGAGTGAAAACCACCCTAAATTTGAATATTGAATGCTTGAAAAAGTGTTACTATTTTTTTTTTTGAAACGTAGGATAGTTATGTTTCTGGGATCGCTGATTCCGAATCTGAAGCGAAAATTAAAAAATTCAAAATGGTGGTTCTAATATGGCGGATGCAATTTTTTTCTAAAACAAATGTTTTAAAGGGACAAAATAAATTGAGCATCTAAGTGATTCTATATATTAACGGAAAACGGCATTTTTTAAAGAATAATTAATTACTGAGCAATTACAATAACAAAATGGCGACATCTTGTTAAAAAAAAAATGGGAAAACGAACATTGAATCTGCCATAACTTCTTTATTTTTTGTGATGTAGAAACAAACAAAAAATCATTTTAAAGACTGATTAATTATCTTTAATTTTTGTTCCTTACAATTTTTGATGGAAGCGTCACACTTTCTAAGATATTCAATATTTTAAACTGAACAATTCATCCTAAAAACGGTCGGTGAAAATCTCCGAAACTATCAACCCTTCACAAGTATATAAAAAAAATACAAATTCATTCTCAGTTTATAAGCTTCATTTTTGATATCCACTATATTTTCTCTAAACCTAATATTTACGGAGATATTTGCAGAGAAACAAAATGTTACGCTTTCTCTAAAATTCCTTTACAGTTTAAAGTGCTTTTCTAAAACAAGCGCTGTAAGCAGATGAAAAATTTGAGCATCTAGGTCACACCATATATTAACGAAACACAGCATTTGGAAATATATTCTTTTAATTGCTGACTACTTACATTAACAAAATTGCGACGTTTTCATTAAAAAAATATGAAAAAGTATACTGTCTCTATCATAACTTCTTTGTTTTTTATGCCATAGAAATAGAAAGTCATTAATTTTATATGTATAATCCATTACCACGAAACAAATTATAATTATTTTATTTGGCTTTCATGCTTTGCCTCTGCTAGAAACATTATACATTTGTACGAATTGTTAAGCTGTAATAGAACAACTCTGTTTTAAATAGCCCAAAGGGTTTCTTTAGGGTCTTGTGGGTTTAATTTAAATTTCACATAATGGTCGGGATGTGTTCTTTGTTAGAAACCTCAAATGATATATAATAATAATATATTAACTCTTTAAATGTATACATTAAACCAGATACAGTATCAGTTTTGTGGCGAGTCCTCGGAGATGAAGGTAACTTTAGCTGGGGAATTGACCACATTAATAGAATTGGCACTGTCGTCGTTAATCCTAATAACAGTTAAAATCACTCTGAATGCAGTAATTCAAAAATCTTTATCGATAAACTAACCAGTGATTTTTATATTTTGTTTTTACATGCGTACCTTATGGAATAATTTTTCATTCATTTACAAAATTACTATTTTCTGATAATTTTCAATTAATTCAAGAAAAGTACAATGTGCATTTTCATGAACTTTTTTACTAGTTTTTTAGATAGATAAGAGATTTTTCGATAAAATATGATCCAGATTCAAAATATGAAGAATAGTTGATTCATAATATTTACTTGAAATTTTCGTCGTTATATCAAATATACAGGGTGTTTCAATTAAAAGCCCCGAGGCCATTGTCTCTAAAACTAATAAGGATGTTTTATTTTTGTAACTTGCGGATGATTGACACCAAAGAAAGTTTTAAACAACTGTGATTAGAATTTTTCCAGAACAGCACACAGAGATGGCGCTACGGTGCAAAATTATTTTTTGATGGTTGGAACCTTGAAACATGATTCATGTCATTAAACAATAGTTTTTGAATAATTTTGATGGTATAAAGAATTTCTAAAAAACAAGCCGTTTTGGCCGTTTTGAAGTTATATGAATTTCTTTCATTCATTCCAGTACACGTGAATTTTGATAAACCCCTGTAACTTTTTTATTAATTATTATAGAATGTAAGTTTTGGAAAAATTTTTCATTATTATCATTTTACACCACCTGACAAGGTAGATTCCACCCTTGAGGGCAGTTGCGGTCTACCACCCGACATCACCTTTCACCATCTGTCATATCCTCATGAAATAACAAAGAATCCCTGCAGAAATAGTCGATACCAAGCTGTTATATGAGAAATAAGTAAATTGGCCGTTTCAGGGGTGCGCATGACTAAAAACTTTTTTCGCCCTGTTATTCGTGTTCAGCATCCTCGAAAACGGAAGGGGGATAGGTTTCATAACTTTAGCACGATTTTGCTCTTTTTCAAGAAAATCTCGACTCCTTATTTCCACTAGTTGTCCTAACATTTATAAGACGATGTATTTAATTTAAATCTTAAATATCTCAAGAATTCTAACAACTAAAATAAAAGAATAATTATTAATTAAGCTTTCAAATGATTTTTTGACTGTTTCCATAGCATAAAAAACAAAGACGTTATGACAGAAAAAATGTGCTTCTTCACATTTTTTTAATAAAAACGTGTTATTGTAAGTAATTACTAATTCAAAAAATATAAATCTCAAATACTGGTTTTCGTTAACATATAGCATAACTTAGCCGTTCAAATTTTTATTTTGCAAATATGTTAATAAATATTAGTTTTAGAGAAAAAGTGGTAGAGATTTAAATTAAAGCCTATAAACTAATAGTATGGGAGACAGCGCTGCATTTTTTCGAGGAATTTTATACCGAATAAATTTCATTTTTATCAGTTGGTTAATATTCAGTCATCAGCAAAATGAACGTCAATCGCCGCACCCGCGGTGGAGCTAGAGGTGACAGCATGTTAAAGTTGAAAAAAAAAATTATGCTACGAGTATTTTCATACTCGAAAAACCAACCTAACTTGGACAACTACCCTTATGTTCATATATACAGCTATGTAAAACTTTTAATATCATTGATACAATAAAAAAATATATATTTCGCGAGCAAGATTTGAACCCGAGACGTTCGTACCCTGAAAAAATAGTGTCAGTCGCCTTACCCACTCCACTATCTAGCGACTGAGGCCCAATTTGTAAGAACATAATATGACATGTAGACATTCTTGGTGATTTATTTATTTTATTTTTTTTAAATAATAATAACAATTGGAATGAATTATAGTTTATGTACTTTTATGGTACAGCTCATAACGAACATTTTCTTTCTTTTTGTTGTTTTCCATAGAACTTATAGATTTGGAGATATTCAAAGAAACGATGGAAAACGATGTTTTAACAACTTTAACATGCTCTCACCATTAGCTCTACCGCTATCAGAGTAGCTGACGTTCAGATTGCTGATGTATTAGGGGAAAACTATTATTATTATGATTTTCAGTCGGTATGAAATGACTTGTTCAAATCAGCGCTGCCTCCCGTTCTATAAGAATGAATTTGTTTTTATTTTATATCTATGTAGGATGAAGTATTTAGTTTAAGCGCTGAATATCTTAGAAACTATGACACTTGCGTCAAAAATTCTGAGAACCAGAATTAAAGATCGTTAGTCAAACTTTAAAATTGTCCTTTGCTTGTTTCTGTATCATAAAAAACAGAGAATATATGGCCGAAACAATATGCATTCACTTTTTTAAACCAAATATCGCCACTTTGTTACTGTAATTGTCCAGTAATTTAAAAAATTCTCGAATATACTGTTTTTCATTCATATATAACAACTATATGCTTAATTTTGTTTATTCCATCCGCCATATTAGAGCAGCCACTTTGAATTTTTTTTAATTTCCGCTTCAGATTCTTGATTCAGCATTCCCAAGAGGGGGTAAAAGCAAGTGTCGGGACCATTTAGAAAGTGAAGATGATACCTTTTACTACACAGCGGTTTTCAACCTGTGGGCCGCGACCCCCTGGGGGGTCGCGAAGCCATTCCAAGGGGGTCCCGAACTATTGAGAAAAAAACCAATAAAGTTAAATTATTTATTCTAAAATCTAAAAATCTAAATATTACACACAGACAATCCGTGAATAATTACTATAATGATGTAGTGATAATGATTATATTTACATTTCCCCACTCGCCACACTAAATTATACCAAAAACCATAACAAGAAATTTTAAAATTTGATTGATTTTAGATTTTATTAATTGAGATCGAGGTTGGGGGTCGCCAGAGGGTAAACTTGTTTTTTCTTTTTGTAAGGGGTCGTGGTTCGAAAAAGGTTGAAAACTGCTGTACTACAATAATTGCCCATAGAAAATACATGCTTACCTATGAGATTATCCCTAAATTTTGCAGACTAATTGTAGCAACCCCCCACAATAAAATTGTGGGGGGTTACTACAATTAGTCCAAAATCAGAAATTTAGATGACATCAAGTCTTTACGTTTTGAGGTTCCAGGAACCCAAATAGTGGTTTTTGAAAAATGTGTGTGTGCATGTATGTGTGTGGGTATGTATGTTAGCACAATAGCGGCGAAACTATTACACGGATTTGGATGAAACTTTGCATGAGGATTTCTTTAGTGCTCCAGAAGATCTGAAAAGATTTTGACTGAGATCGGATTACTTTTATTGCCGTTTTGGCACAGCAAGTTGTTTATTTTATGATTATTTACAAGTTGTAATCGAACCTTTGAAAAGCAGTAACAATTTCGATTTCAACGATATATCACACTTGCACCCTTCCGATTTGGTTCCTGTGAAAAAATTAGAAAACGCAATAACAATCTATAGTCACGCTTCTTGTGTAAGATATATTTTATAATCTAACCTAACGTTCGGTAGACTAGTGTGTTAAAGCGTGCAGATTATACACGTGTTTTCTCTGAAGATGTCATACTAGTTGTGATATTTCGCGAAAAAGCGCAGTTAAAGTTGTGTAAGGCCTACACAACCCATAACCCTTTAGGTACGGACGGTCCTTAACTGGGCCCAAAGTAAGTTTTTGCTCAAAACTATTAAAAGTGACAGTGACATTAAAAGTCTGAGAAACTTGAATCCATTTCCGGCATTCACAACCTAAAAAACATTAACACAACCTAAAAACCTAATCAAGTGCAATACCAACCTAAAAATTTTCGACAACTGTCAAAAATTAAAATCCCCTAGGAAAGTTGAGAACCAGAATTTTTGACAGCTGCCAGTTTGATAGATTTAGAACTAACAAAGTTTAGCATCAAAAAATCTTCTTCTTCTGAAACCCTTTGGCATCTGTCAGTTTGACATCTGACATTAGAGACAGGCAATCAAATAATAACCTGCCCCGACCGATTTAGTGAAAAATCGGTCGAGGCAAGAAGATAAAAATAATATTTATCAACTCAAATTGAAATGGTCCACTATGAACACTTCACTGCCACAGCTGGCAGAGGAGTTGTCGACAAAAAATTATATGGTTTTTAAAAATAAACAAAAAAATATAATTAAATGAGATCATTCATATTTTTTAGTGCTCTTTTCAGCTTCAAAGATCCACCAGGTGGGGAGGTTCCAGCCACTTTCCATAGCTGCCGATTTTTTTACCTCCACTACTGTACTATATCTTAATGTCTAAAACTTCTATTTTCTTTAAAGAAGCTATAGGCGTCTGAAAATAAGGAGTACGCCACCTGGTGGTCTATAGTCAAACTAATTATGGGCTTTTCTGTCATTGTGTAGTGTACGATGATATCAACAATAAGTAAATGATAAACTGAGATGCTAAGTTATTAAAAATATGATAGCGTTTAAAGGGGCTACAATTGGCTGGGGCCAACTTAGTCGGTATCTTTTGTAGATTGCAGGGACAACTCGTCAAAGTTAAGTTGGCACGACAATGTTCAAAGCATACCCTCTTTGATGTAGACACCTTTAACCAGGCATTGAGAGGGAAAAAGCTGGTGCAAATAACCGTGGCCCGAGTAGCAATAATAATGTCCTAGACAATCACACATTGTAAGTTAAATTTTTGAAATAAGTAAATATATAATTCCAGTATATTTAAAAGTAATATATACTATTGTACCATGCACTATTATGTTTTACCTCTGAATATTTCTATTTCATATTTTACAAAATACTGTTTCATTTATTTAACTTAAAGAATTAATAAATATCTTTTCAGTTATATTCAATGTACCACTAATTTCATGGGTATTTGAATCTGAGACACTTGTTTGTAAACATAGAGCATACACATTTATTAAGCTTTGTGTTGAATATGGGTTGTACCACACAAAATAATATGTCCTGCATTTAAAACATATTCCTCTTCATACACCCACTTAGAATTTTTACATTTATAGTGATTCACAAATGTTCCATACATTGCAATATGCTTAACCTAAATGTCACTCATGTTTCCTGAAAAAAAAAAGTGATTTAAACTACAACTGTATATAAATTTAAAGAAATATTTAAGTTTATTAATATTTAACTAGCCAGACACCGTTTATGTCGAAGAAACTGTAATTTTCAAGGGAAAAACTAGATAACCTAAAAATATATGAATTTTGCTGAATAATGCCATTAACATCTTGTAAATCACTTACAACAAAATCTTGCAAACCTTTAGGTCAAATATTATTAATGTTATTATTTTTAACGCCAAAAACAACAATAAACAGAAAAAAATCAATATAAGTATTCGCCATATAAACAAACAAAAAGCCTATAATTAGTTCACGAGTTCTCCACTTTGGCGCTGGCATCTTAAATTCAGACGCCTATTAATGCTCACAGATGTAAGATTATCTAAAGACTAGAACAATTTTCTTTGTACTCTATATTCCTACAATTCTTACATATTTTTCTCTGTTTCTCTGCCACATACATTTTCTTCTAAACAATTTCGTGAAATCTACAAAATAATACAATTATTCAGCCTTTTACTGGAAAATAACCTCTACACCTGTGACTTTTACGTCAAAGGATCAGTTAGAGGATGGTTTTTGACAAACAATGAATAAGAACAAAAATATAAAAACGACGTATTTTGCTGACGTTTCGGAAAACGAATTTGTTTCCTTTCTCAAAGCATATTATAAATGTTTGTGTGCTGTGTATATTAAATACACAGCTTTAAAAATATATTTGTTATATTCAGTATCCATAGATACTTACTGCTTACACATAACTGTTGATATATCTAGTTGATAGTTTTATTTTAAACAATGTTGAGTTTGTTAAGTTCTTCTTTTAACATCGACAGCCAGGTTGGGCAAACATCTACGAAACAATTCGACACGCATTTATCATCATTCAATAGTATTATAGCCCCTTCTTTAATTTCTCTTTTCTTCAGCAAGAAAAGAAAAATTAAATAAGCGGCTATAATACTATTGAATGAGGACAAATGTGTGTCGAATTGTTCCGCAGCGAGAAATGAAAAATTAAAGAAGCGGCTATAATACTATTGAATGAGGATAAATGCGTGTCGAATTGTTCCGTAGATGTTTGCACATCCTGTCTGCCGATGTTAAAAGAAGAACTTAACAAACTCAACATTGTTTAAAATAAAACTATCAACTAGATATATCAACAGTTCTATGTAATAGCCCAGACGACAGAGATCATTTTATAGTGAAACCCACAAAAAGTTGCAAACTGAATAATTTTTTTTTAATGAGTTCGTGAAAGTGTATAGACTAATATCCTGAAAAGTTTACATTCCCCTCGGGTGCAGAACATAAAAAAAAAGTGAAGAAAAAAATTTTTTTTAACAATTTTTTCAAAATTTTTAAATTAAATCAGGCTAGAAAAAAAAAAATACAGGTGGTAGATCACGTGTTTCTGAACAAAAAATGTCTTAATAAAATTTAACGCTAAAGCCACGGTTTTCCCGGAAAAAAATAGTGAAGTAACTTTGTCACTCTGCTCAGCCAAGCGCACGGTTAAATGCATACTACGGAACCTCTAAAAATTCTTAGCAGTTCTAACAAGTAAAATAAAGCTTTTTTCTCTTTCTGATTACACATTTTTAACATTTTTCTTAGTGACTAAGAGGATAAATAGTGAGTCTGGAGGGAAAATATATAATTATGAAAGCATACACAGACACCAAACATAGCCGCTGAATCGCTCGCATGAGTTTTTACGTGCCTTTACTATATTGTATTTATTACAGATACACCTATCCACATTTCAGCTATATCCATTGAATTCCTTATACATTCGTTAATGTATTGGAAAAGTTCCAGAATTTATATTCAAAACAATCAAAGATATTTTCATAGTTATAAGGATAAGATCGTGACAATCGCAATTTCTTATCATGATATGATTAATCATATTTTCGAAAAAATGCATAAAAGTAAACGAATTTGTGTTTAAACATTCGAAAAGTATACATTTTTTCCAAAATAGTGATATTTTATTTTTTCCAGTGGGTCAATTTCTCGGCAAGTTGCAGCCTCCAATATATATATTTATCAAGAAAATAATCAAGCAATTAAATTAAAATGATTTGAGATGTACTTTTTTTTGATTCCACGTTACTACAACTTAATAAACCATAATAATCATGAAGTGTACATACTTTTTAACAGTTCTCAATGAAGAAAGAATTTTTTTGAAGAGCTTTTATTTAATTCTATATTTTTTATTGCGACGATTGAGTTCGGGCATAATAATATATATAAGCATATTTTTCCCATCCATCCTTTGCTTGTATTGTTTGAAACAAAAAAGCATCAGAAAGCTACAAGTTCCATCTTTTAAATGAACCAACACTCATATAGATTGAACAAATTCTGATTTAGTGACGTGTAATTCAGGGTGTCGGTGTCACAGTCATGCGTATTCAAGCGCGTGCACGCATGGATCTCGCTCCGGGTTATAAAGTTACACTTGACTATTTTTTTCCGGGAAAACCGTGGCTTTAACGATAAATTTTGTTAGGACATTTTTTGTTCATAAATATGTGATCTATCCATCTGCATTTTAATTTTTTTCTAGCTTTATTAACTTTTTGTGGGTAAATACCTTCATCGACTGGGCTATAAGCAGTAAGTATCTATGGATACTGAATATAACAAATATATTCTTAAAGCTGTGTATTTCATATACCCAGCATACAAACATTTATAATACGCTTTGAGAAAGGAAACAGATTCGTTTTCCGAAACGTCAGCAAAATACGTCATTTATATATTTTTGTTCTTATTCATTATTTGTCAAAAACCACTCTCTAACTGATATATGTGACACAAGAGTCACGGGCGTAGAGGTTATTTTTCAGTAAAATACTGGATAATTGTATTATTTTGTAGATTTCACGACACTGTTTAGAACAAAATACAATAAGGAACAGAGAAAAATTAACAAAACGCCACAACCAACATTTAGACAATATACTACTTGCATATACATATGTTGCAACAGGTAATGGTTACAATTTGTGTCTTGTACACTGTATATATTCATCGATTTGAATGAAACAATATGTGAAAGGCATGGGAAGAGAATCAAACAATTATTAGAGCACTGCTTTTAGCAGCCTGGGATACAATAGCCACTATATGTTAATCCCCCTGCACTTGAATCTACATTTACATTTCGGATGTGCTTTCGACCATATTAAATTGCGAATAGAATAATTTTGCAGTGTTGAAATCGTTTAGAACCTTTTAAAATTGAGATATCTTTTTTTACAATTCAATTTGTCGGGATTTTAGCGGTGGATCGCTGGATTTCCCCGCGTTCTTCGGCAATTTTAATTCCAAGAATTTGCCTCCAAATCCATTTAAACGTAGATCGAAATTTATTTAAATAAAACAGTATCAAGCCGAGGATGAGAGTTTAAATCTGTTATTCATACAGTTAGCAAATTGGAGTATCTACATTGTAACTTTCTGCGTAACAATAACGGTTTATGTTCACTTTCGTACAACAGTAAACTTTATTTTAGTCGTAAAAAGACCTTCAGTGAAAATAAGAATTGTATGCAATCTTGAATTATAGGCGAGTTACAAATTGCAAAGTTAGTTTAGGTGATACTTCAAATTCATCATCCACACGTTTGGTGTAAGGTAAATTAGGAATAATACAGAGTGAGCTATTTAAAAGAGTGTTCGCTGAAAGAGTCCTGGTGTGACGTCACGAACGTCTGAACTAAGATGCCATATAATACAGTACCTAGAGGTAAAAAATATGCAAAACTTCGGAATAATGTCATACTGAACGGATTTCGTTCATTTTTGGCAGTATAAGTAAATGCTTCACAGAAAAGTTTCTATATTGTGCGAGGGCTTGCTAATTTATAGGGGGTGGATGCCACTCCCTCTCAGGGGGTGGCACTTAAAAAATATATATATTTACGGGAGCTGAAGTAGAATCAAATTTTAAGAAGAAAAGATTCTATGCAATTTTTCACATAAATTGATAGTTTTTAAGTCAAAATTGCGATTTTAGCTTAAAAAAAGGTACTTTCAAACGGCTTTCGTCAAGTATCCCGAAAAGTATTACTTTATCGAAAAAATGTTTCAGACCAATACAGAAAATACAAACTGGAAATTAATTATATGTTTTGTTTATTGGTGTAGGATTAATAATTTCGGAGATATTTATGTTTACATTTGGCATCCAAGTGTTCATAAGATAATTATTTAGAGTGAGAGCTAAATATCTCAGAAACTGCGACACCTATGTCAAGGATGCTAATACGTAGAATAATAGATTATTAATTAAGCTTTCAAATATTTCTTTATTTGTTTCTGTAGCATAAAAAACAAAGAAGTTATGATCGAAGCAATGTGCGTCTACACATTTTTTTAATAACAACGTTGCCATTTTGTTACTGTAATTAGCCAGTAATTAAAAAAAAAAGAATTTCAAACAATGTTTCTCATTAATATACAGTATGACGTAGATGTTCAAATTTTCTGGTTTGTATACAGCACTTGCTTTAGAAAAAAATACAGTTTAAACTATAAAGGTATTTTCGATAAAACGTAATTTTTTCTTCCTTTTCTAAATATCTCAATAAATATTAGTTTTATTGAAAAATGGGTAGATACCAAAAATTAAGCTCATAAACTGATAATGAATTTCGCTTGTTTATTTATTTATATTTATTTACATAGATTAAAGTGAATATTTACTGTTAAAAGAAATCGTGTTTCACATGAAAATTTAAAAAAATACTGTATGCTTTGAAACTATGAATACTCAATAAAAGTAGAAAGAAACTTGAAAGTGCTGTGCGAATTTGTAACAATTTATGTGTGAAATATGTGTACATATGTTCTATTATGCCAAAATAAATGAGAAAGTCATAAGGTAGATTCGTATTATATTTAATTTCGATTTAATTTTGTAAGAAAGAACAAACTTACATTTAATTTTTTTATGTAAAATTTTATATATGTGCACTGGTATTAAACCCAAATTCCGAACACTGGTGATATGGAGTAAAATTTCCAATTATATGATGTAAAGATCCAAAATGGCCGCCTTCCGGTATGAATGCAATTGACATGAAAATCAAATCTTTAAATGGTATATTTTTATATATTTGGATCCTGCTGGCCAAAATACATATGATCTGACTCTCACATATTAATTTTATTTTCAAAAATATAGATTTTTGGTTTTAATCATAGAAAGCCGCGATTTTGCCAAAATTGTTAAAAATCGACCTATAAGCACCTTCACCTAACATTAAACACGATTTATTCTTCATTAAGTTCAACGATATTGGTATTTCAACGGAAACATATTTTTTAATGGAACTCCTATAGGGCAACCTGTTATTTAACTAGATCTTTAAATTACGAAAATAATGATATGCATAATATCTACTTTTTCTTTGTACTAAATTTATAATTAAAAAATAAAAGTTTTGATAATCGATTTTTCATTATTTGAATAATTAATTATTATGATTAATTAGCAGCCACTGTGCCAATTTTCAAGAAATTAGAATTTTGAGTTCTCGCCACGAAATCCGACCCGCTGGGTGAATTTCTCTTTCTTTTTTCACTATCGTTGCACCGTCTTATCCCCATAAAGTGTGTACCGAGATAAACATGTGGATCCAACTCGCCAAGTTCATAATTTACTTTATTAACACTATTTTCGTTATTTTTCGCGAAATTTGAGACGAAATCAAGCCATTTGGACATCAGATTCGTTTATAGTATATCAAAACTCATATAGTCCAGTCAAAGAAGGAGTGGTAGAGAACATGGAGGGTGGGAGAACTTTCCTCTTCAAGAATATGTTGGGATGTGTTTGGAGCAGGTGAATGTTTTTCTGGTCATAAGTAGATCCTAATTTGTTCTATACTTGAGTGAAACTTGATTCAAATCGGAAACAAAATAAAAAAGTTATAATGGAGTCTTCATTTTAAATGAGTCATACTGTATATTTAAGGAAATGTATAGATTTCGATAAAATATTGCGTTGGTAAATACATGGAGTGTTGTAAAATAAAGAATAATTTGTGACTGTGATTTATTAGCAGACCACGGTAAACCGTCTTGATCGAGAAATTGATTTATTTATTAATTATCGATTTTCGCCGGCGAATATGGGAAACTATAACACATAGGAAGAAAATGAATATAAGTATTCTTGTAGAAAATTTAATTTCGCATAAAATACTTTTTTCCGTACGACGCGCGACGCATCGTTTCCGAGTTGCTAATAATCGAAAAAAGGAACCTTTCCACCCCCCTCCCCCTCTGAAGCGGCAGGGCTAGGAGCGAGGACTTTTAGTATGTTTATCTCTTAACTACCCCCAACACATTTCTGAAGAGGAAAATTCTCCCCCCTCCATGTCCTCTACAATCGCCTTTTCGGCATTCATTGATTGGACTTACAGGAAAATGATAATTTTCTTTCTGGTACGGAGCATTTTTTTGTGTGGCCATGTCATTTTTAATTTTGATAAAAATTACGAGTTGGCCAAAGCGACAACAATTTGTATACTGCAGTGATTATTGAATTACCTATAAAAAACATATTTGTTACTTATCCTGGATGCATTCTGTGAAGCTTAGAAAACTATAAACAGAATTTTACTGTCATTAAATATTTTATACTCCTTTAAATGTTTATCACGAACAGAATAGAGACAACTTTAGTATTTAAAATATGGCCTGTTGCCAACAAGGGAACTTCATAAAATAAAGCCGAGTGAACTCTGAAGCGAGCTGCTTTTATTATCGGAGCGTAAAAATGAAATTTTCCGTTTGTGCGTTTCTTTTTTCCCCAAAGTGTCAAGAAAGTATAGTACAAACTTGGCGAGTTGGATACACAGATTTATCACGATACACACTTGATTGGGATAAGATGGGCGGGAGGCAAAGAATTGTGCCGGGCTCACCTAATAATTTGATCATCCGTCATCGACGTGTTCGAGAAGGCTGGAATAAAATGCGTAAGACAACATAAATCATCATCTAGATAAAACGCCAAGGTGGATGAATAAATGTAATAGATTGAGGAGGTGTTACTGACTGCTTTTGCCTTTTCTTTTCCTTAATAATATTCCAGTAATCATTCTAAATTTTGTAATTTAATTTGAACATTGAATAAAGTCTACTATTCACAGTCTTTAACATACTAAAAAATTGAAAAAGGAGGAGGTTCTAAATTCAATCCGTGCAACAGCCAAATGGAATAAATTCAGTATCTCAATTATTGTGCATATTTATAAAAAATCCCGAGACACGTTGATTTTGGATTCTGAAATGCCACCCAGCAACGTACAAATTTCATTTCCAAATTGAATCCCCTAAATTTTTACATGGGAAGTAGGGGATAGCTCATTTGAAAGGTATTTTCATTCTCTATTCAGAAATTCTATGGTTTTAATATTTACTGCAAAAACACTGCTTGACGAAATTCCCACAACAAACGAAAAACATAAAAACTTACAGCGTTTTTTTCTTGCAAGCAAGCAAAAACAATTTCAGCGTTCTTTTTCAACATTATCAACTAAAAAGAGGAGGCGCCGGCTCGGTGGCGTAATGCTTAAGGTGTTAGACTTGCGGGTTCGAATCCTGGCTAGGGTATGGATGTGTAGTGGCGTTTTTCACGTGTTGTCGAGACGGTAGCAGAGGGATAGATTGCGGTTGTGTGAGAGACAATACGGTCTTTTCTGGTCCGTTCTCCTCTCCTGAGTTCGAGTCTCAGCTGCGGCAGATGGCAATGTTGCAGAGAATGGGTGTTGTGATGTTATCTATGTATGTGTGTCCGTCCTAGTTGAGTAGCAGAATAGTCTACGGCTAAACTCCGCCAGGATATTAATATAGACGATTAAAAAAAAAGCATCAAAATTCTTTATAGGTAACATTGTCAGTTTTATTGAAAACGCCGTAGCGATTGACAGCAATAAACAGTTGCCATAGTTGTCAATAAATAGTTGTCAGTGTTTTGCGTATTGTTTGAGTTTTGTGAAATGAAATTTCTAAATATGGTTTATTTAAGTTATTACTGTCGATACTGCAAGAGTCAAAAGTATACACTGTCTCGTTTGACTTGCGCAGTATTTAGACTAGGCAACGTCGCGATGGAGTGAGAGAGAATTGAGAATGTTTTATCAAAATCGTCGCTTCAACTGCCTTCGAAATCACTAAACGTCAAAAAATGCCACTTTCAATTCGTTCGTGCCGAGTCGAATTTTTCAATTTCGATATGCGATTTACGATCAGGTTTAACTGGAAGTCTTCCTCTTTACGTCGCGATATCGTACGACCGTCTCGCTGGTGTTTTTCCAAAAATATGAACGTGAAAATATCGCATATTGTTTTGCAATTTTTCCGATTCCGAAATGCGAGCTGTTCCTTGCTATTATTCGCAGATATCTCCGGAACCATGAGAGCTAGCTCAAAATTAAAAATAAGGTCAAACGAGTATTTTCCACGGCAAATCTTTTGCTATCATCAGAATTTTGATTTTTCTCCTTTTTCGTTGTAGAAGAACGCACTACCGGGCGTCAAAATGACGCGACACCAATTTATTTCTCAGGGGGCGCCAGTCGCGTGCTACCCCGTTCTTCTACCTCCCAGGCGGGTTCGAGATAAGATGCACTGAAGATAGTCGAATAATGGACCAAGGCGGCACTACCACAGATCGGTAACGACGCTCTCTCTGGACATGAACTCCCTCGTTAGAGGTTTAGGTACCTTTTGAAATTCTGGATTTTTACATAAAAAAATCCCAACCGAAGAATTTCTCTGCGGAGGGATTAATTTTAATAACGGATTCTACACCTTAGGGATTTCTCAAAAAAAGCATAAAAAAATCCCTATCGAACCTCCGTAAGGCAACCAGAAGGTCAAGTGTTAATGTGAGTTAACTCGACACATCCGGTTTTCGATACGAAAGTTCCAGGGATTATAGACCGTCAACAGGCCTCAAGATCAATTAAGAAAGAAAGAAATAGTTACAAAAAATTCTCAATATAAGAATCGTGCCTTCCCCAATCAAGGTAATGGCTTTCAGACCATACAAGCGAGAGCGCTTACGCTAACGATCGATTAGGTAGAAAAGATTCATGCATACCTTCTCAGAATCAAAATGCGAGCTTTTTAGAGAAGTCTGAGACTATCTGTAATTTCATAATTACGACTGACTGATTTTAACTTAAAAAAGTTTTACTAAATGAATTTAGTTTCGCTAGAAACTACTTAGCTTTAAAGTTCTTGTATCGCGGCGGTTCGCGTACTCAAACACATATTATCGATATGGCAGCAACCCACCTTCGAGCGACTTTTAGGCAAAATTGAATTTTTGGTTTTTTATGCACAAAGCGTTTTCCTCTATAACTTTGTCATTTGGAAAGCCCCGCTATTGGCTTTCCTACCATCACTTTGTCGGGACCACTCAATGCGCTCGACCAAATTGCGAGCCGCTGAGTTAATCCAAACTCTTTCTATGCGAGAAACCGGCCTTGTGCATGTGCATTGATTTTTATCAATTTTTTGCTTATCGGCACTACGCCGACTTTGTCAAAATCGTCTATTTTGCCTTTTAGATGCAATGCATCGCTAAAATTTTATGCTCATACTTTAGAACGGGGCATTCAATGACCGTACCTCAAAGGTCAATGTCCTTGGTGGAGGAATAAAAATGAAAAATATCTCAAAGTATATTTTCGTGGTACTTTTTAAACTGGCTTCGTGGTACTTTTGAAAAACTAATCTTTAAGTCCAACTTTAGCGTACTTTTGAAAAATCAATTGTTATGCCAAATTTCGACGCAGTTTTGAAAAATTAATCTGCAAGTGAAATTTCGGCGTACTTTTGATAAATCGATTTTCAAGCCAAATTTCAACGCAGTTTTGAAAAATTAATCTGCAAGTGAAATTTTGGCGTACTTTTGGTAAATCGATTTTCGAGCCAAATTTCGACGCACTTTTAAGAATATTATTTTTCAAAGTCCAACTTTGTTGCACCTCTGAAAAAAGTATATTATTCAAAAATCCTTGCCATTATATACTTTCGCTCTCATGTCCTGAACCAAAAACATATCTTCCTAAGTGAAAATTCGGTGTTTCTTCGAATTTTCACCTTGTCATTTCTAACGCCTTCTAGAACCCAAAACGGTTGGTCTGAGCCTCTGCAGACTCTTAAAAATGTCTTTAAATTCAATTTTTGCCTAAGTCGAATTTTGATTCTGCCTTCAACTTAGGATGATTTTGGAGAGTTTTACAACAATAACACTAAAGTGTCGGCAATTTAGGGCAAAAAATTTCAAATTTTATGCTTCAAAACATGAGAAACTTCTTAATCTTGGGTCCTACGCCACAACACTACTCTAGCTAATTTGCATAGAATTAAATTTGCTAAAACTCCCTTTTTTTATTTTTTGAATTTCTACAAAAATTAGGGAATTAGAGGGGGCGAAATTGAAAACTTTTCGTTTTTCGGTAAAATTACGCCATTTGGTCGCCGTAATTTAATCGGTAATTAATTTAAATTGATCTCATATACGATGTTCACTTAAAATCATGTATCAACTAGACGCTCTATTAATCTCAACCCTTCAAAACAAAGGTTTCTGGGAAAAATTATTTGTTTAAGATGAAATGGTTGAAGATGCATATAAAAAAATAAATACAATGGTTTATTAAACATTTTTGGGAAAGATGAGAACGGTGTTTTTAAAGTTACCAAACACAAAAAAATATTACAGAGAATTTTTATTTTTTTTTAAATAAAGAAAAAAAATAACCAAGAAATCGTAATTAATTACTAACAAAATGAAATATTATTATCTGTAACATTATTAGTCATTTATATTTTCTTAGATTTAATAAATATGGCTGTGCTAATAAAACATTGTTCATGTTATTTTTAATAAAGAATTTTTATGAAACCTACATTCTCATATTCCATGCATTTTTAAATATCGCGTTGTAACCTCTTTTACGACGTTGCCACGTCTAATAAACTACGATATAAAAAAAAGATTTTTAATATTTATTCGCTAATTACTACTATCACATGCTTTGAAGCTGTACTTACTATTAAGTGTCTAAAATGTTTTGTATATTATTTTCTCTCGTTTTCTCTTCTTTAATTGAAATCTGAACGGTACTTTTTGTAAAATATGATAAAACCTGTAATTTCTCATAGGGATCAATATTTATTCGCTAATAATTACTACTATCACAGGCTTTGAAGCTGTACTTTTGAGTGATTAAAATGTTTTGTATAATATTTTCTCTTGCTTTCTCCTTTTTAATTGAAATCTGAACGGTACTTTTTATAAAATATGATAAAACCTGTGATTTCTCATAAGGATCAATGTTAAAAGGATAAAATTTTAAATGTCAATATTACTTCCACATCCAGTGGAAGTATAGTAACGACAAAAATTTTTTTATTGTTCAAATAGGCTTAGAATGTCATGAAACGTCGAGATTTTAAGTTTGAGCAAAAAAAATTCTGTCGGTCTGTCTGTAACTTTTTTTTGTGCGCACGATTACTCTGGAACCGTTTAATATATTGACTTGAAATTTGGTACACGTATGTATTTTAACGAGATCTGAAACTAGATCATATTTTCATCTTATTCCGTTGAAGGGTTGGGGGGTAAATTGGGATAAATGGTAAATAGGTAAATCAAGCAGGTAAGAGTCCATAAAATTGGTATTTAGTATATATAAAAGAAGTTAAGGTCTCAAAAAATTTTTTGGCATTAGCCACCCCCATTACTACCCCATTATTAAACGGGGTGAAAAAAATAAAATTGTAATTTAGCGTGTATACAAGAACCCAAGGCCTCAATTTTTTTTTTAATTAATCCATCCCCACCCCCACCCTCTAACAACCCCCACCTCCGATGTGGCATATCGTTTTATAGGTTTTGGGGGTAGGCGTTTCAAATATCATGTTATTAAAGTTACTTCGAGTAGTATGGATGCGCAGTAGGTTTCCCCGAGTATTAGGGATGCGCAGTGGCTTTCCTCGAGTACCATCGATGCGCAGTAGGTTACCTCTAGTAGTATGGATGCGCAGTGGCTTTTCTAGAGTACTATATACGCGCAGTGGGTTACGTCAAGTAGTATGGATGCGCAGTGGCTTTCCTTGAGTACCATTGATGTGCAGTAGGTTACCACGAGTGTATAGGTTACCTCAAGTGGTATGGATGTGCAGTGGGTTTCCTCGAGTAAAATGGATGCGCAGTGGGTTTCATCAAGAAGTATGAATGCGTAGTGGCTTTCCTCTAGTAAATTGTATATACAGTGGGTTACCTCGAGAAGTATGGATACGTAGTAGGTTTCATTATAGAAAATGCTTGAAGTAGAGGCTTTACTTCTATCGTATAGCTCACGGCACAAAATGATTTTTTATATCTTTGTCATGCTATTTTCTGCGTATTACTTCCACATCCAGTTGAAGTATACTAACGCAAGAAACATTTTTGAGAATTTTCATTGTACAAATAGGCTTAGAATGTCATGAAACGTCAATATTTTAAGTTTAAGTTTGAATAAAATAAATTTGTCGGTCTGTCTGTTAGTCTTGTATATTTCTGGTGCTCACGATTACTCTGGAACTGTTTAAGATATTGACTTAAAATATGGCACACGTATGTATTTTAACGAGATCTGGAACTAGATTATATATTGAACTTATTTCATTGCAGATTTGAAGGGTAAATTGAGGTAAATGGTGGTAAATAGGTAGGTAAATCAAGCAATTAAGAGTGCATGAAATTGGTATTTAGTAAATATAAGAGGAGCTAAGGTCTCAAAAACATTTTTGGCAATAGCCACCTCTATTACCACCCCCACTCCATTATTAAAGGGGGTGAAAAAATATTGTGATTCAGTGTGTGTACAAGAATAAGTCATCAAGAATATTTTTCACTTCATTCACCCCCACCACCACCACCACCTACTACTGATGGGGCATACCATTTTATGGGTTTTTGGGGTACACGATTTCAAATATTATACAATTAAAGTTCAATAAACAATTATTTCCACTTAGTGGAGTGCAAATATAGTATTTTCATTGTAAGAGACTTAGATAGGAAGTCTGGATGTGGAAGTAGTGATTCCCTAGGAAGCGGTTTTTTTTACCGGTTCTCTGTATCTCTTCAAAAATTTAATTGGATCATTATCTTACCATAATCTACTAACATGCCGAATTTTATTAAATTCTGAACATTAATTCTAAGACCGACAGTACTACCTTAAACGAAATGCATAAGATAATAATTTTACAGATGGTTGGTTACGGAGATAAAATGCGATCACAGGAATGCGATCACAGATGCTCGCCTATTTCAAGAAAAAATTTCCTGATTTGCCGCGTATATCCCAAGGTACAATTAGGAAAATTGAAACGCAGTTTCGCGAAAATGGACATGTACGGCAGATAAAAAAAGAAGCTTCCAATGTAATGAGTAACGATACCAAATTAGATATACTGCTTGAGTTTGAAGAAAATCCACATAGTTCAAGTCGACTAGCAGCTTCAGCATTTAATGATTCCAATTATTCGCATATTAAAAGAAAAGAAAATTCTTCCATATAAACTGACTCCAACTCAGGAGCTTAGTGAAGACGACTTTGATAGAAGAACTTATTTTTGTGAACAAGTGATGCAAAGGTTAGAAAACAATGTTATCCAAGTAGATAATGTTTTGTTTTCGGATGAGTCCACTTTTACTCTTCATGACCATGTTAATCGTCAAAATTGTTGCTACTGAGCTAATGAAAATCCTCACTGAATGAGAGGATTACATACGCAAAATCCTGAAAAGATTAACGTTTGGGCGGGGATAATTGGAAACCCTGTCAATGGTCCCTTTTTCATTAATGGCAATTTGAATGGAGGTAATTATTTACCTCTGCTCCAAAATAATGTGCCAACTTTGGCAAACTTATATCCTGCTCAAGCAAACCCATAAGTTCCAGCGGATATAACATGGTTCCAGCAGGATGGAGCACCACCACATTACCGAATCGATTCCGGCAATACCTCGACATAATATTTCCAAACCGGCAGATAAGGAGACGAGGATCGCTAAAATGGCCAGCCCGTTCTCCTGCTCTTACACCCTTAGATTTATTTCTATGGGGATATGTAAAAAGTATGGTATATAAAACTAAGCCACGCGATATAGCTGACTTAAGAAGAAGAATAACGGATGTGGTTAGGTCGGTCACGCCTCAGATGTTGACATTTTTGTTTACGATTAGGATGCTGCCAAGACGTTCAAGGAACTCATTTTGAACATTTACTACATTGAAGTTAAGTTTTTTTTAGCTGGCAGTAGTGAATTACGTTAAGCACATGAATTAATTTTTTTACCGTTAATTTTTGCAATAAATATTAAAACCATAGCATTTTTGAATAGAGACTCAAAAGACCTTTAAAACGAGTTATCATAAGCGGGGTTGTAACTGCCACTCGAAGGGGGCTGAATTTAGGGACGAAATTTTTACGTTGCAGGATGTCATTTCAGAATCCAAAATCGACGTGTCTCGTGATTTTTTATAAATATGCACAATAATTGAGATACTGAATTTATTCCATTTGGCTTTTCCACACTGTATGGGCCCTTTTTTATGTTCAGTGAATACTCTGGCGTAGCGTAAGTGATTTCTGTAAAATTTTAATGAAGCATTCTTTAAATTCCTGCTCCATTACTAAGATTCCGGATTTACACACGACACCAATGTGCACACGGCCCGCAAACCTACCCATCTCCCGTCTAGAGGTATGGATTTGCACACGACACTAAACTATACGCAGTTCTACGTCACCAGTAAGCGAGGATTCTCGGATATAAAAGCCGGCCACAAATCAACATAATTCAGAGAATGGATAATTCTGCCAATCTGTCTACAGCGTGCTGAGCTGGACATATTGCAGTTTTGTGCATCTCCCGACGCAAACACGACGGAACGAATGCAATCTGACCCTGGGAATCCTACAGCGTGTTGACCTGGGATCCCCTCGAGTCGTTACACACATTACCTGCTTGGAAAAGTAAATAAATTGTTTATATCTTTATTGGGCTGTCTTATTAACTAATCTGGACCCTGATTAATCTCCGAACCAGCTACCCGACAACAAACCGTTACATATTTTGGCACCCTAGCAGATTTCAAGAAACCGTTACAAAATCTGCAGCGGTATTCTCTCTCTCTGAATTAAAAAAATAAACATTAATTTAGAAGCGTTTTTACCTCTTGGAAAAAATTCGTAAAATCGACCGTTTTTGAGAAAAAAAAACCTAAATCACATCTGTCTGAAAACAGCAGCAAAAAGATATTTACAAAATTATAAGAAGATAATAAATAAGATAGTTTCTTTAGATGCCTTTTCATTAGAGATCGAGATGTGCCAAATTTCGTCTTTTTCCAGTTACGTTATTTTCAGATAGAAATTAAAAACCATTTTTTGCAGGGAGCATAGCTGGACACGAAAGACTTATTTTGAAAAAAAAGAAATATGTGAATACCCTACCTTCATTTTCGATAAGGAACTGGTAGTTAAATTTTTTGCACGTTATTACGGGACACCCTGTATAATCGAAGTATAGAAATAAAAAAACGTTTAAAATTATAAATAGGTACATACAAAATTTAACTTAAATAAAGATTAGTAGTTTTTTGTAGCTTTTTATGAGAGAAAAGTGAGGTCATATTTGCGTTCAGGATGCAAAAAAATAGCCGAACAGCATACCCAGCACGATCAATTTGAAAATATACATATTCTTAAATTGTAGTGTATTTGATCAAACTATAGCTGCCATATTGCTTTCTAGTGGAAGATAGACACCGTATTCGTCTCGGTATTCGTATTCGCCAGATATATTTCAATCGGAGATCATACTCCAAACGTATGTTTTGCGCCATATGATTGTAATTATTTTTTTTTAAATGGCGGTTATTATTGTTCCTAAGGAAAAATGTTGACACGTCCTACACGTCGAAAATGAATCTCTTTGGTGTAAGGACCAACCGTGCCAAATGGCACATTGTGGACCTAACGTAACCGAAACCGTAATCGAAAACCGGAATAAGAGTTTCTGGTAAACCGAAACCGAATACCGGAATGAGAGGTCGGGTAAACCGAAACCGAAAACCGAACTGGTTGTTTTTCAGCGGCATTTCAAAAAATCACGAAAACAATAGCAACAAAGCGTAATGATAAAATAAAACTTAGTACTGGTACAACAAAAAAATTACAAGATCTTAGAAATCTTAACTATTTAAAGAAACAACTCAACTGTGAATACTTAAATGAAAAATATAAACACTCAAAAAAAGAATTAGAGCATTGTATTAGAGCAGAAAAACAAAATTATTATAAAAACAAAATAAACAACTCCCATAACCAATCCCGAACACTTTGGAAAATTATTAAAGAAAACACCAATCCAACCGAAAATGCTAAAATTGCTACGTCTCTGCATATCGATGACATAACTATCACTGATAGTTCTGAAATAGCCGAAAAATTTGGGGATCACTTCTCCACTGTCATAGAGGACAAACTGTTAAAACACTTTAATGGCGAGCTGCCCAAAAACTGTACTTTTACTAAAAATGTAGTAACTAGTTTCTTCTGTACACCCGTTTCAGAACACGATGTTCAAAAAGTAATTGCCTCGCTACGTAACAAAAAGTCGACCGGATTTGACGAGGTGTCGGTTGAACTTGTCAAAAAATGTAGTTGTGAACTCTCAGGCCCACTGGCATATATCATAAACAAGTCCATTCAACTCGGACAATTTCCAAAACCATTAAAACTAGTATATTTGATACCTATACCAAAATCTGGCGATCCTCATGATATTGAGAATTACCGTTCTATTGCTATATTAAGCATATTCTCAAAAATAATTGAAACGGTAATTGCAGAGAAAATAAAGGATTATCTTAACACATTTCACATACTTACCAGCTGGTCAACATGGGTTTAGGAAAAATCTCTCTACAGAAACAGCCACCTTAGAATTCGTTCAGTATATCCATGATAAACTTGATGGTAACGAAAGTACCATCGGAATTTTCTTCGATCTTTCTCGTGCCTTCGACACGTTGAACATCGATTTGTATCGGAAAAATTAGAAAGCTTAGGAATTAGAGGAAATGCCAACTCCTTATTAATGTCCTATCTCAGTAATAGGAGGTTCATTGTGAAACATGACAACATGAAATCAAAAGAACACATCACTAACATAGGCACACCGCAAGGCAGTGTCCTTGGACCGCTCATTTTTTTTAATGTATGTTAACGATCTCCCCGAACACATCACTGGAGGAAAAACTATCATGTATGCAGATGATACCTCAATAATTACATCAGGTAAAAATACAGAAGAAGTACAGTATAAAGTAATCACCATCATAAAACAGTTTAGTGACTGGTGCGCTAAAAATCAGTTAATGATTAATATACATAAAACAATTATTATAAAATTTTATAACAGAATAGACAAGCATACAGCTTTTCACCCAGTTATTCAAAATAATACTATAACCCCTGTAAATTCTACAAAATTTTTGGGAACAGTAGTCGACAGCCAAATGAACTGGGTCCTACATATTGACTTTGTATCCAAAAAATTAAATAAAGCATATTATTTGATAAAAAACCTGAAAAACAAACTTGACGTAGATTCATTGATGTCAGTTTATTATGCACACTTTTTTTCAGCAATCAGCTGCAATATTATTGTCTGGGGCCTGTCCGGTGACATAAACAGAATCTTTGTGCTGCAGAAACGTGTAATTAGAATGATGTTCAATCTTGACATCTATACTTCTTGTAGACCTACATTTCGTGATAGGAAAATTCTAACAGTCACCAGTATATACTTACTTAAAATTTTGACATACATTCATGGAAAAAGGACTTTACTAACTAAACACTCTGATATCCATACCATCAACACCAGAGGGAAAAACAATATCTATCAAAATAAACACTACTATTCAAAATATGAGAAATCACCACTATAATCTGGCACCCGATTATATAACCTGTTATCCACAGACCTACAATGCTTACCGATCTCCACTTTTAAAAGAACTTTAAAAGAATATCTAAGTTCAAATTGCTTCTATACCATTGACAAGTTCATCCAGACAATTAATTAGCCTATATATCACATAAATTCTCCCTTTATCATATATGTATATTGTATATTGAATGTTTGAAATTGTAAAACAATTTGTTAGTTTAATTACGATGTTTGTCTTATACTTTTACACTTGTAGTTTTTTTGACTTGTCTTATCTATTGTACTCAATAGCACAAAAGATGAATAAAATTTTGAATTTGAATTTGAATTTTGAAAAATTTGAACTGAGCTATTCTAGTAAAGCGAAACCAAAACCCAAATTGAAATTAAAATTCTCAGGAAACCGAAACCTAAAGTATGATAAGTTGCGTATATGAATTTGCCCACAATTGAATTGTGAATAAAGTACAAAAAATACGGCTGAAATCAAAGATTCAAATCTTTAAACCGTGTAACATTATTTCTTCGCTGTTCAATAAATTTTTAATTTTCATTAAGTGTTTGAGATTCTTACTGCACTTTATGTTATTTAAAGAAAAAATGTTACTACCCCAGTAGCTCAGAGACTCGGCAGACGAGTCATGGGCAACAAAACACTTTACAAATAGTTTTACCGTTTTACGTTGTGGTAGATAGAAATTAATAAATGTTTTAATAATTTTTCTTAAAGAGATGTTAATTTGACTTATTTAAAGATAATTTTCCTAGAAAAGCGGGGCGCCAATCTTTCTATATTTGTAATTTACACTAAAATTGAAGTTTGATTACAAGAAAGATAAACTAATCAAAATTTAAAGAAAGTACTAGTTGTAAGAAAAAAAGTGTAAATTAATAATTCAAATTTCGCACAAGTAAAAATTAAATTAGTACCTTTAAATATTACTAAAAGATGTTCAACTTTCTATTAAAGATTAAATAATTAATTCAATAGATCATGTCTAAATACTTTGTTTGTATAGTTTGGTTTGTATCAAAATACCTGAAATAAGTGGACAATGTAATTATAAAATTGATTTTATTATAAATCAATCAAACTAGGTGTGTTTTTATTAGAAAACGACTAAACTGAGGCCTTAATATTAAACGAAGTTATGTACAAAGAAGAAATCGAATGGACAATAATATGTTATATAGATATTACTTAAAATATTGTCTAAAACATGAACTGACAATATGGTGTTTAAAGGTCAAAATTTATTATATAAATATACCTAAGCGTTTCGTAGAAATTGTGATCACAAAGTCTTTACAGAACTTTTTATATATTTGATTTTAATCAGACGTTACGCCGATAATTTATACCTTAATAAAAATAGAAAATATTAACTGTTCGTTGAAACATGTTAAGAATAAAATTGAAAATGGAAATAGTTTTTTTAAAAAAAATATTTGCAACATGATACTTTAAAGAACTCTAAAAAAATGTTAAAGCATAAAAATATGAGGTATTTACAAAAAAACATTAGATAAAAATTTTATTTGCGACACTTATCTGGAATTTTCTGTGAATGAAGGTAGTGACTCCAAGTAAGGGATGATGATGGTGAAATACAATCCACAGTGACGTAATCGTTGATTTATAGATGAGCCCGAGATTAAGTTAAGAAGTTCCCAGTACCATATTCGACGCTTCCAGAAATTCCATAAGGACAAATCCCAACTATCCTACCATATTATCGTCGTGTCCACCGTAAAAAGTTGTTCTAGACTAATAGATACATTTTTATCTTCAAATTACGTAGAAGAGAAGAAAGATAACCCCATGAGATGGTTAAAAAAAAAATTAATGTTTCCAACCCAAAATTTAATATGACGTTAAAAAGATTGTGCATCCCAAAATTGATAAAACTTGCTTCCAAATTTAGAAGATTTGCATTTTTATAATAAAAACTTACATCCAAAACTAAAAATTTGTATCCAATACTAAAAATTTGCATCCAATACTAAAACCCTGGAAAGAAATGAAGTGTAAGCGTGATTTGCTGTAAAATGGCCGCTGCCAAATCTAAGTTACAAAAAAAAAAATATTTCTTTATAAATTACTTACGGATTAAACCGGTGAAAATAATTAGGCCTGCTTTATGTTCAAGAAGAGGGACTATCAACCCTTTAGATGTTGAAGTCTTTAAAGAGAAATTTAATGAAAATACATCACTTTTCAAAAGTTTAGCGAGCAATAGAAATTCTAAACTTCAAGTAACGGAAAACTAATCGTTCTCTTTACCCTCTCCACTCTTAAAGTTAAGTTAGAACATCCAGCTATCTTGAGTACAGTTTAGACGTAACTCTGGTTGCATACCGTTGTGTTTGTTTAAGATGTAAATTTAAGAAATATATTTAAATCTACCGCGGACATTCACGCTTGAGTAAAAATATTTTATAATTTATGAGGCGGCAATATGCCTGCTACAACCGTCATGTAGAAATACCAGATTGTATGGCGAAAACCATATCTAAATCGATTCGTCCATTATAAAGATTATAGAAGGTAAAATTCAAGTAAAAACCAGAAACCGAAACCGAACCGAAAGCGTAACCAAAAACCGCACCGTAATTAATTTTTTCTAACCGAAACCGAATTGTCACTACACCGAAAACCGAGGCACTAATTTTGCCGCTGACCTGTAAACTGAAAATGTAAACGAAACCCGAAAATGGTGTACGTTAGGTAACCGTAACCGAAAGCGAACCGAAATAAATTTCGGTTTCGGTGCCTCTGTGGACTTGAAGTGCAGTATAATTTTAAACAGTCATTGCAATGTCCATAAAATTTACTATCATTTTATATATTCATATTTAAACACATATAATTTAATACACAAATGTATTCTAATATACATATGACGAGACTAAATTGAATGTGAGACACTGAGAGTGTATTGTTCTAAACGAGGCACTAATTTTGTGCTGAACTTTATTGTGCGATGTAACACTGCAAAACATTAAATTTCTTGTTGCATAAACAGAATACCCATTAAGATGAAGCGATAGCCGCGCAGGAAACAAGGATTAGATAAATTGTATACACATTTAAATATATCGCATTATAATGTGAAATTTAATAGACGCTAAACTGCAAAGTGAAACGTGCATTCCTTTATTTGTTCATCAGTGCAGCTACATGTTACAGGATAAAATATGAAAACTAATGAAAATTAACAAGCCAAATAATCCCAACCGTCATTATGGGCATTAATAATAACTATGCAGGGTGGACCATTAATAATAGGCCATAGTTTAAAGGTAGATTCTTTGGACCAAAATATGAGGATATAGCCAAATATGCTTCAGTAAATTGTTGCTGTGGAAAAATATACAGGGTGTCAAAATCGTAATTTTTTTTCTTTTTTTTTGCAATATCTCAACTATCTCTTGACCGATCTTCTCCCAAATTGGTAAGAAAACATTTTTTAAGCTAAGAAACAATAATTTATGTATTACATTACGATAGCCCGTGGAGTGCGCCTCATGAGCTGTACCTGATGATGAATATTTTTTCTCTTTTCTTTTACGAAACGTAGTGGCACTTTTGACTAGAAAATGTTATGCAGGAGTCATTTCTACGTAAAAAAAGGTACACTTGACAGAACTTGATAATTCTAACCGTATTCAAGAAAACTGCCGCAGAGATCTCAAAAAGTCTTTGAAAACAAACCCAATTTGAATAGGAAAAATTGTATTTATTGAAAAGTGTGCTTTAATAATAATAACAATAATAATAATAATAATAATATTTATTGGTCCAGTAGATCAAATTATAAATGATATAGGACAAGTCAAACTTAACATAATCATAAGATACATAGAGAGAGAAAAACAGGTAAATACATACATATACCGGGTGACACAGGAGATATGTAACACCCCGTAGCATGTTTATTTAAAAAGATATTATTTTGAAATTTGGTAAACCTATATAATGTGTGATTGTTCTTGTTTCAGTACAAACAAGAAATTTTTTCCACTTTCGGTTTCACCGGAAGTGACATCTACTTTGTTATTTTAAATTGCACCCTGTATATATTTTTTTCCTATCTTGTTCTCCTTAACTATGTATAGCAAGATGGCATTCATTTTTAAAATGGCTACTGAAAACCATTTTATTGCATTAAGTCAAGTTGGCTATGGTATGAAATGTAGCGGTAATTAATGCTTAATGTGCTGCAATATCAAAAGAAACATTATACACAATTTTGTGTTTCATATTTGTTTTGTTCTAATCAGTAGCCGAAGAGACTTTGTACAATTTTTATATTAAAGAAAAATCTCTAGACTAAATCCACGAAATCACAAAAACTAAGATATAAACACTAATTTTAAATTTTATCCATTTGTAAAATATTTATTCATATTTCACTTTTACCAATTAGATGGCCCCCGAGGTGTCCGGATTTTACGCCACTTGATTTTTTCATATGGGGCCATCTCAAGGAAATGCTTTATAAAACTCCACTGCAAAATAAGGAAGACTTAAAAATGAGAGTTAGGTTAGCGATAAATTAGTTTACTGAATTGCAGTTAGAAAATGTGCTTAGAGGTACTGGTTACAAGAATTCGACGCTGCAAGGAAAATAATGGCCAGCATTTTGAGATTCCTCGAAAACAATTTTATTTAAAAGCAAGCAAAATCAGACATAACAATGAATTGTATTGAGTAAAAGTGAAAGATGAATAAATATTTTACAAATGGGTGAAATTTAAAATTAGTGTTTATATCTTAGTTTTTATGATTTTGGGGATTTAGTCTAGAGATTTTTATTTAATATAAAAATTCTACAAAGTCTTTTCGGCTACTGATTAGAACAAAACAAATATGAAACACAAAATTGTGTAGGGGAGACCGGTGTCAATTGTAACAAAATTTTTTTATACATTTCTGCTGAGCCAACCCTTCTTAATTTTTGATTGGACATTTTTTGAAAGAATTGTGTAATATTTTCACATACTAATCCCAATTTTATAATTGGCCTGTCAATGATCGTCTTATAGTATAACCCATAAATTTTATGACATGTCAGCTGTTACTACTGACACCTATCTGGTGTCAGTTGTAACAGGACGAGTGTCAGTTGTTACAGATAATACTAAACAAAAATAAACGAATTCAGAACTAACGTAACTGTATTATAAAACACATAAAATTAAGCAAGTTAGAAAAAAATTGCACAAAACTCAAAACATTAATCTGAAAAACAATTAATGCATACAAAATAAGAATCGTCATCAGTGTAACTGACATGCGCCCACTGTTTACAGGACCTACACTGGATCCAGTCATGGTGGCTGTCGATATATAGGCCTTAACACACTAAACAGATAGTCTCTTCGCCTTCCTCGTCCTCTTCAAATGAGACGCTCTTATTAACAATTTTCTTCTTCTTAGCCCTGTTAGGTTTGACTAAAGAGACAGTCTCCCAGTCTTCCTCATCCGCTTCAAATGAGACGCTCTCATTAACAATTTTCTTTTTTCTTTTTCTTAGCCCTCTTAGGTTTGACTAAAGAGAAAGTCTCCCCGTGTTCCTCATCCTCTTCAAATGAGACGCTCTTATTAACAATTTTATTTTTCTTAGTCCTCTTAGGTTTGACTAAAGTGACAGTCTCCCCGTCTTCCTCATCCTCTTGAAATGAGACGCTCTCATTAACAATTTTCTTTTTCTTAACTCTCCTAGGTGTGGCTATATCACTGAGTTTCAGAGGCACTTTTTTTTTGTAATTATCTCCTTCCATCAACAATTGTTTCCCAGGAGTATCAGTATATATTGCTGTTTTTCCTTTGGCTCTTTTCCCCCTCGTGGGTTTCTGAACATCGCCTTTGGGAAAAGGCCTTATTGCATCTGGTGATGTATGAAAAATTTCTTTTTTGACTACAGATGTAGTCGGTGTAGTCAGTCCTTTCGTCGATGTGCTTGGTTCTGTTGCTGGGTCGTGATCGTTTATAAATTCCAGTTCTATTTAGTTTTTACCAGTCTCTGCAGTTGGGGTGTGTAGGTCCCTTTGTGGTGCATCGCCATCTTCCTGACTGAAGGGCCTATCGGCTACACTTGCTGGTGCAAAGTCAGTATCATTGAATATTTCCCGGTTAAAGGGGAAAACTCCCGTACAACTAAATCCAGATTGAATATTTCGGGGTATAGAAGCTGCAATGAGGGTCTGCTTGGCTATGGACGGTAAATCGTAAATGGTAAGATGCTTTCCAGGGTGGTTTCTCATCCACTGATCAGCATAGGTGGTCAAGGACTTCTTAAATGGGCCGTAAATTCCTTTGTCCAAAGGCTAAAGCCTATGCGATGTATGAGGGAGAAAAGTTAAGAGAGTTATGTAATTAGCCTTGCAAAATTCTCTTGCTTCTTGCATCCATCCCGATTTGTTTCCAGCGCGTATGCATCCAACTGGGCCATCTCTCATAAAGTGGTCCTGGAATTTCAACCGAGGAAAAACGAACATGGGTGGTATTGTGTTGCCAACAGCGTTTATAGCCAGACACATGGTCACTAGAATTCCCCTTTCCTGCGATGTGATTGATCCTACCTGTTTTGTACCTTTTTTGGCAATAACTTTGTTTGGCTTCTGCACAGTTGTTCTTTTCGTTTCGTCAGCATTATAAATATTTTGTGGCTCAGAGTGACATCGGTCCATTAGTGCAGATAAGTTCTCGAAAAATTTGTTTACATTTACTCGGTTGAAATTCATGGCCCTATTAAGACTTGTAGCTTGTGGTGTCCGCAGCGACAGTTCTGAATTCCGCCTTAAAAATGCTGCAAGCCAATCTGCACTAGCCGGTTCGGTTTCGTTCCATTTTTCTGGGAATTTCAACTTATTTCGGCTGACAAACTGAAAAGCTAGTTTTCGCAGCACTTTCATGCTTAATCCAAAATACTGAAGTTCTGCAGTACTGCACAAGCTGTTTTTCATTTTCGTCATTAAATACTCGGTTGTGAGGTTTATAGCCTGTGTTTATTTGTATTATTTTGACGCAAGGCATTTACCAAACGGTTTAAGGTAACACGGCACATTCCGTAGTCCTTTGCGGCTCTGACTGATAACTTGGTATCGATGACTTTTTTGCCGCTTCCTCGTAGATTGTTCGAGGGATTATTCTCCTTTTAGTTTTCCTCGATCTTGGTTTTACCAATTTTTACGCAGTTACTAAAATAAATAAAGTACTATATTATGTATTACGTTTTTCGAAATGTAGGTGTCAATTGTAACATGTTACAATTGACACCATGTTGACATTTCTGATTTACCAATGCCTGCACGATACGTGCTTTATAACCTACAAAAGTTGGCGCATGCAATAGACAACTAAGACAGCATGTATTAGTAGGCTTTAATCAGATTTAGAATAAATATAATTATCTAGGTTGTATACCGAAAAATATTTGTGAGTAGAAACTTACAATTTACTGCAATAAACACAAATCTTCTAATTACACCAACGCTAAATGCGTCACGTCAACAAGTGTGCGGTCGGTTAAAGAAATATGTATTATCTTTGACTTGATGAAGGCGGTTCGCCACTTTCTCCAAAGATGGCTCCAAAATCGACCCTGTTACTTTCGACACCTGTTACAATTGACACCGGTCTCCCCTACCAGGGTTCTTTTGATATCGCAGCACATTAAGCATTAATTACCGCCACATTTCATTCCATAGCCAACTTGACTTAGTGTAATAAAATGGTTTTCAGCAGCCATTTTAAAAACGAATGTCATCTTGGTATACATAGTTGAAAAGATAAATTTAGGTAGAATCAGATAGGAAAAAATATATATAGGGTGCCATTTACAATAACGAAGTAGATGTCACTTCCGGTGAAACCGGAAGTGGAAAAAATTTCTTGTTTGTACCTAAAAATGGACAATCACTCCTTATATAAGTCTACCAACTTTCAAAATAATATCTTTTTAAATAAATATGCTACGGGGTGTTACATATCTCCTGTGTCACCCGGTATACATAAATACATGAATACAAATACGCCAACATACATATATATATATATTAGTAACGGTGGCAGTGGCAACAATAGCAACAAGCAACGGCAAAACTATTGTCCGAATACACGTGGTATATATATGGTGTGTCAATAAAGTGAAAGAATAATATGTTTAAAGGTATTCATGGGCTTGTTTCATATATTCACAAGTGCTATAGAATGCTCCACTTATCAATAGGTTTTTTAATTTATTTTTTAACTTACTTTTTGCGTTCCTAATATCTGCTGACAAGTTATTGTAGAATGTGGTGCAATTATAAGTGGGTGATTTTTTTATAGGTTGATGTTTTGTGGTGTGGGATACGTAATAAATGATCATGTCTAGTATCATGGTCATGTGTGGATGAATTGGGTGTAAATAGGCGTTTATTTTGTTTGACAAAAAGAACACATTTAAAAATGTGTGATACAGGGTACGGTGAGAATTTTATGGTCTGTAAACACTTGTCGGCAGCTTTCCCTGCCATCCAGGTTAAAAATTAGCCTAATTAACCGTTTTTGGAAAATGAACACCCTCTGGATTTCTCGAGCACAACCCCAACTAGTTATGTTTAGAGACATATGGGAGTACGCCATCGCATAGTAAATGCTTAGCAACCCTGACATATCGAGACAGTCTTTCATTTGTCTGATGGCATAATTGGCTGATTGCTTAATTTTGCACAGACACATTCGACATGAGCGAACCAGGTAAGTCTGTTGTCATATAAGTGCCTAAGAATTTTACCTTCTCGCTGAAGTTAATATGTGGAGCTAGATATGCGCTATTTGGCATGCCTTTCCTTATAAAGTAATTAATGGCTGTAATTTTAGAGACATTTAGTATAAGCCGATTGCGTTGGCACCAGGCGCTAAATTCATTCATGATATTACTCACTGTGGATTCCATTTCTTGTGGAGTATCAGCTACTACAGTGATAGTGGTGTCATCCGCAAATATTGTGACTAGTCCACTGGTGATAGGATCAGATAAGTCATTTATATACATTAGAAAGAGTAGTGGGCCCAGAACAGAGCCTTGGGGAACTCCCAATTTGTTATCGTGCTCTTTGGACCTGGATCCATTAACATATATGATCATATTTCGTCCCTTCATGTACTATTCTGTGCAAAAAAGAGGGTACATATACTATCTGCCTGTATAAGTCAGACTTCATTTCCATAACAACTATATTGTAATTGTTTAAATCGTAGATGTCAATGAATATTTACGAATGTCAGAAATAGGTCCTGTCATTGCTTGTCAATATGTATTATTTAAAAACACTATTTATATAGCTAAAAAAACCTTAAAATCACGCTCAAGAGTTGTACGCTTTTTTTTGCACAGAATAGTACGACTTGATCCAGTTCAGAATATTTCCTGGAAGTCCTATTTCTGACAGTTCACTGGTAAGAAATTCTGAGCATATTGTATCAAATGCCTTCGAGAGATCGAAAAGCAATGAAACGACTAGTTTACCATTATCCAAACTTTCAAAAATATAATTTAGCATTTGACATGTGGCTGTTTCGGTTCCATGTTGAGATGTACACAATATGTTGTTGGACTCGAGGTAGGTTGACAAGCGATTGCAAACAATTTTTTCTAATAATTTGGATAGTGTGTTTAACAACGATATTTGCCTGTAGTTTTCAATGTCATGTAAAGTGACATTGTATGTAATGGCAAAATTAGAGCAGTCTTAAATAGGTTTAGGAATTGCCCCTGAAAAATTGATTGAAACAAATGGTTGAATAATGGTATCAGATAAGGCAGACAGTTCATCGATCCCGGTTGTTTTTTTATTTAGTACTTGTATTAAGGTTTCTAAGACTTCCTGTTCCGTAACAGGGTGTGTGTTAAACGGATTTTGAAAGTTTTTTTTAACCACTTTCGTATACTTCAGTGATAGATTTTCCCCAAAATGATTGAGAATGCTGTCTGTGGCTGCACAAAAGAGGTGGTGTGCAAATGCGGTAGCGACTTCACTAGCATTTTCTATTTTTTGTGAATTATGATTAATACGTATGTCTTTTGGTGACGTCTTAGTTCTGTCATTTACGTACAATTTCATTAGTTTGATATTTTGACAGAACTAAGACGTTACCAAAGCACACTTTCCAATAAATAAAATTTTTCCTTTTCAAATTGGGTTTGTTTTCAAAGAATTTTTTAGATCTATGCAGCAGTCTTCTCGAAAACGGTTGGAATTATCAAGTTCTATCAAGTGTACCTTTTTTACGTAGAAATGACTCCTGCATGAGATTTTCTAGTGAAAAGTGACACTACGCTTCGTCAAAAAAAGAAAAAAAATATGCACCATCAGGTATAGCTCATGATTCGCCCTCCACAGGCTAGCGTGATGTAGCACATAAATTATTGTTTCTTGGCTTAAACAATTTTTCCTTACCAAATTGGGAGAAGATCGGTCAAGAGGAAAAAAAGAAAAGAATTACAATTTTGACACCCTGTATCTTTTTCCACAGCAACAATTTACTAAAGCATGTTTGGTTATATCCTCATATTTTGGTCCAAAGAATCTACCCTTAAACTATGGCCTATTATTAATGGTCCATCCATAAGTAATGGATAAATTCATTTTCTACATAATTTTCGATCTTTAACTAAAATCCTGAAATGCAATAAAAATCATTGTTCAAATAGGCTTAGAATGTCATGAAACGTCGAAATTTTAAGTTTGAACGAAAAAAAATTCTGTCTGTCGGTCTGTTACTTCTTTTGTGCGCACGGTTACGCTGAAACC
This sequence comes from Rutpela maculata, assembly GCA_936432065.2. Lineage (NCBI taxonomy): Eukaryota > Metazoa > Arthropoda > Insecta > Coleoptera > Cerambycidae > Rutpela > Rutpela maculata. The sequence continues at coordinate 43,988,310 of OW386290.2, read as the reverse complement.
ATTTAAGATATTGAGTTGAAATTTGGTACACGTATGTATTTCCGATCAAGGGCTGGGGGAATAAATTGTGGTAAATGTGGGTAAATAGGTAAATCATTCAACTAAGAGTCCATAAAATTGGTATTCAATATATATAAGAGAAGCTAAGACCTCAAAAAATTTTTAGCATTAGCCACCCCCATTACCATCGCACCCCATTATTAAAAGAACTAAAGGCCTCAATTTCTTTTTTTTTTACTTCATCCACCCTTACTACCACCTCCCTACCGCCACCCTCATCTCCACTACCGATGTGGCATATCGTTTTATGGGTTTTTGGGGTAGATGTTTTCAAATATTATATCAGGTTCCATAAAGTGTAGTGCAAATGTATAGTATAGTCAAAATTTTTTCGTCGTTTTTTCGAAAAAAATCCCATTCGTGAAAAAAGTATCACTTTACACACTTGTGCATTAAATAACTATTACTATACTTCACTCAACTACGTGAATGTGGAAGTAATTAAAAGAAATACCACAATTCAACTACTCTATGTTTAAGTTTTTTCATTCTATTTAATCCTGGATAGCACATAAACTATTTGAAATAAAATTACTGTTACAAAATAATTGGGAAATTATGTTTTATGCAAAACTGACAATGACATTGGAATATTTACTCTATTTGAAATATGTAACAAACACTTCTTGATCCGTCTAATGTTAAGAATTATGTATTTTATTTCTGCTTTAACATTTACTGAAAAATCACTCATTCCTTGTTATGCGTTTATAACTTCTTCTTCATTCAATATGTTGGAAAACAAGTTGTATAATCAAATTTCCCTTTTTATTACAAATAACTACCATGCACATCCACTTGAAACTAAATCCTAGATCTACTGTTAAACTTATCGGAGTTAAATTATGGAAAACGATATTAATTGGGTTTATTTTTCATATATATTCTTACCTAGTGACTTTATATTTAGGGATATTAAGATCTAAATAAACGAATATTCTCCGTTGTCTTCTCTAAATCGATTTTGACGTTATCTAAATATTACAAATTATTTCCTAAAGTTGAACTTTTATTGAGCCGACATTCTGCAAGAAAAATACAATTATATTTATCACTTGTATCAGGTATTATTGACCTTTCTGTAGGTTAACTGATCTGAAACGTATTAAATATAGAAGCTATTACCTACCCTTCTCTCTCGACTGACACGAATATGCTATTTAAATAAATTATGCTCGTTACAAAATTGGACCGGTGAATAATATATCTGTAGGGACTGTAACCTATTTATAGATGATCCCAATCTAAAATTATATTATGTAGGTGGTTTAGGTTTTCATAAGTAAAGTATTTTTTTATTACACTCGTATACTTTCACTTCACAATTTTAGGACGCCTGAATCATTGACTTGGATACTTTATAGAAAAAGAGATTATCACGCCTGGCTATTTATTATCTGATTTACCCAAATCTCCATTGTGATCAACATATGACACGGGTCTAACTTATTTGATATATAGTCGAAAAAACTAAAGGACCTCTCTCAAAATAGAACATTTTAGAGAATTTCTGCATATTTGACAAACAAATATTTTTACCCTTATCCAGACGCAGCTGACTTATGGAATTTTAGGTAAAATTTATATTTTAATACAAATTCATTTCAAATGTCTTCTACAAATATATTTATAATTTATGTAATATTTCTTCTTTTTACAAAAATCTGATGTGTATTAGTTTATTTGTTATGATTATTAAACCAAAACAGTTAGGTTTCCTCCTCCTTAATAGTATTACTGTTTTAGAAAGAAGAGTAAATGCATTAATTTCTCAAAACAGTACATATACAGAAAATTTGTCGTTACTCAGAATTATCAAGCATTTCTACGAGTAGAATGAGTTATTTATTTTGCTCATTTTGTTCACATATTTCTTCTATTAATTTCTTGCCGAGAAGGTCTCACAGATAGAAACTTAACAGTAAATAATAAAAAAATTATTAACATTTCCACTTTCTTTAACATATGTTCCTACCCTTTTACATCAGACTGTAAATTATTCACATTTTATTGGCCTTTCCTATGAACATCGTTGTTCCTCGGCTTGTAGTATTTAGAAGATCCTGGAGTAACAAATTATAGTGTTTTGTTGCGTTTATTTGGGCTCTTAACTAATGAACAGCCTTGCCTGGATTCTGTAACCCATCTACCTTACTCTCATTTAGTACATTAAATGAACCGAAACACAACGCTATGACTAATGTTCAGGAATTACCTATAACCACATATTGACGTTTAATATATTTTGGGGCAGAGCCACGTGTATAGTGTTTCTATAAATAGCGTCCCAAATAGGAAAAACGATTATTTTTAAAGAAGTCGAATAGATGCTTATATTTAACTAATATTTTCAATATTGATTTATTTCAATAACAATATTGATGTTAACTACAATTACATTTTAAGAAGTAAAACTTAGCAGTCTTGAATACAGCACTTGTATTAATCTAACGTCACATGCATTACCTATATTTAAATTGACTGAAGATGTCAAACCAATAATAGTACAACGTCTGACGTTACCATAACAAGTTCCACTTAACTATCAACGTTTTACGAAGCTCTGGATATCTAATAGTGAAAAATACATTCAACGTGACTTCAAGAATTCCTTAAAGTACAAAAATAAAACGGACTATACTCCTTTACTAACAAGAGAAGCGTAGAGCTTACGTTTAATTGTAATTCATTTTTCGTGTACTCATTCCCTCGTAGAGAGCCGTAGGTGTATTTTAAATTATAGTCCAGTAAATAAGCCGGAAATTGTGGAAAAGTGGTGGAACAGCACCGATTTGAAAAATTCCTCTTTTCATGTGTTCCTTACACCCCCAGGAACATGCATCAGCATTGACCCCTGCATTACCTCCGAAAACGAGAAAGTTAGGGGGGTTTGAAGTGCCTCAAAAAGTAACTGTCATAAAATTTTTTATAAAATTAATTATTTCGCCTCGGAGATGAGATCTAAGCAGTTTTTTTAGATCGCTGATCACGAATCCGAAGTCCAAATTGGTGAATTCCATATTCCAGTATGGAATTCGTGCCATTTTTTGATGAAAATTCCACTTTTTCGGGCTGAAATTTAAATATGAATATTGTGCTGCGGAAGTGTGCTCTAGGAGGTTTTTTGGGTCGCTGATCATGATTTTGAGGTCCAAATTCAAGAATTCCATATTCTGTAGTGGAATTTGTGCCAGCGACCCAAAAAACTTCCTAGAGCCCATTTCCGAGGCGAAATATTAATTTTATAATTTTTTTTATGATAGCTACTTTTTGGGGCACTTCAAACTTTCTCATTTTCGGAGATAATGCTGATGAAAGTTCCTAGGGGTCTAGAGAATACGTGAAAAAAGGAATTTTTCAAGTCGGTGCTGTTCCACCACTTATCCACATTTTACACTTTTTTCCGCCTTATTTACTGGATTATTAGTAATTTATATATGTAATGAAATTATTCATGCGATTTTGTTAATTTTGCATTTACATACTCCGTCAAAAAAATATTTACGTAATATACATACGCAGAATTTATTATTAAGTCGATTTGAAACACTAAATCTATTTTCTTAAATATTTTTGGGTTTATTTGATTTTATTAGCCGCATTAATTCTGTCTTGGAAGACATTGTAACTCTGATTTTAGCCCCAACTAATCCAAGTAATCCATTAAATGTACAACAAATACTAATGGTATTGATAATAAGACTTCACAAGTTTGAGTAATACCTACCGCAATGTAAGGCGCCTTGTGCTCTATATTCCTTATTCTTGACTCCGTACTTACAGTCCATTTATCAGCATCCCACAAAGTTTAAAATTTAGAGGAACACTTGCATGAAACTTTGACCTATAATATCTATTACCACTATGTAGCATAAATTAACAGTTTAGGAACAAGGATAGTGCAAGGTATTCAACCATGTTTGACAAATAAATTAAAAATCTTGTACTCTCATCATCACACGTAGACATAAGAATAAAATAAAGCCAAAAGCATATCAGGTAATAATAATTGGAGAATTTCGATTAGTTTTTAACAAAGCTCTTTGCAGCTGGGACAAATTCTGTAAATCTGAAAAATGGCTCAAGTTCCTAAGACATTACGGAACAGCATACTAATATTTACAAAACTCTCAATACTAGTAGTTTCTATTTCTATGACCAGTAAGAATGTAAATCACAAGTAGGTATTTGCATAAAAACTGTAGGGAATTAACTTACATTGAACTAGAATTAGATTTTAAAAGGAGTTGGCTAATTGACCTTAACCACTGCGACACTCTGTAGATCTGTTGTGTCTCTCCTGTTCTAATTTTTCTTAGTTCTCCTTATACAGCTTTGCCCTTTATATCCGACTCTACAACCTTGATGAAGGTCCATTGTTATTGCACGTAAACTGAAGTTTCTATTTTCTTTGGTCAGATTCTGCATGCTGTGTCTTCTGGCAGACCTTTTAACTCGTATGTCTATTAAGACGACAGTGTCCGGTTAGAAGACCTACCGTTATTCTAATGACCTCTGTATGTTGGCGTAGTAGGTCTCCTGTTTTGGCCCGTCGTCCTTCAATGAAATCTTTGGTCTGTCTCTGACACGGGAAACTCTTCTATCATTGCAGATTTATCTTGTATCCATTTATTAACGAATGCTCGTGTGCATCACTTAACCATACGCAAAAGGTATGGGTCTTACTGGGGCCTTAGACTCACCTTATCTGACCCGTTTATCAACCTTTTCATTTCCTTTATGCCCCGCTTATCCTGGTATCCACACCACGGTCACTTTATTCTGACTTAACTTCTTAGGTCCAAAAGAGCGTTCAAGTAGTCTCACACTAGTCTCGAATCGAGCTGCTTGGAACAGTTTACCTTTAGTGCTATCGCAAAAATGGCAATAGACTGGTTGAAAGTTCTTTGCCTTATTTATGTCCTTTGCGTATCATTGTTTACAGCCTCTTCAGTCTGAAATACTGTGGCGTATCTTCCTAGACAACGACGTATTTATTTTTGGCCTTCCAGTCTGCATTAGCTGGTATTTTAAATGACTTACGTCGAACACCAGGTTACTTAAATAAACGTGGGAATCACAAATAATATTCAGTGTAAACTATAAACCTCCATATAAAAATATCACCACGAGCTTCTAATTGTAGCAGACGCACCTGGGTTGCGGAGAGGTAGAGAGTTAGGTGGTTGTGCAGCCTTGGAACTTGTTTTGTTGCATATGCGAATATATGAATTATTTTGGTGTTCTACTTACTATCAGTAAGTCCGCCGAGCGTGTTCTATATGGGCGTTTATTTATAAAGGATGTGTGAGAAAGGTTATAAAATGCAAATTAATTGCGATGTCGTCCAACAAAAGCATATTAATGGTAACTATTACGCAGGGTATCCTAGGCCTTATTAAGGCGAATGAGCAGAGTGATGATGGACTATTACTTTTCTTTTAAATGTATTCAAGAAAATTAAAGTCTCAAGTCAAACATGACCGAATGCAGACGTCTCAGCAGCATATTTTTTATGTGCCATCACTTAAGCTAAATACAAAGTGTAAAAGATATAATTTTAAATTGCCAAGTGGGTAGCAGATGTTTGAAAAGTAATGCATATCTTGGTATGTGCGATTAGCGGTCGTGAGAGAAATATTAGTTTGTAATTAATTACGCACATAATCCAGAACTCTATGTATCTTTAGTGTAATGACTGTAATGTAATAAACCAAACCAAAAAAAAGAAAAAACGAAGTAATAACGTATCGTAAATAAGTGTTGTTGTTAATTTTTAACGTATTATTTGTATTTTATATTAATAATTAGAGAATATTCGTTTGCGTTATAAATGTTATAAATATTGAAAAACTCTACTTCAGATAACTTTCTTAGAAACATAAACAAAGAAGTATTTAGGTCTATCAAACCCTTGAAAAGTCACGTCAAATTAATTTAAAAACAAAACAGATCAGTCGAATTCAGAAAAAATCAGTTGCAGGGCGCCAGCTGTCATCCTCACCATAGAGGGGGTATGCCAGCGACAACGCAGGATCACATTTTAATACGTTTATATATTTTTAAAAATGTGCTCTCGTTTCAAAAAAGAAAAATCTGTACTATCCCCTAAAATAAAATTGATAATCAGAGTATGTGCATTCTAAGCTATAACTATTGCTATTAGAGACTGCCCCTGCCTTGACAGGGGTGCTCTCTTATCCGAAAATTAGTTTCTAGCTTTTTACCTCCCATCAGAACCAAATAAATCGAACGTGACTGACAAGTATTGTAATATTTGACTGACAAGTATTGTAATATTTGCCAATAACACTGACGGAAAATGTGACCTTGGATGGCAGGTACCGAGTTATTTTAGTCACCTCTTGAATCATTGTAGATCTGATCTACTCCAGCAACAACCCCACCCGCAAGGCTGCTGGTTAGTATATTGATCTTCTAGAGCTTTTCTTGTCTTGAATCTTCTTTCTTCCCTAGTTATATGCTCCCGTGAACTTCATGTGTCAGGGTCGCGGTGACCTTGTCTAGATACAGATGGGATTATAGGGGTAATAACGGTGCACAGAATATCATTGTTTGTTATGAGTAATATTAATTATCACTAGAGACACCAGCGTTGCAGGATTTCTATAATTAAACACGATTGCTTCATATTCATATATTCGGTGCAAGCAGTTTTCCTAGCGTCTTTAGTAGTAACCATTATTAATTAGAACTCACATACTCTACTTAGCAGTTTTATTTTAGGAACTTATCTGTTCCAATCTTCTTTACCTTTGACTTAAAATTTATATTTCATTCCCGTTGTTTATTTAAGTAGAATTTCACCAGTTTCTGTCATGTAAATTAGAATAGAATAAGCTCTGTTGCTGCAGATCTTACAAAAAGAAAGACATTAGCATTATAATACATAAACTGTGAGAAGCATTAAAATAAGTAGAAGATATAAAAGGAGAGCAGTAGAAGAAGAAAACGTACAACTTAAATAAGCCCAAAAATAAATTAAGGTCAGTAAATAGAACAAAAGAATACGATGCATATTGTCTTTCAAATATAATTGATGACTAATAAAATTATTTGACTGTATGTATTTAAAATTAAGTTGTTCTTTAAGCGAATTAACACAATTTATGAATTTTTTTTGGCAGGGCATTTAATCCAATTACTATATACAAAAAAAGCTCTTTGTTTGCAAAAGGTCGGGAAGTTTTGAAATTTGGCAGTGATGTAGATTTTAATCTTCTGGGTAAGCCCCTGAATTTTCGAATAGGACATCGAACCGCTTGCGACGCCATCTTGAAAAAATATGGCGCCGGAAACAAGAAAAAATGGCTACATCTTCGTGACGGTACATTTTATCGATCAAAGATTAGATCAAAAACATTCTCCATAAAATTCTCTACAACTTTGCTGTTTTACATTTTTTTATAGAAATGATAATTTCGGAGATAAAGCTTTATAATCCAGTCAATATATTCAAAAAGCGTTTTGTTTGCAAAAGGTCGGGAAGTTTTGAAATCTGGTAAGGATGTAGATTTTGATATTTTGAAAAAGCCTCTGAATTTTCGAACAGGACGTCACGACGCCATCTTGAAAAGATGTCACCGAAAACAAGAAAAATGGTTATAACTTCGTAACGGTAAGTTTTATAGAAATAACATCTCAAATAAAAAAAAAATAAGATTCAACACAAATTCGCTGTTTTACATTTTCTTATACGATCTATAATTTTATTGTAAAGCAAGCTGCAGAAGATGTAGTTGCCCTTACTGTCACTACCGCTTTGGAGCTGTCCTCTTTGTGGCATTTCGTTTACATTGTGGAAGATATCGACCTCCTTGTCCTGTTAAGCTCTAGGACACAGTCCTCACAACATTTATTTTAGCAAACCAGGAAAAAGCAAAATCGTTGGGAAAATATACACCTCGCACAGTTTGAAGTTCGATGAAACCGTAGTGGACAACATTCTGTTTCTGCATTCGTTCAGTGGTTGCGATACATCGTCCGCGTTGAGTCAGGTTAAAGTAAAGTTTCTCACCCTCCAAAACTCTCGTTCTCTTAGTGGCATTGGCGCATTCAAGCACCATGATACCGATCTGGAAATCATCGCAACCGCAGGAGAAAAATTCTTTGTCGCATTATACGGCAAAAATTACTATGGTGATTCCACTCTCAACTTGTTTCGTCAATAGGGAACGTGAGTTGGGTTTAGACCGTCATGAGATAGGTTAGTTTTACCCTACTGATGACTCGTCGTTGCGATAGTAATCCGGCTCAGTTCAAGAGGAACCGCAACCGAAACTACCATCCATGGGATTATGCTTGAATGCCTCTAAGACCGTATCCTTTCTAGTCGAAGGTGGAGTTCCGAGAGTCTTTTCTCGAAGTGTGCCACCAAAACCTCGGTCGATCTCGCTTCTTTACCAGCAACAGCCGAGGCCGCGCGGCAATATTCTTTTCAAACTTACCATCAGGTTCAACAGTGGGTTAGGGTAAAGAAAAATGCCTTCGATTGGGGATGAAGACATCTAAAGTTAGCCTGATCGCGGCAACTTCGACGAAGGAACCTGGTCCGGCCAACTTCCTGAAATGTATTTCCTGCAAATGTCGCAAAAGATGTGATGCTGCATGCGCTTGCCGAAAAGCTGCTTTGAGTTGTTCTACAATGCGTAATTTTTACAATGGAGATTCATGCAGCAACGTAGCAGACCTAAGGCTCAAGATAATGACTGCAATGTTGACAACGAAATCGAAAATATAGAAGGTTTTCCTTCACTGCAGGAAATCGCAGAAAAGGCAGAAATTGATGAAGAATTTTCTGAAGTTATAACAACTGAAGAAGTTCCTAAAGATGTAACAATAGTGCACGGCAACGCGCTGGTCTTTCGCATGCTAAGCCCGAGAATTAGGCTACATTGTGGAGTAGGCCTTAAGGGAATTCCACATAAAAAAAGCACCCATTACTCTACCTCGTGAGTGGTGTAGAATCGAGTAAAATAGCACTCACTATAATACTATATTATTTGTCATCCTCCACTATTCGCAAATTAGACTTAAAATGTAGAGAACTTTACAATGTATTTGCTTAGAGACGTCATGTCGATAAAATGTACCATTACTACCATTTTTTTCAAGATGACCTCTCGAGCGTCGTGATGTCGAATAGTGATGGAAAGTGGAAACACGCGGCCATTTCAATCGTACAGCAATACATTTTTTTTATTCTCCTCGGATTAACATGTATTTTATGGGGTAAGCGCGGAAAATATGAATTTTGTTTAGGTGTTTTCGTAAATCGGAGAAGGAGCCATTAGTTGCAGCATGGAAGTACCTAAATCCGAGAAAATCGATATCTACGAAGCTAAAAAAAATAATACTTTTAATAATACTTTTTAAACTTAATCGCATTATTTTTTTGCTTCGTAGATACCGATTTTCTCAGTTTTAGGTACTGCCATGCTGCAGCTAATGGCTCCTTCTCCGATTTACGAAAGCACTTCACCAAATTTCACATTTTCCGCACTTCCCCCATAAAATATATGTTCCAAGAAAAATAAAAAAATGTATTGCTGTACGATTGAAACTGCCGCGTGGCTCGAATTGTTTCCATTTTCCATCACCGTGCGCCATGTTCACAAATTCAGGAGCTTATTCAGAACACCAAAATCTATGTTCCTGACAAATTTCAAAACTTCCCGACCTTATGCAAGCTCAAATGTATGTACTGACTGGACTAAAGCCGTGTCCACGAAATTATCGATCGTATAAAAAATGCAAAAAGGCAAAATTGTAGAGAATTTTATGGAGAACGTTTTTAAATTTCCATAAACTGTACCATTACGAAGATTTTTCTTGTTCTCGGTGTCATTTTTTCAAGATGACGTCGCGAGAGGCGCGACGTCCTGTTCGCAAATTCAGGAGCAAATTCAGAACATCAAAGTCTACATCCCTGCCAAATTTCAAAACTTCCCGACCTTTTGAGAGCTCGAATGTATATAATGACTTTACTAATTGTAAACTTCATTATAATTAGCTTGCTACTGTTTTTTGCGACAGTTACAACTTACACCCTTATTGCTCACAGAATCAATGAAATCGACGTACGAGATACTGAGCTATTAACCAAAAAAGTTACTTTTGTAACGTTTGGACCTTCTTATTATTGAAACACGTAATGTAGCTTTATTATAACTTCTTTATTAATACTTATTATGTCAGTGTACATCAGAACAAGTGAGACAAGAGAGAGGCAGCCACAGCGGCGCACATTCCTTTTATATGTTGCCAACCTTACAATTGTTATCAACTTACATATTATGTTACAACTTTTAAAAGTACATATTTGGTTAATGCACTTGAAAAAATATGCCCTGCCGGATACTAACTACTTCATGCCATGTCGTGTTAACCCCTTTCGAGATTCAATGTTATGGCGGAGGAGCTGGTAAGAGGGACGCCGAGAATTTATGGTCGTCACTTAATTTGTTCTCGGGGGTAGCTGAATAGACTTTGTGTGTTAAGTGTTTTAGGGTATGAAAAAGATGTGGTGTTTGTGACTTTATTGAATTTTTGTTTATGTTAGTTCATTTAAAGCACCAAAAATTTGTCCGTGCTTGGCCCTGAACATTCACTCAGTGGCTGGGATAACTTTGCTAAAGGTTTCCTTTACTCAAAAAATAATCCAGATCTCCAAGATTTTAGCTGACCTAAAGGCGTAAACAATTTCAAACGTTCCCAAACTGATACCTAACTGAAAATGATAGAGATGTATTTATTTTCTTGCGAAAATTCATACCTTACGTATAAACATTTTTTTATATTTAACGTGCGTCAAGATTTAAATGAAGTAACAGTTTTTATCGAACTTATCAGTACTAACGTCATTATAATTGTCTAGGAGATACACACCTATGAATAGATTATCAACAATAAAAGAAAACAAGAAGTCCAAAGAAAATCAAAGCACTAACTGAATGCTCTCATGGATATTAAATGGATCAGTAGTTTTTTAACCTAGTAAATATAAACATATACAATGTTTAGTAAAGTGTAATTCCTCAGTGACAGTTGAGATAATGAATTTTATTAGCCTAACATAAGAATAGAAATCAGTTGACTAGAATAAAATGTTTCCATTTTGTTATTAATAAATACATGAAAATATATGCAATTGCTATCAAAACACATATTGTTAAAAGTTGCAGCCTGGCTATGGCGAAATAGCTAATAGGGCTGTCATTTCACTCGAACATAATAATAATAATAATCATCATCATCATTTATTAATTCCCATGGAGCAAATACATGATATAGGAAAAGTCAAATTAACTTTTGCACCATTGTTTACAAATATTTACAAAATACAAAAAACAAAAATACAAAAATATTTATCTATATTAGCTGCGAATTCAGTAACTCATCTACAGAGTAAAATGCATTCACAGCTAATATAGATTTTACAGTAGAAAAAATTTCTTTTGGCTGGCTATGTTTTTTATGTCATTACTAAATCTGTTACAAAGGATGGTTCCTACGTAATATGGATTTGACTCATATAGCTGAAGCCTATGAATGTCGTGCTGTAAATTAAATCCATGACGAGTTTGATTGATTGGTGATAGGCATTTTGAAAATTAAAATGTGATAAATTTTGCTTAACATATTTTAAAATTTCGAATATGTATAGACATGATAAGGTCAATATTTTTTGACAAATAAAAGTAGATTTACAAGAATCCCTATAGCCCAAACTGAACATACAGCGTTTTGCTTTTTTTTGTAGTAAAAAACATTTGCTGTTGTAGAGTTACCTCAAAGAAGTACTCCATATCTTATATGCGCTTCCATATTGGAAAAATAATAAATTTTTACAGTTTCGATACTAGTTATCTGGCGTAGTCTTTTTAAAGCAAAACATTTACTTGCACATTTTGTGCATACTGAGGTGACATGAGTTTTCCAATCAAGAGATAAGTCAATATGAAAGAGGTAAGCTGTTGTACTAATTGTCCATTGTGTTGTAATAGCAAACTTGAATTATATCTTGACGGAACCGGGTGAAATTGCATAAGAAATGTTTTGTCTTGATTAAACACAAGCTTTTTGTTGTTAAAGTATTTAGTTACTGATCTATAGTTAGTTAGAGCTGTTCAAGTACAACTTCGAAGTTGTGTCCACAAGAAATATTAGTTATGTCATCTGCAAATGAGCCATAATGAGAAGAAATGAAATTGTCCAAATCATTGATATACAAAACAAACAACAGTGGGCCTAACATACCGCCTTATGTTACACCTATATCGACCAGAAGTTCATTTGATCCGTTGCCAAAACAATCTACGAACTGTTTCCTACCCGTTAAATATGACCTAAAAAAGTCATTGCAAATGCCACGTGTACCATAAGACTTAATAGTTTCTAGAAGAATTTGATGGTCCACACAGTCAAAAGCCTTAGAGAGATCCACAAAACTGGCGAGGACTTTCTTGTCTTGATCTAAATTTTTGTAGACGTGATCAAGTATAGCTAAAGGCGTGGTAGTGTTCTCTGAAACCGTGTTGATTTGATGACAATATTTACTTAGTTCCTAAAAATGTAATTATACGTGTTGCTAAGAGTTTTTCAAATATTTTTGAAAATACAGATGGGATTGCTATTGGTCGATAATTACTAAGAAGTTTATGGTCACCTTTTTTTATAGTGGTAGAATTTTGGATATTTTTAACATATTGGGGTATGTACCATGTTGAAAACATTTATTTATTATGTGACATAATGGTTCAACTAGTTGATGAGCACATTTTTTGATAATTTTAATTGATATGCCGTCTGGGCCTACAGAGTATGATTGTTTTAACTTATTTATAATACATTAATCACTTCAGTAGTTGTTACAGGATTTAAGTAAATTGATTCGTTCGTGGTAATTACTGATGGTTGATCGACTGAATTTTGATAATTTAAAGAAGTGCGTATTGATTTTGATAAGTTAACAAAATATGAGTTAAACTCTTTGGTTATTTTTTAGCGAGTTATTAATTATTCTCCATGCCGTTTTAGATTTGTTTGCTGAGTATGCCATGAGTTCATCGAAATACATTTGTTTGGCTCTTCTTATAACTTTTTTGTAGATTTTCTTGTATGTTTTGTAGTATTCTATATTTAACAAGTCTTTTCTTTGCAATAAGAATAATTCTTTTAGCCTACAGGAGCACAGTTCATTTAATTCAAATATTTGACATTAGATACACTACCAATAGTACCAGCACCTATTTTACTTAAAAATTGAAAAAGAAAATAGTGTAAAAAATGGACTGACCACACACCCGAGATAGGAAGTGGAGAACGATTGCGGACATTTGCGCATTCGTTTAAATCATCTAAGTACAATTTATTTACTTTGTTCAATTGCAAACAACACAAAATATTTTTTATTAACAACTAAATTAAATGTAAATGTTTGAATATACTGTAAATAATTGATTAATTGCACACAATTTTATCATAGGTAATTAAACAAACAAAACAATATAGTAAGTAATTTTATCACAGTTGTTGTATGTAATTGAAAATAAATATTTTATAATTGTTTCTGGGCGTAAAATAATTTAAACAAAACTTTAAATTATTTAATAATTTAACTGTATGGGATATAGATGAATTGTTCTGAATACAACCAGATACTAAAAAGCAAAAATAATCCGTCGTAGGATTTTATTGGTTTTTTATTGCTTTTAATAACCATTTAAATTAAATTTTTATAAGATTTTAGTACTTCCTCATCAGACTTATTATCGAAAAGACAAACCCTAGTTTCATTTTGGTTCTTATTCCTTTTAGAATAAGAATGTTGACTTGACCTGTGACTGATAGTTTGCAAAACATAGATGCCCTAGTGCCCCAAACATACTATTTCACAATGAACAAATCGAGAAAAAAATGTGTTAGATGTTATTTGTGACTTATTTTTTATAGTCAAGTATAAAAATGAATTTTAACAATAAAAATCGCTACCTAAGGAATTACTACTTCAACATCAAGATTTCCTATCTCCCACCATTACTACCGATTATTAAAGGTAGTGGGCAAAAACAATTTTTGTGGGCCTTTGGATCACAAAGCGGACATCAAGATATCGTCGATAACAAGAAGAGATAATATGGATACTAGGGTGGCCCATCTTTTTCGAAATCGAAATTTTTTATTTCTCACCCCTGCAAATGGTTCCATTTGAAGAAAAAACAGTCCCCTCAAAATATTATTGAGGCAAATTGAAGGCAAGGGGTGCCGCAGAATGCATTATTATGCAATAATAAAAGTAAATGGAATTATTTACATTCTTTGGTTGATGCATTGTTTTTTTTTTTTTAATCAGCAACATTTATCTTTAGAATGACTAATCAAGTCATACAAATATCAAAGACATTATCTGTTGTGACTATGACATGTGTCATACTACTGTAAATTCGTAGTCTAAGAAAACTAGACTAGAAGTTTTTGAAATAAAACTCTCGTTTTATCTTTGTATTTTATTATGAAACGTTTTTTTCATACATAGTACCAAATATTATCCTAAATCTACAAGACATATAGTAATAAAAACAATATTTTTTGCACTAGGCCAAAGCATGCGACAGGGTTTCTTTTTTTACATTTGGTAACTGTGATTTATAATCATTTACAACTTGGAGTAAAAACTGTCTTCATTTTTTGTTAAAATGTCATTATAGTCAGTAATAAGTTTGATTCCTCTCTCAGCGGCATCATTTACAACTTTAATTTTGTTTACAATATTGAAACATCGGGTATAACTTTCATTTTCCCTCCATGTTGTTGGATCATTTTCCAAAAATTCCATAGACAAACCTAATTTTTGAAAAAACTGTTTAGTGTTCTCGCATATGAAGTCCTGAATTTCCTTGTTTTCAACGTCAATAATGTTACTAATCATAAGTCGTTTAATACCCTCTTGATTTGGTGCTTTCCTATTCAAAGCTTTAACCATTTCTCTTTTAGTGGTAACTGAAATATCGTCATCAAAGAAAGATAAGCCAACATTTACTGAATTAAGGTACCACAAATGGTTCACTATTTTCCTACTTGCGGCTTGAGATATTTCTTTGTTAATATTTTGATAATTAATGAGTTCTTTACAAAAGTCTAAGTCATGAAGCGGTGCTTTACTAGCAAATGACGCTGTAAACCAGGCCTTTACATAAACCTTTACAATAAAGAGAATACCTATTTTTTCTTTTTTAGTTAGTTGGAACTGATCTTGAAAAAAATATATTTTTAGACAGTAAATGGCTTTGGCCATCCAACGTGCATAATGAAATGCCCCTGGTTGATAGAATGTCGTGTGAGTGGGCTGGGCTCTTCTTCAACAAAAAGTTTAGAAAGCATTAAAAATTCTTTATAATCATCACGAGGCTGTTGCAAAGTTAAAGCTGCATTTAGAAACTTTACAATTTCGGCTTTAACTGGTTGTAAAATGTGTTTAATTTTTGATACCTGAAATCCAGGTTTTAGTTTATTTTGATCTATTTTAGGCCAAAATTCCCTAAAACGTTTAAATAGTGGCACATTTGGACCAGATGAGGAAGGCATTTTTGTGTCAAACACACTTCTCAAAACCACTTCAAAAATATGATGTCTACAAGGAAAATATAGAATATCTCTTTCTAATTTTTGTTGCAATAGTGTGGCTGCCCCATTTATATAACCCATATTTGATGCTGTTGTATCACAACACAAAGCTATTACCTTTTCGTCCAAATTCCATTCACAAAGCACATCATAAACTGCTTCAGTCTGTTCTCTTCCAGTTGAATTGGGCAAAGCTGGTACTCCAAGTAGTTGTTCAATATCTCCACTAGTAACTAAGATAGCAAGTCTATCGATATTTCCCATTCCAGTGAGAGAAGGTAAAAGTTTTCCATCCCAATGGATGACTGGGGCTGGCAATTCAGAATTACCGAAGGCAGTTTTTAATATTTCAGCTCTTTCTTCGCGGATGCGTTGTCTAGAGCGCTGAAGTGTGGTTCTGCTGATGGACAAAGATGTGGTGTCATGTCCTAGTGCTTCTGCTACTGCCGTCAAAATATGGACTCCATACCTGTCGCTTATTTTGCAAGCATCAAATGCAGCGGCTATTTTTGGTGTGATGATGTTACATGTTCCATACAATCTCCTCTTTTTTGGCTGTGACGGGCCAGGCTGGTCTTGTAACAACTCTTCTTGGGCTTCGATTATTTCATCTTCATTTTCGTTGGAGTCGGCTTAATTACTACTTGATGATGGACAGGTGACTGTTTCCTCTAATCTAGCTTTTTCTTGTTGACTTCGTTGCATTCGTTCGGATAATTTCTGTAATTTCTCCTCAGCTGATTTTTCTTGAGAAGCAAGTTGGTAATCAATACCATGCATAAATCCAGGACGTCCCTTTTTTCTTTGGTTAATTAAAAACTGCTTATCTTCATCTATTTTCATCAACTCCAATGCATTTGCATGAGAAATGTCAAAAAGATCGTCCAATTTTTCAACGAAATTTTTTTCTTTACTCCCGCACTGGCCCTTTTAGCCGATTTTTGTAAGTTCCTCCACTCTGCATAAAGTTTATCTAGTTGTTTAACACAATGAAAATCCTGACGTGTCGGAATGCGAGCTTTATCCCAAAAAACTGACACCTCTTTTATTGTCAATTTAGCACTTTCATGTACACTTAGCTTCACTTCACGAATGCTATAAAAGAGCACTTGTAATGCTTGTCTATTAGACGGCAATTTATTGCCAATGATTTGTGACGAATAGTGTCCAACTAAGTAAATGAAAGTATCCTTTCGTAGGATCTAACATCAGTCATCGTTAAATGTTTTTTCAAAAAGGAACGTATGCTAGAACTTATAGTGTCACCACTGTAAAACACAATTGCAAACTGACATAAAAACCCACCGTAGGTGCATTATATTTCCAAACTTCCAAAACAAATAATTTTTAGGAAATAATTACACCAATAAAACATTATGAGAAGAGAGGTAGATATTTGTATTTTAAGTAAAATTTAAGTGTATTACCGTAATAAAATCTTATCTACAAATTTCTACCTGAATGTGGCACGGGTTACCGTAATAAAATCTTATCTACAAATTTCTACCTGAATGCGGCACGGGTTACCGTTCACCGAATTATATGAAACTTTGACATAAATTATTCCTAGTATAATAGTATATTTTCGTGGGGTGAGACTTAAAAAATACGCAAAAAAAATTCACCCCCTATAATCTATACACTATTGTAAAGCCGGAAGAGTGTGAAATATTTTTTATTTACTTATTTAACGTCTGCCTATTTCTGCTACCAAGGTCTATTACCGACGCTAGGGACGTGCTACCTTCAACCTGGAAATTTTGCCGAACCTCTTTTCCATCGAAGAGTAGAATAGTTTAATATTTAATAGACGAAAGATCAACTGCTTCACATCCCCTTCGAAGGCTAGTATATCATTTACGCAATCCTCGCCTTAACTTGCATGTCTTCTACGTATACGCTGATATAAAAGCCAGTACCGTATTTGAATACTTAATGGCAAAATAAAGAATAAGCATTTTTTTTATTTTCGTCGCATACACAATAAAGGAAGAATAATAATCGAAATTTCACAGACAGACTTAATATGATGTACCAACCGACTAAATTTGATTGGTATATAATAACTGTGAATCACGTGCCACATTTCCTTCCATTAGTCTGTTTCAATTATAGACTGGCGGTACATGACCACTCAGGTGCAACGTTTTTAAAATGTATGCCAATCATATATATGAATGAAATTACCATGAATATGCCAGAAATGCAAATTTTAGGCAGTTGTCGCGTGCAGAAGGGTGTATAAATCGATTTTTTTTTGTTTTTTTTTTTAATTTTAAAATGGATGCCAATAGTGCCAAACGAAAACCTTGAAAAAAAAATACAAAATCAAGAACACCAAAAAATTTTACGATTGAATGTGCGCATCAAAGGTTGTTTTGCGCGCGGAAACTGCATGCCAATGCATTTCCGCTGGATTCTTTTTCAAGGCTTTTCGTTTGGCACTATTGGCCTCCATTTTAAAATTAAAAAAAAAAAACAAAAAAAACAAAAAAAATCGATTTGCACACCCTTCTGCACGCGACGACTGCTTAAAATTTGCGTTTCTGGCATATTCATGGTAATTTCATTCATATATATGATTGGCATGCATTTTAAAAACATTGCACCTGACTGGTCATGTACCGCCAGTCTATTAGGCTCCCTTCGCATGCAAGAAAAAATGCATTAGAATACTAATTAATTATAAAATTTTAACATTGTAATCTTAGTTTAACAAATAAAAAATGTTCAATTGCTTCCATCTTCCTATCTTATACAAATCTAATGCCTTGAATTTCACTGTGTTATGTATTTCGGTGACTTGAAAGTCTATCAAGGGACGTTTTTTCACTCAAACAAATTATGATTTCCATTAACAAAACGCAAAAGGCTATAATAATTTTTTGATATACGCGTTGATAATACAAGTAAATTTTCCCACTTTACTAAGCCGATTATTCATAAATAATACCTGGATCAATCGTTTAAAACATTGCAAGGAAGTAACATTAAACCTTTAATACTATGGAAATTTCGATATTCGTGAGAGGTGTTTTGAGAAACAACAAAACTCCATCTTAAGAACTAAAAGGTCTGGAACAATTGCCAATCACACTTAAGCCTCTACAAGTTTTTACTTCGCAGAGCGCAAAAAAGTACTCTAATCCTCCCTCTTGTTATCCTGATACTTACATTAACAAGCGGGGCAGGAAATCTCACCGAGTGACCCGTAAACCAAGAAGATTATGCTATAAAGAATATAGCATTACATTCTATTCTTACTGCAGAAATATAAAAACAAGAAACAAACTGAAATACTTTGCACACAAAGTAATTTTATTGTAAATATTTTAAGATTATTATTATTTGTTTGGTACCAACCGAAAGTCATTATTAATGTCAATAATTAATATTTAAGAAAGAGAAATTATACATTAGTTTCAAAATCTATTCATAATTATGGTATTATTTTGTATTTTTTATGTCCGGATAAAAGTACATTAAATCGTTTACAAAAAATTCAGAATACTTGTGTTGGGTATATTTTAAGAAAATTTCAACATGTTTCACAAAAAGGGTTCCAACTTGGATGGCTTCATTTTTAAAATACTTACAAATCACCTGCAGATGTTTGTTCATCGAGTCCTTGTTACTTCTATACCTAATTAGGTCGAAGAAATATAATGCAAATATAAATTTACTGATATTTTGACAATGCCACAACATAGTTCTGCCATTTTTTTGCATTCTTTCTCCTACAAATACTCCTATCAAATTATTTAAAACATATTTCTATAAATACTTTAAAGTATGAGATTAAAAATATGTTATTCAACCAACAATGTTGATGAATATGTTTAAAATCGTGTAAAATATATGCGTATTGCATGCCGAAGTCTATACTTGTGTATATGTATACATTTTCATTTTCTTATTTGGGCAGCTTTAATAATATACTATGTAAATCTGTATCTTTGTTATTTATTATTAGTTACTTTTATTATTATTATTGTTATTGCTACATTTCAATAATTTCTAATAATTTTATATAAGTATTATTACGTGTTTACATCCCTTTTTCAACACATCGTGAATCTGAAAAATTATAACACCAGTATAACACTAAACACTAATTTATTAACTTACGTATAATAATTTACTAATATTACTAGTACAGTGAAAATTGCAGCCAAAAGTACCTAAACAACATAAAAAAACCGCTGCCCGAGGAATCACTACTTCCACATCCAGATTTTTTATCCAAGTCACTCACAACGAAAAAATTTTGTATATGGAAATAATTGTTTATGGAACTTTAATAATATAATATTTGAAATCCTCCAAAAACCCATAAAACGATACCCCACATCGATAGCAGGGTGGAGGTGGTGATGGGGGGGAGAGTAGTGGGGGTGGATGAAGTAAAAAAACATTTTGAGGTTTCTGGTTCTTGTACACACACTAAATCACATTTTTTTTCATCCCCTTTAATAAGGGGTGGGGGCGGTAATAAGGGTGGCTAATGCCATTTTGGAACCTTAGCTTCTCTTGTATATACTAAATACCAATTTTATGGACTCTTACCTGCTTGATTTACCTATTTTCCCCAAATTTACCCCAATTTACCCCCCAACCCTTCGATGGCACAAGATGAAAATATAATCTAGTTCTAGATCTCGTTAAAGTACATATGTGTACCAAATTTCAAACGGTTCCAGAGTAAACGTGCGCACAAAAAAAGTTACAGACCGACATACAGAAATTTTTTTTTCGCTCAAACTTAAAATCTCGACGTTTCGTGACATTCTAAGCCTATTTCAAAAATAAAAATATTTTCAAATTTTTTTGTCGTTCCACTGGATGTGGAAGTAATTAGTCCGTCCTTGAAACTTTGGTTGTTGGTGCTACTCGACATGTAGAATCCAAAGAGTCCCCAAAAATTGGAGGGGTGAAAATGAGGTTTTTGTGGGGAGGGAGGGGAGAAATTTTTGAAAATGTTCTTTTTTGAAAGTAGAGGTGTGGGGAATCGTTTTCTCACGCTGAATCGAATGGAATGAAAATCAAGTCGATAGGATCAACCCTTAACGAATAAAAATGGTTCTAATAATGGAAAAATGAGAAAAGGTAGGTAAGCAACTAAAGTATTATCATCATAAAATCATCAAAAAAATCGCACTTTGAATTTTTCCATGTATCAATCGCCATGTATATAAGCAATACTAATAAAAAAAACATATCAGAGAACACCTCCATCTATTTCAACCAAGAAAAATTTCTTTCCAATGTGGAAAATAAAAAGCAATTGATCGAGCTGCTTAAAAAAAAAATGAGGACAGTAACATTGAGGTAAGACAGTCGAGTGGAGATGCTGACGTACTAATAGTCCAGACAGCCATAGGAAAACATGGCTCTGCCATTGTTTGTCAGGATACTGATATTTTAGTATTGTTGACTGCTTTGGCTCCTTTGAATCAAGAAACATTTTTACTCAAACCAAAAATTGGACGTACGAAGAAGAAATTTTTTTCATCAATAAGTCTTCAGAACCAACATATGCACATCAACACGTACATCCTACTCGCTCACTCTTTTAGTGGTTGCGATACCACAAGTGCAATTTATGGAAAAGGGAAAAAGAACATCATCAAGCTGCTTGCGATAGAACCTGGATTGTGCCACACCATACACGTATTCCAAACAGCTACAGCAACTGACAGTGAAGTAGAAAAAGCCGGAGAGATTATTTTTTTTGTATATTTATGGCTCCAAAGATGGAAAACATACGTTAGATGAACTACGGTACGTAATGTTCCAGAGATCAGTCACTAAAAATTTAGCAAAGCTGGATTCACTTCCTCCTACGCCAGCAAGTGCTGCACAACATTCATATCGTACCTTATATCAAGTACAGTTGTGGCTCGGGAATAAACTGGATCCACAACAATGGGGTTGGGTTCGTCGTGGCAATAATTTGCACCCAATCAGGACAAGCCTTGACGCTGCTCCAGAGGCCTTAAGTTGATTTCCTGTGCCTTCAAGGGAAATTGCTCCACTTCTCAGTACTTCTGTGTAAAAAGCGGTGTGGAATGCTAAATTTTGTGAAAAATTTGTGAGGGGGGGCCTGCATGAACAGTTGCGCCGAAATTGCAGTTTCGTCAGACGTGTTACCCATATCAACAAAGGCCCTTGATGAAGATTCAGAGTTTGATGACATCACTAGCGAAGAGTATAACATGTTCGATGAATAAAATACTTATTACCAAGTACTACATACTTCATATAAAAATTTTGTAAGTACTACATTAACACTGTACATATTTTTTCCTTTTTAACAAAATCTCTTGCGTTTTATCATATTTTTATTATTAGAATCATTTTTTGTTCGTTAAGGGTTGATCCCATCGACTTGATTTTGGTTTCATTCGATTCAGCATGTAAAATAACATAAAAAACGACTCCCCACACCTCCCCCCAAAAACCTCATTTCCACCCCTCCAATTTTTGGGGACTCTTTAAATTTTTAAACTACATGTCGAATAGGAGTTATAAACAAATTTTTATGAACGGACTAATTTTTATGTGGTTCAAACTGTGTTTTTACTGTACTATACACTGAGTACTATAATTCAATATTTCAGTCACTTTATCCCTTTGTTTACTCCTTGATCTGTTTTGATTAACTAAACTGAACTACTTTGCTAACTGAACTGCACTATCCTCACATGGCTTCTCCATTAGCTTATATAGTTCTAGGCAACTTGTTCTAAAACATTCTATCCTGCCCCAATAGATGTCACTAATTCTCTAGATGTTTCTAGATGCCTAGAAGCTACGCACGCCATCTCCGGGACGATAGCCGAACTAACAAACTAACTTAGTTTTGTTATATATACATAGAACTTGTAGAAAACTCACGTAGATGTCTCTGGGGATAGAACATGTAACAGTATCTATTTAAAATAAACATTTTTCTTATGTTTTTAAGCGTACAAGTGGTAGAATAGCTGTTAAGATAGATTAATGAGACTGTATTTCATTTCTTTTCTCTAAGAAGATTTATTATTATAGACTTAACACAGGCCCACTTTCTCAGCCGTGGATGGAAACTATTGACCGATCCCTCGCGCGCGATTGAGATTCGGCTGTTGGAGCACGTTTCTAGTTTTTGGGCCCTTCAGGTAACGGTGGTGATGTCCACTCCAACAGCTCAGACCCCAACAAAGGATCACAGAAACTACCACTCCAAAACTTAAAATTTGCGTTGTTCTCAAAAGTGCGATCTTCTGCACTTCTTGTGAGCTCGGTTGACCAGGAAGTTGTAGACTTCGGTAATTTGGCCCTTTTTTTTACTGACATTTTTATTATCATTATTATAATTATTATTATAATTTTCAAAATGTACTTTTTCTGCTTAATGCAAAGGAAATATATTTTCCTTCCTTAATCTTCTTCAATAAACAAGTTCCTATGCTCTTTCTCACTCATTTCAAAGATACAGTGTTATAGTCGTGATAAAAGATATTGTGCATCTAACAGGCAACCGGGATAGAAGACGTGATGCTGTCAAGCGTGCTATACAGTAAAAGAAGGGCAACTAGAACAATGCATGGATCACAAATCAACTGGCAAGATGTTGTGAATAGGAAGAATAATAGAGACATACAGAGATGTCTTTGGGAAAATTATCACAAACCTCTATGAATTTAGCGGAGAGCAAAACTAATTTGTTAGTATGCTAGGAAAATCATAATTAAATATACTATCCTACATTTATTTATGTACGAGAAATTAAACAAATTGGAGTTACATGTTGTTATTGACTATTCTTAATATAGGTTGTATACGTTTTTCCTTGGTACCCATTAATAATTCATACAAATATTCGGGGCACTTATCGCTATACATTTTCATGAGTAATACACTTATTTCTGCATGAATTTTTTATATGTTTATCAGAATTTTATGATGATATTTTGCCCATATTACACACAACACTTGTTAGTATTTTATGGTTTACTGTCAATAATCGAAAGGTCATAAATCACAGATTAGATAAAAGCTAAGGATCATTTTTTTAAATTAAAAATGCCATTTTATTTAAATATTTGCCCAGAAAGGATTTGTGAAAAGTGGCTAAAATAAAATATATTTTAATATTTTATACCAGCAGCGAGAAAAAATGCAAGATTCAATAGGTCTACATATCAATAAATCAACAAAGGTAAGAAAACAATAACTAAATGAATAATATTTGTAAAAAAAGAATCATTGTTATATTGTAACATTTGTTACAATATTGTTCAAACTTGTGTGTCCATTTTGATTCACGTAAATACTATACTAACGTCTCAGTTCAATAATATTGTGGTCGTGTTGGGAAATTCAAGCTTCAAGTTGGGAGAATTCGAGAAAAATTTCAGCCCCCCCCCCCCCATAAATTTTCATTTTCGAGAAATTTTCTTTGAGGAGTTGAGAAAATTCCTGTAATAAGAGTTAGGAATTATTAACCTCCCCCCCCTCCCTAAAAAACCTGTAGTTCAGTAAACGTCATAGCTAATAAAATGTAGCGGTTAACAGCACGCAACTAGCGTAAATCTTATTAAAAAAAGTCTGCCATATTATCTATTGGTTCTCTATAGAATATACTTCTTAGGTACCTCCATAAAAAAAAATCTAGTGGAAGTCATGTCCAGTGACCGAGCTGGTCATTTAACTGGCACATTTGTTCTTGCCCAAGAATTTGGAAAAGTCGTTTTTTGCGAATATCGCGCTTTCTATGGCTTGGAGGAAAATTGAGGTTATTATGAAAATTAAAGATAATGGAATTCCGCACAAAAATGATCTCTTTTTTAGTACATTTTCTATGTACAACGAACGGTTTAGGCATTGTACGTAGAAAATGAATAAAATATTTTTCATTCAAAATTTGATTATCTTTCATTTTCATAATAACCTTAGTTAATATAATATATACAAGAAAAAAATCCCAATCAAAATTACTGTACTGAACAATAAAAATTTGTATAATGTGCTTACACATTATAGGTACACAAATTTTGAACGAAAAATATTTTATTCATTTTTTACGTACAATGCCTAAACCGTTCATTGTACATAAAAAATGGAAGAGATCATTTTTGTGCGGAATTTCATTATCTTTCATTTTCATAATAACCTCAATTGGCCTCCAAGCCATAGAAAGCGCGATATTCGCAATAATACGTTTTTTGTGAACTTTGACCTTGAATAATTTTTTATGCCGTAGTGATCTCGTTGCCGATTTTTAATATTTTCTTTAAAACACCAAAATAAATCGATTTAAAAAAAAATGAAGGATATAATTTGCTAGATCATAAAAGTCTAATTTCATTGGACTATATAGTCTATGTAATGAAGCATTATAAGACGGCTTTTTTGTAAATATTTCATCCAAAGACGAAATTACCTCCTCTCCTCCCCCGTTTTCGAGGGTACTGAACACGATGCAAGTGGTGGGAGAAGTTTTTGACCGCCACACCCTCTGAAACGACCAAAAGCCACCCGCCTTTTATGGATCCCTTTTTGTTTTCAGATATAAACGGGTCTGGGAGTGATTTATCGACGGGTTAAACTTGAAATAATAAATAATAATACGGAAGGGAGTTATAGAGTAAGTAGAATCCAGACAGTAGGCTTAGGGGGCTGATTAAACCCTTCCCTTTTTTTTTAATGATTCGGTTCAAACGCGTATTCCACCGTTTTCGAGGTCGCTGATCACGGGAAAAATATTCATATTTAGCTCCAACCTCTCCTCATCTCTCAAACGGGAAGAAAGCACTTTGACGATCCAAAGTATAATTAATGAATTTTACACCCTTTGGAAGGGTTGAAGCAACCCCCGAGGTCGCTACCACCTTCTCTTCCGTGAAAAATGAAGGGATATGCACAGGAATAACGATCATGTGTCGAAAAACCTGGAAATCCTGGATAGCATGCTTTCTGGTGAGCGAGGGGTGGTTTCTGCCCGTTTGAGGGATGAGGAGAGGTTATGTGATCAGCGACCCCGATATCGGGGGTATACGCGTTTGAACCTAATCATTTAAATAAAAATGATTTTCCACCTCTCGGGAGGGTTTAATCAACTCCCCTAAGCCTGCTGTCTGGATTCCTCTATAACCCTCTTCCATGTTATTTCAAGTACAACTAGTCGATAAATCACTCCCCAGACCCGTTTATATATGAAAACATAAAGGGATTCATAAAAGGGGTGGTTTTTGGCCGTTTAAGGAGGTGCGGCGGTCAAAAACTTCTCCCACCACTTGTATCGCGTTCAGCACCCTCGAAAACGGGGGGGGGGAGGTAATTCTGTCTTTGCACGAAATATTTACACTATTTCTGCCTTCATTACATAGACTAATAGCCAGGCATGTCTGAATAATGAAAGTGTAGATACGGTTGAAGAATATGATGACGTTGACGCTGATGACATATTGTGAATTTCAATACACCAGACTTACCTTTAGTGGATTAAACCTACTGAGGAAACTACCACTAAAAGAGCGTACCAAGACCTGACCCTTCAAGGGTAGTGTGGAAGTGTAAGCGAAATAGTAGACGTCTCTGTACTCCATTTCCTGTATCACAGATTCACTGTTCTTGACTTCTTGTATTAAATAAGTCACTTCTACATAAAAAGGTACACTTGATAGAACTTGATGACTCAAACCATTTTCAAGAAAACTGCGGCAAACATTTCAAGAATTCTTTGAAAACAAACTCAATTTGAAAATGACAAATTGTATTTATTGAAGTGTGTTTTGGTGACGTCTTAGTTCTGTCAAAATGTCAAATTAACAAAATTGTATGGAAATAACAGAACCAAAATATCACCAAAGCACACTTTTCAATAAATACAATTTGTCCTTTTCAAATTGAGTTTGTGCCACTACGTTTCGTGGAAAAAAGGAAAAAAATATTCATCATCAGGTATAGCTCATGAGGCGCCCTCCACGGGCTAGTGTGATGTAATACATAAATTATTGTTTCTTAGCTTAAAAATTGTTTCCTTAAAAAATTGGGAGAAGATCAGTCAAGAGGTAGTTGAGATATTGCAAAAAAATACAATTTTGACACCCTGTATCTATTCCACAGCAACAATTTATTAAAGCACGTTCATATTTTGGTCCAAAGAATCTACCCTTGACCTATGGTCGACCCTGTATATTAACTTTTTCTGCATTTGGAAACTAAACTTTGAAAAGAAAAATTACTATTAGTATTACTAATTACTAATATCGTATTAAAATAAATGGTTCTGCCATATTGGGCTACTTAGATCATGTTTATTATTGAATGTTACAGCTTACTAATACAAAGCAACTAGATTATTAACTGGAATTCAAATTTAAAAGCATGAAGTGAAGTAAACTCAAAAAGCACTTAAATAAATGAAAAAATGTAAGTTATTGTTCTGTGTAGTTTTAAATGATGAAACACCTTGTATATATGAATTAAATTAGAAATTGTGTATTTGCACATAAAAAATTGTAATTGGCATTAAATGCAATACTATTATTAGCGATATCGTCCCTATTTTATCAAGAATTGCAGCTCAATTGTAAAGAATACAACGTTTTTATTCCTACATTACTGCCGCCAAAGTATAGGAAAAGTACTTACTGACTATCGCCTTTTGTGCACTATAAATACACCATGTTAAAGAAATAGGGAAGTTCATGGCGGTGTTTCGTGAATAGCGTTTAAATTTGTTTTTATTGAAATAATAAACACATTATTAATGTTTTACCATAGTTTAACTGTAGGTTTAGCTTCTGCTTTATAGACAATGAATAAATGTCAAAATATATCATTATTTTGCCTCCCCAATGAAAAAGGGAGTTTATTGCCATTTTAAAAATTTACGCGAGTGAAGTAAGACCACTCATATTTCCATCAAATCTTTTTCAAAAGAATGAAACAACGAGGTGCATGTACTATATACTCAACAGAGCAGACTGCACTGAAATATTGAACTATGAAATATAAATAGAGGGATACAGAAAGGAAACGTAGGTATTCAATTTAAAATAGACTTTAAACAAACATATACGAACCAGCACGTATATTTCATGAGAATTGTAATAACGAATATTTAAGATAAATTACTTCTTGTCAAACATTTTGATCCACTCGGATGGCAATATAGTATCTATATTTACTTTTTCTTCATTAAAATTATTCAAATGGGATGAAGATGTGCCAATCAGGATTATTATTTAAATTGAATTTATTCAGAAGCAGACTTACTTCCTAGATGGATGGAGATGGATGTTCGTAAAGACCCTACAAAAATAATTAAATGGATGTTACTGAAGAAGGTTTATTTTTTCCATATCAATGTCTTTTGACTGAAAATTTATGAATGATAAATTTTTTGAAATTTATAACAGATTTGATAAATGTATGTACATTTTAAGTTACAATAATGATAATAATGTATATAAAAAATATATGATGTATATCCAATAGAGCTGCTTATACAACAACCCCATTGCAAGTTAATACATAGGAACCACTAGTTTAATAATAACAAATGCGAACTTTTACTAAGTAAGCAAGTGAGCGTTCCATTACGTCTGATCTTGTTTATTGTAAATTAATCTTTTAAATTTATTCCGACAAGCAACAATGTTGAAAGCTACCTTGTCATTCGGTATAGAATTAAATACTTTTACAGAGTTGTAAGAAAAGCTACGCTGGAACATAGCCGAAGGATATCTAGGAATATATTTCTTAATGTCGTGTAACACGTTCATGAGTGTCACTATCTTTAATAAGTTTATTGTGGGGATACTGAGGTAGCTTAAAATTGCCTATTTTGTAGACTAAGCAGGCCATGTGAATTTGAAAGCGTTCTTGGATCTTGAACCACTTAGAATCCTTCCATGCCCCGAATATGTGATCGACTTTTATAATATTATATTATAACTAAACCTAATGCACATATTTTGTACTTTCTTTGCAATATGCAAGGTATGGGAGTATCAAAGAATTAGTTAATCTCAACTTAATCTCGGTACTAAAATATCCTTATACTTATACAAAATTTTCAATTTACTAAATTGAGGTTTGAATTATATTTGATATATGAAAGGTAAATCTAAAATCAACATCCATGTTAAGGCCGAGATTTTTACAATTTTGACTGGTTCAAGTTCCACATTGTTAAAAACAATTTTAAGCAGTGGATTATTGACAAATAGAGTTCCGACTTTGACCAAACACCTGCGTCTTTCTCTCATTAAGGATTAACCCATGTGCATCAGAATATCTATCAATCATGTCTAAATCTGAGTTGATATAACGAATGACTGAACTAAGCAGATAATAAGTAAAATAGTGGTATACAGGGAAAACAGGAAGGAATATACTACCCTGAGGGCACACCCTCATTTATAGCAATGAATTTGGAAAACTTGTTATTTAAAACAACCCTTTGATGTCTGTTATTTAGATAGTTTTGAAAAAACTGAAGTACTATGTCGCTGACAACAAAATATTTAAGTTTAGTTCTCAGTTTATAATCTAAAGTATCAAAGGCCTTACTGTAGTGCAGCAAAATTAGACATGAATTCTTATTGTTGGCGCTAGCTCGAAACAGATCATCAGTTACATTAGGTAAAACAATAGCTGGACTGTGATGACGAAAAGAACTAGGCTGAGCCGAAACTAAAACTTTATTTTTATTTACAAAGTCACTTGACTAGCTCTGTACAATTTTTAATATTGATTCGACTTCCCCCAAATTAAGAAAACTATTACTATTAATAAATCACAATTCAAACGGTATGTACACTAAATATCTATACCAGATGACAGAAAATATATTCTTCTTTGTGAACTTTATCAAATTTAGCAATTAATAGTAAATTATTTAGCGAGCATATAATTTCGGTTATTATATAAAAATGCATAAAATAAATAATATTAATTCCCATTACTGCATATTTTTTTATTTCATTGGAGTGTTTATTTATATGGAAAAATATACTATACCAAATATCAGCCCTTAAGTCGCAATTTTAAATTTGTAACGAATAATTAAAGTTGTAATTTATTTATTTATTAATTTCAAACGAGGCAATAGGCTGTGACGTCACGGCGTCTGTCGAACGGGGAACAGAAAATGACGGACATTGTCGCATTGATACCGAGGTTAAAGATTGTAGTGACGGCGCACAGTGCGGGGATCTTACCGCTGCCAAGGAATAACTATTTCACATCCATATTTTCTATCCAAGTCTCTCACAACGAAAAAAATTTTTTGTGTGGAAATAATTGTTTATGGGACTTTAATAATATAGTATTTGAAATGGTCTGCCCAAAGACCCATAAAACGATATGACACATTGGTAGTGGGTGTGGGGTTGGTGAAAGGAGGTGGTAGTGGGGTAGATAAAGTAAAAAAAAATTGAGCCCCTCGGTTCTTGTACACACACTAAATCGCAATTTTAATTTTTTCACCCCCTTTAATAATTGGGTGGAGATGGTAAATTTTTGAGACCTCAGCTTCTCTTGTATATACTAAATACCATTTTTATGGACGTTTCATGACATTTGAACAATACAAAATTTCAACACTTTTTTTGCGTTACTATACATTCACTGAATGTGGAAGTAAAATTGTGGATTTCTCGAAACATAAAATAAATTTATGAACACTTAGTGCGGGGTAATTAGGGGAAATAGTGAAAGGTGGGACAAAGTGGGTAGGGGGCGAGATTTTGGACAGAGAAAATTTTGAAAAGGGGAATTTCGGAGGGAAAAATTTTGGATTTCCCACGCTCCGAAATTCCCCCCACCAAAACTTACCGCCTCCAAAATGTTTCCCCTTCCAAAATTTATCCCCTCCAAAATTCCTCCCACCAAAGGTCACCGCCTTAAAAAAATTTCCCGCCTCCAAACTATCAATGTCTCGACTTTACATTTTTTTGTTTTGACGGAACAATCTTCGAACTGCTTCTGTAGACGGCCGCAGCCCTTAATTGCGGTAGTCGAACTGATATTGGTAGATTTTATGAAACTTTCAGGGACTGAAATTTACGAGGCTAGAAAACCACTTTCTTTTTTTAATAAATAGGATCTTGAACGTGTGCACTTTTTCTACCTTGATTTTAAGTTAGTACATACAAATTTTGCAAAATTCAGTAGTTCTGGAACGTCAGGGTTTGTAATATTATACGAGTTCATAATACACTGCTTTATTGCAGTAAACTTGTCTTTGTCTATTGCTGACACCGAAATTTCAAAACGTTCACCATACATAAGAAGGTGACCTATAAAGGAAAAAAGGCAATTTTTTACAAATTTACAAATATTTGCACAAAATAATATTATAGCTTTAATGTACACTAAATTGGCTACAAAATAGCAGAAAGTTGCATATATACTTTCATATACTTTTTTTAAGCTTCAGAAGTTGTTAAAAAATAAATAAAAATCACATTTTACACTCGTTGAAGAACGTCAAATATTGAAGTCATAATATATTATTTAAATAGTTAACATGCCTGGATTTATATTCTCCATGACCAAAATTGCACAAATTAAATACTGTTCAGCACACAACTATTCACAATTGAAGCAAAATTTCAACTGACCAAGTAGGTTAATACACTATGTTCAAATTTTCCTCGATTCGGAATAGCCTGTTTGATTACTTACCTAACTGTGCGGCGTCTGTTTACGTTTTTGTGTTTATTTCACGTTTCAAATAATATTGGAATACACTCAGAAAAATACATACTAGATGTACCATATAGTGCCAATGTGTAGCCTAATATGTCTTTTAAAATGCCAGATAAAATAATTATTTGTGTAACCGAAGGTAAAAATAGCTGCTTAAAATGGAAACATATTTTTGTAACTAATGAAAATTGAACGATTATATGCTTTTAAACACTAGTACATACAATTTTTACAAAAACTACAGAGATAAAAGTTTGTATACATAAGTACATAAAGCATTTATATTAACCTTATCTAATATAAATTGTATATTTATTTTATTCTAAATAACAAAAAACATAATTTATGCACTCCGTTTTGTCCAAGACACATTCTATCAATAAGTAGCAAAATATAGTTCTCGGACAAGAAAATAAACATAGTTTAGTTTTTAGTTTACTATTAAAACTCAAATATTGTTTCTATTTTAAGATGTTTATTACTATAGTAGTAGGTTTAAAATGATATTTTTTGTGTTACTTAATCATCTAAATTATCCTCGGATTTATTTAAATTTTAAAACAAGAATGAAATAAACTGATATACCTACTTGCTAACTTTAACACCGCGAACTTTACCACGAAAGAAACGTTCCGTGTTTTTTATAAAAGATGCCACCATAAACATATCCACAGTAGGTAAATTTTCCGATTGTCCTTTTGAAACCGGTTTTCATCGGTCATTTTTGAACAATATTCACACTACTTAAGCATGATAATTAATAAATTAGCACCCAATATTTGTAAACACACGATTATCGACTACGTTCTAGTATAGTCTGACATGTCAGCACACTCGTTGACGTCACATAATGGCGGCGTATAACAAGAATATCTTAAATTATGCAGACTTCAATAGCTTATATTTAATATAAGTAATTGAATTTTTTTGTGAACTACGAGTTTTTCAGTGGTATTAGCTTAATTTTTGGAGTATTATTTTCAAAATTAAATTTGTATGCAAGTTCTCTTTTACCACATGTACAAATTTAGGAATATATCCTGATGTTCTCACGTTCGACCAACACCAAGGAAATTGCCAATATTTAAGCTGTTTGATAGTTTTAAAATAATAAATGCAATATTTTAGGTATAATTCTTTCATTTTCTGACAATATCAGTATAATTTAAACTGTATACTCGATGCTCTCTTTTTCAGAGAAGATATTATGTTACAAATAAAGTTAATGCTGGAATACATCGGATCTACTAGGGTTCATAATAAGCGAGATATTAGTGCTTGGTCTTATTATTTTTTTTAAAATTTTCCTCATTTATCAAAATCTTATTAGAATCATATGAAACTTCATATTTCTTAAATTTCGTGCGTTTTTTGGTGGTGAATATTTATATTCATTCATTTCATAAAAAGGTTATTTTCAAAATTATTTACTTAATTGATGTGAGTAATTATGCACCATGCACCGTGCACCATGTGGCGGCCGACGAGATTGGGGGCCACACAACCTCAATCTTTTAATGTTTTTAGTTTGATTTTCACAGTTTTCCTTTACTTTTATAACTTTTGGGTGCTATCAATTACACAGCCACACAAAAAAAATAATGTGTCTTGACCCCAGAGACTGACTAGGTAGACTTTATATTTTTCGGGTCGCTGAATCCGAATCCGGGGTCCATTTGATCCCATGTCATCAGGTTTAAGGTCATTTGAAGGTCAAATTGAGATATGACCGTGAAAAATTCCGTAAAAAATTTATTTCTATGTTTTTGAGGTTGCTGAATCCGAATCCGGGATTTATTTGATCCCATGTCATCAGGTTTAAGGTCATTTGAAGGTCAAATTGAGATATGACCGTGAAAAATTCCGTAAAAAATTTATGTTTATGTTTTTGAGGTTGCTGAATCCGAATCCGGGGTTTTTTTGATCCTATGTCATCAGGTTTAAGATCATTTGAAGGTCAAATTGAGATATGACCGTGAAAAATTCCGTAAAAAATTTATGTTTATGTTTCTGAGGTTGCTGAATCCGAATCCGCGCTTTATTTGATACCATCATGTCAGAATCAAGGTCAAATGAAGGTCAAACACATGAAATTCAATAATACAATCTTTTTTTGACCCCGGATTCTGAAAAAGCAGAAAATTTTACGTCCAAATACATCCTGAACGGTTTATGGAACCGATTTCTTTGTTGGTTATCAAGCGGTCAAATGCTTATTTTCCATTTCTTAGCTGATATATCGATTGTAAATCGAAAACTTGCGTCTATGACTAGTGACCTTAAGTTTTTGTGGTCTCTTATCACGATTCCGGTATCCATTTGATACCATGATGTATAAACTGAGGTCAAACGCTATAATTCGAATGATATAATTTTTTGGACCCTGAAAGATCATCTGCAGGTGAAATACAGATTTCTTTTGAATCTTTCAACTGAATTGTGAAGCCGTCAGCATTAGCGTTACCCGATGTACACCACGAGGAGGTTGCGTGAAACGGATTTTGTACATCATAACGGGCTTACTCCGTTGCCCACCGTCACCGCGAGGAGGTACCCTGGATGCAGACACAAGTGCTATGCTGATTTGGGTGTAAAGCTTGTTCCATGCAAAGAAATTTCATGATAAGTTGCAGAGCGAGAAAATGAGTTCCATAATTACAGTGGCATGGTTTGGAGTTGTGAAGCTCAACAACTTTAATTATAAAGAACAGAATTTTTGCTATGAGAGAATAAGTAATAAAATTATGGGGTTACTCGGTTATGGGATTATTGATCAATGTGATCATTGGAGTAAACGGATTCATCAGCTTTCATCGTCTGTAATCCCCATTTTATAGCTACGGGATCAGGTTTTTAGAGCTATTAGGTTATTGAATTTTGAGGCTATTGAATTCAGCAGATTTGGATTTAGGTCTTTGGACTTAAAAATGTTTAATACCTCCATATGAAACCCAAAGTTCGGTTCGACTCAGATCAAGACGTATTTGGACGTAAGATTTTTTGTTCTTTGAGAATACGGGGTTAAAAAATTTATATCATTCGAATTATGGCGTTTGACCTTCGATTGACCTTGGTTTATACGTCATGGTATCAAATAGATACCGAGATCGTGATAAGCGACCACAAAAACTTGAAGGTCACTAGTCATAGACGAAAGTTTTCGATTTACAATCGATGTATCAGCGAAGAAATGGAAAATAAGCATTTGACCGCTTGATAACCAACAAATGACCTAAGAAATCGGTTCCATGAACCGTTCAGGATGTATTTGAACGTAAAATTTTCTGCGTTTTCAGAATCCGGGGTCAAAAAAGATTGTATTATTGAATTTCATGTGTTTGACCTTTATTTGACCTTGATTCTGACATGATGGTATCAAATAAACCCCGGATTCG
This sequence comes from Rutpela maculata, assembly GCA_936432065.2. Lineage (NCBI taxonomy): Eukaryota > Metazoa > Arthropoda > Insecta > Coleoptera > Cerambycidae > Rutpela > Rutpela maculata. Next base: position 43,953,502 of record OW386290.2, on the reverse strand, counting down.
GATTCAGCAACCTCAAAAACATAAACATAAATTTTTGCAGAATTTTTCGCGGTCATATCTCAATTTGACCTTCAAATGACCTTAAACCTGAAGACATGGGATCAATGAAACTCCGGATTCGGATTCAGCAACCTCAAAAACATAAACATACATTTTTTACGGAATTTTTCACGGTCATATCTCCATTTGACCTTCAAATGACCTTAAACCTGATGACGTGGGATCAAATGGACCCCGGATTCGGATTCAGCGACCCGAAAAACATAAAGTCTACCTAGTCAGTCTCTGGGGTCAAGACACTTTATTTTTTTTGTGTGGCTGTGTTATTGAAGTAGATAGTTCCAAATGTAGTTTTCATTATACAAAGACAATTAAATGTGTTGTGTAGTAGTATTTCCTTAAATTCGTTGAGATGTAGATTGTTGATTGTTGTGTTTTTCGTTTTTTTCTTCTTATTTAAAACTATTTAAAGGATTTACGGCATTACTACGTATAGGGCATATTTAGCTTATTTAAGATTTAAGTAATAATAATTATTTTGTTACCAATTAACAACAAAATGCCGTCATATTTGGTTGTTAAAGTAGAGCCGAAGTAAATGCCAATTTAAGTTTTAACAGGTAGATATGTGTTTATCATTTAGTATATTTAATAAATACATATGCTAAATACCTACTGCATGCATGAGTATAAAGTTATAGTGATTTCAGATTGCCATCGGTTTCACCAATGAAAGAATAGTTTGTAATCGCAATCAAAACAGCGAAGAGAAAAGTGGATAAACGCCTTAAAAAGGTCCGATTTTACTGAATAAAACATGAAATATGATCATATATAAGTTAAGTACCTCTAGGTATTGAAAAAAAAAACAGTTTTGTAATATTTTATATTAAAAATGTTTTGGTATTTGTAGAAAATATTATGTAAACATAAAAAAATAGTGTCACTATAATAAAACTATAAGTTTGATGAACACTAGACGAGTATATTAATTTAATTACAAGTGTATAACGATCTACCAGATATGTTCATTCTATTGTAATTATTGTATGAGGTTTTCTTTTAAAAGTAATAAAATTTTCCGCTTTTCACCTAACAAAAATAATTTCATATGGTCAGACTTATTGCGGATTTGTATATAGAGTTATTCGGTTGTAAAACATACAAAATTGATATAATAGAACGAATGTGAATAATAGCTCGAATTATACATAAAAATTACTGCCAACTTGGAGATCAAATAAGTTCCCTCACTGTGTGAAACCTCGACGTAGTGGTATTTTTTAACGTATTCAATCTTTTACAAATTTAAATATATAAATAAAAATATTTTATTAGTTTTATATACTAAATCAGATTTACAATCTTTCATAAATGTCATCAAATTTCTTCGAGAAGATTTTTCGTACCGAAACACAAGCCACCTGGTTACAAGTCTCCAAACTTTTAGAAGCACTCAGTTTCTTCAGACTCTAAACACTCTTCTTGTAGACTAAATAGTTCTCCATGTAAGAATATAAGATATTTTTCGAATATTCATTCTGTTCAACTTCGACAACAAAATATGTTGCCATTTTGTCGTTAATTGGTAACAAAATAATTATCAGTACTTAAATCTTAAATAAGCTAAATATGCTTTATGTGTAATAATACCATAAATCCTATAAATTGTTTTAAAGAAGTAGAAGAAATACCTAAACGATCTACATCTCAATGAATTAGAGGAAAAACTACTACTCAGCACATGAAATTGTCTTTGTGTAATGAAAATTATATTTAAAACTGCTTTCTTCAATAGTTGATAGCACACAAATGTTGAAAAAAGTAAAGGGAAACTGTGAATTTCAAATTAGTAACATTGAAAGATTGAGGCCTCCAATCTGTCAAATGGTGCACACGCTTTATGGAAGTGTTCCTCAATTTCTTAAATGCTTGTAATATCTTAGAAGTATCATTTGTTTCCACTAGAAAACTATATCTCTTTCTCATGAAGAGGAGTCATTTTCTATTTGTTCTTTGGCTGGATCAATTGGATCTTATTACCTAAAACTCATATTGATGTCGATGTAAGAATATAAATGTAACTTAACCACACATATTTATAACCATTTACAATATCGATATTAGTCAATAAGGTGCAACTAATTGAATGAACGGGCTAACTGTTATTTCATAATTTTTAGTGATTTTTTTGAACACAGTTCATTTAAAAACAAAATTCTCTTTATTATTCTCAATTTAAGAGCAAATGTACATGCTCACTTACCTGTTAATTGCAGAAGAATGATTATCAGATCCATCGAACACAATTTTGTTGCCATGTTGTTGTCAGTTGTACCAAATACTGTAAAAATAAACAATAGTTATTAAATACCAAGATGCAATCGTGTTAAAAGTATAATTTACGATTTCTTCGATTTTATGATAAACTTAGAACTCATAATGCGTGACTATCTTTAATAAAACGCGTCATTCAACGCTATAAAAGTGCTTTCAGTCTAGAACTAAAAGCAAACTTTATTTTGTCAGTCTATTTGCCAAACAAATAAATCATATAAATGTATTCAGATACTCGCAGTTGTTGTCAGAGTTATAATGTGGTACTAAAGAAACTGTTAAAACCTGATCATGCATATTATAGGCAAACAGCTGAAAAAAATATTTGTAATCTGTCAAAAATTACATTCAAATATTAATTGTTAATCTTCACATCTTCTAATAACCCTCTTTAGACTCCTTCATGGTGAAAAAGTGTTATTTATTTTGCAATGAGCTTTCGAGATTAGCGTTATCTGAACTTCAAAACATTTCTAGATAGATATTTTGTACATTAATTCATTTTAGGTTTCATTATTATAATAGGTATATTCTAATTGGACAGACATTTTTAATATTCATCATAGAAAGAAACGTTTGTGACGAAATCCGTTTCATAATATGATGAGCTCAAATATCAAATAAAAAAGTCTGTATGCATGTATGCGTGTATGTGCGTATGTCAAAGAACCTTTTGATCATTGTTCATTTTTGAAATAATTTAATAATCAGAATTTAGTGAACAATGATAATAATAATATTTATTGATAATAATAAAATATAACAATAATAAAGGTATACAAAGAAGTGTAAGCCTATTTAGGTTCACATAAGGGCCTGTCTATGGGCTAATCATTGATAACTTAGTATAAACAATATAAAAGTACAAACAATATATCAATATAGACAGCAATATAAACAAACAGTTTAAACAATTGGGTGATAATACACCAAATAAATACATTACTTAACCAAATAACCAAAATGAATTACAACAATTAAAAGGCCAATACACATTTTTTTCTTCTCTTTTAAGTGTTATAATATTATGCACAGTATTTCGGTAGGATAAAGTAAGCCAGCGTTTCAAGTGTTTCTTATGGAGATGTCTTATATTCATAAGTTTAAGGAATTCGAGTAAAATATTATGCAATCTAGGTCCGATATAAGAAAAACATCTTTGTCCGATTGCTTTCTGTGCTCTGGGTAAAAATAAGTGAGCTCCTGTGTTAAGTCTAGTATTGTATAAATGGTTTATTGAAGTGATGTATTGATTGTTATTAAATAAAAATAATCATGTGGTTTTTGCAAACAACTGCCTAACATCCAATATACCTAATTCTTTATATAACTGGTCGGAAGGATACCTCAAGGGTTTGTTATACATGACTTTTAATTTTCTTTTTTGAAATATGTTTAAAGGTAATAAGTTAGTTCTTCTTATACCTCCCCACCCAATTATTCCGTATTGTACAATTGATTCTACCAAACCATAATACAATATCTTGAGTTGGTTCAATGAAAGAATGCAGCGAAGTTGATACATTTTAGGAATTATACGTCGCAGCTTTCTAGTGACGCTTTGTATATAAACATTCCATTTTAAAAAGGAATCAATATATATGCCAAGGTATTTGACACGGGATACGGTTGAAATACTTTGGTCACCAAAAGGTACAGTGCTGTAATCCGGTGAGTATTTTTCCAACGACGCAAACGGTATAACTTTTGTTTTATTGACATTTTTTGTTAACAAATTAGCATTGAACCAGGTCTTTATTTTTTCTAGGTCATTTTTGGCTTTTGTTCTTACATCGGTCCAAGAGGACCCCGTATAGAGAATAACCGTGTCATCAGTATACGAGATAATGGTTCCGGATGATTCCAAGGTAACTAACTGGTTTAAATATATACTAAATAGAATGGGTCCTAGGGCCGTTCCTTGTGGCACACCACAAGTCACGGTTTCCTCGTCACTGAGCGCTTAATTTATTTCTACCTTTTGTTTACGATTTTCTAAGTAACTATTAAATCATTTTAATAATAATACCAAGTTTATCTAGCAAAAGCCTGTGACTCACAGTGTCAAAGGCCTTTGCCAGATCAACAAACACACCTAACTATACATTCTTTTTCCAAAATATTAGCCGTCACAAAATTCATTAAATATTTTATTTTCAATTTTAAAGTAAATCTGAAATATTCCGGTTCTCCGCCCATGCTTACGTACCAATCACGTCACGTCGAGATCTTTTCTATTCTGTTCGAGTAGATATCGCGAAAATTTCAGAACTAGCAAATTTTAGTGTAGTAAAGGCAGAAATAGTGTAAATATTTCGTGCAAAAATAGATTACCTCCCCCCCCACCGTTTTCGAGGGTGCTGAATACGATGGAAGTAGAAAAGTTTTTGACCGCCGCAATCCCTTTATGCTTCCATATTATATAAACGGATCTGGGGAGTAATTTATCGACGGGTTATACTTGAAATAACATTGAAGGGGGTTATCGAGTCAGTGAAATCCAGACAGCAGGCCTAAGGTTAAACTCTTTCAAGAAGTGGAAAATCATTTTTTTTTTAAATGATTCGGTTCAAACGCGTTGTTCTTTTTTAAAAAAATCTCCATGTTTTAATCATTTATTTAAATGTTACGTACTAAATTTAACTTTTGATGTTCTGAAATATTTTTTTCTTTATCCGAAATACATAAACTTCCAACAAAATAAAAAATCAATAAAAGTTTCTGTCGCCTATAAAAAAATGACATTTATTAAAAGAAAATTGTAATGGTAATTGAAAGTGTTGATTTTCGAAGTCTTATAAAATTTTTTTAAAAAGTCATCTAGATATTACAATTAATTTTAAAATTTCTCTAATGTATCCTTTTTAAGTGGCAATATCATACATACCATAAAGTTTTACCAGTCACTAAAAATAGACAAAAGACTATCAATCGACAGTAATTTTTCATTTAATCAAAAATTAAATATGCGCGTTGTTTCAACAAAAACAAAGCTATCATTTCAAAAAACTTTATTTAAAACAAAAATTATTATTTGAGAACAAATTAATTATTTTTGGTGTTCAAAATGAGTCCCATTATTTCTAAAACATTTCCTCGTCCGTCTTCCAATTTCAACAGTAGTTGTCTTTAATCTTATTTCTTGTCGCAGTTGTAGAGCGGCTCGCACTATTTTTGCTACTAGTTGAATACGGCTTTGTATTTCGTCATTGTACACAAGTTCCTACATCATACCCCATACGTAATAGTCTAGTGGCGTTAAATCTGGGGACCTTGCGGGCTACAGAATACGCCCAATACACCGATCGGGATATGTTCGATATAAGAATTGGCGGACTGTCAAGCGGTTGTGAGCTGGGCATCCGTCGTTTTGAAAAATGATACGATGGCGAAGGTTAATGGCAAATTTTCCAGGAGTGGAGGAAGATTGCTTTTCAAGAAGTCGAGGTAAGCGTCTCCGTTCAGGTTATTTGGTAGGTAATGAGGCCCAATGACATGTCCAGCAATTACACCCGTCCAAACATTGACACTATAATGGACCATGGTAAGGATGTTTCTTTTCTGTATTCATTACTGACCAAGTCTTCAAAATTGGCAATCCAAGTTGCTGTGCCACTTTTCTTAACGCTTGTTGTGGGATCTGGAGTAAATGCGGCTAGAATATTTTCGTCATCTTCGGTGTGATGGCGTCCAGGTCCTGCAGCAGGCTCATGTTGATGTAAATTACCTGTTTCCGCCATTCGACGGTAATTGTTGCTGAATACACGCGGATCTGGAGTCTTTCTACGTGGATGAAATTGTTCATGACACAATCTTGCAGCAAGGTAAACATTCTCATCTGCTTTGTCAAGTACAATAGTATGTCAGCATACTCTTTGTTACTAAAAGTAGCCATTAAAATTAATTTTACTCAATATATCAGAATCTTAAAACAAATTATCAGTACAAAACAACACAACACTGAGGCTATAAACTTCGTTAAAAACACAAGAAATACGAAAGTGTGCGCGTTGACAGCTGTTAGTAACAAACAAATGACTGGTTCTGACTGTTTCTGAAACGATAGCTTTGTTTTTGTTGTAAATGTAATTTTTGATTAAATGAAAAATTATTGCCGATTGATAGTCTTTTGTCCATTTTTAGTGACTGGTAAAAGTTGATGATATGTATGATATTGCCACTTAAATAGAATACAATAGAGAAGTTTCAAAAGTAATTGTAATATGTAGATGACTTTTAAAAAAAAATTGTAAAACTTCGAAAATCGACACTTTTAATTTCCATTACAATTTTCTTCTAATAAATGGCATTTTTTTTATAGACGACAGAAACTTTTATTTATTTTTTCTTTTGTTGGAAGTTTATGTATTTCGGATAAAGAAAAAAAAATATTTCAGAATATCAAAAGTTAAATTTAATACGTAATACTTAAAAATAAATAATTAAAATATGGAGATTTTTAAAAAAGAACAAAATCGACAACATAAAAAAAGTAGCATTTTTCATATAGGTATGTTTGGTCATATAGATGCCAAATGACTCCCTCTACCTCCCTGTTCAGGGTCGGCATCGTCTTACCAAACACCCTGTATACGAAAACATAAAGGGATCCATAAAAGGGGGGTTGCGGCGGTCAAAAACTTCTCTCATCACTTGCATCGTGTTCAGCACCCTCGAGAACGGGGAGGTAATCTCGTTTTCCTTTTCAGTTTATATATTTTTAGGTGTGAGACATTTTGTAATAGAAGTATAAAAACCAGCCTCTGTCTGATCCTTTTGGCACAGAGGTTTATTTCATCAAAATTTTTAAATATTTTTACAGTGGCAAAATACCCAACAAACATAAGAAATAATGAATATGCCACAAATAATAAATTATAAACAATAATTTCGTCTTTGCACGAAATATTTACAAAAAAGTCGTTTTATAATGCTTCATTACGTAGACTAGTACAAATACAGTTTAAGGCGCACTAAAAAAGTAAACTAATCTAAAAGTTGTCTTAGAATTCATTTAGAATTATGAAATCTAAACAAACAAACACCGCACTACAAAACGGCAAATTTACACAGATCTGTGTTTAATTAACAAGTGTGAAAACCGAAAAATTTTTTGCCCGAAATTAGTTTCAGCACATCAAAAAAAATACTTCAGAAAAGTTAGATCAGAACCTTAGGACAAGACTTTTTTTTGCCCTTTTTATGGAATGAAAGGGATGGTAGAATTAAACTGATGCGGTAGATTCTTTTTTAATATAAGAATCGGTTTCAGCATGTCAAACAACATAGGATAAGATGGTTCTGATCAAAAGAACAGTCCCTTTTTTTTGTCGGCCTGTGTTATTTTTGTAAAGCTTCTACCGATATCTAGGTATTCCCAAGAAATATTCTAATGTTTTTTAAAAAGTGCCATTTCTACAAATAAAACATTTATGGACACCGAATCCTACAATATTAAAACTCGATCAGTTGTGAAAAACAGTGACCATACACAAAAAACCGAAGACATGACTAAAAACTCTAACAAGGCCACCGTGAGCGATTCCGCCCCTAAGCAATTATCTCTGGATGAAAAAATAAACAAAATTTTATCTCAAGTGGAAAAAACTAATCAGGATCTGACAGATTTAAATGAGAAATTTGATAAAGTCCACGCTGATTTTAAAATCTTAAAATCCGCTACCGAAAAAAATTCATCTGAGATATCAACTATCAAAATAAAACTTGATGCCCTGGAGCAATATTCACGTCGAAATAATTTAAGATTTTTTGGGGTGCCTGAATCGAATAACGAAGATACGAACCAACTTATAAATCAATTAATATCAACCAAATTAGATATATCATTAAAATATCAAGACATCGAGAGAACATACAGGGTTGGTAAATATAAACAAAACAATATTAGAGCCATATTTGTGAAATTTATATCACATGATATGAAAGCCGATATCTATAAGAAGAAAAGTAGCCTAAAAGGTACTAAAATAACTATACGTGAAGATTTAACACAAGAGCGAATGAAAATGCTTAACCTAGCTCTAGAAAAATTCGGAAAAAAAAATGTATGGACGCAGGATGGCCGAATTAACTGGCTTCATAATGGAAACAAATTCAGCGCAGTCACCATGGAGCAATATGATGCACAAGTTGAATAGGAACCATGATGCAATTTGTGGAAGTGTTTGTTTTGTGAAAACTAGTAAATTCAAAAATCTCTATTATTTTTTTTCACCTCATTACCGTCTCTATGTTTTTTGTCTAATTTGTTTATACCTACAATGTTTCCTTTTTTAATAATGTTTTTTGTCTATACAGAGAAAAAGTGTTTTGTTATATAAGATTTTACATAATAATTTCGAATCATTCGTTCATACTTACATTCAGTATTTTGCATAACTACTAAAATAGAATAATACATTTTTATTATGAATTTTCGAAATACAATGTTATATTTATATAAGTTAGATCATAAAAAACGGTATTGGATTCTCTTTTTTTCTTTTCTCTATGTTTAAAATCACTTAATTGGTATTCTCTAATTTAATCTATTTACGTTGCTGAAGGTACGATTTTTTGTAAATGGTCGGTGCTGTAAATCTGCACACAATGGAGGGACTTAATTTCCTTAATGACTTGGAGGTATATCTTGAAGTGGACACAAAGATTGTAGAAAATATTGAAGACATAAAAGGACACGTTAATTCTGAAAACAACAGCTTAAATATCATCCATCTGAATATAAGAAGCATACAAAAACATTTTGATGAATTACTAATATTAATAAATAACAGGTATGTAAACTTTGATGTAATTGTTTTATCTGAAACATGGAGAATAACTTCCCTGGACAACTATCACATTCCCGGTTATGTAACTTATTATAATGAGTCACATTTGAACCAAAATGATGGAGTTATAACTTACATTAAAAATAATTTACCTCACACCGTTAAAATAAATAAATTAACGGATTTGAATATCATTAAAACTTCAATTTTTCTTGAAAATACGTCTGTAGGAATTAGTAGTGTATATCGGTCTCCATCGTCAAATATTGACGTGTTTCTAAACGAGTTGGATAATTATATGAAAATAAATAATAATAATAATAATACCGAAATATTTACAGGTGATATAAACATAAATATTTTAAATAAACATGATATTCACAATAATATATATTTAAACATAATGGCAAAATATGGCTATATACCACTAATAAATAAACCTACTAGAGTAACCAATGAAACAAAAAGCTGTTTAGATCATTTTTTTCTTAAGTCTGACGTAAATAAAACTGATAGCATATTTAAATCTTTCATAATAGAAAGTAATATTACTGATCACTATCCAATTTATTTAAATCTTCCCATTCAATCTGTAAAATCATGTAATGCTCATAATAATGTAATAAAAACAGATTATGATAAAGTATTTCAATTGTTAAGCTTCGAAAATTGGGAAAATGTTTATAACCATAACGATAGCAATACATGTACCAATAATTTTGTAAACACAATAAAAAAACATATTAACACTGCCACTATTCATTCGTCTAAGATTTTCAAAAGAAAAATTAAACCATGGATTACCAATGGGATTATACAATCTATCAAAACTAGGGATAAGATGAAAAAACGCATTTTATGTAATAGTGATAATATACAATTACTTAATGAATATAAAATTTATAGAAACAAACTAACAAGACTTATTAAAATAACAAAAAATAATTATTATACAAATCAGCTTAATACATGTAAAGGAAATATAAAACAGACTTGGAAAATAATAAGAGACGCTACAAACACAGAAAAAAATAAATGTACAAATAATATCAATATAGTGGACAAACATGGCAATATAATTACCTGCAATGAGCAAAAAGCAAACGAATTTATTACTTTTTTCTGTAATATCGGTAAGGAGATTACCAATTCAATTCCTACTCCAAAAGATGTCCAAATTGTAATTTTAAGACTCCACCCCCACTCAATAGTTTATATTTAAGACCGGTTGAAGAGAATGATGTAATAACATACATAAATAGTTTACGTATGAGAGCGCCACCGGCATGGATGAAATATCGGCCAAATTAATAAACCACTGTCATAGCTTTTTAATAAAACCTTTAGTACATATCATTAATACCATTTTTACAACCGGATGTGTTCCTCATCACTTCAAGGTATCTATCGTAACGCCTATTTACAAAAATGGATGTAGAACGGAAAAAACGAACTATAGACCTATATCTGTAATTAATAACTTGGCCAAAATATTTGAAAAAGCATTAAAAAATCGCCTTGAGGAATTTCTAGATAAGAATGACATTATTTCTAAAAATCAATTTGGTTTTAGGAGCTCTTGCAGTACAACGGACGCAATTTACAAACTAGTCAATACAATTAACAACAACTTACAAGAAAATAAAAAATGTATATCTGTCTTCTTGGACTTGGCGAAGGCTTTCGACACTGTGTGCCATAAAAAATTACTACAAAAATTGGAAAACATCGGTATTAGGGGCACAGTGTTGAAGGTATTCGCTAGTTACCTGGAGGACAGAAAACAATTTGTAAAAATAGGGGATAAAATAAGTGAGGAAAAATTAATAACCATAGGAGTTCCTCAGGGCACCGTTTTGGCGCCAATTTTGTTTTTAATATTTATAAACAGTTTATGTAAATTAAATATATCAGGCCAACTTATTTCATATGCAGATGACACAACAATTATTTGTAAAGGTGATGATTGGAATGATGTGAAAAATTGTGTTGCGCAAGATATGAAAAAAGTTAGATCGTGGCTCGACGTAAACCAATTATCGCTTAATATATCAAAAACTAAGTTTATTGCATTTTCTACTTACAATTCAAATTTACCCGATTTTAGCGACATAACTATTCAAGAGAGTAATGAAAAAATTCAATCCACTAGTACAATAAAGTATTTGGGTTTAATGATAGATAAAAACCTGAGGTGGTTGGAACACTCAAGCTACGTAACAAATAAAATTAGAAAGTTGATATATAAATTTTACCAACTCAGAGATATTTTATCTAAAAAAACTATATTAAATGTATACAATTCTCTCGTTGAATCTATCATACGGTATGGCTTAATAATATGGGGTGGTGCGTATGAAAATGCTCTAAATCCGGTCAAAGTCATACAGAAAACAATTTTGAAGATAATACTAAAAAAAGAACCCACTTTTTCAAGTGATCAGTTGTTCAGGGAATGTAATTGTCTAAATTTAAAACAGTTATATATTTTAGAATGCTCTATTTTTATCCAAAAAAATATATCCAAATTTAGTTTACCTACACATTTACATAATACTAGGTCTATTATAAATAAAAATATAATGATTCCAAAATATAACCGAATTAAGCAACAAAACTTTATAGATTACCTAGGGCCTAATTATTACAATAACATACCAGGTTATATAAAAAGTATTAACAAAATATCCAAATTCAAAAAAGTATTAAAAACTTTTATTATAAATAATACAAATATTATTCTTAATACATAATGTTGTCTTGGTTTATATTAATTTGTCCTCTTTCATCATTCACCTAATGTGTTCACGCAATATGTACCTCCTTGTATAATGATTATATAATATAATTAAAAAAACTTATAAATAGTGTATGTATAGCTGTCACTAACATAAACATGGTGTTTTATAAATTATTAATATGTGCGCACACAATCCTTTTTGGGGATTAGGCGCAATATTATGGTAAAATCTATTTAAACCGAATGTACATCATGTATAATTATTAATAAATGTTTTTGAATTTTTTGAATTTTTTTTGAATTATTTTCTTTTCCCTCGTTTGTAATATGTTATGTTGTAAACATACATTATTTAATAAAAAAAATTATTTTTTTTAAATCCATCTTTCTGACGCTGTATCTCTTTAAACATTAGACTTACAATAAAAATATAGGAAGTTTTGTTCTCTTTAATTTTGTCTCGAACATTTTTCTCGTAGGATCGAGCGTTGCCGAATGATTTTGAAAAACCCATTTTTTTGCACCTTTAATTCGAAATGGCGGCTCGCGCCTCCCCTCCGCGAGGTCAAAAACTTGTATTTTTTATCAAGGCCTCGACTTAAATAACATGTATCAAAATCATTACTACTCCACCTTTTGCAGGGCAAAATCCCCCTGATTGGACTATTTTCTCACTGTGACATTTTTTGGAGTAAATTGGGAATATTTCTGAAAATCAGCAAGGAACACGTCAGTCAATGTTTTTCTCTACTTATGGATATAAAAAATAACGCTTTTTTTGCAAGTTGACATTTAGTTTTACAAAAAAATCAGCGTCATGGACTTCAACCAACCATTTTTTTTATTTATATTTTTGATAAATGAACAATTTTAAAGCAATGGCCTGAAATAATAAAATAATAAAGGAGCGGTTTTTTTTGCAATTTGAAATTCATTTATTTAAAAAAATCAGCAGCAACCAAGCTCGGTAGTTGGTCTAATCGATCTGCTATATCAGTACCTTCATTCCATATTATTGTTGATTACAATGAAATCATATACCCGTATTGCCATCAGCTCCCTAGCTATTTGGACATGTATTAAAACGATGCTTATAAATAATAATGTTATATATTATCAAATAAATGGTTTTTATTTTTTATTTTGCGTATAAAAGTGGATACATTTTAAAAGGAAAGATGAAGTATTTCCAATTCCCATGTCATACTTTTCTCCACGAAATATCCAAAAACAATTTAAGACCACTTCTGTCTACTTTTTATTTAGAATGTAAATTACATTAAATCAGGAAAACTTATTTCGCAGTGAGAGGGAATACAATTAAAGTTACATTAAATTTTATATTACACAGCGATTTATGCAAAAATCGTTGATTGTATTATCTCAAGATAAAATGGAAGAATTCTTAAGAAATTTTAATTTAAAATTCTAGACACAAAAACACAATTACACGGTAAATGAAATATTGCTTGCTTGATAAAGTATCTCCAGACCAGAGAAACTAAAGAATTTGACGCAAGACCAACTTGAAAACTTGTCAAGAGATTTTCTACATTACTTTTTAAGAGAGATAAGCAACACAAGAAAATAGGAGTATTCTTATTACTCTTCTAGAAATAAAGTGAGTTTAAAATAATATCTTTTCACTACCATTTATTTGACACTAATACTTTACAACACTAAACTTACATTTAAACCTTAAACTAATATGGTCATATAAAATTGGTAATAGATAATAATTAATAGCACCAAACTCTATACTCTATTTGGCAAAGACAGAGAGTAATAGATCCAAATCTTCTGAAAACGTAGTTGAGGAGTCAAGAAATTTTTAATATTTCTTTATGGTATACAGCCCCATACCAGTCTGGACACCTTATTAGAGGCTAGTGCCTTTAGTGCCGACTATCTGATGCAATGGAGATCTGTTGGTTGACATATCGTCGTTTAGTATTATCGCGTACACATTTTAGTATAGTCAGAATTTCTGTCTGAAACACAGTAGTGCTGTCCAAGAGAGACACTTATACTCGCCCTTGGATTTTCACTATGTATTCGTGCTACAGCGTCCGTTTCCATCCTACACCTGTCAGTGTACCAGGCCAGGCCTTTAGTTAATGTATCGAGAGGTCCCATCGACCACTCTTCCAGTCTTCAATTGTGATAGTGTGTGGCTTGTTGAATGTAATTTTTGGTACCATGTAGGTAATGTTAATCATCCTCATATGTCCCTTTCCTCCTAGAGGAGTCGGGCTCTGAGAGTTGTGTAGCCAGTATGCTCCCATTCTGGCCTCCCTCTGAACAACCAAGTTGAGTGGAGGGAGCGGGTCTAATAAGAACTCCATGGCTCCTGTGGTGGTGCTTTTCATAGTACCTGTGATTCCCAGGAAGGCCAGTCTCTGCACTCAGTTTAACCTGTTGGCTGCTGTTGTTTGAGTAGATTTGGACCACCAAAAACTAAATCAGCGTATGTAATGGTAGATTTTATTACACCGGTATAGAGCCAATGCCCCATACCAGGTTTAAGCCTCCTCATTTTGCCATAGAATCGCCTACATGTTGCCAGTATGGCTACCGACTTATGTATTACTCTATCAAGATGTTGATCCCAGGTAAGTTTGCGGTCTATAATGATTCCAAGGTACTTTACCTCTCCCCACATTTGCAGTTGTGTATCGTGAAGAACTAGAGGACCCAGGCCCTCCAGGCTTCTCCTTCTGATGAATGGAATGATGTGGTTGATTCACTGACCTCTATATATTAAATGGATAGCCCATACCATAGGGATGCGCGTGAAATTTTAGCCAAAATTGAAGAATTCAATAAAGACGAAAGTCGTCTGCTACGGGGCTTTACGTCTTGCGCAGTATACCTGTTTTTAGTTCTGAAGTTAGCAACACGTTGATGGCAACTCATTGCTATCAAAGCAGTCCGGCAACGATCAGGTCGGAAATAAGTTTTGAGACATTATTGGAAAAATAAATCTATCAGAAAATCATGATTGCCTCAAATCTTATTTCCGTTGCCAAAAATTAATTGACAACGTGAAGTTGGCAACGTGTTTCCAGTAACGAGTAGCTAAGTTCACTCTTCCTACTGCGCAAACTCGGTAGCCCCGTGCGCAAATTGTATTTGTACCATTTTTCAGCTCACACATCGGCTATCCATTTAATATATAGAGGTCAGTGGGTTGATTACTCTCTGCCTTTCTCAAACAGAAGATAGATATCGTCTCTAATAACATCTACAGATTTTTTAATAACACTAAGGATTCATTTTTCAATCGATTGTTAACTTAAGGTAAATAACTATTATTTTCAAGTTAAAGTAAACTTTTTCATGGTTTTTACTTCCTTCGCTTACCGAAGGGAAGTATTGTAGTCGTGAAAAAATCACCCTCCGAGGTGATAATATGATAATAATCTACCAGAGTACGTAGATTACGAAAATGAAAGACATTCAATTCTGTTTGTTTGTGTTGGAGCAATATCTATAAATACACTTGACAGAGAAGGATATTATTTGGTAGGCAATTGACGCTACTGCTAACTGGGTACAGTTCCGTTGAAGAATATACAGGGTGAACCCCATAAAAAACAGAATTGAGGGAAAAAATTACGGAACATAGTAATATTTGACATGCAGTTAACCCAACTGTCAAGAAATAAAAATATTAAAAAAAAATCAATAATGTGATGGAATATTTCGCACGTAGTTAACGCAACTGTCGAAAAAGAAGAAAATAAAAAAATATATACAGGGTGGTCATTCCAACAAAAATTTTTTCAATGTGATGGAGGGCGATAATATTTCACATGCAGTTAATACAACTGTTGAAGAAAAAAAATGAAAAAATAGAATATACAAGGTGGTCGCCCAATTTTTTTTTTTATGTGACGGAAGACAATAATATTTGAAAAGTGACGGAGGACGACAATATTTCGCAGCAGTAAACAGTTAGTGTTCCGTCGGAAGATTGTGCAAAAACGGCTAACTTTATAAAAAAAAAATTCTTAATAAAACTTTCAATGTTTCATCTCTGCTACAGCGTAAAATTATTTTCAATTGTGTCACAAAACCGAGTTACACAAGAAAGTATTTTTTTTTAATGGAAAACCCTATATTTGTTGGCACCAAGTTAAGCCTCCAAGGGTCCTGTATTACACCCCAAAATATTTGGCCAATCGAATGCGTTGCCAAGTTATGATTTCTCCCTCTTTTTTCTTGGAAATTTACAAAAATTGTTTTGACTACCATATCTCCGCGATTTATTAATTGTTTTTTCGAAAAATGTAGCATACAGATATTATTTGATAATGATTTATTTACTGGAAAACATTTTTGAAATAAATTATTATACCGGGTGTCCAAAATATTTGTCTACATTTCTTGATATTTAATTACTATTTTTCTCAATTTTTTTAAATGGAAAGCTTATAATTGTTTTACATGAATGAATAAAGCATACAATTCCCAACATTTTAATATCATACATTTTATTTTTATTTCAAACGGTTTTTAATGTATGATTATTTCAAATATTTTTTGCGTAAATTTAGTTTAGCATTAAAATCTAGTATGTCTTTGGTCTCTTTTGGATTTATTTTTCACTTTATGACATATCTGTAAGGTGTTTAAGATTATCGTGATTAAGTTGAATTAATATTGTCAAGTAATATTTAAAAATATGGATTATAATTATTGTCAACAAGATTTGATATCTATGGTGTATGTTATTGGTGATTGTGATGGAAATTGTAAGAACTTTAACGATGGAAAATCCTACGGCAAGTGTTCGGGAGTTAAGTAGGGACTTAGAGATCAGTAAATCTAGTGTTTCCCTATGTCCTCGTAAAAATAAGTTTCACCATTATCGAGTAAGCTACATCAAGAGCTTTTGGATGTGGATTTAAATCATAGATTAAATTTTTGCCAGTGGGCTCAAAACCAAATTGGAAAAATGAAAAATTTTTCAAATGTGTTTTTCACTGATGAATCAACGTTTCATCGCAATGGACTTGTAACTAGGCACAATTTCCATTGTTATGACAAAGAAAATCCTCATGTACAAAAAAATCATTACCAACACAAATGGAATTTAAATGCTTGGGGAGGAATTGTACATGATTTTTATTGGTCCTCATTTTTTTGAGGGAAATGTGAATGGAGCAGTCTTCTTGGATTTTATGCAAAATACGTTTCCATAAATGATCGAGCATATTCCTGATCATATTACAAATAATATGTGGTTACAACTTGATGGTGCACCACCACATTTTATTAGAAATATTCGTCAGGCCATTAGTAACCAGTTTCCTGAAAGGAGGATAGGAAGAGGAGGTCTAATATTTTAATAAGCTGTTAAATTATATCTAATTTATTATTTTATTAAATTATGTTAGTTCCCATTACATGGCCGCCTAAGTCACCCGATCTGACCGAAATAGATTTTTCCTTTGGGGATGTAAGGCGTTCATTTATCAAGAGACTTCAGTGTTGCGTGAATCAAAATGGTGGACATTTTGAGAAATTTAATAATTCAATATAGTGAAAAGAATTATTTCTCAAAAACCGTTCATAATTATTAATAGAAAGTGCATGATATCAACATGTAAGAAATTGTATGCATTATTCATCAATGTAAAAAAATTATAGTCATTCTATTTAAAAAAACTGAAAAAATGTAAAACAAAAGACCAGAGCCATGATTTTAATGATAAAATAAAGAGCAAAATTTATTTGAAATAATTATATCTCAAAAACCGTTTGAACTAAAAATAAAGTGTATGATATTAAAATGTGGGCAATTGCATGCTTTATTCACCCATTTAAAAATGTAGGCATTCCATTTAAAAAAATTGAGAAAAATAATAATTAAATGTCAAGACATGTAAACAAATATTTTGGACACCCGGTATAATAATAATTTTTTTCAAAAATGTTTTTCAGTAAATACATCATTATCAAATAACATTCTTCATTTTTTGAAAAAACAATTAATAAATCCCGGAGATATGGCGGTCAAAAAAAATGTTGTAAATTGCCAAAAAAAAAAAAGGAAAAAAATCATAACTTGGCAACGCTGCATCCGATTGGCAAAATATTTTACAGTGTAATATAGGCCCTTGGAGGCTCAACTGGCGCCAAAAAACAGGGTGTTCCATTTAAAAAAATTGTATTTTCTTGTGTAACTCGTTTTCGTATAATTGAAAATAATTTTAAGTTGTATAGAGATGAAACATTGAAAGTTTTGTTAAGAAAGTGTTTTTTATAAAGTTAGCCATTTTTGCACAATCTTTCGATGGAACACTAGCCGGAGACTGTGTATGTATGTAGTTGCCGACTCCGTATTCCATAATATTGTACGTTGTTAATTAGGATATAAATTAACTAGCAATTAAAACATCTGATGACAGAGACTATTTATCAGGGCCAATAAAGATATATCTCTTCCCATCAATCGTACAAAAAAGTAGTAACATCACTTTAAAGAAACAGGATTAAATTTTTTCGATTCCAACTGGCAACAAAGTGGAAATCTTTAACGGCGTGAATGCATTGAATTCCGAAATAAATTCAATAAACATTGAGAAATTATCAAACAAATGCCATAAATATATGCCACTCTTTAAAATGTTATGTAAAGCTGAAAATCACCAATAAACCATCGGCCTTCTACTTCATTACTCCCCCTATAATTTGGTTTCACACGCTTGATGACATACCACCCGTTCACTTTTGACATAAGCAATTCGGTGTTTAAATTTTGTAGGTCTAAATCCAATGGCTGGTTTTAAGTATGCTGTTCTGACAGCTTATTTGTAATAGTAAATTGAAAACAGTCACGGTTGAAATAAATTTAACCCAATATTAAAAGGAAAAAGTCTACATAGAAAAATATAAACAACACCTTTTACTTTGTTTTTATCACTAATTTTTGCAACTACAACACTCAGCCTGCCATTTTCAAAAATTTACAAGTGTCGAAACTGCAGCAACGTTGTAGTTAAAAATTAGTGATAAAAAAACAAAGTAAATAGTTTTTTATTATGGATCATCGTAATTGAATATACCAATGTAAGAGCTTCAACTATTTAATTTTTGAAATATATACAACTTTGCTTGAAATGGTGTAAGCTTGATCTGAGGTACCTGAGATACTTTTTTACTTCTCCATCCAGTGGAAGTCTAAAAAAAAATTGTAATTTTTTATTATTCAAATAGGCTTAGAATGTTATGAAAAGTCGAGATTGTAAACTTGAGCAAAAAAATTCCGTCTGTCAGTCGGTCAGTCTGTAACTTTTTTGTACGCACTATTACTCTGGAACCGTTTTAGATAGTGACTATTGGTACACGTATGTATTTGAACGAGATCTGAAACTAGATTATGTTTTGATCTTATTCCGTTGAAGGGTTGGGAGATAAATTGGGGTAATGGGGGTTAAATAGGTAAATCAAGCAAGTAAGAATTCATAAAATTGGTATTTAGTACATATATAAGAAAAACTAAGGTCTCAAAACATTTTTTAGCACTAGCCACCCCCATTACAATCCCCAGCCCATTATAAAAGTGGCATATCGTTATAAGTTTTTGAGGTAGGCGATTTCAAATATTATGCTATTAAAATTCCATAAACAATTATTTTCACATAGTGGAATACAAATAAAATAACATTTTTTTCGTCGTGACAGACTTGGATAAAATCTGGATGTGGAAGTAGTGATTCCTTGGGCAGCGGTTTTGCAATTAGAAAATGTGCTGACTCGGTAAATTATATGTAGTAGACGTACACTGGCAGCAATTATAAAGGAAACTATTTGATAAATTCGACTGCTATCAGTTCAATGGAATAACTTAGTTCAGCAATTGATAATTTACACTAGAAGTTTATGTTCGAGTCTTGCAGTAAATTTTCACTTATTAACACTAACTATTCCTATGATAGATATAGTCCTTCCGTGTGAATTCCTAATAGTGCCCGTATTGATATAAATACAATACAATAAGTACGTGATATCTTTCTCAGATTAAGTTGAAAAAATTTCTGAATCCTATACATTTCCTCAAAAGTAGACAAAAAAGACATTTATTAAGTACTTAACCTCAAATATTTCAAAATCCTGACATGGTGGACCAATTCTCAGGCCAGATTCGGATTAATCCCCATCTGCACAACAACAAAACCTCGCAGACCTGTGAAATACCTCCTTCGACTCAATTTGTACCGCGGCTGCCTATCATGGCTTCGATGACACCATCGTCGCCATCATTAGGTGATTGAAGGCCATGTTGTCGAGGAAGTAAATTATATCTGCTAGTGAGGAAACAGCAGTAAAAGTTTCAGTAAGGAGAGACTGCCCACAAGGAGGCGTCCTCTCTTCTCTGCTATGGAGTCTCGTTCTAGATGGTCTACTTGAGGAACTTGAGAGCGAAGATCTTTTTGCGCAAGGATATGCAGATGACTTTGCAATTATCATCTCGGGAAAATTCCCAAATATGGTTAGAGAGCATAGAGCCTTGTGTACAGAGATAGTACAACGAACAGTCTTAGAGTCAACCCCTCTAAAGCAGAACTGGTAATTTTCGGGGACGCAGGCCACACGTTGTTGAACCCGTACTCTACGACACCACTCTAACGATCTCCAGGATGGTGAAGTATCTAGGTGGCATCTTGGACTCTAAACTGACTTCATATTAAAGTAAATCATGCAAATCAACCCATAACCTCTTCCCGACTAGAATAGCTACCGCCATCTTTATGACAACCGTTTATAATATCTAATGATCGTCTAACTATTCTAGTGGTACAACATAATATACCAATAGAATAATAAATTTTCAAACTTCGGTCATTTCAAAAAATTTTCTACATCGAATCGCTCATACCACCGCACGGAGTGAGAAAGTACCCAGAAGGTTAAATTTACATAATCTATAAAAAAACTCCTTAGAATACATATATTCGTGATTATAAAAAAAAAGAGTTATGAAGAAAACAACCAAAACAATATACCTTTATATTAACAGACAAATTTCAATAAAACATTTCAGAAAAAAGTTTTGAAAGTTTATTTTTAAATAATATAAACGTTTAATGATATACAGAGCATATTTAGATGTATAACTTAAGCGAAATCATATTTTTTTTCAACCTTACAATATTTTAAGAAATGTTAAGTTGTTATGAATAATTTTTCAATAATCGCATATTATTATACTATTACAAAATTCTTAAAATTATACACTAGCAGTAATAAAACCAACATAACCTAATTCATAAAATAATAATAATAATTCCAACACCCGCACAGTGTTGAATTTTCGTAATCTAGGCGGACAAAATACCATTTTGGTAAGTGTACGATATTTTAATCCTTTGAAGTAGATGGTATAGCTTGATAAACAATATCAGGCAGCAACAAACAAGCCAAGATGTTATGTTTTAAAAATCGCTCCTGATGTCTATCAGACGTAGCCATCTTCGCTCTATCTTGCTGCGAATAAGGTCCATTGACTTGCGAATGCTGCTCAGAATACTATTTGAGAATGAGTGGTTACCTAACTTTTGCAAAATGTAAGACATTATGGCATCTGACTTGCTTTGCCTGGGATGGAGACTCATATTTCATAAATTGACCATCGAGAAATTTCGACGCTCATTCTGAAATTAAGAAAAAACTAGTGAGAGCGCAAGCTCGCGCAACTTTTTCTTTCTGATATAAGAAGTACACAAACTAACTTTTTTTTGAATACAAGAAATTGAGAGTAGTCTGTGGAGGTATGAATTATAAGTTTAGTTATTTATTTATAAAATATAATTTTTCCAGGTTATCTCAAACTTTTATCTTCTTTTATAGTCCTATAGAATAATTTTTCAGAAAAAAAAGTATATGGCCACTTACTTTCACTTAAAATAATATTGTCACTAAAACCCATATAAACCGCAGGAACACTTGTACTCAACTAAGAAGTTGAAGCGTGTCCATTCAGTTTATCCCTACTTGGCATAGCGGGAACAAGAAAACACGACAGTTTACGACATTTGTTTGGATGTTTTGAATATTGCTGATAAAAAAAATATATATATGCTTATGAAGTTTGATCATTTTATTTTCAGAAATTAAGATGTTTATTAAAATATTGTACACTTGCCAAAATAGTATTTTGTCTGCCTAGATTACGAAAATTCCACACTGTGATCCGTATACAAAGCATATCGAAACTAAAATTTTCTAATGCTTAAATATAAATTTTACAATTAACATCATCTAGTGCATATAACATAGTAATGTTACAAACAATATTTTTCAATTTAAAAATGAATGCACCTAGAAATTTAAATCTATTACTATACAACCTAATGCATAAAGCAATTAAATTTTGACTAATAATTTATGATTTACAGAACAACAGACTAAGAATTTTTACCTAACCTATAAATATAAATATTTTCAATCCTGTCCTAATCTAATGCAAGAAATAACAAGCTAAAAACGTACTCTTCGCATGTTCACTGAACTTTTTATATAATTGTTACACATTCTATAGGATTACTCTTCGCAGTGAGACAGTAGCTCAGTGGTTTAGCGCGTCTAGCTTGCATACTGGCGTACCTAGCGAAGCAGGTTCAATCCCTGCTCATCGCGAAATAATTTTAATTATAAAATTATCCCCAAGAAGTGGTTCGGACTCCACTATAAGCTGTAGGGCCTCGTTTCTCTTTACCTAACACAAATTCATTATGGATTTTCAAGAAGTTACTTTAGTGACTTGAGAAGCGGTTAAGAAAACAAGAAAACATTTTAAGTTATTCGTAAATAATGTTAGTTTTAGACATTTCTAATTTTGTAGTACGAACTTAGTTGGTAAAAGACTGAGTGTAAAATAAAGTAAAAATAAAAAAAATTATATCATACCCCATTTGGGTTTCGAACCCGGGATTCCGAGTCAAAAATCAAAATCAAATCAAATCAAAGATATTTATTAACGTTTAAAGATATGAATGCGCCTCAGTTGGGTCCAGTCTAGAGCCGATCACCCACCGCGGCGTGCAACGTCGCGGTAGGTAGGTGATCGGGTGGAGGGGTTTAGCTTCGGCTGTAACAATAGATGAAATTGGGGCGTTAGGGCTCCTGTTTAACATATATAAAAAACTTAAACCTAACAATTTCGTTGAACAATAATCCGGGAAGATATTAAAATACTTCGAAATAGCTATAACTACGAAGAAACGATTGCATTTTTAACACACGCGCACTGTCGCACGCGCACACTAAATTTATGAAGAAAATCTTGTTGTCCATACGGGAAAAACTGAAAGTGAAAAAATCCGTTCGAGAGTCACGGATTTATCCAGTGATCTACCTGCCTCTGGAAGGATGGGGTGAGGGGAGATTATGGTGAGGTGTGTAGGAAAATTAAGCGTATTAAGTTTGTAGAGTAAGCCAGGGATCCATACTGTATCGAAAGCTTTCGCAATATCGAGCAGCACCATCACTGTGCTTTTTCCGCGGTTGCACTGCACTTTGACGTCATTCACGATCCTGACGACCTGGTGTACAGTGCCCCTGCCCTTCCTGAAACCGAACTGACACTCATCGTTAATGTGGAGTTCATCCTGGGCAGCGTCTAGTCTGACCAGGATGACCTTCTCCACCAACTTGGAGATCGCCGACAGCAACTAGATCGATCGATAACTACCGGCGAGTTTATGGTTCTTGTTCGGTTTCAGTATTGGCACGACCACGGCGCACTTCCACCGGCTGGGCCAGTGTAGTAGCCGCAGGATCGCGTTGACAATGTACGTCAATTGCACAATGCCTTTCCGCGGAAGATATTTGAGCAGCCTGTGTTCGATACAGTCTGCCCCCGGAGCCTTGTCATTAGGTAGAGTCCGGACCTCCGAAGGCTTGGCTATGACTTTTAAAAATTCTCGTCTCGTCAATTGGATGTCACGGCCAATCAGTTCGTTAATGTCATTTTCGATGCGGTCGTGTCCCGGATCGTTAGGTATTTGTGGGTTATGTATGTCAGCAAAATGGGTTGCTAAGTCATCCACTTTTTGGGCGTCTGTCATCACAGTCCGTCCGTTAGCGTTGGTCAGTGCGGGTATGGCCACCCGCGTATTTTTCATGGCCCTCGACAGCTTCCACAGCGAGTTGTCCCGAGGATTTAACGTCTCCAGCCTATCCCGCCATTTCCGATTTTTTTGCGGTGTTGATGGCGGTCCTAATCTGCCGTTTCAGCTTGCCCATCTCGGCCTTAGCGGTGACATCGTGATTTCTCTGCCAAAGCCGTCTGTCTATTCTTTTCCTGAATGTCTTGTATGACCTCTGCGTCGAGTCGGTCTTTGTAAGGATTGATCGTTATCGTAGTTGCAACACTCTGTTTGGCGCGCTGCACTACCCTTGTGAACTCCTCCACCACATTTTCCAGTTCGGCGGGTGTGGTGATATTGTTAGCAAGTGTCAGGTGTGTTGATGTGTGTCTTGTAGGGGCGCCAATCGGCGCCCCTATAAGATGTGATTTCTCGTGTGGTGTCTTCCCTCGACATGTTATTCAATTCTAACAGAATTGGATTGTAGTCAGATGCGAGTTCCTCCAGCGCCACTGGTGGCGTGGAGTTCCTCACACCCTTGTTGACCACGATGTCGAGGGTGGTAGGTGTTGTACCGTTATCCGGAAAATGTGTGGGATCGTCCGGATGTTGCAGCACGACATTATGATTACTCACGTAATCATACAGAGTATTGCCGTTGGCGTTGTTGCGAGTCAAACGCGTAAGAACTACACCACAACTTAACACGTAAAAAACGTAAATTTTTACATCATAAGAGACGAGCTAAAATTAGGTATATTTCCTCGATTGTATATTACGTTATGAAATGTATATTTGTAAAATATATAAATATTTAAATATTAAAATAAAATATCATTCCACCAGATTTTTATTCAATTACAAAAACATAAAAAACAAAAAAAAAATTTCAAATTTAAATCATTAATAACATTTTTATTTACTGATCGATTTTGTTCAAAAACAATGGGGTTCTTCCTCTAGCTAACACTAACTTACTGTCCAAATTTCAGTACAATCGGATTTTTTTTTCTTGAGTTATCGTGCTTACAAGAAACGTGACGGACGGACGGACGGACGGACAGACGAGCATTTTGAAAGTTGTTCAGAATTCGTTCACTACGAATTAATTTTTTTTCACAATACTGTACATCATATGTATGTAAACAAAAGTCTTATGAGGAATAGTGTTTTATAATTTATTCTTATTCAAATTTGATATAGAAAATAAAATATTTCGTTTTGTAACAATTATTCTACTATGTAGTTATATGTTTTAAATGCGTTATTATCAGATAAGTTTAACATTACCACAACATATACCACAAGGAGGTAGAGTCTGTTCGTAACCCGTATGTTTTTTTTCTCTTTTTTTTTCTCTTTTTTGTATTTTTTACTTTTTTGTTTTTTTTTCTGTATTTATTTTTATTTTTTATGTTTTTTTTTTGTTATTTTATTGTAGATTTTTCTGTTAGTGTTTCGGTTGTTTTGTTCATAACTATTTTTTTATAATCACGAATATGTGTATTCTAGGGAATTTTTTATAGGTTATGTTAATTTTAACCTTCTTCGCCGCAGTACTATCTAAAAGTACAATATTTTTCCGTTTGATTTACTCATATCAGATAAAATGCCGACTGTCAACAGATTTTTGTCAAAAAATGGTACTTTTCTCACACAGTGCGTCGCGTAGTTTATACATCAAAATGTTGTCTTTAAAAGTATCTTATTTTCTAGTGTTTATAGAAATTAAATGTTTCATTTATTTTTCCAGTCATCGGGGTGCGTTTAAGTTGAATTCCATGTATATTAAAATTATTTTATTCAAATATGCAGTCTTATACGAAATGCTAAATGTAGAATATGAATTTTTTGCTAAGACTATGTCGATAAAATATGGAAAAAAAAGAAATAAATAATTCAGAAAAAATAAATATAATGGATGGAGGTAACTTTTTTCTAGAATTTGCAGTTTGTGAGAAAATGACATGTCAAAATACAGAACGCCTTTGCAGATGACACGACGCAGAAAATGCTATAAGAGAAATCCATTATTGCAATTATTTAACAAAACTCAATAAATTCCCTAGCGTTGCAAAATCTACAAAACTAGGTATTCTTGCGAATATGTTTCAAGTGATTGATTTATTTTGATAATAGAATTATTAATGAATTCTATTGTTGCACACTATCATTATATTGTTAATAATAATTATTAATTGTTACAAATAATTTGTTAAAAAAATTTGCATTTTTCAGAATTATCAAATAGAAAATAAAAAAACAGTGTTTTTCGTTTATTTATATCAATTCAGTTTCTGTTTTGACCAATTAACGAACCAAAATTCAAGTGTTTATGAAAATCAGAGACATTGCCCACTGTATAAAGCAACTCACAAGGTGTGTACTTTTGGTTTTACCAATTTGTAATTTTTGACAATAATGTTCAGATGAACAATGAAACTTCACAACTTCGATGGTTGTTTAGTTCAAATGATAGACACACAATTGTTGGATGAGGGTTTCTGTGTCATTTGAAACCATATCAAAGTCAAACCGCTGTTTTGCCGCTAAGTAAGTTAATCAGTGAATTGTGTAACATTTCATTTTGAAGTTCCCTGTTAATCTGTCAACACCACACCACAATGATGATGCTTGATATCAATTAATGATCAGCTGGATGTTACATAAAATTCAAATCGGAGTTGGAAATATGGAATATGAAAACATGAGCCCGTAGCCGAACGTTTAATAAAATGGAAAACACGATGGAGTCTTTTGTTTCATATATTTTCACTAGCATGTACCTACACCAGAAAATACAGTAATCACGAGTTTTATCGATTACGAGACTTTAACTATAGTCTGTTTCTAACTAGGAGGTAATAATGAGAACTCAATAATGAAAGATGCACTTCGTGTAATGGGTAATAACTATACAGGGTGATTTACCATAACAGGCGAAAAATTTATCAATTGGTTGTCCCCACCGAAAGTAGTTAATGAAAATGAAAAATTAAAAAAATATGACCAAAAGAATTACCTTATTTTTTTTGTAGAAATGCACCGCCAATGACTTTAACCAATCTGACGTAACGCGGTACAACCATATCACTTCCCCTCCCCCTTTATCAGACTTGGGACTGACACTATTGGCAGCCAAGCTGGAGAGGGTAGAAGTGACTTTTTGGTTTTAATCAAATCACACTACAAAAGAAAACGAAATGCGGCGCTTTGACCGCACTCGCCAGCATAACCTTTTATACCAATTAAGGAAATGTCTTCGATATGTTCTTTCACAAGTAAGTTCATCGCCCTATTACTGACCACAGACAAGTTGCGTGTCTTTGCAAGTTAGTAGTAGTAGTATTCGCAATATTGGCTTTGATTTATTAATAAATCATTAGCTCAGCGCCACGTGGAAATCTTTGCAAGTTTTAATGCAAAAAAATTTACTAAACTACCTCGGATTACTCTAAAATTTTGCAAGGACTTTCCCACATAGAAGACCAATACACCATTTTATTTTCGGCATGTAATGGTAAATCACCCTGTATAACTCTGTATGACTTTAAATCAATTCTAGCTATGTCAGTAATAGGCACATATATTCTAGGTTAAACGCACGTGACGTCACAGTTTGATTTTGGAGGTAAAACAAATATAACTTTGCTATGTGTTTTTTATGTTTACATATGAAAATATTAGTATCCTATATTTTGACCAAATTCGTGGTAGTGTTGAATTGTAAAATAACCGTATTATTTTTTAACACGAATTTAACATATAAACAACGTTTATTA
The DNA here is from genome assembly GCA_936432065.2 of Rutpela maculata. Classification (NCBI taxonomy): domain Eukaryota; kingdom Metazoa; phylum Arthropoda; class Insecta; order Coleoptera; family Cerambycidae; genus Rutpela; species Rutpela maculata. The sequence goes on along the minus strand of OW386290.2, from coordinate 43,925,754 downwards.
CCGAACAAATTTTACTCTTACATCTCGTGCTGTATTTTTACTTCCACGTCCAGTGGAAGTACAGTAACGAAAAAAAAAAATGAAAATTTTTATTGATCAAATAGGCTTAGAATGTCAAGAATCGTCGAGCTTTTAAGTTTGAGCAAAAATAATTTTGTTTGTCGGTCTCTGTCTGTAACTTTTTTGTGCGCACGATTACTCTCGAACCGTTTAAGATATTAACCTGAAATTTAGTACACGTATGTATTTTAGCGAGATCTGAAACTAGATTATATTTTGATCTTATTCTGTTGAAGGGTGAATTGGAGTAAATGGGTGTAAATAGGTAAATCAAACAAGTAAGAGTCCGTAAAATTAGTATTTAGTATATATAAAAGCAGCTAAAGTTTCAAGAAATGTTTTGGCATTAGCCCACCCCATTACCACCCCATTATTAAAGAGGGTGAAGAAAACAAAATTGTGATTTAGTGTGTGTACAAGAATCAAAGGCCTCAAAATGTTTTCCTTCATCCCATCACCACCTTCTCGACCTCAGTGATATGGCAAATCATTTTATAAGTTTTTGGTGTAGGCGATTTCAAATATTATGTTATTAAAGTTCCATAAACAATTATTTCCACGTATTTTCGAAAGTTCGCCGGAGTAGGGTATTATAGTAGGTCCTAGGCCTCCTCTCTCATCCCTTTTTGTGATGTCGCAGCGGTCGTGGCTTGGAGGTAATTAAGAGTAATTAATGGGTAATTAATGGGTAATTAGAGGGGGTAATTAGCGAGTAAGGGTAATTATCGGATGATTAAGGATAATTAAAGGTTAAGGGCAATTAGTGGAAGGTGGGACAAAGTGGGAATAAATGGGGATGATTAGCGAGTAATGGTAATTGAGGGCAATTAGGGTTAATTAAAAGTAATTAAGGGTAACTAGGGGAAGGTGGGACAAGGTGGGTTAAAGTGGAAATTCTTGGGTGTAATTAACGGGTAATTAGTGGGAAAAATTAAGGGTAATTAATGGGTAATTAGGGGGTAATGAGCGGGTAAGGGTAATTAAGGGTAATTAGGGGAAGGTGGGACAACGGTGGGGGGATAAAACAATATTAAAATATGGATAATTAAGAATAACCTACTACCGATTAATATTTGATGTCATACTGTGAAATGTTTACATGTAATGTTTGTAATGCAACATTCACTTGGTCTCGCGGGCTAAGCCGCCACGTTAATATTCATAAAAACAAATCTTTTTTAAGTGCGATTTGTGTAACAAAATATTTAATATACAGGATAACTTAATATAATTTGTTTTTATGATTTTTTTTTTCATTGTGAAAGACTTGGATGGAAAATCTGGATGTGGAAGTAGTGATTCCTTGGGCAGCGGTTTTTAACCTTCCGACCATAAAAATGGGGAAGTTACTTCGTTTGATCGAAAATTCAGTTTAATAACATTATCACATCTGTACGTTTTAAGGTTCCAGTGCCATGAGAAAGTGTTTTTTTTTAAATGTCTGTATGTATGTATGATATAATTTGGCACAAGGGTAATATTGGTACCGCACATGAGCTGAAAATTGTTTTGTCCAGATCAGATGTCGTTTCGTGCCATTTTGGCTCATAGACTTTTTTACTTTTCAACAATATGAATTTTTTATTGTACCGTTCTGAAACAGATCTTATTCTGATTTCAACAATACATCACACTTTCGCCTTTTCCCGTGACGGTAAGTCGTTAAGTTCAAGTTCTAGCACTCGCAAAATGGAAGCCTGCATCGCATAACTCAGCGGTATCAAGCCCGGTTATTAGCTAAATTTCAGCAGCTGCTCATTAAATAGAAATTGTACATTTCAAAATATCACTCAAAATAATTAGTCCAGTAGAATTAGTAAAAAGATGCCAGGATGCCACGTTGATTAAACGATAATTTTATTGATTACGAATGTGACCCTGAATTTGGTCCACTTTTTGACCGCCGGAACATTGTTTATTTAACGATTTATTGTTGAAAAATTCAAAAAAATTGACTTTTTTAAAGATAACTCAAAGACCTTTGACGATAGGTTTTTCAATTTGTAGATACTGTTAGAACTTTGAAAAACGGTTAATTTGAGAGATGTTTCGTTTGAAACGCTTGAAAATTTGTTTAAATAATTGCAAAAACCCCGAAAATTTTAGCAATTTGCAAATATTTTTCATTCTTTAACAAAAGCACATTAGTGCGTATTGTTATCGTTGCAAATTAAATTTTTTTCACCAAACTCAGCTCTATTACAAAGATAGACTATTAAACTAGTTGTTCGCCAAGTTTCAGCTGTTAATGTTTATTAATAAACAAATTACGAATTTATTAATAAAAAATCATCTCGGCTTCTAGTAAGGCTACAGAATCATTTTTTTTTTGAAAATGTGTGAAAAAACCCCAGCAACAAATATATCAGAACGATATTGCAAAATCTTCATTTGCTTAAAAGTTATCAGCAAGAAACCTAACCTCAAAATGTGACACTTTTTCAAACGCCATTTTGAAGTTGAAAATAATGCAAATTTGATTTACCATTAATAAAAACATAAAGTTTAAGTCTCAACAAAAAAAATGATATCCAGATCAACCCTCTACGACAACGGGAACTGGGTGAATTTGCATTTTACATTATTCATGTTTTTAATAAACAAATTGAAAATCTCTTAAACTAATTAAAATTTTTTAATGAAATTTTAGATGTAACTTTGGGGTGATAAAAGACATATTTTTTCAAAGTTTGAAGCACTAAAGTGCTTTTGTTAAAGAATGAAAAATATTTGCAAATTGCGAAAATTTTCGCGATTTTTTGCAATTATTAAAACAAATTTTCAAGCGTTTTAAACGAAACACCTCTCAAATTAACCGTTTTTCAAAGTTCTAACAGTATCTACAAATTGAAAAACCTATTGTCAAAGGTCTTTATCTTAAAAAAAGTCGATTTTTTGGATTTTTTCAACAATAAATCGTTAAATAAACAATATTCCGGAGGTCAAAAAGTGGACCAAATTCAGGGTCATGTTCGTAATCAATAAAACTATCGTTTAATCCACGTGGCATCCTGAAACGAATTACAATATGCATATTTGCTAATTCCACTGGCCTAAATGTACATATCTAATAATGTGTTAATTCATTAAATAAATCAAGTAGGAATAATTCAAATTATTAGAGTCCATAAAAACGATGGACATCACACAGAGAATCAGCATATAATAGCTGAATATTATCATTCCGCTAATTAAATTCTAGCTTCCTTAACATGAACATCTGAAATTATGAAAAACTGACGAACATTCTCTTAAGAGGTATACACGATATATGTTATGTGTTCATGAATTACAGGTTAAATTTTGTATATTTATAATATAATAATAAATTAATAAGTTCTTGTCAGCTACGTATACAGAACCGTGATTTTAGATTTTCCCCCGTTTTGTTAATCTAAATGTAAATTGACTTCATTTTAATTACCTCTCGTTGCCACGACTACAAGTACAATGCACTTCAGTAGTATTATCATTGAGTTTCTATTCTCATATTTTTGATTAAATTGAATAGTTAATAAATTAGAAGGTGCATAACTGTGTATTCTGTGTACAAACTAATCAACTCAAGATTAGGTCTTGGATTTAATAAATATATAAACATATATTGTACTCTGAAGGGTCCACGTCTCCCTAGACATAAAGAAAAAGGTATATTTATGTGCGTCATTTTACTTTGGATAGAGGGATACTAAAATAAAGGTTTCAGTCAATCAATAAATCAAAATATACTTTATTGCCCAGAAGAATACAAATTCTTGGTGACAAAGTTTAGAAAATAAATAATAAGTAATATAAAAATTGTATAAGGTAAACGTATAATACAATATTCACATACACATTTTTCAAACAAACATTTTACTTAGATATGAATTTGCATTAAAATGTATCGACAAAGTATTATTGTAGGTAGTAATAGGATTTAACAGTAAGTAAAGTAAAAGGTTCTGAAATCCTGATTGGAAGGTATATCTTTTTTATAGTTTGGTAGGCGCTTATATATTTTAAAGCCATTGTAGATAAAAGAAGCCTTGATAAGTGTGGCCCTTAATTATGATGTTGGTAATCATACCTTACGAATGTAAGGTATCATCACCAACCTGCTAGGTAACATAATTAGAAGAGTTGATTGATTCGACCTTTACTTGATGAAAATCCATATTAACGACGAATAAACAAAAACAATAAGTTTTATTTATTCATCGATAATTAGAAGAGGTTGTATTATTATTTGTGTATTTATCGATTAAACCTACACCTACTATATTCAGAATAAAAACAGATCATTTTTATCTACAAATAATTGTTTGTATAAAGCACGAGCCTCAACTTTGCATATATATGTAAATAGCTCGCTTTTGCAGAGTAAATATCTTTCCATGAGATATTCACTACATACAACCCAGAAAGTATTTTCGTATCTCAGATATAATTGAACCAGTTAGAAATCCAGCCTTTGCAATTGAGTATTGCACCGGGAACGGTAGCTCAGTGGTTTAGCGCGTCTAGCTTGCATACTGGCGTACCTAGCGAAGCAGCTAAAATCCCTGCTCATCGCGAAATAATTTTAATTATAAAAATTATCCCCAAGAAGTGGTTCGGACTCCACTATAAGCTGTAGGGCCTCGTTTCTCTTTACCTAACACAAATTCATTCTGGATTTTCAAGGAGTTACTTCGGTGACTTGAGAAGCGGTTAAGAAAACATTTAAACATTGGTGACCACCCTGACTGTATAGCATCCATATGCTAGTTTATTATTTAAGCTAATAATGTGTTCTTTAGATTTCAGTGTGCAGTCAATATTCAATATTCAATAATAAAAATTATGAGCATTTCTTGTTTTTGATTGCCTATAGGAATATTCATTTATCAGAATGCTCAAAAATAACCGAGAAAATCCATTTTGAGTATTATACAATTATTCTGTACGCCTATGGAATTGTTCACACATGTTGTCGCCTGTATCTGACTACGCCAATATTATTGAATGGGCCTAAGCCTTATCAGCGGGTGCATCTAAATAATTAAGTGAACTGTATTATAAGTGCGAGATTCCAAATAAAAAACCGCTGCCCAAGGAATCACTACTTCCACATCGAGATTTGCTACCCAAGTAACTCACAACGAAAAAATTTTGTATGTGGAAATAATTGTTAATGGAACTTTAATAATATAATAACTGAAGTCGTCTACCCCAAAAACCCATAAAACGATATCCCACGCAGGGGTAGTGATAGGGGGTGGTAGTGGGGATAGATGAAGTAAAAAAAATATTTTGGGGCCTTTGGTTGTTGTACACACACTAAATCACATTTTTTTTACCCCTTTCATAGGGGTTTTTTGGGGTAGTAATGGCTAATGTCAAATTTTTCTTTAAAACATTAGAGTCTCGTGTATATACAGCGTGTCCTAGATTTAAACGGACACACTCTAGTGAAAGGTAGAGCACACTCAGCTGAGTTCAACTTACCATTGAATGTGAACCGTTTTTGATATACGGGGTGTTTTATGGTTTTTGACCAGAACTATAGTCCGCCACATTTTTAAAATGACTGCACATATTTAGATAAAATTTGGTATACATATTATACTCTTTTAGGTTAATGAATAGCTTAAGTGATTTTGGAAAAATTCCAGGACCGACCTCCATTTTTTTAATATGGCTCTTAGGGTCGTTAACATCACACTGTATATTATTTTTTGGTAAATGTTAGTAAACTTTTAAAAAGCCTATGGATAAGTTTATAAAATAATGTCATAATATTCGATGACACGTTTATGGTTATTCTTCAATAAATCTTCAGAAGTATTGAAATACCAAATTAGACATTCTACAGTCCAGTTGCTAACATCATTATTTTATTAATTTTCGCTAAATACCCCGCAGAAGAGGTTGTTATTTGTTTTTGTTTTGACATTCAGTGTTTTTTCCGTCCAAAATATAGCACATTCCATTTATTTCACGAATAAAAAATAAGTAATAAAACGATGCGATTAACACATGACATTGTTGCATTAAAAATCCCAAGTAGGCACATGTCGAATGTGTAATTTAACAAATAAGAATTGCTGTTCGCTCTTAGTAATTATTAGAATAAGTGTAAAAACCAGTTATAAAACTAAAAACTTTAAGATGCCGTTTGAATTTAGTAATGAAGATTATGCGGATATTATTTTTGTGTATGGCTTTTGCGACGGAAATGGGAGAGCTACAAAAAGAGAGTATCAAAGCCGTTTTCCAAATCGTCGTGTAACAGATCATAAAACGTTTTCAGAGGTGTACCAATTTAATAGGAAACATGGACAATTTCCGTCAGTGACAAAGTATGAACATGTTCCCAGAGCTTTTCCACAAGAAGAGCAAATATTATAGGTTGTGGAAAATAATCCATCCATAAGTGTTCGAAAAACCGCTGCCCAAGGAATCACTACTTCCACATCCAGATTCTCTATCCAAGTCACTCACAACGAAAAAACTTTATATGTGAAAATAATTGTTTATGGAACTTTAATAATATAATATTTGAAATCCTCTACCCCAAAAACCCATAAAACGATACCCCACATCGGTAGTAGGGTGGGGGTGGTGATAGGGGGGTGGTAGTGGGGGGGTGGATGAAGTAAAAAAATATTTTGAGGTTTCTGGTTCCTGTACATGCACTAAATAACATTTTTTTTTCATCCCCTTTAATAAGGAGGTGGGGGTGGTAATGGGGTGGCTAATGCCAAAAATTTTTTTGAGACCTCAGCTTCCTTTGTATATACTAAATGCCAATTTCATGGACTCTTACCTGCTTGATTTACCCATTTACCCCAAATTTACCCCAATTTACCCCCCAACCCTTCGACGGAACAAGATGAAAATATAATCTAGTTCTAGATCTCGTTAAAGTACATATGTGTACCAAATTTCAAGTCAATATCTTAAACGGTTCCAGAGTAAACGTGCACACAAAAAAAAGTTACAGACAGACCGACAGACCGACAGACAGACAGACAGAAATTTTTTTTCGCTCAAACTTAAAATCTCGACGTTTCATGACATTTTAAGCCTATTTGGACAATAAAAATTTTTAAAAATTTTTTTGTCGTTACTATACTTCCACTGGACGTGGAAGTAAAATAAGTAATGAGCTAGCAGTACCTAAGACAAGAGTATGGCGAACATTAAAAAAGGAAAATTTGTATCCATTTCATGTTGAAACAGTTCAACGTCTAGAAGACGGTCACGACGTTCCCCACTTAACATTTTGTAGGTGGATTTTGGCTCAGAGAAGAACAATATCGAGAGTTCTATTCACGGATGAAGCCCAATTCACACGTGACGGAATTAACAACTGCAGAAATCAGCATTTTTGGGCAACCGAAAATCCACATGCAGTGATTCAGAAACATTCCCAATACAAATTTAATATTAATGTGTGGTGCGGTATTTACAATAATCATCTAATAGGGCCCCACATTTTTGGTGAAGTTTATTTAAACTTTTTTAGAGATATCTTGCCAGATCTATTAGAAGGCATCAGTACTAGGGGTTTGTGGTTTCAGCACGATGGTGCTGAACCCCATTTTTCTGTACCGGTCCGGGATCATCTGAACCAACATTACACCAACAGATGGATTGGTCGCGGAGGTCCGGTAAACTGGCCACCGAGGTCTCCTGATCTTACACCTTTAGATAATTTTTTATGGGGTCATCTCAAGTCAGAGGTGTACAATGAAGAGTTCAATACACGAGAACAGCTTCTAGAAAAAATTATTACTGTATGTGATAACATTAGAAATAACCCGGAAGTGATTGTAGGTCAGTGAAAAACATTAAAATGTTCTCGAAAATGTATTGACGCTGGGGGCATTCATTTTGAAAACCAGTTATAGTTTTAATTATTTGCACCGTTTTTATTTTTTTTGTTCAATTATTTAAAGTTCTAAATAAATTTATTTTGTCAAAATAAAATTGCAAACTTTTGTCTTTAATATTTACAAGTTATTCTCAAAAGGTGTTTAATATTTTTTTAAATTGGGCTTGTTAGTTCAAGCCTCTTCACTAACATTATTTTTCTTTCATGAAAGGAATGGAATGTGTATTATTTTGAATGAAATTTAAACTATAAAAAGCTTAGAAACACAGAACGTCAAAACAAAAACAAATAACAACCTCTTCTACGGGGTATTTAGCTAAAATTAATAAAACAATGATGTTAGCAACTGGATGGTGTTATTTGTAGAATTTCAAATTTGGTCTTTCAATACTTTTGAAAATTTATTGAAGGATAACCATAAACGTGCCATCAAATATTATGGCATTATTTTATAAACTGGTCCATAGGCTTTTTAAAAGTTTACTAACATTTACCAAAAAATAATATAGGGTGTGATGTTAACGACCCTAAGAGCCACATTAAAAAAATGGAGGTCGGTCCTGGAATTTTTCCAAAATCACTTAGCTATTCATTAACCTAAAAGAGTATAATACATATACCAAATTTTATCTAAATATATGTAGTCATTTCAAAAATATGGCGGACTAAAGTTCTGGTCAAAAACCATAAAACACCCCGTATCTCAAAAACGGTCCACATTCAACGGTAAGTATAGGGGTATTTTGAAGTCAGCTGAGTGTGTTCTACCTTCCACTAGAGTATGCCCGTTTAAATCTGGGACACCCTGTATACTAAATACCAATTTTATGGACTCTTATCTGCTTTATTTACCTATTTAACCCCATTTACCCCAATGGAATAAGATGACAATATTATCTAGTTCCAGATCTCGTTAAAATACATACGTGTACCAAATTTCAAGTCAATATCTTAAACCGTTTCAGAGTAATCGTGCGCACAAAAAAGTTACAGACCAACAGACAGACAGACAGACAGAATATTTTTTGCTCAAACTTAAAATCTCGGCGTTTCATGACATTCTGAGCCTATTTGAACAATAAAAATTTAATTTTTTTTTGTCGTTGCTTCCACTGGATGTGGAAGTAAAAGAACGATAATTTAAAGATATCGAAAACTTACTTACTATTTTCGGGATAATGCTGTGTTTTCACCATGTCGGTAAGGTAAAAAGGATAGAAAATCAAGAATGTTAAATTTCCGACGCTTTAAATTATTACTAACTAAACTAACAAAAACTATATAAATATTTTAATTAACTTTTCTAGTGCTTTTGATAACTATAATCAAAACTATATACATGCGTGAAGCCGCGTACTATTCTCTCTACTATTTATCAATCTGTCTATCGCCCTGCGCTATCTGTCTTTACGCACCCTTTTTGCTAGCGCTAAGACTTTGAAATGTTGATTAAGTATACCAAATATTATACAGAAAAATTGAAAATACTTATTTGTCTTACAATCAATACTAAGGCGAGTAACCAATTATTCTTACTGCGCGGGTGGCAAGCGGAAAAAAGTATGCAACAGTACCTGTAGCAAATGTCGATAATGTATGTTTTTAATTGCTGTCTAAATGCGCAGTGGAGTAAGTGGTAATCTCCATTTATTGTGTCTTTACGTTTCTACGAATGGCGAATTTTACAAACATTATGTGAACCAACATTGTGCTTTGTATGGTGAGGCTCGGGGAGAATGCACGTCAGGTTCGCTCAATTCCGCCTTCAAAGGCAGATGTTCTCAATTCGAGCCGAATGCATGTTTTTAATTTTTGACTATATAGTTATCCAGGGCGTTTGGTATAGAAATAAAGAAAGAAAGTTTTAAGGACGGGGTGGGGTCAGGGTTTGCAATCCCGGAGTCATAATACAATTCCGGGATTTCGGGATCGGGATTAGAATTGAAAAAATAATAGTGTAAGTAGTAGATATATAATAAATACAAAATATATGAAAAAAAATTGGCCGAATGTTTATTACTGACTATTGACTAAAACCGTAACGTAAAAAAATCATTAAAGAGTATTAACCCCAAATTGCGATCTAATCTCCGTACGAATGGTACCAGTTGCGGAAAACATATTTACAAGCTTTTATTTAACTTGCCCTATTTGTATGTTAATATGGTTAAGTCAAACCTTGCAAGTCAATTTTGAACCACTTAACGACACTGAAATTTTGCAAACACGTGTAGTTCTGGTGACAATACAATAGTATGGTACCAAAAAGTGTGTTTTTTAGTTTTCTAAGCTGTAAATTGATTGGATAGTGTAGTCACTCAGACGTTGTATTCTACAGAAATGAATATAAAACTAACTAATTAACTAACTAACTAACTTAAGACGTAACTGAAAATTTAAAAATAACATTATACGTAAAAAAAACTTTTTAAAAACAAGCTTTTAGGTGTACTAAAACGAAAAAAAAAATAAAATTAATATATTTCTGAGACGAAACGGTCTCTGAAAAATTTTTCATAAGCCAACCATTATCCAGAAAATCGAGAAAACTCGATTCAAAATGAGTTTCTACTATCTCATGATTTGAAGTAAACGTTCACTGTACCTTGTTGAATCGAAAATAATTGTCTATAGAAGCTTGTAAATGATTCGTATTGCATGTTTAACTCGATACAAAAATGTGCTTTTACTGTCTGATGTCATGGCAAAACGTGCTTTAACTTGGTCGAATCAAAAAAAGTTGTTAACAAAAGTTCCTAGATAGGATTTTTTGAGGCGGAAAGGTTTCTTGCAAATGTCTCGCAAAACCAACCGTTATCGAAAAAAACCCGATTCAAAATGCATTTTTGCTATGTCATTACTTGAAGTAAAAGTTCACTCTACCTTATTGAATCGAAAGCAATTGTCTATAGAAGCTTGCAAATGATTCGTATTTCTATTTAGTAAATAATAATAAAGATTTTTTTTTCAAAAGTTTTTTTTTTTCATACAATTTTTATCAGATTCTACATTAGTTGGTGGTCTAGTTATCAGATGATTATATATGGCAGCTGAAGGTACATATCCGTATTGCTTTCATTTTCGAAAAGTGTCAGCTCTTTTTTAAAATTTGATGATATCAAATCGGTTTCAGGGCGTATTCGAATTGCGTTTTTTAACATTTTGTTAAAAATGTTTTCCAATGATTTTTCTTTGTTGTGAGGAGAATCTTATTTTCCTCATGGTCTTCTTCATCAATTACCGCATGAGTTTCATATAATAAACAATAAAATATTCAGATGTAAATCAACATCCCAAAAAAATATGATTACATCTATAAATAAGGCAAATCAAAATAAATAAATAATTGAATAAAACATAGCCTCACAATAATATGAACACTACAAAGATAAAAGATTTTTCTATAACTGTATAGGTTGATCGCAGTTAGATATGTCGCAAAAAAGTTAAGCTGTATTCCTACGTCGTAGAGGGTAGGTTTCCCCGCTTCCCCGCTTCATCGGCGATCCCAAAAATATTACGTAGGACGACGACAGCAAACAATAGGCTGGAGGCTATGATGTAACAGTCCTGCCTAGGCAGTCTTGAACCATAATCTTATTACCTACATAACTCCAGGCGCAATAAATTTCACATAAAATCGGCACGCAGATTGATCAATCCAAGAGGGAAAAATAATACAACATCAGGGAGAAGAACGGAAAATAAAAAACCAAACACACAAAAAAAAACGTTACATAAGAACAACGGCCAAAAACTGTTACTCACTTCTACGCTCCGTAGAAGGCTTCTTTGATTACATGGACTTGTCTGAGGGCTGGTTTCGGGATACAGTTCTGAAGGGAAGTAAAAGAACTTCGTAGGAATCTTCCAATTAAGATGGTGGAAAAAAAACTTACCCTGAGCTGAACAATAATCCGTATAAACGGTAATCCGTATAAACGATAATTGCGGTAATACAAAATACTACAGATATTGAAATTTTTTAGATATTGTAGCCAGCGAGGTCCCATACACCTCCCACAACAAAATAGTCCAATTCATTTAGATTTTTGTTTCGGAAATTCTCTGAACTCGCTAAATTTCTGAGAGGATGTTCTCAAAAATGGTGGAAATGATAATCCGAAAAGTTTACCGAGTTAACCCTTGTGCATTTTTTATTTAACAGATTAGATGCACAAATATGGATTTTTGTAAATAGTTTTGTTAATTTTTTTTTTTTTTGGAAAATGATAATAGGACAAAAAAGAGGAGAAAATGTTAAACAAAGCACATATATACCATTTTTTTCATTTGAGCAAAACTATTAGAGCTAGAAATTTTGGTATAACTTTTCACAGATAAGACCAATTGATGCATATATTTGTTTTCCAAAATGCGTTTTAAATTCACAGGCACAGACAAAAAAAAAAGTTCAAACCCAGGAGATCGACATATCATTTCCGAAGGATTTTCGGGCGCTGAACACGATTCCGTAGTCAAAATATATGACTTAAAGGCAAATTTCGGAGATAATCGCAATTACTTCCACATCCAGTGGAAGTATAGTAACGACAAAAAAATTTTTAAAAATTTGTATTGTTCAAATAGGCTTAAAATGTCATGAAACGTCGAGATTTTAAGTTTGAGCGAAAAAAAAATTCTGTCTGTAACTTTTTTTGTGCGCACGTTTACTCTGGAACCGTTTAAGATATTGACTTGAAATTTGGTACACATATGTACTTTAACGAGTTCTGGAACTAGATTATATTTTCATCTTGTTCCGTCCAAGGTTTGGGGGGTAAATTGGGGTAAATTTGGGGTAAATGGGTAAATCAAGCAGGTAATAGTTCATAAAATTGGTATTTAGTATATATAAGAGAAGCTAAGGTCTCAAAAAAAATTTTGGCATTAACCACCCCCATTACCACCCCCAACCCCATTATTAAAGGGGATGAAAAAAAAATGTGATTTAGTGTATGTTCAAGAATCAGAAACCTCAAAATATTTTTTTTCTTCAAGCGTATTAAAATGTTTAAATTATGTCACCAAAAACAGAAGTAGAAGTAGGACATTGTTTTACTAGTAACAAAATGTTAGTACCGAACGCCACCGTAGTGGACATTGTTTTACTAGTAACATAATGTTAGTTCCGAAAGCACCACCGCAGTGGGTATTGTTTTACTAGTAACATAATGTTAATACCGAAAGCCACCGGTGGCGCGCTATCCATTAGCCACTTGTCATATTGTGTCAACATGTAAGACTGTAGTTTGAATATTTGTACATTTATGATAAATAAATGAATTTTTGCATTTTAATACGCTTGAAGAAAAAATAGTATATATTACACGGAGTAGAACGCCTTTTTTTGTGTTTCGCGCAGTTTGCGGCTTCGGCTTCGCCTCAGCCGCAAATCCTGGGCTCAACACAAAAAAAGAGTGCGTTCTACTCCTAGTAATATAATATACTATTTACTTCATAAAAAATTCTAAATTTACTAGTGTGGCACCATTGAAAGCTGACTGTGACCAGATCAGCTGGCGCAGATAATTTTGAAGGTCAAGACAAGAGGCCTAGGTCATGCTGATTAAAAAGTTCTATTTTTTGAAATGAAATAACCCTTAAATAATTCTAATTAAATACGTAAGGGCAATGAAAATAATCTGTAGGTATAATAAGATTTACAATAGGGGACAACAATATAACCAAGTAACATATTTTACTAACAAATGATGACCTTACCACAATTCGTTGTTTCTATTGCACAATTGGATAATTCACTAAACGAATTCAATATGAATAGTTGAAAATATTTGTCTCAATTTATGTTAACAGTGGTCAGACGACATTGGCGTACTATTCATATAATTTTAGTAGTAATAACAAATTTTAATTGATAATTATCAGTAAATGGGACAGTCAAAAGAGACAAGAAAAATACCTAAATAGGAAAAATTAAATACTAATATTTTATTTAATAAAATAGTTTGTGTAAAGAATAAAAAAAAATCAACTTTTTTATCAACATTATTTATAGGCGCTAAAAAATCATCATAAAAGGTACATTTTAGTGTCTTTCCCTCATATGGGAAGGGCAGTAAAAGTTACACCAAAAGTGTTTTTTGTTAGATATGAAATTTTTGCGTAAAACTAATGTAAAACGAATCCCTCGCAATAAATAGAATGATAGATTTCACAAGTCAAATCTAGAAAAAAGAAGGATAATACACTCCACTTTCCTTTATAAAACTATTTATAACATGTTTAATGGCCTTCATATTTTGGAGCAACGGAATTTTCACATGCCTCGTATAACAAGTGGGAACTGTGGAACATGTTGTCTCCCCAAGCAGCAATTTTAGTAGTTTCTACGTAGCAGTTACCATTTGTGGAACTTTAAAGGTTCCCGCAACTAAGGATAGTTACGTAATGGGAACCATCCTTCTACTAAGCATTTACCAAAATGGGGAATAATAATTACGTATCAAGTTACTATTCCGGTACTTCTACCGTTAGCGTGTTGAGGACTAGGTTATTACGTAAACGGGATGTGACCAAGTAGTAGAAATAACTAACTTTTGGAACAGCTCAGCTGACCGGAATGAGAGCGCAAACTACATATTTGGCACTGTTATTCGAATAGCAAATTAATGACTTATTGAATTTGAGCACATAATAAGTCCAAGGTCCAAGTGAAGGTGATTATATACAACATGCATAAGCATATATTTTAAATCATGATGTTTTGCATTTACCCTAGGAGTGGATATTAAAACCACCACTTGTTTTCTGTAAAATGTTATCATGATGCTTCGATAAAAAAGACGCCCCCTCGGGAAAATGGTTCTTTCGGAAAAAAAAAATTTTGCAAAAATTATGTGTAAAAGCAAAACTGCAAAATTTTTTATGGAAAACTTTTTTTTTTTTAATTTCATATATTATAAAGTAATAATCTATTTATAAAACATATTTGCAAATGACCATAATAAAAAAAAAATTATTGAATTATATTTTTATCTGTGTCTTCATTCAACAACAGGAAAATGGCGATTTTAATTGCAGTCACTTTGTAGTGGTATATACGTCAGCAAAGTATTTGTCACATATTAGAGGTGACAAAAATCAAAATTATTTCCCTACAAGTTACATTTTCCATAAAGTTGTAGATGCCACCAACGTTATAGTTGTTGCTACTTTAAAAGTGGTGACGGGAACTACAATTTCACTGTGTAGTTATATTTACCTAGATGTAGGAAATGGGACCAATGACGCACTAAGATCTTGGTAACTATTGCTACCAACTTATTTTCATGTTGGTACAAAACTGGCAGATACGAGATAGGTAATTTTTTTTTAATTGGCAACACGGTAATAACTGTTAAAGTATCACTGTGTGTGATGTGGATTAAAAATAACAATAATTATACTTTTACCAAGTACTTTTTATTATCTGATATTATTAATTAAGTTGTTAATAAACTTGTGCAAATAAAATATTCGTTTTTTTTATTGAAAACGATGTTGTACAATGTATGTCTTGCAAATGTATTTATTAGCGTAAGGTGTGTAATAATGGAAAGAATACGACATAAGAGTTTTCATATTTTAGTGATCAGTTTACATTTAATTTCATTTAGTTCAATTTATTGTACACTGCGCGTCATATTAATGTGGTACACTTCGATTTTATCAATGCAAATAAGACTAGACTGGTCACATTTGACAATAATAAAATCTATCACAAATCAGTATTTCAAACAATAACAACGATGTCTAACGATATTAACTAATATTCTGAAGCTTGAGAGAACATCACAATCTACCAAAAAATTTAGTTAATGGTTTTCAGTTCACAAATGCTGTACCATATTTATATGCCGCGCAGTGTACACAAACAATATCTTATGCCGTTATACTGATATTGTCCGTTCCCCATCGACAGAATATTTATTAAATTTGGAGTTTTTAATCGGCAAATTCATTTAATGTTCAGTGGATCACTAACTGAACCATTGGTCAATCTATATTTTAAAGACAAGTTGTAACTTTCGTGCAGTACACAGTATCACTGTCATAGTTTTCGATTACTCTTCTCCTTTTGCACTTGTTGCCAAAGATGATGGTTTTGCTGTGGAGAAATAATCTTTCATGTGTGCATCATATTCTGAAGAATCACTATTTTTACTACTGTTTAACTTTCTTCAGTTTTCTGTAAAACATGGATGAGTGCCGATCAACTTTATGTCGCTTTTACTGAGCATTTCAGTTTCAGATGCCGCCATTTTATTCAATGCCAATAATTATATAAATTGTCTTAAAATTTAATATTACTTAATAGTAGGTTTTCAGGGTACATGTAACTTTGTAGTCATTTTCAGCAGTAAAAATAACTTCAGAGCCCCTATGTTCGCAGAAATAACCTCACTTTTACTCGAGATGTCACTAATAAGTTAGACAACTTTGAAGTTCCAGAAAATTTCCCAACAACGTACCAGGGACTTAAAATTGCACACTTGAAGTTATCGTTACTTTGAAGTGGTCCTTTGGTAACGCTGTGCGGTCGGCATTACTACCAATTTTCACTTTGCAGTTGAGGATGCTTCAAAGTGATGCAGAGTAGTATCCGCGACGTTGCAGATTCTGCAGCAGTTACTTGAAAGTATTATCACTATTCAATGCCCGAATTCAGTAGAATCTACATAATTGTCACTACAAATGCATACCACAAAGTGAATATTACCCTAAAGTCGTAAATTTAGTAACAGTTGTGTCATTCCTACTATATTACAGTTCCGATGTCTCAGATGCCAGTTCCCATCACTTTGAATGCTGCTCGGGTCCCTACTCGAAATAATTTATTAAAATTTTTCACTTTATAATATTAAACAGCGTGTTCCTTAATGACGTACTAAGGGTGTGATTCCTTAAGTGTTTTTATGAAGAAAAGTCCATATGAACATATATCCGCAACGGCTTAATTTTTTTTGCTAGAGTGTGATGATTTTTTTTAATCGTTATTTTTTTAATATCTAAGAAACTACTTTAGATATTATATTCAATTTTGGTATGTGTTAATAAGATATAAAACCACATATTTTGTTAGAATGATCGACAAACGGAAACGTCTTTCTGAAGGATTAGAAAGGAGTGTACCTACTTTTCAAAAATTAATGTCGACGGACGAGGACAGAACTTTTCGTTGCCCTTCCGAAGAAACTCGCTTGTCCATACGTTTCTCGCATCTTTTGTTAAAAATATGGTTTTCTAAATGCGACTTCATCATATATTCGGATTTCCGTCCCAGAGGAGCTCATTCATCATCTCTGCGGACGAAATATTTGTACTACGTTAATTCAGTTGGCGTCTGACTTCGCAAGTTTTGCTTGATTTGTAACACAAAATAGGCAAAAAGCATTGTGCACCTTTTATTCGATCGCTTGAGACTATATAACCATATTTCTCTATTCGCGAAATGAGACAAACAGAATGTTCAAAGTCGTTAACCGAACTGTGTATCACGTTTTTAAGCCCAGGTCGGTATAAAATTGAAATAATAAATTTTGCAAAGGTTAGTGATCCCATGAAAGGCCCCGGGTGCAACAGCCATTTATAATAAAGAGAAACAAACACGAAATGAGATAAACTTTAACATTAACATAATAATTTACCCGGGAGTTTTCCTAGAAATATAAATTTTAAAATATGTCACAAGAAAAGCTCTAAAATTATTGTAATTCTGCTTGAAAATGGTAAGTTATTCTCTTTAGTTTACAAGTAACTCTTTTATTTTCCTGTTAATCTTTTTTAATGAAATGGTGGTGAAATAGTTGAAGGTTATGGATCTGTGTCCTTTCGACAAAGGGTAATAAATGTCCAGGTTATATAACTTTATTATAACTATATATACTAGTGTGGTTGATGCATGATTAAGAATAGGTTTGTGGTCTAGTAGGTAATAACATCGTCATGCAGTTGGGAATTTCGGACAAAATAATAATCATAATATATCTAACATTCTTACACCCAAAATAAGAGTGTCGGAAATGATTTGGAACATTCAATATTGTGAATTTACTCACAAAAAAATCTGAAACTGGTCACAAAATTTGCTTTTTGAATGACTTATTTAATTTCAAAAAATCTATGGCGTATTCAATATAATGCCTAAAATAGTACAATCAGAGATTCTTATTTAGAAATATTCTCATAATATAAGGATTAAATTAAATTTTTTTGATAGTTTAATAATAAATGCTTTAAAGAAACGTTTCTATATTATGCGGGGGCCTTGCCTTCTTATAGGATGTGGAACCAAAAAAAGACAGTTGAAACTGAAAGAGAATCAAATTTTGAGAAAAAAAGTACACAAATTAATAGTTTTTAAGTAATAACGACTTGAAAATTGCAACTTTAGCTTGTGGAAAAACAGGTATATCAAAACGATTTTTTCTAATAACTGGAATAGTATCACTTATATCGAAGAAATATATCACAATAAAATCTTAAACCCTGCGAATGAATCATTTAATTTTATTTTAATTTCCGTAAGATTATTAGTTTCGGAGATACAGGACGCATAAGATATTTCATCTTATCTTCCATATCTCTGAAACTTTTAATCCTCCAGAAACGAAAAAACTGCTGCCCAAGGTATCACTACTTCCACGTCCAGATTTGCCATCCAATTCTCTTACAACGAAAAAATTTTGTTTGTGGAAAAAATTGTTTATGGAACTTTAATAATATAATATTTGAAATCGTCTACCCCAAAAACCCATAAAACGAAATCCCACAGTGGGGGTGGAGGGTGGTGATAGGGGGGTAGTAGTGGAGTGGATGAAATAAAAAAATATTTTGAGATTTTTGGTTCTTGTACACACCCTAAATCACATTTTTTTTACCCCCTTGGGGGAGTGGTAATGCCAAAAAATTTTTGGAGACCCTAGAGCTTCTCTTGTATATACTAAATACTAATTTTATGGACTCTTACCTGCTTGATTTTACCCCAATTTATCCCCCAACCCTTCAACAGAACAAGATGAAAATATAATCTAGTTACAGACCGACAGACAGACAGAAATTTTCGTTTTGCTCAAACTTAAAATCTCGACGTTTCATGACATTCCAACAATAAAAATTTTCAAATTTTTTTTTGCCGTTACTTCCACTGGATGTGGAAGTAAAACAAAATAAAATTCATAGTCAGTTTTTATCATATTTAACGAAAGGATGGTGGAGACTAAAAAGATAGTATATAAACAGAAATAATTAATTTTTTTTTGTTTCGGTAACATTAATAGTTTCGAAAATATGGACGTTTAAAGATGGCGTCCGAAATGTCTCATAAACTATGGCACTTATGTCAAAAATGCTAAGGATCGATATTAAAGACCATTAACTTAGCATTCGAATGGATTTTTGTTTCTATAGTATAGAAAACAAGGAAGTTATGACCGAAACATTGTGCATCTTCACATTCTTTAAATAAAAATATCCCTATTTTGTCAGTGAAATTCGCCAGTGATTAGAAAAAATGTCAAACACTGCTTCCGTTAATAAATAGCATTACCTAGATACAGAAAATTTTTGCCAGTTTAAAGCACTTGCATTAGAAAAAATGCTCTTATATAAAGGCACTTTCTTGAAATCTGCACTAAAGGGTGACAGATAAACGTTTTCTTCCAAAAATTATTCAGATTTAACATTCAAATAATTATGGCCGCAAGCGGCCTCGGCGATAATTTTTCTCTCGGTACGTAAAAAGGAATTTCGCGGCCTTAGTATAAAAATAGCTATGAAATACTCTACATCAAAAACCCATAAAACGATACCCTACATCGATAGAGGGTGTGGGGGTGGTGATAGGGGGTGGTAGTGGGGGTGGATGAAGTAAAAAAATATTTTAAGGTTTCTGGTTTTTATGCACACACTAAATCACATTTTTTTCATCCCCCTTAATAATGGGGTGGGGGTGGTAATGGGGATGGCTAATGCCAACAATTTTTTTGAGACCTTAGCTTCTCTTGTGTATACTAAATACCAATTTTATGGATTCTTACCTGCTTGATTTACCTATTTAACCAAATTTACCCCAATTTACCCCTCAACCCTTCGACGGAACAAGATGAAAATATAATCTAGTTCCAGATCTCGTTAAAGTACATATGTGTACCAAATTTCAAGTCAATAACTTAAACAATTCCAGAGTAAACGTGCGCACAAAAAAAGGTACAGACAGACCGACAGACAGAGTCTATTGAACAATAAAAATTTTTAAAAATGTTTTTGTCGTTACTTCCCCAGGATGTGGAAGTAATTATTTAAAAAATATAGTTGATTAATCCTAATTTCATAATTTCTATATTTCAAAAAAAAAACATAATATGCACCTTGGCACTAAAGTTTCTTTTTATCACTTATTTGGTTTATTTGCTAAATTCCACATCGTGATGAAACGTTCAACTTTAGTGCCTAAATACATAAATAACTTTGGAAAAACGTAATTTTTTTGTTGGAATATCTCAATAAATATTAATTTTAACAATGTTGGTAATCAAAAATAAAGATTATAAACTAAGGTAACGTTTGATATTACTAAAGGCTCGCAAATATATATTTGTAAAGCTTTAGTAATATCAAATGTTATCCGGTCCCATTTAAATACCATAAAATAGTTATGTATGTACCAAGAGTCGTTTCCCTCACCCATAAGAACGGTGTAAGTTACAATATCTAATGTACGGTTATTCATTCATTAAAAAACACAAAACTCCTCGTTAAATGGCTATTATCAGGTTATAATGTGATTACTTCTGAATACTTTTACACCCGTCCCCACCAATTAAGGTGGTGGATTTTATCTTTTTGGAGTTTTTATTGGTTTTAATTGCAAAAGAAATCCCTAATCACTCAGCTCGATGTTTTTTTATCATAATAAGATGATCTATTTAATTCAGATGAATATTTCTCACACTTTTGGGGTTGGGGTGTACGGTGTGCATAACACTATCCAGAAAATATTACTTGTTTTTTTATATTAAAAAATTCTTTAATTATTCAAATAACTTTTAGTTGGGAAAATGAGAATCTTCACTTGTGTTCCCGAGATTTTTCGAAAAAATGGGTGACGGATTCGTTTTCAATACCCCAAAATTTGTAAAAAAAAAAAAAGATGGCTTCCATACTTTACCACGATTGGGCCAAAAAAGCCCTTTTTTAACATTGCTCTTTGAGCATCTCGAGTTTCGGTCAATCTTCAGTGATTTTCAAACAACTAGAAACTGCATTTCTGCAGGGGTGGATTTTTCGAGAAAAAGAGAAATATCTTATTTTCTGACGTAGAACTGCGTAGTTATACTTTGTCGGAAATTTAAGGGCACCCCGTATATTTGTTGGTTTAAGCAACTCAGTGTTCGTCTAAAGAGTTTCCTTATGTTTAAAATGGATTAGGGAACCTTCCGGGCTTTAGTGTAATAATTGTTGTCGCGAAACACTCTTGTGCTAATTCAGAAAGTCAAGATCTTAACAAAGGCCTCCAACTGTGAAAGCTTTTCTAAAATCATATAATCATACTTCAGTGCCAGATGACGGCTTCCTCAGGAGTGCATAACATGAAATAAAAACGTTGATATTAGTAGCAGTAGTTAAAATGTTACCTTTAGAATACAGTTTGTTAAGTATTTACAATATAAATTAGTTCATTCTTATGTACAATTATTTCGTGTGCGTAAATAAATAAAGTGTAATTGATTAATTATTGTCCTAGCTTAAACCAGTAATAGCAAGTCCACAAATATTGTGTTGAATTACGTAATAACAGCAAACATGATTTGTTTAATTGATTTTGTAATAATGTACCGGGAGTAACAGGAAATGTGCGATAAATACAAACAAAATTACAGCCAAAAGAAAATAAGAAAATACAATTTTGTTCTAATTATCTTGTTATACATAAGGTGGATTTGGAATATAACAAATGAACACAAAATACACAAAACATTCAAGGGCGGATTTAGAAATTTCAATAATTTTTTTCTCGTCTGTGGCGCATGGGACCTATACGAAATATGGGATATAACATCTAGAGAAGTACTTCTCTAACGGCCCCTAAAAAGTTTTGAAAAAGCAGCTTGCGAAAAATTTTTTCAAAATTCGAGTGCCCCCCGAGCCAAGGGAGTCCCGTTTAAAATTATTCTTTTTTGTCATATACATTTTACTTTTCATCAAAATCCAACAATATTTTCATTATTAACTGAAATACAATGAACTGAAATTTTGTAATTTACAATTTAACAAATTACAAAATTTCAATTCGTTGTATCTCAGTTAGTAATAAAAATATTTTCATAAACTCCAAAACCTATTGTTGGATTTTGATGAAAAGTAAAATGTATATGACAAAAAAGAATAATTTTAAACGGGAGTCCCTTGGCTCGGGGGGGGGGCACTCGAATTTTGAAAAAATTTTTCACAAACTGCTTTTTCAAAACTTTTTAGGGGCCGTTAGAGGAGTGCTTCTCTAGATGTTATTTCCCATATTTTGTATGGGTCCCATGCGCCACAGACGAGAAAAAAATTATTGAAATTTCTAGATCCGCCCTTGAAAACATTACAAATGTTCAAAATGCTGTCCATTAACGTTAAAATATTGTCTACGCAACCACCGTTAGAACTCGTGAAGACCTGGAGCTACGAGTAAAACGCGCAATTAATAGCATAATGGCCCAGCAGTTGGCAAACGTTCTTCGAGAAACGTCTATGCGAGTTCAGAAGTGCATTGACGTTAATGGACAGCATTTTGAACAATTGTAATGTTTTGTGTTAATTTTTTATATTCCAAAGCCACTTTATGTATAACAAGATAATTAGAACCAAATTGTATTTTCTTATTTTCTTTTGGCTGTAATTTTGTTTTGTATTTATCGCACATTTTAATACGACATATGAATAAATTCCTTATATCTTTCTTCGATGTTGCAATCTGTTAATATGCATCAAATAATTAATGAACCAACACATGTTACGAATAATTTGTCTACCTTAATTGACATTATAATATATAATGACCCTAATTTAGTAATCTCCTCTGGGGTGGGTGGTATTGATTTGTCAGACCATGAGATTATATATTGCAAAATTTCTAGTCATAAACCAAAAATCGAACCCTTTTATTACACCTACCGTGATTTTAAAAATTTTAAGGAGGAGCAATTTTATATTGATTTACAACATTTACCCTTAGGGGATATATTCCTAGTTAATGATATTGACCAAAAGATGGACCTCTTTAACCGATATTTGCTTGCACTGTTTGATACACATCTACCATTAAAAACTGTTAGATTAACCAAGAATAGAGCTCCGTGGTTAACAGATAATATTCGACTTCTAATGTCTCAGAGAGACAAGGCCAAAGCTAAATTTAAAAAAACTGGATCTCAGGTACATTGGGAATACTATAAGGAATTAAGAAATTATACAAATCATGCAATAACCAATGAAAAAAAGCTTATTTTAATCACATATCAAAAAATAAAGATTCAAAAACACTTTGGAAAGAATTTAAATCTCTAACTATCAGTAATAATACAAAATCACTCATTCCTGCCAATTTACAAAATCCGGATTCCATTAATAATCACTTGATAGTGTTCCAAATGATTTAAACCATAATGTTTTTAATACTGTAAACTACTACCAGCAAAATAAAATTTGTCACACTAGTTTTAGCTTTGACCTTGTTACCGATGATATTGTATCAAAAGCTCTTAACAAACTAAAAAATACCTCTCCTGGGTCTGATAATATAGGTATAAATTTAATAAAATTATGCTGCCCTTGGATCCTAAAATATTTGGTACATAATCATCAACAGTATTCTTCTCGAGCACAAATTTCCAACATGTTGGAAAAATGCCTTGGTGACGCCGATTCCTAAAAAAGTGAGGTGTTAACATATTCAGATCTTAGACCAATCAGTATTCTCCCAGGGCTCTCAAAGTTAACAGAAAAAATTATAGAAATGCAATTACGAGAGTACTTGAACTCCAACAACATTCTGCCATCTGTACAGCCGGGATTTCGGGCAGGATATAGCTGTTCTACAGCCTTGCTTCATGTTACTGATGATATTATTCAAGCCTACGATCGTGGAAAAAGTACGGCCCTGGTATTACTGGATTACAGTAAAGCCTTCGACACTATAAATCACAATATTTTATTAGCTATTTTAGAGTCTTGAGGTGTCAACCTAGGTTTTCAGCTATTTAGGTCTTACCTAGAGGGTCGTACACAAAGAGTTAAGCTGAAAGGAACAATGTCTGATGTGAGGCATTTAACAAAGGGTGTTCCGCAAGGTTCTATACTAGGGCCATTATTATTATTTTCAGTCTATACTAGTCAGTTCCCTAAAGCTATGGAGCAGAGCTCAATTCATATGTATGCCGATGACACACAAGTTCTCCACTATTTTAATCCATTAGAATATGGTAATGCAGCCACAGCCATTAATAATGATCTAAACAGGCTACCTAGTGTGTCATCGAAACATTCCTTAGTATTAAATCCGTCGAAATCTGCCCTACTTTTGTTAGGCAAAAAAACAGACTATGTTAATCTTCGGCAGGTGGTAAACATATCAATTAATGGTATACAAATTAATATATTCGATAGTGCAAAAAATCTCGGTTTAGTACTGGATAGGTCTCTCAAGTTCCGAGAGCATGCTATCAAAAATATTCAGAGGGCGTATGCTGCACTTCGATTATTGTATCCTCATAGGCACTACCTAAACAAAGTAACAAAAAAAATGTTATGTGAAACACTGGTTTTGTCCCAGTTTACCTACTGTGCCCCAGTCTTTGCTCCTTGCTTAGATCATGATTATTCAAATAGGATACAGCGGGTTCAGAACTCCTGTATACGGTTCATATACGGAATCAGAAAGTATGATCATGTGTCACATAAACTAAGGGAATTAAAATGGCTCAATATGAAAAATCGGTTCCAAGTATAACGCCTTATGCTTATATCACAAAATTATTTTGACAAAAATACCTCCATATTTGTTTAATAAGATATCATTTCGCAGTGATGTTCATAACATTAATATCAGAAGTAGGGAGCTGTTAACACCACCTCCCACAAAAGTTCATGTTTTGAACGAAGTTTTAAATTGGCATGCAGTTTCCGCGCGCAAAACAACTGTTAATGCGCACATTAAATCGTAAAATTTTTCGGTGTTCTTGATTTTGGATGATTTTGATTTTGGATTTTTTTTCAAGGCTTTTCGTTTGGCACTATTGGCATCCATTCTAAAATTAAAAAAAAATACAAAAACAAACAAAAATCGATTTGCACTCCCTTCTGCACGCGACGACTGCCTAAAATTTGCGTTTCTGGCATATTCATGGTAATTTGATTCATATATATGATTGGCATACATTTTAAAAACGTTGCACCTGATTGGTCGTGTACCGCCAGTCTATAATAATAGTGATATTAGAATAATGCGATGATCTCGAAAAATTTTTCATTGGTTGTTAAGTTTTTTTTCCTTTTGGGTTGCGGTGCCAGAGGCCCCGCCGTACTAAAGCCTAAGCTTATTGTACCAAATAGTCTCGTTATTCCATGAATCCCGTTCCTCTCCAAAAGGAGAGTATACGGTCAATGGCTATTTCTTCCGGGGTCACGGTTGGTCCCCCGAAGCATGAAAACTTCCCAGCCACCAAGGCTGAGCATTCACATACTATACTATACTATGTGGTGAGGAGTTTCCTCATCCTCACCACACATCCTGCACTCTGGATTATCCTTCACACTTATGTTGGTTAGGTATTTATTCAGTGCTCAGCTTTAGCAATTAGTTAGTCTTTATCTTGGATGGCCCGCCAGTGATGAACATACGTGACTGTCTCATCCCCGGCGCCCCGGACCAATACAAGTTAAGTTTCTGACTTAATAGTTCCTTTACCATTCCTCTTGCGGTATTGTATGATATCCCGCAGGATGGCCAGGGTCCCATCTAGGCTGTTTTTGCACTTTCTTTGGCCAGCTTATCTGCTTTTTCGTTGCCTTCATTGCCCTGGTGTCCTCGCGTCCACTCCAGTTATATACAGTTGTGTTCCGCCAGTATCGCCAGGGATTCAAGGCAGTCCTTTACCGTTTTGGAACTTATTTATACTGCATTTAGAGCTTTGAGAGCTGCTTGACTGTCAGTGATGATGTGGATTCTGTCTGTCAGTGTATGACCTCCGTATTATTTCTTGTGCACAGATTTCTATTGTTGTGACTTCTGATTGGAACTCCGTCGCGGTGCTGCCCAGGTTCAGACTAATGTCTGCCCCTGGTTGGTCTCCCGTAACACCTGTTCCAGTACATCTTGACGTTTTTGATCCGTCAGTACACCATATGGTAACATCTGGATGTCTTCGCAGTTGCCTCGTCCCTTCCTCTTCCCTATCGGGTATGTGTACCCTAAAGGTCTTTGTGAAGTTGTGGCTTGTGCTGATTCTATCTGACGGCATATCCAGTAGTAGATTTTTTTCATATTTGTTGGAATATTTCGGTATGGTATTCTATCCTTGGAATGTTCCCATGCCCGTTTATTTTCAGCCTGCACGCCGCTAACAGTGCCCCACTCTCCACAACTAAATGTAGTGGAGGTAGTCGAAGTAGTTCTTCCATGGCTGCTATAGGCGTTGTTGACATTGCTCCCGTTATGCCTAGACATGCCATTCAGTCTCTGTACTTTTAGTAGTTTCCTCATTGCCTCCCCTTTTCCGGCTTTATGCCACCAGATGAGAGAGGCATAGGTTATTATTAGTACTACAACCTTTTGGTACAGCCAGTGCACCATTCTTGGTTGTAGTCCCCAGTTTTTACCTACCATTCTTCTGCTGGCCCATAAGGACCGCGTAGCTTTGGTAGTCACTCTATCTAGATGCATTGAAGTTTAACTTGGTATCTAGAATCAGTCTCAAGTATTTAACTTCATTGCTCACCTGCAATTCATTTCTCCGGAGATATAATCTTCCCAGGTTGAGTTTCCTCTTTCTTGTGAAGGTGACCACAGTGGTCTTTTCCTGGACTCACGGAAAGACCTTCCTGGGAACACCATCCATTTACCATAACTAGGGCTCGCTGCATCTTTTTCGATGCAGTGCCCTTGCATTTTTCTGTTACCTGAATGGCGATATCGTCTGCATAATCTTGCGCATATATTCCACGCTGTTTCAGTCGAGATAAAAGCTCGTCTGCAACCAGACACCACAGGAGAGGGGATAAGACCCCCCTGCGGGCATCCTCTGGTCACGGACACCTCCTCTGTTGTGGGTCCTAGCGTGGACTGAATTTTTCTAATTCTAAGTGCTGAGTCGATCAATCTTGTTATTGACTTTTCGACTCTGCGCTTCTGCACTGCATCACTTATTGAGTCGAATGAGGTATTGTCGAAAGCACCCTCTATGTCTAAAAAGGTTTCTTTACTGTCTACAGCCCTTTCTTTTCTTTGAGTAAGCTCATGTATTGCTAACTCACAAGATTTTCTTGTTTGGTAGGCATACTGGTTTCGATGTAGAGGTTTTGTGCTCATTTTATCGTCCCTGAAGTGCCTATCAACCAATTTCTTCAGGGTTTTCAGGAGAAATGATGTTAGACTAATAGGTCGGAAGGATTTGACCTGGGCGTAGGTGTCACACCCAGGCCATGTTAATGAGTAAAAAATCCGACTAAATTTAATTTTTGACAATAAGCTGTCCATTTTACATGAAACATATTGCTTTAGGCAAAACAATTAGAGAAGAAATGTGCAGCTAAAATTTAGAAACACGAGTAGTATATTATAGTATTTCACAAAATAAAACATGACATATATTAAGTGCGCTATACAACGATGAAATTGCATGTAGCATTTTATAGCGATGAAACTGCATGTTGATATTCTGTCAGTGTCTTCAAAAGCCGATCGAGTTGTTTCATCACTAATAGTGCTAATTGACTGACGTAATGACTTCATGAAATGGCGTTTCATTGGCTACTTTATTTTATATGCTGAGTTATCAAAGTTCTGTTGGTGCGTACATGATTTGTAAAACTACTTAATCTTTACAACTCTAACTAAACTTCTTTTTCTAATTAAAATTTTCCCAGTATACCTTCAGAGGAATATCTAAGACAATACCAAATATTAACTTTACACCAAAAATCGAGAAATTAGTTTTAGGTTTTGGATAAACATACATTCTGCTTTATATGTTGTAGATGTAAACCATAAAACAGATGTGTTATAAATGTGATTTGGTATGCATTTATTCTATTAAAAATATTGAGTAGTGTAATATTACTTGGCTATTAATATTGTTATCAATAAATATACACTTCTCCAAGAAATTAACGCACCACCAAAAAATAACCAAAAGTTTGAAGTTAATTTCTGTCTAGGCCTCTTGTCCGATTTCGATGATTTCAGTTTAAATCGCACTCTAACATTACCTTTTCTTAACATTATCTTTTTTTATTCAGTTTATTATCTTCATTAATACCATAAATACACAATTTTAAAGCATAACATGTTTTTATTCATTTCATTTTGGAAAAACGGAAATAAGTAGCATGCTACGGAAAAAAGTAGAGACATGTGGATTAAATGTCAAAAAGCATTTGAAAGGAGTGTGTTTATTGTGGTAGTAGCTGTATTTTTTTTTTTTCTAATATTTTTGTCAATATAGAACGTGAAGCACGAAATCTTAGTGATGAAGAATGTGGTCAAGCATTAATATTGGTTGAACTAGGTTGGAGTTATCGAAGAATTGGACAGCGATTTAATGTTGCGCATACAACTGTTTCAAGAGTAATTCAAAGATATAGAGAGACTGGAAGTCATGTTCGCAGACCGGGACAAGGAAGAAATCAAGTAACAACCCCAATTAATGACCGATATTTGACACTCTCAACGGTGCGACAACGTTTTGTAACAGCGCGAAGTTTGCAGATACAGCTTCGAGAAGTAAGTGGTTTACAAATTAGTGAGGAAACCATTAGACAGCGACTTAGAGCATGTAATTTGAGACCAAAAGTTGCTGCTCGAGGTCCAGCTTTAAATAGAAATCACCGGCGGGCTAGGCTAAATTTTGCCACAGAGCATGTTAACTGGGCCGTGGCTCAATGGGAACGTGTGTTATTTACGGATGAGTCCCGATTCCGTCATTATAATAATGACAGACGTCTCCGTCCCAATGAACGGTATGCTCAGTGCAATTTCTCCAATACAACATTATTTGGGGGCGGATCTGGGATGATGTGGGCAGGAATTTCTTTGATCGCTCGCACAGAACTTGTCATTAATGGAAGCCTTACAGCTGTACGGTACATACAAAACATTTTACATAACCACTTGGTACCATATGCGCCATATATAGGGCAAGGCTTTATGTTAATGCAGGATAATACCAGACCTCATGTTGCTCGAGTTGTGCAAAATTATATGGCAGAAGTCGGAATTGACACCATTGCGTGGCCAGCTAATAGCCCGAACTTAAATCCAATGAAAAACCTCTGGGATAAACTTGGTAGAAAATTACAAGAAGTACGTAATCAGTTAGACACCTTAGAAGACGTTGGGCAGAAATTGGTTCAAATTTGGGCAGAATTGGACCAAAATGAAATAAGGTCGCTTATTTTAAGAATGAATCGGCGTTGCCAAGAAGTTAATCGTGGTAGAGGCGGAAATACGCGCTATTGACGTTCCTTCTTTGCATCTTGTTCATTTCCATTTAATTTTTTGTTTCGATATTACCTTTAAGTAAAAACATGTTATGCTTTAAAATTGTGTATTTCTGGTATTAATGAAGATAATAAACTGAATCAAAAAAGAGAATGTTAAGAAAAGATAAGGTTAGAGTACGATTTAAATTCTAACTTGCTGGTGTAACTGTTGAACTCCACAGGGTATTACAAAATTTAATGGAAAAGACACGTCGCAATTGTTACACCCTGTAATGAATAAAACAAAATTTCTTCGCAAAAAACAATAGAACATTCACATTCTTGAATAAAGAGGCTATCATACAAAAAAAATCATCGAAATCGGACAAGAGGTCTAGACAAAAATTAACTTTAAATTTTTGGATATTTTTTGGTGGTGCGTTAATTTCTAGAAGAAGTGTATAAATAAAAGGTAATTACCTTCTTGGGCACAAGATATAAGTATAATGAAAATTCCCACTTATTTAACCAAAACGTTACGAACCAATCGGAAGGTCAGTGATTGTTCAGATTTCAATATCTATGAGAGTAGCAATTACTGAAAATATCTTAACTGCGCACGCAAGAGAGATTTGGAGCTGTACGTTATTCTGCGTTTGCCATTTCTGGCGACGATTTTATTTTAATGCATTACTTACACATCTATAGAATGGTAATTTAGTATTCGAGGTAGGATATAATAAAATTTACGATCCAGCCTGTAATAAATGCAGAAAAAGATCTTACGACTCGCTTGAAAAAAAACCTAATATTTCCTGCTGGAAACTACGACGAAGTTATACTTGCGTAGGCATACCAAACTGTAGGATATACGATATTTGTAATAAATGTATTGAATACTAAATAGGCCTTCCATCTTTCAAATTAATATTAGCTATACTTACCAATTACCAAATGTATGAGTATGTACTTGACTTGTTTAAATTGAAATATCATACAAAATCGCGCGTTAATGTACCTCATCTTTCAATATCACTAGACAGAATGTTTATGATCGCAGGTAATGCACAAATTGCATATTTAAATAAATATCTTTTATAATAGATAAAGAAGGAACTTTGGACAACACCTCATATGACTGTAAGAGAAGCAGTAAGAATACGTGGTCAGAGATGAATGAACTTGGCACGGCACTCAGTACCAGAAAAAAATCAAACTGTGATGAGATCTACATCAGAGGAGGCATCCGTAACTAGGGGATATCCAGTCACCCTACTGTAGGGTGAGGTGATGAATTAATTCCTATAGTGTAGCGGATTTGGCAAGAAAAAGAGGAGTTTTGAAACCAACTTTTTTTTGACAATTCGGTTACACACCTGCTCTCTTATCGCGTTATCCAATTAGTTCAGCTTACTCGCACGAGGTGGGGGAGGAATTCGTATTTAAAATTCGGAGAAATACGTTTTTCCGCGATTATTTTGTTACTATTGACTTGACCAAAAAAAGTTAAATCAAAAACTGAAGATCTCGCGGAAGCGCATAATCTGAAATTTTTTCAAATCGGACGGTAATTTTTCGTGAAAAATTGTCTTGAAAATACGCGTTTTTTGCCTTAACAGTAATATACAAAAAAGTAATACCTTGATTGTTCACTAAAAAAAGGAGTTATAGGGATGAGATTTGTTTTGAGGTAAGTAAAATAGATACGAATTGCTGAAGCCGGAGGGTTCTTTCTTTCTTGCTTACTTTGGGCAATGAAATATCATGTGTTCTGCATTATTCCTCTCCCCACAATATAAAGATTTTTCGTTTTTTCGCAGTTAAATAGGTCCATGTCCCGACAGGGCTTGTATTATCTAATAGTCTACATTGCTATGAGGTCTGCTTATTCATAAATCTAGGTCAGTGATTAGTCATCTAGTCTATGCTCCCTTCTCTGTTGTGCCTCAGAGTTCCTTCCACTTTACCATGAGGTTATTTCGTGTTTCTTCTTCTCTAGCGTTTCCGTTGAAAAGTTTTTTTCGCACTGCAGCTAATAAGTCTATTGGAATATGCCGGCTATATGCAACGCTTCGTCGCTTACTCAGAAATCGTCCTACAGGCACTATACGTATCGCTCCTTCCTGTACTGACACTGCATTTAGCATAATGAATTGCACCACAGCACACAGTGTTCGTTTCCTGTCAGCTTGTAGATCCTACCACATTTGGCATGGTCCTTCCCAAGTCATTCACCATTTTAGCGCCTTTTGCACAGGATGTTTATGATCGCAGGTAATGCACAAATTGCATATTTAAATAAATATCTTTTATAATAGATAAAGAAGGAACTTTGGACAACACCTCATATGACTCTGTAAGAAAAGCAGTAAGAACACGTGGTCAGATAACCTGTAACAAGATGGATGAACTTGGCACGGCACTCAGTACCAGAAAAAAAAGCAAACTGTGATGGGATCTACATCAGAGGAGGCATCCGTAACTAGGGGATATCCAGTCATCCTACTGTAGGGCCCGGTGATGAATTAATTCTTCCTATAGTGTAGCGGATTTGGCAAGAAAAAGAGGAGTTTTGGAACCAACTTTTTTGTGACAATTCGGTTACACGCCTGCTCTCTTATCACGTTATCCAATTAGTTCAGCTTACTCGCACGGGGAGGGGGAGGAATTCGTATTTAAAATTCGGAGAAATACGTTTTTTCGCGATTATTTTGTTACTATTGACTTGACCAAAAAAAAAAGTTAATTCAAAAACTGAAGATCTCGCGGAAGCGCATAATCTGAAGTTTTTTCAAATCGGACGATAACTTTTCGTGAAAAATCGTTTTTTTTTATTTTTTAGCTAAAGTAATCCTCATATCGAGCCACACCCCTAGATAGCGCTTTCTTTCTTGGCCTGTTGGCGCTAATCTGGAAAGGGGAAGCAATGGACAAACTAAGAAATCTACAAGGGATGATTAGCAGTAACAGAACAAAAACAGCAACGCCTACTGAAACGCAACCATGAAAGTACTGCTCTGGGTAACTTTACTATATTCACTGGTGGAAAATAAAGCAGGCTGAAAACAAATGTATATGCGACCATAACGAAATATTTCATTGCAATAAATAGGCAGGAATCGACTACTCGATAAACAGTCAGACAGAATCAACCCAACTCATAATGTTAGGAAAATCTTGAGGGTATACATTCCTGATAGGGTAGATGTAGGAAGAGTGCAAGTGCGAAAATATCCTTACGAAGCCATATGGTACTCATGGATTAAAAATGTCAAGTAGTACCGACCGGAACCTGGCTAGTATCATTGCCAAGTTCCAAAGAGAATTCTGTATATATCCGTACACATAAATGATACGGAGGATCATTATTGATAGCCAAGTAGGTTCTAAAGCTCTGGTCTGTGCCAGACAGACCAGAACCGATAATACACGCAAACGTGGAGGAATGGTTTAGGACTGAAGTCGAACGAACTCGCGTTAATATAGCATATTAGTCTATCCTGGTGTAACTTCTCGTACGGCATAATTGCGCCTAGTCTATCACTTTTTTCCTCTGCGAAAATTTTCGTAAACGC
Source organism: Rutpela maculata (assembly GCA_936432065.2). Taxonomy (NCBI): domain Eukaryota; kingdom Metazoa; phylum Arthropoda; class Insecta; order Coleoptera; family Cerambycidae; genus Rutpela; species Rutpela maculata. Next base: position 43,892,574 of record OW386290.2, on the reverse strand, counting down.
GGCGTTCCTCCTCGGCATGAAAAAGACGATTTCCACGCGTCGGAATGGAAAATCGGCAAATATATTTTGTCGGACAATTTGAAAATTGGATTCTACATATATATTTTATATATTTCTACAAACTGTCCGACAAAAATTTTGGAACGTTGTGTGTCTATCACCCTAAACGTAACATAACATAACTTTAAAACATTTATTGATAACCAGCTGATTTTTTCAAGATTGCTTAATAAAAATATGTAAGAAGTTATACGAGGATATGTATGAATTGCATTTATGTACGCGGGCACCTAGACAAATAAAGCACATTGACAATTTTTTTATTTCACAATACGTACTAGTTGTTTTAATTTTACGCAAAATATAAAGGCATCCAAGAAATATTTGACATATGAAGATTTGCCCAAGGACACTATGGTCCCAAAGTATAACTTCTGCAAAAAATTTCAAATCAAAATACCAGATAGAGAGGACTGGAAAAACGGCCCTCCAATATCGGCACAAACGATTTGGTATACGGACGGCTCCAAGACAAAACAGGGAGTCGGAGCTGAGATTTACGATAAGGTCGAAAAAAAAAATCCCGATAAGTCTAGGAATACACACCACAATATTTCAGGCTGAAGTGGCCGCTATACAGTGGTGCGCAAAGGAAATAATGAGGCAAGGAACTGTAAACCAGTCAGTTGCCATTTTTTTTTCGATAGCCAGCGCTAAAGGCACTCGATTCCATGCCGACCTGCATCAAGACTAGTATGGGATTGTATAAATAATAATAATAATAACAATTTATTTACAGTATTAGTTTGGTACATAAACATAAATATTTTATAAATTTTACTTGTAAATAAATAAACGAACAATAAGTGAGTTAACACTTGTTTTGAGCATAAATAAATTTAAATATCATAAAACATAAACATTAAAATAAGTAAAAGTACATTTAGACAGACACTTATTCTACACTACACTAGACACTACACTTTAAAAGTTCCGAGGGTATTTTTCAATTCTCAAGATATGTAGGAAATGGGAGTTGACAGAGTTATTTATATTATACTCCATTTTTTTTACATTATACAAGTTTTTTTGTTTGAATACCACAGGATAAATTTACTTATTTATTGTTTACTAGTTGTATTAATTATTTTTCAAATAAATATAATTATTAAAATGGATTCTGGGCTTTCCAAAAATATAAATTTTCTATATTTTTTTAAATAGTTGTGTACTGACAATATTTTTTAACTCTTCTGGCTATTATTATACAGTTTTGGAGTCAGGTAAGTATAAGATCTTTGACTAATTATTTTTATCACTTGGGGAACTATGAAATTATATATTTGTCGTGTGTCGTAATTATGTATGTTTAATGGCATATAGTGCTTTGTGCGGTGATGTTTTATATTAATATTGAAATAGTACAGTTGCCTTATATCGAACACTTTGGCTTCCCGGAACAATAGATCACTTGGGTATTTCATGTCTTTAGCTAATATTAGTTTCAAAAATCGTTTTTGTAAAATTTCTAGAGGCGTGACGTGACTTTTTAGTACCCCACCCCATCCTAATATACCATAACTCAAGTGGCTCTCAACTAGAGCATGGTAAAGCATTTTCTTTTGTGGAAATTGCAGGATGTTCTTTAGGTATTTAAATTTATATTATTATTTAAATTTATATATATTGTTTATTACTGTGAAGCCAATTTTTACCATATTTTTTAATTCTTCCCATGTATCGGCTTTATAAAAGATGGCGGTATCGTCAGCGAAACCAATAATATCCCCTCCACTCTGTAACGAGAACAAGCCATTGATGTATATATTGAAGAGTATAGGGCCTAAGACGGTACCTTGTGGCACTCCATATTCTAAATTTTGTAACTCGCTCAGTACATCATTTATTCTCACTCTCTGCTGCCTATTTTTTAAATAGTTTTTAAATAGTTTTAAGGAAGTGCCTCTGATTCCAATATCTTCCAGAGATTGTAGGAGTAAATTATGACTGACAGTGTCAAACGCCTTTGAAAGGTCTATGAATATACACAAACACGGCTTGCCCTCGTCAAGAGCAGAGTACATACTTAAATTTAAGATAGCATCTTGCGTTGATACGTTAGCCTTAAACCAAAATTGCTTTTCTGATAGTACATTGTATTTATCAATAAAGGAAGTTAACCTACTTTTTAGTAATTTTTCAAAAATTTTACTTAAATGAGTTATTAATGAAATGCCCTTACAGATCTAGGAAGTCAGAAAAAAGTGACCGTGGCATGGGTACCAGGACATGAGGGACACAGGAGAAATGAGAAAGCTGATGAACTGGCCCGGGAAGGCGCATCTAAGGCCCTAGTAGTACCCTTTTGCGGTGTGGCTAAGCCATACATACGAACATCCATTAATAAGTGGGTATAAAATAAATCTCTAGAGTGGTGGAAGAATTTCCCACAACAGAGATAGGCCAAAAAGTTCATTAAAGAACGATCGGCCAAATTCACGGAAGACCTACTACGCCAAAATAGAAAGGCCATTAGGATAATGATAGTCTTCTAACTGGACATTGCAGGCTTATAGACATTTGAGTCTAATGGGCCTGGCAGAAGATGCAACATGCAGATTCTGTCAAGAAGAAGAAGAAACCTCAGTGCATGTGCTGTGCCATTGCGAAGGCCTAGCCAGACTGAAGTTCCAACTACTTGGCGAAGAAAAACCAAGGGCAGATAGCTATACCAAGGAGCCTTTATCAAGGTTACGGAGTCTGATACAAAAGACAAAGCTGGATAAGGAGCTCTAAGTAAAATTAGACAAGGAGTGCAAGGTCGCGGTGGCCAAGGCCAATCAGCTAGCTCCTTTTTCAAATCTAATTTGCTCGATATTTTGATGAACAGTGGCGACGAGAATGAGTGTTCTGATGACAATGCGGATGGCTTTAGGTACCTGAACAGTACGAACACGCATAAACTTCCCGCCCCGGTCCGACGGGTAAAACGCTCCGATCCGCTTCGGTCCTGAAAGGGTTAATGTGACCCTAATCGACTTGTAAGGTATCTTACAGAATCGCAAAAGGTTATAAATTTAATTTGGTGAACCCCACAAATTGAGGACCAGCAAATTGCTAACGTTAAACAGATACCGGCTGAGATGTATCGTAGGAACTTCAATAAGACATTAAACACTAAATAGATACTTAACTAACTTAAAATTGAGGGATAATCGGGAGTGTAGGATGTATGGTGAAGAGGCACGTCTTAAGCAGCGTTCTCGTACAGTAGCCAAGACATGTGCTCTTCTCCTACAAGTCAGTATTTTTAGTCTCTGGCAAATATCCTCATGTGAAAAATAAATGTTAGTAGAAAGGCAATAATTATTTTAATTTTATTACGTAACCAGGCTCAAGAGGAAAATTTACTTTTCTCTTTATATTAGAAAATGAGTGACGCGGGAAGAAATAATTACCTAATTTTTAAAAATATATATCTTGTATTTCTGCTTACACAGTGTGTCCCCGGATTGAGTTTGCGATAGGTGTAATATACCGAAAAAAAATTAGTACGGGTTTCATTTTCTGCAGTCGCGGTCTGCTTGACGTAAAATGGATTTTTACCAAATTTCAGTTAAAATGGAGCGCGGAGTTAATCGAAGAAGAAATAAAAGAAAATAAATAATTGCAGGTAAACTGATCTTTCTGTTAATTTTACGGAAATACTCTATTTAGACAAAATATTTGGCATTGAAAGTTAGAGCCATATGCCAACTTTCATTGCCCTTGAACAAAAATAATGGTAATAATAATAATACCTCTTGAAGAAATTAGAAGTTAAAAATAATTAAAAGAAGGGTGGAATTATGTAGTAATTTAGGTTTCTAGTTGAATTCATTGAATTTGTTAATTGTGTTAAAAAATAAAAAGCAATTTACTTTAAGCAGTATTTTTTCTTTGCGCAAATGCAATGAAAGTTAGCATATGGCTCTAACTTTCAATGCCAAATATTTTATCTAAATAGAATTTTTCCGTAAAATTAACAGAAAGACCAATTTACCTACAATGATTTGTTGTCTTCTATTTTCTTCTTAGATTAACTTCGCAAGTTAGATCCAATTTTAACTGAAATTTGGTAAAAATTAATTTTACATCAAGCAGACCGAGACTGCAGAAAATGAAAGCCGCACTATTTTTTTTTTTGTATATTACACCTATCGCAAACAAAATCCGGGGACACACTGTATCATTGTTATAAAATATTATTTTGGGTATTCAGCATATAACTTTCAAGGAAACCATTCGTTCCTTTCATTCATCATTGATCTAATTCTGACCAAGCTAGAATATCAACAAAAAGTTCCCTTACGAACCGACTTGGCAACTTCTTTCATACACCTACTATATCGTAAGGGAGGTTTCTTATTATATATTGGCATGATCAGACTTAGATCTTCAGTATATAGAAAGAATGGATATTTTCTTGTTTTTCATATTGAATGTTAGATACAGTAAGTGTATAAAAGAAGTTGACAAGTCGGTTCGTAAGGGAACTTCTTGTTGATATTCTAGCTTGGTCAGATTTAGATCAATGATATATAAACGGAGCGAATGTTTGGAAATTATCTGCTGAATACCCAAAATAATATTTTATAAAAATAATTATCTAAGTTTAAAAACAGACAAACAGAAGGATTCATATACATTGTATTAAAAAATTTATTATTTATTTATTTATTTTTATTAATGCCTTATTTATATTAACGTCCTGGCGAAGTTTAGCTAATGCTATTCTACCACTTAACCAGGACGGTGAGATGAGATACGGTCACCAATCCAAGTGACAGAGTCGCCTGGTGTGCTTAACTTCGCCGATCGAAACCGGTACCATACCTCACCTCACAAAATCATCTTCAATAACGCACGACTTGTAAAACATTGAAAAAAATAAATATCTAAGATGATGAGCCTATTACATTGTTAAGCAAAGAAATACGTGTAGTTCTACATTTATATGTAATGTATAAACTGATATAGAGATGTATTTAACTTCTCTAAAACCTAAGCATGTTCTAGTTATATTGGCCAGTCGGTCGTAGATTAAACTCATTAAATGCAAAATCTATAAAAAACGAAAAAAAAAGTAGTACAATATTATTTATTAACGTCAAATTAGACACAACGTTTATTCAACCTAGTTTTTAATAATACTAAATAAAATTATTTATAAACAAACATTTGCTTCCATGTTATATATCACAGTCAAAAACACGTAAGTACATTTTCTTTGTTATAAATGAATATCAAACAATATTTCTTTTCGGCCTCAACAGGTTTTCCGTAAACTCATTTATCAATATCACCCACACCAGTCCTAAATTTTAAAAGTACTGTTTTATTATGGTTGTGTAAAATAAAATATAAATAAGAATTTAGAGTAGTTTTATTGTATATAACGCATCAACCAAAATTTACCATGATTTCGAAGTTGATTTTTCCTAAATCGTTTGTTCATTTTAATTAGTTTGTATTGTTTTGTAAGTTAGCTCTTCTGGAATGTAAGACCATGTTAACTGTAATTTTTTTATATACAGGACGTAATAATAGGGCTATATTTTTTTCAAAAATTCAAATTATTCTGTAAAAATCACCAACAGCAAATTAAATTCCAATACGCAGCCTCATATTTCCTTGACATTTCTGTTTTTGATACACTTTCTTATTTTTGCTATTAAGGGAGATATGCCGAGTGGAAAAGAAAACAAAATTTCTGTTTTTAAGACACCATTCTCTGCTACTTAACGGATTCGAATAAACTTGGCGTAATTAAACAGGCAATTTACTAGGCTACAAATCCCATAGTTCAAAATGGCGGATATGAAAAAGTAAAATGGCGGATACGTTTAATATTTAATTTTTCCATCCTCGTTATTTATATTTTTTTCGTGGCGTAATCTACGAGATGAGAATGATCCTCTTAAACCACGAAGACGGGATCAATTAAAAAGTAAAAATAAATCAAGAATAGGAATAGAATAGGAACAGGAATAATAAATGAATGTTTCCAAAGCCGAGTGATGAGAACTAACGAGTTCGAGAAAACTTGTACAACTTTTCTAGAGTTGAAATAGAATGTAAAGTTCAATAATATTATCGAAAAGAAGTATTGTAATAGTTAAAAAATCACTATTCCAGATTACTTAGAATTTTCACATTTTAGATTTAGATTATGAAAATTTATATATTTTAGTTCCGTCATTCAGTCCGTCTGTTTAAAAAATATTTGACTGACAAAAATAATATTCTGCAGGTAAATAAAGTTTATGGCTATGGAAAAAATCTGATATATTTTGAACAACCCAAAAAAATAATTAAGGAAAAAATGTTACAGAAAACATGTAGTTAACACAATTGCTAAGGAAGAAACCTATTTTAGTTTTAGTGAAAAAGATAAATGGGGTTTTCACTAAAGGAACAAAATAATTAACTGGATTAATGTAGCAGAAAATAGACATTCCTTGGCTGTATCCCACACTTACCATGTATGTCATGCACATATCATTTGTTTTATATACTTATTTAGTTATATATTGACATCTTTACCTTCATCAAATTGAACTTTAAAATCCACTTATGCACGTGTAAATTTATTACAAGCCTTCCATTGAACTCATTTTTACACTTAATGCGGTTCTGTGTGTTGGGTCGGTCACTGAATTTAAGGAACTTAATAAAGGTCCTCACTTTTGTTCAGAACCCCGATCAAAACACAGAAACTAATGAGGTAAACTCTAACTGTGAATAATACTAAAACATAAATCCGGAAGTGCATTAATGATGATAAATACAGAGAAGGATAGCAGAGCAGCAATTTGAAGACAAGTGGAAACATATCGACAAGGTAGCTCAGTCGGTTAAAGCATATTGTGTGACGAATATGCTGATCGCACTGTCTGTCATGTACTGGGTTCTAACCCCAGCCACAGCACTGACAATGTCGGTGCATATGGATGTATGTTTACGTTTCTCCAAATGTGTAACCCCCCTTCCGGACAGTCTTGGCATTGGATCTGGTGGTTGTCAACAATGTGATGTTTTCATACGTGGCGTATCAAAGTCATGAGCCAAGAATTTAACGAAACACCCAGAAAATTTATTTTTGACTCAGATAAGCGAGATAATAAATTTATTAGAACGTTGGCTATTATGTCGTTGAGAATCATTTATTTTGGTAAAATTTAGATTTTTGAGAGTACTTTTGATTCGTCTTAACTAAAATTTTGTCTTCATTTTGCATTTTAATATTTCTTATTTGTTTAAATGCTTATGTTTTATCGACTTTTTCTACAAAACTGAAATGTTTGGAGATGGTTAAAAAATACGTAAAGAAGCAAAAGTTAAGAAAAAATAAATATTATCTTTGTTAAACGGAAGCCGAGATATCGTACTTTTTGCATTCATAAAAACACACACACACACCACATATAGCAGATAACGCCCAAATCCAAAGCCAAGACTGTCCGGAAGGGGGTTATACATTTGAAGAAAAGCAGATTTACCGACATTGCTAGTGTCGGAACTGGAGTCGAACCCAGTATAGATTAGTGTGACCAAGCATGTCCGCCATTAACATGCTTTAACCTGCTGTGTAATCATGCCGGGAGAAGAATTTTAAATTGCAAGAAAATTGTTAAAATAAACAAAAAAAAATGACGTGGGCAAATGGCATAGCTTCTTTGTAGTTTCTGAAAAGTATTGATGACTGCAAATCGCGAGAACTGTAAGTTCTTTTATTAGTATCCCTGTTGTTGTTTTAAAAATGTAATATCTTTGTCACAAGGAGAAAAAGCAATACACACACACAGAGAGAGGGAGAGAAGGAGAGAAGGAGAGAGAGAGAGCATCGATAGTATAATTTCTGAAACAAAGAACTCAGTGTTCTTGAAAATATTATAAATTGAGCAAAACTTTTAATGAGGGAAACTGTAACAAGCATATTCTCTGCCAGATTTTTCGTTCTACAGATTGTAGTCCAGACGACAGAGAAAATTTTATAGTGAAATCTCCAAAAACTTGCAAAATGAATAATTTTTTTTTAATGAGTTCGTGAAAATGTATAGAATAATATCCTGAAAAGTTTACATTCCGCTCGGATGCAGAACATAAAAAAAAGTGAAGAAACAAATTTCTTCATCCATTTTTTCAAAACTTTAAAATTAAGTCGGGGTAGGAAAAAATAAAAATAGAGTTGGATAGACCACGTGTTTCTGAACAAAAAATGTCCTAACAAAATTTATCACTAAAGCCACGGTATTCCTGGAAAAACAGGGTGAAATAACTTTGTCACTCTGCGCGGCCAGGCGCACGGTTAAATGCATACTATGGAACCTCTAAAAATTTTTAGCAGTTCTAACGAGTAAAATCAAGCTTTTTTTCTCTTTCTTATGACAAATTTTTAACATTTTTCTTAGTGAGGAGGAGGATAAATAGTAAGTATGGAGGGAAAATATATAATTATGAACGCATACACAAACACCACACATAGCCGCTGGATCTAAGCAGATCTGCCACGCCATCACCCGCATGAATTTTTACCTGCCTTTACTGTATTGTATTTATTATAGGTATACCTATCCACATTTCAACTATATCCAATGGATTCCTTAATACATTTGTTAATGTATTGGAAAAGTTCCAGAATTTATATTCTAAATTGTAGAAAGAACGTGAAAATCGCTATTTCTGATCATGATAGGATTCATCATATTTTCGAAAAAATGCATTGATATTCGAGACGTATATATTTTTTTCCGAAATGTGATATTTTATTTTTTCCAATGCGTCAAGTTCTCGGCAAATTACAGTCTCCAATATATATATATATATATATAGCGTAAAAAAAAGTTAAAAATCTGCATATTATTTGCTACAATAAAGGATTACTTGTTTAGAAAAATTTGCCGAAATGTACCAATATTAGCTTGACGTTTTTCTAGTAGATGTCGCGACAGAAGTCGTTCGAAGTGGTAACACTGCTATAATAATACTAGAAAGACAGTATGTAATCAACTAATTTCTGAATTATGTTATGCCATCTACATTTCATAACTCATGATTTTCATTTTTGGCAAATAAATATGTGTCCCTTTTATCAGTGTAACCATATAACAAAACATTGTTATACAGTATCGGAAGATTTTGGATTTGGTTGGTATAGTTTCAACGGCTTGACAGACCGCCTACAATAAAGGCGTGTACCAGTGCTCTAGTAGAGGGAACAAATAATGACGCTTTATCAAGAAAACACGTACATCATTGCTGCTAAAAATTTCAGTACCATTTATTCAAAGGAAGGATGTAGTTGGCTCTGTTCAGTATAGGTAATATTATTACGTGCTTTAATAACTGAAATTATTTAACCCGTTTTACTTTCAAAACGAGTCAAATAATTCTTTACATTTCCCGCAGTAGTTACCCACGCACATGTGGTGGCACGAGTAGGATGTGTTATACGATAAAAAAGAATAGCCTAGTTGCTTCGCTCTCGCTTGCTCTCATTGCCGACCCAAATGAAACATTTTCTGGCACTGTATATGTTGAGTTACGACAAATAAATCTGGTAATGATCGGATATGACTTTTGAGCTTAGTGAATAGGTCTATTTTGTAGATACCGCACATATTCGTTATGTTTATTCACTAGTTTTGCTTCAGATACGACTTCTACATTTTGTATAGTGGTGAGGATCACTAATACGATGCAAATGCAATTAAAATCTCAAAAATTAATTTTTTTCAGTTACGACATCTTGCCTTAGCAGGGCAGAAAATGTCTCTTTTATTTCCCGAAGGAGAGCTCAAATTGTCTCTGGGACTGACACTTCAGTATTTGAAAATGGTAATTAAACTTGCAGTACAAAAATATTGTTTTTAAGAAGTGAATGTTCAAAATTTTTTATTGCATTCTGGTATGAATTATGAGGGTGTAAAAAAATCTACATTGTTCACTATAATTTTTTTCTTTATTAAATAAATAACTGTAAATACTTGTACTTATATTACACACAAACCTAAACAAAATGTTCATTTCCTGGTGTTCAAAGTAATTTAGATCTAGATCAAAAAGTATAAGGGTACGAACGTGCCGAAGATCAGTGGCGGCTGGTGAAATTTCAATTTTTTTTTTCGTCTGTGGCGCATGGGACCCATACGAAATATGGGAAATACATCTAGAGAAGCACTTCGCTAATGACCTCTAAAAAATATTGTAAAAGCAGTTTGCGAAAAAATTTTTGAAAATTTGGTAGCCTTCCCGTTTTTTATTTTTTGTTTTTGTCATGCATTTGACTTTTCATAAAAATACAACAATACGTTTTGGAGTTTATGAAAATATTTTCATTATTAACTGAAATACTGCAATTTTGTAATTTATAATTTAACAAATTACAATATTTCAATTCAGTTAGTAATGAAAATATTTTCAAAAACTCCAAAATTTTTGTTGTATTTTTATGAAAAGTCAAATGCATATGACAAAAACAAAAAATAATAAACAGCGTACAATTTGAAATGCAATGCACACAAAGCCATTGTAATGAGAAAGACGCAGACATAAACTAGTCGCGTATGTTTGGTGATTGATGAAGCAAAAGGCGACCTTGCTCGACTCGACATATTTTTTTGCATGAAAGCAATGCTATACATACCAAAGCCAGGGTGTATTATTATAATCGAGGTCAAACATTGCAAATAATTCTCGTAACCCGTAATACAATAAAATGTTTTTTGTGTCACGTAAACACGTCAAATTTAATCCAACAATAATTGAATTTATTACTGCTAGATACCATGGATTGTTTAATTATTTATGAACATCAAGTCCTATTTCAAAAGTTACAAAATAGAATAGGAGCTGAATAATTCACTTAATTCACTGTTGTAAATTTAGTCGACTATTTTCGATACTGTCCATACGGCAAAGATCTAAAACATCTTTGCCGTACGGCCCTGCAACACTTCTGTTGCCAACAACAAATAAGTAAATCTCAACTCATAACTAGACGATTGCATGGTTCCTGTTCTACCGGCAGAACTATATAAGAATTGACTGTGGCGAGCAAACGCAGCCTTAATAAACCATAATAATCATGAAGTGTACATACTTTTTAACAGTTCTTAATGAAAAAAGAAGTTTTTTGAAAGGCATTTATTTCCTTTGCTTGTATTGTTTAAAACAAAGAAAACATCGGAAAGGCACAATTTCCATCTTTTAAATGAACCAACACTCGTGGATTGAACAAATTCTCATTTAGTGACATGTAATTCAGTGCGTGTCACAGTCACGCGTGTTCAAGCGCGCGCACACATTGATCTCGCTCCGAGTAATAACATTGTTTAACTATTTTTTTTCCGCGAATACCGTGGCTTTAGCGATAAATCTTATTCCGACATTTTTTGTTCAGAAACACGTGGTCTATCCACCTGTATTTTTTATTTTTTCCTACCCCGACTTAATTTCAAAATTTTTTAAAAATGGATGAAAAACAATTTTTTTTCACTTTTTTTTTATGTTCTACATCCGAGCGAAATGTAAACTTTTCAGGATATTATTCTATACATTTTCACGAACTCATTAAAAAAATATATTCATTTTGCAAGTTTTTGGAGGTAAATATCTTCAACGACTGGGCTATTGAGTCCTTCGAATTTTTTGTGTAAAATTAGTATTTTCCAATAATTTGAGCTATCCGACTTACCTGTATCTTCACGCAGCATTTGCGAGAATACGATTTATTCCACGTAAAAATGAATAAAACAGTTTTTTTATCGAAAATTTTATAGAGAATATTTTTGTAAGAGGTATTTTTGCAAAAAAATAAACGGCTTAGCAGATAAACAAGCTAAATCGAATATGGGGATGGTAGGAGTGGGAACTTTTATTTATTGTGAATCTGGTACATTTCGTAATATTTCTGCCAAGTTTCAAAACTTCAAGAATTTTGTCGGATGTAAAACTTAATTTTACTCGATTATATATGTGTACTTCTGCAAGAAAGTTGCCCTCGCCAAACCACTTTTTTAAGAAATATATTTTTACTCTACTACAAGCAATGTATTAAAACTAGATTGTTCTTGGCATAGTAGAGAATTTGGGCTCAACTTCCGACAGCCGAGCCCCAGGCATTTTTCACATTCTTTGGTAAAATTATTAAAAACTGTTTTCAGGAAATTTTCAAGCGTAGGCGGTTTTATTGTTTGGACAGAAACTAGAGTAGTTTCAACTTTGTTTCAGTCGCAATCCTTAACATTCTTATTACACCCACATACAGTGGTTCAGATGATAAATCTAGTAGGACACTAATAGAAATTCCGACCTTGTCAGAAATGGGGCTTAATGGCCAAAAATCTAACTAACCGACAAAGTAAGAACTGCCGAGATTTGCATAATACACTGCACAAAACTCTGCTGGTATGCGAGTGAAATGTTAGAGGTAGTTCATGTGTAAGTGAAATATGTGAAAGTAATTTAACAGGCATTACCATAAACAAACGTCTATTCATCTTGAATGACAATTCATGAATGACCTTGTCCTGATATCATTAAGTGATATAAAAATGATTAATAAAAGAAAAATCATGAAATTTAAAAATAATTATATTGAAAAATGTACAACCCTGAAAAATTCACAAGAGAATGAAAATAGCTGATCAATTTTTAGGTCGAAAATATTTCATTTTTTAAGAGCGAGTACACACTGGGCGCTTGGCGTTGGCGTTCAGTACGCGTCGGTAGCGTACACACAGCGCGCTTAGCAAGGCGTTCAATGAGCGTTTTGTAATAGAGGGTGTGCGTTCACTCGATATGAAAGCGCGCGATCAAATGCACCACACAATGGACCACAATAGTCGTGACGTCATGCACGAGGCGGTTAATTTAAATTGCATTCCATACAGTCTTTGAAGCATGCCTTCTGTACATGTGTTTTAAGGCTCAAAATAAATTATTTAAAAATGTATCTAAGGATTGGTACGTTATTTTTTACATTTAGCTATTGAAACCTAACTACTGATATAAAAATAAAGCTGGATTATAAGTTTTTTACATGTGGTAATCAATTTTCCCTACCGAAAATAATAAAAAAAATATTTTCTGGATGGCTATTTCTGCACATGCGTTCTACAAGTGTCTGGAAAATTATTGGGAACGTAGTTCTTTGATTATTTCTTTGTATTCTAACCTCAAAGCCTGTTTTAAGTGTTTTATTCATTTTCATTTGAAATTGCTTTCCATTATTTTGTACTATTATCATAGATTTTCAACCTATAACTTCGTGTTTAAATATTTGTAACTAAGTATTTTCACTTAGAAACGCAAATTAATAAAGAAATTACATGTTGTATCATTTATTCACAACTTATTTCTATTAAATCTATAAACGATTAAAATAGTTTAAAATTGAACTGTCTAGTAAATACAACATATTCCATGAACATGCTTCATCTGTTATGCTAGCGCTACACGTTGGGCCATACTTTGGCCGCAACAATTGCCAAAACATTTGTTGAAACATTTGTGTACAAATATACCATCTACACGTTGGCTGATACAGCAGTGCGTGCCAGAACCTAGAAGATGGCAGACGTGGAAATTGCTGCTGCGACAGCAATGGCTGCTTTAGGAGTATTTTATTATTTATTACAAGCGAATGTCGCGAGTGGCGCAACTAATAAAATCAATTGTAATTCAAAGAATTTCTCCTAAATATTTTTTAAAATGAATTTCTAAAATAACAGAAATTTCATTAGATGGCTGAATGTAAGCAATGGAATTTTAAATCATTTTAATAATTTAACACTTATTTCTAATGAAAAATTTAGTTAAATTTATAACACTAGTTTGTCAAACTAAAATTATTTTCAAAAAATAATTTTTAATTCCACAAATAGCACCCCTAAATTGATTATTTTTATTTTTTACATTAATTTTTTTTATAGTTCTTTAAATTATTATATTTTTAATTACAAAATTAATTTAAAATCTCAAAAAAAAAATTATTATATTCTTGAAAATGATAAGAAATTTATTTTCATCTTTTGATCCCACAACAAATTTTAATCTTTCGTTAAATTGACTAAGAACTTTAATTGGAATTTTATTAATTCCATCTGTATTTTGATTAATTCCTTCTCGTTTATCAATTCTTTGAATTAATATTATTTTTACATCACATAAAGAATTTAAAGTATTTAAGGTAAAAAGCCTAGACGGAAAAGAAGATGTAATTATTCTAAGCCATTTTAAAACGCGATACGTACGCACGCACCTGTATTTATGCACTGACATTACACCAACGTGTGGACGGAAATTCGTATCTGACTCAAGCTCCTCCCAAAATCCCTTTGATTTGTGTACTATTTACCGACACCGAGGCGATCACAGGCAAACTTGGCCCATTCGCGGCCAATCAAGACAAACTTACCATCCACACGTTGGCTGTGGCCGAAGTTTGCCAGACTTGGCCCAACGTGTAGCGCTAGCATTAGAGTACGAACATGTCGAAGATGCTACCCAGCCAGAAGTTCATGCCGCAGTTTCAGAAGATGTATCGAAGCCATCAACGTGTAAAACAAACCTATACATTTAAATGTGACCGCACATACCGTGGATGCTAGCAGAGTGAACTGCTTTTAGCACAAATTGATAGCTTCGATGCATCGACTGAAAATGCTGCCTGAACTTCTATATCTGCGTAGCATCTTCGGCATGTTCGTACCCTTACAGAAATATTATAGTGTGCAAAGAGAGCCAGAGCAGCTATATATGATGTCATAACCATAATCCCCTTGGACAAGTACATTCTGCATCTGTTATATTTTTATCGTTATTCAAAAATATCTGAAAACAATTAATTACGTTAAGTCAAATATGATGTTTAAAAAAAAAATGCACACACCTCTACTTTATAGATTCTATCTCTCATGCTAGCATGAACTTGTCCCTTAACAATCGGTACTTCACGTGGCTCGCTTCAACAAAACTTTCTGCCTTGACCATGAGTTTTCCTTTATCTTTAAAAAATTGAGCAATCGCAGAAAAATGCAATACGTGTTTTTGAACCATTTTTCAATGCTAAAAATAGGTAACTATATAGACACATACATATTTAAAAATTACTTTGTTATAATTTCAGTCACAAACGTAGGTACTTACGATGCCGTTGAAATATATTATTATTGACTCCAGTACAAATTTGGAATGCAAACGCTTTAAATACTGTAAATTCCTTGAAATTATAAAAGAAATAATCCACTATACATAACCTTAAAATTCATCTAGTCCAGGTAAACAAATAAAAAGATGCAGATATGCTCGACATACGTATACACGCGTGCGCAATAAAAAATTAATTTCTAAAAACATTTCAAGAGGACTTTAAAAATTACAGTTTTATTACAAGAAGGCGCAGCTTTTAAAGTTAAAACATTTGTATAATAATTCAATAGTTAAATATTCACAGATTTTCTGAAATTTCAAATTCAATTTTGACCAGTGTCTTATGTACAGTGGTAATAAGGTCGATGTTAGAAATAGGATGGAATAGTTAGAGTGGGAGTGAGACGTCACACTATTTCGGACCATAACGGCGTATGCATCTGGAAGCGCGCCGCTAACGCGCGTTCAAACCATAATCTGAGAACGCGCGTCTGACGCGCGCTTGACCAGAAGCGCGCGCTTGAATGTGTACACCTTCGCAGGCCACCTTGGTTCTTCAAACGCGCGTTGCTAAAGCGCGCGCTCCAAAATGCCCAGTGTGTACTCTTTACATTGATCATCATTTTCACTCTCATATTCTTTTTCTTCTGCTTCATCAACATCCATTTCCTCACTTTCTATTTCTTTAATATCCATTCTTCTTACTTGGGCTTCTTCTGCAGTTTCATCTGTCATTTTTTCAAGTTCATTTTCAAAATTCTCTGATTCTTTTATCTTCTTTTTTTCACAAAATTTTGTGGGAATTAGAGAGGAAACCTTAGCATACTTTATATTTGCTTTGAAATTATAATTTCCTCCATCAGTCATACAAAAGTAATAGTCCTCTTTGCTGTTAGGACTACTCCACTTGTCAGGTGTAATTACTTTTAAGTTCTCAATACAGTTATTTTTATTCCAACGCTGTAAAGATTACATAATATGTTAGGTGCATATACAGTGTGTCCAACTAAGTCGGCACCATATGGGAAACTTTTTTATTATTGGTTTTATGAAAAAAAGTTATTCTTGATAAATAGTTTTGCATGACCCGAAACCCAGAATGAAATAATCAGGTATTAATTTTTTGCAGTCGTACACGGGGTTTGTCGAAAAATGTAAATTATGCTCAAGAGTAAAGTACCTTTATTTATTACAAGATCGACAATCGTTATTAATAAAAGTTGGTCCTAATTGAAATCTATGGTCAGATATCCAATATTATCCATCTACCATGAGAAAACGATCTTTATTAATTTTTGGGTATATCTATTTTTTCATGGTAGATGGATAATACTGGATATCTGACCGTAGTTTTCAATTAGGATCAACTTTTCAATTAAGATCAACTTTTCTTAATGTCGACAATCGGTCAGATATCCAGTATTATCCATCTACCATGAAGAAATAGATAGATAAAAATTATTAAAGATCGTTTTTTCATGGTAGATGGATAATATTGGATATCTGACCGTAGTTTTCAATTAGGATCAACTTTTCTTAATAACGATTGTCGATACTGTAATAAATAAAAGTACTTTACTCTTGAGCAAAATTTACATTTTTCGACAAACCTCGTATATGACTGCAAAAAATTGATATCTGATTATTTCATTTTGGGTGTTAGGCCATGCAAAACTTTTTAGCAAGAATAACTTTTTTCATAAAACCGATAATAAAAAAGTTTCCCATATGGTGCAGACTTAGTTGGACACACTGTATAACATTAATATCTTCTTGCAAATTATAACACTTTTTATAAATACCTTTTAAATTGTCAATAAAAACTCTTCTGTTTTTTTGTCCCACATATTTGCCATAAATATAGCTAGTCTTTTTCTGCATTTCAGGCATGGTAAGATACTGACGATATATGGTAAATTCGAGTGAGACATACACGTAGCTTTCTTGTAGTATTATACTCAACAGTAGCCAAGTTACCCACTACTGAAAAGCTGCGGTCGCTGGATGACGACGCCTGTGGGCCCGCTTTCTCACCCTGACCAGCCGCCGATACTGGGCTTCCGATACCCTGCATCGTAAATGCCTTACCTATTTTTGCTATGACGGCATATTTTATTAACACAGGACCTTTGCCAAAAGAATCTGTTGCCCACCGTCACCACGTGGAGGTGTCCTGGTTGCAAAAATATGGAAGGGAAATCTGAAAAACAAAACTTATAGCTTTTTCATCAAGTTTTAAAATTGTAAACTTAATGCTCGATCTAAGTTGCAGTCTAAATGTATTTAAGATGGAATCACTTGCATGATCATATTTGGCTCCAAATCGTCCCTATTTCATTCGTCCTCACTTTCACATTTAAGTGAAACAGCTCACTGCAAATCGAATTTATACTCCTTGTTTCTCATTTTTAGACATTTGCCTATTTTTACTCAAATGCCTCAATTTTTTTAAACATTCATAACTTATTTCTTTGGGTGGTAAATACCAATTTCTATAGTACTTTTTAATCCGCCATAATGGGTCCGCCATTTTGGATTTAAGAATCGTGATCAGCGACTCTAAAAACCCCCCAAGTAACAAGTTTCAGCCATAATCTTCAAATTTTGAATACTTTTCCGATTATTACATCCGCCATATTGGATCCGCCATCTTTTATTCAGGAATTTTTTTATTCGGACTTCAGATTCGTAACCCGCGGTAACAAAATTTAGACCAAACCAATGAATAGAAAAATATGTGACTCAAAGGGGTAAGAAACCTAGGTCTGCAGAGGTGGTTTCATGCCCCTTAAACATAAGATTAATATTATATTTTTTAGGTATATTGTCTGTCAACCTACATTTGTATATTTGGAATTACAAATTACGAGGCTATGGCTTTTCACACTGTTTTGCACTATAACGTTATTTGATCTTGAGGGTGGAATTAACCCCCTCGTAGGAGTGGGTATGGATTTAATTTGCATATATTTCTTTCTAATGCTCAAAATCTTATTTTAAAATGTTTTCTCAAAGTATTTACAAATTGTTGCATTTCATTATAAAGCTTTACCGTGTCACTCTATTTTAGGGGATGTTTCTGCGTTTTACTAAAAAACTACCTGGGTAACCCATATTTTTGGCTGCGGATTCGGATTCAGCATAAAAAAATACACAAAATATATGTATTCACGTCTCTGGTAGAGAACTTTTTTTTGTGGGGCTGTGTATTGTGTAATTCTTAACTTTGAAATGTAGCAAATATTTATTTATGATAGAATAACCTCTATATGATCAGACTTAGATCATCAGTATATAGAAATAATGGTTATGGCTGGAACCCCCTGTGTGAAGCTACGTTTGAACTAGTTTCGTCCAGCACCAAAACACGTGAATACTATTACTCGATGTGCGTTTCGCCAATCAAGTTAACATCAATTGGAGACGATAAAAACCTTTTTAATCAGATTAGAACGATGATTAAAGTTAAAGACAGACAAATACTTTATCTGGGTTAGTTTTATAAACTCCATTACAGGACAAAATTCCATAGGATAACAACAGCTATTCGAGGGAGTAATCAGCTTAGTACTAAGAATACCGGTTAAACTTTTAAATATGTACATGCAACTTTTTAATTGTTTAGTTAAGCAGTTGATATGCTCATGCCATATAAGAGACTGACCAACAATTATGCAAGGATATTTAACTCGATCTTTAGACGAAGCAAAATTATATACAGGGTGGCGCAGCCGATAGAGACACTCTTGTAACTTTTGAATGAGCAAATGGATTTTTTTCAAATTTGGTGTGGTGATATGGGATGCAATTTCCAATTATATGATGTAAAGAACCAAAATGGCCGACTTCCGGTTTCGATGCAACTGACATGAAAGTAAAATTATTAAACAGGAAAACATGTATATTTTTGTAAATTTGGATCCTGTCAGCCAAAGTACATATGATCTGATTATTTTTATTTTCAAAAAAAAAATTTTTTTTTTTCCTTTTTTTTCCAAATTTAGTACAAAGAGAAGGTAGACATTATGCATATCATTTTTTTACTAAATTGAAGATCTAATTGTAACAGGTTAGGTTAGGTTAGGTTAGGAGCTCCATTTTAAAAAAATGTTTTCATTGAAAAACCAAGATCATTGAACTTAATGAAGAATAAATCATGTTTAATGTTAGTATCTGTAGGGATAATATTTTCAAGGTGCTTGCAGACCTATTTTTAGTCATTTTGGCAAAATAGCGGCCCTCTATGATTAAAACTAAAAATTAAAAAATATATATTTTTTAAAATCAAAATAATATTTGAGGATCGTATGTATTTTGGCCAGCATAATCCAAATATGCAAGAATGCACAAATTATCCCATTTAAAAAATTAATTTTTATGTCAATTGCATCAAAACCGGAAGTTAACCATTTTGGTTCTTTACATCATATAATTGGATATGTCATCCCATATCACTGCACCAAATTTGAAACAAATCCATTCGCCCATTCAAAAGTTATAAAAGGGTCTATCGTCTGAGCCAGCAGGTATACGGATGTAAAGTTAATAGATTTAAGCCGACTTTATCACGAAGTGAAAAACATTTGATTTTGATGAATTTAGCAAACTACTAGGCAACCATCTTGTTGTAAGTTGTAATACGTGCTCAGATTTTCATCGAACATATTCCCAAGAGTTAACGTGAATAATGTATAATCTTCACACGCAAAGATACTCATACTATCAATATCAGTATTTATAAACAGATCGTTACATAAATTATGAAAAGTACCAGGCCAGGAACAGTGCCTCGTGGTACGCCACACGTTACTAACCTAGCTTATACAGAGTGGGGAGGTCATTTCAAATCAAAACAAGCTAAAAACGTACTCTTCGCCGGTTTACTAAACTTTTTATATAATTGTTACACATTCTATAGGATACTCTTCGCAGTTTTTTGTAAATAATGTCAGTTTTAAACATTTTTAATTTTATAGTACGAACTTAGTTGGTGAAAGACTCAGTGTAAAATAAAGTAAAAATAAAAATAACTGTACCATACCCCACGTGGGTTTCGAACCTGGGACCCTTGTATTCCGAGTCAAAAGCGTAAGAACTACCTAACACGTAAAAAATGTAAATTTTTACAAAAACATAAAAACCAAAAAAAAATCTCAAATTTAAATCATTAATAACATTTTTATTTACTGATCGATTTTGTTCAAAAACAATAGGCTAGCTAACACTAACTTTGTGTCCAAATTTCAGTACAATTGGATTTTTCTTTCGTGCTTACAAAAAAACGTGACGGACGGACAGACGGACATTTTGAAAGTTGTTCAGAATTAGTTCACTAACACAATGATATGAAAATTTTTTCTCTACGAGCGATATTTACGATTTTAGAAATGTGCCGATCAAATACAATATACTCTTCGTTTTTGCGAAGAGTATAATAATCGTATATGTGGTTATCCAATTGTTGATGATGTTGATGATGTTGATGGTCTCATGTCAAAAACAAAAAATTATTTTGTGAACATTTTTTTATTCATAAAAAATTTTAGTGACGCTGAAAAAAAATGTACTATAGAAAGTTGATCAACTACCAGAAAGAGTTGCCCATTTAATGCAAATTTTTATATGGTATAACACAATGTCATTTAGAAGAGTTTTTTTTAATTTCTTTTACAGTTGTCATGTTTGTTAAAACAATACATCATAAAAAATTTCGAGAATTGAAGTAGCTAGTTCGTCAGAAATAAAACAAAATTAATAAAATAAGGATTTTTCATTATTTCTTAATTGTTACGATAACTGTTAGAAATTTCTAATGTGTTCTAAGTTCAGCAGCACATCACACATCAGCATAGTCAGATAAAATTTCCTTTAATTAGTCGGAAAGTCATCATATTGGTCACTTCGCTCATTTTTTGCCGCAACCCTTATAGCCCAGGAGTTTTAGTCAATATATCGCTTCTACTCGGAATTAATTATTGTAAAGCTGAAAATTTGCAGGATAGTAGTTTTGGTCCAAAACAACACGTACCAAAAAGTCCCCTACTCTCCCCCGTCGGCTTCCCTGTTTTTGCGGAGCAACAAGCGCCTAAGTCACAAAAATTGCAGAGCTGGCTATAAAGTGCAGCAGAAAGGTTATTATTGGTACAATTTGGGTCGAAATGACCTTAAAAGCTTCCAAGAAGCATATCCGTTCGTATTTCAGATGTTCCATATATATATTGTTCATAATTTTCCGTTCTAGTGTTGTCAATATTTCAAAAATTGAAAAAATTTCGAAATAGTGCCATTGCTGATAAATGAAAACTCGGGGGGGGAAACATACCCGAATAAACATTTCTCTTCATACTTGGACTTTCCTCTCTGTGGAGTCACCCGTTACGCAGCTACGCCACTTCGAGTGTTGCCGCGCGGCGACACTGAAAATGAGGAGTTGTTTAAAGATCTCGTGAAGAAAAATTCATTTAACACCGTACATGTGACATGATGGTAAGTCCTACGATACTCGCTAGTTCTAGAGAAATGTTCTGAGTAGCTTAAGAGGCTGGTGTCTTAGTCATATACGCAATATTACGGTGCCATTTTTTCTTGCAGGAAAAATTACTCTAGACTTTCCACTCTAAGGAGGGACATTGCCATGGCCAAAACTGCACAGCCTGGAAGTGAGACGACTCCACTTCCCAGTAGATCAATAATGCCAATTTTCTTGCCGAATAAAGTAATTTTCTGAATCTGGCAAGTCAAATTTCATTTGATAAATCTTAAAAAACACAAATAATGGATAAACAGGAATTCGCAACAAATTAGGGTCAGTTCCACCAGGCGCGTAGCTCCGTAACGGGTGACGCTACAGAAAGGGCAGACATATCAATGGAAAGCAATGAAGAGGGTACGTTTTCCCTCTCGAGTCTTCATTTGTCCGCAATGGCGCCATTTATGATTTTTTTTCAATTTTTGAAATTTTGACAGCTCTCTAAGATTATGAGCAAAATATGCATGGAATATCTGAAATACAAACGAATATGCTTTTCCGAAGCTTTTATGATAATTTAGATCCAAATAGGACCAGTAACAACCTTTCTGCTGCATTTGAGAGTCAGCTTTGCAATTCTGCGACTTAGGCCCTTGTTGCTCCGCAAAAACAGTGAAACCGACTGGGGAGAGTACGGGACTTTTTGGTACGTGTTGTCCTGGACCAAAACTACAATCCTGCAAATTTTCAGCTTTACAATAATTAATTCCGGGTCAAGAACTAAAATTCTTGGGCTATTACTCGGTCTAGTTTTCTTTCACGTAGACCAGTTCTTAAAATAACTCCATAGAAGTAAGTTTGAAGGGCTTAGCTTAGGTCACCACGGTGGCTATTGGATGGTCCATCCCCTGACAATCCAGCGATGTTGGTAGGAACCCCATCGTACTGCAGCCCCATTTCTCGGCCTGTTTCCAGAGACACGCCTTCAACGCCTCTGAAGTAGTTTCCTCAAACACGCGTTTCGCCAACCATGTTGGCATCATCTGGGAAGGAGTTATACTTTAGTTTTGGTTTTTCTACACTAATTCAGAAGCGTTGAAAATGTGCTTCCAGAAATACGCTGAAAAATGTGACCGCAGTTTAATGGAGTTCCTATCAAAATCGCTGGATTGTAAGGGAAGGGACTATCCATCACCCAACTTAGACTAGACTTACTTTTATGGTAAGGTGACCATACGTACGGAATTTCGCTGTATACGTACAGCATTACGTTTGCTTGGAATCATATCATTTTTAATTTGGAAAGTTTATTTTTCTGAAATAGTATATTGTGTATTTAGGTGTGAAAGCAATACATTCCCGGACGACGATGCAACAAGCATCGAAGTCCGGGAATGTGCTTTCACACCGAAGTACACATACTATTTTTTCTGAAATCACAATGAATATTATTATAAATTAAGGAATTTGTGTTAATGCATAACATTTCTTCATTATAATCTAACTCTTTACTAATAAATGCAATTTTAATGTGAGTTGGTTTGTCTGCATGTATGTATTTACTGTCTAAAATATACACAAAAAACCGTACGGGAATGTTACTTTCCCGGCCTAGGCCGGGAAAGTAACATTCCCGTACAGCTTTGTTGATCGTTGCTTGGCAACGGATCTTTCCGGTCTGTTTTCTGATAGTTTCTTAGCAACGGACTAAAATACTGGAATTGTGCATTTTTCGATCTGAAATCGCGCCGAAAATGTCTACATTGCCGATCGATTTCAGAAAAAATGGTATTTTGTTTTGGGATGCGTTGAGCTTTGCCATTGGATAATCGGTCAATTAAGGGTGTCTCAGAGTACAGGATGAATGCTGAAAGTGTGGAGCTGTGCGTTAATAGGTTTCATATACGGTTATTGGTAGTGCTGAGATTGTGCCTTGTATCGTGTAATTTTATGAGTAGGACAAACCTGCCTTGACTCGAATTCTTGAGGCAGAAGAGGACTTGGAGCGATGATTGAGCTTTGGAGATAGA
This sequence comes from Rutpela maculata, assembly GCA_936432065.2. Lineage (NCBI taxonomy): Eukaryota > Metazoa > Arthropoda > Insecta > Coleoptera > Cerambycidae > Rutpela > Rutpela maculata. The sequence continues at coordinate 43,868,880 of OW386290.2, read as the reverse complement.
AGAAATAACTTGGTGATCGCGACAGGTTTTCAGGAATGTCGCATAGGAATCTTTTTTAAGGAGGAGTATACAATGCGATTTAGTCAGGGTATGAATTTCCTTCCACAGAGGCAAATGAAATGTTCTGAGAGATTTCCGCGATTGTCAGTATGAAAATTACTAGATTCACTGGTTGAGCTGCGTTTGAGATCGTTGAAGTATCGACGTTGTGGTTCCTGCTTTTTCCTTAAAAAAAAAAAGCATGATAAACCATCTACGGATCCTTCATCTCCCATCTCCCCTTTCCACACAATGCCGCCACTATAAATAATAATTCATCATACATGTATATTTCGCATTTCACTGAACAACGATTGGCATACAAAAAAGGCACCACTTCACTCCGCAATCCATGTGTACAGCATTCAAACTGCAAATATCTGGTCACCTTATTTTATGGGGTTATTTTAAAGAACTAGTCTCTGCCAAAGAGAATTAGCCGCGGCAAAAAATAAACAAAGCGACCAATATGATTAGTAATAACTAGCGGGAGCGATGCCAGTTATGTGTTAGAACACATGGTAGACATTTCAGCAGTTACCGTAACAATTCTTAATTGTAAAAAAAAAATTAATAAAAAAAATCTGTTTTGAATAACCCTACATATTATACTATGTTAAAATCTGCATTAAATGGGAAATTCTTCTGATAGGTGATCAAGTATCTCTAGTACATTTTTTTCTGTCAGCGACACTTAAAAATGAACTAAAATTTTGTATTAATAAAAAATGTTCACAAAATCATTTTTTTATTTAATAGGAGATAGCAAAGTTCATAATGAATGGGCCTAAGCCTTATCAGCGGGTGCGCCTAAATAATGAATTGAGTGAACTGTATTTTATAGGTGCGAGATTTCCAAACAAAAGAAAAATAACTTAAGAATGTCGAAAACTTACCTACTTTCAGGATGTCTCGTGGTTTCACTGTTGATGTCGGTAAGGTGGAAAGGATAGGAAATTAGGATGTAAAATTTCCGACACTTTAAATTATTATTGATTAAACTAATAACTAATAAATAAAAAAGTATATTATAATTCACTTTTCTAGTTGATAACTATATGCGTTCGATAACTATATGCGTGAAGCCGCGTGCTATGCTATCTACTCTCTATTAATCACAATGTCTCGCACCCGGTGCTATCTTTCTTTACGCACCCTTTTTTGCTGGTGCTAAGACCTTGAAATTTTTATTAAGACTACCAAATATATAGAAAAATTAAAAATATTTAATTATACTACAATTAATATTAAGGCGCGTAACCATTCCCCCGGCCTTGAAAAATTATTTTCAAATATACCCTAAAGAAAAAAGTAAAATCTATTAAAAAAAAAGAACTAAGAAATTCTAAGAGAAAAAAAAATTACGTTTTACTGATTAGGCAAAGGGCACAACTTGACAATGGGTCTTTTGTAAGTCGTGTTTTTTGCTTTGACAAGGGCTACACGAACTACTCCATCTTTGCCTGGAAATACCTCTTCGATAACCCCTAACGGCCACTGAAGAGGGGGTATGTTTTCTTGCTGAATAAGAACCAGTGTCCCTTTAGTAACAGGACAAGCTGGACTGTTCCATTTTTGGCGACTTTGCAAACTGCTCAAGTATTCCAGACGCCACCGTTTCCAAAATGATTGTACTACCTGGTCAAGTAGTTGTTTACGCGAAAGCAAATTTTGTTTTGTTTCCGAGAAATCTAACGCTGGAAGTGATTTCAATGGAGTCAATGTAAGAAAATGTGCGGGGGTTAACGGCTCTGGTTCAGAGGGGTCACTACTCAACCAACACAATGGTCTAGAATTTAAGAGAGATTCAATCTGTGTTAATATGGTTGTAAATTCCTCAAAAGTAAAAATTTGATTGCCTACAACTTTATGCAAATGTGTTTTCATTGACTTAATATTTGCCTCCCAAATACCCCCAAAATGGGGTGTGGATGGAGGGTTGAACTTCCACTCTATCTTGTGCAAACTTAATTCTGCGCCTATAGTGCGAATATATTCACTGGATTGAATTAAGTTGTAAATTTGATCAAGTTCAGCTTTTGCCCCAATAAAATTTGAACCGCAGTCCGAGTGAATAGAACATACGGGTCCGCGGCGCGCTATGAAACGTTTAAAACATCCTAAAAATGTAGCGGTTGACATATCAGAGGCTAATTCTAAGTGCACCGCTTTCGTTGCCAGACAAACGAACAGACATATGTACGCTTTTTGGCTTTTAATACCTCTGCGACGTCCTAAAGTAATATAAACCGGGCCGGCGTAGTCCACGCCACTGTTTAAGAAACATTTTACCTCCGTCACTCTAGCAACGGGTAGATCAGCCATTTGCGGATATGTAGCTTTAGGTTTAAATTTAAAACAATAATTACACAATTTAATGCGACTACGAACAACATTTCTAGCAGCTAATATCCAAAATCGTTGTCGAAGGAGCGATAATAATAAATGTGGCCCAGTATGTAAGTATAAGCGATGAAAGTGGTCAATTAAAATATTAACTAAGTGATCCTTTTTTGGTAGTAATAGTGGATGTTTTGTATAATAACTAATTTGTGCGTTTTCTAACCTACCTCCTACTCGAATACATCCCTTATCTAAAAAAGGATTTAAATGACGCAATGATTTGGAACACGACTGTTCATTCTGCAACAGTACAAATTCTTTAGCAAAATGTAATTTTTGAACAATTCGTATTAGCACTAATTCGGCTTTATCTAAATCTAATACAGAAATCATTTTTCTAACTGGTAATAATTTCAGAAACCTAAGTACGTATATTGTAATTCTGCAAAGTTTCGACCAAGAAGACATCCTCAGTATAAGATTACGTAACGGATTATATTCATCAAGTACAGTAGGCAGGACTACAGTTACTTTTTCTTCAATTATAGGTGAGTTATTTTCTACAATAGGTTGAATAGGCCATTTATTCAATTCTAATTTAAGCCAATGTGGACCGGAGAGCCAGGTAGAGTGTTGAATTAAAAGTGCCGGCGTTAGTCCGCGTGAAAGACAGTCAGCTATATTGTTTTCACTTTCTACATGAAACCATTTAGCGGAGGGAACCGACTCCTGAATTTTAGCAACTCTATTCGAAACAAAAGTTTTCCACCTATGTGGAGAACTATTAATCCAGTGCAAAACTACTGTCGAGTCGGAAAGTGCGAAAACCTTATCTATTTTAATGCGAGCTGAACACGTATCTATAATTGATTTAATTAATTTTGCCAAAAGAACCGCGGCACAAAGTTCAAGTCTAGGTATTGTGCAAACTTTCAAAGGGGCTACTTTTGCTTTTGCACACATTAAGTTAATTTTAATATCATTATTAGGTGCAATTAATTTTATATAAACCATGGCTCCGTATCCTTTCAGTGAACTATCTGCGAATCCTATTAATGTTGCGTAAGAATTATTGTCAAATGCCCCGATATAACGCGGTACTTTAAATTGCGATATGAGAGGAAGCTCCTCATAAAATTCTAACCATTGTTTTTGAATGTTTTTTGGCGGTTCCGCATCCCAATCAACTTTAGAAATCCACAACTCTTTTATCAGAAGTTTTGCGACGATTGTAATAGCTGATAAAAACCCTAGTGGATCCCAAATGCGTGCTAAAGTTGACAAAATACTTCTTTTTGTACAAATTTTGTTTGGAATATTTACCGAAAATGAAAAGAAGTCGGTTGAAGGGTCCCATTGTAACCCCAAAACTTTGAGTGCACAATTAATTTCAGGCGTCTCACTAAATTCTATTGTTGATGATAAACGAATATTTTTAGGAATTTCTTTTAACAATTTTTGCGAATTTGAGCTCCACTTAACTAATTCGAAACCCCCGGTAGAAAATAACCCTACCATTTGACGATAAAGCTCTATTGCTTGTGGTGTCGTCGGGACACTAACTACTAGGTCGTCTATATACAGATCGGTCTCGACCACTTTGGACGCGAGAGGAAACGCATCTGCTTCATCGTCGGCAAGTTGTTTAATCGTCCTTAAAGCCGAGAAAGGGGACGATTTTAAACCAAACACAACTGTGGTTAGTTCATAAGTCGCTAAAGGTTCTTCGGGGAAGAATCTCCACAAAATTCTTTGAAATTTGCGATGCTCGGGGCACACCCGAATATTTCGATACATCTGTCGTATGTCTGAAATTATAGCAACTTGAAAAAGTCTAAAGTTAAGTAAGATTTTAAAAATGTCAGTTTGTAATTTTGGACCGGAATATAAAACATCATTTAGTGAGCGTGAATTAGATGTTTTTGCGGAGGCATCAAACACGATACGAACAGGCGTGCTAACACTATCTTTCAATACTGCAAAATGCGGAATGTAATATGCGCTATTATCAAGTTGACCATTCGAATCTGGGGATACCAGAGTCATGTGACCTTGACTTATATAATCCCTAATAACCTCACTATAATTGTTTTTAAGAAGAGGGTCATTTTTAAATTTATTTTCGAGGTAGTAAAATCGTTTGCAAGCTATAGCAAACGAATTTCCTAACACAGGCGGATATTCCTTAAACGGAAGTGCTACTGTAAATCGACCAGTGTGGTCGCGAGTGGTAGTGGTTCTAAAAATGTTTTCACATTCAGCATCCTCCTGATTAAGCACGGGAGGTGCAGGTATCTCCTCTACTTCCCAAAATTTATGTAAAATTTGTTCTAAAGATGGTTCTATAATTGAGCAAAATGTTTGCGAATTTTCAACCTCAACTGGTGTAGTGGTGGGTATATTTCCCATCACAATGTAACCTAAACTAGTTTGTACTGCCATAGGTAAATTAGGTGGGCCAACTATCTTACTAGTGCCTAAAATATGTAGAAATAAACTGGCTCCAATAATTCCGTCAATTTTTGAGGGTTCGTAAAAATGATCATCTGCTAATTGCACATGATTTAAATAATTAAGCGATTTGACTGGTATATTAGTTGTTGGAAGTCGGTCAGTTATTTTATCTATTACCAAAGCATATATCTGATACTGAATATTTGAATCAAATCGTGAACTTAAACCAAAATTTAAGTGCCCTAAAACTGTTTGAGGACCACCGATTCCATTAACAGAGGAGTGATATTTTTGAAAAGGTAATTTGAGCCGCTGACAACATTTTCTAGTGATAAAATGTGCTTGGCTTCCGTTATCTATCAAAAAACGCGCGGGTTTATATTCGCCCGAAACAGACATTATGTGGACCACTGCTGTAGAGAGTAAAGTTGTATAATTATCTTGCGATATTTCACTGCTTGAAGTTGAACAAAAATTGTGCGTGGATAAATTTTCTTTCTCATGTTCATTTGAGAGAGATTGACTACTAGATGCTACGTTTTCGTGGTCATTATTGTTATAAGCGGAATTTAATTTATCGAAATGTAATAGCGAATGATGTCGAAAACGACAAATATTGCAAACGTTTGTCGATTTACAATCGGCAATTTTATGAACTGAACTTAAACAATTTAAGCATAATTTTTTCTCTCTAGCTAAACTATATCTTTCGTGAGGCGTAAGTTTTAGAAATTCAGAACACTGAAAAACTGAATGTAATTGTTTACAAATGGAGCAATTGCCTGCTAAACTTTTATAAGGTTTTTTATTTGCCCCACCACTACTATTTGTAACAAATGATTGCGGAACCTGTTTAGGCTTATAAGCACTACTACTACTAACACTGAGCTTTGCGGAATTAGCATGACTGTTTTTTGAAAGGCTACTAAGGGCTTTTCTTTGGTTTTTAACAAAGTCTACGATTTCTTTATAAGTTGGGATTTCAGAGTGTTTTGACATTTCAAATAATTTACGTGTTTGAATATCTAACTTTGACAGAGCTAAAGAAGCTATGAAAAAATCTGTCAAATCGGGAATATTTAATTGTTTAATGGCGTTAACAGAAGTGTCAAATTTTTCTAAAAAATTATTAAGACAGGCTGCAGATTCCTGCTGGGCCGTTTTAAACTCCAACATTTGATTAAAATAGGTATCAGCTAACAAACGCTTATCTTGATATTTACCTACCAAAGTGCCCCAAAGAATACTGTAATTTGCGGCCGTCGGCATAACACCCGCACAAACGTCCAAAGCTTTGCCCTTTAAAGCGCCTAACAAGTAATGTATTTTACTTGTGTTATCTAAATTTGCATTATTATGAACAAGGCTTTTAAAAGTTTCAAAAAATATTGGCCATTTTTTGGGATCACCGGAAAATTCCGGTATTTCTATTTTTTGTAACCTAGCGACAGCTGGCTGATCAGCTGTTTGTCTATTTTGTGTGACCTGCTGGTCTTCTATAATTTTAGCTGCCTCTTTTATATGACAATATAGCGAATCTACCATTTCTAATGGTTGATAATTTAATACATAATCAGGGTTTATTTCTGAACTTACATCATTAATACTATCTATCATTAGTTTAAACAACTTTGTTGTTTCATCCAAAGTATGCATTTGAATTTTGAATTTTGATAAATTCTCAGGATTTTTTAAATCTCTCGACAAATCAAAGAGCATTTGTATTTTGTTGAAATAAGTTTCTTTTTTAGCTATAAATTTACTAAGTTTTGTCTCTAAGTTTTGATCAATTTTTGGTGGCATTGTGAAACACTTGAACAGTTTAATGTCACCCAAACTATACACTAAAAATATCCAAATTATGTAAAAAATTAAAATGTTGAACGCAAGAAACACCCAAGTTGTTAATCAGTGATATTAATTAATTGTTGATTAATCAAAATGCCAGAGCAAATAACTCGTACTGGTAAATAATGCAAATAATTCTTCAAGGCAAGTATTAAATAAAATCTACTAAAATATATGAAAATAAACTACTAAAGCATATGTATGTACGTGTTTAAGAAAACAAGTGAATTACAATATCGCGATAAATTAGAGCAAAAACTACTATAAACATCTGCCGCCGGCTATAATCCGGCTCGAAGGACCATATGAATGGGCCTAAGCCTTATCAGCGGGTGCGCCTAAATAATGAATTGAGTGAACTGTATTTTATAGGTGCGAGATTTCCAAACAAAAGAAAAATAACTTAAGAATGTCGAAAACTTACCTACTTTCAGGATGTCTCGTGGTTTCACTGTTGATGTCGGTAAGGTGGAAAGGATAGGAAATTAGGATGTAAAATTTCCGACACTTTAAATTATTATTGATTAAACTAATAACTAATAAATAAAAAAGTATATTATAATTCACTTTTCTAGTTGATAACTATATGCGTTCGATAACTATATGCGTGAAGCCGCGTGCTATGCTATCTACTCTCTATTAATCACAATGTCTCGCACCCGGTGCTATCTTTCTTTACGCACCCTTTTTTGCTGGTGCTAAGACCTTGAAATTTTTATTAAGACTACCAAATATATAGAAAAATTAAAAATATTTAATTATACTACAATTAATATTAAGGCGCGTAACCACATAAAAATAGACAGATGTGCCCACTAAAAACAAAAAACAACAACAAACAATTCATATTTTGTTTTTATTGATTTTGTTTAATGGACGCACTTGCGATTTCAGGAAAAAATAAAAAAAATTAAATAGCATTTGAACCATAACAATTGTGGTCCGGGAGGTAGCGTCAAATTTAATCACATCATTTTTTCATTGCTTATCGAACAATCGAATGATGTGGTATATTATGTGTCTAAAAATATAACATTTCACGAGTTTGTATAATAATTAACAATACATACTATAAAATGTATAATGCAATATAATTAATAATAATAACAAGAATAATCAATACAAATAAGTCACTAATTGGTTTTATGGCAGTAAGCAAAGATACAAATTTTATATAAATATCTGGGTAAATAAATGGTAAACCCACAGAAGGTAATCACTTCAATGATTTTCAATATTTTTCGGCAGATATTTGTAAAGACGAAAATGAAAACGATGACGCTCGATAATCTGAGGAAAGTCTAGATTTGGAAGACCATACAGATAGTACTTCCGAAGAGGAAGATAATTTAGAATACATCAGTGAGAGTGATTCAGATGAGAATTGATTTGTTTTATTCATATTGAATGTGCGAAATATTAAGATTTTTATATTGATTCTCATTATTTAATCCTCACTATTCTCAATCAATGATTGCAATCTCTAAGTATTCTCTAATACGTATGTCTAATATTTCATACAAATATGATTTTCTTTCAAGTCTCATACGTTAACTGGGGCATTAAAGATACCGCGCGCGGTGAGCACCTGCGGTACACTTAAAAGGCCTAACTGACAGGTTTTGTCCCATGATACTATCAGTTGACATTTTTTAATTGTTTTTTTATATAGCAAACTGTCACATAAATGGATTTCAGCTTTGTTGAAATAACGAATTTTCACGTGTTTTTCATACATATTGACTGGGGCAGCTGATAACCTTCGCTCCCTACCCTATGCAGCTGGCATATTTTTTAAATTTATATTACATAAGTAAACATTTATAATTTTGTAGCTTTGTTGGATTGACGCAAAAAACAAAATTATTTTACCAAATGCGCAGCCTCCCACGCTCTTAGTCTCCACGGTCGCGTCAGCTGACACCTATTTTAGTTGTTTTTCGAACGAAAACTAACATTAAAAAAATAAAGAAGTCGTGTTGAAATGACGCATAAAATATTGACGCTACCTCCCAGACTATTGGATAACCACATATATAGTTATTTTCATTGGAAATGACCTCCTCCATCACCTCACTTCGTTAGTTCCTGCACTGTGGGACAACGTGTATTAAATTATAGGAACAGCCTTGAACCCCGAAGCTGGCTTCGGGTTTCCTGGGAAGCTTTACATGCCTGATCGTGTAAATGCCTTTGCTAGATCTTGAGAGATAGCAGCTGTCGGTATAATTTTATTTATATCACTATATATTTTTATTACCGAGGCAATAATTGCATCCTTGGTACATTTATTTGGTCTTAATCCAAATTGATTATTTGAAACCATGTATTTATACAATCATTAAGGCATAATCCCAAAATAAACTGTACGCTGTCGTTAATGAATTATAAATTAATAAACTTTCACTCACAAAATAAATGTCTGAAACCAAACTACGTTGCTGCGCTGAGCACGTGACATCATTTATCACCAAAAGCTGTGGTAAGAACTAATCGCTTTACCTGAAAGTTTTGTTGTGAAACAACAAAACTTTCAGGTAAAACGATATTGAGTTCTTCGGAATATTTGTTCAGGAAGTAATACATCAATTATATTTCACTGTTAAGTGAACCAAAACTAGTGTTATCCAAGACTATAATTATACTAACTTTTGAATAGAAGAACTTGAAAAATTCTTATAGAATTATATTAATCAAGCTTCAAAATATTAGATGTTTATCAAGACATATTCAGATCAAATAAAATTCCAGTTTGCTTGCCTTGTTTTTATCGAAACATGGTTCATACGTTTTGGCATATAGGGGATTTGAAATATGGCACCAAAACAACGCTGCGAAAAGCTTTTCGAAAGTGATAGTTAAGTTATTTATGGCTATTGTAGCAGACCGTTGGTTGCGAAAGCCAAATTGGCTGCTGTGGAAAAGTCCATTTTATTCAAAAAATTTGCTAATTTGTTGTTTAAGAACTTTTTCAAAAATTTTTCCTAAGATAGGTGTTAAAGAAATAGGTCTGTAGTTAGCAGCGTCATCCTTGCAGCCTTTTTTGTATATAGGAATAACTTTTGCTAATTTGAGAGCAGTTGGAAAAGTCTTGTCTCTAATACACTGGTTTATTAAATTAGTAAGAGGGTAAACAATTATGCTCTTTAACGTTTTTATGATCTGTACATTTATATCATGGGGTCTTTACTTCTACTATTCTTAAGATCGCTTATTATATCTCTAATTTCGTTGTAAGACACTTCTTTAAATTTGAAATTGATTAGAGGATCAATACCATCGATATAATCACTGAAGTGTTTATCTGAAGTTGGTAGGTTTTTAATAATATCTTCAGCAATATTTGTAAAAAAATTGTTAAACGAATTTGCATCAATTGAGTCTGTGGTTGGCGAATGTAAATTGGGATTGCTGTTCTTAATAACTTTCCACATGGCTGCTTGAGAGTTTGTAGAGTTTGTAGTCTTGTATATATTTGTCATTCGCCCCTTTTTTTGCTTTACAAATCTCGTATCGATATTTTGCCCTGAATGGATTAAGAGTTTCCTTAGTAATGAGCTTAGGATTTATTCATATCTATCAAAAAATGTAAATTATCACGCATGTTTTTAGATGTTCATTGAATCAAGTGTCTTTAAAAGAATTAATGTTTTTTTTTCAATTTAGATTTCACTGGAAAGCTCAATTCAATGGCCTCTGTTAGTTTTTCTATAAATAGTTTGAATTTAAATTCTACATCAGAAATTGGATTATTTACAAAGTTAAAGTTAGTTATTTCGAGATGATTATATAGGCGAAGTAAACCGTAATCTGTTATTGGTCTAAAATTAATTCTGGTGTTTAAGATGTTACTTATTTTACAGGTAGATTTAAATTGCATTGTAATGCCATGATGATCTGACAGATATGTATAAGATACCCTAGCGGAAAAATCAGAATAGGTTAGGTTTGTAAAAATATTGTCTAGACATGAATTTTCTCTAGTATTAACCCAAGTGACTGACACAGGTTACATAATTGCACTGCATTATAATCATTTGTTCCAAACTTGACATTGAAGTCTCCAGTTAAAATTATTTTCTTATTTATATTAATTTTTTCTAACATTAATGTTAATTTTTCTAAAAAAAATTGAAAATCCCCTGACGGGGATCTGTAGACTGTTATAATTTGATATTCGTTATTTTCTATGCCAGCTATTTCACAATGCACCTCTTCTGATAAGTCAGTTATATTAGCAGATACAGGAGAACACTTTATACCTTCTCTAACAAGTATACTTACACCACCATGTGTTTTGACTGATCTGCAAAAGCTATAGATGACATTGTAGCCTTTTGGTTTAACTATGTTTGTTTCAATTGTATTCAACCAGTGTTCGTTTAGGCATATAAAATTAATGACTTTATCTTCGAGATGCACTTCAGGTTCTTGTACTTTGTTTCTGAGGCACTGTATGTTTTGGTGGAGCAGTGTAAAGTTGAATTTACAGATGGGTTTTGGATTTTGTATGGGAGATATTAAAAGTTTGTTTATAACAGGCTTCGGGAAAGAAGTGTGTTTTTTCATTAATTCTGGTTCTCCAGTTTTTATAAAAAATCACCTTCTTCTTTTGGTTGGATGTTAAACTTAATGCGTGAAAAGGCCACACGATTTGGCCAGAAGTCGTTCTCGTAGACTTTGTTTTTCGTATCATATTTAATTCCTACCTTAAAACATTTGCAATCTTTCCTGATGTCATCATATTTGGTTGGGAATCTTGTCACTATTACATCATTGTCTGCGAGTTTAGTTTTTGTTTTGATATATGTTTTGATATCGTTTTCAGTTACTACGTCCTTTACTCTAAAAATAAAGAGCCAAACTTTTTTATCAGTATTTTTTGGCTTGCCAGAAAAAGCGTTTCCATCACTGTCAGTGTTGCTGGATGACGCTGTACCAACTTATGGCCTCGAACGAGTCGATCGCCTAGGTTTAGCAGTTTGCCATTCATCAGCTTTCAAGTCTCTGACTGCATGCATCTCCTGGTATGAGATAGCAGGAACTGTTGTTAACGGAACATTATTACTAGGTTTGTTTATAGCAGTGTTTTGGTCTACTGTTTTTGCTTTGCCTCTAGGAGTATTTGTTTGTTTTTGTGTATTCAGTTCATTGACCCTAATTTCTTTGGTCTCTTTTGTTTCTTTTTTGACTGTTGTTATGTTTTTATTTCGTATTATGATTGTTTTTGTGAATTCACTTTTTTTGTGGATGTTTTTATCTTGTGTTTGTTTCTTGTGGTCTCCTTTCATCAAGCAAGTACTTGTTTTCCAACAAAATTGCGTATTTTTTATCCTTTTCAGCTATAAATTCCTTTAGTAAACCATTTTCATATTTTAACCATTCAATAGTGTTTTTTATCAGAATCAGTACTTCTTGTACTACTTTCTTGGATTGAGTTACTATTTTTGCAGCAGTTTATTCTTGTATCATCAATTATATCACAACTTATCCTCCCAAAACAGCTTTTATGGTATGCACCTCCACAGTATATACACACCACTACAGAAACTGATTCATTTTTACAACATTTATATGTTTTACTTTTTCTCAGATAGATCTTCACTTGCTTTTAACTGGTCAACCATCTTGGGTCTTGGTAATTCATGTTTTCCTGCTACAAGATTCCTCAAGGGGGGATTTGAATTGGAATTTATGGGATGATGGTTGTGGTGGGATGTTGTCTGTGTGGTGGTTCGTTATTGTCTTCGTGTGTGATAAATGTCTAGTTTTTCTTGGAGGAGGCTGTGCGTATGTGGAATGTTGTCTTGTCTTCGTCGATTTGCAATGTCGCGGGTAAGTTCTGAAGATGATATTTTCGAAGTAAGGGACTTCTGGGCGGTCTCTCTGACAAAGTCCTTGGTCCTCGGCATCTTGGCAATGCGATGTTATATAGCGGCGAGAGTTCTTTAACAGGCGGAGCATTTTATTTTGTGTAACCTGTATACGGTTGTGCTGTGTGTTTTCCAGCCCCATTCCAGACGACATAACCGTACAAGAGTATCGGTCGAAATATAATTTTGTATAATGCAATTTTATTTTCTTACGTAGGTTTACTCCATCTGTTAAGGAGCGGATACAATTTACTCAGAGCATCATTTTGCTGCCCATGCTTAGGACTATCAATCTTTCGCATATATGTGCCTCTCGAAAGTGTTTGACAAAAGTGATTCAAAGCAGATCAGCAACTTAAAACTAATGTAAGTGGCCATCTTCCTGTATGAGACTATACTTTTATAAATCAATAACAACTTTGGTTTACCTCTTAACTTAAATTTGAAATTCATTGATCATTTAAATCGAATAATTATTATAACCTGTAGAGTAGGCGAAACCGCGGATCAACTAGACATTTACTTATTTTTCACTATGTTGCAGCAATCTGGTTTTGTTGAAACTTTTACGAGTTTATATACATATGTATAGGTATATTTAAGATTTTCTAAGGTGGTCACTCTGATGAAACTCTTAAAAATAACATTTGAAGAAAATTTTTATTAAATAAAAATATTAATTAAATTTAAACCAAAATATCGCTGCAGATAATTCCTTATTTCCTTTTTGTTTGAGGCTAAGTTTAACTCGACTGTAGTTCCTGCATTATACTGTTTTCTGAGTGGAAAAACAATTTTAGAAAATCAGAAAAAAAAAAAGGTAAATTAAAAGAGATACTGGAACAACATTGCTCTGATATATGCCTCTGATGGAAAGTAGTGATTAAAAGTGTGAAAATTGCAATAAATTAAAGTATACTACGGAGATAAAATTCACAAGAGTTAATTAATAGATGCTATCGCGATTGTTGGGTTTGATGTGTGTTCCATATCATCTAGTTTTCCCACTGTAAGGCTACAAGAATTTGCCGTCGAATGCGAGTGTAGAAATTACTACTGCATACATTAGGTTTTCGTGGTGAATGGAGGCGCGTTTCTCTATTTACATGATATCTAATCAATAGAGGGTTATTTATAGCTCGAAATCTCCCCTCCTTATGGTGCAGTTATTTTACAGCAAAAAATTAAATAAAAAAAATCGTTGGGAAAATCAAAACTGCACACCCGCAAGTTATTTTATTAGTCAAATTATTATTGTACTAAGGGTCTAGCCGGATAAACATGTGAAAAATACCTCTAAAGGAAATTACATGAAATAGGCATCAAAGTATTCCCTTGGATGTAAGAAAATATTTGATATAATATTAATATTATTCCAGAAATCCAAGGGGGAGCAAAAAAAGGTAATTGTTTATTAAAATTTTATTGTAACTTGCGTAATTGACAAAAAAATCTGAAAAAATTGTCGAATACAGAGGCCTTCCAACCGAACTCAGAAAAAAATATTACGCCGTATTCGGCATGAAATTCAAATTTTTAAAAATGAACAAAAATAGAAAGTGCCCTTCTCATTCCTTTTCTGAAAAGATGCTATCATGATCAGGCGCGCCTCTACATTGCTAATGTACTCATTTTTTTTTCCGATTTTTTTATTTATTTCACATGGTGATAGAAGATAAAAACCTCGCCAAAAACTATTTATTAGTTTCTACAATCACTGATTTCAACTGTGTTTTTTGGGGTTCATGTTTTCTTTCACAAACTGCATTATTGCATGGAAGTGACGAAAATATTGTAACGATTCGGCTACTGCTGACTTTGTGCGTGACGCATACGGGCATAAACATGTAACTATAATCATAAATCTGGTATGACGAAGGTGAGGAAGTAGCCTATGATATTACCATGACAACAAATTTGTGCATCATTTCATGAACAACTTTAGCTGCTATATAGCAAGTTTGAAAATCTACATATAGTGAAATGCCATAAGTTCTCGACACATTAACAAAAATATCTGCAAATGCTACATAGTACAGGCCAAATTCTGATGGATATACTGGAATTCATTTTTTGTAATTGTACCAAGAGACTACGAACAGTTGCACGTTGCTCGCACGCTGCAGCTGCTGTTTATTGTTTATCACAAGGTAGATTTCTATCTAGATCACGAAACGCACAAAGTTCAGACCTGCTGACAAACTAGTTCTCTCCATCTTTCTGTACACCTCTGAGACATGGACCATTAGGGAGACAGACAGACAACGTATTGATTCTTTCGAGATGTGCACCTGAAGGCGCTTGCTACGAATTCCGTGGACAGCCCTCGTACCATCTCAATGCTCTAAGAAGTACGTCCCACAAAGCGACTCTCCAGCATTGTATCCTCCCGAATTCTCTCATCTCTTGATCACATCAATCAGAGAGAGGACCATATAGAACGCCCTTCTTAACATTGGGCTGATATTACCAAAGAACTAATGGAAGAGCTGTGCGCCTAACAGGCAACTGCAGCAGGTGGTTTGATGCTGTCAAACGTGCCATATAACAAAGAGAATAATTAATGGATCTCAAAATGTCTGCCAAGACATTGTAAATAACAAGAAGAGGAAGAAGAATATCATGAATTTATTAACTCAGCTGAAATTCTGGAAATTCTGGAAATTCTGGAAATTCTTCTATTTTTGATACCGCAAACGTGGAGCTGGTGATAGAGGAGGAAAGTAACGAGGATTAATTATCTTTTTGATGTTTAGTTAAACATTATGTTATTAAAAAATGTACTAAACATTTGTTTTGAAGTTTTTATTTTTTTTTCAACATGTGCCACCAAATAAAGAAATCTGAAAAAAATTGAATGTAAAAATAACACGCATGCGCGTCTATATAAAAAATATCATGATAGCACCTTTTCAAAAAATGCACTTTTGGGCACTTTGGATTTTTCTTTATTTTTTTTAAATTTGAATTTCGCTCCAAATACGACGCAATAATTTTTTCTGAGTTCATCTGGAAGATCTTTATGTCCGATAATTTCTTCAAATATTTTCGTCCATTACGTAAGTTGTAACAAATTTTGAATTAACAATTGCCTTTTTTGCAAAAATTCAGCTCCCCCTTGGATTTCTGGAATAATACTGTAACAAATATTTTTTTTACAGTCAAGGGAATAGTTTGATGCTCATTTCATGTAATTTCCTTTATGAGCATTGTTCACATATTTATCCGACTAGACCCTTTGTGGTTAATTTTTTGTTAAAAAACAATTTACCAATAGTGAAATAATAGCACTATTGGAAGTTCAAATCAACGACCACGTATACGCTAGGTTGGATTGGGGCCATGCTTGTTGCTATATATCAGCGAGAGCCACATGGCGCATGGTATAGGTATATGGTATGAGAAATGTAGGTGTTTGTGCCTTAGACGCTCTTTTCTGACCAGTTCAAGTCTTTTCATTTTCCCTGTTCCCTTGTGGCCTGATATTCATGCCACGGTCACTATATTCTGACTTCCTAGACCAGAAGGGCATTAAAACAGTCCCATCAGTCTCGAATCAATCTGTGGAATCGATTGCCTTTAGCGCTGCTTGTTACCGCACTGGGTGAGGAAGGAATGTTTAAGCCCCATTTCTTGCATGTTTTTGCTTCTAGGCTTCTACTCCCTCTGAGTCTTCTGTTATAGCAAAATAAAACTAAGAGACTAGATTACTTTGTAGGGAATTGTCTTACAATAGCATTTTTTTGCTGGAACTTATCAGAAACATTACAAAGAGTGTAGCAAAAAGTTTTGGATTAAATCTTTGTCCCGCAAGTCATTTGATTAAACAAAAGAATGTTGAAAATTGTGTCTTTTCGCAGTTTTTCTTAAATATCTCTACTTGTATACGTTGTATCGTAATGAATAAAGAAAGAGATTGTTCGTAATAAAATTCCACAGAAAACTAGATTTATCCGAACTTTTTGGTTAATTTGTTAAATTGCAATAAATAAGAACAATAAAGAGCAGTCATTTTCAAACAATTGATAATAAATTTCAGCTTGGAATGTTTTCAACAATGCCTAAAAAACAAAAGCAAAAAATTTTTATAGTGTCAGTTTCTTTCTACCACCCCCTTTTATCTTCTAGGGTAGAGCTTTGTTTGCCCTTTTAAAGGAATAAAAGGAGTGGTAGAGAAAAATTGATACGATACAAATTTTTTTTGTCCAAATTTGGCTTCAACGTGTCAAAATAATTCGGAAAAGTTAGATCAGAACTTTAGGACAAACAAAACCTTTTTTTGCCCTTTTTAGAAAAAAAGTGACACGATAGAAAAAAAATTTGTCCAAGTTTGCTTCAACGCATCAAAATACTTCAGAAAAGTTAGATCAGAACCTTAGGACACAATGTAATCGTTATAGGTTTGTAATTCTCAATATTATTTTTTTCACCTTTTCTATGTATAGAAATTATTTTAAAGTATTTCGATACATCGAAGCGAACAGAACAAATCCTGCGACTAGGCAGGTTACAGGTCAGAATTGTGGTAGGACTTTTGACTGGACACGGCTCTTTTAGAAAACACCTGCACACCATAGGGGTGGATTCGTCCCCTGCAGATTCTGCGGGGACGAGGAAGAAACTTCCATCCACGTCCTAACATCTTGCCCTAGTCTTATGAACTTGAGGCACAAAACTTCGGCATTTCCTGGTGCTGAAGGAATTAAGGAAGGCCCTCATAGGAAGGATATTGGCCTTTGGGTTAGAATCCTTCCTGAATGGGGGAATTCCCTAAATTCGTAGCGGTAGCATAATAGGCCACTAGGCCTGAGTACGGCGACCTTTCGTCGCCCCGCTAAAAGAAGAAGGAGAATACATCGGGAAATAAATTAGATTTAATGTCCAAAATAATAAAAAAATTAAGAGCAATAGTAAACAAACTAGAACAATCATCTAACAGAAAATCTGGAATTTTGTCAGGGCCCATTGTATATTTACGCTTGTATTTTATGTAAAACACAATTTCATGCTTTGCTAATATCAGCAAATATTGACACAGCACAGGTTTTATTTTCAAATCTCTCATTTACGAAGTTTACCGATTCTAGCACTTCATCAGATGTGCTCAATTTTTTTGTGAATCCGAATTGGATTTTTTTTTTTTTTTCGAAGAACTTTGTGATATTTAAGTAATTACCTTTTCAACAATCTTATCTGGAACAGGGAAGCATAAAGGCATATCCCCCCATGCCAAACTAGTCCAATCAATGAGTAGAGAACTATTATTTTGTTGAATTCTATCAAATTAAACTAGATAATAGTATATTTTATTTTTAACTATTATCGAATTGTAATTCTAACCCAGTATTAGTTCGCTGTACTATTGTACTTGGTAGACAAACTAATATTATTGTCGTCTTCTAGAAGTTCTAAAAGAATTACCATAAAATTTGCTTGCTTACCACGTAGTCTATTACAGAAATTATTCCCAGATGACGCCACATACAAATCACTAACAATAATCCATCATGCATTATCTTGCACTCTTATGAATTTATAGAAAATTAATAACATGATTGCAGTGTTCAAATTCTCTCAGGGATCATCGATATATTTGGATGGATCTTATAAACGATCTCTAATCTTTGGTTTGGGAGGTCTGATGTCTCAATACTGAGATTTTGGCTAACCAAAAAAAACTTCATCATACAATAAAGTGTAGATCAACCTAATAATTAGTTGGTGAACAAAAAACAAAGTCGTTGTACTATTTAATTATAGACCAAATTGAAAATGGTTAGTGAACATAAAAAAATCATTGTACTATTTAATTTGTTACAAGAAGATATGATTATTAAACTACTATTTGTTTACGAAAACAAATAAAGTTGTATGACTATTCTTTACTGATTGATTTAACTATGAAACTAGATAGGCACGATTTCATATGCTCTTTTTGGTTGAATTTACCTATCATTTTCTTTGAGTGCAGGAATAAAAGTCCCCGCCCCTAGCCCCGCCGCTTCAGGAGGGTGGAAAGGTTCTTTTTTCGATTCATCGCTATAGAACAAATTAGGATCTACCTATGACCAGAAAAACATTCGCCTGCTACAAAGGCAAAGCCACCTGCGGTACCAAAATGTGCTGAAAAAAATTAAAAATTAATGGGTCTTGACGAATTTCACGTATCCACCACAAATTGCGGAAACTGAAGTTCCCCCTTTGCCAGATGAGCTTATGTATGAGAAATCCTCCATCAATAACCAAATCAAATTTTGGTGTATGTACTTTTGTGGCGCCGAGCCGATGCATTTTTTAGAATTTTGAACATTCAAAATTATTATTTTCGGCATATTTTGGTACCGCAGGTGGCTTTGCCTTTTGGACGTCCTATGTGGCTCTTGGGACGAAACTCGCCACTTTCTCCTAATCCGTCATAGATATATTTAAATGTTTGATGGTTTGGTAGGGTCCTGTTGGGATACAATCGAAGATATGTACGGCGGGCACGTCTACTACAACAATTTTCTTGTGCGTAGACGCATACCATATCTCGCATTTCACTGTTTGAAAAGTTGTTGTGACGACGCATGATTAATCCAAACAAATTTAAAAATTCAGTGATTATCTAAATCCAGGTAACACAATACAATAATACCTAATTGACACAAGTCATGTAGATTTATGTACAACAATCGTTAAATTGCATTCATTAGCACAACCAAATTTTTAGGTATGACATTTAAAGAGTAATTGACACAAGCCACCTAGATTTGGGTACAACAATCGTACATCCCTAAAGCATGATTTAAATCGGTTGCATTGAATACTTTAAAACCAAATATCTCGAAAACGGTTACTCGTAGCGACATTTAGAAAGCATGCCTTTTAGCGGAAAAATGACAGGGAAACAGGAATATTTATTTTAAAATTTTTTTAAAAAATCGCCAAAAAAATATGACATATAAACGACATGCAACTACCGTAGGTGGTGCCCTCTACAAACAACAGCAAAACTATGAACAGATTTGAATCCCTCGCCTCAGAAAACCCCCAATCACCAAATTTTGTTAAAATATTTAACTTTTTAAAGACAAAAAGACAGAAAAAAACAAAAAAAAAATTAACTTTCACACCCTGTATCTCTGTTATCAACTTGGACTAAGGTAAGTTTGGTTAAATCGTAATATTTTGACGTAAGGAATCTGCCATTGCTCTGTGTATAATTACTTATGGGACACCCTGTATACTAATTAATGTACTGCTTTTGAACAATTAATAGTATCCATAAACAAATAGCGTGAGTTATAATGAGTGAGTTATTATAACTCACGCTAGGTACAGAGCCAATCACCTTTATCTTCATGCCTGTCTAGCCTGTCCAATCGGCGTAAAGCGCGACACACGAAGGTGGTAGCCATATCTATAAAGCTAGATTTTTTCCCATGATAGCTTAAACAGTATCAATGATGAAAGTGCAAGTCTACCAAACTTTTAGTGTTGTAAAAATGAGTAAAAAATTAAACATGTTACAAAAAGAGATCGATTTTCTGAAATATCACAAAATGCTACTTTTGATTCGTTCGTACCAGTGGCGGCTGGTGAAATTTCAATATTTTTTTTTCTCGTCTGTGGCGAATGGGACCCATACGAAATATGGGAAATAACATCTAGAGAACCACTTCTCTAATGACCCCTAAAAAATTTTGAAAAAGCAGTTTGCGAAAAAATTTTTGAAAATTCGTTAGCCTCCCCTGGGCCTAGGGACTCTTGTTTATTCTTATTTTTTTTTTGTCATATACATTTGACTTTTCATAAAAATACAACAATTGATTAGGCAGTTTGTGAAAATATTTTCATTACTAACTGAAATACAATGAACTGAAATTTTGTAATTACCAATTTAACAAATTACAATATTTCAATTCGTTGTATCTCAGATAGTAATGAAAATATTTTCATAAACTTCAAAATCTATTGCTGTATTTTTATGAAAAGTCAAATGCATATGACAAAAAAAATAAAACTAAACAGGAATCCCTAGACCCAGGGGAGGCCACCGAATTTTCAAAAATTTTTTCGCAAACTGCTTTTTCAAAATTTTTTAGGGATCATTAGATGTTATTTCCCATATTTCGTATGGGTCCCATGCGTCACAGACGAGAAAAAAAATATTGAAATTTCACCAGCCGCCACTGGTTCGTACCTAGGCGAATTCGCCGTGCAATTTACGATCAGGTTTATCTGGAAGACATCCTTTTTACGTTGCGACATCGTACGGCCGTCCCAATGGTGTTTTTCGAAAAATATGAATGTGTCAAGATTGCATGTTTTTGCATTTTTTTCGGCTCCGAAATGTAAGCTGTTTTTTTGTTATTTTTCGCAGATATCTCCGAAACGGTGGGAGTTAGCTCGAAATAAAAAACAAGGTCAGACGAGTATTTTCCACTACGAATCTTTTGCTACCATCAGAATTTTGATTTTTTTTTTTTTTTCGTTTCGGAGATAACTACTGAAATATTGGCCATGTACGGCAAAAAAATCGCAAATTTTGAGCTTCTACAGTTGGCAACTTTTTAATCTTGGCTCCTACGCCAAAAAACTACTAGTTAATTTAATAGTTAATTTAACTAGAATTAAATTTGCTAAAACTCTTTTTTATTTTTTGAATTCTGACAAAAATGAAGGAATTCAAGGGGCCGGTATTTGGTAAAAATTTTCCATTTTGTCACCGTAATTAATCGGTAACTAACTGAAATCGATCTCATATACGATGTTCACTTAATGTCATGTACTACTTGACGCTCCTTTAATCTTGGCCCCTCGAAACAAAAGTTTCTGAGAAAAAATATTTTTTTAAGATTTACATACACTCTATAGGAAAACGTGTAATTCTCTACATTTCCTCAAATATCTCGATAATTATCATTTTTTTCGAAAAATTTGTAGATAGATTATGTAAAGAGAATTGATTGAGTTTTCCGACGCTTTTTTCCCTAACATAAAAAACAAGACTTTTGACCGAATATGCGCTCCGGGCTATTGCAGTTCGCGGAGAAGTTTTGCATTTTCCGCCGCGGAATATTAATCTACAAAGCTGATTTTTTTGTCTACAAGCAGTTTATGCACTATTTCGAATAAAAATCACATTCTACCTCCGCTTAAAGGTGACTAAATCTTTGTAGACAACAAATATAAAAGGGTGTACAAAAATTAAATTTTACAGTTAATTTTATTAATAAACAAACTAAGTAATTTAAACAAAACGTTCTCAATTTAATATTTATTGTTATAATCGAAGATAAAGTATTCAACTTGCGGTAATGGTAATAACTCACTTGATGAAATACAGTAAACTTACCTACATTACCGCTCGTTGAATAATATACTATTTTTAAAGTGTAGAGTATTAGGAGACCACGGTAAACCGCTTTGATAGAAATATTCAAGGTACCTAATTAATTTACTTATTAGTTATCTATTTTAGCTGGCGGATATCTCGTAAACTATAACACATAGGAAGAAAATGAATAAAAACGTTCTTGTAGGAAATTTAATTATGTTTAATTTTGCATAAATTACCTTTTTCCGTACGACGCATGGTTTCCGAGTTATAAGCGAAGAATCGAAAAAGGAACCGCCCTACCCCCTGAAGTGGCGGGGGTAGAGGCGGGGACTTTCAGTATGTTTACCTCCTAACTACTCCCAACACATTCCCGAGGAGGAAAATTCTCCCCTCCTCCATGTTCTCTACAACTCTTTCGTTGACGGGACTAAACATGTTTTAAATATTTCAATATTGAAAGAAGATATTTATTGTTTTTACGGGATTGAATTTGAAGGACTATTACTCCTTACGGGTACACTTTGGATAACAGTAACTGAGATTATATCATTCTGTTTTCATAAACAGAACTGCAACTAAAATTTTGACATTTGTACACTGTACACCCTGTATTTAAAAACCCCCCTCCGAGTCATCAAAGCTGAAAGAGTTGAAACATGAACACGAAATGACTGACTATTGTATTCAACGCGCGTTTCGTCCACCTACTGTAGTGCTGTTGTGTGACTAGAGTTTGATCATCCCCAGATAAGAGCAATTTGGGTGCTGAAACGCACATCAAGAACGGTGGTCGGTATTTTTGTTTGTAGACACTACATCATTGTTAGCCACATCAAAGGTTTGATATACCTTTTTTTACAAACTTTGTTATTCTAATGCAAATACTATTGCCTTTTCAATAAATGTTTATTTTATATTTCAATTTGGTTTCCATACATCAAAGAGTAAATGCGGTTTTAATTATTTAACAAATAAATGATAGATCGGCAATGCTATTTTCAATGGGCATAATTAATTAGAGTTACAGCCACGTCACAAACACAAGATAAATAAAGATTATTTTTCATTTAAAAAGTTGATTTAAAAAAAAAGTAATACAACTAGTTCACCAATATAACAGTTAATATTGTAATATATCGGACAAAATTCATAGTTTTGAAAATTGGTATAAATGTTAAATAAAGCATAAGAATTAATAAACCGAAAAGTTCCCACCCCTAAATAGTGTGCTTCATCCCCTAGGACGTCGCTTTCACCCATTTTGAGGTTTCCTAGATTATCTCGGGACCGGTGCACTTTTTGATAAAATACCTATATACAAAATTATTCCTCATAAAATTCTCTATCAAAAATGTCTGTACATTTTTTTTTATAAAATTAATAGTACCGTGGGAGATAAGGCGCACACATAAGGGTTGGTTCCAGTTAACACAATAAATTGAAATCTTTATTATAATCTACTTTAACGTTCAATGCTTAACGCAAAAGCAGTAACTACTAAACTCCACTTAAAATCATAATAAACCACCCTCTCACCTTTAAAAAATATCGCAATTTATAAAGAATTATTTGCACAATTCATTCGAGTCTGGAGTTAAAAACGTGCTTTAGTTTTGAACTGGCTTCAGTACCTCTTTCCCTTTTCGATGACAAAGGCCTAATGAGAAAAACTAACAAAGGCAACTTTATACCAGATTATTAATACTGTTTCAGAATGAGACCATATTTTCGAAAATAGTGAGTATGTGATTGATGGAGGATACTTGCTTCGCCGCGTAATATTGCCAAAAAAAGGAGAATTTAATAACGATTACAACGCTTACGTTAGTTACATAAGAAAACATTACGGTATTAGAATAACTGTCGTTTCGATGGTTATTTGGATAATGCAAACAGCACGAAGAGTGTAAAACGACAAAGGCGGGTATTGCAAAGAACCTGTCCTGAAATAATATTTAATGAAAACACTGTTGCTTCTGAAACTCGGCAAAAGTTCCTTAGTAATTTGTTTAACAAAGAACGTTTTGATTGCAGAACTAATGAAAAAATTTAGGAATGAGGGAATCGAGGTGTTCGTTGCTGCGGATGACACCGATTTATTAATAGTACAAACTGCTACCGAAAAATGTTATAAGTGCGATACAGCTGTTGTCATCGGGCAAGATATTGACCTGTTAGCCCTTCTTATTGCTCCTTCTCCCTCCGGCAAAGACATTAAATTTTTAAAAGAAAAACAAAGTAATACCAGCAAAAGGATTTACAGTTCACAAGATTTACAATCCTCAACTTTTTTAGAAAACTGCAAAGAAACAATATTATTTGCACACGGCATTAACGGTTGCGACACAACCTCAGCGTTTTTTTCCAAAGGAAAGGTTAATGCAATCAATGTGCTTAATAAAAGAGATGACTTACAAGACATCGTGCAAACTTTTAATAATGAAAAAGCTATTCATGAAGAAATTGTAGACGTAGGAGAGCGATTTGTTCTAGCTTTGTACAACTCTACCTCCGCAGAAAAAAGTCTAGATGTATACAGATTCATGACTTTTAATAAACTTGTTGGTAAAGCGAACAATACTGTAATGTTATCAAAACTACCACAAACTTCTGTTAGTGCTCGGCAACACTCATATCGCGTTTTTTACCAAACATAGAAAGTGTTACGCTAGAAACTACTGATTGGAGATTGAAAAATGTCGACTATGACAACAAAAAAACCAGCTCCCGAATCTGTTTTAACATTAATTTCTTGTTCATGCAAATTAGGGTGCGAAAACAGGAGCAGTTGCAGAAGAGCAGGCTTACATTGTTTCACAATGTGTTACCATTGCCACGGACAAGCATGCATGAATGTCGAATCTATGGAAGACGACGAAGATTAATTAACGCAGGTAACCTTCTGATAATTAATGAATTAGGTATACAGGGGACACCACGTAAAAAAAGGGGCAATTACTTTACCTCTAGGGTGGCGCGTGGCATCAAGTACAATATTCTCGCTTCTTTAAAAATGGCGATATTTTTTAGGGGTGTGAGTGATTTTAGTAGCCTCACCTTTAGCGTATTGAACTTGTACCTAGATTATAGTAAAGATTACAATTTATTGTGTTAGCCGGAACCAACCCATTTGTGTGCGCCTTATTTCCCACGGTACTTTTAATTTTATGAAAAAAATTGACATTTTGATAAAGAATTTTATAAGGAATAATTTTGTATATAGATATTTCTAACAAAAAGTGCACCGTTCCCGAGATAATCTAGAAAACCTTTAGGGATGGGAACTTGGTTTATTAATTCTTATGCTATCCTTAACATTTCTACCAATTTTCAAAACTATGAATTTTGTCTGATATACCTAAATCGTTATATTACTGAAGTACTACACGTAAACTGAGTTGCTCCAAAACAGATTGGCTGTCAAATATATTATATTTAATTTTACATAGAGAATAATTAATTATAGGATAGCTACCATCTCTAATGAAACATAAATATTTAACAAAATGGTGCTAAATAGTTTCAATAACGTGTATGCACGCAATATTCTCATTTTAACCTCCCCACAATAAAATTGTGGGAGGTTACTACAATTAGTCTAAAATCGAAAATTAAGATAACATCAATTTTTTACGTTTTGAGGTCCCAGGAACCCAAAAAAGTTGTTTTTGAAAAATGTCTAGGTGTGTGTGTATATGTATGTTAGCACGATAGCGGCGAAGCTACTGAACGGATTTGGATGAAACTTTGCATGAGGGTTTCTTTAGTTCTCCAGAAGATCTGAAAAGGTTTTGGTTGAGATCGGATTACGTTTGGTGCCGTTTTGGCACAACAAGTTGTTTATTTTATGATTACTTACAATTTGTAATCGAACCACTGAAAAGCAGTAAAATTTCCGATTTCAACGATATATCACACTTGCACTCTTTCAATTTGGTTTCCGTGAAAACAATTAAAAAACCAAATGACACGCTTCTTGTGTAAGATATATTTTATAGTCTAACCACAGAGTACAGTAACTACACAGAGGCGAAGGCTTTGGTGGTTAATTGTAGTTTTAATGGCTCGTTTTCTGTGACCTTGCGTACCAGTAGCATCTACACTGAGAGAAATATGTTGTTAATTTATTTCTTTTAATAGGTTAGATTTCTAACCCGCAAAATGCGTTTTATTTTATTGTGACAAACTAGTTAAATCTTTATAAACATTACATTGAACTAGATTTTGGTCGAAGGTGCGGGAACCAGGCAGAAATTTTAATAATAGCTACGTAATAATTTTGAATTTTAAGAAATATATATTTTTGAGGTTAGCTATGACGTCACGTGCAGATCCCCATTTGAGGATACACGGAAAAAACAGTGTATTTCGAGTTGTATTGAAAAATATTACCATTTGAATTGTTTCTAATCGGCGCCTATTTTCAATTGAGTTGTACAATAGGTTTTATTTATGAGAATTTTAATTCTCGGTTAATGTTTTCAATCTCCCAAAATGAATGGAAATAAAATTCACAAATCCAAACTTAACACGATAAACGTCAACAGTGTTAACATAAAAGTGAGGTTGATTGATATACCATTTAAAAAATGGCGATGAGTATACAAATTTGGTTTTGCCGGGAAGGCTTGCCTTCGCCTCTGTATAGTTACTGTTCTCTGTGGTCTAACCTAACCACAGAATAAGGAACTAGTTCTCTTTTCTGTGACCTAACGTTCAATAGACTAGTGTGTTAAAGCGTGCAGACTGTATGCTGAGTAATTTTGAGTGTCAAGTGCATCGAAAGATTACAAGTTTTTTCGACGTTCATAAAGCCCACGGAAGGTGTGAGAGTCCTTTGTGAACCGCTCACAAGCTCTACAAGTATAAGCAGTCTCACCGGAACGCTTTCGGTGAGTTTTTTCAATAAAACTTTAAAAGGGACAGTGACATTATATTTTAAAAACTATTTCCGCTACTTCCGGCATCCCGCCGGAAATTCTTCCGGCAACATAACCTAAAAATAGTGCTACATAACTTAAAAACAGTTTAACCAAACCTAAAATATTTTTTCGAAAACTGTCAAAAACCAAATTACCCCAGAAAAACATTGGAACCAAAAATTTGATAGCTCACTTCACCGACCGATTTAGTGAAAAATGGGTCGAGGCCAGAAGATAAAACAAAATATATCAAATCAAACTTAAACGATCCACCATGAACACTACCCCGGCCACATCTGGCAGGGAAGCTGTCCACCAAGAGTATTATGGTTTTTCCCAAAGATGGCCACCCCTACCACCCATTACCAACGAACGGATTTTTTTGTTTAGTTGTGTTTCCCGTATCAATAATCAAAATTATTAAGTGCTCTTGCCTACAAACTTAGTTTTTATCGTGTTGTGTTTATTTTTATATTAATTTTAAGTCCATTGTTGACACATTATAATTTAAACCTAGTTTTTAAGCCTGCCTACAGAAGACAGGAACTACTATCCCACATATCTATTTTTCTCCAAGCCAAACCGGACCTACCCCGTTCAGCCTCACACCCGCCTCGGCACCGCAGTTGTCTGGCTGGCTCCGGGCTAGAATCCGATGAGGCATATATTTGTATTAAAACATTCAATAAAATATTAATTCTGTGCAGACTATAAATTTAACACTCAAGTTCTTAGGTCCAAATCCCACCGAACGCAAGACTTTTTTTTCTGTTTTAATATGAAAGAAATATTTCAACTTAATAAATATATTAAATGAGATGGTTCGTATTTTTTAGTTCTATTTTTGGTTTCAAAGATTCACCGGGTGGGGAGGTTCTAGCCACTTCCAGTAGCCAATTATTTTTTACTGTACAAACGAATAGTACAACTTCATAATATCGATATTCTTAAACTTATATATTCATCAAACTTAGGCTTTTATTAAAAGTGACACCAAAATCCTTAATTGCATCAGGTCCTTGCAACGTTAGTTATGTAAATGTTAATTATAATTGACATAGCTGCGGGTTCTACAAAATGTAAATGCATCACATTAAAAATACAAGAGATAATTGATTTAGTAGACAACACTCATTTACCTGTCTCAAGTATTTGGAAGCTTCTCACGACCATAATTCTAATTTAAATACCTATACCTAATCATTTCCTAAAAATATTTTTCAATTAACATACCGGGTGACAACGATATCACTAACACCTCTCTTTTGCTTCTCGTTTTTTCAAAACATCACAATGAAATTCAGTATAGTTAATATAGATGAAAAATCTCACATTTTGATGTATTTAAAAATTTTTCGGACTTCCGGTTTAGCCGGAAGTGACAGCAATTCTTGATTTTTCAGAATCCTGGGAAAATTCTGAATGGGTTTGAACTATTTTGGTGAGTATTACGCCGACTTAACGATTAACTTTAAATGATGGTAAATGATAAAAAATAATCAAAAGATATAAATTTGACTTCAAAGGGTGACCCCAAAAATCGCCCATTGTCTAGCTAAGTGCTAAATAATTGTTAATAATGAGAACATCCTGAATAAAAAATTTCAAGATGAGCATATGTTTGGTTTTTGAGATATGAGGGATTGAAGTTGTGATATGCGTGATGCTATCAAAAAATACACAGCCCCACAAAAAATGAATACTCATCAGCTATGGCAGAGCAATCAAGATATTCTTAGTAATTTTCAACGCGGAATTCATATCTAATATCGACGAATATGTATATCCATTGATTAATTCAGAAGGACCAAAAACATCCCCTATATAAGGATGAAAATAGGGGGGGAAATTATGCTATTTAGTTATAGAGCTTCCATTAACAGACATATAGTATAAGTCTATTGGCTGAATGCACGAACGAAGGTGTTAATTACACAAAGTAATTGATACACACACTTAAGAGGGTGAAAACTACCCTGATATTATACAATTCTGCATAAAAGCTAAAATAACTGGCGAAAAGGCTTGAACCCTCTAAGCTTTATTAATAGGAATGAACCATAAATCTGTTATGACCTATATCACGAAAACAACCCATCACAGGGTGCAAAACTACTCCTTATCTTGAATTATGAACTTGAGTCAGTGAAAAGATAGTGAATGTACCAAATATTGCATTCTGATTGCAGTGTGTCTGGATCTGGAACGATAACCAATATTCCCACAATAGTTTTTTTACACACCTATGAAGGGGTAAAAAAACAACGCTCATTTATATAAGCGATCCCGCTGTGAGAATATTACATTAAAGCAAATTCTGTCACAAGGATAATAAAGGGCGCTCTCCATAAAATTAATGTCCTAATGGTCTGTTTTCAAACTTCAAGTGAATTTTATAAGGAGATAAGGGTGCGAGGGGGCGAATATCAGAGACATCGCAATCGCTGTATCACATTAGCGAAAATCTTGTAGCAAGGGTTTTCAAGAGTGTTCCTTAGGAATGTCAGGGCCTCGTGATTCTTTCTCATCGCTCTAGAGAAATTCACAGGGGTTAGAGGGTGAAAGTCTGAGTAATTTTACAATCATTATATTGTATGGAAAAAATTCTGACATAAAGGTAAATATCCTTTCCGAACGTCATAGTCTATAGGTCCGTTTTTAACCCTCAACCCTTACGCCCTCAATTTTATGAGGGGGTAAAGGTGCGAAGGAATGAATATCAGAGCAAGCTCGTAATCGCTGCATTACATTAAAAAAATACTGATGTAGCGATTTCCAAGAGTGCTTTTCTCTTATGTAAGACCTCTTGATTACTTTTCATCCCTCAAATGATTCCGACAGGGGTCAGGGGGTGAAGACCCACCAATAAGTTTTCGTCCCGTTCTCTTACCCCATCGTAGGTGTGTCATAAAATAGTTACAAAAATTCTAGTTATCGTCCCACATTCATACCTACTGCAATCAAAATACGATATCTGGTACATACATTCACTATTTTTTCCCTGACTCAAGTTCATAATTCAGGATAAGGGGTAGTTTCTTACCCTGTAATGGATTGTTTTCGTGCACTAAGTCGTAACAGGTTTATGGTTTATTCCTATTAATAAAGCTTAGACAGTTCAAGCTTTTTCGTCAGTTATTGAAGCTTTTATGCAGTTTTGTATAATACTGGGGTAGTTTTCACCCTCGAGGGTGTGTTTCAATTACTTTGTGTAAGCCCTAGTCAACGCTCATGCATTCAGCCAATAGACTTTTACTAGAGTTCTGTTCATGGAAGCTCTATAACTCAATAATATCATTTTTCCCTATTTTCATCCTTATATAGGGGATGTTTTAGGCCCTTCTGAATTAATCAATGGATATACGGATTCGTCGATATTAGATATGAATTCAGCGTCGAAAAGTACTAAGAATATCTTGATTGCTCTGCCATAGCTAATGAGTAATCATTTTTTGTGGGGCTGTGTATTTTTTGATAGCATATCACAACTTCAATTCCTCATCTCAAAAACAAAACATATTCTCATCTTGAAATTTTGTATTCAGTATGTTTTCATTATTAACAATATTTAGCACTTAGTTTGAAACAAAATTCGAGGGCTAGAAAATGGGCGATTTTTGGCATATCTTTAATAACTAGGTGCATTTTAATCTTTTGAAGTGTTTCTTGCAAAAGCGTCTTTTTTTTCAAATAGAACACCCGCTCAGTTAAATGCAACTTTTCAAGACCAATCCAATAGTACCGTCAAACCCAAAATCCATTGAGAATTAAAGGCAAAAAGTCCCTGGTACCATCCTTTCACGAGGGTAGGGGTTGAGCACCTGCCAGGCGCATCTCCAGGTGGCGGATAGGAGAACGGCCAGACTCCGCGAGGAGTAGGTTAACGTGGTCATACTGCTGGGGGGTAGGGCTAATAACCCAGTCCACCTCGGCTAAAACCACGTCGCGGACCAGCTCACACAACGTAAACCGCTCGGTGTGGCAATGACCCCCTGACCCAGGTCAGGGGTACATCTCTCCGGGGGGCACGGGGGTCTTGGCTTCACCGCCCTGACCACGTGGATGAAGTACCACCATAAAAACTTCCCCAATCTCAAGGTATTGTGCGCGCCGATGGGACGCATGGTCGGGGGGGAGCTCGACCACTAACGACAAACCTCGGGACACAGGCGCACCCCGTTGTATAAATGCCTTCCACGTATGCAAGGGGCTCCGTGCGTGGCGACCATCCTCTCCCCTTACTCGTGGAGCGTGACCTGTGTAGATCATCATAAAGCCCATCACAAAGCCCACGAGCGTAGTGCGGGAGGCGAAGGAGCTGAGGGAGGGGGTATCCGTGACTTCGGTCAACACCAAGGA
Organism: Rutpela maculata; assembly: GCA_936432065.2. Classification (NCBI taxonomy): domain Eukaryota; kingdom Metazoa; phylum Arthropoda; class Insecta; order Coleoptera; family Cerambycidae; genus Rutpela; species Rutpela maculata. Next base: position 43,837,717 of record OW386290.2, on the reverse strand, counting down.
CCTTCCAAAGCGCCCGAGTCTCTCGTCTGGGTTCCAGAGCCAGGGGAGGGTAACCCTCAGGAAGGATAGGGAAAAAAATAGGCCCATTCCAGCTGAAGGTGCAGATAAACCTACATCCTTACTAAAGTGATGCAGGGGTGCGAAGTGAAGCAACGTCTCAAGCGGCGAGGACTTGACTGGGGTGACGGATCATCAAGGAATGCCGCACAGCGAGGCTGTTGCTGACAAAGAGCATATCCTGGAGGAGCAACCTTCAAAAGGTTGAAGGAATGGGAAAACAGGTTCATTCCAGATAAAACTGCATCACAATGAGGAGGCTACAGCGGTCCTCACTAAAGTGATGCAGGGGTGCGAAGTGAAGCAACGTCCCTAGCGGTGTGGACTTGACGGGGTTATGGGCCATCAAGGGACACCGCGTGGCGAGGCTGTCGCCGAACAGAGCACCGAAGTAGAGCGACGTCGCGTGCGACGAGGACTTGACTGGGGTGGTGTCCAGCGAGGAACGTCGCATAGCGAAGCCGTTGCTGACAAGGCATATTATACGACTGCAGGGTCTGGACTGCAGAATATAATATCAACGGGGAAAGATAATGGACCTGGTAACTACCACTCTGCCAATTTTCTCAGACCTGCTGCCAACGGCACAGGAAAAATGGGTAGAGTGAGTTATAATATCTACGGGCAATCACAACCAGATCCGGAGACCATCATAACTCGCCCATTTTCAGACCTGTATCACCTTGTCAGTGATACAGGAGTATTAAAATGGACAGTGCAAACTAAGACAGCAAGACAGGGAGAGCACAATAAGCCCAGAAGGCTGCAGTGTCGTCGGAGTATTCTTTACAGACGACCCCTAGGAGGAGGGGTTTTAGTCAGTTAGAGGCTGACACTCAGACCCATTCCAAGTTGGGATGGGCAGCCCGTGTGGGTTTCCCCTTCTCGAAAAAAAAAACTCAAAAAAACTTTATTTGTTTTTCATAATGATAGAAAAAGAGTATAAATGATTTTTAAAGTGAGCCATGAAAAACAAAAATTGTATGACAGTTACATGAAACTTTATTAACAAACAATCCAGTTCTGTTAATGCCTAGTGCAATAATTGCTTGTCTATTCGTGGTTTTTAACGTTACTATGTATTCAAGAAACGAACAAGTAGACATCTTACTAATCTACGGCGAAAACAGTAAGAACGTAACAGCAGCTAAATCGCTGTATGAGCAACGGTATCCTGAACACACCTGCAGGTGGGGTTTTCAATCCCGGGATCACCAATCCCGGGATCCCGGACGAATTTTTGGTCCCGATAATCCCGGGATTTCAAAAATCAATCCCGCGCATTCTTGAGGACTGGAGTATTCTCGGAATTCTCGGAAATATTGTTGTTTTAAATCAAAATTTGATGTAAGCGGCTTTACTAATTTGTTTGCTTCATGTTATTGTATAGTACCAATAAACGTAAAAAAGTAATTTCACAAAACCATATAAACAGAAACTCATAAAATAAATGAAGAAATTCAAAGCAGTATGAAGTTGAAGGAAAGAACAGCGATAGAGTCATTAAGCCTACAAACAGTTATAAAACAAGAAATGACGTTATTTGAAAATGGAGTTTTTTTAGGAAAAAATTTAAAAATTGCATATCAGAATTTAACAATTATACTTCCCAGAAGTGTAGAGTCGGACTTTTTCTAATTGCTGGTGGGCTCTGTACAAAAATCCGGTACAGACTAGGAGACGAAATATTAGATACATTCTAGTTCTTCTAAGATCCTTTTTAAAAAATTAATTTAAAACTGTTCGTTTTTGTTATCTATTACTATTTCATTCAATAGTATATTACGTAATGAGTGATGTAAGAAGCAAATTACGCACGAATGGAAAAGTTGCGCACGATGCCGCGTAGCGGCGAATGCGTATTTCCATGAGTGCGTAATTGCCTTACAACTCGAATTATGTAATATACTTTACATACGATCATATTTATTTATTTATTTAGTAAGATCTGAATTTAGTTTACTAGACAACAATTTTATTCAACAAATATTATGTCAGTTTTGACAGCGTTTGAAAATTATGTAGGCGCACTTGTTTCTTTAAACCCCGCGTCAGCAAACTAAGCCACCTATATTTGCGTGCCCCGTGTGTTTTGTTTACCGTGCGATTTGTTTACAGTGCGTTTTGTTTACAATGTGTAAAATTCAACTTACATAGATGGCAGGTAGTGTGTTTTTTACTATTTACAGTAGTGATTGTAGGTAAATAAATAAAACACATTTCAAAATTGTATACAGATTTTAATTTCATGTTAATATTTGACAATGTATTTTGAGCCTCGAAATTTGTATTCCCGGAATCCCGAGAAATCCCGAGATTTGAAATTTGTAATCCCGAAAGGCTTATCCCATCCCGGGATTGAAAACCCTACCTGCAGGCAATATTTCTTATTTTTGGAGAGGAAATTTAGACAAGAAGAAAACCCCGAAATCCACAATTTTATTATCGAAGAAGCAGCAGAAGTCAATGAATTGGCTTGTGTTGAATTGAATCCTACTGTTTCGGTCAGAGAAATACGACACGATAAGTCGCAAATTAGCTAGAAAAATTCTTAAAAACATGGATTTTGCTCATATATTAGTTGCATCAACATTTATATGAAGATGATGCTGATCGAAAGCTAGATTACTGCTACTGGTTGCTTCACAATTATAATGAAGGCCCGAGTGAAGGCCAGAATTTCGTGAAATGTCTCCTTTTCTCTGATGAGTCGCGATTCACGAATAGTGTTGTCCTCAACAGGCAGAATACTAGATATTGGGCTCAAGAAAATCGACATTTATTGAGGCAGGGCAATTTTCAGAAAAGATTTGTCAATGTGTGGGCAGGAATAATTGGAAATAGGATTATCGGACCAATACCAAGCTAAAATCGCAGTATTCAAGTTAACTTGAAAACTACTAATTTTCACAAAAAAATGTGTAGAGCATCTTCATCTCAAAATCTGATTCTCTTCTAGTTCCAATGATTTCCTTTTTTTTTTTTTATAAAATGGTAAGCCCCCACATAATATAGACACGTTTGTATGATACATTTACTATTAAATTGTTGAAAAGAAACGAAATGTAATTCATATACCAATCTGTCTACATTAAAATCTTTTGTTGCTGTACCACCGAGTTTCAAAAAATTTACTACTGGAGTCTTAGTGGCGCCGACTGATCGAATGCGTCTGCATTTATTTATGAAGACGCATTTTCAGAGTAAAAATGTTTGCTTTTTTGTTTTTACACATTATTCTGCAAAAAATACACATTATTGATCATCTTGATATAAAATTTCTATTTTCTGTTTAAACAAACAATTTTTAATAAGCAAAGCTCGGGAATTTTATCTCTGTGACGTCAAAATCAGGGCTGGCTCTAGGTCAGCGCAGAAAGATTTTTATGCAAATATGACACAATATATCTTACCTTGTATTTTTTTTTGGAAACTTCGTAATATCGAAAGTTAATATGGTAAGTTTATTACAGACACTCACTTGAAGAGGAGGTATTGGAGGATGTAACATTGAGTTAACACACACACACTCGTATTTTTCACTACCTTAAAGTAACACAGATATGTAATTTTTCACAAAATAACAAATACAAAAGTATATTATTCAGTTCCATCAAATTGCAGTTCTGGAAAATCGCGAATCCAGAAGAATACTGTAGCCTGAGAAGTACGAGACACTTTTGTATACCGTCGACTCTGTATAATTTCACGCTAAGTTTGTAGATATATACATACATATGGCGAGATTTGTACTGCGGATTGCGAAACTGCGATCTCGGTTGGTCTACCTTTTCCCATTATTAAATGTTGACATAAATGCCCAGAATTGGCACAGTGTAGGTATAGTAAAAGGGATTTTGCCAAAGCAGTGTTTTACAATTTCGGCGACGTCGCCTAATTAAAGGAGATAATAAAGCCGCATTAGTAAAAAACATAAATGTACCGCTGTACACTGAAATCTAATGTTCACACTAGGTCAGGATCGAATGCCTTCAACGCTGCAATTATAAAAGGATTAACTACGTCTTTAGGTAATTGTCAGTACTTTTCACAAATGTAGTACAGGTTGTCAAGACTAGCTTGGCCTGAGAAATGAGCACACAAGTTTTTGTACCTGAAAGAAATTAATATGTACGATTGCTTGTACAAATGTCAATAATTATTATATAATATTTATGTAAATAAATACCTTTGTTAAATCCAAAATGAATTTTATAGCATCCGCTTCTTCCTGCGTAAATTTACAATTTCTCAGGTTTGCCCTCCCAGTACTTTAACACACAACCAAGATAAAAAGATAAATAATACTCCAAAATTCACAACACCTGCAACTCAACACAAAACTACTTTTTCATAGACTGTACCGAAGTGAACTAGATGAAAGTGCTAGACAAACTAAGCTCTCCCCACCCGAAAACGACGAGTTCTCTGCGCATCCGATGGTCGCCAGCCAAGCTAGTCTTGGCGACCTATAGATTTCGTAAAGTAGGTTACGTATTAACAATTTAAAATAAAATAAAATTCACTTTATTACGTTTTGTACATTTGTGATCCACACGGTACATGGCAGTTTTATGCCATTAATCCTTAGATTTGTTTGTTATGTATGATTTAACATTATATAAAAATGGTTTATTTTATTTGGAAAAAGATGTTTTATGTTGCAGCAGCTTATTAGGATTTTATATTTAATTGTTATGAAAATAATCATAATAGACACGCCACACATATTAAACAAAAGAGAAAAGTACGTGTTTCATTCAAAATTGTTTTTTTTATTTGCTGGACATGTATTAAATGTTTTTGTAAAAACTATTACCGTTTTTAAGTTAAATTTATTACCAAAAATACATTGTAGCTAATGATGAATATTTCACCATTTCGTAATTTTTCTGAATGGTTCAGTAGGTGTTTGCAATATAATACTATGCCTATATGAGAGCCGTCTCTGGCGCCGAGATGAAATTCCCGAGCTCTATTAATAAGCGTACGAGATCAACAGGAAAAGTTTGCATTTTTTAGCATTAAAAAGTCGTAGCAAAAGGTTTCATCCCTGTTGTTTGGGTTTCATAACTTCGGGTTTCAAGGTTAAAACCCTCATCGACTCCACTATTTACCAAATTTATCAATATGATGTGAAAATACCAAAATAATGCGACGCACATCGTGTAAATATAAATAGTGACAGATTTAATAGTACATCTCTACTAGTTTTGCCTCGCCCACACGAAGCAATCATTTATAATAGGTAGCGTCACACTTTCATACAACTAGCTTTATGGCCTTATCAATAATATGCCAGAAGTCATCGTCACAGGTATGAACAGTTTGTGAACATGAATAAAAGTTTGCACTGCTCTAGCGCGCCAACACTGTATAATAAATGTGGTTCAATTTCATCAGAGAGAATTACGGTGCTCTTAAACATGCATGCTAAATGGTCGATAATCCTACAGGCTCACCGACCAGGTGTTATTTATGTTTCGCAAGGAAGAACATGTTTTGATGGTAATTGGTATTATACTTCGTGCAAATGTAATGCATTTTCTAGGAAGATTAGTTATTGAAGGCAACAATAAAACCAAATATTTGGACCTACTTTATGCGTAAGCTTTTTAACAAAATTCATAGTAGGTATGAGTGATTTGTACAAGCTATTATTAAGCTGTGATATGCAATCTTCCTTGTGCGTATGTAATTGAGTTTCAGCTAAACTTTGCTATATTATTATGCGAAGTTATGACCTGAATTTATCGCTAATTTTGTAAATTTTATTTGAGAATTTTTTTGTTGTATCAGGTGGGAAAATTATTTTTACCTACAATCGACATATAAAGCAGGCTTTCTTGCTTACATTTTGAAAGCGCAAAGTTGACGTTTGCCGAGGAGCTGTGGATAATGTCACTTTGCCGCACGTCTCCCATGACAATGAGCGGCAAAGTACTTTGACACACGCTTCAGTGCATCTGCACTTAAAAAATCTTGGTCACAAAATTGGCAATGTATTTTTATGAAATATTAATGCCCCAAAACTGTTGTTAATGTAAAATAATATAATGGGAGTTCATAAGAGAGTAGCAATTATTTATCTAATTTATTTATATGAATAATACGAACTTTATAATGATTAATAAAACTTAAATAAAGTGACAGCGATTGTGTTTTGTTCGTCTGTTTCTTTTGATCACATATGCAATATGTTGATGAATCGCCGTTTTCAGCCAAAATTCAACCTAATTATTCCTTTTATTTTGATATTTTCAAGGGATTGTAGATAAAATCATGTGTGTAATTCGAGCGCAGTGTCATTGCTGCTTTCAAGTGTTTGACACTGTCAATTTACACTATCGAGCAACAATGTGGCACTTTGCGCCCTTAGTACACAAATAGCTGGTATACTTGGGTGAGGTGTTGATCGTCATATCTCAAGTGCAATGCAGCTTCCAAAACTTTGAGGTCCCTTTGTTTTTCTATTGGGATAGAGATAGAGAAAGGATTAACCGAGGATCTGATGATGTTACTAGCTACTCTCCTTTCTCTCAACTGTCGTTTAAGGCGCTCTACTTCTCCTTCGACCTCTTCCTTCAATGCCACTTACTTCACCTTTGACTTGACTGATGTTTGTCTTGACTTCACCCATATCCTCCTTGATTTCACTCTTTAGTTCGCCAATAGCGGAAATGATAGCGTCCTGTTGTATTTCCCCTTGTTCATCGAGAATTTTTCTTAATTCTTCCTGGCATCTCTGGCATCTTTCTTGCTCCTCTTAACGTTTTATTTCCAAGTCTTCCATCATATTTCTGTATTCGTCTTTTTCTTCTTGATGTCTTCTTTCTTGCTCTTCTTTTTCTTCTTCACGCCGTTTTTCCTCCTCTCGGCGTCTTATTTCCAGTTCTCTTTATCTTCCTGGCCTTGCTCCTCCATCATCTTCCTAAACTCAACAAGTAGGTCCTGCATGTGTTTCTCTGCTGCCATGCTTCTAGTTGTTATGGGCATACGATGATGTTAACCAAGTTTATTGCACAATAGCGTTAAGAAAATCCAGATATCTCGTCGATATTTCCAATGGAACTTTCCTATATTTTTATATTTTTGGAATCTTGAGGTCATTTTGCATATGACTACGCAAATTTCATGACTCTTTCAGCCATTTTGAATTTTTTCAGCCACTTTTAATTTTCGACCTAATGTCCCGTGACCAACCAGAAATTGACTCACCAGGATGTGTTGTAGGGATTGCAATACCGGTTAACCGGTTAACCGGTTAACCGGTTATTAGGACAAAAAACACATGACGATAATTACCGGTTATTTTAATTTTTTACCGGTTATTTCGGTAAATTCTGAACTTACGATATGTCACGTACTCAACGTTTCTATTTATGTCAGTGACTAGTATTCACTAAATACAGAGTGACTGTCCCACTGAACACTGAACACTTTTAACAATAAATAAATAATATTATAAAAAGTAAAACCCAGACACCAAGCCCCAAGAAATACAAGTAAGACAGACATTGACCATATCGTGAGATAGGAAATTGAATATTTTACTGCCGCAAATATCCGTGGAATACATTTAGAAGTATGTTGTTACCAATTCTTATTAACTTATCGACCCACCAATATCGATTGAGGAAGGACATCTTCAGCTGGTGGTATTCTATGCACAAATATCAGACGACTAACAGATATAGCTTTGAAAAACTAACCCTTTTAACAGGCCGTTTTTAAAAAATATTGTATTTTTAGATTAGGTATTCAGTAAATGCCCTATTTGAGTTTATGTTTATAATTTTTAAGTTGATATTTTTGTTACTTACAGAATAATTATTTATTTAAATTTATTTCATTTATATTTTCTCCTTTTGATAAAAAACCTTTGGTTTGTTCATTATATTAAATATACGTATATAATAGTATATTTTTCAACGAGCATATAATGATGGCTATTATTCACGAGGGTGAAGTTTAAGACACGAGCCGTAGGTGAATGTCGTTTATCACCAGAGTAGCCATTATATGCGAGTAGAATACTATACTTTGTCCACGACTATTAGATATTTTTGTTAAATTATTTACTGAAGAAATTAATTAATGAATTATTTATATTATTCTTTTTGAGTAAAATGTAAAATTATTGTAAATAACGTTGACGTTTAAATTTAATTTGACAAGCCGTTCTTTGACACATAACGGCCTACTCAATCAAATTTAAAAACGAAATTGTATGATAAAAGAGGGTCTGTTTCTGAAACGCTAAATAAAGTTATCTATTCATAAATTTGATAATAACAGTAAAATTATTCACACAATTGTAGCTATGACAGTTAACGAATAATTATATTTAAGGTTTCAGAAATTCTACTAAAAAGATTGCACTCGAATTGAAAAAATACCTGCCCGCGACTTTTTATAAACAACTGACTGTCCTTATTATTCACTAATGAATACTGAAATAATTATTCACTGCAGGGAATAATGGATAGCATTATCCTTGAGGAAACACATACATAATGAGTACATTATTTAATAGTCATGGACAAAAATTTTTTTGTCAAATTTAGATAATTTTGTACATGGAAAAGATAATTGCCATTTTCGCCACCCTAATCATTCATTCTAAAAATTACCGGTAAATACCGGTTAACCGGTTATTTACATTTTTATTTACCGATTTACCGGTTATTAAAACTTCCGGTAAATTGCAATCCCTAATGTGTTGTGATACATCGTCGAAAAAGTGATTTTACCAATTTTTAACCTCTTTGTAACAACAATTAACGACAACAAAATTCAATACCTATTTTTCTTCAATTATTTATGAATATTAGAATAATGGACCCGTTTAGTGTGACGTCAGATTCTAGGCAACCAACAACATAAGCGTGTATTGCTAAAGATTTTGAGCCTTATGTACTATACATTTAAGGGCGAAAAATATGGCCGTTGATCAGTGTCTCTAATTTTATTTGGTTAAAACACATATTAATTTAATTGAGTAAATTATATGTAGAACTAATCTAACGTATCTTAGGTATATGGCCTATGAATTAAATTGTCTTAATATAGTAATAACACAAAGTTGTTAACAGCAATTTTTGTCGTCTTTAATAGCAAGGTGCATAAGAACGAAAATAATAACTGCAAATTTCGTTATCCCACTTGTATTGTTGGTTGCCTATTATTTGACGTCACTACTAAACGGGTCCATTTCTGTTGGGTCATGACACATTAAATTGAAAATTAAAATTGGCTGCAAAATTTCAAAATGGTGAACGGAGTAATGAAATGAGCACAGTCATACGCAGATTCACCGCTAAATTCCAAAAATGTAAAAATATACAGTGTTACATTTAAAAATGGAAAGTGGGGGACACTTCCGGTGAAACCGGAAGTCGTGGAAACTTGACGCACAGATAAGGAAATGTTGTTTTAGTAACATATGACACATACCTGGTTTCATCTCGATTCGTTAAAAAATAAAAGAAATGGCGGCAAAACAGTGATCTCTTTGACACCCGGTATATTTATCTCCCTTGTCAAATTATTTCTGATAAACAGTAGCAATAAAATCATTATCCACAAATTCACAATGAATAGCTAATACAAAATACACGCAGAATCATAACAAAAGTTTAAACCCGGAATTAAATATTATTAAATGAGATGACAAACTAGATACTACATGTAACACAACTGTTGCTTGGGAGCGCGCAATATCAGTTTAATCCTCCTATAGGTACAATTAAAACATAAGTGAATAAGCAAATACTAATATAACAGATATTCTACATTTAGCAAAATACATACATATTTCTATAACCTTTAGTTGTGTATTGCTCTCTGTGTCCATTCTGTGTAAACCATAAAAAAGAAATTAACAAATAAATCAATTAACGTCACGCAGAGCCTTCAACAAAGTTGTGTTTCTTTTTCCACAAAAGAACGTGTTTTTCTCAAACTTGAGAGGAGTTTCTTGGCGAGCTTAAAAACTAAATCGAATAGAATGCCTCGTTACAGCACCTGATTTTCATTGCTCCGATTTAATCGGTAGATTGCTAAGGACACGCTTGCCTGGTCTAATGATGTGAAATAAATTGCGAATTTCAATACACATCACATCCTCAATTGGGTAAATACATTTGACTGTGAGAAATACGGGGTGGCATGAAATAAAATATGTATCTGTTCCATTTATAAATGTCAGCGTGAAATAATACTAACTAGATTAACCCTGACGAGACTTGATGGGGCGGGGATGTTGTAAAATGTATTCCAGAAATTATCCTTGAATTTGCCACTAGCGCAGCGTACACATTTTTAGGAAATTCGCGGCTCTTATTCATCGTAACTGTATCACCTTTTCATAAAAAATAAAAGAGGACCATCAATTGCTTACATTTTAAATTGTACACTCATCGTTGAATTTTGACGAGTTTAACCTAGTTTTTATTAATTTAATGTATGAATGATAATGAAAACGAAATGAAAAATCTGTAAAAGTATACACGTGCACAAAACTTCTCTCTCTGTTTGGCAACTTTTATTTATTTACTTTATTCATGTTATTCTTACAGTGACTACCCTTTATATTTTCTTTCATTATTACAGGCTTTTATTTAACTTGCCCTATTATGTTAGTTAGTTAGTTGATATGTTTAGATAAAATTTTTCAAGTCAATTTTGAACTACTTATCGACTGCATACACGTGTAGTTCTGGTGACAATACAATAATATGGCACCAAAATAGTTATTTTTATACCGAGAGAAAAATTATCGCCGAGGCCCGAGGCCGCTTGCGGCCGAGGCAGGATAATCTCGAGGGCGCTAAAAACTTTCACGGCCATGGTATAAACACTATTTTTTGTGCAACCGTACATTACAGTTAGTATAGATGGTGAAAATGACACCACCGTTTATGCTATATTTTGCTAAATACACGCGGTAGCCTTAACTTCAAAGCGTTTCTATAGAAACGGAATATTTTGAATGTCTACTTGACAGTTCTCGAATAATCGTAAACATGTCTGAGAGCAATAATGAGATATCAATTTCTTGTACTCCAGAGTTAAAAAGTAGGTATTATAAATTCGGCGCTTGCTGATTTATATTTTAGAAATGTCAATTTTGAAGTGACTTAAACGTTAATTATTATGAAAGTGATTTAGTTTTTCGACCGTTACTAAGGGTAACGGCCGTGAAATTGAATTTCTCGGACTGTTTTGAGAACGCGAAATACTCATTTCACATACGACTGCACAAAAAGTATTTTTTAGTTTTGACACTATAATTTGTTCGGTATCCTAACCGATGATCCCCTAACCGATGATCCGGATGACAAGATATCAACTGACATTCAGCATACCGGCAGTCAATTACTGCCAAAAATCACAAAAATTTCCGAACAGACAGATGACTACTCCCGGGGGTGACAAGCTGGCGAAGAAAGAACACCAATACAGAAGAGCGCCAGAAGATAAAGGCCTTAGCCAGCAAGCCAGGAATCGGGGAGGCGGGCCGAAATCATCCACACCGCTCACATTTGTGAGTAGGGTTGATGTAAAGTAAGCTCGTCCGCTCCGCACGAGGCCAATCCGATCTACAGCGATGTACTGGGGTAAAAGGCAATAGTCCTTCCCGACCCCGACATCCGAGACTATCATGAAAGCCAAAGGGTAATGGATCATAATTTGTTCGGATACTGTATTCACTCAGACGTTGTATTCTAAGAAATGGCAAATGGACCGGACCTCTCTTTATTGAATGGCCAACCTAACAGCAATCTCTTTTTATATTTGAAAATAGAGGAAAAAATGAAACAAAATAGGAGTATACCCTTTTTGTGTGCGGATCTTATTCAACAAGTTTGCCATGCTTCCAATTTCAAAAAAAATCAGGCAGTTAGAAACTATCACAAAATCGTAGTAGGTTAGTTTCTTGTAATTAACATTTTTTAATTTGTATTAGAACAATTTGTGGTGTATGAGTTTACCATTAAACTCAAATAGTGAGGAAAATAACTCCTTACACCCCAAAGAGGAAACACGAAGCAGCTACGGACACGTGTTTCGGAATTATTGTTCCTCATCAGCGTAACGTAGCAACAAAAAGGATCTGAAAAGGACAGATAGGAACAATAATTGAAGGTTGAAAGCACAGTACACAGTACTCTTATTTGTGCGTTCATATCTAGATCAGTCTATTTAAGACCTTCACCGACAGTCGGCACATAGAGCCCTATGTGGACTGCCCAGTTTCAACCTGGCGTGTCAAATAAAATAGGAAGGAATTAATAGGGACAAAAACAAATAGTGAGGAAAATAACGCCTTACACCTCAAAGAGGAAACACGAAGCAGCTAAGGACACGTGTTTCGGAATCATTGTTCCTCATCAGCGTGTCCGTAGCTGCTTCGTGTTTCCTCTTTGGGGTGTAAGGCGTTATTTTCCCCACTATTTGTTTTCGACCCTATTAATTCCTTCCTATTTTATTTGACTCGCCAAGTTGAAATTGGGCAGTCCAAATAAGGCTCTATGTGCCGATTGTCGGTGAAGGTCTTAAATAGACCGATCTAGATATGAATGGACAAATAAGAGTACTGTGTACTGTGCTTTCATCCTTCAATTATTGTTCCTCTCTGTCCTTTTCAGATCCTTTTTGTTGCTACGCTACGCTGATGAGGAACAATAATCCCGAAACACGTGTCCGTAGCTGCTTCGTGTTTCCTCATTGGGGTGTAAGGTGTTATTTTCCTCACTATTTGTTTTTGACCCTATTAATTCCTTCCTATTTTATTAAACTCAAAGCCAAACAACGGAGAAAAAAAGACAGAACTTGAAAACTGGTTTTAGTGTTAAATTAACAAAACTTTCGTCAGATTTTATTATTTTATATTAAATGCTTCTTAGAAAATTCTATTTATACGATAGTAGCTTTAACAAGTAAACAATGCTGAAAATTTGAATGTTTGACAGCTCATATTTATTGGTTTAACATTGTTGGTTTTATTATTGTTAGTTATTTGTTGTTCTTACTTATTAATATTATTATTTACGTTTCAAAGTATAATAATAATGCCCAATAAATTGTCAAATGCGGAATATCGAAGAAGATTTCTTGGACGGCAATTTTCTAATCTTTTGCCACAGTTTTCAATTATTCTAAACAACATGGTCGGATTCCAATCACAATGTTCAAGATAACCTTTAGATGTAGAAGAAAATGTATTCAATATTGTTGCGAATAATCTAAAAATTTGCATAAAAAGATTAGGACTTGCATTAGGTGTCTCGCATATCAACATCTGGCGGACCTTAAAAAAGAATAATGTACACCCATTTCATGTCCAACAGGTTCAGAGATTGGAGCAGGGGATGAAGTTCATCTGTTGAATTTTAGCAACTGGATCAATCGTAGGCTGTCTACTTATAGATGGGGCACAATTTACAATTTAAGAAACTCGTATGCTTGGGCAGAAGATAATCCACACGTTATAAGAAAATCACGAAAAAAATTTTTCACTCGGAAATGAAAATTGATGAGCGGGAGGGAGAAAATCACAAAAATTCCATTCACAAATGAAAAACTACATTTCGTGCTCATATCTATTTGGCAAAATAAACGACAGGGGGGCAGCACGTGCAGTACATATGTATACCGAGTGCCACAGGCTAGTGGCTCCTCCATATATTCTATGCTATTTGTTTTTCTATTTTATTGAATTTATTTAAAAAAAAATCACTTTCAATATAATTTTTCTTGAACTTCAATGTAATTTGCAAAAATCATAAGTCAAATAATGAAATGTGAATAACTACCTTTGATTTGTTCAATTTTGGAGGCTTCGAAAATAGTTATTAATGAAATTAAACGAAAAATTATATTTTCCCCTTGGACTTTACCTGCTGTAGAACAAATTTTGGTATTCAAAAGCACTCGAGACGAATGTCTTAAAATGCTTAAAAAACTGAACATCGACTCAAAAAATCTCATGGTATACTAAGAATGTCTAGAATACAAATATGTAAAAATATACAAGGTGTTCCGTTTAAAAATCGAAAGTTGCGGTCATTTCCGGGAAAACCGGAAATGGTCTCATACCGTTTTTATGTCCAAAAATCCATTTGTACAGGTAGTTTATGGACCCCAAATTTCAAATGGATAAGTTAAAAAATAAAGGAAATATAGGGGGAGTCACTAGCCTGTGGCACCCGGTATATAGTACAGTAACGATTAATAATCCACAGTCAAGGCTTCCGGAAGGGAATTACACATTTGAAAAAACGCCCATTACCCACCGACATTGCAAGTATGGGAGCTGGGATCGAACCCAGTACACGATAGACAGTGTGACCAAGCACGCTCGCCAACATGCTTTAGCCCACGGCGCTACTGTGTCAGTACCTTATAATAATAAAAAATAAATTATCAATAATCTGGTAGACAACTTCAGACATGTACTTTTTCTGCCACAAAGATTAAATCGTACATGTCGATCCGTGCAAGTTATGTTGAAATTATTATCAACTTAACTCGAATTAAGGCAAAATTAAATTCACGTTAATTAATTCCATTATCATGAAATTAATTTTAAGTTAACTTAATTATCACGATATTAATTTCAACAAAAAATTATTTTTCATATGACCCCTCTGCGCTTCCGTAATTAAAGAAATGGCACCGTGTAAAAATAAATTGTGCCATATTCGAATAAAATGTTAATCAAATGGTTTTCGTAGTCGACCACACCCGACCTCAACTTCTACTCGTTTATTTATCCAACATTTCAAAATACAAGTTTAAGTTAAATCATAACATCAATTTGCTTTTTACTACTTATATAAATTAAAAAAAATGAATATAAATATAGCCAACATGAATAGAAAAAATCCGCATAAATATATAAAATGTTTAAACTCTGCCATATTGTTAACAAAGTATAAATTATTTTACTACGATATTTTCTTTCAGATATTAAAGTTTTATAGGTAATATATATAAACTGCAATGTAATGTAAGGTTATGTTCAGAAAAATGCATTTGTATATAAAGCATTACTTTACAATACATACCTCCTCTTGCTCCAAAATATTAATGAATCAATGCACAATCACATAATTTAAAAAGTATTAGATATTATTAATTATTAAACAAAAAGAACTTATATATAATGCTATCGAATCACGCACAATGCCACAATCACAAAACTACACACCAAGATTTGTAGACTATAGACACAGCGACAGTAACAAAATAAAAGACAATCGCAATATTTGATTGTTGGGAACCTATTAACTCATAGATATCTATGAAAAGTAAAGCATATGACAGCGTTACAATTACGTTCAGTTAGGTACAAATATTTGTAATACATTTTTTCAATTTTCCTGCATTATATTTGTATATTATTATTTGGATATAGGTATAATTTATATGGTTATAATTTTAAAACATGCATAAAGAAATATGAAGCATGCGGTTGGTGAAATCTTATTATACCTATTTCTATTAAGCATATAGATATATTATACCGGACAAAATTTTTTAATAATCATCGTAGAAAAATAATTTTTGTGCAGAAATCCGTTTCATAACAAACTGAACTCAAATATCGAAAAATCTGTCTGTGTGTCTGTATGTGAGTGTAGATCGTTTCTTGTAGACACGACAACTTCTTTTAGACTCAAAATTTTTCATTCACATTTAGATCGTATATAAAACAGTATAGTAGAATAGGTACTCCGTAAATTGGGCCATATTCCTCATACAGAGTGATCACCAAACTCTGCAAACTCTCGTTCTTCTGTAAAGCAGGTTTTATTTTAATTTTAGAGCAAAATGTTTTTAATTAAGCACACAAAAACATAAGACATACAAAATTTCTAAAGCGCAATATACAGGGTGGCTTTCAGGTTCGAACAAACTTTATGTCAATTAGATATATCAATTTTATTCTAAAATATGGTTTATGGTATTTTTAATAAGACTATTATAAAATGAATAAACTGCAGTATAGGCGTTGCAGGCAGTGAATATACTGGGTGATTCAGTTTGGTATTCGCTCCCCCGTATCTTTTTATTTTAACAGAAAACTACAATAAACCATATATATTTGTAAATCGTTTGCCAAGCTCTATCGAATGACGTCCTTAAATCATCTCTTTGATCACATATGCCAAAATAACGATAGTCAACTTTTTTTTTCAATTGGTATGCTACACATTTTTTTGTCGATTGTTGTAGAGCTTCTCTTTCTGCATTCAACCATGTGAAAAAAGTATACACACTTCCATAAGGAAAATTTCGAGAAAATTAATAAAATACGAAAAAACTTCATTTAAAGGTTTTGTTTCTGATTCAACATAGTTAGCCATGGAAACAATTGAATTTTGTCATTGTTATTCGTTTCTGTTTTATGTTATACTTCCAAATAGATTTACACAATGGTATCTTCCACTAATGAAGAAAAATTGGACATGATATTAATTTATGGAGAGTGCGGAAAAAACAGTAAAGCAGCCAAACGTTTATATCAAGATCGCTTTCGAAATAGGCCGGTACCATCAGACAAAATGTTTGCAAAATTGGCAAGAAATATGAGCGAAAGTGGAAGTTTTGAGAAAAAAAGATACGCTTTTAAGCCCAGAACCGCACAAGATGAGGAACATACAGTTGCAGTTTTAGCCCGTGTTTTCGTATACCCGCATATTTCTATTCGTCAATTAGCGACAGAAACTGATATTTCATATTCTTCAATTCAAAGAATTCTGAGAGACAATAAACTGTGACCATATAAAATACATTTACATCATGGCTTGCTTCCAGGAGATTACGAGAGACGTCTAAATTTTGTAGCGTGGTTGGCAGTTGCTCAAGAAATGACTATATTAGATCGCATCATGTGGTCAGATGAATCCCGTTTCCATAATAATAGAATTGTCAACAGACATAACTGCCATTATTGGTTGTAGGATAATCCTCACTGGCTTCGGGAAACTAATTTCCAAAATATCTGGGGAATTAACGTATGGTGTGGAATTCTCAACGGACAAATTATAGGACCAAAGTTTTACGAAGGCACGCTTACTGGAGAAGGATACCTACAGTTTTTAAGAGAAGAGTTGTTAAATTTCAACTTAAATGCAGCTTATCCAGGTAGATGGATCGGAAATCGTAGTGAGGGAGTCAAGTGGCCTGCCAGATCACCGGATCTCGCATCGTTAGATTTTTTCCTTTGGCCATATCTAAAAGAAAGAGTGTACTTTACGCCTCTAAATGATGTCGAAGATCTTAAAAATAGAATACAAACTGAATGCCGCAGATTAAATGTTGAAATTCTTCAACATGTATGTACCCAAGGCGTGATAAACAGAGGACGATTATGTTTAGAAACGAACGGAGGACTCTTCGAACATACGAAGCAATAAATAATGTTTTTATTTTCTTAATTGTTAGTTAGTTTTCAAGTATTGGTAGTTTTTTTATTGGTAATTGTTATTTATTAGTAGCTGTTATTTTAATATTATTGTTGAGTGTTATTATCATTAATTAACTAAAGATACGACATTAAATGTTTGTTTATATAAAAGTGAATTACATAATTATTTAAAAACAGGACTTTGTTTGGTCAAAACATTAAACTTTGTTTCGAAATGTTTACGCCTCATCAGTACCGTACACAATCCTCGCACAAATTCCTCACTTTCGAATCTGATTTGCCTAGTTGGTACTAGTTACATTACTTACAATGTCAAAATTCAATTGCTTCCTTGGCTAACTATGCTGATTCAGAAAGAACCTTTGAATGACGTTTTATCATATTTTATTAATTTTTTCGAAATTTTCCTTATGTTGAAGAATGAATTTTAACATTTAATCTGCAGCATTCAATTCGTATTCTAGTTTTAAGATTTTCGACGTCATTTAGAGGTATAAAGTAAATTTTTTCTTTTAGATAGAACCAAAGGAAGAAATCTAACGGTGTTTAAAAACGTTTCTTTTTTTCTCAAAACTTCCACTTTCGCTCATATTTCTTGCCAATTTTACAAACATTTTGACTGATGGTTCCGGTCTATTTCGAAAGCGATTTTGATATAAACGTTTGGCTACTTTATGTTTTTTCCGCACTCTCCATAAATTAATATCATGTCCAATTTTTTTTCATTATTGTAAGATACCATTGTGTAAATCTATTTAGAAGTATAACATAAAACAAAAACGAATAACACAGTCACAAATAACAGTATTTTCAATTTGACATTACTAACAATGACAAAATTCAATTGTTTCCATGGCTAACTATGTTGAATCAGAAACAAAACCTTTAAATGAAGTTTTTTCGTATTTTATTAATTTTCTCGAAATTTTCCTTATGGAAGTATGTACTTTTTTCACATGGTTGAATGCAGAAAGAGAAGCTCTACAAGAATCGGCAAAAAAATGTATAGCATACCATTTGAAAAAAAAAAGTTGACTATCGTTATTTTGGCATATGTGATCAAAAAGATGATTTAAGGACGTCATTCGATAGAGCTTAACAAACGATTTGCAAATATATATGGTTTATTGTAGTTTTCTGTTAAAATAAAAAAGATACAGGGGGGCGAATATCAAACTGAATCACCCGGTATATTAAATATAATAAACTCTATTGGACTTAATATTTTCCTTTAAAATTTGGAATATATATAAAACAGTAGGGTGGACCAAATTAGATGGGATTTGAGGTTTTCTCTAAAACCTGTGGCAGACAGACAAAAACCGATATAGGTGTCCTGAGCTCTATTTTTCAGAAACAAACAATGGCGATTGTCTATCTTTTTCGACTACTAGCTACAGAGCGTTTCTAAGAAATTGGCATTTTTTATATCTCAATTACCAAGTGTCGAATCGAAAATCGAGTAAAACATTCCTAAGGCAATTTTTTGAGTTGAATCCATTGCTGAGCAGAAGAAAATTATGCATGCCTCAGTTTTCAAGATATAGACATAACTTTTGTTTTTTTTTTAATGGAATACCCTATAAATTATTTCACTATTCGATCACAACTTAAATAAGCTATCCAACGATATATCAGATGTCATATTTATCTCTAGAACAAGTGATTAATTTTCCAAAATTTTATATATTTGTGAGGAGGCCATGGAAAACTATTAACAACAACAACACTTCTTATAAAATAATTTTGCCAAAAATAGGAAAAATTAAACTACAATAAATGTTCGAATTGTCTTCCATTGACATCTATGCATTTTTGACAGCTTCTTCTTAAAGCATTTGTTGCATTTACAATCACGACAGGAGTTATTGTCCGAAACGCAGCTAATGTTTTGTTTTCCAATTTTTCTGTTATTAGAATGTTCTCTATATATAATATTATTTAAATAACCCAAAAGCCAAAAGTCGTCAGGGGTTATATCGGGAGATCTACCTGGCCACAAAACAGATGATATAGACATTCTGACTTGTGGAAGTGAAATGATAGGATTCCTCATTATTTTCGATTTCAAAGGTAAATTTTAATGAAGTGATGTACTACGGGAGCCCACCCTAACTGTACGTAAGCCCACCCCCCTCCCCCGTCCCCCGGATCCTTGGGAATAATGTTTTCATAAATATTAAAGCCTAAGGAACAATTTTAGACGTGTTCCCTTAAAAAAAACTAGCTGTACTTTCAAAATGGCGACCATGTTTATAAAAGAAAAATTGCAAATATAGTTTTTGACATTTAACACAAAAACTAAAAAAGATGGAGAAAAACTTTCTGCATAAAATTCAAAGTGCATACAATTTTCTACAATTTTGTTCCTATACAATATTTGGATAGGAGTTACCATTTTCCAGATAAATGATTCAGCTCTTAAAATAAAATATAAAATGTAAGTAACACCTAATTCGCTTTCAGATTCACTATCGCTGTCTCTCAATACATCGACTATTTCTTCCAAGTCTTCTTCTTCTATTGCTTCATTTATGATATCATTATCATCCTCACTTTCGTCTATTATGATTTGATTTCAGTAAGCGATTGAGGCAGTATTTTATCTGCTGAACACCAAAGAGGTTCTCCATTTTCTTGCCATCCATAATCATTCCAAGGCTTTGGAATATTGTGAATACCTTCGTCGGCTAATCGCCATATACGCGTTTGGTAAACTCTCATTTTAATATGCTCGATAAGGCAAGCTCTTGATGGTGGAATCGAAGAGAAATCGACTTTAGTGTCAATTGATAAAGACAAATCTTTGTCACCACATTTCTGTCTAATGGCAATTAGGCGAAGCTCGTCCACGCTAGCGCATTTCTTTGATCCATATATGGCATACGTAAACTCCTCTCATGATTCGACTAATTTATCATCAGTATTCCAGCTGCTCCCGAAATTTTGAAATGTTCGGATATATTTAGTATATTTGTGAGAATTTAACATTTTTATATTTCCTTTTAGTTAGTTATATTTTACTCCTTACACTCAAAGAAATAGTATGGGTAAATTAGACAAAAAAAAAATGTTAACTAACAATATCGTTAATTTAAAAATTATATTGATGGTATTTTTAAACAAGATGTTATTTTAGTTAATAAAAAGTTGTCGTATAACAAAACAAACATTAACTTAAAAAATAGATGAATAAGACTATTATTTTTTTCGTCTGACTATTATTTTGTTGAATTCTGTCAAATTAAACTAGATAATAGTATATTTTATTTTTAACTATTATCGAATTGTAATTCTAACCCAGTATTAGTTCGTTGTATTATTGTACTTGGTAGACAAACCAATATTATTGTCGTCTTCTAGAAGTTCTAAAAGAATTACCATAAATTTGCTTGCTTACCACGTAGTCTATTACAGAAATTATTCCCAGATGACGCCACATACAAATCACTGACAATAATCAATCATGCATTATCTTATGAATTTATAGAAAATTAATAACATGATTGCAATGTTCAAATTCTCTCAGGGATCATCGATATATTTGGATGGATCTTATAAACGATCTCTAATCTTTGGTTTGGGTGGTCTGATGTCTCAATACTGAGATTTTGGCTAACCAAAAAAAACTTCATCATACAATAAAGTGTAGATCAACCTAAAAATTAGTTGGTGAACAAAAAACAAAGTCGTTGTACTATTTAATTGTAGACCAAATTGAAAATGGTTAGTGAACATAAAAAAATGTCATTGTACTATTTAATTTGTTACAAGAAGATATGATTATTAAACTACTATTTGTTTACGAAAACAAATAAAGTTGTATGATTATTCTTTTCAGATTGATTTAACTATGAAACTAGATAGGCGCGATTTCATATGCTCTTTCTGGTTGAATTTACCTATCATTTTCTTTGAGTGTACAATAACTGTCACAGTTATTTCCTCTAGATGATTTACCGATATATGAATTTCCATGTTTCCTTACTTTTGGACTCATTCATCTGGAAAATGGTAACTCCTATCAAAATATTGTATAGGAACAAAATTGTAGAATTGTAAATTTTATGCACGTTGTTTTTTGTGACAAAAGTTTTTGTCCATCTTTTTTAGTTTTTGTGTTAAATGACAAAAACCACGTTGGCAACATTTTTTTTTTAACATATGGCCGCCATTTTGAAAGTACAGCCAATTTTTTTTGGGACTCCTTAGGCTTTAATCTTTATGAAAAACATTGTCCCCTAGGATCGAGGGGGGGTGCACGTACAGCTAGGGAGGGCTCCCCGACTAATATAGCCACTTAATTTCGAAACAAAATTATCGTCATAATCCAAAATAAATATTTTTGACAGCGTGTAATATTAACGTGGAAAATAGTGAAATTTCATTTCACAGAATGAAATTTAATATTGATATTTGTTTAGTTGAAAACCTGCGAAACAACTACATTGCTTTAATATAGTCAAAGGGAATATTGTGGTTTGTCATTAAATTATTATAAAATGCTGAGTAGTGATAAAAAAATATTGTATATAACTCATAGTTAAATGGTGCTTTTTTCTTGTTGGTTACGGCTTGTACATATTATAAACTACCCACTTGTTGTATAAAATACAATTAAATGATATAAATAGGATTTACCAGTGTCAGACTAGAGTTTCTAGTTTATTTATTTAGTCATTGTTATATATCACAGCGGCCAGATTTCACCAGGTATGACAGTTGTTTGATTTCATTCATATATCAAAAGCATACTGCACTGGTAATAAATCTGCGAGTCTAGTAAAAGCGTGAATGGTGAATTTTCAGATAGGCAACGAAAATTACTTGCATTCACCACACTGTCACGTCTTAACTATTAACATTAGAAATAAAATGAACGAGTAGAAAATGCAGTCAAATAGATTTCGCAGCAACGATTTGCAGTCGTAATAATCAAATGAAAAATACATTAATAACATTTTAAAGCAAAATTGATAAGTACATCACGTAATCTACGTAATGTTCGATCAAATAAAAAAAAAAGTTCCGTATAAAAATTGTAGGATTGTATACATATATTACTTCCACATCCAGTGGAAGTATAGTAACAAAAAAAATTTTAAAAATTTTTATTGTTCAAATAGGCTTAGAATGTCATGAAACGTCGAGATTTTAAGTTTGAGCGAAAAAAAATTTTCTGTCTGTCTGTCGGTCCGTCTGTAACTTTTTTTGTGCGCACGGTTACTCTGGAACCGTTTGAGATATTGACTTGAAATTTTGTACACGTATGTACTTTAACGAGATCTAGAACTAGATTATATTTTCATCTTGTTCCGTCGAAGGGTTGGGGGGTAAATTGGGGTAAATTTGGGGTAAACAGGTAAATCAAGCAGGTAAGAGTTTATAAAATTGGTATTTAGTATTTACAAGAGAAGCTGAGGTCTCAAAAAAAAATTTGGCATAGCCACCCCCATTACCACCCCCACCCCATTATTAAAGGGGATGAAAAAAAATTGTGATTTAGTGTGTGTACAAGAACCAGAAACCTCAAAATATTTTTTTACTTCATCCACTCCCACTACCACCCCCTATCACCACCCCCACCCCACTACCGATGAAGGGTATCGTTTTATAGGTTTTTGGGGTAGAGGATTTCAAATATTATATTATTAAAGTTCCATAAAAAATTACTTCCACATTTTTTTCGTTGTGAGTGACTTGGATAGAAAATCTGGATGTGGAAGTAGTGATTCCTTGGGCAGCGGTTTTTTTAAATGCAATTAAAAAAACAATTGCTTACGTAAGTCAGGTAATATAACAATGAAGATTGTTTTTTAAATGGAAAACCCTGTATGTTTTTTATATATTCTTTTAGATCTTTTTTCCTTGATTCCAAATATATAAAGGTTGATGGGTCTAGCTGCAATATTTCTTAACATATCGGATATTAAATACATATACTCCAAATATGCATATTAGTGTAGTGACTTGCGTCTCGAAAATGCCACTTTTGAGTAATTGCAAGTCTTTTTAACCATGAATAGAACTAGTCAAAGTAAGTAGATTTTCAGACCAGACCAACAGACCTACCTCGAGAAATCATTTTCTTAAATAAAGCCGTCAGTGGCGTACAAATAGAAAGCTGCACATATGCATAATGAATTTTTTTTAAATAATTTATTATTGTTGTTGTTACAAACTGCGAAAATATTGATTGTACCTTTTCAAAATTATTTCACATTATTTGTTTTACTATTTTTTTTATACAAGACCCCTTAGCAAAAAAATATGATGAGAGCATTCTAGCTATAACAAGTTTTTGGCTGTCACGCAAACGACTCAAAAAATTAGGCACTAGATAAAAAAACTGCATTATTACCTTTTCTGTATATAATTAAAAAATATTATTTATTTACATAAAGTCGCCAGTGGCGTGCATAAACAAAACAATGCATATAATTGCATTATAACTTTTTTTAATAATATTGTATTGAAAGCCCAATATTTTCACTATTTTTTATTCTATAACACATTAACAAAAAAATATTTAAATAATGGTAAAATTAAAAAAACATTTAACAGAAAATAAAATAACTAAATTATAGTACCTACTTGAAATTAAATTTTAAATTAAATTACTTAATTGCAACATTCTACACATGAACATAATTTTGAACATTTTAATTTTTTTAAAAAACATTTGCACTTAGGCCCACAAATTTTGCACTTACATTTTAACAATACATTTGATGAAATGTTCTCATTTTTGGAAGTAGTCCGCAGGGGCATCCATTTATCATTATCCCCATTTGAATGGACATGGGAGTGATCATAGAACTCCCATGTCCATTCAATTGGGGATAATGATAAATGGATGCCCCTCTGGACTAAGCTTACCCCAAACAATCCTGCTTGATAAATACATCTATTGATATGAATTGACAAGGCATTCATTGTTGGGGGTAAGTTCTCAACAGTACGGCTTTTTTGTGAAAATAATTGCATTCGACATAGGTTTTTATCATCTGTGTTGGAATACTTATCATAGATTATTATGACAAATTTTGACAGCGTTCTTAGTTGGTCATTTTTTGGCTGCTTTGGATTTGTAACCAAATCTATGAAAGTGGCGGTGACATCCGGAAAAGAATCTCAAGCTTCCCAACACTTCTTTTTTCCTTTTCCAAAAAAAGAAGAAGTGGTGTCACAACCCGTAAATGAATGGAAAAAGGGGAGAGCAAGGCATTTTTCTTGATGTTGATTGGATATATCTTTACAAGATATATATTTTAGATTATTTGCAGTGCCAAATTTTATCCATATATCCTGATTTTCATTTTGATATTGATGAAAGAGTGCTAGTACCAGAGCATCAGTATCCACAGCCTTTATTAATATTTTCTTCAAATTGTTCTAACAGCAATCTAAAATATATATCTTGTAAAGATATATCCAATATTTATTTAAAATTTGCTTTCATTAAGTAGGTACTATAATTTAGTTATTTTATTTTCTGTTAAATGTTTTTTGTTAATTTTAGCATTATTTGTATATTTCTTTTGTTAATGTGTTGTAGAATAAAAAATATTGAAAATATTGGGCTTTCAGTATAATATTAAAAATAAGTTATAATTCAATTATATGCATTATTTTGTCTATGCACGCCACTCGCGACTTTATTTAAATAAATATTTTTAAATTATATACCAACAGGGAAGATGCATGAAATTTTAAAATGCTTGAAAAGGTGATTTGCTCTTAATTTCCATCACGCAGAAAACGATTATAACAAAAGAAATTCAAAATAAAATTTATTTTCCGTAAAATTAATATTTAGATTATGCCGTAATTTGTAAACAAAACCACGTGGCTGCAAACGGTTTCTGATTGGCGTGAAGTCAATGACAACATCCGTTAGTCGGATAATTTGTCCAAAGTAGACGCAGTGTCCTAACCTCTTGTTGATGTCTGTCTATGAACTAATTTTGGAGAATCTTGAATGTAAAATTACCATATTTGTAGTGATAATCTTAGTTTTACATTTAGGCACAATGCAATATTTGTAACTCATAAGTCATAATAATGTTGTTCACTAGCTCATTAACCAAATAATAACACAATAACACCACAAACAAGAACTTGGTAAACTGACTGTAAACAATAAACAGTAAACTGACATTTGACAAACCCATCGAAATTGCTTTAGATATACGAAACTACTAAAGCATGTTTATACGGAAAAAGAAACTTCACTATTTCGTCCTTGTCTGACAAGATCTGATTGGTTGAAGAAAACGTCCGATTGGCTTAACCGTCTGTAAACAGACCGAGAAAAAGGATGAAATAGTGCACGCAAGTTTGCACGCGAGTGCACCTTCCAGTTTGTTATTAATTTCGATGGACAAATCATAACAGAAAACGTCACAGTTAATGGCGCCAAATAACTGCCATTTTGAAATATCCAAATTCCTCACCGATGAAATTATTTATTTTCCCGCTGTATTAACATTCAAAAAATCGTAAATTTTACATTTTTATAACTTTTTTTTATGCTGTATCGATTTTCATTATAAAAAAAAATCATGTAACTTCTCTATTGACAGAAAAGGTAATAATGCAGTTTTTTTATCTAGTGCCTAATTTATTGGGTCGTTTGCGTGACAGCCAAAAACTTATTAGAGCTAGAATGCCCTCACCATATTGTTTTGCTAAGGAGTTTTGTATAAACAAATAGTAGAACAAGTAATGTGAAATAATTTATTAATAATAAATTCATGATGCACATGTGCAGCTTTCTCTGTGTACGCCACTGACGGTTTTATTTAAACAAATAACATATACAAAAAATATACCAATCGATAGAAAAAATAATGGTCTTTATTTTTTATAACTTGTGGTATTTCGATTTGTTGGGCCGTTGTTGGAAGGCTCCTCCAACTTTTTTTGCTGTGGGGCCTTAAAAAAAAGAAAATAGCCAAAAGCAATAGAAGGGACTTGTGTAAAATTTTATACTCTATCGAATGGCGCCAAGATCATTCCTCTAGCTCCTACCGTTTTTGAGAAAAAAAAATATAGGCAGATGCAGGTAGCCCCTTTGGGGGGGGGGGGGAGCAGGCATGATTTCTCGAGGTGGGTCTGTTCGAAAATCTACTTATTTCGACTAGTTCTATTCATGGTTAAAAGGATTTGCTATTAGTCAAAAGTGGAAGTATTAAACACCTGAGTCACTAAGTTTATAGGTATTTTATGGTTATTGAAGGAAGCGCAGTAATTACTCTTATGCAGTAGGCTATGACTGATGATACTATGACAACATTGTTACTGTTTGGCATTTAGTATTTGATCAAAATGGGTTACACAGAAGCAGAAAAATTTGATATATTTTGCCTTTTGCCTGTTAAAAATAATAAAAATAAAAAAGCCGCAAGAAAAGAATATATAGCATTATACCCAAATAGCCCGGCTCCTAGCAAAAACACATTTTTAAATACTTACCGTCATGTGAGAGAAACTGATAATTTTAAAAGAAAAAAACGTAGTGCAAACGAAAATGAAGAACGTTATTTTTGAATTTTTTTAATGGTAATTTTACTATAATTTATTTTATCAGAATTAAAAATCAAAAGTAAATTTAAGTAAGTTTTTATTACCGCGTCCGTAGCACTACTAGATTTTCTGTAAAACAAAGCCTCTATGACTAAAGACATGTATTCTGATAGCCTTCTTGAGATGTAACAAAATTGTTTTAGAAAATCCTGAAACTAGTTTATGGAATGCATCACGTGAACTTGGAAAAAGTTACTACAAAATTCAGAGGACTTTAAAAAGAATGACTATAGGCCATATAAATGATTACCGGTACAGAAGCTTACAGAAGATCACAAGCGAAAAAGTTAGCATTTTTTCAGCAAATGCTGCAAACCCAAATTTTCTTAAATATATGTTATGAACAGATGAATCGTCGTTTTCCACAGCAGGGATTTTCAATAGGAAAAAAATTAAATTAAATTAAAGAAAACATTTTTAAAAACAAGGTTTTATTTAAATTCTCCAAAAAGAAAAAAATAAACTTGAAATTAAATCAAACCCATTAATTTATTACATTATACAATTTATATGATATAAAAAAAAGCTTGTCGCGAGATTTACCTGTGTAAATTTATTTTATGAAATACATGCATTTTTTTCTTAGAATTACTTGTGTCACGATCAAGTTACATATTGTATTCTTGTTTATTTGCGCAGGTAAATCTCGCGACAAGCTTTTATATCATATAAATTGTATAATGTAATAAATTGATTAATTTAAAGTTTATTTTCTTCTTTTTAGAGCATTTAAATAAAAACTTGTTTGTAAAAATGTTTTTTTAATTTAATTTAATTTTTAAATTTTTAGCTATGCCTTAATTAGTTTTATATATTCATTGCGTCGTTCCTATCCGATATAAAACTTATAGTTTAAACCGAATCCTTCACCATTTCTTAGAGTGCAACGTATGAGCGAATACACTATACGATCAAATTATAGTGTCATTTTATTTTCGTATTCTTCTCAGCAAATCCTTTCATTTCAATCCCCCGCCATATTGGATTTGGAATAAGGTCTTCGTATTCTTCTCAGCAAACCCTTTCATTTGATACCCATATAATGGGGGTGCATAAAAAATAACTGGTCCGCCATCTTTCGGAGTCCGCCAAATTGGATTTGGAATGACGTCATTTTATTTTCATATTCTTCTCAGCAAACCCTTTCATTTGATACCCATATCATGGAGGCGCATAAAAAATAACTGGTCCGCCATCTTTGGGAGTCCGCCATATCGGATTTGGAATGACGTCTTCGTATTCTTCTCAGCAAATTTCATTTGGTACACATATCATGACGGTGCATGAAAAATAACTGGTCCGCCATCTTTGGGAGTCCGTTATATTGAATTTAGTGTGACGTCATTTCATTTTCATGTTCTTCTCAGCAAACAAATATCTGGTTCACCATCTTTGGGAGTCCGTCATTTTGGATTTAGAATAACGTCACTTAGCTAACCATGCATTGTCATCCAAACTACACGTGTATGCAACATTTCAGTTCAATCGGTTGGGGGATAACTGTTTTAAAATTCAGTTGCAAGATTTGACCTAAACAAACATACATACAAACAAACACTGCAAGTTAAATAAAAGCTTGCAAAAATAAACGTTCGTGAGAGAATAAAAATCAGTTACAAAGAAAAGTTGCTGAAATTAAAAAATCCGGTAGAAAATCGGTTAAAATTTGTTATGGAATTTTTAGAGATAAAATTGTAGGGCCAATTGTTTTAATTCTACCTTGCCACGGGAAACATATTTAATAAATTTTATAACAAATACAATAACAAACAATAATAACTAATTAAATATAATATTCTTACGACCGACACTATTAAACAACCTCAATTTCTGCTTGTAACGCTTCAGAATCTGAATTCATATTTTCCATAACTTGCGAATTGACCTTTGAAAACTCGTAGAAGTTGGGGTGTACTTTCTGGTCGGTCGAAAAAAAAAATATTTTATTAAAATTCCATCGCCTCAGCCTTTCCTAAGGACGCCATCGGTTAATTTTTAACACACAAAAGCAACAATAATTAAATGCCTTACTGAATTAAAATCACTCGAAATTGTCTCTTTGCTCCAAATAACGTCCGTGACTAGGTCAATAAACGTTGAAAAATAAATGAAAAATGAAAAGATAAGCCGTGAAAATGTATCATAATGCATCAATTGGACTTTTATCGATACATTATATCAATTCCCTGCTAATAACGCTAATTTGAAAAGTTGATAACAATCCCATAGCAAATTTTAGATGAAAATCACTTTTTGAAAATTCGCGAATTTTTTGTAAAAAAAAAGAATTAAACGTAACATGGATGTAATTTTTTGCGCACTTATTTTGCATGTCTTCAAGTAACAGAAAATATTTTTCCAAGTCCTACAGCTCCCGGATACCACCCTTACAGCGTCAAGAATATATGAGCGCATGGATTTTTTAAATTGACGAAAGTGTTACAAAAATTAGGTGAAACAAGCATGCAATTTTTTGCGTAGGTACTTGTTTTGTATGCCTGGAAGTTATAGAAAATATTTTTTTCAACCCGTAGAGTTCCCGGAAACCACCCTTGGATAGTTTTTAATTTATAAAAATTATGTTCTATAGTGGCATTTTTTGTACACGAAAATTCTTTTGTAAGAATAGTTAGAATATAATTTTGAAAACATATAATTTCCAAATTATATAGAAACATAAACGATACCAATTGTTAAAAAACTGATAAAAATCATGTTCATAAAATAATTAACAGAAGAAAATTTAGGAATAAAATTTGTTAATATTTGAAATTATTCAAAAATATAAAACAAATAAATTAAACATTTGTACATGTACGGAAAAACATAGATTGTTTTTTGTTTAATTTCATGGAAAATCGTTGACAGAAAAATAATAATATTAGTTAATATTCGAGATTATTCAAAAATATAAAATAAATGAAATAAACGTTCGTACGTGTATGAGAACGTAATTACTTTTGTTTAATTTCTCGTCAAATAAAAATTTTAGTATAATTAAATTTGAACTAAACGAAAATCGTTGGTTGTAGTAATTTATGAATATTTATTAAGCTTTAGTTTTTTTATTTGTTTATTATTTATATGATTACTGTTTTGAAATATTTACAAATTCAAATTGTTTGTACATGAAAATATTCGTGGATGAAAAATGGTTTGAATATAATGATTAAAACTTAAATTTCTAAAATCTACGTTTGCGAATGACGGTATTGTGTGGGTGGACTCCAGAAAATCTAGTGGCTTAAAAAATTTTTTTTCTTTTTTCTATAACTTCGAGGCTCGAACAATAAGTACGCAAAAAATTGCAAGTTAAATAAAAGCTTGTAAAAATAAACGTTCGTGAGAGAATAAAAATCAGCTACAAAGAAAAGTTGCTGAAATTAAAAAATCCGGTAGAAAATCTGTTAAAATTTTGTGTGGAATTTTTAGAGATAAAATTGTAGGGCCAATTTTTTTTAATTCTACCTTACCACAGGAAACATATTTAAAAACAATTCTGCCAGAGGTAGCACATCTTTTAGAGGAACACTTTTCTGATGAGGAACTTAATGAAGTACTTTGGTAGCAGGAAGGAACGAAGTCAGCATTTAAATGGTCAATTTGACATTTGGATTGGTAATGGCGGACCAATTCCATTGCCACCAAACAGCCCTGATTTAACACATTTAGATGTATTTTTGTGGGGGTATTTGAAGGACAAAGTAAATTATGATTTTAATGAGAATAATAAAATAATTGAAACCAAAAATAGAGAAACAATTTACGAATTAAACATGGACAAAAATAGCTCTATTTCTTATTGTTTAAATAATTTAATAAAAAGGTATGAGCTTTGTACTTTAAATAAATGGCCACAATTTTAAACAATTTTATCAGTTGATAAACCTAATGGTGACGCTGTTATAAAATTGTCGTTATTTTATGTTATAAAATGCTGTTCATCTCAGGATTTTATTTTCATTCTTATAACCCATTTTGATCCAATAATAATACGTAATGTCAAACAGTAACAATGTTGTCATAGTATCATCAATCAGTCACAGCCTGTTGCGTAGGAGTAATTGCTGCGCTTCCTTCAATAACCATAAAATACCTACATGCATATTTGGAGCATATTTAATGTCTGATATGTCAAGAAATATTGCAGATAGACCTTATATATTTGAAATCAGGGAAAAAAGATCTAAAAGAATCAACTTTCATTGTTATATCACGTGACCTATGCAAGCAATTGTTTTTTAATTGCATTTGAAAAATATGTGTATATACAACCCTACAACCTTTATACGATTTTTTTTTTTATTTCCAATAATAACAAAAATAAAGGGAGGGTCAATATATAATGTATATATCCTCGTATTTTTGGGTGAAAAACCTTAGTAATATTTAGCTCTAAAATTATAATAAAAACACTTTAAATAAAAGTGGCAGTTTACATGCTCTGGCAATCACCTTGTATAACGGATATGGCTCAATTTCAAGGGCGTATTCTATCATGTTATTACATATGTCCCAAATTTGAGGTAAACATTTTAAGTCTAAGATAAGTTGTCCTGTGTAATATGTATTCGCAGTTAGCAACGCCCGACAGCAACTTTCATTCATTTCGTAATAGACTTAATAAATTATCTTCAGATAAGTAAGATTTCAAAGTGAAATTGATATATCACCTAATCTAATCAAAGTTCATTCGAATCTGAGAAACACATTATGTACTGCAGTTTCAATAGCTTGTACCTATATCTTCGTACTTTTGTGTGCTTAAACACAAACCATAATAACATTTTGCTCTAAAATTGTAATGAAACGTAGTTTGTATGAATAGTAACACTTTATATCTCTGGCGATCACTCTGTATGAAGGATATTACTCAACTTCAATAAGAAGTATAACACCATGCCTTTTTATATATGTTCAAAATTTGAAATAAAATTTTTAAGCCCAACAGAAACTATAGTGTTTACAACAAACGGCCTACACATATACATCCACAGAAAAAAATATTATTCGATATTTGAGTTCACTGTGCTATGAAACGGATTTTTTTCTATGATTATTATTAAAAAATTTTGGCCCATTATAATATTTGTAGCAAATTGAATCCTCTTCATCTTAGAATTATTTCTTGTACTAGATTGATTTTTCCTTGGCTTATTACCACGTAAAACCCATTTCCCGACCTAATGCAAATAATGTAGACTATTGAATAACTATTAATAAAAATTACATACAGAGGGCCTTTCAATTATGTTACGACAAACTTCAAAGGGTGTCATCTGTCATCAAGAAGTAGCAAAAAAACTAGAATATTTTTTTTCTAAAATGCTTTCTAAGCGCTCTACGATGTTTTGAAAGTATAATATTAAAAAAATACTCTAAATAATTACACAGTGATGGTTGGAAGTGTCGACTTCAAACTTAACAGTGAAAACTGTTTTCATAGTAGCTATGTATATGAAAAGTATCATTAAACTGCTGGAAAATGAAGGGAGACAAAAGTTTTAGTTAAAGATGGCAGATTCAAATCAACGAAACAAAGATCTGTTCAGTTACAATAATAGTAATTTACGTTACAAGACCGGAAAGAGGTGTTTTGCAGGCCAACCCAAACAGATTCCAGGGCGAGCTGCAGGCGAGTCCTGGAAACTTGGGGCGACCTGCAAAACACTGTTTTTTGGTCGTGTAATGTACGATTTTTTTTTTGGCTGACGCTGTCATACAAAATCAATTTTGTATTCCTTTTTTAATAAATTTTATAACAAATACAATGACAAACAATAATAACTAATTAAATAAAATATTTTTACGACCGACACTATTAAACAACCTCAATTTCTGCTTGTAACGCTTCAGAATCTGAATTCATTCTTTCCATAACTTGTGAATTGACCTTTGAAAACTCGTAAAAGTTAAGTGTATTTATCTATTTGACACTTATCTCAACAATTAACACAAATTCGTTTTCATAGTAACGAGAATAACGGGGATAGGAAAAGCTTCTGCCGATCTCTAATGTCATTTTCCGGTCTAGCCCGGGAAAACGTTAATTTCTGGCGCATAATTTCTCCAGAAGGTCGGTCGAAAAAAAAATTTTTATTAAAATTCCATCGCCTCAACCTTTCCTAAGGACGCCATCGGTTAATTTTTGACACACAAAAGCAACAATAATTAAATGCCTTACTGAATTAAAATCACTCGAAATTGTCTCTTTGCTCCAAATAACGTACGTGACTAGGTCAAAAAACGTTGGAAAATAAATGAAAAATGGAAAGATAAGCCGTGAAAATGTATCATAATGCATCAAATGGACTTTTATCGGTAGTACATTATATCAATTCCCTGCTAATAACGCTAATTTAAAAAGTTGATAACAATCCCATAGCAAATTGTAGACGAAAATCACTTTTTCAAAATTCGCTAATTTTTTGAAAAAAAAAAATAAACGTAACATGGATGTAATTTTTTGTGCACTTATTTTGCATCTCTTCAAGTTACAGAAAATATTTTTTCCAAGTCCTACAGCTCCCGGATAACACCCTTAGAGCGTCAAGAATAATGAAAGCATGGATTTTTTAAATTGACGAAAGTGTTACAAAAATGAGGTGAAATAAGGATGCAATTTTTTGCGTACTTATTTTGTATACCTGGAAGTCATAGAATAATATATTATATTACTAGGAGTAGAACGCACTCTTTTTTTGTGTTGAGCCCAGGAAACTGGGCGAAACACAAAAAAAGGCGTTCTACTCCGTGTAATATATACTATTTTTTCTTCAAGCGTATTAAAATGCAAAAATTCATTTATTTATCATAAATGTACAAATATTCAAACTACAGTCTTACATGTTGACACAATATGACAAGTGGCTAGTGAATAGCGCGCCACCGGTGGCTTTCGGTATTAACATTATGTTACTAGTAAAACAATACCCACTGCGGTGGCGCTTTCGGAACTAACATTTTGTTACTAGTAAAACAATGTCCTACTTCTACTTCTGTTTTTAGTGACATAATTTAAACATTTTAATACACTTGAAGAAAAAATATTTTTTTCAACCCGTAGAGTTTCCGGAAACCACCCTTGGATTGTTTTTAATTTATAAAAATTATGTTCTATAGTGACATTTTTTGTACACAAAAATTCTTTTGTAAAAACAGAATATAATTTTGAAAACATAATAATTTCCAAATTATATAGAAACATAAACGATACCAATTGTTAAAAAACTGATAAAAATCATGTTTATAAAACAGAAGAAAATAATATAGGAATAAAATTTGTTAACATTTGAAATTATTCAAAAATATAAAAAATAAATTAAACATTTGTAGATGTACGGAAAAACAGATTGTTTTTTTGTTTAATTTCTTGTGATAAACAAATTTTTGAGTATAATTACTTGAATTATAATTTTAAGAATAAATAAAACGAAAATCGACGTTTCCAATAATTTACGAATGTTTACACAGTTTCTGGCGATCACCCGGTGTAACGGATACAGTCTAAGGATCAGTGGGGAGTATTCTATCGTGCCATTTTGCATACGCTCGAAATTTGAAACAGAAATTTTGAGTCTAACAGAAGTTATCGTTTTCGATATGTATTCCAGTCGGCAACGTCTGATATATCAGTTTGAATATCTTGTACATATCATAGTTTTGTGTGCTGATAATAAAAACAGTTGGAATATAATTTTGGAAACATGAAAATTTATAAACTGTTTAAAAATATAAATAATAACAATTGTTAAAAAAACTTACAAAATGCATTTATAAGAAAAATAATAATATTAGTTAATATTCGAGATTATTCAAAAATATAAAATAAATGAAACAAACGTTCGTACATGTATGAGAACGTAATTACTTTTTGTTTAATTTCTCGTCAGATAAAAATTTTAGTATAATTAAATTTTAACTAAACGAAAATCGTTGATTGTAGTCATTTATGAATGTTTATTAAGCTTTAGTTTTTCTATTTGTTTATTATTTATATGATCACTGTTTTGAAGTATTTACAAATTCAAATTGTTTGTACATGAAAATATTCGTGGATGAAAAACGGTTTGAATGTAATGATTAAAACTCAAATTTCAAAAATCTACGTTTGCGAATGACGGTATTCTGTGGGTGGACTCCAGAAACTCTAGTGGCTTAAAAAAATTTTTTTTTTCTATAACTTCGAGGCTCGAACAATAAGTACGCAAAAAATTGTTTACTTGTTACACCTCATTTTGTTATTACAAATTCGCAAATTTCAAATACTCACGTTTTTGCATCTTCTTGACACTGTAAGAGTTGTTCCTGTGGCTTCGGGGGTTGGAGAAAATGTTTTGTAACTTCGATAATAAGTTGCATTCGTAATATCTCGTCATTTCCCAAAAATAAATTGCGAAGTTTAAAAGAGTGTTTTACATCGACAATCTGCTAAGGGGTTGTTACAAACCCTTTAAATTAAATTAACATTATTGCTTTTTTGTTCAATTTATTTATTTTTCAACTGTTGGAGCTTCAGTCATCTCGCACGTAATATCGGGTTTTATATTTTTCAAATACTGAATGTATATTAAAATCCTTTTTCGTTATTTTCATATAATTCTAGAATATGTGAATATATTAGATAATCAGTTTGACAATTCTTCTAAAGAAAGTAATAATAACAATCATTTGAACCTAACATAGTATTTTTGTCCAAAATAGGCAAACCAGAAAATATCATAGTCTACCCTAATTCAAATAGAAATTCAGTGAAATATATATTTACATGTTCAGGGAAACCGCATTTTGTTATTTGTCTATTATAATAAATAATATTCCACAAGTGCCTGACTCGTACAATAATCGATTGACCAGTCTATGATATTTAGACTTATATCCTACTAAAAAAATATTTATTCACTCCGAAATAAATAATTTTTTGTTTCATTTCTATTTGATATAAAAATTAGATAAGAGAAACGGTTATTAAAAAAAAATGTTTTCAATCAACCAGAAAAAGTAACAATTTGTAATCTAAAATCAGGTACTTGTTAAAAACAATCATCAGTCATAAAATATATCAATAATTGTAACAGATTTATCAGATTGTGGCAATATAAATTACGTGTGCAACTTGTTGAATTTATTTCAATAATAATCGCGTGTAGCATAAATATGGAAATATAAAGTAATAAATAAAAATTATCACTAATACAACAAACAGAATAAATTTGTTTCATGTTTACTGTGCATATTTATTAGCCATTATAATTATATCTTTGATTTCAAGCATCACATACACAACATAAAAAAGTTTTGTGCGGACAAAATGACCTAAAAACTTTTTTGTTGCAGTTTAACTATTTTTAATATGCCCAAGCACGCTTTTAATAGTTTAACAATAATTTTATTTATCTACTTACCTTAACGAATTGAATATGATATGACGAAAGGTGATATATTTTCCACTGATATTCACTAACACGATTCACAGTTTAGATTTCCAGCG
Source organism: Rutpela maculata (assembly GCA_936432065.2). Classification (NCBI taxonomy): domain Eukaryota; kingdom Metazoa; phylum Arthropoda; class Insecta; order Coleoptera; family Cerambycidae; genus Rutpela; species Rutpela maculata. Next base: position 43,801,142 of record OW386290.2, on the reverse strand, counting down.
TTAGTTGCGTTTAATTTTTTTTTCTTCGCCGAAAAGCTCTGAATTTTACTAAATTGTTTCTACAGCGCGACGTTCCAAAACACACTAAAACTTGTGGTAGCTTTCAGAGGGTTGGCGGCAGTTGTCCTTTTTCAGATTTCACGTATTTCAGAGTGCATCCTCGTCTACTTGACAATACATGCGCTCGGCGCTCCCGCCAAGACATTTCATTGACTAATCTGGGCCCCGACGTTTTTCGTTTCGGTATTTTTTTAACACGTTTTAATTTATTATAGCTAGATCTATTTCAAAGGGGCGTACTGTTTAATTTTTACACACATTGTTGAAGATTCGAAAAATGTGAAGATATTCTTAAAGTTCTAGCAATATTCGATTATTTTCATAAGCTCCTGATGTGTATTTAATATTCCTTCATTATACTCACAACACAACAGGTATCATACAAAGTGTCCAATAGTTCAATGTCTTCCTTCTATTAGTGATAATATGCAAAAGAAAGTGGTTCAAAAGAACTTTAGGTAGATTAAGTGTTATCAATTTTACTTTAAAATGTTATTGAAATGTTTTAAATAAAACTATCGCGAAACGAATTAAAGTTCAGTCGGACGTTATCGAATGCGAATATCTATTAAACACGATAACTTCAGTTAAACTAAAAATTCTTATTTCAAATTAGGAACATTTGTAAAACAGCATGGTAAAACACTACCTACTGAAGTTGGATACGTCGTACAAAGCGATCGGCAGAGGCACGTAAACTGTCATTTTTTTTTTAAATATTATAAATTAAAATTCTGGAGCAAACTGTAACCAATAATTTTGATTGAGCAACACAAAAATACGAAGTTGTATACGATATCGAAATCGCAATATTCGGTGTGCCTCAAGGTTCTAACGAACATTACGTAAAGAGTATGAGCGAGTAGCAATGTAAAAAGTGCCCCCGCACCTACCGAACTAAAATGGCTTCCATAAGATGTCTCGTATGCTGACTGTCTTGTGTACAAAGTTTTAAGCTCGTGGACTCTGCGTGGGGTGGAAAAAAAATAATTTACCCCTAAATGTTTTATTTTTTTTGTCACCTCCTATTTGACGGATCGCTTTGTAATTTGGCACAAATAATATTAGTGTTAGAAGAGTTATTTTAAAAAATATTACTCTTCTACGATGATTTTATGCATTAAAAAAAAATTAATATATTTTTTCAATGGCCTGAAGGGTGACTACCCTGTTTGACACTATTACCATATTTTGATATAATATGTATTTAAACTATAACTGTAACATATAACAGTTACAGTTTTATTAATGCGGTGGAACAGGATAAAAATAAATAAAAATTATCTGAACTTGCAATATTACGAGAATATTATTTAATATTTAGACGGGTAATTATATAATTCATTCATGTTTAGTTATTTCACTTCAGATAAGACATCGCAAAAAAAAGAACAAGAAAAGCGACGTCAAGAAGAAAAAGAAGCGCAAGAAAGAAGACGTCAAGAGGAAGAAAGGCGGCGTCAAGAAGAAAGACACGAATTGAAGGAAATAATGGAAGACCTGGAAATAAGGCGTCAAGAGGAGAAAGAAGAACAAGAAAGACAACGCCAAGAAGAAAAAGAGGAACAAGAAAGACGCCAGGAAGAACTGAGGAAAATCCTGAGCGATTAAATGAAAATCCAACAAGACGCTATGAATTCAATCACTAACGAAATCAAAGAAGAGATAAGCAAGGTCGAAGATAAAGTAGGTGTGGTCAAAACAGAAGTCAGTCAAGTCAAAGGGGAACAGGATTTAGTTGAGAGCCATAACAGGTCTTCTGACGGGACAGTTTCCCGTTAAGAAGAACCTGCATCTAACTGGAACGTTTGCTGGCGACCTTAACTGCAGACTGTGCGGTAGGGTACCAGAAACTGTAGAACATATTATACATGACTGCGAGGCATTGGTCCGCAGAAGGTATAATATCACAAACAGACCCGGAAACCATCAAGACTCGTCCATTTTCAGACCTGTATCACCTTGTCAGTGACACAGGAATATTAAAATGTACAGTGTAAACTAAAAACTAAAAAAAAAAAAACAGGGCGAGCACAATAAGCACAGGAGGCTGCAGTGCCCTCGGAGTATTCTGTACAGACGAGCCCTAAGAGGAGGGATTTTAGTCAGTTGGGCACTCAGACGTATTCCTAGTTGGGATAGGCAGCCCGTGTGGGTTTCCCCTCCTCGCCAAAAAAAAAAATTTTAAAAAAGTCAAAGGGGAAGTAAGCGACATCAAAGAAGAGATGAGTGAGGTCGAAGGAGAAGTGGAGAGCTTTAAACGCCAATTGAGAGAGAAAGGAGGCCAGCTGGTAGCATCTTCAGGTCCTCGCTTAAAACCTCCTTAATTTGACGGCCAAAGCTCATGGACAACGTACAAGAGACAATTTGAGGGCGGCAGCAAGTGCGAATAACTGAGATAACGAGGAAAAAGCTATGGCATTAGTTTTGGCGCTAAGGGGCCAAGCCTCAGAGTTACTTCAGTTACTTCAAACTATCCCGGTGGAGAAACAAAGGGACTTCAAAGTCTTGGAAGTTGCATTAGACTTGAGAAATGGCGACCAACACCTTGCCCAAGTATACCAGGTTCAACTAAAATCAAGGACGCAAAAGGTTGGGGAAAGCTTACAAGAATTCGAAGCTGCGATTGAGAGACTGGCACACCTGGCATATCCGAGTGCACCAAGAGAATTTCAGGAACAATTAGCCGTGGGAGCCTTTTTAGATGGTATCAGGGCCGAAGAAGTCTTAGAATATCCACAAGACAGTCAGCATACCAGACATCTTATGGAAGCCATTTTAGTTCGGTAGGTGCGGGGGCACTTTTTACATTGCTACTCGCTCATACTCTTAGGAGATCTATCAATTTAACTTTAAATGTTATTGAACAATGTTTAATAGTACTTAATGAAACGAATGACAGTTACAGTCGGACGTTTTCGAATGAAAGAACCTTGGGTACGATAATTTCTATTACACCTAAAATTTTTTTTTATAAATATATACTATATTTTATCATAATTTTAGAATAAAATTTAACCATTGTTTTTGTTTCTCTGGCTTGTCATAGGAAAGCATTATAATCTTTTGAAAAGCGCGCCCTGAGATTGAATGTTTAGATTACAGACTATGTAGGTTATGAAAATTGGGGTCTTTCAATTCCGTCAGTCTGTCTATCTATCTGCCTGTCGATCTGATATTTGTTTGTTTCTTGGTGCTATATCTACCAAACTATTTCTTGGAAAGAAATAATATTTAGTAGGTAGTTGATACTATCGCCAACGAAGAAATGGGATATACCTTGAATGAAAATTTTCCACTCTAAAAATATAATGAAAAATTTGCCGGGGGGCAATAATGTTTGGCATACTGGACGACTCAGCCGATAGGGACACTCTTGTAACTTTTTAATGAGAGAATGGGTTTTTTCAAATTTGGTGTATTCATATGTGATGTAAAGAACCAAAATGGCCGAGTTCCAGTTTCGATGCAATTTACATGAACGAATTTTTAAACGGGACAACTTTTGTATTTTTGAATATTTAGATCCTGCTGGCCAAAATACATATGATCTGCCCCTCAAATATTATTTTTATTTTCAACAAATATAGACTTTTTTAACTTTAAATTTATTATTGTAGAAATCGATTATCAAAGCATTTCTTTTTTTAAATATAAATTTAGTACAAAGAGAAGGGAGACATTATGCATATATTTTTTTTCATAATTTAAAGATCTAATTAAATAACAGGTTGTCTCATAGGAATTCCATTAAAAAAATTGTTTTCGTTGAAAAACCAATATCGTTGAATTTAATGAAGAATAAATCGTGTTTAATGTTAGTATCTAAAGGCACGGTAGCTCAATCGGTTAAGGAGTATTGAGTGGCGAATACGCTGATCAACTCGCTACCGCGCTCTGGGTTCGACCCCCAGCCCCGGTATTGACAACACCGGTGGGGGTGGATGTGTGTCTGCGTTTTTCCGAATGTGTAACCCCCTTCCGGACAGCCTTGGCTTTGAATTTGGGGGTTGTCTACTATCTGTGGTGTGTTTAAAGATATAAGATTTTAAAGGTGCTTGTAGGCCGTTTCTTAACAATTTTGGCAGAATCGCAGCTTGCCATGGTTAAAACTAAAAATTTAAGAATCTGTATTTTTGAAAGGTTGTACCATTTAAAAATTGATTTTCATGTAAATTATATCGAAATCCCAAGAAAGAGTGTCTGTATCGGCTGAGCCACCTCCCTACAGACACAAAAGGTTGGCCCTTCAGCGGACCATCACTGGGCCAGAAATGAAACTTCTGGCCCAGTGATGGCCCACTGATGGGCCGATCTTCGGTGTTTGTTGGGCTGGTATAGCTAACACAATTGCCAAGGAACAAATCTGCTATACTTGTAATGAAAATATACAGATTGGTCACTCTAAAGAGGTAGTTAATGAAAAATAATATATACAGTGTAATTGACCATACTACAAAGAAAATACGTGAATGTATAAAATATTGAAACTGCAAAAATACATTGTGTGTCTCACAGATTCGAATAAACTCTATTTATACCGGGTGGCTCAGCTAATAGGGACACTCTTGTCATTTTTGAATGGGCTAATGGATTTTTTTTAAAATTTGGTGTACTGATATGGGATGAAGTTTACAATTATATGATGTAAAGATCCAAAAAGGCCGACTTTCGGTTTCGACGCAATTGACATGAAAATCAAATTATTAAATGTCACATTCTGTATATTTTTGCATATTTGGATCCTGCTGGCCAAAATACCTATGATTTTACCCTCAAATATTATTTTGTTTTTCAAAGAATAGATTTTTTAATTTTTAATTTTAATCATAGAAGGCCACGATTTTGCCAAAATTGTTAAAAATCAGTCTGCAAGCACCTTTAAAATATTATTTCTTCAGATATTAACATTAAACACGGTTTATTCTTCATTAATTTCAACGATGTTGATTTTTCAGCGAAAACTATTTCTTTAATGGACGGTCTATGGGACAACCTGTTATTTAATTAGATCTTTAAATTACGAAAAAAAAAATGGTATGCATAATGTATAATATTTGAGGATCAGATCATATATATTTTGGCCAACAGGATCCAAATATGCAAAACCACACAGGTTGTCCCATTTAAAAATTTGATTTTCATGTAAATTTCATCGAAACCGGAAGTCGCCCATTTTCGATTTTTACATCATGTAATTAGAAATTTCATCCCACATCACTACACCAAATTTGGAGAAAATCAATTCGCTCATTCAAAATTTACAAGAGTGTGTCCCTATCGGTTAAGCCACTCGATATATCATCTATTTGAACAATGAGAATAAAAATATTTTTCTGTGTATTTAATGTCAGTGGTGCCACACAAAAATAAATTGAGCCATATTGAAGCAAAATGTTAATCACATAGGTATTCGCAGTCGGCCACACCTAACTGTAACTTACTTGTTTAATTCCTACCGATTATCTGTTGGACTGTGATATTTTCTTACAAAGTGTCTGACTTTTAAATTGATTGATTGATTGATAGACCAGCATACTGTAGACATTGCTGCTACTCCTGAGAAATATACCGCCGGGCTGGATACGCCTATGCTGGGTTGGATTTGGGACATGCTTTTTGTCAGCAGCGAGAGCCACATGACGCATGGTACATGTGGGATGGGAAGTGTAGGTGTTTGCGAAATGCGGTAAGTATTGTGTTGTGATTTGAGTGTTTATAATCCTCTCTTTGTCTTTTTGTTTTCAGAGTTAATCTTTTTCTGAGTCCTCTGTTTCCCCCGTTTTTGATTTTGGGAGAGCATATGTCCCAATACTTTACATTTATGTATTTTTAGTAATTGTTTTTCCTCTTATTTCGTTTGACGTTTTACGCAGTTGCTTCATTCTTGTTGTTTTTCCTAGTAGCTCTTCTCAGACTTCCTCTGTTGACTTTTGTTACCTCATATTTAACTCCATATGTCATCGTTGGCAGTATGGTGCCTATGTATTCGAATGGGAATTGCGCTTAAGATTTGTATCCTATGCTGTAGAGTGGTATTTTTCTGTAATCATCTGTATTTTGTAGCGAGTTGATTTTGGAAAAGGATAATTGTATTTTTGTGTTCCATTCCAAATTTTATTTTCACTACTCCTAATGCAGTATTTCTTCTAACTCTAACTATTACTTCTACCAGTCGACCCTTTGATGATGGCTTGTCTTAGGGCCCATGGTTCATTTCTTGCATTAATTTTGTTTGTTTTTCTTTGTGTTCTCTTTTTTTCTTCCTAGTTCTTGGTCAAATGTTGCAGTGGTATGTATCTTTTGTGGGCGTATTATTGTTTCTTCTGTATTTTTTCAGATGTCTGAAGGTTTAGTTTAGTCAGTGTCCTGATGTGAGAGTTTCTATGTTTTAGAGAAATGCCTGTCTCTGTAAGTTGTTTTTCTACTTCTTTGCAATACTTCTTCTGGAAGTCTTCGTGCTTTAATAGGAAGATATTTCAGGTATTGCGCGCTATTTTGTTATTTCCTTTACTTCTTTTCTCTTTTCGTACTTCGTACTATACTAGTTTGTCACCTGTACTGACTTGTGCTTTTTACATTAACGTTCTTGGTCCTATCTCTTATCTCCTTACGTACCAGAATATATATTCTGGTTTCTTGAGTTAAGTGCCTGAATACCCTAATTATTTGAAATAATTTATCCCTATTTTCTACTTTATTTCAAATTAAGTTTTTGAAAGTATTTTTAGTTACTTCAATTATCATTCGATTTCCGTGTTAAAAAATTCTTATTTGAAATGATTAGTTGAAATTCAAACTGCTCAAAAGGCAGTTCAGTAAATTGAGCATCAGGAAAATAGCAAAATGAAATAGGACTCAAAACTGTTCGTGACATTTGACAACTTTGGTCTCTACGTCCCGTTCTCGCAATATTATACTGGCCAAGGAATCAACTAATATAATTCTTTATAAATCTAAAAGTAAAAAATAAAATTTCATTCAGTTTTACAAATATCTATCTACCTATTAGTGGAAAGTAGCAAGGAAATGTACCTTATTACCAAATATCAATTTGAAATCGGTGCAAAAACATCTAATTTCAAAACTGACTGCGGTTTTCATCTGCAGATTTAAGGTTCCCATTGATTTAAAAAAAATCCTGACGTGGTGGGGTAAAATAAGTTTCAGATTCGGTTTCAGCGACCCCAAAAACATGTGCTACACTGGGTCTGGTTAGGCGCATCTTGCGAAAATATTTTTGCGCCGGACCAGGCCCAGTATAGCATGTGTTCTTGGTGTCACTGAAGCCGAATTTGAAATTTGTTTTGTCCCATCACGTCAGGATTTCTTTTAAATTGGGGGTAATCTTATATCTGTAGATGAAAACCGCAGCCAGGCCAAAGGCCTCTTCTTCTCGGATGAGCCGTAAGCCCACATGAAAAAAACCCAATAACTCAACATCCTCAAACCACAGATAGACCTGTTTTCAACAGGACAAGCCATGAATTAACCCCTAAAAATCATAATAACTCGACACCCTTGAGCCGCAGACAGGCCGAAGGCCTGTTTTTATCGAATGATGTGAGCCTGTTGTAGAACTCTCCAAAATCGTCCTAAGTTGAAGACATAATCAAAATTCGACTTAGAAAAAAATTTCATTTAAAGACATTTTTGGGAGTCTGCAGAGGCGCAGATCAGTCCACAAGGACCGTTTTGGGTTCTATAAGGCGTTGGAAATGACCAGGCGAAAATTCGAAGAAACACCGAATTTTCACTTAGGAAAAATGTTTTTGGTTCAGAATATCAGAGTAGAAGTATATAATGACAAAGATTTATGAATAATATACTTTTTCAAAGGTACCATAAATTGGACTTTGAAAAATAATATTTTTGGAAGGGCGTCAAAATTTGGCCCAAGAATCGATTTATCGAAAGTACGCCAAAGTTTCACTTGCAGACTAATTTTTCAAAACTGCGTTGAAATTTGGCTTGAAAACCAATTTTTCAAAAGTACGCCAAAATTTCACCCGCAGATTAACTTTTCAAAAGTACCTTGAAATTTGGCTTGAAAATCAATTTTTCAAAAGTACGCCAAAATTTCACCCGCGGATTAACTTTTCAAAAGTACCTTGAAATTTGGCTTGAAAATCGATTTTTCAAAAGTACGCCAAAATTTCACCCGCAGATTAGTTTTTCAAAAGTACCTTGAAATTTGGCTCGAAAATCGATTTTTCAAAAGTACGCTAAAATTGGTCTTAAACTGGATTTTTCAAAAGTACCACGAAGTCAGTTTAAAAAGTACCACGAAAATATACTTTAAATTATTTTTTATTTTTTATTCCTCAACCAAAGACATTGACCTTTGAGGTACGATCATTGAAAGCCCAATTCTAAAGTATGAGCATAAAATTTTAACGATGCACTGCATCCAAAAGGCAAAATAGAAGATTTTGTCAAAGCCGGCGTAGTGCCGATAAGCAAAAATTGATAAAAATCAATGCACATGTACAAGGCCGGTTTCTCGCATGGAAAGAGTTTGGATTGACCCAGCGGCTCGCAATTTGGTCGAGCGCGTTGAGTAGTCCAGACAAAGCGATGGTAGAAAAGCCAATAACGGGGCTTTTCAAATGACAAAGTTATAGAGGAAAACGCCTTGTGCATAAAAATCCAAAAATTCAATTTTGCCTAATAGTCGCTCGAAGGTGAGACGCTGCCAAATCGATATTATTAATCGACTGTGATAAGGGTTAGTAAGTCGTGGACTGATCGAACGCCACTCAACTTATGCAGTAATAAGTCCTCAGAATGTGTTTGAGTACGTGAATTTCCACGATACAAGAACTTTAAAGCTAGGTAGTCTCTAGCGAAACTAAATTCATTTAGTAAAACTTTTTTAAGTTAATTTCAGTCAGCCTTAATTATTCATTTACCCAGAGTCTGAAATGATTCTAAAAGCTCGCATTTTGATTCTGAGAAGGTACGTATGAATCTTTTCTACCTAATCGATCGTTAGCGCGAGCGCTCTCGCTTGTATGGTCTGAAAGTCACTACCTTGATTGGGGAAGGCACGATTCTTTCTTGAGAATTTTGTATAACCAATTCTGTTAAATAAACGGATTCTTTGAACTAATATTTCTTAATTGATCTTGAGGCCTGTTGACGGTCTATAATCCCTGGAACTTTCGTAGAGAAAGCCGGATGTGTCGAGTTAATTCGCATTAACGTTCGACCTTCTGGTTGCTTTACGAAGGTTTGATAGGGATTTTTTTATGCGTTTTTTGAGAAATATATTCCGTTATTAATGGACCAAAACGCGATTTTCGCGTACCAAAACTAATCCCTCCGCAGAGAAATTCTTCGGTTGGGATTTTTTTATGCAAAAATTCAGGAAATTAAGAGGTGCCTAAACCCCTAACGAGGGAATTCGGGTCCAGAGAGAGCGTAGTTTCCGATCTGTGGTAGTGCAGCCTTGGTCCCGCTTTTCGGCTACCGAAGTCCTCTTATCTCGAACCCGCCTGGGAGGTAGAAGAACGGGGTAATACGCGACTGGCGCCCCCTGAGAAATAAATTGGTGTCGCGTCATTTTGACGCCCGGTAGTGCGTTCTTCTACATGGCGCCCAACGTGGGGCGTTGTTAGTCAGCAGGGCTTTCTGGAAAGGATATGGATGAATCAACGCCTTTCCAGTTTTACGACGAGCCGACATCTGTGATGGACAACGTCTCTAGAGGGTTAGAGAGGCCGTGCGCGGAGGATGTACTGGGTAGTTCGGGGGTTGGCCCGAGTACCACTGAAGGAGTCATACAGCCCTCCTCAGAACAAGTGTTCGCCCAAATGGCAGCAGGTCTTGCCAAAGCTCTAAGCGAAGCCACGCACGAGCATAAGTATCGGTCGAAGCATCCAAATGCGGAATTTCATGGCTTCGAACACGAAGACCCTGAAACCTTCATTTATCAAATGGAGGAATTTTTCGTCCGAGTACGAATTACGCAGGATAACGACCGACTATATAAAATATCAGAACAGCTCAAAGATGATGCTAAGAAATGGTTCGAACAATATCGAACCCTAATTACCACGTATCCTCTATTCCTCGAGCGGTTCAGAAGCCGTTATGATTCAGGTCAAATACTCACCGAAGCAGTAGCTAATTTATATGGCAAGAAACAAGATGCCGAGGAAAATACGTCAGTATTTATTTCAAGGAAGGTATGCCTCTTCAAGAGGATCGATCCGTTTAAGCCGGAGGCGATGAAGGCGGCTACCATCTTCAATCAATTGAGACCTGATATGAAAATGCTCCTAAAGAGTGCCGTCATACCAGATACAAATACACTAGTGACGATGACCGAACAAATGGCTAAAATCATGGATGAGAATAAAGAATTCGAGATTCTGCAAAATGCAAAGAAAAGCAAAGACCGAGAAGCGTCCACCTCTACCGCTTCAGCTCAAGGGAATCAGCAATCGAGCAGTAACTGGAGAACGGAACCCTCCGCCTTAACGAAGCCGTCCTCCAGTTCCTTTGGTGCATCTAGGACACCATTCAATGGATCTCAAAGAAGAGATAATCCGCCAGCACCAAGGGTGCATTTTGCAAATAGTATTTCCTCGCTGCCTAGAGGGGATATACCGAGAAGGGGTACTGGAGACGTAAGGAACTCCCGAGTCCCGTATCGCCCTTGCAGATATTGCCCAACGGAGCAGTGGCATTTTCATGCAGAATGCCCAAACAATCCCTATCGTAATATGAATACGGGAAACCAAGCGGGGGTCAGAGGCGATGGCCCAGGCCGAACTGTACCAGCCCCGCCTACCAGGCCCCAGCAGGCTCGAAGCGACCCTCGGGGAAGCTCCGAAGCAAGAAGTTTAAATTAAAAAACTTCGATGACCTTCCTGACCTTAATTACCTGTTTAAGGATCAAGAAGTCAACCTATCTCCCCACAGATTCACTCCATTAGAATCTATCAATCAAACCAACGACGCTTTCCCTCTGCCTCGCATTAAGATTATAATTAATAATCGAGCGGTTAACGCTTTATTGGATACAGGTTCGACAAGGAATATTATCCAACCGAAATTTTTGAACGACATTGATCAACTTACAGCTCCCCAAACTTTTGTTATGGCTTGTGGCGATGGTTTAGTAGAATCCCTCGGGACTACGACCATAAACGTTAATGTACTAGATGTACCCTTTCAGACCACGTTTCAGGTCATTCAAAATTTAAACGAAGAGCTCATTCTGGGAGCCCCCTTTTTATATGCTCACAATGTCGTATTCGATTATCAACGTAAATGTGTCTACGTCGGCACCGAAGAGCGAATAACCGTCTTCTGGAATCAAGCGGCACATCAGGCAAGGAAGCAATGCCGGCTTCCCGAAGAACTGATCATCGAAAACGATAATTTAAAACCTCTATTCGAGGAATTTGCTGAATTGTTCACCGCGGTGCCTACCCAAGCTACCACGGTGACAACAAAACATAAAATAAAAATTAAAGATGACCGCCCGTTCAATATCAAACCCTACCCTATGTCTCCTACTAAGAAAAAAGTTATGTACGATCAAATTGAAGAGATGCTGAAAGCCGGGGTCATAGAACCGAGTACCGCTCAGTACAGTTCGCCTCCCATTATAATTGAAAGGCCCGGCAAGAAGCCTCGCTTCTGCATTGATTATCGTCACTTAAATGAAGTAACGGAAGACGAAGCATCCGTCTTACCAAAGATATACGAGAGTATAAAGGATCTAGGAAACGCCAACATATTTACGGTGTTGGACCTCAAGAGCGGATATTGGCAAATCCCTCTTGAGGAGTCGTCAAAAAACTATTCTACGTTTACAACATTAGATGGAGCATCTTACCGATTTAACGTGATGCCTTTCGGATTGAAGACCGCTCCATGTACATTCCAAAAATTTATGGCAAGAGACGTATTGACCGGCTACTTGCATCATTTCTGCAAAGTATATCTCGATGATATTATCATCTACAGTGAAAATATAGAACAGCATGTAAACCATCTGAGAGCCGTCTTTGAACGCCTGCGTTTGCATAATTTAAAGGTGTCACCGGAAAAATGTGTAGTAGCCACGTCAAGCATAACCTATCTCGGGCATCAAATAAATGCCAACACCACTCAACCATTAGAAAAACACATATTACAGATACAAAATTATCCGGCCCCTACGACGAGGCGCCAGCTTCAGAGTTTCCTTGGTTTATGTAATTGGGTACGTGAATATATCCCTAATGTTGCAATAATTACAAAGCCCTTGACCCGACTACTCTCGAAAGACTGGCGCTTCAAGTGGAATCCGGAAGCCCAAGAAGCTTTTATTTTACTAAAAGAAGTATTGAATAAACCTCTAGGACTGCACCGGCCAGATTTCAATAAAATGTTCATACTGCAGACGGACGCATCCTTAATAGGATTATCTGCAGTATTATATCAATTGGGGGATAATGACCAGAAGCACATCGTCTCTTATGCTAGTAATACGTTATCTCCGACGGAGAGAAAATACCATATTAATGAATTGGAATGTTTGAGCGTCGTTAATTATATAAGGAAATACAAAATATATTTGGCAGACCGTCCATTTATAGTCAAAACCGACAATCGAGCTTTACTATGGTTAAATAAGCATAAGGACGAGAAAACGAAATTTACTCGTTGGTCATTATTACTTCAGGAATACAGCTTCACCATAGAACATTGTCCCGGCAAGGAAAATATATTGGCTGACTATCTTAGCAGGAATCCTCAAGGCCCAAACGTCGAAGCAGACGACGAAGAGGAGAGAATGTACCCACCAAAATTCTCGTACAAGGAACGAATATCAGTGATTACCACATTGGAATTAAACGATCAGGTCAGAGAAGCGCAAACGCACTCCAGAGATATCCAAGACCAAATCGAACGATGGAATACTCTAGTGCGACAAGCAGATAAAACCGAGGCAGAGGTGAAATTCGTCAATACAAGACAAGTGATAGGCGGCACACTTTGGACAAGAGGCGAAAATGTTAAAGAAAAATTATACGTACCAAAACGTATGGTCATGAGAGTAATATCTCATTTTCACGACCGACCGGAAGTAGGTCACCCCGGCCGCGATGAAACTGTTAGAATCATCTCGGGCCGCTATTATTTTAATAATTTGTCGAGACTAGTTAACAAATATTTAAATGAGTGCATTATTTGTAATTCCGTAAAAAGCAGACAGTCACAACCGAAGGCTCCTCTCAGAAGCCATGCTCCATCGCATCCGTTCGAAGTTTTAAGCGTCGATGTAATCGGACCACTTCAGCGAACCAAAGATGCAGATAACCGATATATATTAATGGTAGAGGATGTATTTAGTAAGTGGGTCGAAGCCAAGGCGTTCACCCAAGTCAGTGGAAAAACAATAGCACAATTTATCGAAGAGGAACTAGTGGCGAGATATGGCGTTCCGAGGGTCATCATTTCCGACCAGGGAGGCCACTTCAATTCCGGCTTTTACGATACGTTCTGTACACGTAACAATATTGAAAGATTCTTCACAGCAGCTTACCACCAACAGGCCAATCCAATAGAAAGGAGGGTGCAAGAAGCTAAGAAGATCTTAAAAACCTTATTATATGGTTCACCCAACGACGAGTGGGATCGACATGTTAGTCAGATGGCATATATCTTGAGAACAAGAAAAAACGCCGCTACGGGGCATACGCCCAGTTTCGTAGTACTCGGCTATGAATTACCGCAGATTGGTGATTGGAATATGTTCGCTTATAGACAAGAACGTCGTAATCAAGCGGACGTTCCCCGCCTTGAAAGAGTCAAAGAGATTCGTAAAAATCAAACAAATTACCAATGGCGTTACGCGCCCAAAGTGGCGGTAACGCCGGTCGTATATAAAGTGGGAGATATGGTAATGACTAAAAGGATCAGGAAGGATCATACCTTCACACCATCGTGGAGTGGGCCACACAAGGTTTTAAAGAGATTGTCCAATGAGGTTTACCTCATTCACAAGGGGGTAACTTCGACGAGGTTACATGTCGATGCCATCAGGCCGGCACCTAAGGGAGACCCCGATGTTGAATTGGAATTGTCTGAAGAATCAGAAGATAGTCCGGATGAAACTCATCTTAGTGACGACGCTTCCTCATCAGACAATGAGATCGCGCCCAGGTCAGAGCGACGTAGCGATACCACACTAGTTCAAATCAATGTTCCCGCAAGTGCTCAAGATGAGCCGGATGTAATAAGTCGAGATCCCGAAGATGCTCGAGATGAGCCAGATATAGAAGAGTCACCTCTAGATATTTCTGAGGTCGACCACGGCTAATAGCCGTTTTCGCTTTTTTTTATATTTTTTCTCAAAATTCTAAGTGGCGATTTTGACCTGTATGCGGTCGAATCGAAAATTTAAAGTCTACCCCATGAGCAGACATGGAAAGACGGCGAACCCGACGCAAGAGCGCGATCCGGTAAGCCTAGCTTCTCAAGAGCGAGAGCCGCCAAGTTCGAGTAATGGACGTAGGCATAAGTACGAATCAGTACGAGTTTCGGAAGCTGTTTTTCTTATGCAAGAAGACAACTTCAATTTTAATCATTTTAAGTCAACAAAATTAACGTATACCCCAAATGGAAACTACGAGTTTCAGAAGCCGTTCTTCGCTCAAGAAGACGCTTCAATTTTTTTTTATACTTTTTTCACAAGTCGTGATGACCGCACGAGTATCGTAAGCCGATTTAATCTACCTTACGAAGGAGAAACTACGAGACGAGTTTCAGAAGCCGTTCTTCGCTCAAGAAGACGCTTCAATTTTTTTTTTTATACTTTTTTCACAAGTCGTGATGACCGCACGAGTATCGTAAGCCGATTTAATCTACCTTACGAAGGAGAAACTACGAGACGAGTTTCAGAAGCCGTTCTTCGCTCAAGAAGACGCTTCAATTTTTTTTTTATACTTTTTTCACAAAGTAGTGATGACCGCACGAGTATCGTAAGCCGATTCAATCTACCTTACGAAGAACCAATTTCTAACCATTATAAGTTAACAAAATTCATGTTAGAAAAATATTTCATTAAAAACAACACATTGTGTTTGTTAGTCGACGCGTTCCAGTCGACGACTTGCTAAAAAGTCAATCTAGTTGCAGAACTGCATTTTCCATGTGCAAAAATGGAAAAATGACCCAGCCTGTCGCAAGGGCGCGGCATGGTGAAGTCTGGAACTCAAAGGCGAGGACCGTCCAAGCTGCGGCATGGAGATATAGACAGCCTCTTCTAGAAAGGACCGAAGTTAAGCAAGAGCGAGACCAGGGCAAAAAAAAGCGAGTGCAACGAGTTAGTGAGAGTGGACGCTAATCAAAATTGTGCTACGCTTCGCTTCGCTTCGCACCTCGACGCGGGTGTAATTAAGTTGATAAAAATGTTGTATCAACTTGTCGTATTGTTTAAAAAATGTATTTATTTTTAAGTTAGATAGGCGAATCAGCCGTCTGCCCCAATTAAGGCCGTTATTTTTAAACATCTGTACCATAGGTCAGACCGTCAAATGAAGGCATACAGACATACAAGTGAATATGGAAATTAAAGGCAATCGATGAGTAGAAAAGATTCAACCAAAGGAGGGGAGTGTTGTAGAACTCTCCAAAATCGTCCTAAGTTGAAGACATAATCAAAATTCGACTTAGAAAAAAATTTCATTTAAAGACATTTTTGGGAGTCTGCAGAGGCGCAGATCAGTCCACAAGGACCGTTTTGGGTTCTATAAGGCGTTGGAAATGACCAGGCGAAAATTCGAAGAAACACCGAATTTTCACTTAGGAAAAATGTTTTTGGTTCAGAATATCAGAGTAGAAGTATATAATGACAAAGATTTATGAATAATATACTTTTTCAAAGGTACCATAAATTGGACTTTGAAAAATAATATTTTTGGAAGGGCGTCAAAATTTGGCCCAAGAATCGATTTATCGAAAGTACGCCAAAGTTTCACTTGCAGACTAATTTTTCAAAACTGCGTTGAAATTTGGCTTGAAAACCAATTTTTCAAAAGTACGCCAAAATTTCACCCGCAGATTAACTTTTCAAAAGTACCTTGAAATTTGGCTTGAAAATCAATTTTTCAAAAGTACGCCAAAATTTCACCCGCGGATTAACTTTTCAAAAGTACCTTGAAATTTGGCTTGAAAATCGATTTTTCAAAAGTACGCCAAAATTTCACCCGCAGATTAGTTTTTCAAAAGTACCTTGAAATTTGGCTCGAAAATCGATTTTTCAAAAGTACGCTAAAATTGGTCTTAAACTGGATTTTTCAAAAGTACCACGAAGTCAGTTTAAAAAGTACCACGAAAATATACTTTAAATTATTTTTTATTTTTTATTCCTCAACCAAAGACATTGACCTTTGAGGTACGATCATTGAAAGCCCAATTCTAAAGTATGAGCATAAAATTTTAACGATGCACTGCATCCAAAAGGCAAAATAGAAGATTTTGTCAAAGCCGGCGTAGTGCCGATAAGCAAAAATTGATAAAAATCAATGCACATGTACAAGGCCGGTTTCTCGCATGGAAAGAGTTTGGATTGACCCAGCGGCTCGCAATTTGGTCGAGCGCGTTGAGTAGTCCAGACAAAGCGATGGTAGAAAAGCCAATAACGGGGCTTTTCAAATGACAAAGTTATAGAGGAAAACGCCTTGTGCATAAAAATCCAAAAATTCAATTTTGCCTAATAGTCGCTCGAAGGTGAGACGCTGCCAAATCGATATTATTAATCGACTGTGATAAGGGTTAGTAAGTCGTGGACTGATCGAACGCCACTCAACTTATGCAGTAATAAGTCCTCAGAATGTGTTTGAGTACGTGAATTTCCACGATACAAGAACTTTAAAGCTAGGTAGTCTCTAGCGAAACTAAATTCATTTAGTAAAACTTTTTTAAGTTAATTTCAGTCAGCCTTAATTATTCATTTACCCAGAGTCTGAAATGATTCTAAAAGCTCGCATTTTGATTCTGAGAAGGTACGTATGAATCTTTTCTACCTAATCGATCGTTAGCGCGAGCGCTCTCGCTTGTATGGTCTGAAAGTCACTACCTTGATTGGGGAAGGCACGATTCTTTCTTGAGAATTTTGTATAACCAATTCTGTTAAATAAACGGATTCTTTGAACTAATATTTCTTAATTGATCTTGAGGCCTGTTGACGGTCTATAATCCCTGGAACTTTCGTAGAGAAAGCCGGATGTGTCGAGTTAATTCGCATTAACGTTCGACCTTCTGGTTGCTTTACGAAGGTTTGATAGGGATTTTTTTATGCGTTTTTTGAGAAATATATTCCGTTATTAATGGACCAAAACGCGATTTTCGCGTACCAAAACTAATCCCTCCGCAGAGAAATTCTTCGGTTGGGATTTTTTTATGCAAAAATTCAGGAAATTAAGAGGTGCCTAAACCCCTAACGAGGGAATTCGGGTCCAGAGAGAGCGTAGTTTCCGATCTGTGGTAGTGCAGCCTTGGTCCCGCTTTTCGGCTACCGAAGTCATCTTATCTCGAACCCGCCTGGGAGGTAGAAGAACGGGGTAATACGCGACTGGCGCCCCCTGAGAAATAAATTGGTGTCGCGTCATTTTGACGCCCGGTAGTGCGTTCTTCTACAAGCCCACCTTTATAAAACCAAATAACTCGATTAGCTCTGTCGATGAAGGTATTTACCCACAAAAATTTGCTAAGAAAATTAACTTTTTTTAATGAGTTCGTGAAAGTGTATAAAATAATATCCTGAAAAGTTTACATTTCGCTTGGATGCAGAACAACAAAAAAATTGAAAAAAAAGTTTTTTTCATCCATTTTTTCAAAATTTTGAAATTAAACCAAGTTAGAAAAAAAAATAAAAAATACAGATGGATAGATCACGTATTTATGAACAAAAATGTTTTAACAAAATTTATCGTTAAAGCCACGGTTTTCCCAGAAAAAAATAATCAAATGTAACGTTATAACTCGGAGCGAGATTCATGCGTACGCGCGCTTGAATACCCATGACTGTGACATCGACGCACTGAATTACATGTCACTAAATCAGAATTTGTTCAATCTATATGAGTGTTGGTTCATTTAAAAGATGGAAATTGTAGCTTTCCGATGCTTTTTTGTTTTAAACAATACAAGCAAAGGATGGATGGGAAAAATATACTTATATATATATCATAACGCCCGAACTCAATCGTCGCAATCAAAAATATAAAAAAAAATAAAAGCCCTTCAAAAAAATTCCTTCATCATTGAGAACTCTTAAAAAGTATGTACACTTCATGCTTATTATGGTTTATTTAGTTGTAACGGGGATTCAAAGAAAGTACATCTCAAATCATTTTAATTTCCTTGCTTGATGATTTTCTTGATAAATATATATTATATTGGAGGCTGTAACTTGCCGAGAAATTGACCCATTCGAAAAATAAAACATCACTATTTCGGAAAAAATGTATACTTTTCGAATGTTCAAACACAAATTCATTTACTTGTATGCATCTTTTCGAAAATATGATTAATCACATCTTGATAAGAAATTGCGATTTTCACGATCTTATCCTCACAAATATGAAAATATCTTTGATTGTTTTGAATATACATTCTGGAACTTTTTCAATACATTAACAAATGTATACGGAATCCATTGGATATAGCTGAAATGTGATAAAGACAATAGAGTAAAGGCACGTAAAAATGTATGGGAGCGATTCAGCGGTTATGTGTGGTGTCTATGTATGTGTTCATAATTATATATTTTCCTCCCTCCATACTAACTATTTATCCTCTTATTTAGTAAGAAAAATGTTAAAAATTTGAAATCACAAAGAGAAAAAAGCTTCATTTTACTCGATAGAACAGCTAAGAATTTTTAGAGGTCCATAGTATGCATTTAACCGTGCACTATCCGCGCAGAGTGACAAAGTTACTTCACTATTTTTTTCCAGGAATACCGTAGCTTTAGCAATAAATTTTATTAGAATATTTTTTGTTCAGAAACACGTGATCTATCCACCTGTATTTTTTATTTTTTCCTACCCTGAAATTTTGAAAAAATGGATAAAAAAAATATTTTTTTCACTTTTTTTTATGTTCTGCATCCGAACGAAATGTAAACTTTTCAGGATATTATTCTATACACTGTCACGAACTCGTTAAAAAAAATTATTCAGTTTGCAAATTTTTGTGGGTTTCACTATAAAATGTTCTCTGTCGTCTGGGCTAGATATCTTCTAACCACAAACAGGCCAAATGCCTGCTTCCAACCGGTACAGCCCAAAAACCCGAATAACCTGACACCCTTAAGCTGCAGACAGGCCAATGGTCTACTTTTATCGAACAGGGCGAGTCCACCTCCATAAAAACCAAATAACTTGACATCCCCGAACCACAGACAATCCTAAGGCCTGTTTTTTTCAAAAAAAAACTATGAACCAACACTCCTACATACAGTCCGCTTTAATCCGAAACAAGATATAATAATAACACAGCCCCACAAAAAAAAAAGTTCAAGGCAGCGAACCAGACCCTATGTATTTTCGGTCGCTGAATTCAAATCAGGAGTCAAAAAAAATCGTACACCCCCAAAATCATTAGCTAGAGCTAAAAAACACCCCGGAAATGGGATAAAGAAGATTAAGCAACGAGAATAGTTGTTACTTCTTAATCAATCAAATTATACAAATTGAGGTTAAACAGCAGCGTACATACAATAGATATGAAACACACCCTCAGGGAGGGGTGAAAACTAGCCCCCATATATAAAAAAATCGATCCAAAATAGCAATGACTGCTGAAAAAGCTCGAAATGTCTAAGTTTTGTTAAAGTGTTAAGAAACTACATGAGGTCCGACGTAATCTCCATAAACTGCCCCTATAGGGTTGAGAACAACCACCCTCGAGTTCAAAGGACACGAGAAAAACAAGAAAAAACGTAAAATCCAACAGGATTTCTATTTCCATAGATGCTATGATTGACTGAAATTGCGTAGTACCCTAAAATAGAACCAGAAACTTACGTACCATCAACATCCTACACTGTCAACCCTCAGAGGGTGTGAAAACTACCCCCTATGTAAGATTTAACTAAAAAAAGTTACAGTGACTTTTATAAAAATTCGAAACACCTGCGTTGCGTGGAAAAGAGAAGAAACTAGACTGTGTTCGACGATGTGCTTGAAAACCACCCCCACGGGGTTGCGACATACTACCCCTATATCTGTAGGATTCTGGAAAAACAGAGAGAAACTAACCGGATTTACATTTTGATGAATACTATGATTGGCAAAAATCGTGTTGCACACTTAAGAGTTTGAAACTCATGTCCTATAAATGTTATTAAGTAACACCCCCCGAAAGGATGTAAACTACCGTAATTCAAGATGTAACGAAAAAGCTATACTACTGCTTATTTGTTTCATTTCCATAGTTTTCTCAACCCCGTGGGGATGGTTTTCAAGCACAGCGTCGAACATAGTCTAGTTTCTTCTCTCTTCCACACAACGCAGGTGTAACTTTTTATAGTCAAACCTTACATGGGGGGTAGTTTTCACACCCTCTGAGGGTTGACACTGTAGAATGTTGATGGTACGTAAGTTTCTAGTTCTATTTACTATGCAATTTCAGCCAATCATAGCATCCATGAAAATAGAAATCCTGTTGCATTTTACGTTTTTTCTTGTTTTTCTCGTGTCCTTTAAATTTGGGGGTGGTTGTTCTCAACTCTATAGGGGCAGTTTATGAAGATTACGACGGACCTGATGCAGTTTCTTATCACTTTAACAAAATTTAGAAATTCTGAGCTTTTTCAGCAGTCATTGCTGTTTTGGATCGATTTTTTTATATATGGGGGCTAGTTTTCGCCCCTCCCTGGAGGTGTGTTTCAGATCTATTGTATGTACACTGCTGTTTTAATCTTAATTTGTATAATTCGATTGATTAAGATGTAACAACTATTCTCGTAGCTTAATATCCTTTTTACCCCATTTCAGGGGTGTTTTTTTGGCTCTAACTAATGATTTTTTTTGACCCCGGATTCGGATTCAGCGACCGAAAATACATAGGAATACAGGATTCGCTGCTTTGAACTTTTTTTTTGAGGGGCTGTGTAATTCTTTATTTTCATTAGACTTAAAAAGTAAGTACCTATAGAATACAGTCGATCAATAAAATGACAAATACTGCTGATAAGACACAAATCGAAAGTACAATTATTAAAACAATCATAAAACAATTTAAAAGTAGACAATAATACATGTATTGTATATACGAGTGAAATACATATAGACATATTAAAATAATAAAATAAAATAAAGTATATAAATAAATAATTTGTCACTTATTCTTTCACATTAGGACATCCCAAGAATTCAGCAACAGAATAAAAGTTAAAAAATATATCCAGGAGCCTCAACTAGAGCTCTCGCTGTCTGCTATATTGGCCTCTGAGTAATGCCGTTATTGTCTGCTGCATTCGGTGTAAGTGTTGCTTATGTATAATGTCAGTTTAGTAACTGAAAATTGTAATGAAGGCGAAAGACCTATTTTGTGGGTACCTATGAACTATAAAAAAGTTTTGAAATTACATATTTTTGCACTGATTTCAAATTGATATTAGGTAATAGGGGACAATTCCTTGCGATTTTCCACTAATAGGTACGCAGATATTTGTAAAATTGAGTGAAATTTTATTTTTTACTTTTTAGGGATATTTTTTAAAGATTTTTCAACCGGTTTAGTAGCTTATTTTATTTATTTAACTTTTACATAGTAAAGGAAACTATTGTGAAATTCTCTTTATCTTGGGCACCGTGTGAATGTTACTACAAAAATAATATCCTGTTTGTGAATTATTCTTCGCTGATTATTACACCCTGCAGTATGCATTTATTCATACTGGTCAGCACAAAACATTATCAAGATAAGCTGTTTTTGTATCCATACCCATACCTGACACATTTGTTAAACTAATCATTGCATTTTGCTCTGGCTACAGTTTAGACGTGATTTTTAAAGTGTTTAAAAAATATGCCGAAAGTAAAAGATAAGAGTTTAAAAAAACGTGGGTGGAATAGAATAGTTGATACGTCAAGTTAGGAAAGTGAAAGGGAAATAAACATAAGAAATAAACGACAAAAAGTGAGACATAAGCAAAATTAATAATAAAATTAGGAAAGATTGACTTCATGTCTCTTCCTCAAACAAGAAAAAAATGTTTGTTTTTTGGGAAAAAACTAAGTAATTGATTTTTATCTTCTTAGTTTATTAGAAACTTGTACTAATGTTTTTTATGTTCACAAAATGACAAAAATGAACAAAGAAATAGAAATAGTTCGGAAATTGAAAGGGAAATAAGCGTAAGAAATAAACGACAAAAAGTGAGTCATAAGCAAGATTAATAATAATGTTACGTGTTTACACTCTTTTTGTAAACACCCTGTATCGTTGGTTCGGAAATTATAACACCAGGGTAACACTAAACACTAATTTATTAACTTCTAATTACAACAATTAATTAAGTACTTTACTATTATTCACTGTGTACAACAATTCACTACTTCAGTCCCTTGATCTGTTCTGCTCACTTTCTCAAACTTAACTGTCCGTACTAAACTCTCCACTGAACTGTGCTAATTCAACTGTCCTTACACACAGCTTGTCATTCCTTTATATACCCAGGTTATGTGTTCTAGATCTTTCCACTACATTCCAACACATTCTACAAGGTTCCACAGGCTGTCTGTAATATTCTAGATTCTTCTATATGTCTCTGGAGGGTTGAAACATAACAATAACAATACACATAACAATAACATTAGGAAAGATTGACTTCATGTCTCTTCCTCAAACAAGAAAAAACTTTTTGTTTTTTGGGAGAAAAACTAGGTAATTGATTTTTATCTTCTTGGTTTATTAGAAACTCCTCTTACTAATGCTTTTTGTTTTCACAAGAAGACAAAAATGAAATAGAAATATGTCTTCACGAGAAAATTTAAGGAATGATCGCTTTTTGACACATTTACAAAATATGTTGGGAAGCAGCCTTACTGCCATTGGTTCTATAATGTCGTAGATTATTGAAAACAAAGAGACAGTGCACAACTGCAGTGTGCCATTCATCAGGGACTGTCTGAACATAGACGGTATTCCGCTAAATTTAATATGAGAGACGAAAACCGTAAAGTACTAGGAGAGTGCCCTATTGATGAGGTTCTTTTTTGGATAAAAATCTAAATGAATCGATTAAAACAAACGAAGCAGCGAATAAGTTCGGCAAATCTTTGAAAGTGGAAAAATGGCAAAATGCTAGCAGACGTATGAACCGCAGCCAGGGCCATCAAATTTTCAACCAAAAAACAGGAATAATTCTTTGGGCTATTTAAACTACCGGCGAACGCAGAACACGTCCAAGAAAAGGCTGCGATTCGCAGGTATCCAG
The DNA here is from genome assembly GCA_936432065.2 of Rutpela maculata. Classification (NCBI taxonomy): domain Eukaryota; kingdom Metazoa; phylum Arthropoda; class Insecta; order Coleoptera; family Cerambycidae; genus Rutpela; species Rutpela maculata. Next base: position 43,777,627 of record OW386290.2, on the reverse strand, counting down.
AAAGGCAGCAGAACAAGAAAATATCCAGATTTCGCAAATATTAACAAATCAGGTAAAATATGTTGGTTTACTACAATTTTGTTCAACTGAATGACAGAAACTAACAAACAATAAAAGAGTCTTAAGTTGGATAAAGGGTATATCAATAAATTTCGAATCTATACCTCTTCAGATCTGGGTACCAAATGTAAATATAAATAAATTGGAAATCACTGTATACAAGCAAACAATTAAAGAACTTGTTGATATCGGCGCGATATCAGAATGCAACAATAAAAAAAGAGAGTTTTTATCCTCGTATTTTCTACTTAAAAACCGACTGGAAAATATAGGTTTATTTTAAATTTAAGAAATTTAAATAAAATATATTTCTGCACCATCTTTCAAACTTGAGGACTATAGGACAGTTCTAAAACTAGTTACAAAAATTGCTATTTTGCAAGTATAGATTTAAAAGACATATATTTCTGTACCAATTAAAAAATATAGGAAATATTTCAGGTTTAGTTTTCAAAACACAACTTTTGAATTTAATTGTCTTCCTTTTGGATTAAATACTGGGCCTTATATATTTACAAAAATTAGACCTATGTTGGGATATTTGCGAGAATTATGTGCTTTTTAATTATAGGGCAAACGGAAAAAGAATGCAGTCGAAATGTTAGAAAGGTGAAAAGCTTTGGGTTTCATTGTAAATTTGGGAGAAATGAGTTAGTTCCCAAACAAAAATAATATATTTAGGGTTTGCGGTAGATAGTTTAAAAATGAAAATTAGTTTACCAGAAGAAAGGAATGTAATAATAAAACAAAATGTAGTATTAGAGATTTTGCTAGGAGGATAGGCATGCTAATAGCAACAAAACCTGCAGTAAAAATGTGGTTGGTTGCATCTTATAAATATGGAGCGTGAAAAATATATAGCTCTGTCTCTGAATCAACAGAATTATGATGCGAGCAGTGTCCATCTATGAATGTAGATGCGTTTACATTAAACTGGAATGACGAGTTCTTTTATGCTCTGCCACTTTTCTTTGTAGTAGGTAGAGTTATAGAAAAGATAATTTATGGCAGGGCTACTAGAATAGTCGTCGTACCAAGATGGCCCAGTTAGGCATGGTATCCGGTATTCCATAAGTTACTCGTCAAAAAACCATTAATTTTTCATGTGAATAAGGAATCTGCTCCGTTTCCTTCCAGAGGAAAAACACTCCTTTTATCACCAGACCACCCTGATGGCCGGGAAATTATACAGCGGTCATTTATAGATAGAGGAACGCCGGCGGAAGTTATCCCAGTATTATTAGCCTCCTTGTCAAACAGTTCAATTAAACAGTACAGCCACTCCTGGGAAAGATGGTGGTCTTTTTGTGGAGAGAATAATTACAATCCTTTTGAATACAGCTTAACCAGAATCCTAAGATACTTCTCAAAGATTCAGAAATCAAAACTCTCTTTTTCATCATTAAATACTCACAGAGCTTCTTTCTCCCTAATTTTAGATATTATTAAAGAATGATGACGTCATCCTAAAAATATTTTTCAAGGGTGTTTACAATCTTAATCCCCGCAACCAAAATATGAAATTACTTGGGATCCGGCTATTGTATTACAAATAATAATATATCGAAACTTTGTATCCGTTAGAAAATCTGACTCTGGAAATTCTAAGTTATAAAATAGTTATTACCTTAATAGCTCTGCTCATCGAATGCAGACTATATAAAAAATTACCATTCCAAACATTAGAGAAACTGAAAACGTATATCGGAAAAGATTAAACATCCGGACTCAAAAAATTTCAGCCTATACTAAATTTTCCTGAATTTAGAGAGAGACCTAGGTTATGCTTAGTGAAGACATTGAGATATTATTTTAAAAAGACACAAACTCTATGACCTCCTACAGAAGACAGGCTGTTTTTAATCTGGAGGCCACATCATGGCACGTCTTCTGAGACATTAAGTAGATGGGTTAAAAATATCTTAAGTAAGAGTGGCATAGATATTTGAACGTTTTCATCCCACAGTACTAGATACGCTAGTACTTCTGCAGCCTTAAGAGCGGGCGTAAATATAGAAGTAATTAGAAGTACGGCAGGTTGGACTCACAAATTAAATGTTTTTGCAAAATTTTATAATATAAGCCCTTATCGTTCCATCGAGATGAATTTGCAAAAGCATTAATTTTAAAGGAGACCTAACAAAAGTAGTGTACTTTAATAATACATATTATTATCATTAAATAGTAGGTATTATTATTAGATAAGAAACACAGATATGTATGGAAACATAGCGATTAATATTTAAGGTAATAATTTTGATAAATATATTTGTATATGTAAAATGTGAGTAGGACAGGTATAGGGAGATATAATTTACAAATTGTGAATTGTTGTGATGTTCCTTACATTTATATATAAGATTTCAAAAATTTGATCGAATTGTTGTCTTTGTACATCCTACAGGGTGTGATAATCATGTAGGACAACAGCGAAGAATAATTAATGGTTTGATTGACTTACCTGTAAAGATGATAGATCCAAATTGTTCGAGCTGTTGTCCGTAATGATTATTACAACCCACCCGGACTCTTGTCACTCCCATCGCGATCAAATTAATCAAAAAGGGATGAATAGTTTAACGAATGTGTCAGGTTCCTTCGGTATGTATACAAAAACAGCTTATAACAGTTTTGTGCTGACCAGTATGAATAAATGCATACTACAGGGTGTAATAATCATTTCGGACAACAGTTCGGATAATTTGGATCGACCATCCTTACAGGTAAGTCTATCAATCCATTAATTAATATTAATATCACCGGCGCCTCCGCCAAATCTTCGAATATTCTCGTAATACAAAGTTGGTTAAAAAAATGTTCTTAGTTTAAAATACCTAAAAACCTGACGTGAAGTGGTAAAATAAGTTTCCGATTCGATTTCAGCGACCCCAAAAACACATGCTACACTGGGTCTGGTCGGGCGCACCTCTAAAAAATATTTTGCGGTCCTGTATTATTTAAGAATTGCGACCTGTAGAGTGTTTTCACACGTACAGACCAACTGACGGAGACATATGGAAATTTTAAATAGCAATTTTTTATAGCACAAGCTTCCTTTTCCAAAAATACATAATTAAAATCGCTTTCTCTCAGAAGTAACCGATTAAAAGCAATTTTTTCATCGGAACTGACCGCCGCGTACAGAGGTATTTGACGGTGAAAGTTGATCAATAGTCGAAAATCTAAGACTTGGTTTCACCGATAAATACCACTAGTCCAGTGCAATTAGGTTTATACCTCGGAACCCAGCTAAAGTGAATAGATTTGAATGATTTTTTTTATTGGATTTCTAATGCCATAAACTAAAAAGTTTACCCATTGAAAATTACCGCGATTTCGAAAATCCGTAAATTAAAAAAAAAAAATTTGAAATCTCATCGAAAGAAAAATTATCAGAATTTTTAAATATTTATTTTAAGAAAATAATTATTGTTATAGTTTTCCAGGTTGTTTATAAAGAATTTGTAAAAAAATGAAACTTTTTAAAATTAATTTGAAGATGGCAGAAGCACCAAAAAGAGAAATAAATGAAAGAAACGTTAAATAATACAAATACATCATTTTTTTATAGAAAATAATTTATTAACAACTTATGCTAAATAATAACTATTATAAATTTTGATGATATAAATAATCATAAATTTTTATTAAAAGGATAATCATGTCAACTAATTGTCTCCGACGTTTTCGATTTCATTCATTAATATCTAACTACTGGCCCTGATGGAATTCCATCTTTTCTACTAAGAGCTGCGCAATTATCTTCGCGTTACTGCTGACTACTATCTTTAATCTAGCTCTTAAAACAGAAACATTTCCTCAAGTTTGGTGTAGGCCAAAAATTTGCCCTATATTCAAAAAAAGGTGATAAGAATGCAATTGAGAACTATAGACCTATAGTCATCCTACTAGACTCATTTTAGCAGCCAAATAAAAAAAAATTTGTTTGCATTTTTGAATACATATATTCGTAGATAATGATAATATCAACATTTTTACCTAAAAATTATGACCCACGAGCTAATAAGAAGGCTATTAGCTTCAAATTGTCAAAATAATTTTGGCTACCAACGCGTATTTAAGTGCCTAGTACATCCAACATAGAAGTTTACCGCGAAATTGTCGTTGACGGCGTTTCCGCTGCTAGCACATTTTTTATGTTAAATTAAAATAAAATAAAATCTATTAACCTGGCCCTTTTCGGACCGATTTTAATCGAAAGGTGGGCTCTTTACCTTTAATTAAAATAAAAATAAAAAGTTGTTAATAAATTATTTTCTATAAAAGAAATCATATGTATTTGTATTATTTAACGTTTCTTTCATTTATTTCGCATTTTGTAGCTTCTGCCATCTAAATGACAATTTTGTGTGCAATGTTACAATGTTCTGTTGTGGATTCTAATATAAAAAGTGTGTATTGTTTAAAAATTAAGTAAACGCTTTGATTACTTTGTTATTAATTTAAACACAAATTATATAAAAATATAGTTCTTTTATAAAGTTTTAATAGAAACTGGAAGGACTAACTTCCAAAGCGTCACAAGGCACAATTTAGATTTATTTTTGAAATAAGATCTATGCAGAACCGTCTCCGAAAGAAAAAAATTCCCAAAACATACCAGTTATTTTTCAATATTTTTTTTTTTTAAATAGGTCCAAAATATCAAATTTCTACGATTTTTAGTAGTTTAATGTAAATGTTTATTTCGTTTCAGAATCGGTTAAGGTGTCGAAATCATTAGACAACAGTTATTTAAGATAATAAAAAAATCTCCAGCTCGCCAAATTCCAGAAAAAAACACAACGTTGCAAAATAAAAATAAGTAGAAAAAATAAAGTTACTTACCCACATTGTTTTGTTATTTTTTTTTAACACTCTGAAAATGATAAATAATAACTGATATTAGTTAGAAGAGAAAAAACAAAGATAAACAATTTTGATCAACTTTTAACGTCAAATACCCCGTGCGCTGGCACGCTGAATTAAAATAAAGTACACACCTATGAGGTTGTGCAAGATCCATCATTCTGCGGAGCGTGTTATTATTATATTCAAAACATATTTCTTAGTTTGTCGTAAGAACTAGTATTCGTAATAACCCAGTCGATGAAGGTATTTACCCACAAAAATTTGTAATCTGAATAATTTTTTTTTAATAAGTTCGTGAAAGTGTATAGAATAATAACCTGAAAAGTTTACATTTCGCTTGGATGCAAAACATAAAAAAAGTGAAAAAATAAATTTTTTTTTATCCATTTTTTCAAAATTTTGAAATTAAGTCAAGCTAGGAAAAAATAAGAAATACAGATGGATAGATCACGTATTTATGAACAAAAAATGTCCTAACAAAATTTATCGCTAAACCATGGTTTTCCCGAAAAAAAAATAGTCAAGCGTTACGTTATAACTCGGAGCGAGTTCCATGCGTGTGCACTCTTGAATACGCATGACTGTGACACCGACGCACTGAATTACATGTCACTAAATCAGAATTTGTTCAATCTATATGAGTGTTGGTTCATTTAAAATATGGAAATTGTAGCTTTCTGATGCTTTTTTGTTTTAAACAATACAAGCAAAGGATAGATGGGAAAAATATACTTATATACATTATCACGCCTGAACTCAATCGACGCAATAAAAAATATAGAAAAAAATAAAAGCCCTTCAAAAAAATTCTTTCTACATTGAGAACTGTTGTAAAGTATGTACACTTCATGATTATTATGGTTTATTAAGTTGTAGTAACGTGGATTCAAAAAAAAAGTACATCTCAAATCATTTTAATTTTCTTGCTTGATGATTTTCTTGATAAATATATATATTGGAGGCTGTAACTTGCCAAGAAATTGACCCATTGGAGAAAATAAAATCTCGCTATTTCGGAAAAAATGTATACTTTTCGAATGTTCAAACACAAATTGGTTTACTTGTATGCATTTTTTCGAAAATATGATTAATCAGATCATGATAAGAAATTGCGATTTTCACGATCTTTTCCTTATAACTATGAAAATATCTTTGATTGTTTTGAATAGAAATTCTGGAACTTTTCCAATACATTAACAAATGTATAAGTAATCCACTGGATATAGCTGAAATGTCGATAGGTGTACCTGTAATAAATACAATACAGTAAAGGCACGTAAAAATTCAGCGGCTATGTGTGGTGCCTGTGTATGCTTTCATAATTATATATTTTCCCTAAAGACTCACTATTTATCCTCCTATTCACTAAGAAAAATGTTAAAAATGTGTAATCAGAAAGAGAAAAAAGCTTTGTTTTACTCGTTAGAACTGCTAAGAAATTTGAGAGGTTCCATAATATACATTTAACCGTGGGCTTGGCCGCGCAGAGTGACAAAGTTACTTTACTATTTTTTCGGGGAAAACCGTGGCTTTAGCAATAACACATGGTCTCTCTACCTTTTTTTTTTGTTTTTTCCTACCCTGACTTAATTTAAAAATTTTGAAAAAATGGTTGAAAAAAATTTCTTTTTCATTTTTTTTATGTTCTGCATCCGAGCGGAATGTAAAGTTTTCAGGATATTATTCATACTTTCACGAACTCATTAAAAAATATATATTCAGTTTGCAAGTTTTTGTGGGTTTCACTATAAAATGTTCTATGTCGTCTGGGCTATAATAGTATTTATAAATTATTAACTCAGCACCACGTGAAACGTTTCTAAATAAAAACTCGTGAAGTTTTAAAACCGATAGTAGGAATTCTATTCACATTCAATATAATATTACGAACATCGTAGATATATAATTTATCCTCATTAACTAAACATTTACAAGAAATAAGACAACAGGGATTATTTCTGAACATGGAAGTGGGTCGCTTGACTTTGAATGTCGCTTTTCAGATGTGAGCTCTTCGAACAGGACAGTCCCTTATGGCGAAGGTCTCTTGGGTCGCTGAAAACCGGACGGTTTCCTGGGGAACAATCGTAGCGCCTGGAATAGCCGGAGGCTCTAGACAGGAAAGCGCACCTAGCAGTAATCGAAGGTAAGCTCGGAGTTATTTAATAAAGCTGACAGAGAGAGTCCAACCGAAATGAGAAATTATATTCTTTGAAATATAAATATGTTTTTTAATTTTCCCGTGTTTTAAAACTGTAAAAATTGTTTATTCTTCATTCTTTTTCAACACGATTAACAGAATAATAAAAACATCTAATATCAAAAGCATAATTTAAACAAAAATTTTCCAATACTAAATAAAACTAGAGACGGCGCTGATTTTTAGGACTCCCCTTAACTTGAATGCTTTACCTCATCATAAATAAAATTCAGTTCAAAAGGAAAATAATTTGTGTTTACTTAATAGCACTTTGTATACACAGGTGAAGTTTTAACTAGTGGCTTCAATTTGATTCAAAACGTTTAATATATAAAGTAAAGGTAAGAAGTAGTTATTGTGTCCTGTGTTCATTTAATTTTTATTAAAAATGGTTTTTTGTACAAACCGAGACAAATTAAATGTGGTTTTAATTCACAGGGTATCATAAAATCACTTCAAAAGCTGTGAGCTCACACAAACTACGTTTTTCTGATCAACGCCTGACCATAAAACTTTTGTAACTTTATGTGACAATTTAGCTAATTATGGAAGTTTTGCAATAACCAAAAACACTAAGAAGAAAAAAATGCTAGAGACCATGGAAACAGAATTAGTGTTTGAAACAATAGAAAATTCTCACACGTAACTACGACAGTTAAATGTACAGATATAGCTATTCAGTTAAACAGACTATTTACTTCTATTAAAAGATTAATTTCATTAGAAAAACTTAAGAAAACTGTAACTATCTGTTGCCAAAAAGAATGAAAATACTACGTTACTTTTATTTACCTAGCTCTAAAAGGTAAAATGGTTAGGTTTAGCAAAGTTTTTAACATATTCAAAGTTATGAAATAAAACTCAATCATAAAACGATAACAAGCTATATTACGAAAACATTGGTAGAGCACAAAACAATCCCCGGGCATGGGAGAAATAATTTATATCGTTTTCCAATATAATAAGTACATTAATGATATGTTTATACATGCACAGTAAAATCATAATAAACTTATGGACAAGAACAGTATTGGCCTGCCACAAAAGAATATAAATATATATTTACCTTACTCGTTTACTAAGTAAGCAAAAATAAAAGCAAATTAAAATTAAACGGGTTTAACAACAATCAGCACATCAACTACATAATAGACAGGTATAGTCTATATATTGGACAAAGGTCTCGAGAAGAAACACTTTAAAACTATTTATTTTCGCTTCAAAAGTGACGAAAATTATGTTGATAACGAAGCACCGCACTAATATTTAAGATGTCAATTCTTAGGCAGCTCTAATCGAATGTAGGATGCAACGGGTAAACAGCCAGGTGATTTTATAAGCAAAAAGGTATCAATCGTTACACTCAAAGAAATAGTATGGGTAAATTCAACAAAAAAAAATGGTTAACTAACAATATTGTTAATTTTGTTAAACCAAACTATATTGATGGTATTTTTAAACAAGGGGTGATTGTTATTTTAATTAATAAAAAGTTGTACAACAAAACAAACATTAACTTAAAAGATAGATGACTAAGACTATTATTTTGTTCGTCTGACTATTATTTTGTGGAATTCTGTCAAATTAAACTAGATAATAGTATATTTTATTTTTAACTATTATCGAATTGTAATTCTAACCCAGTATTAATTCGCTGTACTATTGTACTTGGTAGACAAACCAATAATATTGTCGTCTTCTCGAAGTTCTAAAAGAATTACCATAACATTTGCTTGCTTACCACGTAGTCTATTACAGAAATTATTCCCAGATGACGCCACATACAAATCACTGATAATAATCAATCATGCATTATCTTATACTTTTATGAATTTATAGAAAATTAATAACATGATTGTAATGTTCAAATTCTCTCAGAGATCATCGATATATTTGGATGGATCTTATAAACGATCTCTAATCTTTGGTTTGGGTGGTCTGATGTCTCAATACTGAGATTTTGGCTAACCAAAAAAAACTTCATCATACAATAAAGTGTAGATCAACCTAAAAATTAGTTGGTGAACAAAAAACAAAGTCGTTGTACTATTTAATTGTAGACCAAATTGAAAATGGTTAGTGAACATAAAAAAATGTCATTGTACTATTTAATTTGTTACAAGAAAATATGATTATTAAACTACTATTTGTTTACGAAAACAAATAAAGTTGTATGACTATTCTTTTCTGATTGATTTAACTATGAAACTAGATAGGCGCGATTTCATATGCTCTTTTTGGTTGAATTTACCTATCATTTTCTTTGAGTGTATAGGCAGCTAATAGGTAACATTTGTTACATCAAACACTAACATTGAACCCAAATTTTTATTTAGATCCTTAGGTAGCCAATATGTGTTATCCAGTGCTGATCTCGTACGGGAATGATGTCCAACAATGGCCGTTCTCACCTTTCCTTTTTTCGAGATCGATACAAAAAATATGCTTCATGATAATAGAATTCGCATTGACTTCTTATGAAAAAGTTTCCAAAGACCTCAAATCTAAAGGTTGATTTAAAAAAGTTACAGGATTTTAGTTTTCCAAAAATGACAATATTTCAACCCAAATATCTCGAAAACGGTGGGATTTTGGGAAAATTTTGATGTACCGAGATTTCATTAAAAATTAATGTTCTTTGACATATACTTCATTTCACTTCATTCGTTGAAAGGTCCTGTCATCGAAACATTCCTTTCGTCTACATCTCAACATATTAAAAACTATGTATTAAAAACTTAAGTCGTTTATACATTTTAGTAATTGGATTTTAAAGAATTAAAATATTTCTATTAATTTTCAAAATATTTTTTATGGAACTTTTTATTGGTGCACCCTGTATGCTGTGAAACTTTTACACTTCTTTTTTATCAGGAACGAATTGGATTATTGCTTTGAAATGTCTATCGCCTGTAGACACCACAAAAAGGAAACGGCATACGATCGGTTTTGACCTACCCAAACATCAATTAATTGATTTCCATCTGCGAAAGTTTTCATCACTATCTTTCACCATTTTGTCTGCCAGCTGTTCTATTAGCTAAAAATTGCCTTTAATGAAAATTATTTCGCAACAGGCAGATCTCGACCTCTGTACAGGGTGGACCAAATTTGATGATGGGATTTGAGGATTTCTCTAAAACTAAGGCAAACAAAAACCAATTTAGGTGTCCTGAGCTCGATTTTCAAAAAACAAACAATGGTGCAAACCGCGTTCATCTATATTTTTAGACTACCAAGCTACAGAGCGTTTTTGGAAAATAGGCATTTTTAGATGACCTCCATATCTCAATTACCAAGTGTCGAATCGAAAATCGATTAACACATTCTTAAGGCACTTTTTTGAGTAGAATCCGTTGCTGATAAGAAGAAAATTATGCATGCCTCAGTTTTCGAGAAATAGACATGACTTGTGTTTTTTTTAATTCTTTCATTATTCGATCACAACTTAAATTAGCTATCCAACGATATATCTTATGTCATATTTATCTGTAGAAAAAGTGGTTAATTTTCGAAAAATTTAATATATTTTTGGGCGTGGGAGGCTGCGAAACTTGTAGAAAAAAAAAATTTTTTGGACCATTTTGGCAAAGATGAAAAAGTATGAATGATTAATTTATGAAACGCTGATCTTAAAAAAGATGTGTGAGCTGCATCGGATCAATGGAAAAACGTGTTAGCTGACCACGTAAACATGTCGGAAAATTCAGGAAAATCGGAGCATTTTGGCAAAGCTGAAAATTTTATATATTAAAGTTTATGATTTAATAATTGCATTAATATGTGTCAGCTGATATTCCGATGTGGCAAAATCTGTTAGCTAGACTTTCAAATTGTGGCGTAGCGTTTAGTTGGGCGCAACGTGCGGCAGTTTCGTGACTCCGCTAACGTATTTTAGCAGCTGTTAATGTTAATAATTTTGTGAATGAATCGTATCAGTTTATTTTTTATTATAATTCCCATACATACTGCTCTGTCAACCTTTCCCCTAAAGCTAGGGTTGGGTTTCAGAGTGCCCGGTTCTCGCTTATTATAAAAAATCATCAATTAGATTTATTACGACAGTTAAATTATTTACTGCACAAATAATTGTTAAAAATAAATGTTTTGTAGATTTTCTGAGAAGATAATGAAATCATGGAATATTTATGATTAAGTTATTCTTAGATTAAATAAAATATTTCCAAAAAGCGTACGTGCATAAAGAAATTTTGGTATATATTTTTGAATAATATTTTGAAGGCTACGCCGCACTTCGAGAGTTCAGCTAACAGGTTTTCCCACATAGGAATACCAGCTGACGTCAATTAATACGATTATTGAATTTATAAACTTCAATATATGAAATTTTTAGCTTTGCCAAAATGCTCCGATTTTCCTGAATTTTCCGACATGTTTACATGGTCAGCTAACACGTTTTTCCATAGATCCCATGCAGCTGACACATTCTTTTAAGATCAACGTTTCGTAAATTAATAATCCTTTCTTCTTCAGCTTTGTGAAAATGGTCCGAAAATATTTATTTTCTACAAGTTTCTCAGCCTCTTCTCATCTTAAGTCACGGTTTTGAGCCAGCTGACACTTCGTTCCTTAATAAGCTATAGAACAACAAGCTATGTTAAAAAAATCAGTTTTTCCAAAATGATCCATTAACATTTGACACTACCTCCCAGACTATTATAATATAAAATAATTTTGCCAACGATAGGTAAAACTAAACTACAATAAATGTTCGAATTGTCTTCCATTGACATCTATCCATATTTATCGCATTTCTATTATTAATTGAAAAGGCCATGGTAAAAAAAAGGAAATCGAAACAATCGTAAATGTCAAAAACTAATTTGTGAGTTAATTGTGAGTGAACATTGTTAAAAATGGTTCAATTTATAGTAATGGTGAAAAATATGATATGATTAAGTGTTTTATAGAATGCGGAGAAGATTCAAATTTAGCTTCGGAGCTTTATTTTAATATAGGAAAGTTATAGACAGCAAAATTTTGTGCCAAAAATGCCGCCCATGCAATATTTTTAGATATCCAGAAAAGAATATTCAAAGGGCTACAACAAGATTTAAAAGAGTTTGGATATTTGTGAAACCTCGAGCAAAAATATATAATGAAGCAGGTAGAGAAGCTGTGTAAAAATATTGTTTTAGAAACTGTAACAGAAAATCCTAATATATCGTCTAGCGAAATACAGGAAAATTTAAGAATCCCAAAAACACCTGCGTTGCGTTGCTTAAAATAAATTCAAACCCTACAAAATTAGGATTGGTCACCATCCATACCTAAACTATTTTCAAAGGCATCTCGACTGTTGCCAGTGGTTTTTGAGTCAGTGCAATGAAGTGCCAGGATTTGAAAAAACAATTATATGGACAGACGAGATCCATATGGGCAATTCCGGAATTTTTAATCGGAATAATATTCACCATTGGGCTCATGAAAATCCGCACGTAACCGCTACAGTTAACCGTCAAGGACGATTTGGTGTATGGTGTGGTTTTATTAGATACCAAATAATAGGTCCTCATTATCTTTCACAGTAATTTGAATACCGAACATTTTATTAACATTCTACGACAAGAAATAGAGTCCTTTATAGACAATATGCCTGTAAGACAATAGGGTTTTCTCAGAAAAAAAAATTATTGCTGAAGTACTTAATTCACGTAAAAAACTGATTTATGGCATATTTATTATCTTTTTAATTTTACTAATATTGACAAAAAAAAACTTAAAGTTTGAAAAATATTGAGTTCGTTTTAAACAGCCATAAATTAGCGCGTTGTGACGTCAACGCCCTGAAATCCAACAAAAAGTCGGTTACATTGTTGCATAAGATAGCCGTGAAAAATATAAAACATAACCTCTATTTATCGACAGCACCTTTTAATTATTATGAGTTGTAATGGATTATCAAAATGCCTAAAAAAGTTTGTTTTGTACCTGTTTGTAACAATACTAATGAAAATGCTCCCTCAATATAATTTTTGACAGTACCACTTAATACTGAAAGATGAAAACAGTGGTTTTCTGCTGTAAAATCTAAACAAATATTTCATCAAAATATAAATAAAGTTTTAGGTTAGTCAGCTGTCATCTGATGTGTACCGTCAGTGCAGAAGTGGGTGAAGGTTAATCCCAAACTACAAAATATCAACGTCCGACGCTTTCGCGAATAACACAGCCCCACAAAAAAAAAGTTCAGACCAGCGAACCAGTCCCTTTGTACTTTCGGTCGCTGAATCCGAATCCGAGGTCAAAAAAATTCGTACACCCCCAAAATCTTTAGCTAGAGCCAAGAAATACCCCTGGACTGGGGTAAAAAGAATATTAAGCTACGAGAATAGTTGTTACATCCTAATCGATCGAATTATGCAAATTAAGGTTAAACAGCAGCGTACATACAATAGATATGAAACACACCCCCAGTGAGGGGCGAAAACTAGCCCCCATTTATAAAAATCGATCCAAAACAGTAATGACTGCTGAAAAAGCTCAAAATGTCTAAGTTTTGTTAAAGTGATAAAAAACTGCATCAGGTCCGACGTAATCTTCATAAACTGCCCCTATAGGGTTGAGAACAACCAACCTTAAATTTAAAGGACACAAAACAAGAGAAAACGTAAAATCCAACAGGATTTCTATTTTGCGTAGTACTGTAAAATAGAACTAGAAACTTACGTACCATCAACGTCCTACAGTGTCAGATGGTGTGAAAACTACTCCCTATGTAAGATTTATATATAAAAAGTTACAGTGGCTTCTATAAAAATTCAAAACACCTGCGTTGTGTGGAAGTGAGACTATGTTCGACGCTGTGCTTGAAAACCACCCCCACGCGGTTGCGAGATGCCATCCCTTTATCCGTAGGATGCTGGAAAAACAGAGAGAAACTAACCGAATTTATATTTTTATGAATGCTATGATTAGCAAAAATCGTGATGCACACTTCCAGCGTCCTACGGATATAGGTAGCATCTCGCAACCCCATGGGGGTGGTTTTCAAGCACAGCGTCGAACATAGTCCAGTTTCTTCTCACTTCCACACAATGCAGGTGTTTCGAATTTTTATAGAAGTCATTGTAACTTTTTATAGATAAATCTGACATGGGGGGTAGTTTTCACACCATCTGAGAGTTGACACTGTAGGACGTTGATGATACGTAAGTTTCTGGTTCTATTTTAGAGTACTACGCAAAATAGAAATCCTGTTGGATTTTACGTTTTCTCTTGTTTTGTGTTCTTTAAACTTAGAGGTGGTTGTTCTCAACCCTATAGAGGCAGTTTATGAAGATTACATCGGATCTGATGCAGTTTCTTATCACTTTAACAAAACTTAGACATTTCGAGCTTTTTTAGCAGTCATTACTGTTTTGAATCGATTTTTTTTATAAATGGTGGCTAGTTTTCGCCCCTCACTCAATTTGTATAATTCGGTCGATTAGGATATAACAACTATTCTCGTAGCTAAATATTCTTTTTACCCCAGTCCAGGGGTGTTTTTTGGCTCTAGCTAAAGATTTTGAGGGTGTACGAATTTTTTTACCTCGGATTCGGATTCAGCGACCGAAAATACATACATAGGTCTGGTTCGCTGGTCTGAACTTTTTTTTTGTGGGGCTGTGTAATTTGTGTGGCATTTTTATCTGGATTCTGATTGGCCAATATTTATAAGTCCACTGCTTTAGACCAATCGCAGTACAAGTAATAAATGAGGAAATTCTGAGAATTTTCGAGGAAAGCTTCCTTTAACACAAAGTTATATCCATAGTCTCATTGGTTTTCCGGGTAGATACGTAATTCTGGCGCTTAAAAATGTCCGTTTTAAACAGCCCTGAAATTATCAGCAAGTTGTTTTAATGATATTTTCTTAGAAGTAATTCTTATTAGAAAAGTAAATTGTTGTAAATTAATAAATGTTTTATTATATCATTTTCATAACATAAAATGATAAAATAAAATTAGTGGGAAAACCCTATTTCAAAGATTTATTTACCAACACGATGGCGCCCCAGGTCATACGTAAAGTGAAACACGAAATTATTTAAATGTTCAATTTGGAGAGAATTGGATAGGTATATATACAGGGTGTAACGCAACTTACTCGAAAAATTTTAATCATACATGCACCTTTAAATAAGAAGTCGACTTCTTAAAAAAAAAATTAATAAAAGTCCAACACAGAAAAAGATACACATTGTTAAAGTTACAAATTGATGAAAATGGTAATTTATTGAACTCTACTTAATTGAAGGATTGTTGTATTAAAAAAAAATACCTAAAAAAAAATTTAAAAAAATTTAATTAAAAATTTTAATTTTAAATAGTACCTAGGTTATTTTAACATTTCCATTAATTTGTAACTTTAACAATGTGTATCTTTTTCTGTGTTAGACTTTTATTATTATTATTTTTTTAAAAAGTCTACTTCTTATTTGAAGGTGCATGTATGGTTAAAATTTTTCGGGTAAGTTGTGTTACACCCTGTATATTACTCAGGACCGTTTATCAATGTCTACTTAGCTAAGTTAACTAAATTGATAACTAACAGTTAGTTTAACTGACACATTAATAAACAACAAAGTAGTTTAGGTATTGTTCCATTTTTAAGAAATAATGTCCTGCCGACTTTTGACTTTGGAGTTATTTAAAAAATATTGTATATAGAGAATGTTCTAATAACACAGAAGAATTGGAAAACAAAACATTAGCCTGGCTGCTGGTTTCCGGGTCTTCTTCCGCGTAGACTTGGTTGAGTGCTTGACGTTTCGACCATCTTGTCGTGGTCTTCTTCTGAAGCGAAGTGAGCTCTGCTTGATTGAGCTCCTCTATTTATACAGGTTATCAGGAGGCGTGTTGCGGATCATTGCTCATGCGGAACATTGACTTCCACGTTATTGGTAGTCCCAAGCAGCAATTTTAGTAGTTTCTACGTAGTAGTTACTATTACTGGAACTTTAAAGGTTTCCGGAACTAAGGATTGTTACGTAATGGGAACCATCCTTCTACTAAGCATTCACCAAAATGGGGAATAATAATTACGTAGCAAGTTACTATTCCGGTACTTCTACCGTTACCGTGTCGAGGACTAGGTTATCACGTAAACGGGATGTAACCAAGTAGTAGAAATGATTAACTTTTGGAACAGCTCAGCTGACCGAAATGAGAGCGCAAACTATATATTTGGCTCTCTATTATTCGAATAGCAAATTAACGACCTACTGAGTTTAAGCACATGATATGTCCAAGGTCCAAGTTAAGGTGATTATATACAACATGCATAAGCATATATTATAAATCATGATGTTTTGCATTTACCCTGGGTGTGGATATTAAAACCACCACTTATTTTCTGTAAAATGTTATCATAATGCTTCGATAAAAAAGACGCCCCCTCGAGAAAATGGTTTTTTCGGAAAAAAATTTTTTGCAAAAATTATGTGTACAAGCAAAACTGCAACATTTTTTATGGAAAACGTTTTTTTTTTAATTTTATATATTATAAAGTAATAATCTATTTAGAAAACATATTTGTAAATGATTATAATAAAAAGAAATTTTTTATTGAATTATATTTTTATCGTGTCAATATGGCGTCTTCATTCAACAACAGAAAAATGACGATTTTAATTGCAGTAACTTAGAGGCTGCAAAAACCAAAATTATTTCCCTATAAGTTACATTTACTATAAAGTAGCAGATGCCACCAACGTTATAGTTGTTGTTACTTTAAAAGTGGTGACGGGAACTACAACAATTTCACTGTGTAGTTATATTTACCTAGATGTTGGGACCAATGACGCTATAAGATCTTAGTAACTGTTGCTACCAACTTATTTTCATGTTGGTAGAATTGGCAGAATCGATATAGCTATTTTTTTTTAATTGGCAACGCGGTAATAACTGTTAAAGTGTCACTGTCACTGTGTGTGATGGGAATATGTGGATTAAAAATAACAATTATTATACTTTTACAAGTACTTTTTATTATCTGATATTATTAGAAAGATATTATTTGGAAAGAGCACGTATCTAACAATATTTGATGGATGTCCCTGACGGTGAGCATCAGAGGTAGGTGTTTATTGTGATGTTCTTGTTTTCATGTATTTAATTATTTGGGTTTTTTTATGTTGCATTGATATTGGGAGTTTGCGGTGCCTGCCGTTGCGGTGAACTGACCTTCTTAAGCGTCGAAGATATAAGAGATAAAGAATAATATCTATATATATCCATACCAGATACCAAGACGAATAAATCAAGAAGTTTCACAGTTTTAAATGAAGGATTTTCGGTAAACCCACTTGATTCGATTAGGAAATATGTGTCTTTAACATGGGCGCAGCCAGGGGGGGAGCCATGGGGCCCGGCCCCCCCCCAAGCCGTCTTCCATGAGCCAAAAAATAAAGAAGCTGTACAAAGCAGTATCTAAATTATCCCTTGAAATAAATATTTTGTAATTAATGCCAATATTATCTAATAGAGGAATCTACATACACATCCGTTTTCAACCATTTTCTGAAAAATTTTCCTCATCCTCTGGGGAGGCCGGTTCTATTGCCCCCCCCCCCAAGATGAATTTTCTGGCTGCGCCACTGGTCTTTAAGACCGCAAAATGTGTGTCACAAAAGATTTTTTGTAAATTTTCAAAAGGGAAAGTGCACTGTCCAATGCATTGGATTAAATAAGCTCTCAAAAACTCCAAGAATTTTAGCTGATTATTTGCAATTGGCCAATGCTGGGGGTGACATTACCACCCTTAAACGTCACGATGTGTGGAAATCATCCACCGTGGCGGAGGGTTATTTGGAAGATTCAGTCTCAACAAGATTGTTATTGCTAAAAAAATTCAGGGAGAGCAGCACGAGTCAGGGGATACAGACGTCGTTACTAGTATAGAGAAAAATTGTGTACAGAAGAGCAGTTTTCTTTGTGAAAAATCGAATATGATGACAATAAATGTTAACATAAATATAAATAAATAAGTGTTAGTGCATGGGTTCTTTGTTTTGTTAATTTTCCATATAATGGAGACAAATAAATTCCTTGGACTTTATTTTATATTAAAATTACTCTTTAGTGACTAAATCACTTTACCTCACTTTAGCTTACTACTTTATCTCACTAGTGACTTATGAGTTACTTTATACCTTCAAAATCTCATCAA
Organism: Rutpela maculata; assembly: GCA_936432065.2. Classification (NCBI taxonomy): domain Eukaryota; kingdom Metazoa; phylum Arthropoda; class Insecta; order Coleoptera; family Cerambycidae; genus Rutpela; species Rutpela maculata. The sequence goes on along the minus strand of OW386290.2, from coordinate 43,759,319 downwards.
TAAAGATCACTTTATATGAAAGTGTTGGATAAATATATTTATTATCGTAAGGTGTGTAATAATGGAAAAAATACATAAGAGTTTTCATATTTTAGTGATCAGTTTACATTTAATTTCATTCAATTCAATTTATTGTACATAAACAATGTCTTATGCCGTTATACCAACATTGTCCGTTCCCCATCGACACAATATTTATTAAATTTGGAGTTTTTAATCGGCAAATTCATTTCATATGCTCAATGGATCACTAACTGAATGAGTCAATCTGTGTGTTAAAGACAAGTTGTAATTTTCGAGCAGTACACAGTATCATTAATCACTACAACTGTTATAGTTTTCGATTACTCTTCTGCTTGTGTTGATGGGAACACTTTTGCACTTGTTACCAAAGATGATGGTTTTGCTGTGGCGAAATAATCTTTCATGTTTGCATCATATTCTGAAGAATCAATATTTCTCCTACTGTTTAACTATTTCTTCAGTTTTCTATAAAACAATGATGAGTGCCGATAAACTTTATTTTGCTTTTTACTGAGCATTTCAGATGCCGCCATTTTATTCAATGCCAATAATGATATAAATTGTCTTAAAAGTTGATATCACTTTATAGTAGGTTTTTAAGGTATATATAACTTTGTAGTCATTTTCAATTAGTGGGGAGTAGTAAAAATAACTTCAAAGCCCCCATGTTCGTAGAAATAACCTCTTTTTTACTCAAGATGTCACTAATAAGTTAACAATGAGGTTCCAGAAAATTTCCCAACAACGTATCAGGGACTTAAAATTGAACACTTGAAGTTATCGTTACTTTGAAGTGGTCCTTTGGTAACGCTGTGCGGTCGGCATTACTACCAATTTTCACTTTGCAGTTGAGGATGCTTCAAGGTAATGCAGAGTAGTATCTGCGACGTTGCAGATTCTGCGGCAGTTACTTGAAAGTGTTATAACTATACAATGCCTGAATTCGGTAGAATCTACATAATTGTTACTCCAAATGCATACCACAAAGTGAATATTACCTTAAAGCCGCAAATTTAGTAACAGTTATGTCATTCCTACTGTATTCAAGTTCCGATGCCTCAGATGTCAGTTCCCATCACTTTGAATGCTGCTTGGGGTTGTAGTCCGTTGTCACGGTTATAGTTATTCGGATGTTTATTTATTTCAATGGCTTTTCTGTATCTTCTTGGCCAATAATTCTTGGTGTTGGCTAATTTCTTTGTTTTGTCGAATTTTATCAAATGGCCGGTTTCTTCTGAATGTTAGGCAACTGCTGATTTTGTAGAATTTCCCTTCTTTGTATTTCTAATGTGTTCTCTGAGTCTGGTGTTTATACGTCGTTTGGTCTCTCCGATGTAAACTTGTTCGCAGGAACATGGGATGCTATATACTCCTGGTGTTTCTAGTTTTTCTGGACCTTGGTATTTGGGAAAATGTTGTGCCACCTTCTGTTTTGCATTATATATTACTTTGACGTTCTTTTTCTCCAAAACTCTTCCGATTCTGTCCGTACAACCTTGTATATACGGTAGGTAAGCTGTTGCCGTGTATTGTATTTCTTTTCTTCTTTTTCTTCTTCTGTTCTGGTTGTATTTTGTCCCTTTATTGCGTTGTCTGTGTCCTTCGGTTTGTATCCATTTTTCTGTAGTGATGTTTTTAAGGTCAGATATTCTTCTTGCAGATGTTCTGACTCGCAAATTTGCTTTGCTCTATGTACTAGTGTGTTAACGAAGGCCTGTTTTTGTGCTGGGTGGTGGTGAGAATTGGCGTGCAGGTATCTGTCGGCGTGCGTCGGTTTTCTTTATACATTGTGTCCTAATCCTCCATTATCCTTCTTCAACACGAGGACGTCTAAAAATGGAAGTTGGTTCTCTGTTTCTATTTCCATGGTAAATTTGATCTTATGATGTAAGCTGTTTAGGTAGTCTTTGAAATTCTCCAGTTCCTTACAGCCGTATTGCCATATAATGAAAGTGTCGTCCACATATCTAAACCAACATTTTGGTTTCAATTGGTAGTTGTCCAAAGCGTATATTTCGAAAGCTTCCATAAATAAGTTAGCGAGTACTGGTGATAAAGGTGAACCCATTGCTGCCCCATCTTTTTGTTTATATAGACTTCCATTGAAGTTGAAATAGGTCGAGTTCACACAAAGCTCCATCAGGTCTGTTAAGGTGGTGTCCAAACCGTTGTCCAAACCGTTGTTCTTCCCGAGCTAATTCTATCGCCTCATTAACTGGTATATTTGTGAAGAGTGATATTATGTCAAAACTGACTAGTATATCTTCTTGGTCCACTGTGATGTTCTTCAGCTCTTGTATGAAATGGTGTGAATTCCTGATATGTCTGCTAAATATCTTGCTAGCGCATGGGTTGGTGAATTCACTGCACTTACAATGGGTCGTAACGGAACTCCTGCTTTGTGGATCTTGGGTAGGGAGTAGAATTGTGGTGTCCTCGATTCTGATGGTATCAGTTTCTTCTGGTGCTCTATTGGTATGCATGATTCCTTGATCGCCTTTGTTACCTGTTTTTCGATGGTCCTTGTTGGATTTCGTGTGATTTGGACGTAAACTTGGTCTTCTAACAGGTTTAGTACTTTCTGCTGGTAATCTGCTCTGTCCATTAGTACAGTGGCATTTCCTTTGTCCGCTGGCAGAACGGTTACGTTGGCGTTGTCCGTGAGTGTTTTTAGGGCCTGTCTTTCTCCTCTCGTTATGTTTGGTTTCGGTGGTTTGGCTTGTTTTAGAATGGCTGCTGATGCTGCTCTGATTTCTTCTGCGTCTTCCCTGTATAGCTGGTAAAGAGTTGATTCCAAAGAACTTACTATGTCTTCCCTCGGTATTGATCTTGGAGTAACGGCATAATTGAAACCTTTGCAGAGAACTGATGTTGTGTCGGCATCTAACGGTAATGACGACATGTTTATGACAACTCTGTTGTCGGTTGATGTGGATGCTGTGTGCTATGGAGTTTCTCAAACTTTTTCTCCTGCGTTTCTCTTGATTTATCTGCCGCTGCCCTTGCCTTGTTGGTGGAAAGTCGGTCAATTGTTGACCATGTCTCTTCATCTAGGATGCTGGTTAATCGAAGGTGAAGCTCGTAAAGTTGTGTGTACACGTCGTCTAGTTGTCTTCTGTTATCCTGGATTCGTTCTCTCAGCAGGGCTTGACTGGCTCGGTCCAAAATTGTTCTGGCCTTCAGAAGAAATCGGCCATTTGATAAAATTCGACAAAACAAAGAAATTAGCCAACACCAAGAATTATTGGCCAAGAAGATACAGAGAAACCATTGAAATAAATAAACATCCGAATAATTATAATCATGACAACGGACTACAACTACCAATAACGTGCAAGTCAATGTTCCGCATGAGCAATGATCCGCAACACGCCTCCTGATAACCTGTATAAATAGAGGAGCTCAATCCAGCAGAGCTCACTTCGCTTCAGAAGAAGGCCACGACAAGATGGTCGAAACGTCAAGCACTCAACCAAGTCTACGCGGAAGAAGACCCAGAAACCAGCAGCCAGATCCCCAGCTCCGCGAAAGCCTTAGCACCAAGATAACAAAACATTAGCTGCGTTTCTGACAATAACTCCTCTCATGATTGGAAATGCAACAAATGCTGTAAGGAGAAGGTGTCAAAAATGCATAGATGTCAATCGAAGACAATTCGAACATTTATTGTAGTTTAGTTTTTCCTGTTTTTGGCAAAATTATTTTATATTATACGAAGTGTTGTTGTTAATAGTTTTCCATGGCCTCCTCACAAATATATTAAATTTTTCGAAAATTAACCACTTTTTCTAGAGATAAATATGACATATGATATATCACTGGATAGCTAATTTAAGTTGTGATCGAATAATAAAATAATTTACAGAATGCTCTATTTAAAAAAACACAAGTTAGATCTATATCTCGAAAACTGATACATTATTTTCTTCTTATCAGCAACGGATTTTGCTCAAAAAAGTGCCTTAAGAATGTGATACTTGATTTTCGATTTAACACTTGGAAATTGAGATATGGAGGTCAACCAAAAATGCCAATTTTCCAAAAACTCTCTATAGCTCAGTAGTCGAAAAAGATAGACGAACGCGGTTTGCACCATTGTTTGTTTGTAAAAATCGAGCTCAGGACACCTATATTGGTTTTTGTCTATCTACCATAGTTTTAGAGAAAACCTCAAATTCCATCTAATTTGGTCCACCCTGTACGCCAGCTACCTGCAGGCAATAAGTCTAGATATGTCAACCGCTGGTCTATCACATTCGACATGAATTTATTAAGCTACAAATGCAAAAAAAAGTTGGCTGACGAACTTGATTTGAGGTCCTATTTGTTTCCGTTTTATCTCAGTTCATCCTTCAAGATTAAGTACTAAAACGTATAAATAATTGGCGTCATTAGAAATCCTGTAAGTTCACCGAAGTAAAAAAAGAGAAATCGAGCGAAAGGGAGGCGCAAAATAGATATGGCAAAGTAAAGGAGGTAGGCTGGGAAACGGTACGAGTGAATGCTTGGATATCGGACATTTGTGCGTTTGAAACTCCGGAAGAGAGCTTTTCGTGCTTTACAGCTTTGGGTTAGTCAATGGCTAGTGTGTCTAATTTGACGCCCGACGAATGTTTATTACAACACCTCCACTGTTTAAACGTCCGATCGATATCAATCACCTCAGATACAGATAAAAGCGTCTATTTTTGTCTTCGGAGGCTTATATGAATTGGTCTGAAAGGCTTCATCCTTTTCATGACCATTTATCCAGATCCTAATACGGTTTTATTAACATCATGCAATTTGCATTATGAAAAGGAATAATTTATTATCATTGGTTTTTATTGCTTACGTGGGAGCAAGGGTAGGAATTAAATAAAAATAGAAATAATTTATTGATGTTACCAATTTCAAAGTTAAACACAAATCAAATAATTATTTTAGTCGTTTTATTACAAGGTTACACAAAATAATACCAGTATTTTACATTATAAGTATAAAAAAAGAATAAACCTATAAGTAGGTTTCACAATTGCACATACCGGTTTATCAATGCAGGGTCAAGTTTGCGTGTTAACTAACCCTGGGCTAATCTGAGCCCCAGGTAAAAGTGAGTGTTAAACCTGCATTCGGTTATCCACTGCATCTTGTGGTATGTGTTAGGAATCCCCTGAATAACCTGGAGTTAGTAACGCTTTCTACAGATTTGACAGCTCTAAGTTGATTGTGATTGGCCAAAAAATGAGTTATTTTCCTTTGTTATTTTTTTAAATTTTTCCAACTAAGTTTAAAGCATTACAATTGGTGTTGCTCACTGTTAGGTGTTTTCGACATTGCTTCTGAAGAAAAATAACCTAACAGTGACAACAGCGAGCAACAACAATCATAATATAATCTAGAATATTTTCTGGTCGATAGTTATATTTTTAGTTTAAGAAAATGAGTGAAATCCCAACAAAAGTAGGTAGAGGGCCCAATTTTTCACCAGTAGAGCGGTTGCTATTAATTCGAATAGCAAATAAACATAGGCATTTCTACAAGAATTAAAAAATAGCTGATGCAGTATCTTGGAGGGTCAAAGAAGCTTCTTGATGCAATATTAAGATTTGCTGACATTTATGCAATCTCCGGCAGTTTATATAAAATGATCAGTTGCGTAATATCTCAAAGCTAAAAGCAATTGATTTATTGGTGAAACTGAATGATTTCTACAATACAATTAAATTAATTTAAATATTTGCTTTTTAGCTATATTAGAAAACTTTTTTACCTATCGGTTGGAAAATCTATCGATTTGTTCGAAAATCGAGCTCAGGACACCTATATTGGTTTTTGTCTATCTGCCATAGTATTAGAAAAAACCCAAATCCTATCTAATTTGGTCCACCCTGTATGTTGGTAAATCAAATCAAAGTCAAATAAAACTATTATCAACTTAATTTATTATCATAGGTCCGTAAACACACTGTACAATTTGAAATTTTCTGAAATAAAAATAATTAAATATGATTCAAATAAAAATACCAGTCAATAAACGAGAGTTTTGTATTCATTTCAGTGGCGGCTCGTCAGAGAAGGCAGGGGAGGCTGAGCCTCCTCTAGCAGCATATCCAGTGGTGGTGAGGAAATGTACAAATTGTAATCATATTGCAAGTTAAGTCTTTTAAATATCAAGCCTCCTCTGCACAAAATATCACGAGCCGCCACTGATTCATTTAATTTAAGAAATATACAAAAATACGGTTGATTTAAGAAAACTCTAACGAAAATTAAATAAGTAGACCCAGGTTCTCATTAAGGCTTAAAAGTAAGAAGTAATTAGTAAAATTACCTCTTAAAAAATTTATAGGAAGTATTGATTGAATCAGTAAAAATTTATTCAATATTAAAATGACAAAAAACAATGTATTTCAAGGACACACACTATTTAGAAAACCAAATTACCAGTTTTTTTATTGTCCGATAGTAAAAGTAAACTAAACCAGACAGGCTGAATATAACCTGTAATTTAGATCTGTGTATATAGATTCAGATTTAAGTTTTTCATAGATAAATAATATAAAATAATTCTATTAAAGAAATTTACATTAATTTATAATAAAAATTAATATTATTGTTATGGACATTCTGCTGTATTAGATAAACATAAAAGGGTGGTAATATTGCTGTTTAACTCGGTAGTTGTTAGTAATTTTAATTTTAAATAAAGTTTACCGCCGCTGTTTAACAAAAAATTACCGAACTATGTATAAAACGTATGCAATATTCATGTTAGTATCATTTTCGGAATAAAACCATACGTAAGGATCCATTAGGAGTTTGGAGCTGCAATAAAATGACAATGCATCAAAGGTGAAAGATTCACACCTGTTGTTAATCAGGTCAGATTACACCTCTAAACAATTACATGCCCTCAACTAAAATCAATTCGGGGTCAACTCGGTTCACTAATGTATACTATTACTAAACAGTATAAGCCCATCCTAAAAATGATGAAATGAAATGAAATTGCTTGAAGGAGAAATGATAAAATTCATATTTGATATGAGTTGCTTTCATCATTAATATACTACTTGCGACATAAGCCAATTTCATTTTATATTTATTAAATTTTAAGTTTTAATTCAAACTTCACAGGTAGCATTTAGAGCGTTTTAAATCTAGCTACACTAATATACGGGGAGTTTTATAAAAACATATATACCAAGACGTGTGTGGTGAGCTTAAGTAAAAACTGTGGTTAGATTCTAGTCTCTACAAAAATAAAAGAACTGTGTTAGTCTTTAATAGGACTACAAATAAATCATACTGCAAGAAAGTTATCAGCTACGAGCGGAAAATGCACCAGCTCTTCGTATATAATGTTTACTTTTGGTTTATCTTTTATTGTATGGTTTCGTGACATATTACTGTTATTGCTTCATAAAGAGTAACTGTTAATAACCGTAATTAGAAAGTTTCCTATTTTAGAAATATCATGTAAATTCAACCTCATTTAGTAGTCTTTCAGATAACTAGTCAAACAAACAAAAATTATCTCGACATCTGAAAAACTCACGAACTTATTCAATTTCTTATTTGAATACTTCGCCTCGGCTGAAGTCCACCGTGACGTCACAATACACAACGCGCTGACTTGCCATGCCGACGGACCGTCGTATGTTCCCTTTATTTAGTGTATGTGCTCGATTTTCTGAAATGTCACAAAATGTCACTTTTGATTCGTTCGTGCCGAGCCGAATTTTCGAATTTCGCCGTGCAATTTACGATCAGGTTTATCTGGAAGACTTCTCTTCTCTTTACGTCGCGACATCATACGGCCGTCCCAATGGTGTTTTTCGAAAAATATGAATGTACCAAAATTGCATGTTTTAGCAATTTTTTCGGCTCTCAAATGCAAGCTGGCTATAAACTGCCGGTGCCTGCCAGCGAGTATAAAGGTACCCGCGCCCGCTCGCTGTTGGCGGAATCATGTATTGTGACGTAATCGAGCCTCAGCCCAGATGATCGCAGCATTTTAAACTTGGAAGGAACATAACTTTTTTATTTATAGAGATAATTTCTAAAAAAAATTACAGATATTTTTTAGATTTTTACGACTATTTATTACGAGAAAATGAGAAAAATGGAAACTTCCTAATTATATTGCAAATAATATTTTATTTTCATTAGTTTTTGCTCTGGGGAGAGGGGCTGGAACCTTCGGAGTGGCGCTGCCTCTGAAGTCGTTTTCACTAACACCAAAACACTGTACTATCGCTCGACGTGCATTTAGCCAACCATGTTGCCATTTTCCGGAGATAGTTAGAACCAAAGTCCAACTAAACATGTTTCTACATTTATACCAAAATAATGTCTTAGTTGAATGCACTCAACAAATCCTTTTATCCCTACCCAAACTCTTTTCGGCTCGGCGAACCGTGATCTAATAACCAATAAAGCGGACTATTTGCGATAGGCTCTTTGTCACTATTCATACTATTTTTACATTTTGCAATATCTAAGTTTTCAAAAAATGTCAAGGTTATTTGTTGCATTTTAAATTATCATGCGTTATTGATATCTCTATTCCATGATTCACTATTCTACAGCCTACATGTATTGGCAGTAAAAATAGCAAAATCTTAGTAACTTCGTCATGCTAAATAACAATATAAAAAGCAAAAGTTCAAGTTGGCTCTGGTTTTCCCAATACAGGTAATAAAGTGTAACGCAGGTATAGGACGATCCAGCTGCTGGGACCCGACATTCTCGGTACGCTTTGAAGATAATTGGAATTCCAGCGGACCAGTTCACTTTTACGAATGAGTTCAAAGCATGCCGACAGGGCTGGCTCCCTGCCGCTGGATCGTTTGTAGACCCCTTATAAACCCTAGTTTATGGGTGGTCCTGTCACAAATAACAGGTAGAATTAGAATTCTACGAAAAATAGACATACTAACTACCTACCTCTTTATTTGTCACTAAAACTAATATTCATTCTTAGGTAGTCGTATTTGTACCTCGTGCAAGATAAGCATTCATTTTCGAAAGTAAATAGTGCTATTTTGAAAATATGCCACGAGATTGTGTAAATACACCTAACAACTTTCGTTATATTTGTGGTGAAGTGACTTTTGCGCATCAAAAACGTAATTTTACTCCTAAAATTAAGAAGGCGTACCAGTTGTATTTTGGTTGTACAATTGGAGATGAAGACAAAAAATGGGCACCTCATATATGTTGCAGCAATTGTGCGAACAATTTTTGCAGTTGTCTAAGTAGACGAGGACGTTCAATGGCTTTTGCTGTGCCCATGATCTGACGAGAACCTACAGATCATGTTACCGATTGTTATTTTTGCGTGATACCTCCTATTAGACAGGGTATTAACAAGAAAAAAAGGATGGTAATACAATACCCCAATTTACCATCTGCCATTCGCCCGGTTCTCCATAGTGATGAACTACCTATTCCTAATCCACCTCAAGAATACAGCCTTGATTCTGACGAAGAATCAGATGATAATGTAGATGATGACTTAGTCCAGCCATCAACATCACAAGATCCCGATTTCTCTGCCGAAGTGTCCGGTGGTGAACCACACAAAATTAATCAACACGAATTAAGTGATCTTATAAGAGACCTTGTTCTGTCCAAGGCAAAGGCGGAGCCTTTGGCATCTCGATTACCACAATGGAATTTACCACAAGAAAATGTTAAAGTTTCCATGTATCGAAGTCGTCAAAAAGATCTTACACCTTTTCTTGGTTGCCTGCAAGGACATTGACGGTTTAATGAGTGCTTTACACATTCCCCATGATCCTAGTGACTGGAGACTTTTTATTGACGCCTCGAAACTTAGTCTAAAAGCTGTGTTACTCCACAATGGAAATAAATTGCCATCAATTCCAATCGTCCATGCTGTTCACATGAAGGAAAATCACAGTAACATGAATGTATTGCTACAAACTATAGAATATAACAAGTATAAGTGGCAGATTTGTGCAGACTTAAAAGTGATAGCTATCTTGGTATGCAGCAAGGGTATACAAAATATTGCTGTTTTCTTTGTGAGTGGGACAGTCGAGCGCGATTAGAACATTACAAAAGAAAAAATTGGTCGCCAAGACTGGGTTTTGAACCAGGAGAAAAAAATGTTGCTAACATTCCATTAGTTGACTCACAAAAGGTAATACTGCCACCACTCCACATAAAACTGGGGCTTATGAAAAATTTGGTAAAAGCTATGGACAAAGAAGGACGTGCTTTCAGTTATTTAAAACAAAAATTTCCCAGACTTGGTAATGCGAAAATTAAAGAGGGAATTTTTGTAGGTCCTCAAATCAAGAACCTTTTCAAAGATACTGAATTTGACACATTCTACAAGGTAATGAAAAAGCTGCTTGGAATTCCTTTAAAATGGTAGCAACACACTTTCTCGGTAACAAAAGAACAGAAAACAATAAAGACCTTGTTGGGAATCTTCTTTCTTCAGATATTAGGATGCAATAAATCATTAAAAGTCCACTTTCTACATTCACACCTAAATTACTTCCCAGAAAACTGGTGCAGTAAGTGATGAGCATGGAGAGAAATTCCACCAGGATATTCAAAATATGGACTTCTGCGATGTTGACAGACTACTGTTGGACATTTATAAGAGATGCTCCAGAAATAACTTATAAGAGACAGACTAAGAAGCGCAAGAAGAATAATTAATTTTCTGATTAAAGGGCTTATATTCTAAGTAAATATATAGTATATAACATGTATTTGAAATATATATCAAAATATGTTTTTGCATGATGTAATTAATTGCTTTTGCTTTTTTTATTAAAATTATACCATAATATTGAGTTAGGTCAGTTATTACAATTTTTAGAGCCAACAGATTTTTTTTATGACTATGTTAGACGTAACTGGGACCAAAACAATGCAAATAAATGGTTTTGGTTAACGATACAAAATAAAATATTTGCAAAATTTTTCCGAAATAACCGACCGAAATTCAAAAATCTTTTTCAAATTTCGAGCTGCTCTAATTTTTTAACAATTGAGCTTGAAAGAAAATTGTATAACCAAGAAATTGACATTTTATGATCTGCAATATTGATAATAACCAATTACTACATAGGAGTAACGGCAAAATTGCAAAAATCTGCAGGGAAGCACACATTTTGGACATTCTGACGGCTGTAAATCGTAAAATACTAACAATAGAGAAAGTAGAGGTCCTTAGCCGACATTGGGCCTCCCCCCACCACTTTATGTGACGTCACGACCTTGACCTTGGATGACGTAAGCGTCCTTGAGCTACACACGCTCTTGTACCATATCATTTGACCTTGAAAAGGTACGTTTGCCAAGCACACGTTTTGTACCTTCGTGGCCTTGACCTTGGATGGCGTAAGCGACCCTGAGATGTAGACACCGCCCGATCTTGTGTTAGGCTTGTACCACATCGCTTGACCTCGAAAAGCACGTTTGTCAAGGATAACATGTGTTGTGACGTAGCAGCACGTTGCCATAAAAGAGAGTGGGTTGTAAGAACAAAATCATATTTAGTCTGATTCGGCTACAGTTAATAAGTGAGTAGTGTTGTGATCTTAAGTATTTCAAGTAAGAAAAATTTTGTAATATAATTAGTTGGCATTCTTTCACTGTATACAATTGTTTAAATATGAATACCAATATCAATTTATCAGTTCTTAATGAACGTATCATTGAAGACACGGAGGTTTTAGAATTAAAACCTATTTCATCATTAACCTTAAATAAAGTTTACATCATAAAGAAAATGATGATGCTTAATACACGGTTTGGTAAATCGATTTTAGTAAATTTGTTTGACGAAGATACAAATACTACTTTTAAATCATTTTTACCTAAACGTATTGCAGAACTTGTAAGTGCATTTATGGATGAAATAAATTCATCTAACGGTAAATACGCGTTGATGTATTTAGGACAGAGTTCTCCCATATATGCCGGTGCCAAATCGAGGTCACTATTAAAATTCAAACTTATTGATTAAATATATCAGAAAATATGTAAATGTTTTAAAATATTATCTAGTTAGTAAATAGGGTATAGTGAAATAATGGTTGCGGTAGAAGTATTACAAAATATAATCTCATTTTAGATCACTCATTAGCTCATATCGAATCAGGCATAGTTGTAGTAGGTTCTTGTCACCATAGACTTGTACCACAAGTATTTAGTTTCTATTTATTTACTTTTCATCAGTAGTACCCATGTAAGTAATTTTATAATTTCTCTTTTATATTTTTTATAAATTTATTTATTTAATTTCCAGCTTTACCACAACCAACAAATATGTGGATGCAATATTCGGCACAAAAGTGGACAAGGGCGGAAGACATTGATTCGGCCATTGAAAAACTGTCTTGTCAACTGAGTGATCTAAGTATGGATTCTCTGCATGCTATAAACTATGATCTAAATTTCTGCTTCGATGCTGAACAAGTTGAACGTCTTAAGGAGGATTCTGAAATGTATAATACTGGTGCTAACCTGTGTGGCAAATATTCCTGCGGTATTTTAAATTTAGAACAATTTTGTGAGCAAATGGTACAAATAGATTTAAAACGTTTTCTATATGATATAGAAAAATATCTACCTAAAAAAATTATTGAAAAATATCAACTCAACCAATCTGATGAAGAAGCTGTAGACAACTCAATTAGTAGTTAATCAATTATTGTTTTTTTTTTCATTTTGAGGTGAATATATATAGTAATTAGAATTACACAACTATTGTAAAATTGTAATTGATGATGTACATTAAAATGCAATATTGAACTATATTTTATTGTGAGGATAAATATGAAATAAATGAAACACATTACTAGATTATATTTTTTATTTCCCTATTTCTTGGCTACATATCTAAAAAAATGTGTTATTAATACTAAATATGAATAAACTTAAAGATATTTATTCAAATTTTATATCTAAATCTACAATACATTTATTAAGATAGTGAACATTTGCAAGAGCACAATGACTATTGTTGGGCTGAATATGCTCCATACATCTTGGTACACTCAAAGATTTGAGACTAGGTATGCAGGGGGAGCAGTCATCTAGGTCTATGATTTTATTCCATCTTAGATGATGCAGTAGAATGTTTTTCTTTAGTCTGCCTTTGCATAAAATTATAACATCCTGTGGTGATACATTACATCCATAATTATTAGCTGTATTTTGACAAAGCCGTAGAAGTATCATCGGAAATTCTGACAGTTGAATATATCCATCACTCCATTTTACACCGCCATGATAGTAGTTCTGTAGCCATCGATATTGATTCTGTTCACCTCGGGTTAGTGATGAAAAAGGATATGGTGGCTTGAAAAAGTAATGTGCTTGCTGGTTAGTGTTACAGCACACCACAGCCAATTCTTTTACTGTAAACACATTCTCTTTATATTGAAATCCTTGTAAGTCAATAATCAAAGTAGGAAATTCGTTGCTTAATGATGACATCATAAAAGAAAGTTTTATTTAGCGCCGGCAATTCCAGACTGAACTGAACCATCCAGTGCACTATATCTTAAATATGTATCGTGAAGTATAAGCGCATATACACGAGTTTGTGCAGGAAACTTCGTCTTTCGTGTTTCAAATTCTATTTTTATGTCTACAGTGGATGATTTAATTGCATCCGGTTGGCAGGAGCAATCTATGACAAATAATGGGGATTTTCTGAATTCTCCCAGATCCATCAATGGTTCAGCCATATCTCTATCATAGTAACTACGTTGAAAGTTCTCGTATGCATAGTATGCTGCGGAGTCGAGTTTCTTATCGAAATCCAAATTCCAACGCTCATATGGAAATACTTCAGAGTTCAGATATAGTCGAATATTATTAATATCTGCAGATATAAACTGTGTGACGTCCTTGGTTCTATCATTGGAATTGCCATTGTTTTGAAATCCGATAATGATATATCGAGGTCTCTCAAGGCTGCTAGTGGTTTTAACAGCCCATATGTCAGACGATGTATCACGCAAAGTAGGTAGCTCATATAGATCCCACATGCGGTAAGCCACCTTCACTATGGCATAATTACCACCCTTATTAATTCTATTTAATAGTTTAAGCTTTTGTTTATCTTCAGGCACAATATGTTTTATCTTCCACTCAATTTTGCTAATTTCTAGATCTGCATCAACTTCACCAATGTAACTATCTTTAAAAGATCGAGTTATGATTAAAATTAATTCCTGCTTTGCATTTATAACACCTTTTGTGTAATCTTCTGCAAAACCCATGATGTATTTAAGAGGCAGCCTACCACTGAATACGTGACTGGTAGTATCTAAAATGTCTTGCTTCTCTGCGGTCAGACCCCAACCTGCAGTTAAAAGTGATCGGAGATGTGTTTGTCCATATGATACCATAGTCTTCATTGTGGTAGTGATACCAGGCTTCCTAACGACAGCCACTTGTTCACCACCCATTTCATATCTGATTTCATCGAAGAGAAAAGCTAGTGTGTTATTGGATAAATAACACCGCTTGGTAAGATCACTTGGAGTAAATTTTCCTTCTATATAAATATAACTCTCTGCAATGTCGAGTATAAGGTCTTGAAAATTGACAGGAATGCGTATTTCATCCGAGTTATTATAATACGGTGATCCGTATGGTTTATACGTATGCTCATGTAAACTGGCAAGTGATTTATCAAACACGGGCTCGTCGAACACTTCAAGTTTTTCACTAGATGTAAAAGCTGCCATTGTTATTTAATTTTCTCTCAGTTTTAATCCAATAGATTGAAGAAATGCACGGTCCTTAGCCGACAACCTATGTCTTAACTGTTTAAGAGGTATACGCTGAATGAATTGGTTTCTACAATCACTCTTCTTTTTATCGTTAAACATTTTATATTGGCAATGTGCCAATCGTTTCTGATTATATCGAAAGCCCATTTTTGCTCGAAATATTAAAATTGTTTCAATTCTAGCTTCACAATAATCTTTTCACCTCGAAAGTTAATTAAATCTCCATTGTCATCCAATATGTGCAGAGTAATGTTGTCGATAAACTGACGTCCTTCAGGTCTAACAGGTAAATATATGATGTTAGCTGGCTCCTTGGTAAGTTTATATCCAGGTTCAACATCAATATCAAACTCGAAGAGTGTGTGGGATTTTAGGGCATTCAGATACGCTCCGGAAATAATGTTGCAATTCACACGTACCATTCTTACTTTCATAATATCAACAGGGAGTGTTGATTCATGGCTCTGGTTTGGATGTAAGTATGTTGGTTCAAATCCCAACAAACTGCCAATCGAGTTTGCTTGTGAAAAGTCAATTCCATATTTTGACCAAATTTCACACTTCAGCGTATTGTTGTTTGCTCGTAGCCGGAACAATTTCTCTTTTTCTTCCTCTGTATCAGCTGGTATAGCTTTCAGTATTGCTCGATATATTTCATCAATTTCATAGGCTCCATATGGTATATGCTTGTATACAAGGGGTAGTTTTGGACGCTCTCTATAACAAAAACGATTGTTTGTCTCGTCTACATTAAATATAGAGTTGTATGAATAAAATCCAATTAATCCCAGTCCATATCGACTACCCATATCTAGTTCAATGGGTGGATAAAATTCTGCACTGAGCACGCTTGAGCGGCTTGATAAAGTGAAGGTGTGTGACATGACTGATGTTTTTGGAGATTGCTGCATGAATTTATTGTGATTTACAGCAATTGTTGTGGATTAATCTTCTTTTTTTGAGAGGTGATGGAGATACATTTATGTCATTATTTGACACCACGTTCACCTCATGCACTTTACAGTAGCAGCAAAATATTTTTCGAGGTGGTGAGCCATCATTAACATCGATATTATTTTCATCATTAGAATAATGTTCTTGACAGTACTGATATTTTAAAATGTCAATATCATCCTGAAGATGTCTGGGTAACTTATCCCACACTAACGCAATTTCATTAGGGGCACATGCAATCATTACCTCTTTAGGCATATCTGAAAGTTGCTGTTTACTCATCTTCAATAAGCTGCGTAGTCTAGAGAAAGCAATCAATGAGTGGCCCATCCGTTTAATTGCTTCTCGATCCATTGATGGTGTTACAGATTCCATTTGAAAAGTTTTTATTTAATTTTTTGAGGAAAGAAACTTTAAGCACAAATGACCACACCACACTGTGTTAAAATTTTGTTGGCGCTCATAATTATAGTAGATTTTATTTGTAGACATTGAACCGTTGCGCAAGTACTGGACTAGTTCTCTTGGCGGGGGTAAATCGCCAAAACTATCGAAATATGTGACTAAACTGCCACGTTTTTTATATGCCACCCAGTGTGTTCCAGGGCCATCTATACTATCCAAATTTATAATGGAGGATTCATTATGATGTGGTCCAGAATTTGGTAGATTGTCACGCATAAATATACCTCGAAAATATGGTACCTTCATCTTCTCAGCATAATATTTAAGATCGATGTCGGTGAGAGGTTTTCGAGGTAGGGTGTCTAGTAGTTTTTTGAACTTTGTGGTTTTAAATAAAGACCCAGACCTTTACGATACGGTTTCAAATATAATCCTTTGCCACTTTTTCCTAGAGCAATCGCTTCCATGTGTCTATTATGACGATTTTTTTCGGCCAATTCCTCTCTACTTGTTTTAACATCATTTACAGCTTTAGCTATACCAGCTGCACTTCCAGCCAAACTACCTAACGCTGATAATCCTGCAAAAATGGGTATTAAAGGTAGAATTCCACCAACTTTCGGAATCGGTATTATGCGAGGTGTACGAATATTGCGTTTTCCACCAGCCGCCCTCATGTGACGCCGTGCTGCTTGAAGCGCCATTTGAGCAATTTTTTTTGTATCATTAGCAATAGACCGCTTGCCACCGACCTTACGTAGATCATCACGTACCTTGCGCACTATTCCAGCACCGAACGCTACATTTTTAACGTTCTTCCTGTTTTTATTCTTCTTTTTAATTATATTTTTTCTTTTTGTAGTACGAGATGTTGACCTACATCCCATACCGAGCCGTTGTTTCCCCTTCATTATGGTAGTAACTAACCACGCTGCAGCCTTTTCTTTTATACCTGCGTCTTTGGATTTAACTCGTTTCCAAGCAGCTTGTTCAAGCTGATAGTCTGCTTTGTGTCGGGCAGCTAAATCGTTCGTGTTTTGATCGTATGCAATATCGTGTTGCTTGCACGCAGAATCCAACTTATTTATACCTGGATCACCTCGAGCTAATCTTTTTTGTAATTTAGTACCGGGGCCGCAGTACTGATAACCTCCCGGTAAATGCAGTTCAAATGGAAGCTTATTTATTAAGGAATTTACTACCCCTCTACCAGCCTTTAAACAATGGCGGTTTTTACTTGTGTGCTGTTTGACTGACAACATTTAAATAACAATTGTAATGCATACATCTATTTATATAGTCTTCAACCGTGCTACAATGCGTATTGTAAAGCAGAGACAGAAGTTTGCTGTAGACAATTTAGACGAAAAAGTTGGAGGTGGGTTACAAGTCGAATCGCGCCATGGACCATTACTTCCCACAACTATTCGTGGACTATTAATCGGCCCAAGTGCCTGTGGAAAGACAAATTTACTTATATCTCTGCTTACTCACCCCCTTGGACTTCGTTTTGCAAACATTTACCTATATTCAAAGTCTCTATATCAACCCAAGTACGAGTATTTGCGCAAGATATTAGAACCTATTAAGGGACTGGGATTTTACACCTTCAGTAATAATGCAGATATAGTGGAGCCATCCGATGCTAAACCTAATTCTATATTTATATTTGATGATGTTATATGTGAAAAACAAGATGTAATTCGTGCGTTTTTCTCAATGGGTCGCCATAGAAATGTAGATTGTTTTTATCTGGCACAAACATATTCTCGCGTGCCAAAGCAGTTAGTGAGGGATAACGCAAATTTTATAGCATTGTTCAAGCAGGATGACATGAATTTACATCACATTTTCTCTGATCATGTCTCACCAGACGTATCTTTTAAGTTATTTCAAGAAATGTGTGCAGAATGTTGGAAAGAAAGATATGGGTTTCTTGTAATTGACAAAGATAGAGAAGTAAATGAGGGAAGATACAGGAAAGGACTTGATAGTTTCATATATCCATAAGGAATTGTAATTAGGACTTCAATCGATCTGCAGACAGCGTCGGTATTACATCGACGAAATTAAGCAGAAAGCTAATATGGATAGAGATGTGGCAGCTGAAATAAGTCTGAAACGTCAATTAGTTGAGGCTACCGACTCCGTACGTAAGAAATTCAATTCTCTCAAGAATAGAGATGCTGAGAATAAATTAACGCTGGAGAAGATATATGAACCTATAACCACACCTTTAAAAGTCTTATCATCCGCTTCAAAGGTAAAATCACAAAACAATGTGCCAACGCACACGCAAAAGCCAACACAAACACCATGGGGTGCAAGAGCTAGTACCAGTGTATTTAAAGCTACATCTGAAACTAGTGATGATGATGAGAATAATGCAAGTCAAGCATATTTTATGGAAACGCCACCAAGATCATCGTTAATGAGTACCCCAGGTTCAGAAAGTATCCTTAGCAGTGCAGAAAAGGGTGATGTGATCAAACAACATGTAGAAAATTTAAAGTCTGGTAATCATAAATATGATACTATATACGGTGTGCGTCTAGATCCCAACACAGATAAACTACTAATGGGTAATAGCGAAATACGCTTTTCTGATGGAAATATCACCTTGTGGTATGGTAATAAGCGAGTGGGAAAGTATCCTGGCAGTTCTAAGTTGTATGATGTAATATTTATGAAACATCCATCAGTTCTACGTAGTGATGAGACTTTTACTGGAGATGAAGAGCGTGAAATATATCGGCAAATATTAAATAAAACAAAAGCACCGTATAACCGTTATGATATAAGTCTGGGTTTGAATGAAAAGAAATGGAAGAAATTCAATCAAATTATAAAACCACTGTTATCTCCTACAGTAATGACAAGATCTAGAAAAGGTTCGGGTATGCCTATTAAGAAATTATACAATAGTAGAGGTGTGGATTATGTTTATTGGAATAAACCGAAAGAGTTGGTAGATCGTCTACGTCTGCTGTATAGTTCAAAACTGGCAGGTAACAGTGGTGTTAACAATGAAATAGTTAGTTTGTTGGAGGAAATGAGAGAAGAAAAAATAATCTATTAGCGAAATAAAATTTAATTCCAATAAGGAGTGTCCAACGTAGGAAGAAATAATTTAAATAAAAAAAGAAAAATTGATTTTATTAAATTTCCCTGTGAATATATCTAATTGGGAAGTATAATATATTGTGAAATACTTAAATCAGATCAGATGTAATCAGAAATGCTACCTGTTCACAACACAATTGACAAGTTTGGACGTAGAAGAGGCGGCGCTAATAAATCATTAGTCGTACGCGGTCCACCAGGTCTTGGCTTTAACCTCACCACAGATAATCACTTTGATATCCAGAATAAACGTTTAAAGAACATTGGAGAACCAGTAGATAGTAAGGATGGTGTAACACGTAACTATGTTGAAAATCGCTTTGCTACATTCTTTGCAGAAATCCACAAGGCTATGGATGAGATCAGTGACTTAATTATTGCAGCAATGAAAAAGTATGTCGATAGTCAAGCTGACTTAAGTAGTGGAGCTATGAAAAAGTATGTTAATGAGCAAATGCATAAAGTTAATGATCAAGCTGGCTTAGTTAGTGGTGCTGTGAGAAAGTATGTTGATGATCAAATGCAAAGAAAAAAAGGAGAAGTTATTGCAGCAATGAAAAAGTATGTTAATGAACAAATACAAAAAGATACTGACAAAAAACATAAAGAAGTTGAAAATGCTGTTATTCTAAACACTAAACAGATTAATAATTTAATTGAGAAACTTGTTAAATTAGAAGAATTAACTTATTAGAGATTAGTCTATTGGCAAACATCTACCAGTTAGGTGTATCCTCCCCATTGGAATCAAGAAGTTATCATGGAAATTAGTAGTACAAAAAGGGGCATTGTGGAGGAGCTGCACAGATTACCCCGTAAAAATTTCCGTAGAAGAAGAACAATCATCAAGGGTTACGGTGATTTATGGCAAATTGATTTGGCTGAAATGCAGCCATATGCTAATGAGAATAAAGGTTATCGATATATTCTCGTAGTGATTGACTGCTACTCAAAATATGTGTGGACAAGACCTTTAAGAAATAAAACGGCAATTGAAATTACGAAGGGCATGAGGAGCATTTTGCAAAAATCAAACTACTCACCTAAGAATATTCAAAGCGACCAGGGTACCGAATTCTACAACAAACACTTTTCCACTTTAATGAAACAACATTCCATTAATCATTACTCGACGTATAGTACAAAGAAAGCAGCAGTTGTGGAGAGAGTGATACGGACATTAAAAAATTGGTTATATAAAGAATTCTCAGCTAGAGGTAAATACAAATGGTTCGACATTCTAGCCAACGTTACAAATATGTACAATAACAAAGTACATCGCACGATTGGTATGAAGCCTGCTGATGTAAAACCATCCACAAAATTGAGTGCTTATGATAATATTAGGATTGCTTTAAAACCTAAGTTTCATGTTGGTGACGTAGTTCGAATAAGTGCATACAAAGGTGTATTTGAAAAAAGTTTTACAGTCAATTTTTCAACTGAACTTTTTAAAATTGTAAAAATAAACATAACTAACCCAACAACTTATCAACTTCAAGATATGTATGGCCAACCAATTAAAGGATGTTTTTATGAAATGGAGTTACAAAAAACTAAATATCCCGATGTATATCTAGTGGAGAAGGTGTTAAGGAAAAAAGGAAACAGAATATTTGTTAAATGGATGGGGCTTTCCAAAGAACACAACTCTTGGATTGACAAAATGGACGTTGTGTAGTTTATTAAATATTAAACATTGTAAAATATGCATAATCAATTATATATTTACTTGTGTATCAGTAGTATAGTAATAAAATATGTATACGACATTAATGTGTTTTATTTAAATGTCTAAAATTCATTATTTTCTTTATTTCACTGTAACATTATTTACATTTTATATATCAGTAAGTTAATAGAAGAAAAAAAAAAACAAATTTATTTAAATATATTTTATTCCCAAAATATAAATTATTCTAATTCCAAATACAATAAAGAAAGAAATTTTACATCTTCATAAAATTCCATGCCTTAATTCCATGAATTAATCTCATGCCTTAACAACTGGATTTCTTGATTAAAACACCAACATTTTCTTTCGTGATGCACAAAACTCCCATAAAAATGACCAACATTCTCGCACAATATTTTATCGTCTCTACACATCCTACACACATTGTTCCAACAATCGTCTTTATACCTATCACAAGAGAGACACCGCTGCCTTAATGGATGGTCCACCTTGCACACATCACAAACATCTCTGCTTACTCCGAAATTTGTGCGAGTTAACAGCTGCAGACACTTGCGGCATTCATTTTCTTGGCGTTCGCCTGCATCTCTTCCTTGAACCCCTTGGCTTTTCTTAATTGGCACAGGATTCGCCTCTCTAAATTTTCTACACAATCCCGTACATGAATTCATGTACTCCTTCGGCCAGGACACATAACAATTATGACACACAATTTGGTTATACGTACTATATGGGTATGCGGCAATGGTTGGTTTGGATTCCCACTCTTTTGGAAAAGGCATTTTAACACTTGTTAATACTTTATAGTATATGCAGTACGAAAGCAGAAAAATAACTGTGCTCCTCTTCGTATTCATTCGCATTTAATAGATGTTGAGGGTGCTGACGTCATTCAAGGCCAAGGTCGCCGGCTACATATAAGCGAGGAGGAGACGTGATATGATTCAGTTGATTTTCAGCACTTCAACAGATTTATTCGTTTACGTTTACCCTTACACTTTTTAATTAACAATGGCTGCTGTACCAAATTTTATGGTTGATGCACCCAGGGGATGTGCCAACCTGCAGTTTTTGGATTGGTTGGCAGAGCTGGACCTCATCAACAATATGTGGAGCGACGATGAGGGTGATGCAGATGCGCCTGGTGTCGAAGGCGATGTCGATGTCGACGCTGTTGATGCCGAAGGGGAAGTTGCTGGAGCCAACGAGGGTGTTCTCGCAGGAGACGAGGAAGACGATGATGTTATCGTACTTGAAGGGGGACCTGCTGATTCTGACGACGATGGCATCGTTGCAGATGCCTCAGATGAAGAGGATGAAGTGGAGTTCAAGGACAAGTATCTCCTAAGAGGACACCCCGGGGGTGAGATATTCTGCACCACTATGACGTATGTGGCTGTCGATACAAGAGGTGGTGCAGAATATAATATGTGCTACGAGTGTTACATGGGCTACCAGCGACGTGTCGACATAGCATGGCATCGGCATGTCGATTACCACGCTACAACACGTCTGACGGACGCGGAGAGAGATTATTGCAAATGTTGCAGAGATCCGCTGCACCAAATGAGACCAGTGGAAATCTGCAACATTTGCAATAATAACAAGAAACAGAAATTGTAAATAGTTTAGTATTGTAATTGTAAATATGTAAATAGTTTAGTTTAAGTAAATTTATATATTAGTCCTTAGGTAAATTTAAGTTCAGTTTGTAAATAATTTTATATATATTATTCTTTTTGTAAATAAATGTCTATTTTATGAAAATGTTTGTTTTTTACTTTATATTTTAAGAGCAAAATAAAGTGGGGGTAAATCGACTTAATAGTAGGAAATAGTATAGTCTTCTTCATTTGAGTTTCTGCATTTAATATGGACACAAACCAAGATCCAACCATATCCTCTACCAGTGATTTGATGTTATCGAATGTTGTACCATTGGTATGGTGCGAAGTAGTAAGATATCAAGATCCTGAAACCGGTGAGTGGTGTTCATATTTATCGTGGGTTACAGAGGAGCCACCGGGTCCGGCCGACAGCACTACAAATGGATACCGCGAAACGTCCTCAGAAGCAGTATCCTCTGAAAGTTCACCGTCTGTATCCGATGCAGAAACGGATTAAACTGTCTATCTACAAGGCTTGTTTATGTTGGTTGTGGTGGAGTGGGGGTGTGCTTATATGAGAAACTCCTCACCGTTTGGTCCTCAGTTAAACTGCATAGCTGGAAGAGAAATGGCTTCCCAAGAAAATGTTGTGAGTTCCAGCGAATCCACTGAAACAGCATTGTCTTTCTGGGAGTACGACGTTAGAGTTGCGCACTCCTACGATGGGAATGGTCCTGATAGCAGCAGCTGGGTGGTGTTAGTGTCCCACCACGAAGATCTGGGGCATCAAGAAGATCCAGATAGTGGTAGCTGGTCCATGGAAGCCGAGCCGCCTAGCAGATCTGCTTCTCCATCGGCTTGGTCTGTCGATACATTGCCAATGGGTGGCAGCGACTCCGAGGAAGAACCGCCCAGCAGACCCTCTTCGCCATCGGCTTGGTCTGTAGATACAGTGCCAATGGATGACAGCGACTCAGATTAACATATTTTTAGTTTATTTTTATATTGTTTATTTATATTTTTATATTTTATTTATATTAGTTATGTAAGAAATAAAATATCAGTATTTTGAATTTTTTTTTTTTTTTTATTTACAAATAATAATACATACAGTTCAGTAAATTGTTGAAGTTCAGTATACTGTAAATAATATATCTTACACATATATACCTATATTTATACAGGTCATTAAAAAGACAAAATTTCCTCAAGGTTACGCAGGAGAATGCGTTATTTGACTAAAAATTACAAAATTTTCGCAGCTATGCTGTCTTTCTGACTTACGCGCCTCTCGCCCGCTTGCGGCTAACATCATGTTGATTGTGGTATTATAAGACTTAAAATCAACTATTTCATTATTTGACTTTATTCATATTTATTCAATAAGAAATATACCCGTTCTAATATTACAAAGCTTTAAACTGTAAGTATTATTATAAAAATTTAAAAATGCATATTTAAAATTATTGATGTTAGCCGCAAGCGGGCGAGAGGCGCGTAAGTCAGAAAGACAGCATAGCTGACTTTCGCGCCACGAGGCCGCGTAGCGGCGAAAATTTTGTAATTTTTAGTCAAATAACGCATTCTCCTGCGTAACCTTGAGGAAATTTTGTCTTTTTAATGACCTGTATAAATATAGGTATATATGTGTATATATGCCTAGGTTTCTTAACCTAACTTTATACATTTAATTTAAATAAAACAAAAAAACAGATATTGCAGAATTATTTATTACATAAAATTTTTATAAAGAAAATGAAAAAAAAGAATTATAATATACATACAAATAACTACTCTAATAATACCAAAGACTTAAAACTATTTCTTTTTTTTTTTTTTTTTAATTCACTTAGAAACTATCCTAAAATTACAATACTAAAAATATGCTTAAAATTATCCTACCCGATTTCATACACAAACTCACACGCGGGGAAAAAATTGAATATTTGATGAACAAAAGTCTCATCAGATATTCAAGATTTTCTCAATCTCCCTCAATCTCTTTTTAATTCGCTCGTCGGCGATCCTGCGATTTTCTACCTCTCTCAGTATGGTATTACCCCGCTCTATCATATCTCGAGCAGAGGTAATCAATCGCGCATCGCCTTGTCGAGCCGCCATTGTTTCCGCTGCCTCTCTTTTAAGTTTCGCGTACAGATTAGCGAAACTGTTAACGATACTCCTATCGTCGGCTTGAGAAAAAATCTCCGGTTCTGAATCGGAATCATTCCGATTCACAACCGGAATACTCTTACGAATTTCCGGTCTCAACGGTTTAGAACAAGTGGCTTGTTCTAAACCGTTGCTATCGGTAAGTTTACGAGGCACAGTCATCTCTTTCACACCCGACTTTTTTGGAGCAGTTTTATTTACCAGCCCTTTGCCTTTGTTTGATATGTCAAATTTTACATTTTTAGGATTATCTTTAATAGGACTTAGAAGGGCTGGTACAGACTTATTCTCATTTAAAATGTTGCGTAGAATTGAATTATCATCGACCTTCTTAGATTTCCCTACCAGCGTCCTTTTGTTGCTGGATTTTTTAGAGGCCAAGGATTTCGCCTTGACCACTAAACCAGCCTTCGTAGGTAGAGAAGTCTTTGAAAGGCTTGACTGTGCATCGTCAACTTTATTCTTCGATGACGAAGATGCTGATTTAATTTTCTTGGGTTTCGAGCAAGGTTCAAAATCAGAATCATCATCATCATCATCGATGAATACCTTCTTCGTAACAGTAGGCGAAGATCGAGCGAGATTTTTTTTCGGCACACTCAACTCACCCTGACACGCTGCAGTCGTACCGACGCCGACATTGCTGCTCCCTGGTTGACCTTTCTTGACAGACTGAGGCGTATTTTCAACTTCATCCAGGAGACGCAAAAAAGCTGGGTCGATGTTGTTAAGGTCTTCCTCGGTAAGATACATATCCGTCTGAAAAGAAAATATTATTTAGATATTAAGCATTTCACAACTTACACACTTTCTGTTTTAATTAAAATAAGAAATTACCTGTATGTCACCAAAGTCATTGCTAGCCATCGGTAGCCGTTGTGAGCCGCCGCCATTATTGCGCGTGGGTAACACAATATCATCCTGCGATGGTCGGTAGTTGGCTACGAATGCCATCGCCGTCAGGGTATTCACAATTGGTGATGGAGACCTTCTTGCACCTTCCATTTCTAATTTTTAGAGATAAATTTCCAAAGAGGAATACAAAACTTAAAGAATTAGAGCTTTAAAAGCACGAACACGTCTGATCGACTTAAAAGTTGAAGATGAAAAGAACTTCCTCCTCGGCATCAGTGACGCTAACGTGAGGAATTCACCCCACCAACCCCCCTACTCCACACCTCACCCTTATTCTCATTGGTTGTAAATTAATCCCACTCTTCACCCCACTCTTATTTTTTATTGGTTGAAATTAACCACTGCTGGAGCAAATGGCTAGATGCAGTAGCAGTACAACTAAATAGTGAATAGCTTTACATTATCTGACTACCATTTATTTTGAGAGAACTCATATATTAAGAAAAACACAACAATTTGTATACAAATTTTATTAACGAATAATAAGAGAATACATACATTTGTTACAATTATTGACTACTTTCTGATTAAGTAAAATATTGGGATGAATTTTCCAGTTTTGTATTATGTTTGCCGATCTTTGCCTTAAGTATTAAAAGCATGATTAGACTGGCTTAACTCTGCTATTGCTGCAAGTAAAGCATCTAAATTATCATTGTTTTTTTCAACACCTCGTTCGAGACTATTTACGGCTGATATTAACCAATCAAAGTTTTGCTTTGGCTCACTTTGAAAGAATCTTATATCAGAATGTCCCCAGGGGAGCGTCTTTGAAGTATTTGGGATAATGAAACGCTTGTCGTCATGATGAGAAAGAGCTACTTTATTCTGCATCTCTGTAAAAATATCATGTAAATGACTTCTAAATGTGTTCATTTTTCGAAATATTAAACCCCCTTGTTCAACGACTTTCTTGTAGTCGTCTACCGTCAATTCTTTTTTAATCACCGACTTCTTTACACCTTTGGCTTTCTTTAGCTCATTACGAACTGATTGCACGTAATAAGCTTTTGCACCCGTACCATAAAAGCTAATAATAGGATCCTCAGGGAACTCATCTTTCATATTTCCGAGCACTGATGGATTTTTTGGAATATTAAATTTATTTCCTTCATTATAATTAGACGTATCAAATTTTTCGGGATTTTGTACAATAAAGTCGTAAAAATTGTCGGTAAAAATTTTAATAATTAGCGAATCTGTGTCCATATACAACAACGAAGAATCATGACCGAATTTACTTTTAATAACATCATAAAAAAAGTCATACATAACCGTCTTCGACAATTCAAGTATACAAAAGCCCACGTAAATTGGTTTGTTATACAGTACTTTCAATTTACCCATTTCAATTGCTACAAAATCTTCGGAGAAAATTGTGCATGACTTAAAATTTGGACGAGCTATTAGTGTATTTGCACCTATAGTTTTTCTTTGATTACTCCAGTGAGTAACTAACTTAATATCTTTTCTGTTATCGACATTTTCCATTGTCTTACCAAAAACCGCATTATTCATTAACTTATACTGATCTTTTTCAAATTTATTGGTTGCTTTATTTCGCATTTCTGTATTCAAATCGATATATTTTTTTAACCAAGGCGACTGATTGAATTTAAGCACTCTATGCGTTTTTAATACCATTAAACCATTTCTAATGGCTTGTTTCAAGTTTCTGTAGTGTACAACATATCTCTTTTTATCATTCAAATTTGGAATTAATTTCGATGATTTTGATTTTGATTCAGGCGGTATAACGTTTTCCACTAAGAATGGCAAGTCTGAGTGTAAATCGTGCAACTCTTCAGGGTAATGTATATCCACTTCAAAAATATACCCGCATGCACTTTGATCTGAAATATTGGTAACATCTAAATCGATAATTTCTCTTTCAGATAACCACTCAAATGTACCTGTAGGTATTACCTGAGACATACTGTGTCCATATAAATTCGTGGCGTCTAGATAAGTAATGAATGATGACGGCTCATTGGGATTGTAATTAGGAAGAAACTTATTATTCGCAATATGCTTCCTTTCTGAACACTGGCTTATTCCGCCACGTATACCCTTTTTAAAAAAGTGAATCATATCAATGTCTGTTAATAGTTCTAGTTCCACTCCTGTCAATTTTAACATAGCGTCCCAAGATAAACCTGGAGCTGTATAATATTGAGCTGGATCCAATTTATATTTATTCAGACAAATTTCGCGAAAATTTTCAAATACGTCACATAAAAGAAGCACATCTGATTTTAAATAGACATCTGAATAATCGCCCAAACTCTGACACTCAAACAACCTCCATACATTTTTAGCTCTTTCATAATCTTCATCTGATATATGTATTTCATTTAAGTTGTCATAGAATTCCTGCTTGGAAGGCAAATTTCTATTATTTAACTTCTCTAAACTATCCACAAAACTGTATGGAAACACACCTTTCCGTCGCATTAAATTAAATTTTACATTATCAGCAAAAAAGCTTCTAGTCATAACCATTTGGTTATCGGTTAAATTTTCTCCTAAATTTTGTAGTGATGCCGACATAAATTTGAAACTATCAATGAATCGTAATTTTAAAAATTTATTTTTCTTTTCTCCTTTGCTGTTAACATAATCATGCATATAAAGATGTTTTGTGAAAGATATATATTTTTCCTTGTTTTGTGGTATTACATCAATTTTGTCTTTATGAGAACATAACTCTTTCACAAATAGGTGTATATCATATCCGCTCATATTGTGAAATATAACCGGAATAAAATTTGGTATTTTATAATTTAAATTACAGATAGAATGAGCAGCACCGAATCTTATTTTACCAGTGACGTGGCAATGATCTTTCACTTTTACATCGCCTTCTTCGAAGGGTTTCTCACATATACCGCAAACAGTTGCGTTATTAAAATTTTCTCTCTCCGATGATGTCAGAGGAGTCATTGGAACTATATCTTTCAAATATGTATTATAAATTTCTCTTAAATCAGACTCTATACGCGATACAAAAACTTTAGCTGCATCGGATCCCCTGTATAGTTCAAACTTGGAAATGGAATTATCAAAAGAACATTTTATGAAATATGCAAAGGAATAGGGCTCATGTATGAAAGTTTTATTAGTGTAAGAGAATTCAGGGTTTGGCTCACATGTGTTTATTGGTTTCAGAATAGATTCAAAATCAGCATACACTACGAATGGTACTTGCATTTGCCTTTCAAAATTTTCAAATTTTAATATATTTTCCGGTACCTGTTTCCCATATTTATCAATCCGAAATTGTCTCGATGGTGTTGTTGTATAAATATGATTACAATCATTTTTCTGATGAAGCATTAACTGACGCTCATTACTAAAATACTGCAAGCATCCATCACAAAAATATTTTTTATGCTCGTGAGCAGAAATTTGATGTGAAACTAACCTAGATAAATTCTTTATCCAACAATAGTGAGTTTTGGCACAGTCTACCGTACAATGATGATCCTCATCACATTCCGCGGAAATTAATAACAAATTAACATGCATACGCAATTTCTTCTCAGAGTAACGCAAAGGTCCGACAACATCATACTTTACTCTATTATTCTCAAATTTCTTTTCTAAACCATATACATTAACCGATATATTATTCAATTCTTCAAATTTTGAAATATCCCGCAATTTAACTGGAAAATCCATACCTGTCAAATTTAAAACTCTTGAATAATGTGGATAAGATGACATGTCAGATGTTCGACCATTTGCAGGGTACAGCGCTGAAATTACAGCCCAAGCAAAACAATACTGATCCTGGTTTTCTATATTCACTATGGCCCTTTTATTTTCTATGAACTTTGGTAGTTTGATGTATGATGAACCACCCAGTGGACTGTACTTATTTACATTTATTTCAATAAATTTTATTTGCACGAGGGCCCATCCTAAAAAATAATATGCAGTTATTAATCATTATTCTACACATCAATAGATATTTACATACCGGAATCACGTTCTTGGAACTCTGTAGTTTGTGTCACCATCATGTCCACAAAGGTATCGAGAAAGTTGCCTAAATCCATACTCTGGTCCAAAATCTTATTGGGGGTATTAAATGATTTCATTTCTGATATTTCTTGAGTTTGCAATATGTATTTGGCAAACGTCTCCATGTTTATTTTTACTGTTTTGTGAAGTAACAGCACTTCTTCTAATAAATTTAATATTTTAGGTCTAATTTCGTTGAAAAATATTATATAGTCTAATTTCTCATTTTCACTATGCACTCGGTAAGTTATAATTCTATATTTGAAAGCACTTCGAACAATTTCTACACCATCCATCAAAGGTACACATGAATTTGTTCTATGTTGCAATGTTCTTTTATGAGATTGCATCTGATTAGCTGTTAGAGTCACATTACAGCTGTTACACGTTTGCAAGCTTGTAGACGTTGAAGGGTTTGAATCCACTTTTGGCCGTTTTGCTGAAGGGCCATCTTGATTTAAGTTTTTACATGCTTGCCTCTGATGGCGTCGCATATTATCACCTCGCGTAAAACTAGCACCACAAATACACGTATACATCTTTGCTACGTTACTACAGGAGTCTAACGTTCAGAATGATTACATGTTAACTCCTCTCACTCTTTTATAGCCAAGTGCTACTACGTCACAACACATTCTATCCTTGACAAACGTGCTTTTCGAGGTCGCAAGCCTAACACAAGATCGGGCAGTGTCTACATATTAGGATCGCTTACGCCGTCCAAGGTCAAGGCCACAGAGGCACAAAATGTGTGCTTGGCAAACGTACCTTTTCAAGGTCAAATGATATGATACAAGAGCGTGCACAGCCCAAGGACGCTTACGTCATCCAAGGTCAAGGTCATGACGTCACATAAAGTGGTGGGGGGAGGCCCAATGTCGGCTAAGGACCTCTACTAGAGAAAAATAGCCTTAGTTAAAGATGTACCCTTGTTAATTTTCTACATTATTGGTAACACCTAATTTTCTGATAGAACTCACAGGAAAGAGATAATTGAGAAAAACCTATTTTGACCGTCATTTTTCCAACATGGCGGTTGTAGCGGGCACGATATTTTTGTAGAAAACTTGGATTAACGATTGGGGAAACTTCATCTATAACATAAAAGAAGAAAATCTCTTGTGGGAATTATTCGTCGGTCAAATGACATATTGAGTGTAAAAAGATTGGTTGAGACGGATTCTTGATATATACTTAATTGTTATCAATAACAAGATACCACTGAAACACGTGAGGTTAGAAAATGGATGTCAAAAATATGTTTTGTAAGATGTTTACATAAAAATCAATTGTCTAATTCAGGGATTCCCAACAGGTGGTCCTCGAACCCCTAGGGGTCCGCGGACGATGTCTTGGGGGTCCGCGAAATGTCATTGAAATATTCAATTGTTTTGTATTTTACTTGACTTGCAGTGGTAGATTCTACATAATCTTCATTTTAAGAAGAATTTAAGCTTTTAAGGGATCCTTGTCAGTATAGCGACCGATGAGGGGGGTCCTTGAAAAAATCTTGTTGGGAATCCCTGGTCTAATTGTCTGTTCGAGAATTGCATAGCATGTGTCGTATTCGCTCTTCGACTATATGTTTATTTTATTATAATTCATCGGTATTTAAAACACTTTAATTATATCAAATCAGATAGGTTTGTAAACACTCTGTATAAACACATTATTAAAAAAATATATATAAAACGGAATGTTTATATTTATTTATTAAGAATTATAATATGTTAATAATTAATAAACCGTAGTTGTACTTATATCTAACAAAATATATACAAAGATCAATTGATTTCTCAAAGCCCCCTTCGAGATAATTTTCAAATCAATTTTAAACTTATTTCGCCCAGCAAATCCGATTTTCAGGGCTACATGAGAGGATTTATCGTTCCAAATCCTCTTTTCTCGCCACTAAACTTGTTTATTGACTCGAGTTTATTAATAACTTATGAGAAAGGGAGTTATGAAGCAAATAAGTAAATCTTATAGTACGGTGCAGGTGGCCACAATCAGAATAATACGTCAAAACTATTTTCTGCGCTTAAGTTGAAGTATAAAAACTATTTTTCTGTTATACAGAGTGTCTCGTAAATAAGTGGACATAGAGCAACGACTACACTATGTGTAGATCAGATAAACTTACCTTTACACCAAGTTACGCACCTGAGGAGATATAAGTCTAAAATTAAAAAAAAAATAATACTATTTTGGAAACGTTGACACACTTTGTATACCTTGCTTGATGTTAATTGAAGTACTACAATATGTTTATGGAGGATAACTCTTAGAACTTCTTCATGTATCCATTCCAGCCCAGTCACCAGACAAAAAAGAGGCTGTTGGACTATCTATATACAGGGTGTTTGGTACATCGATAGAAAGTTTTCATTGGGTGATAGTTGGGGTCATTTGGAACCTATATGACCATATTTACCCTTATGCAAAGTCTCACAGTTTTTGAGATATCGGCATTTTTAGATGTTTTTGCGAAATAGTTGAGTTGTCACTAATACATGTTATTTTTTATGATAATAAATACTTTCAGCTTTTTTAAATATTTTTTTGGTTTAGTATGCACTTTGTCGAAACAACACAAAAAGAAATGCCGATGTATTGGTATAAAAATTATGTAGAACTATTTATGTGTTAAAATGCATTGGTTCGATTTTTTTTTTTTATTTTAAGCAAATTTTTCTCAAAAGCGGCGCCTAGTTCAAGAAATTTAAATAGTTTTAAAAACTTCTCTATTGCATACTCTTTCCAATTGTGTATCACGTTATGACAGAATTATAGTTCATTAAACTAAAAAGGAAACATACTTGCAGACATTACATTTTTAATGAGGAAAAAAATTAAATAAGCAATGATCATTTTATTACTCTTATTTCCAGTTTTAACTAAAACAAACGTAACTAAAACTAATAATTAATTCATTTCCATTTCAAAATGAGAACCTCCATTTCTACCGCATTTACGTGTCCTTTTTCGTATTTGGGTAGTAGGTAGTGGTCATTTCTTCTCTTAATCTGGCACCTGCTTCAATAATTCTCCATACAAGGTGGTCACGGTCGGTTATTTCAATCTTACAAACTAGTCTTTCATTCGACCCTAGACATGAAAATCAAGGAGCGTCAAGTCTGGAGGCCTTGCTGGCCACAATATTAGCCCATTTCTCCGAATCCAACGATTAGGAAATGTTTCGTTTAAAAATTCCCTCGCAGTAATTCGGTAATGAGCAGGACATCCGTCGTTTTCAAATACCAAGCTGTCTCTTACATTTAGAAGTATGTTATCTAAGATATTATGGTAAATTATTCTGCAAAAACTGTAAATAACTGTCTCCACTTAAATTGTCTGGGAAGATAATACGGACCAATGAACAGGGGTGGCTTACGGGCCGGGCAACCCGGGGCGCCGGCTCAGAGGGGTAAACATTTTTTTTTTTTGATTTTGATTTACACCCCCCCCCCCCTCCCCCTATGAGGCGATAAAAAGTAGTGATCGCGGAGTCCGAAGGGATATCCTTGCACTTTAGTATGAAGTACGTCCGTGATGACCTCAGGAAAGGGCGCCAAGAAGTGCTCCCATCCGGGTGGAAAATTTACCTTGTGCCGCCCCTGCCAATGAAAGCTCTGCCAGTTACCGCTGCCCATACATTTACACTGAACTTGTATTGAAAAAAGATTTGTTTTTTATGTGAGGGTTTTCGTCAGCATCAGCCCAGTAATGAAGATTGTGAAAATTTGTTATTCTTTCTCGAGAAAACTTCGACTTGTCTGTCCACAAAATACTTTTAAGAAAACGTTCATTTTCCAGATCAGCGTTCAACACAAAACGGTAAAAGGCAGTTCCCCGTATTGGGTCACCTTCTTCGAGTCCCTAAACAGGCGTGTAGTGGAATGAATGTTTTCCTTCAATCCTAAGAATTGTCCAAACATTCCATATGGACAAATTCAGTTGACTAGCTACTGTTCTAATACTGCTGGTAGGATCTGCTTCGAAAGCCTCCAAAATTTGTTTATCTACTTCAGGACCATGTTGCACAATATGCACCCGTTCCCTGTGATGAAGGTTACCTGTTTCACGTATACGTTGATATGTGTTACAAAACATCTGGACATTGGGAATTCTTCTGGTTGGAAATCGTTCCCGATAAAAATCTTTAGCTGCTGCCTCATTTCCGTCGGCCATTCCTTACATAAAGAGAATATCGGCATATTCGGCAATAGAAAAAGTTGCCATTGCAGAAAAATGTGACAATACTACGAACAATTAAATGAAACAGCGTTTGACACAAGCGTTCAAATGTCTCACTGGTATCCAAGAAAAACATTTTTTGCGTCTGGTCGCCTGATATCTACCCTTTGTTTATTTCATTTCTTGTTCACTGTACGTGTAATTACGTTTGTTTTTATTTCAATATGTCACAGACAGAAAATTGTCTTTAAATATTAGTAAATAGTATCACCGATTTGCGGCTGAAAGAATTTATTATGATTTTGTTTAATATTCTTTCCTTATTAAAAACGTCTTGTCTACAAATATGTTTCCTTTTTAGTTTAATGAATTATAATTCTGTTATAACGTGATATACCATTGGAAAGAGTATGCAATAGAGAAGTTTTTAAAACTATTTGAGTCTCTCGAAGTAGTGCCGCATTTGAGAAAATTTTGCTCAAAATAGAAAAGAAAAATCGAACCAATGTATTTCAGCACATAATTTGCCCTACATAACTTTCATACCAATACTTCGGCATTTCTTTCTGTACTGTTTCAACAAAGTGCATACTAAGAATATCTAAAAAAAATATTTAATAAAGCTGAAATATTTAGTATCATAAAAATAACAAGTATTAGTAACAACTCAACTATTTCGCAAAAATATTTAAAAATGCCGATATCTCAAAAACGGTGAGACTTTTCATACGGGTAAATATGGTCATATACGTTCCAAACGACCCCAACTATCACCCAGAGAAAACTTTCTATCGATGTACCAAACCCCTGTATATAAAAGAATACCCTGACTGACTGACTGACTTACTCACTGATCTATCAACGCACATCTCAAACCGCTGGGTCTAAAAACTTCAAATTTTGCGTGGAGGTTCCTCGAATGGCGTTGGCAACCACTAAGAAGGGAATTTCTCAAAATTTGACCTCCAAGAGGGTAAAAAAGGGGGGGTTGAAATTTTAGGCTTTTTCGGAAACTGTTAGATCTAGATGAGTGAAATTTGGCAGAAATATTTTTTGTTGAAATCTATTAGATATATGTAAGACGAAATTTCGATTTTCACTTTTTGAAAGGGTGAAAACGGGGGTGGTAGATGGTTTAAGGCACACCCGTATTTTTAAATTCGCGTAAGTCAGAAACGTGATTATTCGAGCGATGGACTCTTCTGAGGAAATAAGAAGACACGTATTCGACGATTTTCAAAAACAGGCCCCCGAAAGGGTAAACAAGGAGGGGGTGGTTTTTAAGCTTTTCGGAAACGGTTAGACCTAGAAGCGTGAAATTTGGCAGAAATACTCTTCATTGAAATTTATTAGACACGAGTGAGACGAAATTTCGATTTTCACTTTTTGAAGAGGTGAAAGCGGGGGTGGTAGATGGTCTAGTATCTAGTTCCAGATCTTATTAAAATACGTGAGTGTACCAATATCTTAAACGGTTCCAGAGTAATCGTGAGCACAAAAAAAGTTACAGACAGACCAACAGACACAACATTTTTTTTCTCAAACATAAAATTTCGACGTTCTATGACGTTCTAAGTCTATTTGAACAATAAAGAATTTTTAAAAAAAAATTGTCTTTTCTACCCTTCCACTGGATGTTGAAGTAATATCTGCGATTTTTAGGTAGGTTAATTCAAAGCCACTTTGCCGCAGCACTATTCTAAAATACAATGTCTCAAGGGTATTTGCCATTTTTTTTTATTTAATTTGATTGCAATCTCTACCGTCGGCAGATTTTTGTCCAAAAAAGTTCACATTTTTCCCACTGTGCGGAGATTGAATCGTTTTATTTTAAAAAAAACCGTAATTTTTACAACGTTAAAATAACTGTTATTTCCAACTTACTAAATATAAGAGAATTTTAAATCCACAGGTGAAATAGATGGTAGAAGATTACGTAATGTAAACGTTCTTCTACGAATCCATATCAACGCATAAAATTAGGTTGTACAATTTTATATTTAAATAAAACCTATAAAATACGTTACTCCTACACACATTCCCATCCTGTAGTGAAAGAGATTACTGAAATAAAACGTTTTAATCACAATGTTTCTTTTACTGATATATTAACGTATAATACACGTTCATAATATGAGAAGTTGTAATAACCCGCATTTGTGAAACGAGAAAATTATACGTTTTTTATTGCATCATCAAATATAGCAATTGAAATATGTTTTTTCTAAAGGAAAAAAACATTTTTATACAACGTTAAAATAATCGATGCTTTCAACTTATTAAAATGCACTGACATTCTAGATCTGCAGGTGAAATAAATGGTAGATGATGACATTTTTTTTAACGTTTTTCTACTCAGCTATATTAATGCATAAAAATTGCCTACTTACCACGTAGTTTGTTGCAGAAATTATTTGTAGATGGCGTCACATACAAACCACTGACAATAATCAGTCATGCCTTATCTTATACTCTTATGAATTTATATAAAATAAATAACATAAGATTGCAATGTTCAGATTCTTTCAGGGAGCATCGATTATTATTTGGATGGATCTTATAATGATCAGGTTATAAAGATCATTATTCGATCCGATCTGATCTGATCTTCACCAAATATGAAAAATATCGATCTTTTTTAATTCGGTGTGCCTGCCGGTCGGCGTATGCGCATGTGTACGCGGAAAATTTAAATCTGATTTCTTTGTCAATCACACATTAATGTCGTTTTGCGCATGCGCATGCCAACGCGGAAAAAACTCCCTAGGTTTCCGTGGGAGATTTAAAAAATCAGAGGTACCATCTCAAGTCTTCGTGCAGGAAAAATTCCCAGATACCGTTTATAGTCGTTCATTAAAAGCGAACTAAAAAATCGAAAAATCGATCGATTGAAAATAAAATCGATTTTGTTAATTTTTCAAAGAGATCGATCTAAGATCAATTTTTTAAATCGATATCAACAGCTCTAGTTTAATGAATGAATTTATGATAAAACCCAGTGGGTTAATTCTCCATTCATATATATGGCGACTCATCCTTTAACATCATATACATCGTATATTGAAAAATGGAGACCTAGAGCCTGTTTAATTTCGTTTAATTAACGTAAATAATTAGTGAATATTTAACGTTATTTAAACCTTTAATAAAACGTTTATATTCTACATTTACTTTCGTTTCATAAACGTTGAAAATTAACTAATATTTATCGTTTTTGTAATGTTATTTAATCGTTATCTATAATGCTTAAAAGACATTTGGTTAATAAGATCGTTTTTCCGCGCGACATTTTTTCGTTGAATCAACCTTAGAACAACGTGTGGTTTTCAATGCTTTTTTAACGTTTTTTAAACGTTTGCCCATTCAGTTGAGTTAGTAAACACATATGAAATGTAGTGTCAATTAATTCTAAATCTATATTTAAGAATTGGTCTTCCCGCCAATTTTTTTTCTGGCTGATTGGACTAGTTCTACAGTGCCACAAAAAAAATCTGTTAGATTGGTGTTTTTCACACATTGAAAGTTCATTGTTTTTTATTCATAGTATACATCAATTAAGTATAGGTTTCGAAGAAGACAGATTCTACTGCAAAAAACTAATTGCTTTTTAAATTATCACTGTTTTTTATGTGTCTCTGGAAAAGCCACCGACAATAAAGTAGGTTTATTAATAATTCTAGAAAAACTCTGAATTTAGTGTACGTCAATTAAGTATAGGTTTCGAAGAAGGCAGATTCTACTGCAAAAAACTAGTTGTTTTATAAATTATCACTGTTTTTTATGTGTCTCCGGAAAAGCCACCGACAATAAAGTAGGTTTATTAATAATTCTAGAAAAACTCTGAATTTATACTTGTTATGGTGTGTACCCCGGGAAATGTGAATTTTGCGCAGAATTGTGTAGCAGCTATGCGTGAGTTTTAGGACTGTATTATTTATATTCTCCCTCTTCGGAACCCCTATTGCCCGAAATGCTGTAAAAATATGTTCGAATATATCATCAGGCGTCCTACCCCAAACTTCCCATCTGAAAACGTTGAAATAATTCGTAAATCGCTGTTTGTTTACTACATCCAATCTATACTATGTAAGAGGTAGTAACTCATAGAAGTTGCAGCCTGAATCACAAGGCAAATATAGCGCTCTCCAATTTTTATTGCTGATGTCAATAACTTTAGTGTTCGCTATATGTTGAAAGGATATGTAGAGCACATAAAAATAGTCCAATGATTTATCGGATTATTCGAATATAAACGATTTGTATTACTTCCTTATGTGGAATGAAATCATTCAATTCTATTTTTTTTAAATGGCACAATTATATTAGTTCTGCTCTAAGCATGTTTCGTATAAAAACGAATTACTTTTATTAACCCAGGCGGTGGGCAAAACACTCATCTAATTCAGCGTTCGGTGTTTTGGTCTCAGAAAATTACCTACAGGCGGTAATCATCACACTCTTTGAGTGTTTTAGCAAGCATTGAAAGTGAAATATTCAATTATATCCACGCGAATTCATATATTCTCCATATGAGTCTCTTTTTATGTGAATCAAATAAGGATAACATTTTGGTCAATATGTTTCACGTTAATTATTATCTTTCTAAAGCAAATGCTTTATCTGGCGTAAATTCAAATTTTAATTTATGTTTATCAGACTGTATAAATCTATTCGGGCATTAAGTATAAAACAATTAATCAAACTGTTATAGAAACTATCAATTAGATAACCTTAGGAGTCAGTATACCCAAATTGTAAACTATTTTCCAAATCTGTATGGTTTAAGGTCATTAATGCCCCTAGAAAAATTATCGTATGTAAAATCACCAGTGCTTAGAATTTTCGGTAAAATTTTTGGGAAAGCGCTGTTGCCTGGTAATATAAAGAGTGTAAATTGACAGTTTATTATCTGATTATTCATCTTTGATAATAAACTGCCAATTTACACGAATTATATTACCTTTTGGCAACTTAGCTTGAGCAAAAATTTATAGATAAAACTAGCTGACCTAGCAAATGTTGTTTTGCCATATAAATTATAAATTTTTGTCCAAAAAATAAAAATAAAATTTCTGGATAGGGCCACTCTTATCACCTAGGGGTATAAAAAGCCTACGACCTATTCTCAGATATCACCAAATATCCACCAAAAATTTCATAAAAATCGGTCAAGCCGTTTCGGAGGAGTTCGATAACAAACACTGTGACACGAGATTTTTATATATTAGATTTAAAAGCACGAGTGGTATTTGGGGGAGAATATTTCAATATTATGTTTTATAATTAATTGACTTTAGATATTTTCTTGATGACTGACCTTTATTTTCAATTTCATCATTTACGTTACATAAAAATGCATTTCCAAAGCGACTCATCTAATAAAAAACAAAGTAGGTATAAATGATGTAATGACAATGGCAATCAAGAAAAACAATATATGTTAAACTCTTATTTTAACTCATAGATTCGTCTTCACTGTAAAGAGTTCTGGGCACGCTTCGACCAATCACACTACGAGTAAAGCCAGACAATATTGCATTTTACCAATCACTCGCTTTACAAGGCATCTTTTAACGTACTTTTGTGTATCCACTTGGATACGCATGCCTTCCAGTTGGATATTCTGTAAACATGAAATGGGTACAGAAATTTGGGCCTTGGCCCTTTGTAATAAATACTTAATAATTTAAAAACTGATACCAGTGATACTTAAAAATACAATAATACAAAAGAAAAGGAATCAAATAAATGTAAATTAAAAATATTTAATTCAAAGAATCTACACTAACTACAGAAAGATAAAACACAATCAAAATCAAAAATAAACTTTACTCTTCTAATACAACAAACAAAGAAACAACAAACAAAATATACTGAGGCTAATCTGGTGATCTGACTAGACTACTTTTTGGTATTTAAGTCGACAAGAAAAAAATAAAATATTGAAATAAAATATAAATACCTACATATAATTATTAAATAAAACAAAACAGAAGGAACTCGTAACATTGGTTAATTTAAATATAGTTTAGGATCATTTCTAAAAAATGTACCGATAAAATCCCTCGTTTTATAAATTTCGAGGGTTGGTTGTTGGTTCTCTAAAACGACGTTCTTTTTTTGAGCTGTTCTAGCTCCGTTCAATGACACTAAGAGGCGATCATTCATCGTGTCTTCATTCAGTGGAATTCTTCCTAGAGTTTTTATTTTGTTGAAATGAGAAATAATCCTCTCAGCAGTCATTGAATGGGGGCTTATTAGTAACAACGAGACTATTAACTTTTGTAAAATACCTGATGTGATGCAAACACATGTCTGTTGCCTTCATGGTGAGTATCAATATCCTGAATTTCCTGAATCAAATACCAGCACATACAGTATGATGTGATGAGTAGGTATTTGATGCTGCGATCAAAGTATCAGATTAGTCAGAAAAAGTATAAAATAGAGCTTTTTGGGACACATGGATACGCAGTAAAAAATTACTAAAAGATGCTATGTTGCTTTTACGTTCTAAGGTTGTCGACATCAGATGAAATGGTACCGCCATCTACTAACGCTAGCTTAACTACTTAACTGTGTAAACAGTGAATTTTTCAAGAATTATTATATTAAAGTGTTTATTAATATATATTTATCTATTTAATCCTTATTACTTCCACATCCAGTGGAGTAACGACAAAAAAATTTTTAAAAATTTTTATTGTTCAAATAGGCTTAGAATGTCATGAAACGTCGAGATTTTAAGTTTGGGCGAAAAAAAATTCTGTCTGTCGGTCTGTCGGTCTGTCGGTCTGTCTGTCTGTAACTTTTTTGTGCGCACGTTTACTCTGGAACCGTTTAAGATATTGACTTGAAATTTGGTACACATATGTACCTTAACGAGATCTGGAACTAGATTATATTTTCATCTTGTTCCGTCGAAGGGTTGGGGGGTCAATTTGGGGTAAATTGCTAAATCAAGCAGGTAAGAGTCCAAAAAATTGGTATTTAGTATATACAAGAGAAGCTAAGGCCTCAAAAAAAATTTTGACATTAACCACCCCCATTACCACCCCCACCCCATTATTAAAGGGGATGGAAAAAAATTGTGATTTAGTGTGTGTGCAAGAACCAGAAATCTCAAAATATTTTTTTACTTCATCCTCCCCCACTACCACCCCCCTATCACCACCCCCACTCCACTACCGATGTGGGGTAACGTTTTATGGGTTTTTGGAGCATTTCAAATATTATATTATAAAAGTTCCATAAACAATTATTTCCACATACAAAATTTTTTCGTTGTAAGTAACTTGGATAGAAAATATTTATGTGGAAGTAGTGATTCCTTGGGCAGCGGTTTTTTTAATTTAAAAAGTTTAATAATTTTGAGTAAAGGTTTGCTTGTTTAAGTAGAGAGAACTTTAAGTACAACCAATTACAATGTATAGTGCTAGTGCAAAGTTTTGATTTTCCTGCTTTGTGATGGATTAC
The DNA here is from genome assembly GCA_936432065.2 of Rutpela maculata. NCBI lineage: Eukaryota > Metazoa > Arthropoda > Insecta > Coleoptera > Cerambycidae > Rutpela > Rutpela maculata. Next base: position 43,717,944 of record OW386290.2, on the reverse strand, counting down.
CATCCGTAAGTACATTTGTGTATTTAACATGAAATAATTGATTTGTTTGCTTCGTAGGCATTTGTATTTAATTTTAATTGTGAAAATTATTTTGTAATTACGTAATTGGAAGCTGTGTACAACTTTTCCCGAACCTATATTAGTAGGTTCCACACAGACTTGGCTTTAAAATTGCGAGTTGTCAAGTTATGTGGTGTTTTTAGGTTATTTTTATATTAGTTTCCCAAGTAGCAAAATAACTTTTATAAAGGTTAGAACTGCTATACAACACATCTTACAGAAACATGCAAATTATATAAGGCAGTTAAATCTCATTTTACAATGTCTATACAACCAAAAAGGGGCCAATTTTATACAACATTTCGGTATTATAGGAATTGTATTAGAAAACTGTACAACTCTTATAAAATCATTTTACTTGATGATTATAAAACTGTCCTATAAGTATATCCACAGGATTACTTACACAACATATTCACATATGCACTTGACAACTGCTATAAAAATATTGTATAGTAATTGTATACAGCGGTCTAAGTGTATTTTAAGAACATTTATAGAACTTTTAAGAAAGTGTTTTATAAGTGAGTTATAATGCAGACGGTACCCCATTAACTAAAATTTATACAATCATTTTAGTTTCTAGTGATGAAATTCGGAACAAAATTATTGCAAGAATGGTTATATAACGCAAACATGTTGTGTGGATATTATTTCGAATAACAACCTCAATAATGGCGCTCAAGATCCATTAAACATGGTAAAATCTCGTTATTAAACAGTATAATTAACACGCTAGTAGCAAGAAAATTCACTTGCGCGGCGAAATTTTATGACAAAATCTGTATATGTTTTTAGCAAAAAATTGAAGCGCCTCAGTTTAGCATACACGTTTGATTTATTAAAAATTAAAAAAATATATTTTTTTAAATTTAAATGGTTGAATTTTCAATTTAAACAAAATATTGATTAAATTGATAAGAAAATAATCTTCCTCTAAAAAATTAATTTTTAATAGACATTTTTACGTTTCCATGGGAATTCTGCATAATGGAGGCAATTGACGAACAGCTAAATCTTTAAATAAGTATGGCGTAATATAATACAATAATTTTGTCCCATACAAAACGTTATACAATGCTTTTGTGTTATTCGAAACTCTATACGATATTAAAATCCTATAATGTTGTTTCTATAGGCGCTATAAAAATATTCTTGAAATAAACTAATAAGTTGAACTTTGATAAATTTTAGATGTTGCCAGATATCATAAAATTATTAAATTAATTGAATTATTTTCTCACACATTTTTTATAGAATACGACAATTTTAGTAATTGCAGAAATATATTCAAATTTATTTTCCTCTAATTTTGAGTTTATAGTATGTACACGAATTAACCAACATTTTATGAAAATGTGAGTTTGCTACCAATTAAAAAATCACAATCAACGTGGCAACCCCGTGTGTGTGTGGGTTGCCACGTTGTTTTTTCGATGATATCCTGTAGTGCGTCTGCAAACTCCGGTATAAAACAAATGCATCGCGTTGTTCTGTTCTGTTCTGTTTTTTTCAATCAAGTCCAGTATAGAGAACATAGACATTAGTAACCTAACCTAAAATTGAACACATTTAGTTGGTATGTTTTGTTGTTATTTATTAATACAACATTTTTTAAATTTTGAAACTTTTCTACCCTTGGAACTTGGTATCTATCAACTTCTAGCCTTTCACCCAATCTCTTAGCTAATTGTGGCAGGTAACAATTTCCATTTCTAAGTAAATTTTTAATATGAAAAATGCATTAAATTTTGATAGCACTTCGATTACTTCGTGAGTTAAGTGTGAGAGATTGTATAGGTGTACATTACTTCATTACGTCATACCTGTAATCTTCACCATAAAGGCAAAAACAAATGTATACATTTTTGAGAAGCATATTGTAATTGCACAAAATAACAAGAGAAAATGATAAACATGATTAGGTAAACCTTTTTTAAAAATTACTATGCCAACGTATAATAGAAATGTACGATATTCAGTACCTTTCTAGTGGGCAAGTGTGTTGAGTCTAGGAACAACTTGATGCATTTTTAAAGGCATTTTACAGATATTAATTTATTTACTAGATTAATATCTTTAACACACCATTTTGTTGAGTAATTAACAAAATTTCCATCGTTCAACCAGTAAGACATGTTTTCATTACTAGGTCAATAAGGTGTAGACGCCCCAACAGGAAAAATCTATCATGTTTATATTGGCAGTTCTTCTACTGGAGTATCATTTTTATAATGCCCGGCAGTGGTAGATAATACGGTTTTCATTTCAAATTAGCCCCATGGTTGCAGATAGATGAATTATTAGTTGCGGTTTGTAAAGGTTGACCAGAATTCGATGGTAATTTTTTTAACTGTTCTTTTAAAAAATCCACTTCTTTAATTATCTTCCACTGAGATATTGCTGGATATATTTTTTAATACTGACTAGTAAAATTAGTCTAATTTTTAGGACAAAATGGGGTTATGTGCAAACAGATTTTATAACGCAGAATTTCCGATAACTTTATCTTTGAGGACTATATTTTTGTTTTATAACGTATTTATAATAGAGTACACTGATATACTTATAGGTTAATTATAAAATTATTTTAAGCTTATTGTGTACTGCTATTATAAAAACAGTTTTATAAATGAGCTTAAAGAACTTTGATACAACTTTTTATACAACTATTTTTTAATACAAAATTAAAAGTTGTTGGAATAGGTATATACAACTGTAATATAATTTTTATACGATTCTTTCAAAATATTTTTATAGATGGTTGTGTAAAATGTTATATAAATGTTATAAAATTTGTGAGTTGTACAATAAGATTTTGTCCTAAAATATGAGCTATAAGAACATTCGCACAACAATATTATAGAAACGTTCTCTTATACGATAAAATTGTTTTAATTGGACACTCTAAGAAATAAAAGTGTTTTTCAAATGGCGCTAGACGACAACTAAAAAATAATTCAGTTCTTTTAGGATTCCATTTTGCTACTTGGGATATTACTACGTAATTTAATACAATACTACAATTTACAATTTACGTTAACAATTAGCAGTAAGCTAGAGAAGATATTTATAGATAAAATTTAAAAGCACGGGTTGTCCTACTTGCGGAAAACATTTCACGCAACAAAACATCAAAAAATTATCGCGATTTGTCGATGCGTCGACACAAAAGCCGATCTACGTTGGATTACCACTAATAATGACGTTTGATTGGTGCAATGTTGTGAAAAAACGGGCTCTCATTGGCTATCGAGTTAATGAGTGAAATAATCACTACAATTTGTAGAATAAGACTCTACTACTCATGCTACCCAAAACATCTAAACAGAATTAAAATGCTTGACTGAGACCTCTGTAATACATGCGATCCTACAAGTGTTCTGGACTATATCTTCTTTAATTGTCTGAATCACCAAATGGCTACTAGTGTTATGTTAAAAATTTAGTTGTCATTAATAATAGTCCTCTAAAAATATTCTAATCTAAAATGTATTGTAATGTATGTTAACTTTCTAAACACTATTCTTATCATCCACAGCGTCTTGCGAGGCATTTGTGATCCATTAATTATTCTACTTGAAGTTGTGTAAGCCTGTTGTGTAAGTATGACAGCATCTCATCATATGTTGCGGTTGCACATTCTCACCAAAGTGCTTTCCCATCAGCTCCTTGCTGACATCAACCCAACGTTTTGGAGAGTGTCTTCTCTGCCTCTTGCTATCTGGTTTTTCCAAACTATTAGCCGTTCTGTATCGTCCTCTCCGATTGATGTGGATGAAAAAATGAGATGCTTCTGGAAAATACGGTACTGGAGTGGCACTTTTGGGAGCGTATTTCTTGGAATATCGACTTTAAAATGCGATGAGCTGACGTTTTTACTGAGAAGTCTTGAGAAGTTTTTTGAAATATCTCCTGAGCGCTTGAAGATATTGAGGTAATTACTCTTTCACAGTTTTAAATCTCTTAACCTACACTATCCAGTAATATTGTTTTTAAGTAAAATGAATCGCCAGCCCATTGAACCTGAAGATAATCAAGTGGAAAATTCCTTGATGTTTGAGATATGACACTGAAGTTGCGTAAGCATTTTTGAAGGGATGAAAATATCTTTAGCTTACAAAAAATTTTGGTGGTCTAGGAATATCCATCTGAAATGTCAGGAATAACGTGTCATGAAGCGAACTAAAAAATGTGTAAACGTGGAGATATGCTTCAGCGTCGCATTTCAAACATAGGCGAATTTTCGTTTTGATTCTTTCCAAAATTAATTTGGAAACCATTAATCTAATAAAAATCGTAGGTTACGCAAATGCTAACACAACGACCCTTTCTCTATTTCAGCCCCTATGATTCAGCTCCCATGTGTTCTTTTAGTTATTTATGTAATAATTCTTCTTTGAAGGTTTTTTAATGGTTTCGTATAAGTTTTGCTAGCTTAGTATTCTATTTATAATGGATTCAACAATAGTCCAATAAAGATATCATTTTTCAAAAAAATTTCTCCCGGCAAGCTGATTTTTTCAGGGTCGATGGAGTATCCGACCAAAAAGTCACAGTCCACACCCCTTGTAGGGTGTGGACCAATTTTTTTTTTTTTGGAGATTCAGGAGACAGTTCTCAATCAACCCTGCAAAAACCAGCTATTCAGCCGTTTGTATGTTTCCTGAACCATAGTAAATAAATATGGTGAATGTTTTCCCATATAATGGGCGATTGACGGTCAAAAATCAAAGTTACAAAAAAATTGTATTAGGCAAAGTTGTAGAGAATATTTACTATGAACAAGCTGGAAAGAAAATTTAAAAAAAAACAAAAAATAAGAAACCACCCCTATTGCAACAGCATACAAGGGGTGGGGACTGTGACTTTTTGGACGGATACTCGGGAGACACCCCTCCATCGACCCTGAAAAAATCAGCTTTCCGGGAATTATTTGTGAGCACCCCCTATAGAGAAGGTCTACTTTTACTGTACTACAAGAACTTTGTAGACAGTGCATTTAATCACTGTCTACAAAGTTCTTCAGTTGTTAGAGTGGGCTTCTGTTTTCTTGAAAATTAATTGTCTTAATTTTTATTCAACATAATTAATGTGATGGGGCCATTTTAAATTTGTGTCAATAATATCTTCAAGATATTTAACACTCACAATGAGAAGTTCCGATAACCGATGTTTCTCCAATATGTCTATGAGAGATAAAGCTTATGTGGGCTCAAGGTACGAGTGCCCCAAAATATACAGGGTGTCCAGAAAATCAGGTCCAACTTCAACAACTTCGACCTCCATTAAATCGCTTATTTCAAATGGAACATACTATATTTTATAAGCTTATTAACTTCCCTCTTTTATTATCTTCCATATCTTTCATTCCCTATAGCTAAAATGTACGATTATTGGTTTATTTAAAGTTATCTAGAATAATGCTTAAATTAACATCAATATTGACAATAGTATGCCATGAGAATATAGTAATTTAAAATAATTTGGTAAAAAAATCACGGTGGGTTCATTAAAGTTGCTTAAAGTTCGTTGGGGATGGAAATTTGTGTTTTGTACCCTCTCTCTGAAAAAAAATTAAATATGCAGAAAATATATGTGTAACATCAAATCATTTCCTACTGGGAGAAGAAGGAGACGATTCCATTCCGACTCAGAAGGTAGTGATCCAACCAAAGAGAAATATTTCAAGCATTTTTCTGTCTAAATGAGCTATGGAAAGCAGTATACAAAACATAGCATGTTTGTATAAATTTTAATACCTTCAACAGAAACAATGCAACAAAGCTTTGAGAAGATTGATAAAAATAAGACGGTTTTGGATCACTATATTCTGAGTGGAGGTTATGGAATCATCTTCTTCCAGTAGGAAATGATTTTGATATTATGCATGTATTTTCTGCACAATTTTTTTTTTTTCAAAAGAGTACAAAACACAAATAAATCGAACTTTTTACCATCCCTGTCGGACTTTAAGCAACTTTAATGAAACTATTGTGATTCGTGATTCTTTTACAAAATGATTGTAAATTACTGTATTCTCATGACACCCTGTTGTCAATATGGATGTTAATTTAACCATTCATTTTAGCTATAGGGAATGAACATATAAGTTTAAAGATAATAAAAGAGGGAAGTGGAATAGGCTTATAAAACATAGTATGTTCCAGCCATGGTAACTCGAAGGCTTTTATACTTCATACTTCGGGGGTCATTTATGACCCGGGAAGAGACATCCAGAGCTCCCATCGACCAGAAACTCGCATTTTTCGAAGAAATAATAACAATAATAATAATAATAATAATAATAAATCTTTATTACCATAAATTCGTAACATACAGAACATTGGTATCGTCAAAATATATAATCTAACATTTACATGAAGTTGGAATATAAAATTTCAAAATATCCAGTATTACATATCCAGTATTACATATTCTAGTCTAGTCGGTAAATATACTCATTGAATGAGTAAAAACATTTACTTATAAAAAATTGTTTGGTTTTGTTTTTAAATGTATTGTCGCTTGAAATAGTTTTAAGTTCGTGAGGAAGGCTGTTATAGGCTTTAATAGCTCTATAGTGTACATTTTTTTGGTAATTACTTGTGGAATGTGGTGGTATCTTAAGTCACTGCCACCTTTAGTAGTTCTATTACTAATATCATTATTTTTTACAAAGAAATGCATGTTTAATTTAACAAAGTTTACTAGACGGTAGATATACAAAGAAGGGAGGGATAATATGCCTAAAGCAATAAAATGTGGTTTGCATGATGTACGATTAGGTAATCCTAACATACATCGGATATATTTTTTTTGAGCTGAAAATAATCTGTGGCTGTGTGAATCCGCACCCCAGAACACAAGGCCATAGTGCAAGTGAGATTGTATATGGGCAAAGTAATATACTTTTAAAGATTCCAGTGACACCTGTTGTTTTATAAATCGGCAGACATGGGTTGCGCTATTTAATTTAGCCACCAAGCCATCAATATGGACCTGCCAGGACATGGTGTTTTGAATTGTTAATCCTAGAAATTTTGTTGATTTGGAATTTTGTAAAGATTTGGCATCTAGACTGACATAAGTGGATTCGGTGTTATTAAAAGTTTTGCTGAAAATCATTAATGTGGTTTTATCTTGATTTAAGTGAACGGTGTTATTTGATGACCAGTCCTTCATTTTGTGAATGGCATTGTTACATTTACTCGAGAGATCTTTTATAGTACCACTGTTTAGTACAGCCGTGCTGTCATCTGCAAACTGGTAAAAGGAGATAAGATTGATAAAAGATGGCATATCATTAACATATAATAAGAACAACAAGGGGCCCAGAATAGAGCCTTGGGGCACCCCTTGCGATATTATTACTTTATCTGATAAAGTATTTGTCTCGGTCTTGTTGCCTACACGGTCATTAAATACAGTTTTTAGTGATATCTGTTGAGTTCTATTGCTTAAGTAAGAATGGAAAATATCAAGGCATTTTCCTCTTATCCCGTAATTCTCTAATTTGTACAGTAATAACTCGTGGTTAATTGACTCGAAGGCGCGAGAGAAATCAAAAAATATCCCAGCCACTTTCTCTTTTCTGTCAATGCATTCGGAAATGAAACAGAGGGCCTTGTATATAGCGAGTTCAGTTGAACTTTTTGGCAGAAATCCATACTGATGACTAGTTAGAATGTTGAATTTTTTGATATATGAAAATAGTCTATTGTAAATTAGTTTTTCAAATATTTTCGACACTGCCGGTAAAAGGGAGATGGGCCTATAATTGTTTATCTGTGTTTTAGATCCCTTTTTAAAGACCGGTATTACTTTGGCCACTTTTAATACGTCAGGGAAAATACCACGCATAAAACAAATATTTATAATATATGATAATGGCTCGGCTATCAGGTTTATGATTTTTTTGATGAGGCCAATAGGTATTTCGTCGAAACCTGAAGATTTTTTTGGCTTAAGGTCGGCCACTACTTCACAGATTTCTTGAGGACTAGTCGGTGTCAAAAACGTAGAATGCTTTAGTCTGCTATGACTAATATTGCAAGTTGGTATGGCGTTCTGGGGTAACATAAACTGATCAACAAAAAGATCAGCTATTTGCTGTGGGTCGTTGACCCTTACATCATTAACAATAAGAAAAATATTTTCGTTTATATTATTTTTGTTTTTGTTTGTTACATCTTTGAAGATGTCCCACACTGCTTTAGACTTATTCTCAGCAGTTCTTATTTTATTGTCATTGAGTGATTTTTTGTAGTCCGACAGAACTTTTTTGTATGCCTTTTTTCTAGATTTGTATAGTTCAAGAATATTTGTATTATTTGTGTTTTTGTAGAGTAGCTTCAGGTCACGCAGATTTTCTGACAGGTGTTTGATTTCCGGATTGGAAGTTTGTTTGTGTTTTTCCTGACGGGACACAGTTTTGATTGGAAAAGCAACATCAAGGTAGTATCTTAATGTATTTAGGAAGTTTTCACTCATTTTGTTTACATCTACTTCATTGTATATCTCCGCCCAGGTTTCCTTATTTAAGTAAAATTTAAATGTATTTAAGTTTTCTTCGTTGAAAAATCTCTTATTCAGTTTTGCGGACTGATTTTTGTCTAATTTATGATTTTTTATACTTAGTCTTTGACTGTAATGGTCTGATATCACGCTTTTTATTACTTCACAATTAATGCAATTAATAGGGAGGTCACTAAATATATTATCGACGCGAGTACTAGAGGTGGAAGTGACCCTCGTTGGCTCCATCACATGCCCCTTTATGCCATAACTATCTAATAAATCTACAATTAATTTAAATGAATTGTTAATTGTATTGAAATCGATGTTAAAGTCTCCAGCGATAATAATAAATGTGTCTTTGTTAAATAATGATCTTAAAAGGTCATTAAGTTTATCTATAAAAATTTTCAAGTCACCACTAGGTGATCTATATATTCCTATTAATGTACAATGCATTTTATTTAACTTAAAATTTACACATGTAAATTCACAGTGCTTGTCAAGTGGAATACAATTTTTTATATCAATTGGCTGACTAACAATGTTGTTCTTTGCATATATTGAAACGCCGCCGCCTTTACAAATTTCCCGGCAGTATTTATTAACCAAGCGATAATTGTTAAAAATGTACATACCTACTTCATTGTTATTTAACCAATGTTCCGTCACAACAATAATATCACAGAAAGTATCATTAAAATATGTGTCACATTCTAAAAATTTATTACGCAGACTTTGCACATTTAATGGACTAAATTAACAGATTGGCAGTTGCTTACACTTTCGGTGTTCACATCCGCGCTATTTGAAGTTTTCCTCGGAGTTTGCTTACTGGTGAAATCTTGCACGTCCTTGTTGTTGCTGGAAGCTTCTCCGTTGGTTGAAAATTCGTCGATGGTCACGAAAGGGCTTACTTCTGATGGTATACTCAGATATTTCAATTCCAGCTGGCCACATTTTCGCGTCCAAAAGAGTATCTTTTATATCCTCATCCACGGCGACTTTAAACGAATTAAAACCCCAATTATTTTTCAGCTGTATACATGTAAAATTCCGGTTCTGGAATTTGTTTTTTAAGTTCTGTTCTAGTTTCTCGGCTGTGTAGGATGTATTATATTTAGATACAAAAAGCCATTCTTTTTTACCAACCGAGACGTCATCACCGCTAGAATCTGACCCTACTATTTTTTGAGGACGTCTGTTGGTTTTTATCATATTATCGGTTTCCAAGTGAATTATTTCGTCCATTTTTTGTCTGGACTGTGTATCTATAATTGCTGCTGACACCTGCTTCCTTGAAAATTCATTTACATCTTGTTTTTGACTATTTGGGGAATTATAATTAGCTCCGGCAACACCGCAGTTCTTTACCTTATTAGACGTGACGTTTTTATCTGTTTTACATAACTGTATAATTGTTTCTAGGTTACTCACGGTTCTTCGTAGTTCCTCATTGAGTTTTTTCACATACTCAAGTTCAATTTGAGTGCACTTCAGATTCATTTCGGCACTCGTTACAGTTTGATTTGTTCTAACCTCACTACTTGTTGATTTTAAAACTGCACATGAGCACTTTACTATTAACTTATTTTCACTATTGAACATCGTTTTCCTGACTTGTTCACTGATTTTTACACTTTCTGGTAGTTTTTTGTAGAATAAAATATCTATTAAATCCGATTTCGTTAGCTTTTTCAACTCGTCTACAACTATCTCGTATTTCGCCATATTGATTGTAAATAGGACTAGTGGGTACAGTAAGCTTAAACTTCAGTATAGACACCGCAACCAGTAAAGAAAAAAATGGGACCCAGGGCTGTGCCTTGGAGTACTCCATATTCTATAAGTTTAGGTTCACTTCGTGAATGATCTATTTTAACATACTGTTTTTCTATTTCTTAAGTAGATTTTTTTTATGGCATTAGGAGTTATCCATGCAGCCAGGCACAAGTTGTTATATATAAAACAAATGGGATAAACACATTTGCACACATATACACGCAGCACACATCTATACATATATTACCCTAAACCTATCCTAATCCAAGGCATTTGTTAGACGCACTATAATAGACTACGGTAAATGGGAATTAGGTAAAATTAAAACAAAGGTGAGATATATAGGGAACGAATCTATTAGTTACACATTTATACTTTCAGACCAGACGTTTTCAAAAAGCGTATAACTGCATTCACTCTATTATCGTTTAGAGCTAATAGGTGTAATAGATTGACTTGCATTTGAATGTTAAGGTTCAGAATATCTGCATAGAGTTGGTCAGGTCCAGATGAATGTTTAGCACAGTTAAAAAATAAATGGTCCAGATCGCCTACAACATTACAAATTTCACATATTTTGGTCGGTAAGATTCCTATTTTATTTAAATGTAGAGGGTAGCAACCATGTCCAAATCTCAACCTAATAAGTGTAGTAGTATATTTGCTAGGAATATGAAAAAAGTGGAACCAAGGTTCCTTAGGGATTTCTATTTGGATATGAGTAGATCTTGTAGGAGTAGTAAAACAATATTCGTGCCAATGAGAAGTCCATTTTTTATTTAATCTTGCTTTGCTAATATTTATACCGTCCTGTAGACACAGACTGTCTACAGGATCTCCATGTTCGACACTGTCTTTGGCCAATATGTCGACTTTTTCATTGAATTTTATGCCGCTGTGAGCTTTAACCCATATATAATTAATTTTAAACCCAGATATTTTCAATAAATAATTATAGTGTTTAATTAAATTAATGAAAGGGTGACACATGCTGAATACAGGATTATAAGTATTACTTATTGCCAAGAGAACTGATCTGGAGCCACTTAAGATGATTGAGTTTTTAACCTGCTTATGTATAATATGTTCTAAGGTTTAAGTAGATTTCAAACAATTGAATAATACCAATCTGCTCTAGATTTTTGAGGAGCTGTGGATGTGACACCTTTACATGGTCTAGAAAGACACACAGCGAGGACTTCGATTGGACGACAGAGTTATATAGCATATAAATAAAACAACGTCATAGTTCACCAATGAATGTTTAATTTTTACATAAATACATCATATTTTTCACATCTCATTTAATTACAGCATTTACAATAGAAAGGACGAGTAAATATTTAAGTCGCGTTGATACATTAATTTGGCCAAAATAATATAGATTACTACCTAGTATTCCAGTGGATTTTATCTAGAAAATTTATTGCATATAATGTACAGGGTGTACAATATCAAACCTAATAAAACATATTATTCCTAAGGCACTGGCCCTGATACATTTATGGAATAAAATTTAATTAATCAAACAGCAAGTTTTATTTTAATTTAAAAGAATCAGGTTTTCGTTTGTAAGGAGACATGTGGTACTATCAACAACGTGTATATATGGGTCATTCCATGTCAATCGAAATACTCTCACACCCAAAAATAAGAGAGTCCGAAAAAGATGTATCGATGCATAAAATTTTCATTAAGAATAGTAGTTTCAAAAGTAATGTGGAGATTTCGAAAATTCAATATGGTCTCAGTATTACGTCTAGTATTAGAGCATCACAAAAAAATAAGAAACATCATATACAAAGCGAATTTATTCATGGCAACTGGTCTCAAAATTTATTCTTGCATATACCTTTCGAATATCTTCTTCTTTTCAAGAAATATAATATGACACGACGGTTCCAATATGGCATCTAAAATATATTAGAGTAATATTGCGTAAGCTTAATTTTTGAAAATATATTCCATCATCTCCAGACAAATTCTTTCAACTTCTTAACGCTTAAAATATAATAAAATATAAAAGAATTATAATTTAAGCACTTTTATTTTTATTTTAAATGCAAATGCCCTCGTATTTTTTCTTTTGAGTTTATATATTTTAATTTTTATATTTTTTCTTTTTTTTTGTATTTTCTGTAGAACTTCTTGAGGAGCTGCTGCATTTAAATATTTCTCATTGTAATTCCATAATATAAATTAAAATAATCGGTATTGTATGACAATGGACTAATGTGCTTAGGATTTTTATTATCTTTTAATTATATGATCTGATTGGTGAGGCCCAACTAATGTCAAGGCAAAATGACTATCTAGCTTATATTCAATATATGAAAAAACAGAGTAATTTTTAAGTTTTGCCGTAGCCTGTTTCAGTATTAACTAGCATTATATATATTTTTTGTATTTTTATATTTGATTTTTTTGAGTTTTTATAAGCTGTGCTGGAGTTGGCGACGATCTTTGCATATTTTATTTAAATCAGTAAAACTTGATTTTGAAACTGTGGTTAATTCAAGGTTATGTTTTCAATCTTTAATTCTAACAGTACCTCGATCTCTCTAGTATTTCTCATTTTTTTATTTTTATATTCTGCTTTCTCTTGCTTGCTTTTTGTGGGACTGAGATATTATCATGGATATATTCTCACTTTTATTCCAGTAAATAAGCCGGAAAATGTGGAAAAGTGATGGAACAGCACCGATTTGAAAAATTCCTTGTTTCATGTGTTCCCTAGGAATATTCATCAGCATTGATCCCTGCATTACCTCCGAAAATGAGAAAGGATTTGAACCCCCCCCCCCCCCCCCCAATGTGCCCTAAAAAGTAGCTGTCATAAAATAAAAACATAAATATGTGCACAGATATCGACAAACACATATACACATAAAAAACATAGACAAATCTAATCAACAGTACTTTTGATGAGATATTTGGAATTACCTAAATTAGACCGCGAATTCGTATTCAGTGGCCCAAACGATACCGCAGAGCACATTTTCATGGAAAAATATTAATATTTAATTTTTTTCTGAAAAAATGGAATTTTCCATGGTACGTGTTCCAGTCTGAAATATGGAATTTCTCAATTTCTATCTCGGAATCGTGATCAGTGACACAAAAAACCGCATAGAGCACACTTTCGCAGCACAATATTCATATTTATATTTCCGCCCGAAAAAGTGGAATTTTCTTCAAAAAATGGCACGAATTCATTATTGAAATGTGGAATTTCTCAATTTGTACCTCGGATTCGTGATCAGCGACCCTCCGAGAAGAAATATTAATTTTATAAATTTTTAATGTCAGCCACTTTTTAGGACACTGTCATTTGGAGGTAATGCAGAGGTCAATGCATCAACATGATGCATTGTTCCCCAGAAACATTCATCAGAATGTTCCTGGGGGTCCAGGGAACACGTGAAAAAATGAATTTTTCAAATCGGTGCTGTTCCACCACTTTTCCACATTTTACACTTTTTTTTCGGCTTATTTACTGGATTATATCTGTACGGCTTCTTGGTAAGAAATTATAAAACTAGAATCGAAGAATATTACAAAACTATGCTTTAGGTCCATTTGTTTATATTTTAAATGCAAATCCCCTCGTATTTATTTCTTTTATGAGTTTATGTTATTTTAATTTTTATATTTTATGTTTTGTATTTTTTTCTTTTTTTTGTATTTTCTGTAGAACTTCTTGAGGAATTGCATTTAAAAACTTCTAATTTTAATTTCTTAATACAGTTTATACACTATCGGTAAGTCCTGGATTAGGTATGTATAGTTTCAACGACTTAACCGACCGCATAAAACAATTATTTTTCCGCTTAACTCGCTCTGACTCAAAAACGGCTCAATGGATTACTCTGAAATTATCGTGTTATCACTATATATTTGTTAACATAATGTGTTAATATGTAGGTCAAATTTTAATAAGTGTAGAAAGCATTATTTTTTTTTTTCTAAGGCTATGTCGAAAATTTGCATTCTCAAATGTAACATGCGGGAAACTTTTTTATCTTTCGAAATAGACACCAAGTGTATCGAGAAGTAACGAAGATAAAAGATGGACGTAACTTTTTTATTTTAAACTTTTTTTTCTAAAATTAGCAGTTTTCGAGAAAATTGTAAACGAGTGATTGTTGGCCAGGTACTGCAATTAATTGCTATTAGATGTCCACGTTCTTTATGATCTCTGTATCATTAAATAGGTTTTGCATGTATTTCCACTTCAATCTCTAAAACTGTCACTCCTTCACGGTTGGAATTTCGACATAGCCTTAGAAAAAAAAATAGTTAAGCGGAAAAATAATTGTTTTATGCGGTCGGTTAAGTCGTTGAAACTATACATACCTAATCCAGGACTTGCCGACACTGTATATGATAGTCAATATTTTTTGCTAATTGTATTCCTCATGACACCATGCCATGGCCAGATTACTGTGTTTAGCTTACATTATACAATATATGAAATAACATAAGGTTTCGGTTTGTCAGGCTGCTATCTTCCATTACTCGTATTCTAAATTTTTTTATGTCTAGTTTTTATTCACTAAATTTTTTGTTTGTATAAGTTGGGTCGGAGTTTATGGAATTCGAACTTATATTCATGTTTTTCATTTAATTTAATAAAATTTAGTTATGAAACTGTGATTAATTCAAAGAGACTCACAAGGATATATTTTCAAACCCTTAATTCTAACTGAAAGTGTTAGGAGCTGGTTGAAGCCCATTAAATAGTATTAAATAGACATTCATTCCTTCACAATGGCAGACGCGTTTCACCTTCCTAGGATCATCAGTGCCGCATAGTAGAGAAAAAATGAAAATGCAAACGCTTCAACCAATACTCCATAATTTTTTTGTGAAGTGTGACCACTAGGCATTAACGGTGCCATCTGTGCAAGATAGTAAAATTTTCTACAAAGTTCGACTGTTTCTAGTCATCATAGAAATTGCTACTTCTGATACAACCCACGCGTAATATACTACTTATAGTCCGGGAGGTAGCGACACATTTTAGTCACTCATTTCAGCATGGCTTGTTTTCTCTAAAATGTTAGTTTATTACGTGTACAAACACAAAACCGAGATCAGCTGGCGCATACGCGGTGGAGGCGGATGCTGGAAAGCCTCCCACGCGTTATAAATTTATGAAAATAAAATAATACCAGCAGACTTGAAATTTTTTACAATATTCTATTAGATTGTAACATGATAAAAAAATATATTCAGCTGCTGAAATAGCGGTGGAAAGTACGTCTGCTGCTCGGATGAACGTTCGGATGATACGTAAAAATTCAAGTCAATTCAGCAAGCTTGAAACTTCATTAAAAAATGATTTATTCTATACATTTCACGAAAAATATAGTCAGCTGACGATCAGCCGGTGGAAAAGTCGTCAGCCGACACCGTAAACATTGCGGCTCGAGTTCAGTGCCCGGTGTGCTGTTTGTGTACATTAAGCGTCGCGCGTTATTTTCAAAACAAACTTTCACTTTTGCTGTTGTAAATACACAATATTCATGATTAATAATAGCTTAAATTTATAATATAAAATAAATACAGTCTCTATTTTTTTTATAATTTTTCCATTTAATGATATAATTTGAATAATAATAAACTACTATAAGAATTAATTTACAAAATCTACGTGCATTAGTATATCAAAAAATTCTTGCTCACTGGCGTTTTAGTTTTGTACCTGAAAATTGGAGTCCTGCTACCAATTCGGAAAGGTAGCCTAGTAGTTGAGAACCGAGAAAGTAGGGGCTAGCTTGTTGAGCAGATGTTTCTTTAGTTTGGAAATAACCGTTGGTTCGTGCGGAAGAAAAATGGTAAAAATCGTCCATTCCAATTATTAAGAAAATCCAAAAAGTATGTAGATGCATTTCGTAGATTCTCGGATTGCAACGAAGAAAATTTAGAGGAAATGATACCAATTATGGAGGAATACATCTGCCAAATGTACGGTTTTAAAGCGATTAAAGATATAAATGAAGCTCGCCTGGCAACTTTCAAGAAAACATATAAAGTTATTGAAAATGATGATGTTTTTCGGCTGTCAAACAATAATGTCGACGGTTCCTTAGTACCACCTTGCCAATCAGAGTTAAGGCAGCATTTATTGCGAACTTTTTGTATATCGAATCTCTGGGCTCATGCGCACTGCAAAATTCCAAGTGAAGTTGTACCAAATGAATACGGTTGGGAGGAAATAGATAATAAATTTATGTACAAATGGTTTGAAGGATATCAGTTGCCATCAACTATATCGGAAATCACTCTAGATCCAGTTGCAGATAATGATGAAGGTAAAATACTACTGAAGTATTTTATATTGTATAATATTCACGAAACAAATATTTGCAATACAAAAGAAAATCTACGTTTTTTCTTTGTAAAAAATCAGTTATTTTTGCTTCTTATCGACGCATAAGAAATTATAAAACATTAATTAACCAACACTTATTTCTCATGATTATCATTTTTAATTGCAGATGAGGAAGAAGACTTGCATTTAAATACGGAGATAGATGCGCTCAACTCTGATGAAGCTAGCGAGCAAGAAGATTACGGAGACAGCGACTGTGAAAGTGAATAATTATATTATAATAATCTGGAGAGATTTTTTCAACTAAAAATAATGCTTAAAAAATTAAATAAAATCATTGTGTTTGATATTATTAATCATGAGTATTGTTTATTTATGCAAGATTAATAAGACATTATTTAAATAACTAATTAATAATAAACTCTAGTATACCTGTCATGAAGAACAGCAAGTATAAGATTTGAAAATAACGCGCGACGCTTAATGTACACAAACAGCACGTCGGGCACTGAACTCAAGCCGCAATTTTTACGGTGTCAGCTGACGACTTTTCCACCAGCTGATCGACAGCTGACTATATTTTTCGTGAAATGTATAGAATAAATCATTTTTTAATGAAGTTTCAAGCTTGCCGAATTGAATGAATGAATTTTTACGTATCGTCCGAACGTTCATCCGAGCAGCGGACGTACTTTCCACCGCTATTTCAGCAGCTGAATATATTTTTTTATCATGTTACAATCTAATAGAATACTGTAAAGAATTTCAAGTCTGCTGGTATTATTTCATTTTCATAAATTTATAACACGTGGGAGGCTTTCCAGCATCTGCCTCCCCCGCGGACGCGTCAGCTGACCTCGGTTTTGTGTATGTACACGTAATAAACTATCATTTCAGAGAAAACTAGCCATGCTGAAATGACTAGCTCCAAAATGTCGCTACCTCCCGGACTATTAACTATAACATTATCTCGATTACTTCATTCTTTTATAATTTTTTTATTTTTATAATCTATTTTGTTATTTTTGTCATTGCCCTGAAAATATACTCACTATATTTATTCGTCAGAAACTATAAAACTTAAAATCTATGAAGTAAATCAAAAATACTACAAAACTATAATTAAAATTTTTTTATTTATAGTTTAAATGCAAGTTCCCTCATATTTTTTTCTTTTATGAGTTTATGTATTTTAATTTTTATATTTTTTTTTTTTTTTGTATTTTCTGTAGAACTTCTTGAGGAGCTGCATTCAAACATTTGTTTATTGTAATTGTATAGTATTCTTTAAATAAAATAGTAAGAATGGTAGCGAAAGTTCGAATTTGTGGATGAAATACATCAAGGAGTTCGACAGGATTTTCCTTTAAACCCCATATTTTTATCTTAGATCCCCATTAGCGTAGTTTTATTTTTATTTTTTGTTACTTTTATGTCAATTTATGACTTGATGCATTAATATTACATATTTATCTCACTTTTTATTGTAGGAGCCACACATAGTTATATTATAATTATACTATTAGTTGTGGTTTTTATTAGTTTTTTCGCCTTTTTGGTTTTTGACAATGGATTCTGTTTTTTAGGTGGTAAATAAAGTTAAATGAATTCAATCCGCATTTAAAGAAGAATCACGTCTTCGGGTCTTGTAGGGTTTTATGTTCATCCCTCTTCTTCATATATTGCATTTTAATTCGCTTATATTTAACGCTAGTTAATCTCGTCCAAATTGTTTTGAAATTTTAGACACCTTGTATAAATGATTACTAAACACTTCCTCTTATCCAGTTTCTCTTTAAAATATAGGCAGAACCAATGTCTTGGTCACTGAATTATTGATACTAAAAATATTTTTGACAAATTCGAAATCAGCTCGGCCCATGTATTCACACGTTTATGCGTTTAGCACTGATACGCATTCTATTACTTTTAAAAAATCGACGTCTTAGGGCCGCTATGCCGATAATCAAATAAAACTGTATTTTTTTTAACGATTGTTTGGAGGGGAGGTCAATTTTCTTATGGAAATGCAATCTGTATTTTATTAGCAAGTTATAATAAAGTTTTGTCCAATCTGGGGGTGGGCTTTTCTTGGAAATTAAGTTTTTATTTTGAAAACCGTATTTCTGTCTTGTTTTTTATTTAATATCTCGGGCTCTGTTCATCGGATCAGGCCAAACAAAAAATCAAAATGTGGCGAAAAATGGCGAAAAATGGAGAAAAATGGAGAAAAATGGTCACTTGATGGCAAATTATTCAAAAACTGATCGATAGAAATGTCTGCCACTACAGTACAGTAGTGTACACGCTGAATTTGGTCCTGTAACTAAAAAGTTTTTTTTTTTAGTTTCTGGTTACCTTGCGGCGCCGACCGGAAGTTTCGTCTACCAGCGTAATTGTGTTATGTGAAGCACATATACTAACTACCTATGCGGATAGATACCGATAATTTTTCTATTAAAAAAAAATTCCCCCCTCTCCACCATACCAAAAATTTCCACAAATAAAAAACTTTGGTACTTTCTTCGATTACCAACCGACAGACGGTAACCTTTTATCGTCGAATTTGCACGCTATTTCCTAGAATATTATGGTTTTTTGAGGTAAACTATTCCAAATATTATATTATAGTTCTAACAATTATTTCCACATAGTGGAGTGCCAATATATAGCGTCATTTTTTTTATTATAAGAGACTTGGATAGGAAATATGGATGTGGAAGTAGTGATTCCTTAGCAGCGATTTTTTTATTCTGATTTTGGATAATATGAAAGCCAGTGAATCATAAAATCCACTAGAATAAGAGGTGCAGAGCAACAAATGACACACAGATACCTATCTATAATTTTTTTGGCTTATGTAACCCGAGTCGTCATCTTCTCCCTCCAAAAATATAGAATTTCTGCCTCTACTTCTTCGTACAGATGTCTGTAAATAGTTTCGTTTTTTTTTAACATTATAGTTAGTGACGCAATAATACTTGGATTTTTTCTTGCAATCTTACAATCTCTTCTAATTACACAGTTTCTCATATGACTAATTAAATTATTATATTATAGTCAACTGAAATTACAAAAATAATCAATTTCTGATAACACTGAGTGATCAATAAGTTATCTGAGTTGTATCTTTAGCTTAGTTTCCGAAGGTACATATTATGTAATACCTGAAATCATAATTTTTGCGTAATTTTCATGCAATTCTCTAAAACGATTCAAATATTACACGAAAATCTAATGTTATTGTTATGGAGCGTTCAGTTTATATTATAAACTGAACGCTCCATTTGATAAATAATTGAAGCTGATGAGACAAATTACAACAATATTACTTGTTTGAAAATGCTTAATTATGCATTTATCTAGGAAAAGCAAATTGATCTAATTAAACACTTGATATTAAATAATTCTTCTCTTCTTAATGATTAATTTGGATTACCAGAACTGGTAGCAAGCGTCAGGTCTCAATCTGGAAGTTTCAAACAATATGATGAAATCTTGGCAATATGTGCATGAGCTCACTAGAAAAAAAAATTATCAACGGTCTTCAAAAGTCCGTCTTGAGCAAACTCCTCTGAATTTTTACACTACATTGAATTTGTTTCATTTTGAAAGCGTCACTTGGTTGTTACGCGAGTACTAATGATATGAAAGATCTAATTCCGTGAAAAAACAAATACGAACTAGAAATACATTGTCCAGTATGTCTACTGCTTATATTTAAGGAAAATAATCGAGATTCATCTGTTTGAAAGTTCTTTTTAGACAATGAAAAGAAAATTTAAATAGAATTTATGTAGGGGCGAGATTAGACTCTGCTCAGGATGAAGTCCACATCAACGACGAGTGCCAGTTCGGTTTCAGGCGGAGCAGGGGCACGGTGCAGTAGGTCGTCAGGATCGTGAATGGTACAATGCAACCTCGGGAAGAACACCGTCATGGTGCTCCAAGGTGTTGAGAAGGCCTTCGATGCCGTATGGATCCTAGGGCTTCTTCACAAACTCAACGCACTGGACATAACGAAACTTATTCACTCTTTCCTAACAGGTAGATCGCTTCAGGTCAGGGTGAATAACAAACTATCAAGCTGTACAACTTGTACGTCTCCGACTTCCCGGAGTTCCCGAATACTAATCTTGCCAAGTACGCCTACGACACGACCATCTACGCGCATTCACATAACGCTTAAACGGCAAATATGCTGCTGAAGGTACACAAGGCTCGTACCACGGCGTATTACGATAAGTGGAAGATTCCGATCAACGCCGAGAAGACCGATTCGATTCTCTTCACGCGTCGGTTGACAGAGAACCGCATATTAACGCCAATTTCGATTGGGGGACAACAAATTCCAACCAAACGGTGCGTGAAGCATCTGGTGGTTAACTTGGACAAAAGACTGACGTTGAACACCGACATCAACAAAACCATACGGAAGGTCTACTCCATATCCAGGAGTTTGTACCTGGCCAGGACTAAACAGACAAAATAAAAAACTGTTGTACACAATGGTGATCAGGTCGACAATCACATACGCGGCGCCAGTATGGTGCAGCATCCCGGTCAGGACAATACGAAAACTTCGAGTTCTCGAACATAAATTTATACGCCCCATCTCTGGTTCGGACAGATACACCTCCCTCAGAGATTTATACGCACTATGTCACGACGTAATACCGGACTACGTCCGAGAAATTTCTCAAAAATTCTACAAATTCAAACTTGTTCGATAATCTGCTAACCCGCAACATAACCTGAATCATACAGCATAATGCAATATTTTTCGATATAAGACACCCCCTACCATACCAGGTGTTGCCTATTTTCCGGCAACCTCTCCCCTAGCCATACTTTCCTATATGATAACCTCTTATTTAACTACTTTTGAGCTTTATCTTAACTCTATATTCCCCCATCCTCTATATTCTTTCTATATTTGTTCAATTTGTTCTTTGTTACCTTTTGTTCTTTTGTACCTTTTTGTCTCTAAATTCCATTCAGACCAATAAATCATAAAAATCCCAACTTCTTTAAACTCTAACTTTCACTTCACCACATTTTCCTGGCAGAAAGACTGCCAGGGTGGAATTGCTTCAAACGTTTATTTTCACTGAGTTCTATCCCGTGTTTCCCGTTTCCCGTGCCAGCAATCAAAATTTTTGAGTGCTTGTACGTGGGCAAGAATGCAGGTTTCAGTGTTACATATTAATTAGTTATAAGTATCTTTGTGTATTATGTCAATTATATTTTAAGCACTAACCCTCCAATTGAATTACTGTTCTAGCCAAACCGGATCCGCTCCTACCCAGCTCTACATTCACCACGGCGCTACGCTCCGTCGTTGTCTAACTGGCTCTGGGCCAGGTTCCGGGGAGGCGCATATTTGTATGCTTAATTTAAAATAAATCTGTTTTGCTTGCTTGCTTTTTGATACTCCAGTGAAGCAACGTTCAGCGCGGTTAGTACTTGGATGGGTGAACTCCATCTTGGGAAACACAACGATCTCGTCTCACCTTCTAGCGGCTTGTATATCAGCGTATACGCGGAAGTTATGTAATTTGAAGACGAGGATTACATAGTGGATATAACATCCTTCGTAGGGGATGTAAAGCAGTCGGTCCCTTGTCTAGTTAATGTAAGGCAAGTAAAATATGCCTACTCTTTGAAAGAGAAGAGGTTCGACAAAATTTCCAGGTTGGAGGTAGCTCATCTCCTGGCGTTGGTGATAGCCCCGCCCCGGTGACGGACATAGGCTGACGTTTAATAAATGTACAGTACTCACTAAATAATTATTTTTCGCATTCAATGTTCCGTATATACTCGTTGCAACTTCAAAACATTGTACTGTTTCAGTATTGCATCAACTTCGTTAAATGAGGTCACGGCAGCTAGGGAAGCATTCATATCGAGTTTCTACTTGGGCAAGAGTTCAGACTCCCTCAACAAAAAAGGTTTCAAGTTTACGCCAGATTAATCATTTAAAGCGTGAGTCTACTGTACTTTCCAGTTCGCTCCTCTTCCACCCACTTCAGATGCGATTAAACAGCTTTCGCATGGGGTTTTCTATCTATGGAGATAAATTCAAATGACTCTCTGGACCAAGGATGGAATTACAGAATGAGAAGTGCAAATCTAAAGCATCAGATTAAGAACCGGAAAGTTGCTCAAAATTGTCAGTATGAGAAAAAACCAGCTGGGTCATCGAAACATTGTTCTACCAAGTGCGGGTCTCTGCACTGGTCGTGGTTGTAATAATTAGTCTGTAGACATAAGTGAGAAAAATTAAAATATGCAGAAGAAGAGACAACATTGCAGTCCCATTGCCTTTGATGCAAAGTGCCTGCAGCACAAATAATAGGCTATAGTGCTTTATTATATACAGGGTGGACAATAGTTCAAGAGTAGATTCTTTGTATCAAAATTGGCTCAAAACATGCTCCAGTAAACTGTTGCTGTGGAAAAAAATACAGGGTGTCAAAATTTTAATATTTTACCTCTACCTCTTGACCGACCTTCTCCCAGTTTAGTAAGGAAACATTTTTTAAAATAAGAAACAATAATTTATGTATCACATCACACTCGTCCATGGAGGGCGCCTCATGAGCTGTACCTGATGATGAATATTTTTTCTCTTTTTTTTACGAAACGTTGTGGCACTTTTCACTAGAAAATTTCATGCAAGAGTCATTTCTACGTAAAAAAGTACACTTGTTAGAACTTGATAATTCCAATCGTTTTCGAGAGAACTGCCGCAAGGATTTCATGAATTCTTTGAAAACAAACTCAATTTGAAAAGGACAAATTGTATTTATTGAAAAGTGTGCTGTGGTGACATCTTAGTTCTGTCAAATTGTCAAACTGTCCTTTTCAAATTGATTTTGTTTCTAAAGAATTCTTGAGATCTATACGGCAGTTTTCTTGAAACTTTTTTTACGTAGAAATGACTCCTGTATGAGATTGTTCTAGTCAAAAGCGCCACTACGTTTCGTAAAAAAATATTCATCATCGGGTATAGCTCCTGAGGCGCCCTCCGCGGGCTAGCGTAATGTGATACATAAATTTTTGTTTCTTAGCTTAAAAAATGTTTCCTTGCCAAATTGGGAGAAGATCGGTCAAGAGGTAGTTGAGATATTGCAAAAAAATGGAAATAAAAATTACGATTTTGACACCCTGTATCTTTTTCCACATCAACAATTTACTAAAGCATGTTTGGTTATATCCTCATATTTTCGTCCAAAGAATCTACCCTTGGCCTATGGCTTATTATTAATGGCCCACCCTGTATGTAATAGTATTGTTGAAGTATAATTACAATAAGCAAAATTGTAGTGGCGAAAAACAGAAAACTTTGGACATTGTGTTAAAATTCAATGTGGCGGTGTTTGATCAAGAGATATTTTGAGAACTTTTCAGGGTATGTTATAAGAGGCCTTATACACATATTTCATACATTTCAGCTTATTATTTGAAATTCTTATTGTAACTGACTTGTATTACGGTATTATGGTGCATGTGACTTTTTATTGATCACTCATGTTAATATTAACCAGTCAAAGAAATTGCACAATATTCTCCATTCGCTACTGATAAAAAAAATTGTTGTAAAGGTTTTAAATTCCTCAATAACTGTAATTTTTACGCAAGGGAATTAATTAAATAAATTCGAAAGATTTATATTAATAAAACCCTTTTTACCATTATTCACAAAAATGAAGACAATAACTAGAAGGATTTTGTTTCAAACTACATCATACGGAATAAACATATGATCCAGTAAATAAGCAGGAAAATGTGTAAAACTGGTGGAACAGCACCGACTTGAAAAATTCCTTTTTTCACGTGTTCCCTAGGAACATTCATCAGCTTTTCCTCCGAAAATGAGAAAGTTTAAACCTCAGGGTTTCCCCCGTCATAAATAAAATTATAAAATTAATATTTCGCCTCGGAAATGGGTTCTAGGAGGTTTTTTGGATCGCTGATCACGAGTTCGAGGTCCAAATTGAGGAATTCCATATTCCAGTATGGAATTCGTACCATTTTTTGATGAAAATTCCACTTTTTCGGGCGGAAATTGAAATTGAATATTGTGCTGCAGAAGTGTGCTCTAGGAGGTTTTTTGGGTCGCTGATAATGATTTTGAGGTTCAAATTCAAGAATTCCATATTCTGTACTGGAATTTGTGCCATTCTTCGTGTCAAATTTCACTTTGAAGAAAAAAAATTATGTATGAATATTACGAGCAGTTCAAATTAATATACATGCCAATTTTATAAACACTGCAGGAATGCATGCAAATTTTTTCATCTTTCAAGTGAGGCAAATGATTAAAAAGTAACAATTTTCATAAAAATACAGCATTTATTGTGTTGGTACAAAAGGTGGTATTCTGTGTGATAAAATAGTTATTAATTTATCATTATTTTTTTATATAATTTACACCATTTACATCAATCATAATGAGAATATGTTAAGAAGCCGATCCAAGATTGCATTTGGTAGTACACCCGTTTAAGATGTTCTCTGAAACCATCACGGAGGCAACGTGGCTATATTTACCGTATTTTTCTTCGTTGATTTCATAATTTGTGTATTTTTTTACAAAAAAGTATATCTGGCCCTGCGCAGTTTTTGCTTCGCAGTCAAATTCAAATCCGATTTATTTATTTTATAATTGTATAACTCTAACAAGCATTCTGTTCCACCGCTAATACTTGATTGATGTTCTCAATGTGCTCTTTAAATGAATCTGGAATGGAATTTTCCATGGCACGTATTCCAGTCTGGAGTACGGAATTCTTAAATTTGTACTTCAAAATCATGATCAGCGACCAAAGAAACCTCCTAGAGCACATTTTCGTGGAAAAACGTTAATATTTAAATTTTTTCTGAAAAAATGGAATATTCCATGGCACGTATTCCATACTGGAATATGGAATTCCTCAATTTGGACCTCGAATTCGTGATCAGCGACTCAAAAAGTCTCTTAGAGCCCATTTCCAAGGCGAAATATTAATTTTGTAAATTCTTTTATGAGGGGGGGGGTTCAAACCACCCTAACTTTCTCATTTTCGGAGGTAATGCAGAGGTCAATGCTGATGAATGTTCCTGGGGGTCTAAGGAATACGTGAAAAAAAGGAATTTTTCAAATCGATGCTGTGCCACCACTTTTCCACATTTTACACTTTTTTCCGGCTTATTTACTGGATTAATAGTACCACACAAGAGATCATTATAATATGAAGACGTAGGAAACTATAGGAACTACAAACAAAATGTCTAGGAAATAATTTAATGATTAAACTTAACATACGCGCAACAATTAAAGATGGATTTGAAATATACAAACCAAAAATATTTACAAAGACTTAATGAAGGTCAGTAAGAAGAAATGACAAAAAATTAGCAAGCTGTTGAAGATATTTCTTGCCAAGAAAGAACTAGACGCAAGCCGTGAAATATGGATATAAATCATTAAGCAACCATTGGCTAAACAATTACCAATAGCTCAAAATTCAAAAATTTGGTCATGTCGTCCTTACCAATTTTACATTCAGTGTGCCCACGAACGCTCCGTTTATTTTTGTGAAATAGCCCAGTTTTTTTTAAAACCTTGCCCCGAATACAGCAAATATGTGGCAATAATAATTTGGCTAACCCAGAAAAAAAATTGTATAAAATTAGAGAGAAGGTAGGGGAATTCATAAAACTTGGCAAACAGACAAGACAACATATGAATTAGTAAACAAATTGCTTTGCATGTTGCTTTACCAAATCGCATATCTATCAGACGACGATTACGAGTATGGGAATGTATAATAAATAATATAACCTCACAAATACTCTAGGATACTGATAGGCGCCATCTCGAACCTAACTTAATTATTCCATATATGTTGTTGCCTTGTAATAGTCTAAGAGTTAGTGAACATTTTTCTTTCATTACTCGAAGTAGGCTAAAAATTTGCCAAAAGGTTGCCATAAGGGTAATGAGTTGCCATCTCGAACGTTTCGACTTGGCGATTGGCAGCAGGGGGTGTAAGAACACCTCAAAGTCGTAAAATAGTAGTCGAAATTTTTATTATTGCAAGTTAATTGGAACTTCGTATTTTGCTTGAATTAGGGTGTATGAATGACCATACAAATTGTCAGACAAAAATTTCAGGCAGCAGGGGGTGTAAGAACACCCTAAAGTCGTAAAATGTTAGTAGAAATATTCATTATTGCAAGTTGGTTGAAACTTCGTATTTTGCTTGAATTAAGGTATATGAATAAACATACAAATTGTCAGACAAAAACAGGCAGCAGGGTGTAAGAACACCTCAAACATGTATTTTTTTACGTGAAATTTTTATTATTAGCTCCTGTCTGATAATTGAATATGTTATTCTAGAGACCTTTTTGATCGTGTAATTTAATTGTCAGACAAAAATTCGGGACAGCACACCCTGTAAATACGTTGCAAACTTTCCTCTCGGCCGACCGCCAGTGACCTGAAAAAATTGAATCGTTTTTTGTATACTTCAGCTCACATCTCGAGAATAAAGTGAGATAACAAAAAAAATCATTGAATATCTTATAGAAAATTAAATTGCCAACGTAAAGGCTCATATGCATTTTTTTAATAAATAAAATACTTAAAAAGATATCGTGGATTAATTGTTTAATCGGGAAATAGAGTGTATTTTCAAAATTAAGCGTGAGATCAATACTTTTTATTCTTTTTTTTTTGTTTAAAATCACTTCCAAAATATAAAAAAAAATTATTGCGCCATAGAAATCGAAATCTCTTTTTGAAATATATGGCGCGCTTGAGGTCACTGGCGGCCGGCCGAGAGGAAAGTTTGCAAAGTATTTACAGGGTGTGCTGCCCCGAATTCTTGTCTGACAATTAAATGACACGGTCAAAAAATCAGGAGCAAATGATAAAAATTTCACGTAAGAAAATACATTTTTGAGGTGTTCTTACACCCCCTGCCGCCTGAAATTTTTTCTGACAATTTGTATGGTTATTCATATACCTTAATTCAAGCAAAATACGAAGTTTCAACCAACTTGCAATAATGAAAATTTCGACTATTTTACGACTTTGGGGTGTTCTTACACCCCCTTCTGCCTGAAATTTTTGTCTGACAATTTGTATGGTTATTCATACATCTTAATTCAAGCAAAATAGGAAATTTCAACACTTTCAACCAACTTGCAATAATGAAAATTTCGACTACTATTTTACGACGTGTTCTTACACGTGTTCTTACCTGCTGCCTGAAATTTTTGTCTGACAATTTCTATGGTTATTCATATACCTTAATTCAAGCAAAATACGAGGTTTCAACCAACTTGCAATAATGATAATTTCGACTACTATTTTACGACTTTGCACCCTTTGCACCCCCTGCTGCCCATCGCCAAGTCGAAACGTTCGAGATGGCAACTGATTACTCCTATGGTAACCTTTTTGCAAATTTTGAGCCTACTTCGAGTAATGACGCGAAATGTTCAGTAGCTCTATAATTTTGAGATTAAATTTGATAAAACTGTGTTTCACAAATGTGTTCAAATAGTTCAGCAGCAGTTGTGGGACAACGCAATTGCAGCATATTATATGTTAGGTACCTCATTTCTTTAGAGTTATAGTCATTCGTCTGATAGACATATGATTTGAAAAGGTCCCATTCAGCCCACTCAAAATGATTTAATGTTACCAAATTCGAATGTACATTTTCAGTTGAAACGTCAACATATTAAACACCATAGATCAATTATGTCAATTCATGAGTCTGTCATTTACACAAAGCATTAAGCTTATGAATCTGCAATTTATATTACTTGAATCAGGTCCTAGCTCACATAGTTCCAAAACGTTAATGTGTTTTTTGGTAAAGTTTATGTTTCGTGACACACTGTATCTCTGAGGTACACAATTTCAAATACAATTTTTTACTGGAGTATTTACAGTATTCAGATCTTCTCGCTGCTACTTATTATTTTATATGTACTGCATCAACTATCCCAAATCACCGATGTTAATAATTACATCGTTGCCTTTATAACGTTACAATATTAAAATTTATCGATAAATGGAGAATACAGTGCATTACATTGAATTTACAATAAATAACATTCTTTAAGAAGATAAATTCGACAATTATTGTTACATAGCTGAGCATTGATTAGATCATCAGTTAACTGGCGATTAATAGTTATCATGGTCAATGTAGGAAATATTCATTCTTTGCAGTAGAACTTCAGCGGCTTTCTTTATTTTTTCGTCCTGTGCTCCTATTAATAGAACCGCGCCCTGCTTCAGTATCGTTGCCAGAGGAGACAACTTCTCAGAAGATAAACTGCTTAGAAGCTCTAGACAAGCTTCCATAGTTTCAATTCTCGTAATTTTGTATGCTTCCGAATCCTGAAAGAAGTAAAATTGTTTACTATGAAATTTGATATAGAATTTTTGACGCAAATATATTGGTGTTCTGATTTTTATTTGTACTTTTATTATGCTTTTATCATTAGACAATTTCATCCATATTCAAATAATTTCCAGAAATTGGTTAGAATTCCAAAGAAAAAAAAGACTAGTTCACTGCATAAAAGAGGCAATCCCAATTCCAAAACGAGAACTGTTCGGGAAAAATTACATTTTTGAAAATCACTGTCAATAACTTTCTAGTAGGGAAGTCAAAATAATATAACTCGTCGAATAACGATTTTTGTCGTGTTAAGCATATTCAGTAATATCTACTGACGGGGAAAATACCTGCTATCACACTTTTATTGACTGGATTATGCAGTTATGGAGCCATCAAGATGTTATTCTTTTGTCTTCGAATAACTCAATATCCATTTAACTGATTTTCCTGTGTGAGGTGTCATATTTAACCTTGCTAAATACTCAACAAAAGTGATTTTTTTAGTAAGCTGAAACTACAGCAAGAATTGTCTAGTAGATTAATGTTACTTTAAAGCTGTTGAAAAGATTTAAAAATGGACAAGTAAATATATACTACTGTTGAAAATATTGCAATATTTATAGCTATTGCTTCGCGGCTGAATCTCTGAACACTTTCGTTGGGCATTTAATAAGCAAACCGGTTAAATAAATATCGAATTATTTGAAAATAAATAGATAGCGACGGCGGCCAACTTGATGCTTGATGATGTCATAACTGTGTACTCCACACAATAGAAGAAAGACGGTAACCATTTTTTCACTCAGAAGACATTATCGAATATATTTTTACTTGTTGTCAGAGCACGGACTTAATCAAAGGAGAGATAGATAATACATAGTTACAGTTTGTCGCACTCCATCTCCATATCGGCAGTATTTTTTGAATCGTTTCTTACCTTAAAAATACTCATGGCTCTCTGCTGCTGAATTTCTGTTGGTACAGGTTGCGCTGGCGGGACGGAGATGGGCATAAATGGATTCAACCTGGGACCGTTATGTGCCGGGGAAGGCTTCTTCAATTTAATATCAATTTTCGTGTCTTCCTTTACCCACAAATTACAACTTTTCGACTTAGAAAACTCATTCCCTTTTTCACAAGCCAATATAATATTGTCGCTAGAAATTGTGGATTTCCTCATTTGCAATAAAGTATTTTTGTCATATTTTATCGAATTCAGTTCATATTTATACTTTTCGTATACTGTTTTGTTGTTATATTTACCGGCTAGCTCATTTGTTTCATCATCGGTAGAATTATTTTCATTTTTTTCCTTCTTTCGAATCAAGGTCTCATCCAAACTGCAACTTTGTTGCAGTTTATTCTTTTTTATTTCGACATTTTCTACCAAATTGTCGTCATTCTTTAAATTTGGCAAAATATCTCTTTCTAAGTAACTCTCGGAATCAGTACTAATACTAATATTATCATTGTCTTCGTCCTGTTTGAAGTCGGCTAATTTAAACGGCTTGGAAAACGTCTCTGATGGAGTTACTTCATCGTCACTCTCTTCAGATACATCTGGTATGACTAAAGTAAGATTTATATAAGACTCGCAGAGATTGTCCCACTTGATTTGCAGTTTCTTCAAGAAATCTTCTACGTAATCCAGATCGGTCAAACATTTAGTTTTTTCTTCACGAGCCAATATTTCTTTAAGGCTCTTCGGATCTATCGAGTATTTTTCTATACCATCTAAGCACAACTCTATCATTACTATTATCTGAACTACCTCAGATGTATTGGCCTGATTATATAAGTTAGCTGCTTTACTTAAGTTCCCAACTTTTTGGGTTAAGAATTTAAGTCCTGGTCGTACGTCGAACTCCTTGGAACGTACGTTGGAGATTTCTAAGCACTTCAGTAATATATTAACATGTTTAGCATTAACTCTCGTTAATATGCCCCTTAAACTGCACGAGTTTATTTGCAATATATTTAAAATGGGCGTTATATGGTTCAAATTTTGGAGAAGCGCGCTTGAAATAGTTTGAACCAACATCTGGTGAGCTAAAATTCCCACTACAAGGTTCCTAAATGGAACTCTAACAGTGTACAAATCAGGATTTAACATTGTATTGGTGTCGAAGGGATACAATAAGAAGACGTAACTTCTGTCGTCTATAATTACCCCTTTGGTAACCTCGCACTCACAAGTCTTCCCTTGGCATTTGTTGCAGTTTCTTTGAGATTGCATTAGGAACACCTGCTGTGCCAGATCATAGAGCCTTTCATTTTCAGAGATGGAACTGTCTTTCCTTGCAGCAACTTTAACCGTAGCCAAGTCTCCATAGAAACTGTCTGAGTTTTCCTTAAAAGCTAATGTAAGTTGCTGCAGAGGGTTTAAGCTTATAGTGCAAGCTCTGTGCAAAGCTATGACTAGTATTTCCCATTGATTCACTGTTAATACCTTCCCAGCACTCAGAATTATATGCCGTATGCAAGACGTCCCTAGTCTAGCTATATTCTCAGACGCTTGTGCAACGCACTCTATTAGAATCAACAATAACTGTTTTAAAGCTAACGTAGCTGCTGGGTTTTCGCCGTCGTCATTTGGCTGGCTTTCGTGCAAATGGTATAAGTAGTCGACAACTAGTTCGCTAGCTAATCCACAGCAATGTTTAAAGTTTTGCCACACCTCTCCAGTTTTCGTTACTTTTACGTTTTGCCTCAGCCAGTTTTGAACCATGGGCAAGAGGATGTGGTTAATACAGTATAAACCAAAGTTTATACCAGGATTAACTATTAAATCTCTTATCAACTTAAATAAAGTTTCCACGACGTAAGGTTGATTCTTAGGAGCAGAGAGAATAGAAGCGGAGGATAATCCCTCCAGAAGAATGTAATATATCTTCAAGATCCCACTCTGTTTGTCCATATGAGATAAAGTAATGTTTTCCTTTTCGCAATTTTCAAAATCGCTTTGTGTGGATAACACGTCGTAGCTGATTTGGTCAAAAGTGCTCTGGTTAAAATTAACAATTTCAACATTTTGTATAATAGCATCTACTAGTTGCGGGTTGGTATCGATGTTCATTCTGTGTGTTAGGTTAAAATTAGGACATTTTGGCATATTGTAAATCATCGATAAAATAGCTGCACAATTTTGAAGGAGTTTTAGAGACTCTATACATAAATCAACAGGTCCAAGCAAGAGTTTCGAAGGAAATTCTGCGTCTTTATCCAGAAATGGGAGGGTTTTCTTTTCGGTTGGTGAATTCACAGTCTGAGCTATATATTCGCCTTGATTCTCTTCAAAGTTCGAGTTCTTTATGTGTGACAAAAGACACAGTATATAATCCAGAGCTGCATTTGCGAAAACTAGTGTGTTGTCTGTCGACAAGAAGATTCTAAACACCTCTAGGATTGCGGCAGCGTTGTTTTTGGCATTAGCCACCCTTAACGTTCCGAATAATGGCCTCCAACCTGAGCAGATCTCAATCCTATTGGCTTCTACAAATTCACAGAGACATGCCACAATTTGGTCCTAAAAATAATATTGAGTGGTGACACGTGTCCAGAAACTTTAAAAAAATACGTACCTGTACATCTAAATCGCATAGTTCTAAACAGAGCAGGTTTTCGAATGGTTTAATAAGTGCTTCATTAAAGTGGAAGTGTGGTAGCTCAGCCTGCTCGTTCAGTAATGCAGTAACTGAGTCGTGAATGCAAGTAACAGCTTTCTTAGATATCGTTCTGTCTTTGTGGCAAGCCGCTTGCATGAAGTGTGGACCAACGATTGACCATACCTTCATTATGTGGATTAAAGGCCTTCCTGATTTAATGCATTTTAAGGTAACTTCCCCTATTCGATGCAACAGTAGAGTTGCGGGCGGTTTTTGTTGGATTTCGAGTTCCTTTCTCCACCACTTTTTCTGTTGCCTGGGGGATTCTTCATATCGCGTGAAGAGCTGAAAATATAATGAAGCATCAAAGTAGGTTAAGGCATATCGGAGTAGGTGATAGAGTAAATTCTAAATAATTATATTTAGTTAAGAAAAAATATATATTTCTTAAAAAGGTGTCTGGCAAGAGGAAATACACATATAAAGAAGTATAGTTCTTAACTGCGGGCGAAGTCGAGAACACATATAGATAGATAGACAGATATATAGGTTTATTTTCATCAGGTACATATATGCAACAAAAAAATAGTATAACATATTTGATGAGGCACGTCACAACAAGCTTTGAAAGTGCACTTAACAAAGTAATAAAACTGGTAACTAGCAAGTAAACGGTTAAGTAGAATATAAATACAAATAAATAAATATAAATACAATGTAATAAAAAAACTATGTAGAAAAATGTCTGAACAATTATGTATTTAAACAATATGTAAAACAATTCATTCAATGTGTAACATTTTTTGTCTATTAAGTACTGTTTGAGTGATTTTTTGAAAATATATTGATTTCCAGACTCTTTAATTTAAAGAGGTAAAAAATTAAATAGTTTACAGCCATTGTATATAATGCTTCTTTGATATAAAGAGGTCGAATGAGAATCAGTTTGAAGTTCAAACTTATGACAAGTATTATGGTCGTGGGGAGATATATTTTGAGTAAATATAAGTCTGTTTTTGAAAATGAAGCGGCAGACTTCATAGATATAGATACCAATAACCGTTAATATGCCTAGTTGGCGAAAAGGATTTCTGCAGAACTTCTGATAACATAGATTTACTGAAGTTCTTATTGCAACCTTCTGTAAAATAAAAACCTGTTGATTCTGCGCACTGTTTCTTAATTTACAACACTATTTCTCAGTTGTGAGTGAAAGGATGAAAAATTACAATGTTTTGAGGATGTTGCTGCTGTAGACATTTTTTAGAAACCTTAATGCATACCCCGATTTGCTCAGTTTTCCACAGAAAGTCTCAATGTGTGAGTTCCATTGCAGATGACTGTCTAAGGTGATTCCTAGCATTTTGACAGTTTGTGGTTTTTACGGGAAAATTATTGTCCAGGGAGTAATGTAGATCTCTGCTATCTAAATAGTACACACTGTGTTTTATTTTCATTTAGGCATAAGTAATTTTGCTGAGCCCACTTCACAATCGTATCATATACTGTGCACGCAAGTGTCATAAGACTCTCTATATTTTCAGCTGATATCAATGCACTGGTATCGTCAGCTTATTATACAATTATTACAGATTTTATAATCCTTCAAAAAAATTTAGGTTTGCAAAAAAGTAGAAAAACTAGGGCCTAAGATTGATCCCTGAGGGACCAGCTGTGATGTTTATACTGGAGCTTGCTTTTCCATTCGGTGAACGAACTAGCTGAGTGCGTCCCTGAAGATATGATTCAAACAATTGTAGGTTAATGCCATACCTAAAGTGTTATGCAAGAAATAGCTCATGGTTTACATTATCGAAAACTTTAGCACAATCTATAAAGAGCTCCAAGGTTGGAATTTTTTTGCCTATTGCTTTAATATTCGTAAAACATAGTTTTTTCTCGTATTTTGCAAATATCTCTGGTCGTATTGATCATATTAATTGATTAGTTGATTGATTAATTAACTGATTGTCAGTGTACGATAGGCATTGCTGCCTCCCCCGAGAAACATAGAGACATACCCTCGGGCCGACTACGTCTACGCTGGGTTGGATTTGGTCATGCTTGTTACCAGCAGCGAGAGTCACATGCCGCATGGTACAGAAGTGTGGGATAGGAAGTGTAGGTGTTTGTGAAATGTATTGCCGTATTGGAGTGTTTATGCTTCTTTTTTATGTTTTTGTTTCTAGGGATCTTCTTCTGTGTTGTTTTTCCTCCGTCCGTTTCTAATTTCGGCATCATATACCATTATGATTTCTTTATGGTATTCATTTTTTTTTCTTGTTCGTTTCCAGTATACTTGATCCTTTCCTGGCTTGCTCATGATCCTCTCAATTACTGTTATCAGTGTGTAGCCAATTTTTAGTTTATTGCTCTTCAATCCTAGCGCTTTCTTCAGTAGATATGTTAGATTCCTCCTTTGGACATGTCGCCATTACTTCATTGTGTACTTTTCTATCTTTTTTACAATTGTTCCTCTGCTCCTAATGTCAACGTTTTATGTCGTTGCGTTACTCTTGTTGTTTTTGCGAGTAGTTGTATGTTGTCTCTTTCAGCCCTTTTTAATCGTCTTCTGTTGGCTTTTCTTGTTGCTTCTCCGTACATCATCGTTGGCGGAATGATGGATAATTATATTCTGTTGATCAGGCTCCATGCTGGTTAAATTCTCGATGAAAGGTAGTACTTATAACTTTGTATGTCATTTTATTTTTTTTCTTTACAATTTATTTCCTTTTCAGTTGGTTCGACAGACATTTCAATTATTTGTCGTTCTTAGGGAGTGGATACCTATTTTTTGTTTTTCTCCGCTGACCAGACTCTACTTTGTTGATGGGTCTCGTTTCCATGTTTTTTAGAAAATTGAGAATATCATCCTCTTTCGTAATGATTGGAAAGACGTTGCAGAGTTGTCTGAATCGAGGTAATCGGGTTCCGACGATTTGTTCGAAATTTCTCGACCTTTATTTGAAAAAAAAATTGATTTTGGTTGAAATTTTCGTTCTCTAGCCATTTTTGAAACAACTTATCTCGATTCACACCACTGTACCTTGGCGCATGCTAGTATGACCGGGTTTCTCAATGTTTCTATATGTCCATTAATATTTGAAGTTTTCTTCATTGCACTTAATACCACTTGATCTAAGGCCCTGGTAAACAGTAGATTATTACTTGTTTTCTTTGGATATTTCTTCTGAAAATCTTCGTGCTTTAGTATATATATTCCAGGAATTGTACGGTATTTTGTTATTTCCTTTACGTCATTCCTCTTTTCGTGTTTTCAGTTTCCCATTAGTATTTTATGATCTGTGTTGATTTTTGCTATCCTTTTTACTTTAATGGTCTTGATCCGTTCTTTGATCTCTCTGCCTACCAGGATGCGATTTATTGGTGAAAATCAGCTTCCATTGCTCCAAGTACCAAGGCAGGCTTGGCTTTTGCTCCACGTGTTTCTTATGGTTAAGCCGTCTCCTAACTTTTTGATGGGCATTTTCCTTTCCTTATTTTTTCTGGTTTGCACAAAACAGATAAAAACCATATTTTGTGATTTAAATTAAGTATTTAAATGAATATGTTCTCGACATCGCTCGAAGTCCCTTTACAGTCATACTTCTTTATATGTGTGTGTACTTTAAATTTCAGCAAAAAAGTTCCCTCTCCAGACACTTTCTTTATTTCAATTTTTAGCTTTATTTTTACTCCACTAATTATGATCGCTATTTTGAGCTATGAATTAAAATAGTTGTGCATGTATGGTAACAATTTTATGATCACTTACCTGTGTGTGAGATGCTTTACACAACTCTGTCAGAAAACTGCACAATCCGGGTAAGGATAAGCGTAGAGCAGCAGAATGAAACAATTCATCTGCCTTTTGCGATAGAACGCAGCAAACTTTGGCCGCGTAAACTCCCCTCAACATTCCCTGGCCTTGCGCATTATTGGCTCCACTCTTTTCCACTATCTCTGCAATACTTGCATCACTGGAGGAATACTGATCGGCAGAGGAATAAGAGGCATTGTGCAGGAAGCTGTAGACGTCCACACTATAAATATAATATTGTAAGCTTGATACTACTCAAAACTTATGAAAGAATATAATAATGTACCAGTAATGTGAAATTTTTAATATGATGAGTTTCAAAGTAGTCAGATATTGCATAGATATTGGATTTGCAAACTTCCTGCTTATTTATAAAATATGTAAAGAATTGTACTTTAAACTTACAGTATGTTGGACAAACAAAACGTCAAATTATAATAAGATTCAAGGAACATCTCAAAAGTAAAAAAACTGTATCTTGTCTTTGATAACAATTATAAAATAGATATCAACAACTTAAAGTTAATTAAAAATATAACAAATAATAATAAATAATTTAATTTACTTCATTAGTATATTCATTGACGTTTGCAAATACTATAACACGTTTTTTAAATTAACAAATTACATCAACATTTTCAGTTTACCACATTCAAACTACTAGCTGCTTTATACGTACCAGGTCTCTTCGTCATTGGTTATATTGAAACTCATATGTAATTTTTCTTGTGGATCCGAACATGTGGTTGAGGTTACTATATTGTTTTGAGTATTTTGAGCGACCATAAGTAGTTGAGTGGATCCTGTTTTACTAAACAAAGAGTGTTCCAAACTCGCTACTGCGACACAGGCACTAAAGACGTGAGGCCAGCAAGCCGAACTATGACAACCCAGTTCAAGGCCTACAAAACATTTAATAATAGGTTTTTATTTCAACTACGTTGACACCATCGAGAGATGATTAAACGCATTGTTTGTTTTTATTTATTTTTTTTTTTTGGTATTTCGGAAATCTATTTTTTCGTTGTCGTAATGCATCAAAGGATTAAATCTGATTTCAAGTCTAAAATGGAGATTATAATAAGATTACCCTTATTAAGTCTCAAATGATATCAGATTAATATAAATGTCTAGTCAAAAACTGTTTTCAGTTTCTCTAAGCAGATGAACTGGAAAACCTAATTTGATATATACCTGCCTTCTTAAGACAACGAACTGAATAATCGATTATGTCCGAATAATTTGAAGATTATTGGGCAACATACAAAAATTTTAAGCACAACAAAAGGCCAAAATCAATTTTAATTTTATATATGGATTTCTCAATAAGGGGATAATTGAGAGAAGATTGATTTCTAACCTGATTCATATTCTTATGTTGTTTATGTTTTATGTGTTTATGTTTATATTCATTTGTTCTTCAATAGTCCACATGGAAAAACACGCATATTAGATGATATTAAATTAATAATTTATTACCTTTAGATAACAGGACATCCAAAGATAATGCATGTGAAGCTAGCAATTTAGCACCCTGGTTCTTACATGACGAGGCAGATAATAAAGCCAAAATGCTACTGCTTCTAGTTTGTAGCTTCAATGTGTTGCTTAAGCTAGCTGCCTGAAATAGAGAGATTAAACAAAAATTAATATTTGAAGAGCTAAGTGGGTAAAGGTGTTATGTCGCATTTAAAAAAAAAATACTTTATGCAATTTTTGAATAGATATAGATTTAACACCCAATAAACGGTGAATTCTAAATTTGTAATATTTTATAGAAACTTTTTAATTAAAAAGGCTCCATGTCATACAAACAACCAGTAATTTTAGTGGATGTACACAGTTTTTGACACAAAAATCTAGTTTCATAACAGCTTGATATTGTTCTTTAATATTAGTGTAAGCAAAAGAACATAACCCAAAATTATCTGTTTTATGAGTTATTATTCATTTGAATCGAAGACAAAATAAATAAGTTCCAACTCAAAACCGTTTTGTTTAATTTACTCAAAACTTTAAAAGTGTGACATAACACCTTTATCCACTTAGGTCTTCATTTATTTCCAATAGTGTATGGACACGGTGGTTCGGGAAGAAAGGGAAATATTCCGGGAGACAATAGTATGAGTAATTGTAAGAAAAAAGTTCTTATGAATATTTCCTCGCAGGGGTGGCAGAGAAAAAAGAACCCTATATGAATTCATTGGGGAAAAAATCAAATAACTGAATAAAGAATGCACAAGGTTTTCAAGGCTCAAATTATGATTATGTTATTTATTTGAAAATATTATGGCTATAATTATTTACATACCAGTTGTGAAAGTTTACTTTTGGATGTGAGGTGATTTTCGAATGGTCGAGGCAAAACCGAGACCTTTCAAAACACACCAAGCTAAATAGACCATGTGCCAGAACTCCTGAAGTCATTATAATTTGGGGGGACTGAATGAAACTTTTACCAGCTGTTTCTAGGCTCATGTGGAGCAAAAAAGTCGGGGGGGTCCATCATGGGGAGGTAGCTTTCAAATATGGCGGCCGTTCAAAATGGCGGCCCGACTGCGAATCTTTAAATTCAATTATCTCGAGATCGGGTGGAGCAATCTTCAATTTCTTTTTTTTTGTAAATGTAGGTTAATGAATTGAATATATTTTTGTTTGTAATGTTTATGGCCAAAAAAACAGTATTTATCGGTCAAAATTTGAAAAAACGAAAAATTGGATTTTTTGAAATTTACGTTTTGCTGCTTATTGGACTAACGGTTGGGTATATCGAGAACGTGTTCTGAATAAGAGTTTTAAGAGCAACATCTCACCTTTAAAACGCAAAAGAGAAATTGAAGATCGGATTAATAGAACCCGACATTTCGAGATTCAAAGTGGACGGGGCGGGGTTGAACATTAATACTGTATTTTAAAATAATAGGGTTTATCTATCTGTCCGTATAATTTTATTGTTTTTTGCATTTTATTTTATATTATTTATTTCATATTTCAGGTAATGGTGTGACTCCTTCAAAGAAAACAGCGATCCTTCTCCAAAAAAGTTGAAAATTGACCGTAGCTGCATCATTTGTGAAAATTCTACACCACTCCAAAGACTTGGACTTATGGAATGCTTTGTACAATGCCGCGATACTAAGAAAATTTGAACCAATAATAAAACTGCACGAGGGGTTATCTGACCAACAAATACCTTACGTTACTACCATAAAGAATGTCGCAAAACTTTCGTCCACAAAAGAAATCTTGAAAGAATCGCCCGCGCCGCAGATAAAGGTCTTTCACCTGATGAAGATAATAGAAACATCAACGGAACTCCGTCATCTATGAGAAGAACATTGCCCGATAGGAAAAATGCCAGTACTACAGGGCGTGTTTATCCGGAGATCTGCATCTTTTGTGACAAGCCAGGAAAATACTACCAAAGTTCGAGGACAAGGGAGAAGTGTGTTAAGTTCGTTGATCTCAGAGCGGACAAGACACTTCGAGCTGTAGCCGTCTAGCGAATGGATAGTAAAATCATGGCAATTACTTCACGAGATATTGTCGCTGGTGAGGCTCACTAC
The DNA here is from genome assembly GCA_936432065.2 of Rutpela maculata. Taxonomy (NCBI): domain Eukaryota; kingdom Metazoa; phylum Arthropoda; class Insecta; order Coleoptera; family Cerambycidae; genus Rutpela; species Rutpela maculata. Next base: position 43,677,844 of record OW386290.2, on the reverse strand, counting down.
TATCATTTCTGCTATAATTCATACACCAGGAAACGACCACAGAAGGTACAGCAGACTTCCTCAGATCCTTACTCCAAAGAAGATAAATTAGACAAAAAATTCGGTGATCTGTTAAGATGTGTCAACATTAATAACAAGGTTTATATAGCTCCTTCCAATTACACCTTTGAAGCCTAACTAGTGACTATATTAAAACAAAGAATAAGTTGGACGCATTTGAGAGTGGTCTCAATGTCAGTGAACAGATTGAACTGATATTCTGAAGAGTTCAATAAAGAATTTCATTTCCTCGGTAGAACAAATTTGGCCACCGAATATCAACAATTTGTCCATTGATGACTTTCAAGAGCAGGAGATACTTCTTAGTTTCTTAACCAAGGTCCTCAGTAATAGTATGAATAAAGTCAATATTGTCTATAGCTTAAGATATACTATATGCTCCATTGATAAAGTTCTTGCTGGTAAGCACTACAACCGCGCAGTTTGCTTACACAAGCTCGTGTATGGAGCCTGCATGAGCCTGTACTCTGGGTTTTGGAATGGGTAGATATAAATGAGTTAGACCTTTCCTACGTCTTTGTTGGTCAGGTTGGTTGGTGTTTGGTTGGTTGGTTGGTTGGTTGGTTACCTCGTGCAGTTTTATTATTGGTTCAAATTTTCTTAGTATCGCGGCATTGTACAAAGCATTCCATGAGTCCAAGTTTTTGGAGTGGTGTAGATTAACCGGTGTAGAATTTTCACAAATGATGCAGCTACGGTCAATTTTCAACTTTTTTGGAGTAGGATCCATGTTTTCTTTGGAGGAGTCACACTATTACCTGAAATATGGAATAAATAATATAAAATGAAATGCAAAAAACAATAAAATGATACCGACAGATAGATAAATCCTATTATTTTAAAACACAGTATTAATACTCAACCCCGCCCCGTTCACTTTGAATCTCGAAATGTCGGGTTCTATTGATCCGATCTTCAATTTCTTTTTTTCATTTTAAAGGTGGGATGTTTCTCTAAAACTCTTAATCAGAACATGTTCTCAATATACCCAACCGTAAGTCCAATAAACAGTAAAACGCAAATTTAAAAGAACCTTATTTTTCGTTTTTTCGAGTTTTGACGGATAAATACTGTTTTTTCGGCCATAAGCATTAGGAACAAAACTGTAGTCCGTTCATTCACCTACATTTAGAGAAAAAGAAATTCCAGATTGCTCCATCCGATCTCGAGATAATTGAATTTAAATATTCAAAATCAGGCCACCATTTTGAACGGCCGCCATATTTGAAAGCTACCTCCCCATGATGGACCCCCCCGAATTTTTTGCTCCATATGACCCCAGAAACCCGTGGTAAAAGTTTCATTCAGTCCCCCCAAATTATAATGACTGATAGGTCTGGCACATGGTCTAAAAAGGCCTTTCACATTGTGTAATGTATTATATTTTTTCTACTACCGAAAGATAATATTATGGGATTTAGTAATTTAAAACTAATTGTTTTATGAAATTATTTGACGTTTTTAATAAATTTTATAGTTTAGGAGGCTGTCTGTGAAAATTGTTTGCATGCCAACGAAACATTTACTATCTGTCATCGAGGTTTATGTTAAACATTTTAATGTCTGGTTATTTCAAATTAAAATAAACAAATATGTTGGTGATGAAAATAGAAGCAGCCAATATTGCTTATGCCTCGCTTTACCCTAAAAAGTCCAAAGCAAGGTATATGCAAACATATGAAGCGTTAAAATTTGTTTTTTTTTTATTCTGTCCTGGCCACGAAAGTTCTATTTTCGTAGCTAGCAGCGCCTTAGCAACCCGGTAACTCGAATGTTTACTTTCGTTATCGTGCATGTTGCAAAGGTCATTTATATAGACGGTAGTAGAAAAAAACAAATTTCATTCTTGCAAGAATTGCTTCAAAAATATAAATTACTATTAACTATACTATGTGCTAACATTTATGGAATACGAAATTTTATTTTTCTACTACCATCTATATAACTGACCTTTGTAAACCAACATGTGCGTTAGCGAAAGTAAACATTCGAGTTACCTGGTTGCTAATGCGTTGCTAGCTACGAAAGTAGAACTTTCGTGACCTGGACAGCAAAATAAAAAAAATAGTTATTTACATTACTAGATGCGAAAGTTTACTTTTATTTGTGAGGTGATTTTTGAATGGTCGAGGCGAAGCCGAGGCCTCTCAAAAAACACCGAACACCTAAAAGGGCTTTCGCATCGTGTAATGTATTATATTTTTTCTACTACCGAAAGATATTATGGGATTTAACAATTTAAAACTAATTATTTCATTAAATTATTTAACGTTTTTAATAAATTTTATAGTTTAGGAGGCTGACTGTAAAAATTGTTTCCATGTCAACGAAACGATTCAACGATTTGCTATCTGTCATCGAGGTTTATGTTAAATATTTTAATTTCAGATGGTTTCAAACTAAAATAAACAAATATGTTTATAAGAAGCTGCCAATATTGATTGTGCTTCGCTTTACCACAAGAAATCCAAAGAAAGATATATGCAAACTTATGAAGCGTTAAAATTTGTTGTTTTTTATTTTTCTGCCCTGGCCACGAAAGTCGCCTTAGCAACCAGGTAATTCGAATGTTTACTTTCATGATCGCGCATGTTGCTAGGGTTACAAAGGTCATTTATATAGACGGTGGAAGAAAAAACAATTTTAACTCTTCTTAAGTTAGCATATACCTTGCTTTGGATTTCTTGCGGTAAAGTGAGGCACAAGCAATATTGGCTGTTTTTATATCCCATATTCATCGCCACCAAACATATTTCCTTATTATACTCTTCGCAAAAACGAAGAGTATATTGTATTTGATCGGCACATTTCTAAAGTCGTAAATATCGCTCGTAGAGAAAAAATTTTCATATCAATGTGTTAGTGAACGAATTCTGAACAACTTTCAAAATGTCCGTGTGTCCGTCCGTCTGTCCGTCCGTCCGTCCGTCTATCCGTCCGTCTGTCCGTCCGAAGCGATAGTCTTCACGCGCAGGTTCACTGAAAATAAAATTTTAACACCTATTTCGGTCAGGGGAAACCAAATTCCAACTAGAAAATGCGTGAAGTATTTGGGAGTACATCTGGACCAACGACTGACATTCAACAAACATATGAACGAAACTATACGAAAAGTCTATTCTATGTCCAGGAGTCTGTACCCGCTCCTGGCCAAAAATAGCAGACTAAGTCGACAAAATAAAAAATTGGTTTACACTGTTGTAGTGAGGCCGGCCCTAACATACGCGGCACCGGTGTGGTGCAGTGCATCGGTCACGACTCTAAAGAAACTAAAAGTGTTGGAGCACAAGTTTATGCGCCTCATTTCAAATTCTTCAAGATATACCTCCCTCAGAGAATTATATGCACGTTGCCACGACATAACACCACTAGCGGATTACATCCAACAAATCTCTCAAAAATTCTATACTTTTAAACTGGGTGATAGTCCGCTAACAAACAACATTACCCAGATCAGAGAACATAATGCCCCCTTTAGAATAAAACACACCTTGCCATACCAGGCGTTGCCTATTTTTAGGCGACCTATCTAGCTCTATATTCTCTTTTTAATCCTTCATTAACGATAACATTCATTCCTTATTTTCTGTTCTGTCCTTTTTTCGTTTCTTTACCATTGTTCTAAATTATTCTTCCTAATTATAATCTTTATTTTATCTTAATCTCCAGATTTTTTAACACACAGGTTGGATGTTTTTTTTTTCATTTTTTTTTTCATATAATTTTTTCACAACAAAGATGGTATCACAAAATTTCGGATGTCCAAAAACTAACATTATTTACAAGAAAACTGCGATGAGTATCCTATAGAATGTGTAACAATTATATATAAAAAGCTCAGTAAATTGGCGAAAAGTACGTTTTTAGCCTGTTTTAGTTTGGAACCACCAGAAATTAAAATGTTTAACGTAAACCTCGATGATGACAGATAGCAAATGTTTCGTTGGCATGGAAACAATTTTCACAGACAATCTCCTGAACTATAAAATTTATTAAATACGTTAAATAATTTCACGAAATAATAGTTTTAAATTATTAAATCCCATAATGTCCTTCGGTAGTAGAAAAAATAATACATTGTGAAAGCTCATTTAGGTGTTTGGTGTTTTTTGAAAAGTTTCGGCTTCATTTAAAAATCGCCTCACACCTAAAAGTAAACTTTCGCATCTAGTAATGTAAATAACTATAAATATAATTATTCTTCATTTTTTAATAACAATTTTATTTACAGAAACAATGACTCAGTTATTCCGCAGCATAATTTATCTTTATATGAACCAAATCCAGTATATCTAGGTACCTATTAAATTCTTTAATAAACATCCTAATCATATTAAAATCATTCGGAACAGGAAACAGTTCAAAACTAGTTTATTTATTTTTCTAGTTATCTTTCTCCTTTTATGCTGTTAGAGAATACATGAGTTTTTTAATATTTTGGAATCTCAGATATGATTCGATAATTTTGTATACATTTTTCGCATGTTGTATGTATCTAATTGACTTGTACTACACTACATGGACATTTTGACTTGGTACACTTTTGGAACAATAAATATATTGTTATTATTGGTATATACTATCAGCATGACGAAACTCATCCCCATTCTACACGTCTAGCAATGCAATATCTAAATGACATTTTCCCTCTTCTGTTGGTCACCACGTTGTTCAGACTTCAATCCATTAAATTTTTCTTTATGGAGGTGAATGAGAAATGGATTCTATAGAATAAAAATTAATACATAATATGAATTAATCTCGTATTTTTTGTTATGAAATCTGCATTAAAGAGGGTCAAGATGAGTTAAGACGAACAACACAGAATTTTTACACACTAGTTACAAAGGGTATTGACGTAGAATGAAACAACTCCGTGATATTCAGAATCGATCACACGTTCGTCAGTGGCGTAGGGGAAGAGCTAGGGGCACCCTGCCCCCGTTCCATTACATAGTGCCCCTGCTGTAGATACAAATCTATATTTTATTTTTTAATTGCAACTTTTTTATACAGCCCCTGCAATAGATTGCCCCCTTCTCCCCAAACAGCTGACTACGCCACTGATGCTCATATGAACTTTCTCTTCACAATGATCGATGTTATCACCTCCCCAAAATATTTTCCCTCTCCTAAACCTTTGAAATTTATGAAATTTTGTTCAAAAGAATACTACATATATTATTCTTACAGTATGTAAACCCTCCAAACTGGCAGTAATTATATCGTCGCGTATCTTCTGGCGGTATTTCTGTCTTGCTCTCCTCGCCACCAATCTACTCAAAGCTGAAGTTCCTCCAAGATGTGGTTTTTCACCTAGTGGAGTGCCCAGTACCGACACAACGGAATCCCAGCAGCAGGTGAGGACTCTCCTTGATAGTTTTATTCCTGCGTCCATCTCCGCGCTGCTGTCCGGAGTACCATGAACTTTTTGAAGCTTTTGCCAGTCTGATAGAAGTTGAGAGGGACATAATCCTCCAACATCTATAAAAATATACAGGATTCATGTATGTAATAGCATTATATGGCTATATTCCTTTACAAGCCATACATAAGATAAAATTTGTGACTATTTCGTGGCCCAAATTGGACCCCGGAACAAAACCCACGAAATGTTGATTCGGTGGAATCGGCTGAAATTTTAGTATTTTGTAGTTCAAGTCATGCTGATCAAAAGTTCTTATCACATCGAGTCAATCCTATGGACAGTTTTTGAGATACAGCTTGTCAACATTCGGTAATTTTCGTCATTTTGGACATTCAAGAACTTTTTACTCCTAAACTATTAACTTAAGTAAAAAAATTGCAAGGGTCAAAATATTTTCGTTCTAGTCCAATAAAGCTGAAGAATTTTTTTCAGAATTTTTTATCAATTTTTAGGTTAGGTAAAACATATGTATGTCATATTTGGGCATGCTTCGATGGAATTGGCTGAAACTTTACTATTTTGTAGTTCTGTAGTCATGCCGATCAAAAATTCCTATTGAACTGAGTCTATCCTGTCAGTGGTTTTGGCTCCAGGAGTGTCTGAAGGTCTTAACAACGAGGTAACGGGTAATCTATATGTACGTGTTTATGAATAGCTTCCAGCGTGTTTTTGTACGTGCGTGCGTGTGTGTGTGTGTGTGATTATTTTTATCAAAAACCCTGCTCTTACTGGTACTATGTTTCTTATGAGAGCGTTCTTATTGCCAGCCAGGGTGATCCCATTTTTTTTTATTTCACTTTCATCTGTTTATTTTTATTTTTTGTCGTTTTTTAATATTTTACTTTAGTTTTTAAATATTGAGAACAACTATAGGATTTTCAAGAGCAAGTGCTCTGTTTCCAGCATCATGTATCGTTCCAAGAAGAATCATTTATGGATATTTTGTGTGATTTTCATGCCGCAAAAATCATAATACACTTGTGTTTTCAGCAGTTCCGCATCAAACTCCTTAGAACAATTTTTCCATCCTACGACTAAAATGAAAGAGGACATTTTTTGTGTATTTTTAATTAGTGAATGACATTCTTGTACCAAAGTGAAAACAAAAAAATAAAAGACATACGAAATTAATTCAAAATATCGAGAGCCCCTCAATACCACACACTTACGGTAAAAAATATTTTTTAAAAATAATGTAAAAATAAGCTTGTATTATTATTATTTTTTTTATTAGCCTTTATTGTTCAATATGCATAAAGTCGCGTCCCTGTAAATCAAAAGGTTTCTGAAATATAAAATAATAATCAATTTTTGGGTGCCATTTTCAAAGGGCCGTAGTTCAAGGTATTTGCGAACATATTTTTGCATGTAGAATCTGCACCAGAAGTTTGTCATCGATATTTCCGGAGAACCCTATATACACTGGCACATACATACACACAAACGTATGCACGCAGTACACAAACACACTGGAAGCCATTCATAAACACGTACATATAGATTACCCGTTACATCGTTGTTAAGACCTTTGGCACTCCTGGAGCGAAAACCACTCATAGGATAGACTCAGTGCAATGGGAATTTTTGATCAGCATGACTTTAACTACAAAATAGCAAAGTTTCAACCAATCCCACCTAAGCATGCCGGGATATGACATATATATATTTTACCTAACATAAAAATTGATGAAAAAATTCTGAGCAATATTCTTGAGCTTTATTGGACCTGAAAAAAGATATTTCGACTCTCGCAACTTTTTGCTAAAGTTAATTAATAGTTTAAGAGTAAAAAGTTCTTAAATGTCTAAAATGATGCAAATTACCTACCTTTGACAAGCTCTATCTCAAAAACTGTCCATAGGATTGGCTCGATGTGATAAGAACTTTTGATCAGCATGACTTAAACTACAAAATACCAAAATTTCAGCCAATTCCACAGAATTAACATTTTCATGGGTTTTATTCCGGGGTCCTTGTGCTTGATCTTTTAAGATTTTTGTTGATATATGCTTATTAATTGCAATATTGAGTTTATTATACTAATTTATTTGGTTACCATATCAAACTATTTTAGTAATTTTTACTTCCTTCGCTTACCGAAGGGAAGTATTGCATTGTGAATAAAATCTCTCCGGAAATTCTTCACGATTTAACGTGTCAGGCTTGTAGATTGTGAAAACTAAGATCTTTTCCGTCATCTTTCTGTCTGTTTGTCCTTCTACCATCTGCCCTTCTGCCGGTCCATCCGTCAGTCGGTTTGTTTAGCTATTGGCGTTATAACCACAAAATTAGGACCAAAAGAGACTCCGCGACTCCATGGGAAGCAAGTGAGTTTTCAGAATCAAACGAAAGTCTGATGGAAGCATTGACCACTTTAAAGCTAGATTGTACCCTAAAGCCGAAATTGATTATGGCAAAACATTTTCTGCAATCATGAGAAACGAGTCAATCTGAATTCTTTTGGAGCTGGCTGCACTAAAAAATCTTGAAATTACAAAAATTGATCTTTAAATTTCTTTTTTAAACGATGATTTAGAGAAGAAAATCTACATTCTACATTCCACCCCAAGGTTTTATCAGCGACAAAACCGATTTAGTCTTTAAGATGAAGAAAAGTCTATACAGCTTAAAGCCTCATGTTGTTGCTGGAATCAGAGATTTGTCGGTTTTCTGAATAGCTTTTACAGCAAGGAGCTTGGAGCCGATAAGTATGTGTTTCAAACAAATTACAAGAACGTAGATGGTTATCTATGTCAATAATGGTTTTATTCTTTGCAAGTTCATGTCTGTTACAAACGATATATTAGCAGAAGATTCGAACTGCTACGTTGCAATGGGGATTAATCGCAACCGGGACCAGATAGAGATCTACGTTAGTCAGAAGAGTTACTTAGAGAGTCTTTTGGAGAGATTTATTATGGTTTCTTCTGATCTAAACAAACATGCAAGTTCACAGTGAAGTCTCAAAGCAACAATGAACAAATTATCGAAAAGAATAATTCTCCGTACCATGAAGCTTTTGGCTCGACCACGTTATCATATTGGGGTTTCATGTTCGCTGTGAACCTAGTCAACCGCTAGAGCGCTGTTTTGGACCACTGCACAGCAGCTGAACACAAATTAAGATATTTGCAAGGCTAAAAATAAAGGGATTAAATATGGAGCAAGCAACATCAGACGCCAACTTTGCGGGTAGCGTAGTAGCAGAAGGTCATGTTACTTGGTCTTCGCAGGAGCAAATATGTCTGAGTAGATCAGCCACTGTAGGAGAATATATAGCAGCAACTGAAACAGCTATGAAGATCATAAGGTTTCTGAAATTCTTTCAAGAACTGCACAGAAATGCACGGTTCCATGAACCTTTTGTGGATAAACAGAGTGTACCAGCTAGTGAAATTGCGCTTTATTAAAGCTTATCTTAGCATAAGAGAATGCTTCCTTTTGGGTTTTTGACAGTTCGTAAACAGCCCGAGAGTTATTATAACAGGGGACAAGCTTTCGGCGGCAATATGAAACGAAAATACCGTTCGATCTATACTTCTTACCCTGTTCTTGGAATTAGTCCCAAATAATTCACGTTGTATAAAATGACAATGAGAATATTCCCATGTTTTACAAAGTAATAGTTTTCCAACCAAATAGTCAATTTAAGCGGTTACATTATACTGACACTAAATGTAAAATCTTTAAACGTCAAAGCCAATCAGTAAGTTTTTATACAATAATACTTCAAGAAAAATCAAAAATCTTGGCAAGTGGAATAAAAGTGACTTTATTTTTGTTGACAACGTGATGTATTTCCAAATACCATATTAATACCAACCTGTGAGTAAGTTGATCAATGCTGGTTGGTGTGAATTCTTCGGGTCATAGCCGGCAGAAAGTAGTAGTGACTTAGCTAACACATTTTGGTACAATTCACACAACCATGTTGCCGATACATAAACTAATACTCCACTTCCATGTATTTCTTCCACAAATTGTGCCTCGGTTATGGGTACAGTGACCTAAAAATTTACAAAAGATGTCATTTAATTTTCTGTGTTAAAGATACGTAATTCTTACCTCTTTGTTATGCTCCTCGTAATGTCCAGCTTGTATTAGTTTTAAATCTAATAACAAAGCTGAATAGGTTGCTAAATATACCCCATCGGCGTTCATTATGGTTGCTATCTCATAACTTTGTGCAGAATTGTGTTGGCAGCATTTGGAAGCAAATTCCTGTAGAACTTCATCGACCTATAAAATTTTTATTAGACTGGCATGTAGAAATGAAATTATGAACGTCTTTATATGAGGTCATTTTAATAAGGGAAGAAATGATGTTTAGTTCAGTCTGCGAATATTTCTTTTCGAAAGAGTAAAACAAATAACGTTATTATCACAAAAATATGATTTAGCTGCCAAATTAAAAACTCTCTAATAGTGGAACTGCATATAGGGGATTGTGCCAAAAACATTTTTGAGGCCCTTAGCTCTTGTATACACACTAAGTCACGATTTTATGTTTTATCCTTTGATAACGTTGTGCGAGTGGCAATGATAGAGGGGGTAGTTATTGCCCAAAGAGAATGTTGAGGCCTTTAGTTCTTGTATACACAATAAGTCACAATTTTATTTCTCTTACCCCTTTAATATTAGTGTGGGGGTGTTAATGCGGGTGGTAGTGGGGATTCTGATGCAGAAAAAAATTATACCTTGGCTTCTCGTACAACTCCCAATTTTACGGACACCTACTTGCTTGTTTTACCTATTTACATTAATTTACTCCCATTTACCGCCATTTACCCTCGCACCCTTCATTGGAATAAAATCAAAATATAATTTTTTGAATTTCGAGAAAATCGTTATAAACTGTTTCATTAATCATTTTCAAGCAGAAAGGAAATTTGTATGGTTATTTGACTCCGATACACAGCCATTTCAAATTTTTCATCCCCGAGGGGGTGGGGGGTGGTGTGGAAAGTGAACGATGCGTATCTCAGAGTAGAAACATTTATATTTCGTGTTATATAATTAAACAAAGAATATCTTGCCAGTTTAGTCATCTATTTCCCACGAAAATCCCTATGAGATTCTACTATTACACCAAGTAATTATCCGTGTTTCCGTAATTGTTTACTGCATTTTTATCAATTGAAACATTGCATATTTCTTCCCTAAATTATGTACCTGAATAGATGATCTTAAGGACATCAAATTTGGCAATAGAATATGCTGCAAAGTTTTTACGAAATGTCTTGAATTATGCCTTTCGACATCAGTATTACACTCCTCTATACCTGTTCGTCCCTGAAAGTAAATTCAAATATTTTTAAAATGAACACCAACAGTTTTCAAAATTCTAATACCAAATTCAGTGATTTCGGTAGTTTGTAGAGTTTTTGCAGTTGCTGATTGGTCAGAAAACTGTCATCATCCATAATGCTGTCATCCGATAAAATACCATCTTCTTCAGGTCCTTCGGTAGCTCCCGAGCAATCAGTTTCAGAGCCTCCTTCGACGTCGGGAATGTTACCCTCTATACCACTACTGTCTGAATCACTCTGGTATTTTAAATTGGCAACTACATCTCTAAAAGAGACAATGTTATATTACAATGTATTTCAGATTACATCTGTTTTAAATGATTCTTAATAGTTATTACAAGACTAATTTTATTTGACAAATGTGATATTTGCCATTACATGAGTCAAATAGAATTACTCTTTTCACAACGTGTTAAGTACAAAATGTTATATAATCCCGCTTTAAAATAGAAAAGAAATAGACCAGTCGGAATAGCTTTTTTTGTGTGAAATGTCGTTTACCCGCATTTTTTTTTAAAGTATAGTTTGTGATATCCAGAAACATATGCCACCTATCCGCACGTGTGACAGGTGGGGCAACACACTTTAAAATTCAAAAATGGACTATTTTTTGCCATTTTTCGCTTTATTTGCAATATAACTCGTAAGTGAAACATTGTTCGGAAATATATCAAGAAATAGAAAAGTTGAAAAAATTGATTTCGAACATTTTACTAATCTGGACTTTTTTCCAGAAAATTCTTCGTTTAAGAGCTACAGACGAAAGTACAATGCTACTTTTCTATTTTTTAACTTGAAAGAAAAATGAATATAATGATTCAATATTGTTTTTATGATACTGATGAAGATGAAGAAAATAGAGAATTTGAACGTATTATTGCTTCGCCTCCAACAAAAAGGGCTAAATTACATTAAATTATATATGAAATCAACTAATTGACTGGTTTAATTGTAAACTTTTAAAGATAACTTTTAATAAATCTTTATTTATTCCCTTTTCCTGTTATAAGTCTACATTACCAAATTGCAATGAACTGAATACACTACTGGACGAAAATAAATCTATATCGATATTATCTAACACTCATGTGAAATATCTTGGCATTTATATAGATTCTCATTTTAAGTGGGATATTCATAGAGATAAATTGGTTAGTAAATTATGAAGTACGCTTTACCTCATTAATAATCTTCGAGATATACTAAATATTGATCAACTTAGAACAACTTATCTTGCTTTAGTTGAATCTCAATTGCGAAATGGTATAATCGAGGGTATAATAGGGTGGGGAAGGTTATTAAAAACTAACCTTAGTCTAGAAAAAATTTTAAAAAAAATTAAAGATGTATGCAAAAAACCAATAACTTAACCATCAGATATATTATAGAAAGATACCAGGATAATGGACATCCGCCGATTATACTTTCACTCCTAAGTAGTAAAAACATACTCTGCAGAAAAGAATTTGGTAAATCACAAACACCAAACCAGGTATAAAAATAATGTTTTTTGTAAAAGAATGTCAAAAACCAGAAAAGGCCAGAAACGCCATAACTTCCTTGCTCCGAGAGCATATAATTTTTTATCCACTGAAATTAAAAGCATAAAATCTTAATAAATAGCACTTAATGTGGGGGCTTAGTTTATTTATCATAATGTTTCAGTTTCTAACAATTTCATTGTAGTAGAACAATTTGTTAAATAAACTTATTCTATTCTATTAAGTTATACATGAAACACATCTACACTATACAATACATAAAATAAATAGTCTTTTTGTGAAAATATATATTTGTTTATTTATTTTCTCATCATTTTAATGCCTCAATACCTGAAAAATTTTATTTTTGTTCTGTTTAACATGTAAATTATATAGTTCTGTAAATATATTTTATTTCAACTGTAAATTGGACATTTAAACATAATTTACATTATACCGATGATATATTTCGTATTAATATTTATTATATTCACTTAAAAAAAAAAAATCAGAAAACAGAAATGTAGCATTGTTCTTTCGTCTGTAGCTCTTAAACAAGAAATTTTCTGGAAAGAGTCAAGAATAATAAAATGTTCAAAATTAATTTTCTCAACTTTTCTATGGCTTGTTATATTTTCGAACAATGACTTTTTTCCAGAAAATTCTTCGTTTAAGAGCTACAGACGAAAGTACAATGCTACTTTTCTATTTTTTAACTTGAAAGAAAAATGAATATAATGATTCAATATTGTTTTTATGAAACTGATGAAGATGAAGAAAATAGAGAATTTGAACGTATTATTGCTTCGCCTCCAACAAAAAGGGCTAAATTACATTAAATTATATATGAAATCAACTAACTGACTGGTTTAACTCTTAACTTTTAAAGATAAATTTTAATAAAACTTTATTTACTCCCTTTTCCTGTTATAAGTCTACATTACCAAATTACAACGAACTGAATATATTACTGGACAAAAATAAATCTATATCGATATTATCTAATACTCATGTGAAACACCTTGGCATTTATATAGATTCTCATTTTAAGTGGGATATTCATATAAATAAATTGGTTAGTAAATTAAGAAGTACGCTTTACCTCTTTAATAATCTTCGAGATATAATAATAATAATAATAATAATAATAATAATAATAATAATAATAACATGTCTTTATTAAGGGCGAAGTTAACCTTACATTATGGTTCTCTAACACAATATACTAAATATTGATCAACTTAGAACAACTTATCTTGCTTTAGTTGAATCTCAATTGCGATATGGTATAATAGGGTGGGGAAGATTATTAAAAACTAACCTTAGTCTAGAAAAAATTTAAAAAAACATTTGAAGATATATGCAAAAAACCAATAATTTAACCATCAGATATATTATAGAAAGATACCAGAATAATGGATATCCGCCGATTATACTTGCATTCCTTAGTAGTAAAAACATACTCTGAAGAAAAGAACTTGGTAAATCACAAACACCAAACCAGATATAAAAATAATGTTTTTTGTAAAAGAATGTCAAAAACCAGAAAAGGCCAGAAAAGCCATAACTTCCTTGCTCCGAAAGCATATAATTTTTTACCCACTGAAATTAAAAACATGAAATCTTAATAAATAGCACTTAATGTGGAGGCTTAGTTTATTTATCATAATGTTTCATTTTTTAACAATTTCATTGTAGTAGAAAAATTTGTTAAATAAACTTATTATATTCTATTAAGTTATACATGAAACACATCTACACTGCACTATGCATAAAATAAATAGTCTTTTTGTGAAAATATATATTTGTTTATTCAATTTCCCATCATTTTAATGCCTCAAGTTTTATTATTTTGTTTCTCTTTAACATGTAAATTATATAGTTCTGTAAATATATTTTATTTCAAATGTAAATTGGACATTTAAACATAATTTACATTATACCGATGATATATTTCGTAATAATATTTATTATATTTACTTAAAAAAAAAAATCAAAAAACAGAAATGTAGCATTGTTCTTTCGTCTGTAGCTCTTAAACGAGGAATTTTCTGGGAAAAGTCAAGAATAATAAAATGTTCAAAATCAATTTCTCAACTTTTCTATCGCTTGTTATATTTTCGAACAATGCTTCATTTACGAGTTATATTGCAAATCAAGCGAAAAATGGCAAAAAATTGACGATTTTTTAAATTTAAAGTGTGTTGCTCCACCTGTCACGCGTGCGGATAGTTATCATATGTTTCTGGACATCCCATATACTTAAAAAAAAAAAGAAATGCTAGTAAATGACATTTCGTAAAATCGCTCTTTTTGCATCTATTCGACTGGCCTAAAATGGCAATTTATTTTGAATACTATTCTGCGGTTCCAAACATAGCTACGCTTGCAGCCAGACAAATAAATTCTGTGTTTATCGATTTACCTGAACGTTACTATGGATTGATATTTGTATAAACAAACTTTACTTGTCAATCTGCTAAATTTTTTTAAGTAAATTAAGTCGAAAATGGTTGATTCAGATATGGATATTCAATCTGATATAGAACAATCGGCTAACTTAGCAGTAAATTCAATAATACCTAGTAAATCAAAAAGGTATGAAGAAGTATATAAGAAATTTGCAAATTGGTGTCAACAAATGGGTTTAATAATTAGTTACGTAAAAATTCATTCATCACTAGTTATGTAATGAAACTGACAGTTATGGAAAATGTGACGTTTCGTAAAGTCAAAAAGCATTTAAAATTTGACATTTCATAACGGGGTTAGATAAATATATTTTTTAATTTGACATATAAAATGACACTTTTCAAAACAGACGTAAGTGTCAAAACGTCCAACTTTTCATAACCAGTTATGAAAAGTTAAATTTTACATAATAGGCGTCTGAATTTAAGATGCCAGCGCCAAAGTGGAGAACTCGTGAACTAATTATAGGCTTTTTGTTTGTTTATATGGCGAATACTTATATTGATTTTGTTCTGTTTATTGTTGTTTTTGGCGTTAAAAATAATAACATTAATAATATATGACCTAAAGGTTTGCAAGATTTTGTTGTAAGTGATTTGCAAGATGTTAATGGCATTATTCAGCAAAATTCATATTTTTTTAGGTTATCTAGTTTTTCCCTTGAAAAGTACAGTTCTTCCACATAAACGGTGTCTGGCTAGTTAAATATTAATAAACTTAAATATTTCTCTAAATTTATATACAGTTGTAGTTTAAATCACTTTTTTTTTCAGGAAACATGAGTGACATTTAGGTTAAGCATATTGCAATGTATGGAACATTTGTGAAGCACTAAAAATGTAAAAATTCTAAGTGTGTGTATGAAGGGGAATGTGTTTTAAATGCAGGACATATTATTTTGTGTGGTACAACCCATATTCAACACAAAACTTAAAAATGTGTATGCTCTATGTTTACAAACAAGTGTCTCAGATTCAAATAACCATGAAATTAGTGGTACATTGAATATAAGTGAAAAGATATTTATTAATTCTTTAAGTAAAATAAATGAAACAGTATTTTGTAAAATATGAAACAGAAATATTCAGGGGTAAGACATAATAGTGCATGGTGCAATAGTATATATTACTTTTAAATGTACTGGAATTACATATATTTATACTTATTTCAAAAATTTCACTTACAATGTGTGATTGTCTTGGACATTATTATTGCTACTCGGGCCACGGTTATTTGCACCAGCTTTTCCCCTCTCAATGCCTGGTTAAAGGTGTCTACATTAAAGAGGGTATATGCTTTGAACATTGCAGTGCAACTCAACTTTCACGAGTTGTCCCTGCAATCTACAAAGAATACCGACTAGGTTGGCTTCAGCCAATTTTAAATGCTATCATATTTTTAATAACTTAGCATCTCAGTTTATCATTTACTTATTGTTGATATCATCGTACACTAAAGAGACAATGACAGAAAAGCCCATAATTAGTTTAACTATAGACCACCAGGTGGCATACTCCTTATTTTCAGACGCCTATTGGTGAGGAAAAGTTCGTTATGTCATCAATTCTGAAAAATAAACAACTGTCAAAAATAAAAAGAAACAATGTTTATTCAACACAAAATTGAATACTGAGTGCATAAAGTGGAAGCTTTTAAATTCTTCTTTCCTTCAAAATATGCTAACAAAACTTTTTCATTAACACGATTTACCTTATGCTATCAAATTACGCTTTCAAATAATATATAACTTGGCTAAATGACGTTTGCCAGCTACTCCAGAGAAATTAGCATTTGACCTGGACAAAATGAGTAAAAATCTGAATTTTTGCACAGACGTTCAAATCCATAAAAATCACAAAAATCACAAAAATCACAAAAATCACAAAAATCACAAAAATCCCAGCATGCCTACCCAAAATATTGAAGGTCAAAGTTCTTCGCGTCCTACGCATCGGATGCCCATAAGGTCAATGTGAAAATTGTGGAGAATTAAATTATCTATAAGTTGTCTTCTATATTTTTTTCTACAAATTGGTACCAGAGCGAACTCGATATTTTTATGGTAGTAGTATGGTAGTATTTCACAGATTTTTAAGTTAGAAATTGTTAAATCTGTGAAATACTACCATACTACTACCATAAAAATGTCGAAAAATGAAAATTTTACAAAACTTTGAACAGCTGTATCTCGGATACTATTTGATCTACAGAGTCCGCTCTGGTACCAATTACTTTTTAATCCTATACAACATATTAAAAAAGCAGCCATACCTGATTTAATGCCAGATAACCACTCTTTTTGATGACAAAGTTACTGGATTAGTAGCATAGGGAGCGAGGTATTTGCAAAAAAACGGTTTTTCTTTTTTAATTTAGCCTTGAATATCTCGAAAAGGGTGGTATTTTGGGAAAAAATACAAAATACCGAGATCTTGTAGACAATTGAATTCTCTACAACTTTCATGTTGACTTTATTGCTGCCCGATTTTTTTGGCGCGAGATATTCGTGAAAAAACATGTTTTTGAAACTTTGACCTTGAATATCTCGAAAAGGCGGGTGGGGGTTAGGAAAAATAAAAAGACAACTTGTAGATAATTTAATTCTCTACAATTTTCATATTAACCTCATGGGCATCCGATGCATAGGACCGTAGCCTACGTAAATGATTTTATCAGGCCTCCGCATTGCACTCGAGTCCGCGTGTGACGTCACGAAAGGAGTCCTACGACTTTACAAAGTTACTGCGGCTACGGGTGGATTTAGCGCTCTTTTGCAAAATTAATATTTTATTTTTTCATATAATTTGTTTAGTATTAAGTTGAGTATGGATTAGTGCCAACTAATTGGATTTCAATTTGTACTGGAGTCGATTGAAAAGGGAATTACTTAAATATTTAATGTGCCTAACACAGTAATAATTCAGAAAATAAATCGTGAGAAATACTACAAATAAATGATTCAGCCTCCTAATACTGAAATTAGATATTGATTTATTACTGTATCTTTATACTGTGAACATTATGAAAACGCCCTTAATTAATGAATGTCAATTAAAAGAATGCCCCGTCGATGGCGTCGATGTTGTGTGCCAGTGCAAATCAAATTACAATAAACAACGATATGCTACTGTTTCGTTTTCCGTCGGACAAGAACCTGGCAAAAAATGGTCTCACAGCATTCACCGAAAACATTTTATCTCGAATAAAAATTCAGTAATCTGCGTTAATCACTGCAGTAAGTAATTACTTCCACATCCAGTGGAAGTCTTGTAACGACAAAAAAATTTAAAAAAAAATTTATTGTTCATTTAGATTTAGAATGTCATGAAACGTCGAGATTTTAAGATTGAGCAAAAAAATTCTGTCTGTCTGTCACTTTCTTTGTGCGCACAATTACTCTGCAACCATTTAAGATATTGACTGAAAATTTGGTACACGTATGTATTTTAACGAGATCTGGAACTAGATTATATTTTCATCTTATTCCGTTGAAGGGTAAATTTGAGTAAATGGGGGTAAAGAGGTAAATCAAGCAGGTAAGAGTCCAAAAAAATTGATATTTAGTTTATATAAGAGAAGCTAATGTCTCAAAAAAAATTTGCCATTAGCCACACCCCCTCCTTACTACCCCCACCCCATTATAAAAGGAGGTGAAAAGAAATTGTTATTTAATGTATGTACAAGAACCAAAGACCTCAAAATATTTTTTTACTTCATCCGTCCCCAATACCACCCCTCTTCACTACCCCCACCCTACTACCGATGTGGGATATCGTTTTATGGGTTTTTGGAGGTAGATGATTTCAAATATTAATTAAAGTTCCATAAACAATTATTTCCACGTACAAAATTTTTTCGTTGTGAGAGACTTGATATATTTTTCTAATATATTGTTGAACAATTATTCTAAAGTGAAAAATAATCGTATCAGTGAGGAAAAAAATGAGGTGTAATAAGAAAAAAAATGACTAGCAATGAAGAGATTAAAATAAAGTCTGATAAAGAAACCACTGCCCAAGGAATCATTACTTCCACATTTAAATTTTTTGTCCAAGTCACTCACAACGAAAAAACATTGTATGTGGAAATAATTGTTTATGGAACTTTAATAATATAATATTTGAAATCATCTACCCCAAAAACCCATAAAACGATAACCCACATCGGTAGAGGGGTGGGGATGGTGATAGAGGGTGGTAGTGGGGGTGGATGAAGTAAAAAAATATTTTGAGGTTTCTGGTCCTTGTACACACACTAAATCACAATTTTTTTTCATCTCCTTTAATAATGGGGTGAGGGTGGTAATGGGGGTAGCTATTGCCAAACATTTTTTTTGGAACCTTAGCTTCTCTTGTATATCCTAAATACCAATTTTATGGACTATTACCTGCTTGATTTACCTATTTATCGCAAATTTACCCCTTAACCCTTCGACGGAACAAGATGAAAATATAATCTAGTACCAGATTTCGTTAAAGTACATATTATGTGTACCAAATTTCAAGTCAATATCTTAAATGGTTCCAGAGTAAACTTGCGCACAAAAAAAGTTAGACAGACCGACAGACAGAAATTTTTTTTCGCTCAAACTTAGAATCTCGACGTTTCATGATATTCTAAGCATATTTGAACAATAAAAATTTTTAAAAATTTTTTGGATGTGGAAGTAAAAGAAAAGTTGAAAAGTTGCAATCTCTGTGATTAAATTTAAAATAAGTATGTTGTACATACTCGTGTATGTACCGATCTTTTAATATTTATTACAATAACTGTTGTAACTTATTATTAGAGAGGCATTTTAAATTTTTGTTATCCACAATTTATTGCTGTTAGGGATTAAAGAAATAATTATTTTTTGTTTTGTTTTTAACTATTATTAGAAGTGTTTATTTTATTCTGAATCAATAAGGTATCAAGTGTGTATTTTAGTTTTATAGATATATTTTATTTAATAGTACAATAATACTGATTCTTAATCATTTATTTATTTATTTTTAGAAAACTATTTATGTTTTTATAATATATTTTATTATTAATTATATAAAGTAAATCATTTTTAAGCATACGTTTACATTATTTGTTGTATTAGTTCATATAATTTTATTCGAAATATTCAAGAAAGCGTTAAGGGTTTCAGTATGCACCGGAATGCTAGGACTCCGACGGCCGCCATTGAAATCCAATGCGTAGGCCTGATAAAATTATTTACGTAGGCCACGATAGGACGCGAGATATTTGCAAAAAAACTTTGACCTTCAATATCTTGGGTAGCTATGCTGGGATTTTTGTGATTTTTGTGGATTTGGGTTTTGAACACCTGAAAGAACGGATTTTTAGTAATTTTGTTTCCAGCTTTTTTTGGCTAATTTCTGTGGGCTAAACTTTGACATTAAAATTATAATGCGTAATAATAGCAGCAAAGGCAACTATGAAAAACACTCCTTAACTCTTAATATCTTTAAATACACCTATTTCATTTATGTTTAAAGGGTTTTTAGACTTTTAAAATTATAAAATATCATGTATGTAACACGTTTTGAAAGACAATCTTGTGTAACTCGCTTCGCTCATCCGGCAAACATCCACTCATCGACTCGTTACACAAAATAAAGTCTTTCGTAACTGGTTACATAAATAGCTATTGAATGGCCCTGCAAGTTTTTTACATTTTTTAACACTCTTATTTTTATAGATTTTTTCAAGGTATTCAGACCTTTGATTATTCGTTTATTCATTACCTATATGGTTTTGGAAGCCTAGCCATAGACTGATAAGTCAATGGCCCAGTATAATCGGCTTGCTCTAATGTGAAATATCTGGTGTTGGTTATATCAGCAGCTTCTTGATTTAGACCTTCACCTCGACATAGTGCTTCTAGAGAGCCCAAAAGAGCACCCACACATTCCACACTGGCCAGCAGTACACTAGAATCAGTACATTGGGAAGACTCCTCAATTGAATCCATAATCCTGCAACAAATATCAATAAACATCAACATGTCATGATTATGGATACTAATGACAAAATTATAAAGAGGTTGGTTTCGCATGTTTGGACTGTTTGCTGCATGCCACAGTCTTCTTCTAAGCAACACAAACATAGTATTTACTTGAAATAACCCAAATGTAGCCACAAAGACTTTCTAGAGCTCTTTTGTGCAGGCGTTTCGTGTCGCGCGTATCGTGACGTCAAATGCGGCCGCGTTTTGTAAATCACAGGGAACAAATGAGTCATTTTATGCGCTGCCGTCCGTTTCACTTGCCGTCGCGTTTTGAAAAACATGCGTCGTGTTTTACAAAACGCAAGCGACAAAAATCCGCCCAACATTTCTAAGTACACGGCATTGAAGTGGAGGGCACTTCATTGGTCCACGGCACCTTATGGGTTCATTTATGCAAGCCATGCGCTATCTATAAACATCAGTGTTGCCAAACGCAATGTGAAATTATTTGTTCTATAATCTTACCGCTATCGAAGTACCGACGGCAAGGAAACAAATTCAAAGTAGTTCCCATCTATTTGTGTGGTAGCACTGATATGATATTTTTGTCGGACGGCAAATGTCGCGTGCATAAATAGACCTATTACAACGCGGCCGCAATTTGCCGTCGCGTTACGCGCGACACAAAACGCTTGCATAAAAAAACTCTTATAGACAATATCTAATTTGCCTGCTCTCTGACTTACAGTCTTATAATTGCCATATCGTCCCCTGCATGTCTATGAATTGGTCCACTCAGTAAAAGTAAATCCGCAAGTCTTCCAGGAGATCTCAGGAGCTCCCTTGCTGCTCTTAAAGGTTCTAATCTCTTTGGAGGGCTTGGTAAGAGTAGCATTCTGTGAAACAAAGCCTCCAAGACTGGTCTCAGTGCTCTTTCTCGTCCCACTAATCGTACTACTTGAATACCAATGCTAGAAACTCATATAATTAGTTAAAAATTCAGATGGTTAATAAAATAAGTAAAGCAAAAAATTGTTTTTGTGAATAAAGAATCTATTAGGGTATAATGTAAATCTTAAATGAGTGAATTAAGAGTAAGTCTGTTTTGACTCTTCTTGATTTGAAAAATGTTTTTATGTATTTTGAAATATGATTTTGAAATATTTTCAATATTTTTTTACAAGCATTAAGAAAACCCAAAATGGTTTTGCTGAAAACAGATTTTAGTCCATATAAAACAGTTAGGGAACCGTGGGCCCAAAAGTGCGATGAGAAGTTATATGTCTTCCGCTTTCTGAGGTGAAAGTACATAACCTGAAAGACGCAAAATATAAAATATTTTTGAATTTGGGCAGGGCGCGTCCAAGAACGAAGGCTACATATTTTTAAAATTTTTTAGCGTCATATATATGTCTTCTACTTGGTTAATCTGTAGTAAAAAGTGATCAGTTATCGTCTGACAAAGCGGAAGAAAGGCCATGGCAGGTTAAGATAGGTGTCCGTGCCTTTGCAACCTTTTTGCGTGTGATGTATCTTTGCGTAAAACACTACCAAAAAAAGTTTTGACTTCAAAAACTTCATAATATCTGTAAAAAAAAATGTTTTTCGAAAATCCGAAAAAAAAAATTTTTCTTAATCAAGTGAACCAATTTGTTTGTTTTTCACATATATTGTAAATCTATTCAAGACAATTTATTAATGATACTTTTTTACTAATTATACACCATACAATAAGCTATAACATATATTTTTCACAAGACTCTTTCGAAGGTAACATAGTCAAATTGGCAAAGATAATGTTACGTGCTTATACCCCTCTTAGTAAACACCCTGTATCGTGAGTTCAGAATTTATAACACCAGGGTAACACTAAACAATAATGCATTTACTTACGTACTAATTACAAATAAAGAAAAAGAGTATAAATTAGTTAGAAACTCAATATATTAATAAATATATAAATGAACAACAACTGCTTGGATTACACGTATTGAAAATTTTTTGGAGCAGCCTATTTTTTTGAAATAACCAGATGTATTTTTTACAATACATACCTATATTTTCTACAAAACTCCATCGAAACGGTAATACAAGCGGTAATAAAAAATTATATGTTTATTAATAGGAATACATAATAAAGAAACATTTTATGCATATATGATGATGCATATATGATAATATTAGTCGTCTTCATCACTGTCCTTATTTATTGTAACACTGATATCTTCTGCGAATAATTCAGACAGTTTTACTGATGGTTTCGAAATATCGTCAAGAAACCTTGCATATTATAATAATATGTATAAGCTATTTTCCGAGACGTCAACGTAAGAAAAATAAGCTTTTCTAGGGACCAATAAAACTAAATTCACGAGGGAAGACATTTTGGCCAACTTTGCAACCCGTACCAATCAATTATAGCTCTTTTTATATTTGTTTACTGTACTATTTATCATTTGACAATTTCTTTTTTTCCATATTTAAGTGAATAAAGTTAGCCTGACTGTTAGTTAATAAGAAAAATAATCTATTTCAACCACTTGCATAAGGGTTGTTCTTATTAAAGAAGTTAAATATTACATTTTAGCATAAAAAGTTGCACACGTGGATTAGATAAACAGTCAATTGGTTTTTACGTTTTTTTTCTGTTTTATCTTTTCTGTATTTACTTTTTACATAAACAATGAAGGTTAAACGTTATTCAAGTTATATTTAGTGTTTATATTTCACGCAATAGGATGAACACCGACAACTCGTGTCACCGTTAAGCTGTAAACTTTAACAAGTATATAAGTACTGTATGCGTATTTTGAATATAGGTATAGCTACCTCAAGTGTCAGCGGTTGATTTTTTTTTGTAAATGATTTATATAAAATACAGAGAATGAGTAACCTCATCGAAGTTTACATTTATTTATCTTCATTTATCTACTCTAAACGTGTAATTTTGTATGCTAAAATGTACTATTTGACTTCATTAAGTAGAACAACCCCTATGTAAAGGGTTAAAACTGATTATTTTTCTTATTAACTAACAGTCAGGCTAACTTTATTCACTTAAATATGGAAAAAAAAAGAAATTGTCAAATGATACAGTGCAGTAAATAACTATAAAAAGAGCTATAATTGAAAGGAGTGGTGAGGGGTGTAAAGTTAGCTAAAACTTATTCCCTCGTGATTTAGTTTTATTGGTCCCTAAAAAAGCCCCATACAAATTTTCAAAGCTTAAAATGAACCCCAAGTAAATTTACGTATTTTTAAATTTAGCCGCACGTGCAAGTTTTTCAAGTGGTTACTTTGACTGTGCCATGCCGAAAGAGTCTTCCACCTCAATTTTGTTTGTATGGAGCCATAATAAAGTAAAAGAACTTAAAAGTAAGCATAAGACGTATTTTTTTTTGTTTTGTTTTGGCAGAAAATTTTCAATTTTTTTTGCAAGTACGTCGTGACCAAAAGTTCTTCTGCTTTGTCAGACGATAACCGATCACTTTTTACTACAGATTATCCAAGTGGAACACATATATATAATGCTAAAATTTGGCGTCTTTGAGGTATGTACTTTCACCTCAGCAAGCGGAAAATATATAGCTCTCACCGCATTTCGGAACCCGCGGCTCCCTAGCTAAAAAGCAAAATATGATTGCTTTAAATATATATCTAATATAACTAATAAGGTAATATAAAAATATTAATTAATACAAATCTGTGACCAAAATTATGTATGTATTTACCTATATACAATTTTCGACTGACTTGTTGTCAAAGCTTGACCTGTTGTATCTCCAGGTGCACCTAGGAGGGACAGTAGAGCTGGACAGAAACGTTGCCACAAAAATGTCGTAAAGTGGATGTTTGAATGAACAGTGTGCGGCAATGTATTAACCAATGTTAAAAGGCATTCCAGCAGAAAAACTGTCATATCGTTAGATTTTGACATACTGAAAATATAAATTAAAGTGTTTATTAATGTTTTTGAAACAGATTCGCTTGCTAAAAGCAACATACGTTTTCGTTTCCTCCAATTTGCTGCAAATATATTGCATTACAGGAATAGCTTCATTAAAACATGCCACTGCCGAGGTTTTTGTGTAAACCATTTCCGCACTGCTTCCGGAGTTTTTGTGCTTTTGTTGTTGCTGTAGAATCTCCTGGCATTCTTCATCTTTTAATAAAAAAAGGTATAAATATTTAGAAGAAATATAGATATTCATAAAAAAACTTAATTTCATATATAACATTTTTTAAATAAGCACTATTAAGAACGTCTCGGGAGGCCTAAAACTCTTAAGACTCAATGGAGTGGAAATTCTATTTACCAGTAAAAGAGGAGTAATTTTTTGCCAAAAGTTGGCATGGAATACTCACACCAAGCAACAATGGGCTCATTTAATGAATTTCATTTAGTAGTTGTTACTTCTTGTGGATAAAGTATTATTTAAAACTAGACTTTTGTTGAAAATTTCACATGAATCCGATATGTAGTTCTCAAAATATACGACTTCTAAAGAGGGAATTGGAAGCGCGGTGCGACCAACATCGTGACGTCAGAGGATAGGAAACGAAACGGTTGCGCAACATAGCAAAGCTCGTGCATTCCGTTTGAGATCGTCGAATATTTCTCTGTACGACTAGCTTGTTCCAATCAAGTGAGGTCACGGTCGAGATTCGACAAGGCGGATGCATGTTTATAATTTTTTTTAGACGATTTACAGGTCTCACAAAATTGTAGTTTTTTGCACAGTCTTAGAATTTTAAGATCTTTCCGATAATAAAAAAAAAGTGCTAAATAAGCCCATTGCCCTGAGAGGGTTCAGGCAGATGTATAGAAAAAAACTGAGGGTTAAACCCCAAGAAGACTCTGTGGTTATATATTATGGTCGCAAAATCCATGATAACCTACAGCTAAGCAATAAGACTTAAGTAACGTACAAAGATTTGCTTGCCTGTGCGTCACGGGGCCGTAAAACCTGCTCCCACAACTGTATTTGAAGTCACCACCACGCATATTTATCCAAGGGGAAGCTCGTTCACTGGTGCACAGGCTAAGCCAGGGCACAACGCCCATAAGGCAACAAGGAACAAAGCACCAAAGTTATACTCAGAGCTGAAGATATATCCCAATATAGGAATTCCCACGGAAACTATAGTCCCAAAGTATAACTTCAACAAAAATTTTCAAACCAAAATGCCAGATAGAGAACTAGAAACACTGTCCTCCACTATCAGCATTACTATTCTGGTATACTGACGGCTCCAAGACAGAACAGGGAGTCGGAGCTGAGATTTACGGAATAAAATCGCAAACAAAAATCCCGAGAAGTCTAAGGATACACGCCACAGTATTTCAGGCTGAAGTGGCCGCTTTAGTGGTGTGCAGAGGAAATAATGTGGCAAAGAACTGTTAACCAGTCAATTGTCATTTTTTTTCCGACAGCTAAGCAGCGCTAAAGGCAAGGTCTTCTAGTTTGGGGTTGCATAAATGCCCTTATGGACCTAGGAAGTCAGAACAAAATGGAAGAGTTTCCCGAAACAGAAACACGCCAGAAAATTCATTAGAGAACGATCGCTAAAACAGAAGATTTACTGCACCAAAATAGGAAGGCAATTAGGATAGTAGTGGCTCTTCTAGCTAGACACTGTCGGTTTAATAAACATATGAGTCTAATGGACCTGGCAGATGATGCAATGTGCAGATTTTGTCAAGGGAAGGAGGTAATATGTGTTATGTAACAGTGAAGGCTAGATTGAGATTCCAGCTACTTGGCGAGGAGAAACCAAGGGCAGATAGCTACACTATGGAGCCCTTATCAATATTCTGGAGTCTGATCAGCCAGCTCCTCTTTTCTAATCTAATCGAACCTAATGTCCTCAAAATATTGTACATGTCTTCTAATCGTTATTATCTATATTGTGTCCTGAGTAGGACTTAAAAATATTTAAAAGAAAAAGAATCGAACCGCATTCAAAAAGTATCTCTAAAAAGTAATAATAAAATTTCTCACAGTTTTACAAATACCTGTCTACCTAGCAAGGAATTGTACCTTATTACCTAATATCAATTTGAAATCGGTGCTAAACGTATTTTTGAAATTAGATATTTTTGCATCGACTTCAAATTGATATTAGGTAATAAGGTATAGTTTCTTGCTACTTTCCACTAATAGGTAATCAGGTATTTGTAAAATTTTATTTCTTATTTTTTAGAGTTATTTTTTTAAGGCGGTTTGAATTTTTTAATTGTTTATTTTAAACCTTTCTAGAAGTTTCTCTTATTTATTTAACTTCTACATAGTGAAGGAAGCTATTGTGAGAAAATCTGTACACTCGTCTTGGTGTGAAATGGAAAACCATTGCCTAAGGAATCTCTACTTCTACATTAAATAATAATAATATTAATAATACATTTATTTTACTCAAAGTAAAAATGGAACAAATTGAACTGTACAGCACTTCTTCCATCACAATTTTATTTTTGTACCCTCTTTAATAATGAAGTGGAGGTGGTAATGGAGGAGTTGCGGGGGTGGCTGATGTCAAAATAAAAGTTGAAGCCTTTGGTTCTTGTACAAGCACTAAATCACAGTTTCTTTTCACTCCCTTTAATAGTAATGTGGGGGTGGCTGATGCCAAAAAAAATTGAGACCTTGGCTTCTCGTACATACACTAAATTCCAATTGTATGGACTCTTAATTGTTTGCTTTACCTATTTACTCCCATTTTCCTTCCAACCCTTCAACGGAATAAGACCAAAATATAATCTAGCTCAAGATCTTGCTATAATACATCGGTGTGAGCGCAAAATGCTACCAGTACTTCTAAGTTGGACGGTAACGGTTCATAAATTGCAAGGCATCACGTTGGATAAAGCCGTAATTGATCTGGGAAAAAAAATTTCGCAAGAGGACATGGCAATGTCGCTCTGAGCCGAATTAAAAATTTATGTGGCTTGACTCCATCGGATCTAGAATCTAGAAAGGTCATAAATAAACTGCATAACGAAAGAGCTCTTGCATAAATACAAAGACTACGAAGACTTTCGTGATCATTGATACACTCCCACGAACGTACACACATACACATTGTTTTTTTTTTTATGACATATTTGACTAAATAAAGCCCCAGGTGAAGATACAGTCATAATAGAGATGATTGAAGAAGCTGCAGAAATAATAGTCCCAAGACTTAAAATTCTATTCAGCTACTGCCTAGCTAGTCCAATCAATGAATGCCCAAAAGGGGATTGTAGAGAACATTTAGGACGGGAGAATTTTCCTCTTCAGGGATGTATTGGGGGTAGTTAGGAGGTAAAAATACTAAAAGTCCCCGCCCCTAGTCCCGCCGCCTCATATTTTGGTACCGCAGGTAGCTTTGCCTTTATAACAGCTGAATGATTTTCTTTTCGTAAGTAGATCCTAATTTGTTCTATACTTGAGTAAAATTTGATTCAAATCGGAAACAAAATGAAAAAGTTATAAAGGTATCTTCATTTTAAGTGAGTCACGCTGTATATTTAAGGAAATGTCTAGATTTCGATAAAATATTACGTTAGTAAATACGTCCAGTGTTGTAAAATAAAGATTGTTTTGTGACTGTGATTTATTAGCAGACCACGGTAAACCGCTTTGGTAGACATATGCAAGGTACACAATTGATTTTTTTTTTATTAATTATCGATTTTTGCTGGCGAATATCTCGTAGAATATAACACATAGGAAAAAAATGAATATAAACATTATTGTGGGAAATTTAATTACTTTTAATTACTTCCACATCCAGTGGATGTATAGCAACGGCAAAAAAATGTTTTAAAATTTTTATTGTTCAAATAGGTTTAAAATGTCACGAAACGTCGAGATTTCAAGTTTGAGCGAAAAAAAATTTCTGTCTGTCGGTCTGTCTGTCTGTCTGTCGGTCTGTCTGTCTGTCGGTCTGTCTGTCTGTCGGTCTGTCTGTAACTTTTTTTGTGCGCACGTTTACTCTGGAACCGTTTGAGATATTGACTTGAAATTTGGTACACATATGTACTTTAACGAGATCTAGAACTAGATTATATTTTCATCTTGTTCCGTCGAAGGGTTGGGGGGTAAATTGGGGTAAATTTGGGGAAAATAGGTAAATCAAGCAGGTAAGAGTCCAAAAAATTGGTATTTAGTAAATACAAGAGAAGCTAAGGTCTCAAAAAATTTGGCATTAGCCACCCCCCATTACCACCCCCACCTCATTATTAAGAAAAAAAAATGTGATTTAGTGTGTGTACAAGAAACAGACACCTCAAAACGTTTTTTTACTTCGTCCACCCCCACTACCACCCCCTATCACCACCACCACCCTGCTACCCATGTGGGGTATCGTTTTATGGGTTTTTGGGGTAGAAGATTTCAAATATTATATTATTAAAGTTCCATAAACAATTATTTCCACATAAAAAATTTTTTCGTTGCGAGTGACTTGGATGAAAAATGTGTATGTGGAAGTAGTGATTCCTTAGGCAGCGGTTTTTTGCATAGATTACCATTTTTCGTACGACGCATCGTTTCCGAGTTTTAAGCGAAGAATCGAAAAAAGGAACCTTTCCACCCCCCTCTCCCCCTGAAGCGGCGGGGACTTTTATTATGTTTACCTTCTGACTACCCCCAACACATTCCTGAAGAGAAAAATTTTTCCCTCCAAAATGTTATCTACAACTCTTTCTTTGACTGGACTAAGAACAAGGAAACGTCCCTGAAAGTTGGAACAATGCCTTGGTCGTAATATTATTCAAAAAAGGTGATGCAACATTGCTTCAAAACTACAGACCGATTAGCTTGCTATCACACATTTACAAATTACTTACAAAAATCATTACTCAACGGTTATCACAAAAACTAGAGGATTATTAGCCACTGGAGCGGGCGGCCTTCCGGAAGGGGTTCAGTACTTGCGACCATCTCCTCACAGTGAAAATAGAGAAATCAGTCGAATATAACTTCCCTCTGTACATGGGCTTCATTGACTATGAGAAGGCATTTGACTCTATTGAACACTGGGTACTAACAGAAGAACTCAACGACGCACGAATTGACTCTCGATATACTAAATTGATTAGGAACATATATCAACACGCTAGAGCAACCATTAAAATGCATGAATGCACTAATAGCTTCCCGATCAAGAGACAGGGAGATACAATCTCGCCTAAACTGTTTACTCTGGCACTTGAAGGATTTTTTTTAAAAAATGGATTGGTCGAATAAAGCAATAAACATCAACGGCGAAAGACTAAATCATGTAAGATTTGCAGACGACGTTGTTCTGTTCGCGGAAAACGAAAAAGATTTAAAAAATATGATAGCAGAATTAGAGCAAACATCAAGGAAAATAGGACTGAAAATCAACTTAAGTAAAACAAAAACAATGTGTCGACAAGACCCACAAATGACAGTAAATGGAACCCGGATAGACAACGTTAGAGAATATATATACTTGGGACAAAATGTAACCCTGGGAAAGCAAAATAAAGATATGAAAATACAGAGCAGGTGTCGATTGGGATGGGTAGGCTTCGGAAAATTAGCTTTCATTTTGAAAAATATAAAGATACCCTAGCACTTGCGATCCAAAGTATTTCACCAGTGTATTCTCCCTGTCATAACCTATGGAGCTCAAACCTGGACCCTCACAAAACAAATAATAACAACACTGGAAGTGACAGAAAGGGCTATGGAAAGGACCATGATCGGTATCTCATTAAGACAAAGGAGAAGAAACGAATGGATCAGGCAGGGAACTAAAGTAACTGACATAACAAAAAGAGTAACATAGTTGAAATGGGACTATGCCGGACACATAGCTCGGATCAAGGACAACAGATGGAACGCTAAGATGCTTCAGTGGAGACCATGGTGGGGAAAAATAAACAGAGGTCGACCAACAACTCGATGGTACGATGACATCAAGAGAGCGGCAGGACTACCATGGATAAGAGTCGCACAGGATAGGAACAGATGGAAAATGTTAAGAGAAGCCTATACTGAATACTGGGTGCAAACGGGCTGAAGAAGAAGAAGAAGATTTGACTTTTGAAATTTGACTTCAGATCAAGATTAGTGACAAAAAACTCTTATCGCTATCGCCGAATACTGAAATCACCATGTTCCAGGTTTCATGTATATCTGCAAAAAAATTTCTAGCAAAAACCATCATACAATGAAATATTTGTTCACCGGCATAAATATTGATCAGGTCTGTAATGTAGTTCTCTTCTTCATCATATTTAACAGCATTGAAAGTAACGAAATCGAGAACTAAATTTATAATTGATATCACCGGCGCCTCCGCCAAATCTTCGAATATCCTCGTAATATAAAAAAACGTTTTTAATTTTTGTTCAACTTAAAGTAGATAGCTTGATAAATTTAGTATGAGACCACCGCCGAACCATAGCCCACAGTTTGCAACAAGTTTGACAGAAATCAAATCAGAGTAATCAGTGAACAAAAAAAAATTGAGAACCTCCAACTTTTTTAAATTGTATGAAGTCGGTTAAAAATAAATCGAAAGTTCGGTTTACTAAACTATAAATTCGATTATTATCCTAACACCGACGAAAAACCCAATCATAACAACTCAAGAAATATTAATCAAATTAACTAAAGAAATTAAATTAATTACTTTCATTAAATTGAATTCATTAAATAGATTATACAATTAATTATTTTTTATTTATTTGGTTTTATCATGATTAGAGAATATTATTTAGGTATTATACAAATCACAACTCACACACTTTTCATAATAAAAAAGTGTGTAAGTTGTGATTTGCATAATACCTAAATAATATTCTCTAATCAGATTATACAAATAGTCCAATCAAATGGTAGTTTGAAGTGGAAAATTCTGGTGTAATTGTTTTTAGTGGTTTATTTTATGTTTTTTGGTGTGCTGAATATGAATCTGGAGTCGTCCAATAAAAATTTTCCCCGCAAATATGAGAAATCATCAAAAAACGATTGAAAATAATGTTTTTTAGTGGTTTTAAGCTTATAACTTGCAAAAAAAGCTATTTACGCAAAAAGTGGTCCTGTAGTAAAATAAATATTAGAAAATTACCTACAATTTATGTCTCTAAACATTCTTTTGTACGTCGCATGGTTTCCACGAAAAAGAGTGTTGAAATATCGGAGAAATTAGTAATTTTTGGAAAATAGCAAAAAACACCGTTAATATATATTTTTTATTTCACGTAGGTAAACATTATGCTATATGCTAATGAAAGAGGTGAATTTCTGTACAATTTATATGTATTTAAGTACTAATATGAGACCTCTTAGACACGGGTTTTATAATTTCTTCAGGGCAGCCTTCCAGTTCTTCTACGCCTAAAACAAATAATCACTGACTTAATTCCAAATACTTGTACAATTTATTGAATAGATATGAAAGCAGTGCCTATTAAGAAACGTATTTTGAACAAACAAATAAATAGTGAGTGAAGAAATAAAGGTGAGATAGAATTATTTATGCATAGTTACCTTCAAGTAATTCAGGGAACTCCGGGTTATCCTCTGCTTCTTCTTCAATTTCTACAACGGGCGTGTTATTGCAGCCGTTCTCGCAATTCAGGCACATATTGGAACAGTTGAGGCCTGTTTTTTGCATCCACAGTTGGTCTGACAGGTCTTCATGCATTTGCAAGAAATAGGATCTTTAAAAATTTCAATGGTCTTGGTTAGAGCAGGGTTTTTCTTGAGGGTTTGGAGTAACCTCATCTTCCCTACTTTGAACGAGGGTGAAGTTATGTCACATCTTCCCATGGCATGCAAAAATAATATGTTGTCACTGATGGATTGGTCTGGTTGGCAGTCAGGAGAAAAAATTAGTTGTGAAACTTTTCCTTTGCTCGTCTTCATAAAGTATACAATAGGCACGTTCAGCATTTTT
Organism: Rutpela maculata; assembly: GCA_936432065.2. Lineage (NCBI taxonomy): Eukaryota > Metazoa > Arthropoda > Insecta > Coleoptera > Cerambycidae > Rutpela > Rutpela maculata. Next base: position 43,645,234 of record OW386290.2, on the reverse strand, counting down.
TTTTTCAGAAATCGAAACACTTTTTAAGGCAATTTCCAAATTTTTAGATTTTTATTAGGACGTTTAAGCCTTTAAATAAATTACCAAAGTTGGATCGCGCGCAAACGGGGCGGAGCTTCGCATGACGTCACTTTGCAAATGCTGATCAGGCGACAGTCGAGATTTAATGTGACTTCACGGCTAACCTCAAAAATATATATTTTTTAAGATTTACAAGTATCAAAATTTCTGCCTGGTTCCTGTACTTTCAACCAAAATCTAGTTCAATATAATGTTTATGAAGTTTTAAATAGTTTGTCACAATTAGGCAATCCAACGACCTGTCAAAATTATTTTTCAATATGGCGCTGAGGGCAAACATGGGGTTTATTTTAATTAACTCGCGGAAACGTAGCCAAGGCAACCGAAAAAAAACTCATTTAACGAATGAAAATAAAGGATTGCCGGATGTTTGCCCTCAGCGCCATGTTGGAAGTCACGTGGTTTGGATTGCCTAATAAAATAAGACACTTTTTGTAGGTTAGGAATCTAACCTATAATTAGCAGTTTATTTGTATCAATCAACAATATTGCAAAATTATTTGGGTGAATTTTTAAATATTTGCTTGGAACAAGTTTGGCTCCAAGTTAAAAACGAGTACACGAACGTTAAAAATGAGAATAAACCTGAAAAACATAACAATTGAGGTTATGTTAGTTATATGATGCACATGACCCAAGCGTGTGGCTGGTGTTATTGTGTTTCTCTATGGAAAAGGCTTTGATTGTTAAATTATATCTGTTTTATCTTCTTGCTGATTTGAAATGAGTAGTGTTTATGCAGAATGACGCCACGAGTCGGCGAAGCGCTTTTTACGCTCTTTAACATTGAATATCCAATTATTGGATATACTTATGGAGCTGAAATTTTAACTAACAGCTTATCAAGATGATTAAATTTTATTGAATTCCATAAAAAAATAACGAACAAATAATTATCGGTAACAAGCCCATTGAATGTACACCCCTTTTCTCATACCATAGCCGTCAAAAAGAGGCAACGGATAAGGGCACAGTTCGTATTTTAAGAACTCTTCAAGTTCTTCATCACATTATTTAGCAATTGTGATTCTTTGAAAAATACTCGTAGGATGGTATCATCACTTATTTTGATTGCATTCTTCATGGTAGCAAGTGGCAAAACTCTGTCTTTCCTGTAGAATTTAACAGTTTCAAAATCACCACCCACAATGCTATCAACTGCGAGAAGTCCAATCTCCTTGGCCATGTGACACTGGTGCTATCTTCTACAACACCAGTGGTAAGAGATAAAATGTCTGTGACATCAGGAAAAGGATAGTGTTGCGCCATCAATTTTTTCGAATCACTTTATCCCTTTTAAACCTTGATTATCTCATCTCCACGTGTTGTTCTGAAGTAGTGAATGCTACTCCACACATCTTCTCCATTTCCTCATAGATATAGAAGGAGGGAAGTCATTGCTTTAGTCCACCTACTGATGATACTTTCACTAACCCCATGACCATGAGTCAACCTTCCAGCAATTTTCATTATCCTCATTAGGGACTGCTCAATGGTCATGTCGGTCCATGTTCCACATCAGAATTTGCTGGTCCTTCGTACTGTGAACCCGCCACCCGTGAATATTTTGTATTCCTGAGCTCTTATTTTAACTTTCAAGCTGTGCATGTCTTTTAGGTAGAGGTGGTTGCATGTGGCATACAAAAAATATCCGCTAGCATGGAAGTACGGGAGCATTTGGTGATAACTTGGAGATTGAGGTTCCACTCTCCTGCTCTTTTAGCTTCAATGAATAGCTTAACAAGCGTAACCAGGAATGGAACTGCAGATGAAATAATTCGCTTGAAGGGAAAATTGAAATTTATTTATTTTTTTTTTTTGCTATTTTCCACAAATTACTGATTTCCCTGATATTTCAACACTCTTGCGTGGAAACCATATGACGTACAAAAATATGTTAGAGACATAAATTGTAGGTAATTTTCTCCTCTTTATATTTACCACTTTTTGCGTAAATAGCTTGCTTTGCAATTTATAAGCTGAAAACCATTAAAAAACATTATTTTTAGTGGCTGTTTGATGATTTCTTATATTTGCAGGGAAAATTTTTGTTGGACGACTTCGTGTTCAGCATCGCAAAAAAACATAACATAAACCACTAGAAACAATTACACCAGAACTTTCCTTTTTGTGTATCATTTGACTGGATTAAAATCTTTTATTAAATATCAGCCAGATAAATCTACAGAACCAATAGTTCATATATTATTTCTTACCTAAAAATGTACAGAAAGCTGTTAATGTCTGACTAGCGGCAGCCTGGGCTGCAGCCCTAACCGGCTGAGTTCCCGTTTCATAGGCTTCCCCGCATCGGCTCAACAAAAGCATCACCAGTCTTCCATTTAAAGCCCAACTAGCCGAACACGCCAAATTTAAGACGACTCTCAGTATGTGAACTTGTGTGTCCTCACATTGCGCCAGCATAGAAGATGTAGCGAGAAGAAGTTGGGCGGGTAACCACAAGGAATCGTCCTCTGGTTCTGTTCCTGATTGAAACCTTTCATCTCTAACAATTTTCTGAAAATAGAAATATTTAAATGGAATAAATATATTTTTCTACCCCGTTATGTAAATTTGCTGTTTTCTGTACAGTCTGTAGGATAAGTAGACAATTCCAGTTAACTGAATGGATATATTTCATGTACTATTAGTCCGGGGTCCAAGCACTCCAAAATCAAGATGACCTGTTCCGACATGACAAATACCGATATAAGTAATGAAGAGAGCATTACCTGGGGCACTAGAAAACACTTGTCGGATTAATTTTTGCTCTTGCGCAACTTCAGAAATCGGAATAAAGATGGCGGATTGATAATTACAAAATTATGTTTTACAATGGTTATTCTCCGTTAAAACAAAAACTATGTAACCTACCGATCTGATTTTTGGTATGTATACTCAAAAGATATACGTGATTCTAACTAAGCTATTGGTATTTTTGAAAAGAATATTTTTTTTGGAAAAAAATAATTAAAATCAAAAGGTTGATATTTACGTTCTAAAAATTTCGATATGCGGAGAACTATGTTAAATTTATGAAATTCTTATACTTATACAATTGCTTACCAAATATAGTCCATATATTGAAAAAGTTTTTTTAAAAAAGATCCTGTCGATAACGTATACAGTTTTTTGTTTATGATTTTTTTATGAGGCGCGTAATTATGCAGCATTAAAATAAAAATAGTCTACACGATAATAGGTACAGTGTAACAGTAAAAAGCACTATATTGTTCAATATAATTGCAAATTTGAATTACTTTATGTTAATAATACAACAAAACGAATGAAAGTAGTAGTCGGGCGTTGTCGATTGCGGCCACTCATTTATAAAAATAATAATCGATACAAAGTGAATTGTGTGTTCGAGCAAAATGTTAATCAAATAAGTATTCGCAATTAGCCATGCCTGAGTGCAACTTCTACTCGTTTTTATATTGTTTAAGAAATAAAACATTAGTGAGAAATATTATTTTAGGTATTTAGCATATTTAATAGAAAGCAGAAAAGGGAGATATTTTAAATAAAACATTAATGTTGTATATTATGTAATTTTTGTGTATAACTATTATAACATTTTAGTCAGAATCACTATCATTATAAAATAATGCATATTGCTTTTTCCCTTAAAACAATTTTCAGGAAAAGCAGCATACGAGCACGCAACTGAGTACCACTCACAAGAACATTTTGTGACGCATTTTATTTTACAGTCGCACTTTTTAATTTAAGTTCAGATAAACTTTTTTTTGTCGACATTATTGGTACCAGCTCCTGATTTCCAATTCTGCATCCAAAATTTTGTGCAAGAGGTAATTTGAATGACGGTTCACAACACTGTTAAAAAAAAAAACTAATATTTGCAACATGTTGTTGAAAAGCGTCTTCCGTCGGTGGAAGGGAGCGTAAATCACTTTTATTAAATTATTTTATCTTTTAATAATTTTCAAACGTATACATATAATACATTTGTAAAGTTGACGTGTATATACATTGAAAATATTTGCAAAAAAACTGATGTGGGGGATGTAAGATGAGTAATGGAATACATTAAGACAGATTTTGGAATTTTTCTCTGTTTGTCTGCTTGTCTGTTTGAACGCGCATCACGCAGAATCAACTGAACCAATGAGGTTCATCTAAGCTTGGAGTAATATTTAGTTCTTATTTCATCGAAATTGGCCTAGACTAAGCCAAGTTTTATGAAAATCGGTCTAGTAGAACAGGAGATACAGCTTAATCTCTACAATAAGCGTATTTGCACGGCATAAACTTTTAAGATTAAATTTCTGTAATATTCCAGAAAATTCGAGAGTACTCTGGAATATTCCAGAAAATTTGTGAGTTTTCTGAAATATTCCAGAATGGTGATTCTACCTCAAACGTCGTTTATAAAGAAGCTTTTTAGTCAATTTCAAAATTCCACGCGAACGTAACCGCGGGCATAGCTAGTAAATAATAAATATGAACCGCAAACAATAATCAATTGATTTAAACAATCAAACACAAAATGATAAGACAAATAACTTCACACTATATACATAAGTACATACGTCTAGTAAATATAAACATACCAGCTAATTCCACTTAAACTGTTTTCATGCGCTTTATGAATTTTAGGAGAGCTGTCGCCTTTATTACATGCGCCGGATCATGCACCCATTTTAAAAATTCACAACTCCAATACTATATGCAATATCAACTTAGTTCTTGTCTTAAAAACATTTTCAATATATTGGGTATGTTTGTTGGCATAGTTTATACACAAAAAATTTAAGATTGAAGTACTTGCTCGTATGTTGAAATTCTTACTCCAATATTTTATAGTTACAGATTTCATATTTTTTTCCCAAAAAACTAAACATATTTAAACACTGCCATCGAGTCTCATCCGAGCGCTTATGTCTTTAGTGTATACTATAAAAAAATTAGATGGATAGCACACATAGTTTCTTTTACAGGACGTGTTATGTATTAGAAAACATTTTTTTAGGAATTATCATTTCGTCTCTTTTCTTATCATTTAAGAAGTTATGCAAGAGCTGATAAGAATCCGACAAGTCATTTCTGGTGTCCTATATAACCCTTTTTGCAAATCTGAAGTTGAAAAATGTACGTCATGTCGGAACAGGTTACTTGGAATTTAGAGCGATTTCGTACTGTTGGACCCCAGACTATATCTAGGATGGATATGATATGAAACCAACCAATCACATTTCGTGAAGTACATAGGCAACTATTCGTTTTAAATTCAAGTTAGTACGTAAGCTATCAAAGTAATTGTCTGTGTGTATTTGCGTAATATATTAATGTTTAATAAATTTTGTAGTTTTTTTAAGCTGCTCGTAGAAAAAGTGTAGTATACAACTCGAGTGGTTTATCCATGTCATACTTGAAAGATTGAGCACTCCACCTAAGCGTCGTGCTCTTTATCGTGCAATATGGATGCCATATCCACTTTTTTTGCACAAACTACACTACTGAAGCGGTTTCCATAAACATCAATACACCATATAGTCCGTGTAATGAAGGCAGAAATAGTATAAATATTTCGTGCAAAGACGAGATTACCTTTCCCTCCCTCCATTTTCGAGGGTACTGAATACGGTACAAGTGATGGGAGAAGTTTTTGACCGCCGCAGCCCCCTGAAACGGCCAAAAACCACCCCTTTTATGGATCCCTTTATGTTTTCATATATAAACGGATCTGCATAGAGAGTGATTTATCGACAGGTAATACTTGAAATAACATGGAAGGAGGTTATAGAGTAAGTGGAATCCAGACAACAGGCCTAGGGAGTTGATTAAATTCTCCCAAGGGGTGGAAAATCATTGTTTTTTAAATGATCCTGATCAAACGCGTATCTCCCCGTTTCCGGGGTCGCTGATCACTAGCGCTATCAATTTGGATATGGGTATTGCTGATCACAAAGCTCAACTTATTAGTGCGGTTATGCCCCCATCACGGGAAAAACTATTCATTTTTTAGCTCCAACCTTTCCTCATCCCTCAAACGGGCAGAAACCACCCCTCCTTACCATAAAGGATGCTATCCAGGATTTACAGGTTTTACATGATCGTTATTCCTGTGCATATCCCATCATTTTGCACGGAAAAGAAGCTGGTAGCGACCTCTCCCTTCCAAGGGGTGTAAAATTCATTAATTACACTTTGGATCGTCAATATGCCCTCCCCCGTTTTCGCAGGAGCTGAACGCGATAAAAATATTCACCTTCATTTCCGACTCTCTTCAATAATGAACGGAAACTTACCCTCATCCACCAGTTATCGCTGGGGCGATAATTGTGTAGGTTGCTGAGTAGGGTATAATGATTTCTTCATCGGAGAGTAATGGATAATAAATTTTGTCATCAATGGCAATGTATCAAAAAAATGAAGGGATGTGCACAGAAATAACGATTATGTGTTGAGAAACCTGTAAATCCTGGATAGTACGCTTTCTGGTGAGCGAGGGGTGGTTTCTGTCCGTTTGAAGGATGAGGAGGGGTTGGAGCTAAAAATGAATATTGTTCCCGTAATCAGCGACACCGGAAACGGGGGGATACGCATTTGAACCGAATCATTTAAAAAAAATTAATTTCCACCCCTCTGGAAGCCTACTGTCTGGATTTCACACTCTCACCCCCTTCCATGTTGTTTCAAGTATAACCCGTCAATAAATCACTCCCGCCCAGACCCGTTTATATATAAAAACTTAAAGGGATCCATAAAAGAGGTGGTTTTTGGCCGTCTCAGGGGGTTCCTGCGGTCAAAAACTTCTCCCACCACTTCCATCGTATTCAGCACCCTCGAAAACGGGGGGGAAGGTAATCTAGTCTTTGCACGAAATATTTACACTATTTCCATTATGATATTAACAGTTAATTTAGTTCTAGCTTCCAAATGATTATCATTTAACAATTTATCCTTGACTATTTCTAAAGTTTTAACTACTGGGACATTGGTAAAGAGGCTAACTACATCAAAACTAACCATCAGATGGGTATCATGAATATTGTTTTCATAAATCTTTTCTATAAAGTGTCTACTATTTTTAATATACGAATCGGTGTTTCCAGATAATGGATTTAGAATATTAAGTAAGAATTTTGCCAAATTATGGCATGGCGAACTCATGGAACTAACAATGAGTCTTAAAGGAATATTTTGCTTATGTATTTTTGGCAAACCATAAAAATGAGGTGGCTTACTATGATGCGGTGTGAGCTTACTTCGTTCAAAGTCATTAAATTTATTTTTATACTTGAATAGAGTTCTATATATTTTGCTCTCAATTGATTTTGTAGGATCCTTGTTTAATTTTGAGTAAGGTCCTTCATTGATTAATGTCATGACTGAGTCGACTTGTTAGATAATTTTTTAGAAATTATAAATAATAAAGAACCATCTATTAAATTTACATTAGAAGTAGAAAATAGAAATGAACTACCATTTTTAGATGTTTTAATTAAAAGAATAAATAATACGGTTGAAACAAGCGTTTATAGAAAACCAACCAACCTCAAATCAGTCGATGCATGTTAAAAAGGGTGTCATAAAATGCTTATATGATAGGGCCAAAATAATTACTTCTAATGATGAAATATTAGACAGTGAGAAACTCTTTATAAAATAAACAATCAATACCCTGAAGCTTTTGTTGATAGAACTTTCACATATATACAGGGTGTCCCGAAACTCCCGCAAAAATAGGTGTTCTTACTAATTATCTTATTAGCCAAAATTAATTTTATCCAGGGGCGGAGAAACGAGGGGTCGGTGTTCTTTGTTTCTACATATTAACTTTTCCATTTGACATTTTTAGTATTTTAATCCCTGATTATGATTCCCTGGTTAATTCTGCATAAAAAAGGTCCTCTTTACAATTAGCCATATGACAAGCCGTTTTCGAGTAAATGCGGTCTAAACGAAATATTGCGTATTCGTTTGCTAAATGCGCATTATTTATTTTTCAAAGTAGGAATAAAACAATAACCTTTATTAATCGAAAAAAGTTAACCAAGTTTCATAAAGTTGTCCCAAATCATTTCCGAGATAATTAGTAAAAACATCTATTTTTGCGCCATCCATAGAGGGCCGTAGCTCCCTTAGGAAGCATTTCCAGACACATGTTTATAGGAACTTTTCTTACTATTTTTGCATGAAGAATTAGCACCTAAAGGGGAAGGCGGGAGTTTCGGGACACCCTGTAGAAAATAATAATCATGTACGACAATAACCTAAACAACGGTACACGACGTTAATTCCTTATGTACATGGATTATCTGAAAAGCTACGCCGTATAGGCAATAGATTTGATATTAGGACGATATTTCAAACGGGCAATACATAACAAGAACAAAACCACTAAATCATGAGCAAAATTCAAAAAACTGCATTTATAGTATTCCGTGTGAGTATAATAAACATTATGTGGTGAGTCATCCAGACCATTCACTGTTAGATTGGGTGAACACAAGGGTTACATTAGGAAGAATGAGATTCAGAAATTGAAGATTTGCGAACACGCTTGGGAGAACGGACATAGAATAAACTAGGACTCGGCAAAAATTTTAACAAAAGAGACAGATAGCAAGAAAAGAAAAACCGCTGCCCAAGGAATCACTACTTCCACATCCAGATTTTCTATCCAAGTCACTCACAACAAAAAATTTTGGAAATAATTGTTTATGGAACTTTAATAATATAATATTTGAAATCTTCTACCCCAAAAACCTATAAAACGATACCCAACATCGGTAGTGGGTAGGGGGTGGTAGTGGGGGTGGATGAACTAGAAAAATATTTTGAGGTTTCTCGTTCTTGTACACACACTAAATCACATTTTTTTTTCATCCCCTTTAATAATAGGGTGGGGGTGGTAATGGGGGTGGCTAGTGCCAAAATTTTTTTTGAGACCTTAGCTTCTCATGTATATACTAAATACCAATTTTATGGACTCTTACCTGCTTGATTTACCTATTTACCACAAATTTACCCCAATTTACTCCCGAACCTTTCGACAGAACAAGATGAAAATATAATCTAGTTCTAGATCTCGTTAAAGTACATACGTGTACCAAGTTTCAAGTCAATATCTCAAACGGTTCCAGAGTAAACGTGCGCACAAAAAAAAGTTACAGACAGACGGACCAACAGACAGAAAATTTTTTTTCGCCCAAACTTAAAATCTCGACGTTTCATGACATTCTAAGCTTATTTGAACAATAAAAATTTTTTTAAATTTTTTTATCGTTACTATACTTCCACTGGATGTGGAAGTAAAATTAAAGAAGCGGCTATAATACTATTAAATGAGGAAAAATGCATGTGACAGAGTATCCCAATAAGAAACGGAGAAAAAATTGTAAATAGTCATTAATAAAATAAAAGAATTGTGCTTTAATATAAAATTAAGCTAAAGTCTACATAAAGTTAAAAAATGAAAATAATGCTAATGCTAATAATAGTCAAATCAAAACTATATTATTTCTTCAGGACCAAAAAATATCCGAAAAACAAAAAATGATTCGTATCTTAAGCAATTCGAGTCACTGAATCCTTTATGAGAATTCGAATCATTCTGTCATGCTAAGTATTCGAATACGAATCATTTTTCGTTTATTTCACAAATCCGGATCACCAATTCTTTCATTTTATTATACTATTCGAAAATCGTCTTCAATTCCTCAAAGCATAAAATAACGTATAAAGTAGGCGGTACGAGTGCCGCCTAGTGACAAGTTTGTGCCATTTATTATTTCTGAGAACTACAGTATGAGAACTAGACGTGCTTGTTGAGGATAAATTTGCGTTTCTAAACTTTATGTAGTTTCTTTTTCTTTCTCTATAATTTACGTTTTCTTACTTGCAATTATATAACACGCAATAAATTCGATACGAATGAATTATATATGTATCTACCTGCGATATATCAACAAAGACGAACATTGTTTAAACAATTGCGAAAACCATTTCTTTAGGGCAATTCTTTTATAGTAGTCCGATACAATTAGTGCCCTACTCGGAACAAATTAACATTCAAATGAAACCAAGCCAGATTGTTAGCTTTATGGGTAATAATTAACATACTAAAAGTCCCCATGCTTCCGTTTTGCATAAGACCCTTAAATTCGGTCCGCCATCTTGAATTTTGGGACATTCAAAAAAACTGCTTATATCTCGAAAACTATTACAAATTTAAAAAAAAGACAAGAAACAAAAATTAAAGTACATGGAAAACTGCATTATGTTGGTGTTTATATATACCTATCTTTATTCAGTAAAAAGTTGAGGCCGATTACATATTACTGATTTTAAAGTTTTAAGCTAAAATAGAGTAAAATATAGCAAAAATTATACGTTTTTTATTTTAATGGATCATTTTGTACTTTACAATATTAATTTAAAAAAAGAGCAAAAACATTATTAAGGAGAGATTTGAACAGAAGATATTGGCTTTTCTACAACTGCATAATTTCCTACAGTCGCTCTTACAATTGCAGAAAATTAACTTTAAAATAAATTCTGGTGCCACTGGTTTTGGTATCACTGTGGTCTCAGGCACAAGCATGCCACCTTTTTTTTTCATCACCATTCCTCTGGGTTCAAAATGTTCCCAAGCCATTCTTGAACATATAAGTATGCTCTTAAACAATGGAATTTAGCAGAATTTGTTGTTGGGGATAATACAGCTAATTCAAAATTATTGTTAGTTTGGCGCGCGTTAAATTATTAAATTTTGTAAATCGTAAATCATGTTTGTTCTTATAAACACTAACTAAGTTTTGAAGGTAACAGTCTTTTCTCAATGTTTTCATTGCTTTTAGTTATCCTTGTTTAAAAAGACATGAAGTGGTGTCACACCCCGTCATTGCATGTGGGAATAATATATTTCCTTTCGTTGGACCTAATAATTTTTGTATTTCGGAAATGTTGCTCACTCTATCTGGCTTGCTCTGTCTACCAGGACGCAGCATAAATATATCGTCAGATTTTACAAAATGTATCAACAGGACTAACAGATCGATATATTCTCCAACAAGAGTTACACAATCGCAAAGATATAGCTGTTCTAACAATCTAAGTGTCAGCATCGCCATTTGTTTGGATAGCCAAGATTCCAGCATTTAGAAATTTCACTATTAAAGCTTTGATGAACTGCTTTTTGTTATTTACATTATTAAAAAACCTATCCTGATTAACTGTCAGTACAGTAGCCTCGGAGATAACAACATCAGCGCTAGATGCCTTACCACTTCTTAATTTCTCTTGGGTTTTAGTCGTTACTGAATTATAGCCATCAAAAACAATTGTACAACTGAATCTATAGTGATGTCGGACGTAGTTAATATATTGATTAAAAATTTCACCATAAGAAGACGGAAACTGCTAAACAACTTTGTGGAGTAAATGTCCGCCATCTATTACAAAAGTTGTACCTTCGGGAATATTGTTGGATGGAAGACACTTTTTATCTATATAATTAAATAAAACGGACTTGTTTGTTTTCCTTAAAGTAGTGTTTTCAAAAAGTGGGGGAGGATAAGGAGAATGTTCATGTTTGAAACATTCTTTCAAATTTTCCTCTGATTTACAAGTACAAATAACCCTTTTAAATAACTGCCTGGCATTTACAGGTGAAATCTGATCATAAACTTTTGGGTTTTGTCAAAAAATGCTAGCTAAGTCATTTCTTTTGTAACGAATATCGTTAAAGTTATTACCAACTATTTTTGCAATAACCGTTTCTCCAATTTCCTGTGCACGGTCACAATTAATGCTCTTATGAGCTACCATACCCGATGATAATGACACTAACAGCTCATTTTCTCTTTCAAAAGGATTGTGTAAAGAAAGCCACTCAACGAAATGATTTAGGTCTTGATCATCGTGGTTTTCACGGGAAGCCCTCAACTCAAGATGTTGCTCAGAGTAAGAGGGTTTGCTGCCTGAGAAATGTTCTAGAGCATCATAAACTTTCGAGCACTGAGGCATTGATAAGACCCATTCCGCAAGATTACTTTCAGTAAGACTCTTTCTACGTGTTTAATCCCCTGTAGCTTTTAATGACCGCATTAACACTTGTTCTATGGTCATATCAGACCAAACACCTGACCAAAACTTATCTCCAGTTCGTCTCACTGTAAAATACTTACGAAATTTTACTAGCTCTTGCTGTGGAACATGTTCCTTCAGGGTTTTGATTTATTGTACATATAAATGTAATGATTTAGCGTATGGTATATGTCCCGCAGCATGGAAAAATGGTATCATTAACTGGATGTAATAAAGATGTAAATCAAAATTACCAGTTCTTTCAGCAAAAATAAACATTTTTATAATCTCTACTTGGTTCTAATGATAAACACAATTTTATATAACATTTTCCGTCGATAAAATAGATGAATTATACCAATTGGAATTTTATTGTTCCGTAAAATTAGCTGTATGCCGAAAATTGTTAAAGGTATAAAAATCTTTTTGGCATCAAAAGATTCATTAATTAATTTACAATAAATCATTAAATTACATACGTTTTGAATTATTAATAGTTTTTAAGTTATTAGGATTTTCTAATACAAAAACACAAAATTCAAGATGGCGAGCCGAATTTTAATTGTACTGGACTATAGGTCAAAATTGTAACTTTTAATTTCACATTGAAAAATTTAAAATTTTCACCTTCGGCTCATTTCCAATTTGACTTGTGCTCACTGAACTATTGTGATATATCGGTCGGCAAAATCACCTTCCAAAAGAAATCCTGACTATGAATAGACATATTTTTCGAGCTCCAATGCCGCCTAGTGAAAAATTACTTAAAATATACTCTGCGACTCCTGGATTAGAACACCGAATGATTTAAATCATGCCCAGCTCTGTCAAATATAGGAAATTCTTATAAACTAATTAATTATTTTACTTGAAATTTCACCAAAGCTTTGTCTTTGTGTACGGTACGTATCCTTTCTCGTAATCACATTTTGATGCTGTAAGGATTAGAAATGCTTTGTCAATGCCTCCAGGCAAATTTTCACTTTGTGAAGTTGGTCTTTGTTCTGAAACAAGTTTGTTGTTTATTTTCAACTGCAATGTAAATATTCATCTTCCTTCAACTCAAACATCACCAAATAGCACAAGCAGGAGAAGCTGGCTGCCGACTAAATATCTTGACCTACTTAAGCATTGTTTTTTAATTCTAGGGATTATAAGTATTCAGCACGAGAATCGTGAGCAGGGTTAGAGAAAGAAAGGCGATTCTTTTTATTCATTTGAATTTTTCAATTTTTAAAATTAAATTCATGAAATAATTATAATTTAGAATAAAATTAAACTCTGTCTCTATTAAAACTCTTGGATGGTAACCCAGAGGAAGTTTAATAGTATAATCTCCAAAAACTTGCAAAATGAATAATTTTTTTTAAAGGTTTGGTTTAAAATAAGTACGGTGAAATTATGCGATATCCCATCTAATAAATTATATAATTTGAAGGGAGTTTTATATGCTACCATACAATGGAGAGCGTGCGCTAACAATTAGGGATTGCAATAACGGTTAACCAGTTGTCAGGACAAAAAACACATGACGATAATTGTCGGTTATTTTAATATTTTACCGGTTATTTTGGTAAATTCTAAACTTACGATATGTCACGTATTCAACGTTTCTATTTATATCAGTGACTGGTATTCACTAAATACAGAGTGACTGTCTCAACACTGAGCACTTTTATCAATGAATAAATAATATTATAAAAAGTAAAATCCAAACACCAAGCTCTAAGAAATACAAGAGCGACATTGACAATATCTTGCGATAGGAAATTGAATACATTTAGAAGTATGTTATTACTAATTATTACTCTTATTAACTCATCGACCCACCAGTATCGATTGACAAAGGACATCTTCAGCTGGTGGTATTCTATGTACAAATATCAGACGACTACAGATATAGCTTTGAAAAACTAACCCTTTTAACAGACTATTTTTAAAAAATATTGTATTTTTAGATTAGGTATTCAGTAAATGCCCTATTTGAGTTTATGTTTATAATTTTTGTTATTTAAGTTGACGTTTTTGTTATTTACAGAATAATTATTTATTGATTTAAATTTATTTCGTTTATATTTTTTCCTTTTGATAAGAAAACCTTTTGTTTGTTCATTATATTAAATATACGTATATAAAAATGTTTTTTGTTAAATTTAGATAAGTTTGGACATGGAAAAAGACAACTGGCATTTTCGCCACCCGAATCATTCATTCTAAAAAATACCGGTAAATACCGGTTAACCGGTTATTTACATTTTCATTTACCGATCGATTTACCGGTTATTAAAACTTCCGGTAAATTGAAATCCCTACTAACAATCGATTTGGTAGAAAAAATTCATACAATTTCCCTAGAAATTGAGAAAAGCATTTTTGGATTTTTTTTTGTGGCTGACTTGAAATAATATAATAATAATATAATATTTGGTAGGTAGTTGACGTTACTGCCAACGAAAAACTGGGATATAGTTTCATTAAAAAATATACAGAGTGAACCCCATAAAATATACAATTAAGGAAGAAAATATGGCGGAAAACAGTAATATTTGGCTTGTAGTTAACACAACTGTCAAAGATGAAAATTATGAAGAAAAAATATACAAGGTAGTTACTCAAAAAAAAACTTCAAAATTGTGATGGACGATAATGTTTCGCATGCAGTTAACACATCTTTCAAAAAAATGTGGCGGAGAACGTTAATAAATATTTCGCTTGAAGTTAACACAACTCTTAAAGAAGAAAATTATGAAAAAAAATATATACAGAGTGGTCACCCAAAAAATAAAAAAATGTAACGGATGACGACAATATTTCGCATGCGGTTAATACAACTGTCACAGAAGAAAACAGACAGACCGACAAACTTAAAATCTCGACGTTTCATGACATTCTAATTTTGAACAACAATTTCAATTATGAAAAAAATATGTATATAGGGTGACCACCCAAAAAAAAAATTTTAAAAATGGAGGATGATAATATTTCGAATGTAGTAAATACAACTGTCAAAGAAGAAAAATGTGAAAAAAATATACAGGGAAATATGGAAGACACCTTTGTAGACAATAGGATTCTTCTTCCTGTAGCAAAGAGTTAACCTGTTAAAATTTCAATACAATTAGACTTTTCTTTTTAAATTATCGTGCTTACAATAAACGTGACGGACGGACAGACAGGCGGATATTTTGAAAGTTGTTCGAAATTATTTCACTAAAACAGTGATATGAGCGACATTTATGGATATAGAAATGTGCCAATCAAATGCAATAAATGCCATATAGTTTCCGTTTTCGTATTTGCGAAGAGTATAATAACATATTGACCAATGACGTATTATGTTATTTGCAAGACATTTATTGGATAACAACTCATAGGGTGTGCACTTCTGGTTTTACTAAGTACTTTACAACTTCTTTTTATATACCTTATTTTATGCGTTTTCTACCAAAAATTGTGTTTAAACAAATCAATGTCACAACATAATTGTGTTACACAAAACGAATACAGAATATAGTGAATTAATATATATTCGATAATCGTGCTATTGAAACATGTTTTTTACTTTGATACGCAACTTGAAACCTTTCGTTTTGTCTACCCAAGTTATTTCTATGGCAACTGATGGGCGTGGGAAGTAATATGAAAATATTTTCGTCCACTCACTGTCTCGAAAGTAAGAATTATCCACAATAGAGTTCATAACATTTGTAAAACATTTATTTATTTCTGAGGCAACAAATGAAACGTAGTGACATTAGCTCCTTTTAAAATGTCTTCTAGCATAAGAATATCGTCATATTGTTCGGGGGAGGCGATTCTATTCAAATTATATAATTTATTACATAGGATATCGCATAATTTAATTGCACTTATTTTAAACCTAATTAACAAATAGTATTCTTTGAACTTTTGCATTTTATTTATCGAATGACTTGTTAGTCTCAACCCCCGAAGGCTGGAATTGAGTAAATCAGTTTGAATCTCAATACCCCAGTCCATTACGGGCGCTCGAGAGGGATTTTTTTATGAAAACAATTCAGAGATCTTTAAGCATAAAATCCAACACCATTAGGTAAGTAAGAAAAATTGCATAGAGAGAAAAATTTTCAGAGAAAGCGTCGTTAATAATCTACGGTAGTGCAGCCTTGGCCTATTTCTTAGCTATCAAATATCTGTTACATCTTCTTCCACCCGCCTGGGAGTGGAAGACCACACACGAATAAGGAAGAACGCGACTGGCGCCCTTCATAAATAAATTGGTGTCGCGTCACTCAGACGCTGTGTGATAGGTTTTTCTACAAGGCATTACAGTATGTTAAACAATATAAACGTAAAGCTTCCAATCATTTTATCCGATTCCCTATCTGTTCTCAATGCAATAAATAATACAAACTCATTTAGTTATAAAGTCAATCCGTATATCCTCAAAATAAAAAACATCATTCATCAAATCCACTTAGCCGGGAAAAAAGTTATACTCGTTTGAGTTAAAACATACATAGGCATAAAACACAATGAATATGTTGATAAATTGGCTAAAGAAAGCGCTTCCTCAAGATGTACACTACAATACAAAATTAGTTTAGCAGACGTGTATAGTGTACTTTTTAACCTGAAAGGCCTATGGAATTACTAGTAGGAATAGTCT
The DNA here is from genome assembly GCA_936432065.2 of Rutpela maculata. Lineage (NCBI taxonomy): Eukaryota > Metazoa > Arthropoda > Insecta > Coleoptera > Cerambycidae > Rutpela > Rutpela maculata. The sequence goes on along the minus strand of OW386290.2, from coordinate 43,628,448 downwards.
ATGTAATGAAGCATTATAAGACTACTTTTTTGTAAATATTTCGTGCAAGACGAGATTACCCCCCCCCCGTTTTTGAGAGTGCTGAACACGATGAAAGTGGTGGGAAAGGTTTTTGACACGGCCTTTTATAGATCCCTGTATGTTTGGGGGTGCAAAATCATTTTCTTTTTTTCAAATGATTCGGTTCAAATGCGTATCCCCCCGTTCTCGGGGTCGGTGATCACGGGAAAAATATTTTCAGCTGTTTAAAGAGCGATGCAGTTGTTTAAAATGTACTGTTTTCTGTAAAAACTATAAAGTGGAAATGTGTGAAAATTATACTCCAGATCATAAAGATGAATATACAGAAGAGAAAGCAGATGACGATGACGATAATGATGCTGATCTTTATTTTAATTTAATCCCTGAAATTGGTTCAAGCGATTCCGATTCAGATTCGCTCACTGAAACGGCGGATGAAGAAGAAGAAGAGATCGCATGCGATGTGCATTTTGAAGAATATGAGGATTGTTATGCTATTTCTAAATGACCTAGATTTTTTAAAATTAATTGTAAGTAAATAATTTATTTTGTCATAAAAATATTTTCATGTAATTCTTTAAATAAACAACATTGCCATTGCCAACAAAATTTATTATTCATTACTCCCCGCTGAAGAAACCATTATACCCTACTCAGCAACCTACACAATCATCGCCTTAGTGATAACTGGTGGATGAGGGTAAGTTTCCGCCCATTATAGGTTGAGGGGAGTCGAAGATGAAGGTGAATATTTTATCGTAATCAGCTCCTACAAAAACGGTAATTAATAAATTTTACCCCCCTGGAAGGGTTGAAGCAACCCCCGACATCGCTACCACTTTCTCTTCCATGAAAAATTAAGGGATATGCACAGTAATGACGATCATGCGTCGAAAAACCTGTAAATCCTGGATAGCATGCTTTCTGGTGAGTGAGAGGTGGTTTCTCCCAGTTTGAGGGACGAAGAGCAGTTGGAGCTAAAAAATGAATATTTTTCCCGTGATCAACGACCTCGAAAACGGAAGGATACGTGTTTGAACCGAATCATTTGAAAAGAAAAATGACTTTCCACCGCTCGGGAGGATTTAATCAACCCCCTAGGCCTGCTGTCTAGATTCCACTTACTCTATAACCTCCTTCCATTTATTTCAAGTATAACCCGTCGATAAATCACTCCCCAGACCCGTTTATATATGAAAGCAAAAAGGGATCCACAAAAGAGGTGGTTTTTGGCCGTTGCAGCAGTCAAACACTTCTCCCACCGCTTGCATCGTTTTCAGCACCCTCGAAAACGGAAGGGGGGAGGTAATCTCGCCTTTACATGAAATATTTACACTATTTCTGCCTTCATTACATAGACTATTACTAACCCTACTAGGTACACAATGATACACCCCGATATACTTAATAAACTCTGACATGAAAATCTTCTATCGAGAAAGTATGTAACATACGTCTAAAATTTGGCAACGCACGTTACCCCGCGCACTTACATAAAATTGGTATTTACACCTCACCAAATTGTGATCAATGTAACACGACAGACGACAGCTGACATCGACCATTTTTTTTTCAGATGTACGAAATATCGAAATGACTACTACATTAGTTAACAATATTACAAAAAATTGCGGAGCCACTATGGCTCCGTTTAATATGCTCAATTTATAGACTATATTTATGATCTAGGAAAATTTATAAACATGTTATAGGTTTGTTAGAAGAGACTGGAATTAAGCTGTAGGTTATCTTCGTTACCATATGTTTTTCCTTATCTTATTTACCCTATCAACCGTGGTCCTCCCTGTAGCGTATATTTTAAGGTGTCCTGACAGACCCCAGGACGAGAAGCGTGTTACCCCGTTATATCCATTTTCGTCGTCTTCTATATATATTTTCCCCTCTTTCGTTGTTAGGTTAGACATAGATATGGGATATTTTCTAACATTTATTCACAGTATTCTAGTATGTTGCCTGGGCAATGAATTAATTTAAGAATTTAATTGACAAATTGCGGTTGGCAGTATGGTCCTTGACTCAACGCCATAAAAAAAAAGAAAAAACAGAAAAATATTATTGCTAATGTCGGAGTTGGGCGTTGTTGACTGCGAATCCTATTTGAAGAATAAAAATAGTAATTAAATTGGCTGGGTACTTAATTCTGTGGCACCACGTAAAAGTGAATTGTGTTCTACTTGAGCAAAAAGTTAATCAAATGGGTATTCGCAGTTGACATCGCGCGACTGTTATTTCAATACAGGAAAACTTTACTATAACTCGAAAAAAATTTATGCAGACCTTAAACTTTGGTTACAGGTTCAAAATAGGCCAAAGTTCACGAACCAAAAAAGTTTAGGAGTTTTACGGATCCACGGAAACCTATAGGGGGGTAAAAAGGGGTATTTTTAATTAAAAAATCGATTTTTCTCTATTTTTTTCGGGAAATATGGCATTTAGAAAAAAATAGTTCAAATAGAAGTTGTTTCTGACAAAATTATCTGTAATTTGGTGTTTTTAAATTTAATTTTATAGCAATAATTAAAACAATTAAAATTTGTGATTTTAGCTTGAAAAAGTGGATTTCAAATACGTTTTCGTCAAATAACTCGAAAGATATTACATTGAGCTACAGACAAATGCTACATGCTACAGACAAATAAGAAAGCTACTAAATTAAGGATAAATTTCTTTTTTTTTCTAATTATTGCAGAGTTAATGGTTTCGGAGATCTGGAAGTCTAAATGTGACGTCCGAACGTTTATAAGACGAAGTATTTAGTTTAAATTATTAATTTGGCTTTCAAATGATTTATTTCCTATTTTTGTAGCATAAAAAACAAAGAAGTTATGACAGAAACAATGTACTTTGTCACATTTTTTTAAATAAAAACGTCGCAATTTTGTTAATGTAAGCAGTTAGTAATTAAAAAAAAATATATTCCCATATACTGTTTTTTGTTAATATATAGCGTAACCTAGACGCTTAAATTTTTTTATCAACTTACAGCGCTTGCTTTAAAAAAAATATATTTTAAACTGTAAAGAGATTTTAGAAAAAAATGTAACATTCTTGTTTCTCTGCAAATATCTCAAATACACAGCCCCACAAAAAAAAAAGTTCAAAGCAGCGAACCAGATCCATGTATCCCTATGTATTTTCGGTCGCTGAATCCGAATCTGGGGTCAAAAAAAATCGTACACCCCCAAAATCATTAGATAGAGCCAAAAAACACCCCTGTAATGGGGTAAAAAGAATATTAAGCTACGAGAATAGTTGTTACATCTTAATCAATCGAATTATACAAATCAAGGTTAAACAGCAGCGTACATACAATAGATATAGGGAGGGGTTGACAGTGTAGGATGTTGATGGTACGTAAGTTTCTGGTTCTGTTTTAGAGTACTACGCAATTTCAGCCAATCATAGCATCCATGAAAATAGAAATCCTGTTGAATTTTACGTTTTTTCTTGTTTTTCTCGTGTCTTTTGAACTTAAAGGTGGTTGTTCTCAACCCTATAGGGGCAGTTTATGAAGATTACGTCTGACCTGATGTAGTTTCTTAACACTTTAACAAAACTTAGACATTTCGAGCTTTTTCAGCAGTCATCGGTGTTTTGTATCGATTTTTTTATATATGGGAGCTAGTTTTCGCCCCTCCCTGGAGGTGTGTTTCATATCTATTGTATGTACGCTACTGTTTAACCTTAATTTGTATAATTCGATTTATTAAGAAGTAACAACTATTCTGGTAGCTTAATCTTCTGTTTATCCCATTTCAGGGGGGTTTTCTGGCTCTAGCTAATGATTTTGGGGGTGTACGATTTTTTTTGACCCCAGATTCGGATTCAACGACCGAAAATACACGGGGATACATGGGTCTGGTTCGCTGCTTTGAACTTTTATTTTTTTTTGTGGGGCTGTGATATTAATTTAAGAGAAAATATGGTGGACATCAAAAATGAAGCTTATAAACTGAGAATAAATTTATTTTGTTTATATATTTGTGTAGGGTTGATTGTTTTGAGGATATTTAATTTTATAGATGGCATCCGACCGTTTTTAGGATGAAGTATTTAATTTAAAATGTTGAATGTCTTAAAAACTGTGACACATCCATCAAAAGTTCTAAGAAACAAAATAAAGATAATTAATCAATCTTTAAAATGATTTTTTGTTTGTTTCCATATCACAAAAAATAAAGAAGTTATGGCCGATTCAATATACGTTTTCATATTTTTGTTAACAAAATGTCGGCATTTTGTTATTGAAATTGCTCATTAATTAATTTTTCTTTAAAAAATGCTGTTATATATAGCATCACTTAGATGCTCAATTTATTTTTTCCATTTAAAAAACTTGTTTTAGAAAAAAATTCCATCCGCCATCCCGTCATCGAAAAATGGCCATATTTCGGTTAATTATTGCTATAAAATTAATTTAAAAACACAAAATTAAAGATAATTTTGCCAGAAACAACTTTTATTTGAACTATTTTTTAGTAAATGCCATATTTCCCGAGAAAATTAAAAAAATCGTAGTCTGCACAAATTTTTTTCGAGTTACAGCGTATCTTCCTATGATCAAATTTTATGAAATATACCCAAGCGCTAGATTTTACTTCCTTTCAGATCTTTGAAAGTATGAAAAGATACGAATATTAGTAAGAAATTTTAAAAATGTTCTCTTTTAAACCCATAAACAAACTTGGATAATGTAAATATAATTTAATTTATTCAAAAATCAGCTCCTACACACTGTGCATACAATTGCAAGGCAAACATAAAATCAATGTCTAGTAACGATCAAGATCGAAGTAAAATAAGAAGTACAATACTTCCATATTTATCCCTATATATAAATAAACTACTGAATAATTTAATCAATGGTGTGGGTATCCCATGACTGTTTGCTCCATAAACACTCGCCGCTTGAGAACGCCACAGCTGTTAAAGTTCATCATATACGTATGCTTGTCTACAATGTAATTCTCTCCAGAGATAATGATAAAATGAACAATAGTACATAGTACACCATTTCCTTTGCTAATGTTGCGGTTATGAATTATCAGTTAGTTATATATTAGACTAGGTTATGACGTAATAAGTAGATAAAAGTCTTCATTAAACGAAATGCATAATACATATTTTTAAAAAATAAATATTTTGTATTTCTGCTTACATTATTGTATGTTTTTTTTTTAAAGTTATCTGCTGAATACCCAAAATAATATATTTTCTAAAAATAATCTGTTTTCTTTATTTTTTTTTGTAATAAATAACTTGTTATTTGTGATTGAAAACATCTGAAAAATATTATTGATGGGGTATTCAGCAGAGAACTTTCATAGAAACCATACTAACATGATCAGACTTTGATCGTCAGTATGTAGAAAGACTGTTTATTTTCTTGTTTTTCATATTGAACATTAGATACTAAGTGTATGAAAGAAGTTGATGAGATGTCTCGTAAGGGAGACTTCTCGTTAATATATTAGCGTGATCAGACTTGGATCAAAAATATATGGAAAGAACGAATGTTTTCTTTGAAAATACCCAAAATAATAGTTTTCAGCAATTGTGTAAGCAAAAATAAAAGATATTTATTTTTAAATATTAAAACATCTGTAAGCTTATTTACACAAAACTGCCTCTCCATTTGGTACCTTTATAAATTTTAGAGTGCATAAATTATTTTTTCTACTTCCCTGTGTAAATTTGCTGTTTTCTGTACAGTCCGTGGAACACGTTGAACGGATATATTTCAAACACTATCTAGGATGGGCATGAAACCAACCAATCACAGTTCGTGTATTAAGTACATAGGCAACTTTTTGTTTTAAAAAAATTCAAGTTAGTACGTAAGCTGTCAAAGGAATTGTCGGTGTGTATTTGTGTAATACCGGGTGACACAGGCCAGTGACTCATCCCTAATTTCCTTTATTTTTTAACTTATCCATTTGAAATTTGGGGTGCATAAACTACCTATAACTGGATTTTTGGACATAAAAAACGGTTTCCGGTTTACCTGGAAATGGCCGCAACTTTCGATTTTTAAATAGAACACCCTGTATATTTTTACATATTTGGATTGAAAGCAACATTCTGAGTATACCATGAGACTTCCGCGAATTTTTGAGTCGATGTTTAGTTTTTTTAAACATTTTAAGACATTCATCTAGAGTGCTTTGGAATACCAAAATTTGTTTTACGGCAGGTAGAGTCCAAGGGAAAAATATAATTATTCGTTTAATTTCATTAATAACTATTTACGAAGTCTCCAAAGTTGAAAATATCACTTTTTTATCGAAAATTTTTTTTTTCAAATGGGAAGGTGGTGGTAGCTCATAGCGTTCAAACAGATTACACAGCCCAACAAAAAAAAAATTTTGGAACTGCTATCGAGACAACTGTATCCCTGTATCCTTTCGGCGCTGAATCCGAATCCGAGGTCAAAAAAAATCGTACACGCGCCACGAATAGTCCTAAATCTCAATAAATCGAATTAAATATAAACATTCAAGTATATAATGCATAAATACAGAGTTAACTCTACTTTCCATTGAAAATCACCCCCATCAGTGGGTGAAAACTACCTCTCACACAACAGGAAATTTAAAAAAACTGCAGTGATTGCAAAAAAAGCTTACGATGCCCAGTTATTTTAGAAACAGTATGTAACTGCATTAGTCTCGATGCGATGCTCAAAAACTACCCCCAAATTTAAATTGCAGTTGCTTAGATGACTCCTAAAAAGAATTCTCTGAAAATACTATTACTTATTTATATGGCCTCTAAAAAGATAATACAAAAAGAAAGAATAAATTTAATTGAATTAAGACTACGGGTAAATTTTTGCTAGGTACTTCATAATATGGGTACTTTTCAAGTACGTTGTCAAAGACTCTTCTTAAATAAGAAAATGCAGATGTTTTGAGCTTTTCTAAAAGATACTACAACTATTTTTTTAATTTCTTGTTATGTGAGGAGTAATTTTCACCCTCTCATGGGGATGTCACTGAATGACTTTGGTGCAATGCAAGTATTCACTTCCAAACTGCAGTGCTGCATATCTTTAGCCAATTTTAAGATCGATTAAAATAGAAATCACGATGACAAAATTTTTTCTCCGATTTTCCTTGCAATTTTAATCTAGGGGTGGTTTCCGCCACTCTATGGGGGTAGGTTTGAGCATTGCATCGGAACTAATGCAGTTACTCACTCTTTCCAAAAAAAAACTGGGCATCGTAAGCTATTTTTTGCAATCACTGCATTTTTTTAAGATTCCTGTTGTATGAGAGGTAGTTTTCACCCACTCATGGAGGTGATTTTCAATGTAAAGTAGTGTTAACTCTGTGTTTATGCATTTTATACTTGAATGTTATATTTAATTCGATTTATTGAGATTTAAGACTATTCGTGGAGCGTTAATTCATTTTTACCCTGTTTAGGGAGTGTTTTTTAGCGTTAGGGGCTTATTTTGGGGGTGTACGATTCTTTTTGACCTTGGATTCGGATTCTGCGTTGAAAATTACATAAGGATACATTTGTCTCGATACCAGTTCAAAATTTTTTTTTGTGGGGCTGTGTTATAGATTTTTTTTTAATTCATTGATATCCATTTCAAATCTATGATATTTATTTTTCTATTTTATTTAATTTATTTAAAAAGAGAAAATCACTTTCAAAATAATTTTTATTGAACCTTAACATAGTTGACTTTGCACTACGATTTGATACAATATTATAAAACAGAAGGAAGGTGACATTTGTAAACAATTATTGTTAGCGAAAGACATGTGTCCATTATTGATATTTCTTAACATGAACTACACCAATAACGAAAAAACTGACATGATATTAATTTATGGCGAATGTCGAAAAAATTCTGCGCTTGCAGGTCAAATGTATGCTCAGATATTTCCTGAAAGAAGACATCCATCTCGTCACTATTTCAAGAAAGTAGAGAGATAAATGCGGCGAGTTTTATGAGTTTTATATTTAGGGATACTCTTGCAAGTCAATTTTATATCACTTAACGACAATTGGACTGAAATTTGGCATACACAGTTCTTGTAACAATACAATAATATGATACCAAAAAGTGTGTTTTTTTTTAGGTTTAACACTATAGTGGAGCGGATCTGGTTTTGAAATGAAATCAACTATTTTAAAAATAATTTTTAGACAATTCGGTTACACGCGTTTTTTTTTTATCATGTTATCAACTTAGTTCAGCTTAATTACAGGTGGCGGAGGAATTCGCATTTAAAATCCACAAAAACACGTTTTCCACGATAACTTTGTTATTATTGACATGACGAAAAAAAAGTAAAATTAAAAATTGAAGATCTCGCAGAAACATATAATATTGTAGAATTTTTTTCAAATCGGACGGTAACTTTTCGTGAAATTTTTTTTTGAAAATACTCGTTTTTTTGCCCTAACACTAATACACAAAAAAGTAATTCCTTAATTTTTTTACGAAAAAAAGAAGTTAGAAGGATGTGATTTTTTTAAGGTTGGTGAAATAGATAAGAATTGATGGAGCCGGAGGATTGGAGTGGTGGGCCAATTAAGGGAAGGCAGGGAGGTAGAGAAAGGAAAATTATTCAACCACTTCGAACTTTTTTCCCTGTAGTGCGATTTTGAAAAACCAAAATGGAATTTGTTCGTTATTACGTCTAATATTTGACTGAATAATTTTTTTAATTTTTTTCAAATAAACAAACTTATGGAAGGGGAAAAACCTTTTGCATTTTTTTTAAATGCGTTTTTGAGTACGAAGGAAAGAGCTCAGAAGATAAATTTTTTTACAGGTAAGTGAGATTTTTTATCTTTAATTTAAAAAAATATATCGCAATCCAAGCAATAGGAAGGGAGGGAGGGGGCATAATGCGTTTGCGGGAATAAAGGAAAAGGGATAGGGACTTCGGAGCTTAACATTCGGATATATAAATCTTTTTTTCATCTTAATATTTTATCAGTCTACCCTCCAAGAAATATTAAACTTATAAATAATTACTTAACACCGTCACGAGTTTTCGCGGCACATTTCTCTAATTTTAGGTGTGTATTGGGTATATATAACAATTATTTTTCCGCTTGGGGGCGAGCGTAGAGGGGACTTCAATGTGAATATCAGTCGATATTCCATTGAAGCAACGTCGAGCGCGGTTAGTACTTGGATGGGGTACCCATCTTGGGAAATACAGCGTACTCGTCCCACCTTCTAGAGGCTTGTATATCAGTGTATACTCGGAAGTTACGTAATTTCAGACGAGGATTACGTAGTAGATATACCATCCTTCGGAGGGGATGTAAAGCAGGCGGTCTGTTTGCGCGTATGTTAAAAATAAGAATCATACCTGTCGGAGAATTGTGTTGCAGCCGTAAGCACATTAGTTCGCATAGCCGCGATAGCTGATGCGCAGACGCTAACCGGTGCGAAAACAACGAAGACCGGGAGTTGATGATTGTAATATTAGCACGTGGTGACAAAGAATGTAATTTGCATTAACTAGTGATAAAAAGGGAAATTTTATTTAATTATTTGATTAACATTTATAATATCCGTGAACGTGTTGTATCCAGGAAAGTCCTATCTATCCTTTTTCCTTCTTCCCTTACAACATTGCAGCGGTTACCAGGTAGATAACAAGATACAGTCCAAACGGTGAGTTTTTTTAATTTTATTCTACTTTTGTTATACAAATTTAGATTAATAACATACATTTTTGGTCCTGATTCGAGCACGGATTGTGCCATTAGAATTGCTAATTCTCTTTGCAAACTAAATAGAGTAAATTATTTTAATACATTTGTTCGGATTCATTTCTTGGATTGTACATCGATAATAGTCGGTTTTTTTTGTGAATGAAATATCGGGTTTCAAAACAAAATTGTTCGTTGTAAGTATCCTTGAATATTTAATACTTTTGAGTGTTTTTTGGTTAGTCTAGGAATTTAAGACGGTTAAATTCAAGATTATATACCTACATTTCTTTGTCACAAGCGAGCTCGGGTGGTTCGGCAGAAAATTATAAAATTAACGTCGGCGGGTCGTTACTTAAATTTAATATAATATTCGGTATATTATAAACCAGCGGGTTTGTGAGACGGTAAATCACAAGTGGTTTATTTAATATTACTTATATTACGTATATGTTATTTCAGATAAATGACATAGTACTGGTAATTTTTGCTATGAGGTAAAATCCTACAAGAAACATTTTAAGAAGTTTTTTTGTTGGATTGTTTTTGTATAGTGTTTTGATTTATTATCATTTATTAATAGTTAAATACGGAAGGTGTGAGTATCAGCTATTCTGGCAGTTTATGTGGATTGCGTCGCAAAATTTGTTTGTTTACATTTTGCTTTAGGTATTGCCCCTCAACAGAAAATTTGTTTTTAGCCTAGATAGTATAATTACTGTAGATTGACAAATCACGGCTGCATTTTAACGTTCTAGGAAAAACATATTGCAATACTTATAATACTTTAGCATTTTTGTTTTGTTTTTTGAAACATTAAAAACTTGGGTTCTTTTTGATATTGTTGGAAAAAAGTTACACGATTTGTACCTTGGTTTGAAGTACCTACTTTTTTTAATAAGTAAACATTTAGGTGCTTATTTTTAAATCTGAAATTTGAATTATACAGGGTCTCTTCAAAATTTAGTTGCCAAATTAAATACCTATTGAGTAGTAATTTTTAGTTTTAATTTAAATTAGTCTATTTAGTAAAATAGTATTTGGATTGAAGTTTACTATCGAATTTAGTGTTTTTGTCAGATAAAATTCGGGTGATTATAATAGTAAAGATTTATTACAATAATGGCTACGGTAGCAGAGCGTAAAGTAAAGAGTTTAACGGCAAAAAAAGAGTCCTTATTTGGTATGTTGCAAACGCTTCTAGATTTGAGTAAAAAACTTAATGATCCTATTTGCCTAAACCAGTTCAAGACTTTATATACTACTATAGATGAAACTCGCAGGGAATTACTCAACGTTCTAGATGAAATTGTACAGTGGAGTTTTGAGGTGGACGATAATTTTGAGCCTAATTTTGCTATACTTAAAACAATAGATGAAATATGTTGTCATATACGGGTAGCGGCAGCTGGTATCCCAAAAGGGGGAACTGTCCCGGGTGCTAGTACATCAGGTGCTAGTACATCAGGTGCAACTGTCAATAATAATAGTAATGCGGATGCTGTGAATATGGGACGGAGTCTTCCCAGACTTCCTAAAATTGAATTACCACAATTTTCAGGGGAAATTCGCGAATGGGAAACATTCTACTCCATTTTTAAGAGTTTAATTCATGATAATGAAAGTTTAACCAACGTGGACAAGATTCATTATTTAGTGGGACGTCTTAAAGGTCCGGCTTTAAGTATTTGTTCGGGGCTAGCGCCAACCGGGGAAAATTATGAAATTATTTGGCGAGCGTTAATCGATAAATATCAGGATAAGAGGGCTTTGGCTAATAATTATTTAAATCAGATAATCGAGTTTAAGGCGATACAGGGTGAGTCATCAAAAAATTTGGATATATTTTTAGAGAAATTTGACTTGGCGGTAAGGGCACTTAAAAAATTGGAGATAGCTGACCTTTCCGATTTTATTCTTGTTCATCAGGCTTTATCAAAGTTAGATTCGGAGACGGTTAAACAATTTGAAATGTCTAGGCGGGGTTCAGCAATACCTACCTACGAAGAAGTTATTAAGTTTGTTAAAGACCAATCAAAAATATTAAGTCTAAATCGGAAAACGGTAACTAATAAAAGTGTTTATGTCGATAATACGAAACCACGTTCACCCAAATCTTTTATAGTGAGTAATGGTTATAGGGAAGCTAAATCTGGTAATAAAAATACTTGTATTTTTTGTCATTATTTAAATCGGTGTGAAAAATTCAAACGATTACCTCCAACAAAACGGTATGAAATTGTAAGAGATAGCAATTGGTGTTATAATTGTTTATCTGCTAATCACGGGGTACGTGCTTGTCCCTCAGAACGGACTTGTACGGAATGTGGTAAAAGGCATCACATATTACTTCATACTGGTAAATGGGCTACAGAAAAAGGTCCAAGGGTAACTACTGAACAAGAGAGTTTCAGTAATGAAGTAAATGTACAGGATGGTGCGTCGACTTCTAGTACGAAGGGCGAAGCTCACCAAGCTGTTAGCAATTTGTGTTCCACTTCAGTTCATAATGTTCAACATGGCAGCACGGTTTTACTATCGACGGCGGTAGTAAACGTTGTCAATAGTCCAATAAAGAATCAGACGGCGAGATTTCTTTTGGACAGCGGAAGTCAAGCTAATTTACTTACGGTTAAATGTTGCAAAAAATTAGGAATTAGAATTTCGAAATTCTATTCATCGGTACAAGGGCTTGGTAAGAGTTCACAACCTGTTAAAGGTATTACGGATTTGATAATTGGTTCTCGTCACAATTCGGATATAAAATATTCAATTAAGGCTTTGTTGGTAGATAAAATTTCGGAGAAATTACCCAGAGTACAGATTGATACAAGTACATTTTCGCACCTCAGAGGTGTTCAGTTGGCAGATGACGCTTATTTTGAATCACAGGAAATTGATGGCATTTTGGGGGCAGAACTCTTCCCCCTTGTAATGGGTTTAGGTCGGATATCAAGGTCAGTGAAAGAGCCGCTAGCGATTGAAACCACATTAGGTTATGTCGTAATGGGAAAAGCGTCAGAACTTATATCTCCGTCAGATGTTCAAACATTTGTTACATTAACGGGTGACGTAGCTGTTGAACGGCTGTTGAGCAAATTTTGGGAAATTGAGGAGGTGCCGCACTCAATACCCCCAGAGCCTGAGGAGTTAGAATGCGAAAAAATTTATTTAGAAACTTATAGTAGGGATGTTACAGGGAGATTTACGGTAGCATTACCTTTTAAAGGTTCTCCAAAAAATTTAGGGAATTCCAGGGCAGGTGCTCAGGGTCGGTTAATATCGCTAGAAAGAAAGTTAGCCAAGTATCCCGCGTTGCGGTTAGAGTATAATAAAGTTATGCAAGATTTTATTGATCAGGGACACATGCGAAGGGTAATATCGGGAAACTTAGATGAATTATCATTTTATATTCCTCATCATGCGGTTCTGAAACCTGAAAGTCCCAGTACTCCAGTACGAGTAGTTTTGGATGCTAGTGCGCCTTCAGATAGCGATGTGTCCTTAAATGATTTGTTGTACGGGGGGCCTAAGCTACAAACGGATATTTGTACCTTGTTAATTAATTTCAGGTTATTTAAAGTAGCAATAACAGCTGATATTCGCCAAATGTATCGGCAAATAAATATTGTAGAGGATCATTGTAAGTTTCAGCGGATATTGTGGAGATTTAAACCGGATGATGAAATTAATATTTTCGAGTTAAATACGGTTGCGTTTGGTGTTAAATCATCTCCTTATTTAGCTTTACGTACGGTTAAGCAATTATTGCGTGAGGAAGGGGAAAAATATCCTTTAGCAGCCAAAGTGGCTGAGAGAGATTTATATGTGGATGACATTGTCTCGAGTGTATCTACACTTGAAGAGGCTTATCTGTTGTATACGGAATTAATGAATTTATTTGCGGCAGGAAAGTTTGAACTGACCAAATGGTCAACAAATTTATTAGCTCTTTTGGAACAGATACCAAATGAAAAAAGGTTAGCAAAAACTGTTGTTTTCAAAACTGATAGCAAAATTTTGGGAATGCAGTGGAACCCGGAAGAAGATTTATTAAGTTTTAGTCTAGTAATTCCGGATGCTAAATGCACTAAAAGAATTATGTTGTCGGCGGTTGCAAGGTGTTACGATCCGATCGGTTTGATCGCCCCGTTTATTCTTTATTTAAAGTTACTTGTTAAAGAATTATGGCGACTCAGACTAGGATGGGACGAAGAACCACCTTTACCTATTTGTCGGTTATGGTCTAAGTTACTCGACGAGTGGTCGGAACTTAGTAAAATTTTAATTCCACGTCATGTACTGGCTGAAGAAAATCAACCAGTTATGTTGTTGGCTTTTGCTGATGCAAGCATGGATGGTTAACGGCGCGGTAGTCTATTTGCGAACTACCACTGCCACGGGAACAGTAGTGAGTAGTTTAGTATGTGCGAAATCTAAAGTTTCGCCATTCAAAGTAGTTACGATTCCCAGATTAGAACTTTGCGCAGCGGTGCTGTTGTCAAAGTTAGTCAGACATGTAACAAATATTTGTGGTAAGAGAATTTTCATTTCTAAAATGTTTGCCTTTTCGGACTCGACTACCGTTCTTCAGTGGTTGAATGCATCCTATTGGAAAGATATATTTGTGGCTAATCGAATTAATCAAATTCGAGAAAACTTACCAGAAGCTTCGTGGCAACACATAAAAGGTACTAGTAATCCCGCGGATTGTCTGTCAAGGGGACTATCTCCTTCTCAGATGGTTAAGAATTCTTGGTGGTTGTCCGGGCCAGACTGGATAGTTCTCGAGGAGCCAAATTGGCCCACTACAGTGGTTAGTCGCGAGAATAATTCGTCAGAGGGAGAATCGCTTATTTTGGCCACTGTCACCAAGATGAACAATCATCCTTTACATGATTTTATTTTACGGTGTTCTTCGTGGACAACGGGTGTGGGTACTTCGGTTTTTAAAATTAATGCCACTTGGAGAATATATTTCGGCGGCGGACTTACAAAAATCTGAACTAGCATTAATTAAATTAGTACAACTTAAACATTTTGAGTCTGATATTCAAAGTTTGAAGGCAGGAAAAGAATGTTTGGCGAAATTACGTAGATTACGGCCTTTTGTTAAGGACGGGCTCCTCAGGGTGGGGGGTAGATTAGCTAATGCACGAATGAATTTTGAGCAGCGGCATCCCTTGATTTTACCAGCAAAAGATCCATTAGTAACCAGATTGGTTGCACACGGGTCCTCATTTATTGGAGGCGTTAATTAGACAGAAATTTTGGATAATTTCTGGGCGTAGTTTAATCCGGAGTAGAGTTCATGCGTGTAATCATTGTTTTCGTGCCAGGCCGTCAGCTCCAAATCCTTTAATGGCAGATTTGCCTGCATATCGGGTGCAGCAATCTAAAGCCTTCCTTCATACAGGAGTCGATTATTTTGGGCCAATAAATATTACGTTAGGACGTAAAAGAGGTGCTTCATTTCAGAAAGCATATGTGTGCTTATTTGTATGTATGATTGTAAAAGCAGTTCATCTGGAACTAGTGAGTTCTTTATCAACGCCTCATTTTATGCAAGCATTTAAAAGATTCTTATCTCGTCGGGGACCTTGCAGCGTTTTATATTCGGATCAGGGGACAAATTTTATAGGCGCCAAAAGATTATTGTCAGAACTTTATACGTTTTTGTGTTCCAAGGAATTTAATGATAAATTATTAACTGAATTAGCTCTTCAGGGGATTGAGTGGAGGTTGAATCCTGCATCAGCGCAGCATATGGGAGGCATTTGGGAAAGTAACGTTAAATCAGCGAAATCTCATATTTATCGTGTTGTGGGAGACCAAGTATTAACGTATGAAGAATTTTCTACACTTTTAACGCAAGTCGAATCCTTGTTAAATTCTCGTCCGTTGTGTAGATTATCAGCAGATCCTTCTGCACCAACGGCATTGACCCCGTCTCATTTTTTAACATTATCGCCTTTGAAAAGTTTGCCCGCCGAAGATGTAACGGAAGTTAAAGTTAATAGATTAGATCGTTTTCAGTTAATTGATAGGTTGGTGCAAGATTTTTGGAAGCGATGGCACCTAGAGTACCTCACTACTCTACAGGTTAGGGAAAAATGGGATAAACAATCTCCGAATATAAAAGTAGGTACTGTAGTAGTCTTAAAAATTGAGAATTCTCCGCCCCTTCATTGGCCGTTAGCAGTTATAAAGGAAGTGCATCCTGGCAAAGATGGCACTATTCGAGTTGTTACTATAAAGACCAGCAAAGGTATCTTTACTAGACCGGTAGTAAAAGTATGTCCTTTGCCTACGCAGTAGGTTTAGATTTTTTCTTTTTTTTTTAATATTTTGTTTTTTTTTTGTTGTTACTTTTTTTTTACGAAGTACCTACTGTCTTAACAAAGAAAAATTAATTGGGGTAATTTTGAATATTTATGATAGTAAAATTTTATTTTTAAAATGGGTGTTTAAATTATTCATATCCTAGCTAGAATGCAGCTTGTGGTCAATCCTAGGGTATGGTAAATCGGGAAATTAGGTTTAGGATTGGTCAATCTCAAAATTATTGTTTCTTTGGGATCATTAATTATTGTTGTCATGATCATATTTTCCTCCCATTCAGTTTCAATCTGGGCTGAAAAAACTTATTTTTCATGGTGGGGGGTATGTTTGCGCGTATGTTAAAAATAAGAATCATACCTGTCGGAGAATTGTGTTGCAGCCGTAAGCACATTAGTTCGCATAGTCGCGATAGCTGATGCGCAGACGCTAACCGGTGCGAAAACAACGAAGACCGGGAGTTGATGATTGTAATATTAGCACGTGGTGACAAAGAATGTAATTTGCATTAATTAGTGATAAAAAGGGAAATTTTATTTAATTATTTGATTAACATTTATAATATCCGTGAACGTGTTGTATCCAGGAAAGTCCTATCTATCCTTTTTCCTTCTTCCCTTACAACATTGCAGCGGTTACCAGGTAGATAACAAGATACAGTTCAAACGGTGAGTTTTTTTAATTTTATTCTACTTTTGTTATACAAATTTAGATTAATAACATACACGGTCCCTTGTCTATTAAATGTTAGGCAAGCAAAAGATCCCTACTCTTCTTGAGGGAAGAGGTTCGGCAAAATTTCCAGGTTGGGGGTAGCTCGTCTCCTAGCATCGGTGATAGGCCTAGGTAGTGGAAATAGGCCGACGTTAAATAGTTAAAAAATATATATATATATTTTTCCGCTTAACTCGCTCTAACTCAAAAACGGCGCAATGGATTACTCTCAAATTTTTATCGTGTTATCACTATAAAATGTGTTAATATATAGGTCAAATTTTAATAAGTGTACAAAGCATTATTTTTTTCTAAGGCTATGTCGAAAATTTGCATTCTCAAATGTAACATGCGGGAAACTTTTTTATCTTTCGAAATAGATACCAAGTCTATCGAGAAGTAACGAAGATAAAAGATGGACGTAACTTTTTTATTTGAAACTTTTTTTTCTAGAATTAGCAGTTTTCGAGAAAACTGCAAATGAGTGATTGTTAGCCAGTTACTGCAATTAATTGCTATCAGATTTCCACACGTTTGCAGTACCTGGCCAACAATCACTCATTTGTAATTTTCTCGAAAACTGCTAATTCTAGAAAAAAAAGTTTCAAATAAAAAAGTTACGTCCATCTTTTATCTTCGTTACTTCTCGATACACTTGGTATCTATTTCGAAAGATAAAAAAGTTTCCCGCATGTTACATTTGAGAATGCAAATTTTCGATTTAGCCTTAGAAAAAAAATAATGCTTTCTAAACTTATTAAAATTTTATCTACATATTAACACATTATGTTAATAAATATATAGTGATAACACGATAAAAATTTAAGAGTAATCCATTGTACCGTTTTTGAGTTAGAGCGAGTTAAGCGGAAAAATAATTGTTATATATCCAATACACACCTAAAACTAGAGAAATGCGCCGCGAAAACTCGTAAGGGTGTTAAATAATTATTTATAATAAGTTTAATATTTGATGGAGTGTAGACTGATAAAATATTAAGGTGGAAAAAAGATTTATATATCCGAATATTAAGCTCCGAAGTCTCTATCACTTTTCCTTAACCCTTTATTCCCGCAAACGCATTATGCCCCCCCTCCCTTCCTATTGCTTGGATTGCGATAAATTTTTTTTAAATTAAAGATAAAAAATCTCGCTTACCTGTAAAAAAATTTCTCTTCTGAGCTCTTTCCTTCGTACTCAAAAACGCATTTAAAAAAAAATACAAAAGGTTTTTCCCTTCCCATAAGTTTGTTTATTTAAAAAAAAAATTTAAAAAATATTCAGTCAAATATTAGACGTAATAACGAACAAATTCCATTTTGGTTTTTCAAATCGCACGACAGGGAAAAAAGTACCCTACCTTCATCCCCTCCCCTAATTGGCCCACCACCCAATCCTCCGGCTACATCAATTCTTATCTATTTCACCTACCTCAAAAAAATCTCTTCTCCCTAACTTCTTTTTTTCGTAAAAAAATTAAGGAATTACTTTTTTGTGTATTAGTGTTAGGGCAAAAAAACGAGTATTTTCAAAAAAATTTTTCACGAAAAGTTACCGTCCGATTTGAAAAAAATGTTACCAGGTTATGTGCTTCCGCGAGATCTTCAATTTTTAATTTTACTTTTTTTTTTTCGTCAGGTCAATAATAACAAAATTATCGTGGAAAAACGTGTTTTTGCGAATTTTAAATGCGAATTCCTCCGCCACCCCGTGTGATTAAGCTGAATTAAGTTAATAACGTGATAAAAGAGAACGCGTGTAACCGAATTGCCAAAAAATTTTTTTTAAAAAGTTGGTTTCAAAACTCCTCTTTTTCTCGCCAGATCCGCTCCAGTATATGATTTTTAGTTTTTTTTTTTATCGCATAGTGCATTCACTCAGATGTGTTCTAACAAATGGCGTAGGATCCGGTTTTAACTAAAGATGCGTGCAGCGAAGGATTATTTTAAGTATGAATATAAAATAAAATAATTAACACGTAACTAAGAATTTGAAAATAAAATTAAATGTAAAAAAAACTTTTTGAAAACAAGCCTATATTATTATTTTAGGTGTACTAAAAGGAAAAAAATAAAAAACAATAAAATTAATTGTCTAAAAAGTTTGTCGCGTGAATAAAAAAAATACAAGCTCTTAAGACAATTAATTTTTTTTTTTTTTCATTTTAGTAAGTACTAAATAATAATAAAAGCTTGTTTTTAAAAAGTTTTTTTACATTTAATTTGATGATACACTCTTTCAAGGTCTATGTATTATATATATACAGTATTTTCAGATGACACCCACGTTATGACGACAATAAAAATCACAAAACTTACATTTAACCCTGTTAATGCCAAGGCCACCAGTTTGCTTCTTTTGCTCTCAAGTGCCAATTTTAAAGGTAAAAAACAGACGGATCTCAGTTCATGTGATGGGTTCCTTAATAAATTATGTTGTGCCGACAGCAAATCTGCAAAAATATAAGTCACAATTTTTTTTTATAAAACTTACATTTAATAATGTCTCACCATGTGCTTCTTGTGCCCTCTGTTTGAGATTAGTCAGCTTGGAGCCAGTGGCTTCTTTAACTACGTTTAATAACAGGTCTTCCATTGTCGCTTAAAATCGGTCTGTTTTTCCCTAGACCATATTGTAGACTGACGTTTTGGTCGAATGCGCATTTTCCTCCGTTGGAAAATCAATAATACACGGCGAAGTGGATCAACAAGTAGTTGCCGTAGTGTATGGCATGGTAGCAAATACATAATGAAGTGTGAAATGAACTAAACGGTCATGGCGTATTGCTGATAAAAATTTCCCAGGGCTTGGCTCCAGGTCTTATCTGAAGTTTATTAAGGCAGGCTTGGTTTACAGCGCATAGGCTTCTCCAGCAAAACATGATTAAATTACTTATTGTTCTAAAAATGACAGTCACTGGGTTTGGGAAATCGATTTGTTTACTTGGTTTTAACACAAATGAAAACAAACGTTGCTTAAAAATTTTATGTTGATTGAAAGTAATAAAAAGTTTCTGTGGATGGTTTCCGAACTACAGGGTATTAAAGATATGTTTATTTTTTAAATGTTGCAGAAATTCTTATACGGGGTGGTAAATAAAATACAGGGTATTAAAGTTTTTTTGTAGCATTGTATTTTCTCCATTAACCAATTGCATGATGTATATTTATTGCCAATTTATCCAGTAAACACTAGCTCGTCCAGCATATGTGATATATACGTTCTAGTCGTATAAACCTGGTATAATAATTATATGTTTATGATGTATCACGTTATGATTTTGCGTTTTTATTATATTTATAATCTACTAAATTTCCACTAAAGGTAAAAAAATCTTAATTTAAAAGACATACGTTAAATCAATAATTAGCAAACACTTCATATTTGCGGTATGTATTAATTACACTGGCCGACAAAAAAAAATGTTCTGTCTTTACAATCAAACATATCATTTCCTATGTATGTTAACATAATTATGTTAAGCTTGGCTTAATATCAGCATATACTAAACATCATATCTTTATCTTTTTTGGAAATTTTGAAATATTGTCAAAATATTGACAGTTTGCTAACGCTGTCATTAATTCAAAATTCATTTTTGACTTAGGATTTGTATTCAGCGACCTCAAAAACTTAAGAACGTGCATTTAATATCAATTTTTTTACATTTTAGTAAAATTTGACAGTTTTTTGACAGCTGTCATTAAGTCATAATTCATTTCTGACTTCGGATTTGAATTTAGCGACCTAAAATACTTATGAATATACAATTAATATCAACTTTTTACATTTTGGTGAAATTTGACAGCTTGTTGACAGTTGCCATTAAATCGAAATTTATTCTTGACTTCAGATTCATGATCAATGACACAAAAAATCCATACAAAATTCATAAAAAATAATTTAAAAAAATTTTTCAAAAAATATCCTCTATAAGAATTTATGGGGGTTATATGGGGGTGGAGAGAAAAATTGACACGGTAGAAAAATTTTTTTTTGCCAAATTTGGTTTCAGCGCATCAAAATACATAGGAAATGATATGTTTGATTGTAAAGACAGAACATTTTTTTTTATCGGCCAGTGTTATTTGTATAAAATATGTTGGTCACACACCACTAATAAACATATTTCTTTTACTTTAATTTTGATAATATCATTTACCTAAAGAGTGACCGTAAAATTCGCCCATTTTTGTACCCCTAAATTTTACTGTATATAATGTGCTAAATGATTGTTTACAATTAGAACATGCTTCCGATAAAGTTTCAAGTTGAGCATATCAAGTTGAGCAAGTTGAGTTAGTGAGATATGAGTGATAGAAGATGTCTAATTTTAGGGAATTTGATTCATGAAATCATTGTAAAGTACTACCTTTCTGTAAGTATTTAAAAAAATTACCATGAACATATGGTGGGCCGAATTGTTGAAAACTTTGATTGTGACCACGAAAACTTATATAAAGGTTTTTTTGCGGTTTGGCAACAAAATTGCACATACTTGGGTTTTTGGGTCACTTATTACAAATCTGAAAACATAATCCTAAAATTCAAGATGACGGATGTGGGATTCAAGATGGCGGATCCAATATAATGAACCAAAAATTCAAAAACGTTCTGTTCAGTCTCGAATGATTCTACATGGCGTTCGCTGATTACGAATTTGAAATCAGAATTCTAAAATCAAGATGGTGCATTTG
Organism: Rutpela maculata; assembly: GCA_936432065.2. Lineage (NCBI taxonomy): Eukaryota > Metazoa > Arthropoda > Insecta > Coleoptera > Cerambycidae > Rutpela > Rutpela maculata. The sequence goes on along the minus strand of OW386290.2, from coordinate 43,606,965 downwards.
AAATTCATGATAACGTATCCAATTTGACGGAAAAAATGCAAAAACGGCCTGCTTGGTTACGAAAAAATGTAAAATAAGTTTTTTAAATTTGCTAATTACGAATCTGATGTTAACATTCTGAAATTCAAGATGGCAGATCCAATATTCAAGATGACGAGTCCAATATGGCAGACAAAAAGTAAAAAATTTTGTTTGGTCTCGAAAAGTTATATACTAGGATTTTTGGGTTGATGATTAACAAAGCCAAAATTCTTTGAATGTATTAACTTTCAATAAAATAAAATCTTCACTTTACTTTTTTGTCTGCCATATTGAATCCACTATCTTGAATGTTAGATCTGCCATCTGCAGAATCCTAGCGACCTTAAAATCATTATAATAGGTTTTTTCGTATTTTTTTTTTCGTAATCAATCAGGCCGTTTTTGAATTTTTTCTGTCAAATTGGATCCGACATCTTGAATTTCAAATGCGCCATCTTGAATTTTAGAATTTTGATTTCAAATTCCTAATCAGCGACCTCGAACGCCATGTAGAATGATTCGAGACTAAACAGAACGTTTTTGACTTTTTGGTCCTTTATATTGGATCTGCCATCTTGAATTCCACATCCGCCATCTTGAATTTTAGGATTATGTTTTCAGGCCTGTAATAAGCGACCCAAAAATCCAAGTTATGCAATTTTGTTGCCAAACCGCAATATATAAGTTTTCGTGGTCATAATCGAAGTTTTCGACAACTCAGTCCGCCGTATTGGATCCGCCATCTTGAATTTCGCAATTCTGACTTCGGATTTGAATTCAGCGACCTCCAAAACATAAATACATATCAAAATATGTTCATGGTAATTTTTTAAATACGTACAAAACGGTAGTACATGTATGTACTTTACAATGATTTCATGAATTAAATTAGATATCTTCTATCACTCATATCTCACTAACTAATGATATGCTCAACTTGAAACTTTATCAGAAGCATGATCTAATTGTAAACAATCATTTAGCACATCATTTACAATAAAATTTAGGGGTGCAAAAATTGGCGAATTTGGGCCTGTTTTTGCGGTCACTGTTTTACTACAAGTTTTAATATTTGGTATAAAATACATCATTCATTAACTATAATAGCCCAATAAACATCAGAATGTATAATATGCGTGAAATATATGTTCCAGTGGTTTAAAAATGATTTTAGTAATAATAAATTACTTAAATCTGTATTGTGCTTTATTATTTTTTTATTAATGAAATAAATTTATTGTTTAAGTTGATATGGTCCTATTGTGTTTATACAATTTTTCACGATAATGCAATTTGACATATTCATTGACTCAGTTATGACAATACTAGGTTATGGTCACAATTGCTGATGTAAATTATTTACCGATTGGAAGGCGGTAAGTAAATACAACATGATTTATTATACTACGCCAACTCTTAGGGTTAAATTTTATGATCCCACAATCGATCTGAAAAATAACCCTCAACCGGGAAGCACTTATTACCCTGAGCACTTGAATAACTATTCGTCTTGAAACCAAAAAATGACTGTAAAAATCCAAATGACAAAACCGCTGCCCAATGAATGACTACTTCCACATTAAGATTTTCTATCCCAGTTTCTCACAATGAAAAGATTTTGTATGTGGAAATAAAACGATATCCCACATCGGTAGTGGGGTGGGGGTAGATGGAAAAAAAATTTTTAGGTTTTTAGTTCTTGTATATACACTAAATCACATTTGTTTTAATCCCCTTTAAGGGGTGGTAATGGGGGTGACTAATGCCAAAAATATTTTTTAGATCTTAGCTTCTCGTGTATATTCTAAAAAACAATTTTATGGACTCTTATTTGCTTGATTTACCCCCAATTTAGCCCCCAACCCTTCGACGGAATGAGATGAAAATATAATCTAGTTCTAGATCCCATTAAAGTACACACGGTACCTCTCAAGTCAATATCTTAAACGGTTCCAGAGTAATCGTGCACACAAAAAAGTTACAGACAGACAGACAGACAGAGAGACCGACAGACAGACAGAATTTTTTTTTGCTCGAACTTAGAATCCCGACTTTCATGACATTCTAAGCCTATTTGAACAATAAAAATTTTCAAACATTTTTTTGTCGTTACTATTCCACTGGATCTGGAAATAAAATAATCCATGTAAACTATTATTACTTACATATTGTGTTGTAGTTCATAGACTACTTTACAAAAACTTTCTCCAACTCCAAAATTATTGAATTAAGCACCTTGGCATAAAGCATATTCAGTTCAATCGTCATCGTTTGATCTCTGAAATATATATTATATCGAAGTATGTAGCGTCTTCATTTCACCCTAAACAGTAGAATGAAAAAAAACGTTAAAAACACTTGTATTCTAACGAAATAGAGAAAGTGCCAAGAAAAATTAAACTAAGATAAGACGAAAATGGACAGGGCCGGCGGAAGGGGTGAAACAGCGAAGCAGATGTTTCAGGCGGCATTTTAAGACTGGATTATTACCTTTTTATAAATTTCAGAAATTCAAAATTGCACAAAGATCCCAAAAAACATTTTTTGACCCCGAATGGGTGTTTTATTGTGGAGCGTTACATATTCTAATCCGTACTCCGTACTTATTCATTTACTCGTGCTAAACATGTCAACGCAGCACTGGCCGTCGCACAGTGGGGCAACAAAGCTAAAAACGTGGCCAAAAATCAAAATATGGAATTGAGTTAACACGATCGCTCTTTTGAGTTATGTGTAGCCAACACCTTTACACATAATAAAATGAATCGCAATTGGCCATTACATCATTCATTTCAGCGCCAGCATCAATCAAAACCGAGTAGTACAAATAGTGCGTTGTGAATTTTAAAGTTTCATTAGATCTTTGTGCTCGTTTACTTGTTTATTACTGTATTAAAATACGAGTTTTTTGCTATGGAGACTTCAAGTTCAGATGTGAATTAACATTTTCTAGTACCTACTAATAATTGTGTGATAAGCAGTAATATTTTTGTAAATGCCAATTTAAAGTCATCAATGTAAAATGTTAATTGTTCTTAGTAATAATGAAATATTCAGTTTGGTTCCAAGTGCGATCAAGACATTTGTAAATGGGTGCATTCTCTATTTATTAAATAAATATATTACGTTTGAAATTTATGCCCATATTTTGCTCTTCACTTTTAAAATTGAAATTATTTCTAGGGTGAAATGCTTTTTAACAATTATTATATTCGAATGTTTTTTTCGATACTTATAAAACCTTCATAAGTTACATTTTGTAAAATATTTTTCCCATTACTAGCATTACAGAAATCATAAAAATACAAAAACTTCGTAGTTTTCTGTTGATATAATGTTTCCATCCCCTATAACCTTTTTGAGAAATGATTTTATTAAATAATTTTTTTATAAACCTGAACCTATTTTTGGATCATTTGCCAAGTTCAGATTTTTGGCCAGATTTTCGGATCTCCTGCCCCACTGTGCGTCGGCTGCTTTTGTCTCAAGGACAAGGAACAATTGTAATTTCGAGCAAAACACAATAAGAATTGCCAACTAGCGTCTCACATTTCCAACGTTTGCCCAACTTTTACCAAGTCTGACAGAGTTGGCCCTTCGCTACGCCCCTGCACGTGCTGCATCCGCTGTGTACTTAACGTTGACTGCTTGCATTATGCATTGACGTATTGACGACAGACTTGTTTTGCTTCTTCTGCTGATTTTTAGGCTGGTAGAAGAAACCGGCGCACAGTGGTCAATTTGCCATATTTAGGAGGAAAATATTATTAACACTTCATTTCTAGCTATATTTTTGTTTAGAAGTTTATTTTTGTTTAAATATGTTAAATTTATAATACGATGCATACAAAAATACATACAAATATATACAGGGTGAGTCAGTAGCATGGGGACAGTCAATATCTCCTCAACCGTTTGAAATTAGAAAAAATGTCTCAGATAAATATTGTGGGAGATGAAGAGTGTAATATTCAAAAATTAGTTTCAAATCTACAGGGTGTTTTACAGAGTGGTAGCAATCTAATGTCAGAATTTTTTAAATGGAACACCCAATAGTAAAATCTGCAAAAGACGCATTTTCGTAAATTTGAGTGTCATTTCATTTTGAATGTTAGTCGAGACCATGTACTAATTTACAGGACTCTCAGAGTTGAAAACAATTCTACAGGGTGTTTTCCACGATGATTTAAATTTTTACATATTTAAACTGTCATAATTCAATTTTTTCAAACCAAACACCTTGTATATTTTTATATAATATGCCTATGCAATTAATCACCTATATGCTGATACTTTATAGTGACAACTTTTTTTCGACGATTTCAAGAAAAAAAAGTCCGTTTTTCTTTACCTCTTTTATTGCTGTATGCAAACTTATATATTTCGGAACTTTCTCAAAATTTACTCCCGGAATACTGTACGCGGAGAGCTCCTTCCAAGTTTTTTATTACGGAAGCCACATTATGTTTACCACTTGCATGATATGCGGCTTGAGTTGCTAAGCTTAACTCTTCTAGAGTATGTTCCAATAATGGTTGCACTTTTTTTCTTTTCGACTTTTGTCCACTACTATTAAAACTTTGACGGTTGACCTACTTTCGACCTAGAAGGCTCACATATATTTTCTTTATTAGTTTCATATTTTAATTCTCCATTTAACCAACCAGAATGTTTTTTTTAAATGAAGCCACATTAAATTTACAAGACCGCCAGCGTTTAAGTAAATTACATACCTAAGAATAGCTTAATAATTTGAATAAGTTCTTCATTTTCTCCTAACAACCCGCGCTAGTCTTCTTTCTCTTGTTCAATATTCTCAATTATCCTGTGGACTATCCTTATGGATGCTCCATCACCTAACAATTTTTCATTCAGCAGCAATTCAAACAGGTAATTTCTCTTCACGTAAATGACAACATCTGCAGTAAAATTAAATATCTTCTAATAAAAGTACAAGAAAGTAAACTCTCAGTATATGTTCCAAAGTACAGAGACTGACCTACGATATACAACAGAAATTTCGGTGAAACTTTGTGAAACTTTTTTAAAACTCAAATATAAGTGCGCAAATGCAGGCTTCCGCGAAATAAATCGGTAATATGGTTTTGCCCAAGAGGACACATACCTCGTGACATTTTTTCGGTAGTTAAAGGCATGTATTAACAGCACACGACAACAGTTTTATAATATTGGATACAATAAACAACTTGCTTGGACGAATATTAGCGGTAAATTATTTGCCGCGGAACCACCAAATTACTATTTGACGTCACCACCTTGAACACGTGCGGCATAAACAAAATATTTTTTTGGTTTCTGATGGTCCGGTTATTCAGGTATCGACATATATATTAATTTTAATTTTTGGATAAATTTTATTTTTGTAATACTTTCATCCTAATATTGGCAAATTGACCATAGTGCGGCGTTGCCAAATGTTCTTTAAAGACGCATATGTTTTTATTAATAAATTTGTCCTAACAGTAGTAACTTGTAAATGTTTTCTCTTAGGGCAGCAAGGAAATATTTGCTTCAGGTGCCAAATACCCTGGCGCCGCGCGCCGGCCCTGAAAATAGAAAAAATAAGAGAATGAATTTTAGTTTCAATTCGTGATTACGAGAATCAACAAACAACTTGTAATATACTACAAGTGCAAGTGGAACTAATGCTACAAACTCGTACGATGTCGCAAGAGCAGTTCTACTTACTGCCTCAGGGTGAGGTGTACCAATTAAGTTCTAGCGAAAATCAGCTTGATCCACGGTCAAAAGCCAAAGTTACGATTATTATAACAATCATAACTATGGATTTTGATTTCGGATCAAGCTGACTTTGGCTTGAACTTAGTTGGTACAACTCACCTTTAGTCATGTTCCTAGATAGCCAGATTGATGAGTCTTGTTCATTTATCCCTGACTCATACTACCAAGCTTACCCGATATCCCTGCTACAGTAACGTGGTCCTTTTTTGTGATCCGTAGACTGCTCAATGTTCAACTGGTCCATTTATTGACCACTCGGAAAATGAAGTGATGTTTCTGCACAGCTCAATCTGGCAGACAACTGCTCGTTTCACTTTTGAACTATACTCCCTGATCACTACCTTTTAGTTCAGTGTGCTTCAACGACTCCTGGTCTTATGATGAACACGAATCACGAGGTACCAAATTTGGATAGAGATAACGGGTAGTCTTGCTGTGTATCAAACACTACCTACTCAAATATTAGCAAATAATTTCATTTCATCTTCATTTTTAACTAAACTTATTTAAGCAAGCTTCACCTTTTCTAAATCTATTCAAAATCATGGTTATGAAAATCGCAAGATCAAGAACAAATTTATTTTAAATTAAGTATACATATTGTCCTCCCTGCGCACTCATCCGGGACCAGCCATACATCCATAGTGCGAATCGCCATGGTAATTGATGGGCTGGACGGAGTAAGGTCCAATTGGATTAAAAATAAAATGAAAACATAAACACAATCTCCTTTCGCAGGATAGGCGATTTAAAAATGCATAAGGTAAAACATGTAAAAAATAAACTTAAAACAAGCTAAAAATGTAGGTACTCTTCGCCAATTTACTGAGCTTTTTATATAATTGTTACACATTCTATAGGATACTCTTCGCAGTTTTCTTGTAAATAATGTTAATTTTTGGACATTCTAAATTTTGTGATACCAACTTTGTTATGAAAGAAAATATATGAAAAAAAATTGAAAAAAAAACATCAAACCTGTGTGTTATTGGCGGGTTTAAGTAAATGTCTCTTATATCTTGGGGGACGGTAGCTCAGTGGTTTAGTGCGTCTAGCTTGCATACTGGCATACCTAGCGAAGCAGGTTCAATCCCTGCTCATCGCGAAATAATTTTAATTATAAAATTATCCCCAAGAAGTGGTTCGGACTCCACTATAAGCATGTAGGGCCTCGTTTCTCTTTACCTAACACAAATTCATTCTGGATTTTCAAGGAGTTACTTTGGTGACTTGAGAAGCGGTTAAGAAAACATATATATATATCTACTTGTTGTTGTAGAGTTCACTAGCATAGGGTCAATGTCTTTTCAATTTATTTCACTATTTTTGTAGTGTGATTTGATTAAAACCAAAAAGTTACTTCTACCCTCTCCAGCTTTGCTGTCAATAGTGTCAATCCCAAGTCTGATAAAGTGATATGGTTGTAACGTGTTACGTCAGATTGGTTAAAGTCATTGGCGGTGCATTTCTACAAAAAAATAAGGTAATTTTTTGATGGGGATAACCCATTCATAAATTTTACGCATGTCATGGTAGATGTATACAACGCAAAAGACGCTGGAGTAAATAAAATATAAGATATATATGGCTGGTCTTCATGAGAAAATTACTAACCAAAAAACCCGTTCTAAGTAATGCGGTAAAAGCGAACTGCTATGCAAGACCGCACAATTTATGGTTTCAAATATTTGGTTTTCTAAAGATTTTGATATTCAAAAATAAATTGTAATTGGGAAGAGAGAATTTAGAGAGACAAAACAAACAAAAACAACAAAGAGAAATAAAGAAACGGGTAGAAGAGAGTTAAAGATCAGAAATTGTGTTTGAGAGTTTTTATAGTTAGATAGAGAAAGGCGGTGTGGCTAGATATGTTGCCGAAAGATGGGCAAGCCTGGTATCGTAATTTATGTTTTATGCGAAAAAATGCATTATGCTCTCTGATTTGCGTAATGTTTTTTATTAGCGGGCTATCGCCAAGTTTTGATTGGTAGAATTTTTCCGATGTAACTTTGATGTAGTCCGCTAGTGGCGTTATCTCATAACAACGTGCGTAGAGGTCTCTGAAGGAGATGTATCGTGAAGAATTTGAAATGAGGCGCATAAATTTATGTTCCAAAACTCTTAGTTTATTCATTGTCGTGTCCGGTATGCTGTACAATACTGGCGCCGCATATGTTAGGGCAGGTCTTATAGACTAAGGGCTAGTGAACATTTCGCGTCATCACTCGAAGTAGGCTAAAAATTTGCCAAAAGGTTACCATGGGGGTAATAAGTCGCCATCTCGAACGTTTCGACTTGGCGATGGGCAGCAGGGGGTGTAAGAACACCCCAAAGTCGTAAAATAGTAGTCGAAATTTTCATTATTGCAAGTTCGTTGAAACTTCGTATTTTGATTGAATTGAGGTATATGAATAACCATACAAATTGTCAGATAAAAATTTCAGCAGCAGGGGTTGCAAGAACACCTCAAAGTCGTAAAATAGTCGAAATTTTCATTATTGGAAGTTGGCTGAAACTTCGTATTTTGCTTGAATTAAAGTATATGAATAACCATACAAATTGTCAGACAAAAATTTAAGGCAGCAGGGGGTGTAAGAACACCCCAAACATGTATTTTTTTACGTGAAATTTTTATTATTTGCTCCTGTCTGACAATTGAATATGTTATTCTAGAGACCTTTTTGACCTTGTAATTTAATTGTCAGACAAAAATTCGGGCCGGCACACCCTGTAAGCACATTGAAAACTTTCCTCTCGGCCGGCCACCAGTTACCTCAAGCGCGCCATATATTTCAAAAAGAGATTTCGATTTCTATGGCGCTATTTCATCTACTAAAAAAATGCATATGAGCATTTACGTTGGCAATTTAATTTTTTATAAGATATTCAATGACTTTTTTGTTATCTCACTTCATTCTCGAGATGTAAGCTGAAGTATAAAAAAAACAGTTTAATTTTTTCGGACTTTGAAATTTTGTAATGGATCAATCAAAGCGCAGTATTATCATATTCGTGATTTTTAAAGTAGGTTTTATTCGTAAGAAAGAGGGATTATTATTAAAGTATAAGATTAGAATTTTCAATTATTGAAGAAAATTTATCGTAAAAAATATATTGTTTACGGTGACAAAAAATACATATACAGGGTGGACCATCAATAATAGGTCATAGTTCAAGGATAGATTCTTTGGACCAAAATATGAAGATATAACCAAACATGCCTTATAATTATTACTGTGGAAAAAGATGCAATATCTCAACTACCACTTGACTGATCTTCTCTCAATTTGCTAAGGAAACATTTTTTAAGCTAAGAAACAATAATTTATGTATTACATCACGCTTGCCCGTGGAGGGCGCATCATGAGGTATACCTGATGATGAATATTTTCTCTTTTTTTTTAACGAAACGTAGTGGCACTTTTGACTAGAAAATCTCATGCAGGAGTCATTTCTACGTAAAAAAGCTACCCTTGATAGAACTTGATAAATCCAACCGTTTTCGAGAAAACTGCCGCATAGATCTCAAAAACACTTTGAAATTCGAAAGAAAAATTGTATTTATTGAAAATTGTGTTTTAGTGACGTCTTAGTTCTGTCAAAATGTCAAACTAATGAAATTGTACGTAAATAAATAGAATAACATATTCAATTGTCAGACAGGAGCAAATAATAAAAATTTCACGTAAAAAAATACATGTTTGAGGTGTTTCTACACTCCCTGCTGCCTGAAATTTTTGTCTGACAATTTGCATGGTTATTCATATACCTTAATTCAAGCAAAATACGAAGTTTCAACCAACTTGCAATAATGAAAATTTCGAGTACTATTTTACGACTTTGAAGTGTTCTTACACCCCCTGCTGCCTGAAATTTTTGTCGTACAATTTGTATTGTTATTCATATACCTTAATTCAAGCAAAATACGAAGTTTCAACCAACTTGCAATAATGCAAATTTCGACTACTATTTTACGACTTTAGGGTGTTCTTACACCCCCTGTTGCCCATCGCCAAGTCGAAACGTTCGAGATGGCAACTCATTACCCCTATGGCAACCTTTTGGCAAATTTTTAGCCTACTTCGAATAATGAAAGAAAAATGTTCACTAGCTCTTAGACTATTAAAATAACAGTGTAAATTATTTTTTTTGTTTTGTCTACTGAGTCTGCTATTCCTGGCCAGAAGCGGATACAGACTCTTGGACATGAAACAGACTGTCCGTACAGTTTCGTTAATATGTCGGTCGAACGTCAGTCGCTTATCTAGTCGTACTCCCAAATACTTCAGCACTCCCTTTCCGGAATTTTGTTTCCCCTTATCAAAATTGGTGTTAGAAATGAAAATCGCAAATTATATCACTAAAATGAAAAGATTGTGTATTAGCTGATTCATTCGAAGTTACATTATATTGTTTTATTTAATTATATGAAATTAATCATATCTAAATTATTAATTACCGTCGATGAGGGTGCATAGAAACACATTTCGAACTTTGCAGCTTTGGAATAGGGAAACTATTCAGATTTCCCAAAATGAAAAATATGGTCCCTACTAGTAGATGCGTAGGCATGTATTACATTTTCAAAAATTTGATCAGTTTGACTAAAAAAAAAGGTGTATGTTTCTATTCACCCCATACTGTTGGGTGAACAGAAACACTAACTTATTTTCATTAAAATTGCCATTACTCCACTCAAGGAGGTCGATAGAAACTATAATTTATTATTTTTTTTAAATTGGGTGAATTTTTTCGCCGAAAACTTGAAAAATAAAATAAAATTACGTTATTTAAATTGTTTATTTGTTATAATAAACCAACATTACAAACTCTCATGAACCTAAGTAACAATATAAGGCACTATTATCACCGGGAAAACTTATAACGTAAATTTAAAAAAATAGAAAAGGACTTCTCAGCTATTTCTATTGACTTCAAAATTCTGACAAAAGCGACATTACAAAAAAAAAACACATTTTTCATAAACCACGCAGAGTTGTCCACTTGTGAATAATTATGTTAATAGGACAGGTTAAGGTATTTCTCTGCCAGATATGAAGTTACTTCTCTGTACTTTTCTTGTAGTAAAATATAAAGTTATGCGGCCTACAAATTAAAGCCATTTGGCAGTCCCTTATTGACAACACTGTTTCACGCAGTTATGCCAATGTAACATGCTGAAAATTACTAAGTACACGTTAAGGACCTTCTAATAGATAATTTGAGAGAAAACTAAAACCGCCAATTTTAAATTTGAGAACTGGGAGAATTTTTGATTTACGTTCCCCACTTTTGTTTCCATTGACCCAGCAGTCTCGATCCACCCCCATCTACGGTAACCTTAATTTTCAACTATCTTACTTCTTTAGTTAATGGGTTTAAATATAACTAACCATAATCTGAGAACTGGTCAGCACAGCCAGTGGCGGCTCGTCAGGGGAGGCTGAGCCTCCCTTTGAAAGAAGCAGCATATCTTCCAATCTTCCAAATTAATATCTTTTACTTGTAGAAATTTCTCTTATTGTCTTTTCAAAATATCAAGCCTCCTCTGCAGACAATATCACGAGCCGCCACTGAGCACAGCTATGCAAGCGACGTTTAGTGGATCCATAATAATTTCAGTACAGTATTCATCTAGACATTGTTTATGGCACCTGTCCAATCGGCTCTTCAGTAGGCTGCATGGATGGCAGTTATTTACTTATTTGCGGTACATGAGCGGTTCTTAAGTGAGCCTGAGCAGCTGAGCGATCTATACGACCAAACGTTTATTACTTAACACTCGATTATATCTGAATATAGTTCCTTTTGCTGTTAGTCAGTTTTCGGATATTTCGAGAGTAGCACAAGATTTTTGCTTATTGTCACTTCAAATATAAAACTATAATCTACAACTTGTTTCATCGAGATCAATTGACTTTTTCCTACTTATCGTTATTCCAGGTATACCAACGAATCATGGAATCACCGAGGTTTAGCAGTGTTAGAAACCCCCGAAAATCTAAATTTCATTGCAATTGAACACACTTGCCTTTTTGGCTCCTAAAGTAAGCATAGGGAATTTTTGGAATACAAAGGACAATGTTAAAAATAGCTGATTTTTTGCCCCTATCCCGGAACTCATAAAACCCAGAGAAAATGGTTGGAAAAGGCTCAAGATTAATAAAAATACATCTTCGTGGTACCAAAAGCCTGGGCAAATTTTATTTCACCCCTAAAAACATAAAAACAACCACTAAAATGCTATAAATAATAGCTTATAAAACAACCCCTATAAGGGTTATAATAAAAAATAAAGAATAAATTATTATATTATAATTATTACATTATTATATACATATATGCAGGAGTAATTATATATAATTGCATTTTTAGAAGAATGTTTATTAAATCTTCAGATTATAATAATATAATAATAATAATAACGTTTATTTGAAATTAAAAGATTACACAAGGTAACAATGTTTACCAAATAAACACTCAGGTTTCGCAGAAGTATTCTAGTGACACTTGTTTGCGATTTTGAGCGTGTGAACATTCAATTTTTACACTATTTAATATCTATCTATATATAATATTTACTTAAATACTATAATACTGCACATACACGTAGTATTATAGTTAACATTTTGCTACTTATATACAGTTAGTTCACCAGTAAGATAAAAAAATAGAAAAAAAATGTTGAATGTAAAAAGATCGCCTTCTCTTGGTGCATCCTGGAGAACACAATAAGTGCCTTTTTCTCCAACAAGTGAAGCTTACCCAGAAGTACCTTTACATGGAATAATATAACAGAGAATAAACTAATATCATTTTCAACCCCTTACAGTGATTAACTATCTTCAACGTATATCTATTAAATGCAGACATAAGAACCAATAGAAACCTTTCATTTTATTTTAATTTGCTCTGCAAATATTCTGTACTCTAAATAATGGCAGTTTTTCTTTATAGGGATACTATTAGGTAATCAGTATAAGTGTTGCTGTAATATTTTCATATGATTCTATATATTTCATAAATTGATAACCTTTTTTTTATCAAACATTAGTTATCTATAGTGCCTGTCATCCCTAAACTGAAGTTGGTGTTGATTCATTTTAATCACCTTGTTTCTTATTTTTTAGTATTTGTAGCGGTGAATACGATTCTACCATCCGAATAGGGTAGTAAGGTTGTTTTGGAGGTTGCTAAATAACTCGCTATTTGTTCTTTATTAAAAAAATGTGTTGAATAAAACCACCAAGATCTATTGTAATATTACGTGCAGTAAATATTTTTCATATTGATATAGAAGTAGTTTTTCGTAATAAGGATACTCACGTCAAGACAAAGTGAATGTCTGTCCCTTTTACTAGTAGAAAATAATTTGGTGCATTACTAAGTGCCGCGGCATTTTTTTAGTATCCGATACTGTGAATAGAATTGCATCCCGAATAGGGTAGTTTGGTGGTTTCCCGGGTTGCTAACTAAAGCGCTTTTTTGTAATAGTACTTGCTGCGAATACTACAGGGGTTGTTTTCGAAAACGGGGATGCTGAGGTCAGGAACAGTTGAAGGTCTGGCTCAACTAATATTAAAAAATCATTTTGTACATTTTTAATCACCTTGGTACCTATTTTCTTAATATTAGATGCTGTGTATCTCGTTCCATCCCCCGAATAGGGCGTGGATAGGGGCAGTTTTTACCTTTTTGTTATGTATTGAATCGATACCTAATAGTCATCATAAAATAAATATAATTTTCACATTATACATAAGCTACTATTTATAACATTTTAGTGGTTGTTTTTATGTTTTTGGGGGTGAAATAAAATTTTCCCCAGGCTTTCGGTACCGCGAAGATGTATTTTTATTAATCTTGAGACTTTTCCAACCATTTTTTCTTGGTTTTATACGTTTCGGGATAGGGACCAATAATCAGTTATTTTTAACATTGTCCTTTAGCCATCTTTCGAATGTTTCAGATTCAGCTGTTTTTCACAAAATTTCCGAGTTTCCAAGGATCTCCGTACTTTTAGCTCACCAAAAGCAAGAAAAAACTTCAGAAGGGGAAAACAGACACAACATCTATTTTATATTGTAGATAATATACATCTCTTTATTAATTAGTTTATTTTCAAGAGTTATGCTCAACTTCACAAGACTTTTTCACTTATAGCTAGGAAAAATAACAAGCTATACTAGTTAGTTATATAAAATTAAATACAATAATAATTTTAAAAGGAATGTCATTAATAAAAATTACGTCCAAACACAAATGAGCCATTTACTTCTGATGTTGTGACTCTTCTCTTGATATGTCTTTTCTTTAATATTTTTACATGAAATTTGAAATCCCTAATTTATAATAAATAGCTCATTTGTATAAATCGTACAATAATTACAGGCAACAACAGTTTGCTTACACACTTAAAAATTATTAGATCATGTTTTTATACATATTTAGATAAATTATATTACAAGTGGTATTCATACCAAAGCTGTACAAATTTTAAGACTATTTATCACCATTTTTCTATCAAATCAGACAACCATCATTATATAAAATTACTGGAAAAGAGAACCTCAAATGCAAAAATAATTCTTTATCTGCTAATGTATTTTTGAAAACAAGTAGGTAGGCATCCGAAAAATTTTGAAACAACTTGTTTATTTTATGTTGCTTATCTCTTACGTATATTTAAAGACAACATTACCTTTAGTTAAATCAAGAAATTGTGTTAAGGACCTAATTATTCTAAGTGGAAATTTTCTTAACTTAGTGTACTCGCACCATGTTTTTATTATTTTGTTTGTCTTTTAGATCTGTCACTAGTTAATGCAGTTGTTGCAAAAGCCTTGCTGTTCGTGGCCCACGCAGTATATACGGGGGCTGTGGGAGCTGTCCCATATTCCAGGACCGCATCTTGTACATAGTCCGGAAAGTGTACAAGGTATTTCTCTAATTTGCCTGAATTGGTGGAGAAGCCCTCTAGCTTTTCTTGCTATTAACTGTCCGTCCATATACATAGCTAAAAGAAAATAATTTATAGTAAATGTCAAAAAATCCCAAAGCATATAAATATTTTCTCTTTATTAATAATAATTAATAGCATTGCAGAAAAACTGGAAAAAACGACTGCGAATATCTATTTTCTTAGTATTTGCTTAACATTTCGGTTGAATAATGCATAATTCATGTCTTACGAGGTCAATGAGATTAAGAACACAACCAATGTTTTTACTTTTGCTGTTCAATTAGGTGTCTGTTGTCGGTAATGCTCGAGTGCAACTTTCATTCGATATCTTGTACATCATTGTATTCCTATGTGCGTAATCAAAAACATCAGTAACATTTTACTCTACAATTATAATAAAACATAGTTTATATAAAACACGACAGCTTACACGCCTCTGACAATCACTGTACGACAAATATGGCACAATGGAGTATTCTAACATGCTATTTTACACAATGTCTGGTCAAACAGAAGTTATCGCGTTTAACAGATATTCGCAGTCGGCAAAGTTCAGTTGCAACTTTCATTCATTTTGTAATAGCCTTATTAAAAATATCGTAATAACATTTGAAAGTAAAGTTCGTTCAACCCTGAAATATACAGCGTATCATGCTTTTCACGGTTAAGAAATTTTGTACCATTAGAATATGCCTATTTGATTGAATCAAGTTTATTTAAAAAAAAATCATGCTTTTCTCATAATGTGTATAAATTGTAAATTAAAGTTTTTATTTTTTATTATATTTTACGGTTTACTTGTCAACAATATATTTGTTAAAATAAGTTACCATTTAGTGGGTGGGTAAAAAAACACCGAAATTGTTTAGTAATTTACCCTGTTTTTATTTTAGACAATTTTAATTATTCTGATCCAACATCGAAGGTTATGCAACCTGCGTTTTTAGAACATTTGAGTGGATTTTTTTCTAAAAACTCATTTTGTTTTCAGTTCAACACGTTTTTTTAAATAGCATTGTTATCACTGTTCTAGTTAACTAGTAGTGCAGATCTTGGATAAAGGCTTATGTGTTTTTAGTCTTTTTATAAACTATTATGTTTATGTGCCTTTGACTTCCCTTGACATGGATTATCATTTACTTATTGTGAACGCATTTAGATATGACATTATGGGACCTGCCTTAAATTTTACATCAAACAATATTAAAGTCCGTTGGCGAATATAGCTGTGAATGAAATTGAGAACAAAAAAATTCCATAATTGCAGGTGTATTACAAGGGTTCAAATTGCGACCACTTATCTACCTAGACTTCACCAATGATCTTGCCTGGAATTTTCAATTTAAAAAAAACGATAAAGAATACAATTTTCAAGTAAAATTGTTTAATTAAATAAGCATTATCCTGGCCTCGTCATAACAGCAAAACTTAACTGTAAACTTATCTATATCCCATCAACACGTTAAAATAAATAGATCCCCCCCCCCCCCCGATACAATTTATCTTTCAGATTTTTTGTGCTTTAGTTTGACTCCACTATATACATACAATAGCCCGTCGGGCAGAGCGCGAAAAGCCTTCTCTTTCTTGACCTACCCAATACTGAAGTATAACCAGGTGGGACCTTCACTACTTATTAAAGCATGTTATTTTACATAGGAAATCAAAATTGACGACACTCTCCATTGGTCGAGACCGAAGATATAAGAAAAAAACTAAAAAAAAAGAAATTTAGAAATTTAATATTTAATCAAATATAACTTTAGAACTAAAACAGATAAAAATAAAATTTTTGTCTGGTTTTGACAAGTAAACATTGCTGTTTAATTTGAAGTATAATTTATTGCAATAATTAAAAAATTAACATAAAAAAACTGGCAAAATTCAAAAGGATACACAAATCAGCCACATTTTTCAAATTCTTAACTCGCCATAACTCGCTTATATAACGAGCTATTCAATTTTTTCTTTCACCAAAAACTGACAAATTTAATAGGCTTCATTTTGTCTCGATTCATGCCAGATAATTTTTTAACTAAAAGCGCTACAGCCCTTGAAACACAACGAAGCACACTACGACGACGAAGACACGAGGCTTCCTCTCTCGCCCCCGCTACGCTCTCGGCTCATCAAGAAACGTATCGGCTGCTGGCCTCATTATTGTCTGGATAAGTATTAATATAAGTATATATTATTTTATTTACATTTAGGCTCTTACAGTTTATGTATATTGTAGATACATTATCAATGAAAAAAACTGCATGTTACTTTTGCGAAACTGCTGAAAGCAGAGAGAATCTAATGGTAAATAACCAACTGTTACTGGCATCAGGTCTATTATACATTGTGCAAATGAAAGAAAAAATTCTTATAAAATAAAGTGGTGGCACTTATTTGCACACTCTTTGGTACTGATTTCATTATTCTTGTCGGACATCTTTTTGTAATAAGAATGATATTAGTAGAGACAAGATATATTGCCTCTGATATTAGTAAAGTGATTAAAAATGTAAGTGAGCCTTTATGTGGTTATAATGAAGATAAAAATCAGATTAAAATAATATAGCATTGTCTGATCTGTGGAAAATCCAGAAAAAATAAGAATAAATTAAAAACATTTTTAAGAAGCAATTTGTACAGGAACGGGTGCGGAAACTAGAAAAAAATATATATTAAAGCTGCAGTGACGCATTGTGATATAGAAATAAAAGGCAGGTTTTACTTTTATTCAGATTTATTTGGGGATGACGGAAATTATCATAAAATTTGTTATGCAAAATATATTAGCAAAATTAAATGTGTACAAACTAAACCACTGAAAGAAAAAATGAATTTAAGGTAGCGTTAAACATTTTATTTAGGGAGGTCGAATTTGCTGTTTTGCAAAAAAGAATCCTTAACTTTAACATTTCTAAAAACACTCCTTAATGATATATTTGAAGAAATCACGGAAGAAGAATTAGATTATTATAGCAGCGGAAATATAAGAAAGAGACTAGAAAGCATTTAAACAAACAAAGTGTTTTGAGAACACAAAAGAAATACAACAGTTCATTCAAGTGATAATAAAGCTAAAAAGACTAACGAATTTTTGTTGTCAGACACAAGTGCTGCCAGTATCTTAAATGAAGCTATAGGTGGACATTTTAAAACTGTAAAAAACACGACTACTATTCAGAATAATCATCAATGTAAACAAGAAGCTTCAGATTTGTTATAAACATTTATGTCGTGGATACTAAATATGTCGGCACAGACAAATTTGATTTAAACGTTATTTCTATAGTAATGCAATTTATATTAATAATTATGAAAAAAAATAACCAGCATAGACCTTTTTTTTTTAATCCTTTACATATAATTACATGTGTATCGTGCCGTCAGAAGAAAAAAACTCATTGATATGCTTTATTCTTTTGGCTATGGTTATTCCTACGATGAAATACGAATATTTAACATCTTTAGCTAGTCACGTATCAGTAAAAACTACGACATTTTTATTCCACCTGGAGTTCCTCCAGTAAGTTCTAAAGAAAACAATTATATTCATCGACATCGACATCGACAATTTTGATCAAAACTAAGACAGGCTAGATGGTAAAAATCCCACTCCAATTACTGCTTGGAATGGTATTATTTAAAAAAAGATCGGCCTATTTACACAAGAATATCTATCCAATAAATTTTAACTGATTTTAACCCTTCCAGTTTACATGAAAACAAAAATATAGATGTACAAAAATCCAACTAATCGTTCAGATCCTCTACGAGTTAGTGAAAGCATGCCAAATAACTGTTTTGATTATGTGGTTACCTCTGACACTTTATGGAAAATATTAAAATTTACGATGCAAAGTAGAAACTTTACTAGCTGGCATGAGTCTAACAATGATATATCTGAAAATCAGTTATCTCTGTCTGATACCTATTATTTTCCATTTAATATCCAATTAATATCATATTATTCAATTTGATTTATTAATTTTATCATCTTACAATAAAGGAAGATTATTGTAAAGCTTTTGTTACGGCCGCTGATTATAGCCTTGCGCGGTTTATGGCGAACGCGGGATGTACCGGGAACGAGAGGGGAAGCCTTGCGACTCCGTCGCCGAAGTGCGCTTCGTTGTGTTTAAAAGGCTGTACCTCTTTTATTTACAGAGCTAGACCCAGCATTAATTGAGATAAAATGAAGTCTATGAAATTTGGCAGTTTTTGGTGAAAAAAACATTCGAATAGCTCAATACATAAGCGTGTTACAACGAGTTAGAGCTTTAAAAAAAATTGACAATTTGTGTAACATCTAAATTAACGTCAATTTTCTAGTGTTAAAGTTATTATTTTTGTAATAAATTATACATCAAATTAAAGAGAATCGTTTATACTATAAAACTAAAAAAAAATATATAATTGTATCTTTTTTTGTTTGAAAGTTATTCGTGGTTGAATTTGAATTTTGTTATTTTCATTTTTTTTTGTTTTTTTCTTGTAACTTCAGTCTCGACCAATGGAGAGTGTCGTCAAAAGTGATTTCCTATGTAAAAAAACCTGCTGAATAAAATGAAATAGGTTTTGTTTGGTTATACCTCGGTATTGGGTTAGTGAACGCTAGAGCCTGCCATCCGACGTACTACAATGCAAATACAACATCCATGTTACGTCTTACTCCGATGATACAAACTTTTCATCTATTTAGGAAAGTTTGACATTGTAAGAAACATATCGAAAAATCTATAAAGATATTAAACATATTCAGAGAAAAATAGACCTAATCTTAGTGGGGAAAAAATACTACTATGCTATTTAAGCATAACATCGAGCCAAATTAAATTTTTTATTGCATTGTAGATTTAATACAGTGTGGCTTTAATATTTTGGAGGTATTTGAGGGCCTAATGTGACTATTATATGGCTTTAATAATGTAAGTTATTATCTCAAGTGAACTATGATGTTTTTACCGTTAAATATTTATTGCAATGTTACAACTCCTGTATGAAATAAAAGAAATATTCATTCACAACATAGGTATCTTATTTTAGTACTTTATATTTAATCACTCTGTTTATATACAAATATTCAGAAAGTACTTACCTAGGGAACTAAAATGTAACAACATTTCATCAGATCTTAAGTCTTGAGCAATGACATCATCGGCATATACAGAAATTATAGCCAAACAGAGGAACAAATGAAAATAATCTGTGAGATAGTTTGCCCAACAGGCCTCCCACATTCTTAACGCCACACCTTCCGTAAATTCTCTCTTAAAACACCTGAGTACAAAAAAAATTAACTTAAGTACAAGTAATTCACACATTGTAAACAAATTAGAAAAGGATATAGTGATATAATTTTCAATTGATGTGATATTGGTTCAGTACCGGTATTTAAAAATTATATTGATCTCCAATTGGTGCCATCTATCTGGAACTAGCGAAATAAAGGGGGTCATGAATATTGTTGGGCAGCTGAGATTCATTTCTGAAGTAATTTTTCGCGCTGAATCAGAATCTGGCCTCAGAATTGGCTAACATTGCCTAGATTTTCTGGAATCCAATCTAAGTGGGAGCCCAAATAATGCAATTTTATGCTTTCTGTTGTGTTAAATTTGATTCTTTTAGAGTTGTGTAGTTAAGATTGTTGCATTATCCCTTCTGTTGTATTAAATTTTGATTAGTTTAGAGTCGTTTGGTTGAGAGCTCGGTATGTTTTCCTTTCTGTTGTGTTAAATCTTGATTCGTTTGGAGTCGTTTGGTTAAGATTGGTGAGTTGTAGGGGATTATGGTTTCAAATTCATGTCACCTTAAAATGGCTATAACTTTGCAAGGAAACATCATAGATGACCATTAGAGAGCTTATTTTAAAGAGGAAGGATGGTACTAAATGATGTATTTATTAGAAATAAGCTGAAAATTTTTTGAATACTATACATAACTTCAAAAGTAGACAAAAGGCCATTTTTTAAGTAGTTAACCTCAAATATTTCAAAATCCTGACGTGTTGGGCCAATTCTAAGACCAGATTTGGATTCAGCGCGAAAAATGACTGCGGAAATGACCTCCATCTGCTCAACAACAAAACCTCGCAGACCTGTATTAGTTACCACTATCATATTATTTTTTTAACTCATGTAATGAATAAATAGTCCACTGCATTTAGGATTTTTCTTCAGACCAATTCATACAAAAGCAAATGTTGGTTTTTCAGGTAGGTTCGAGTGTCCTTAATAAGGTCTCAAAAGTCCCCGAAATGGGAGTGTAAGGATAAAATTTGGCAACGCTGTAAAGGCTAAAATCGTGCTCGGAAACGAATTTTTCGAGATATCTCGGTTTTCATTGCCTCCACGACAAAAATACATCAGATCAAAAAGAAAGCTATATAAAAAAGATAGAGGGTCTTTTTTTCGTATACGCAATAGTTCTCTTGAAAATCTTGCATTGAATTTGAACTTATGGGATATTATGGATAATTTAAGTACTCTATTCCACACCACCCTTGAGGTTGAGTACTAGGCGCGTTTTTTTTATGTGGTTTCCCCGGTAGGCCTAATCCACGACTGTCATACTTATTGAAATGTTGTAAAATTAATAATTTCCTTCTTGTCCATTTTCTCCTTCTATAAATTAATCGATTCGTTCGAGGAAATCCGAGTCAATCTGAGAACTTTCAGTCTCTGCTTCAGTGTCGGTATCTATTTCTGACGAGTTTTCAATCGGTTCAGCATTCAAGCAAGATTTTCCATGGCAGTTGCCACAAACTGGTGAGCAATTAAGTCCCAACCTCCGACAACCACACAATGGTCCACAACCTTTCGTACAGTTGCAGAAAATCATCTTCAGAAGGCAATCAGGCGCAGGAAGTTGGGATGTTGTTTTTGGCCACAATATGGTATCTTTCAACATCCATCTCCACTCTTTAGGATCCAATACATTACCCAACCATTTCTGTACTTGAAAATAAACACGAAATAGATGCTGTTGAGCTGCGTCATTAGTGGGTGGTAATGAATTCAATTTCACTGGTTTGCTTCTGCTCACAGCTTTAATAAAGCAAGAATACCGATAGTTATCGATGGAAACTTCTTTAACTGGAGCGTTATAGATTGCGAGGAAAAATTTTATCCCATTCGAGGTGACTATGTCAGGAGAAGTACCACTCTTGCTAAAAATTTCAGCTACAAGTTTCAAGTCCTGCCGTTTTTTCATCACTTTCAAAGCTGCAGTCTTGCCTTTATTAAACAGAGCAGATGTAGTGTCACACCCAGAGAATGCGTGCAGAAACAATATGTGATCTCGAATATCTTTATGGTGATAAAAGCTTCGTCAAGATTAAATTTTTCGTTGGACCTTCCCTCTGCCTGGTTTGAGGAGAAAAATTTCTTTATTAATAGGTGTACGAGCAGTTAAAATTATAAGAAGATCCACATCTTCCCCAACCACAACCGTAGTATTTTTACATGATTCCTCAAGCGCTGTTTCGACTATCAAAATGTCAGCATCATCTTCAGCATGTCTAACAATATAATTATTTGCCTCAAACTTTTCTGTCAACATTGAAATCAATCTGGTTTTATTTTTATTATTGGCAAGGAGCTTCTCTTGGCTTACAGTTGCAACAATCTGCTCATCAAAGTAAATGTCAACAGATGAAGCTTTTGAGGACCGGCGAAACTGCTCCATAGCCTTCACACTGTTGCTAATATTTTCATAACCATCAAAAACAATAATAGAGTTCGAGCCAAAATGATTTTGCACATAATTAACATATGCTTGGCAAATAGCACCGTAGGTCTCATGTTGATGCCATGTAACTCGGTGCAAGAGAAATCCCCCATCAACGATATAAGTGGCATTTTGGAGATCTGGTTCAGATTCAGATGGCTGCAAATTGTCATAGAA
Organism: Rutpela maculata; assembly: GCA_936432065.2. Classification (NCBI taxonomy): domain Eukaryota; kingdom Metazoa; phylum Arthropoda; class Insecta; order Coleoptera; family Cerambycidae; genus Rutpela; species Rutpela maculata. The sequence goes on along the minus strand of OW386290.2, from coordinate 43,584,320 downwards.
AGCTGACTTGTTCGTCTTGCGCATACCAACTTCGTCAAAAAGTGACACCGGATACGGAGCTAATTCATACTTCAAGTAGGTGCGAAGCTCTTCATTTGTTCTCTTCATGACAGTTATCCTTTGAAACAACAATAATGGATCAATGGGCATTGTGGTATCATGGACTTTTCCATTGCTATTGACAGTTAATAGTGGAAGCACTCTATCTGCACGTGAGAATTTAATATCACAGAAATTGTTGCCAATTTTTGCGTATACGAAAAAAGATCCTACATCTTTTTTATAGAGAATTTTCATGTTTTCATGACCTGATGTGTTTTTGTCGTAGAGGCAATGAAATATCTCGAAAAATTCGTTTCCGAGCACGATTTTAGCCCTTTACAGCGTTGCCAAATTTTATCCATACACTCCCACTTCGGGGACTTTTGAGACCTTATTAAGGACACCCGTACCTACCTGGAAAACCAACATTTGCTTTTGTATGAATTGGTCTGAAGATGCGGTTTATTTTTCACTAAATGCAGTGGACTAAAAAGCTTGATTACATATACATACAGTTCAGTCAACGAGCGAGTTGTAGAGGATATGGCAGTGTTCTCTACAATCCCCTTTTAGACATTGATTGAACTAACAATTGAAAACTCGTTTTTTTTATTGAACTACAACAGAATACAGGGACAAACTATAGACAATGTTGCTGATATTGATGTCAAATGTTAAAAACATAGTGTCTAATTTCAGGCAACAATACATAATACGTTTCCAAAAATCTGAAATTTATAATTTGCATCACGTGAATAAAAATATTGTACAATAAAAAATAAGAATTTGTTTCTTAATAATAGTGAGTATCACCAATTGTTTTTTATAACTTTCAGAAATACTTACAGCAATATCCATCGGTGACAGAAAAGCAGTTCCATCGCATCTTTATGTTTTTCTAGATGTTCGTAAAATTTAGGCACCATTAATTTTATTAGTTCTCTTAAATATCTCAGAGATCTGTCCATATCCCTGTCAGTTGGTGTTGCTACAAAGACTGCTCTTTGCATCAAGCCAACAAATGACCAAAAAGCTGCTACTTCGTCTCTTAGTTCACACAGTACTGGCGCAAGAAGGTCGCTCATACCTTGAGTATATCTGTTAATAAAGAGAATAAGAAAGTTGATAAGATGTAAATAATAATAATACTATTATAATATAGTAAGGTGCAATTCGATCTCTATTCCTTAGCCTGTAAGTACTTTTAGACTAAAATTTAAGGCCGTAGGCAGAGTTGTTACTTGTGTCTTGTAAATTACAAATCCCACTTGTCATTAGAGAATTGTTGCATTCGTAAGGCATAAATAAAAGTTTTCTAATCAGCCACAAAACGTGATGAGCTAATTAGAAAGCACGTTTTCCCCAAAAATCGTAATATTCTATGCTGATTTATTTAAATGAAGAAAGAAATTTATTTTTGCATAGGCCTTTATGAAAGTAAAAACAAAAAATTCTCAATTTCTCGATTTTACTCTGCCGAAAATCTCCAAAACACAGTATTGACAAAACACCTTCGAAAAGTTAACAATCCTGATTGTTACTTATAAGCAAATCAAGAGAACAAATTTTTTTACAGGAAAATAATGATTATTTCACCGAATATACCTGAAATTATGTAGTCAAGATGAATGAAAGATTTATGGACTTATTTTGATTCAAACTCAATTGATTGGTTTAATTTTTTTTTTTATCTGGAAGGTCGCAAAGACTTCAAAACGAATATGTTATCAGTATCAATGGATATCAAAAAGAGAGTACCTCAATGGTCTATACTGGACCTCATTTTAGTTCGTTTTGTAGTATATAACTAATTTCTCTAATGCTATTAAACTTTATAAATCACAGTAATGCACTGACGACAGTTAAATGAATCTGTCCAATAATTCAAATAGTGTTTGTGTGGCAATGGAAAACATTTATTCATTATTAATTTTGGTTGCTGTACAAAATTTCTCACAGAATAAGGGAGGAATCAAATGAAGTTAATTTCGAATTAAATCTGCTACAGTTTTCAACCAATCTTCAAATTTATTTATCACAGCAATGAAAAGTTGTTGAAGCTATAAAAAGTCTTTAAGCCTGCTTTAATAAATCATTTAGCATTTAGTAACTATATCAGAGTTTTACAGAAATCATACAGTAGTTCAGGAAGTGTCTATAGTTTCAAAAATGTTCTACCTATTTCAACTAAGTTAAAACTTACAGAGTTAGAATAGAATAGATTTGAAAAAGAAGCTCTTTGATTGGCCTTGATCACCCTGTGGATCTATTGTGGCACTCCTTGTCTAATTTTACTTAGAGCTCCTTATCCAGCTTTGTCTTTTGTATCAGACTCCAAAGCCTTGATAAGGGCTCCTTGGTATAGCTATCTGCCCTCTATCTTCGAACTTACAGAGTTGATCTTTATATCTATTTTAGAGTATGGTAATATTGTGTATGTCTCTTGCCACAGAGATACTGAACAGTACAGACTGCAGAAGCTTCAAAATTCTTGTATGCGGTATTCATAAATTTTATCTAAAAGCACTGATGGGCTGAAAGGTTGAAATCGAATCGCACTCTACTAATACAGTTGTGGAAATAACATAAGATACTTTACAATTACTTAAGAAACAAAAAATCATTAACCAAATATTATAAGTTGGGGCAGAAATGTTCTTTTGTTTCAAACTTTGTAAGGACTATTATCAATTTAAATCAATTTAATAGATATAAGTTCACATTCACATACCCTAATCCTGGGTTATAAATGGCGTAGTTAAGCAAAATATTTTTCATAAGACCTATATTCGGGTTATTGTCGCCGGCAAAAAACGGGTTTCCTCGATCTGTTCGAACTACATCTTTTTCAACCACACTCTGTATCTTTCTTCTGAACTGATTGAACTGATTTTCATTTAGCTCTAGTCTTCTTCTACTGATTTCTTCATATTCCTAAAAGTAAATTGTTCAAATTACAGATTGGTTCAACTTCTAACATAAACATAAAAAAAGATTATTTTCTTTATTGATGAAATGTGGTTCAACAAATTGTTCAGCAAATTGTTAATATTATTATTTCTATGAACTATTTCTATATTAGTGTCATCAAAGGTTTAACCCAGTAAGACATATAAATGTGCATGTATTATCAGCTTAGTGCATGCATGTATGAGCTAATAACCCACCTGCCTCCTTATTTCAGCAATTTGGATCCTCTCATCGTAAGTACTCTGATAAGGATAGACATGGAGCAAAAATGGCCAAACCTCTTTTCTTATATTCCTGTCCATTCCAGAGAAAAATACGTATTTTCTAAGAGTCAGGTCATCCTCTAACTGTCCACATTCATTAAATAAACTTCTGAATACTTCTTCAGTTAACTTAGGCACTTGTCCTTCTTCTGGATGGAGTTCTAACATTGAAACTTCTGGCCTACATACCATGAAGTGACGGTAGGGAAGATTTTCTTCAAATCCTTAAATATAATGATAATTAAAAATAAAATTTAAATTATTCAATTCATGTATATTATCATAAACTAGAATATTATTATCTGCAGAAGATGCGGTATTTTCGTAATTTTCAAGCATTGATTGATGATATACCTATACTAATTGGGCTGGTTCGAGCAGCGAGTGCTGATAGTGCGGCAAATCTACAAATTACTACCCCCAGTTTCCATTTTAGGTAAATATAGATTTTATATAAATTTTAAAAAATTTAATAGTATTTTAATTTAAGTAAATTTTAAATTACGTGCTTAAAGTTAAATCAATGTTGTTTACTATAGACTAATTTGTTTATGAACTGTAATATTCGCACAGAGATAAATTCAGACTAGATCTAAACATTATACTCTTCGCCTGAATATTAAAGTTTTTATATATTTGCCGAACATTCTATGGAATGCTTTTCGCAGTATATGTAACTGTTATATTTATAATTTAATAGTCTACTGATGATGTCAGCTTAGTTGGCGAACAGCTCGTAGATCTTGATGGATTTAAATCTCATAAGATTTTAAAAACAGTGCTTTAAGTATAAAATCACCATGCTAAAACACATTTAGAGAGGCAAACAGATGTATAGAATAGATTTAGAATTAAATCCCGTAGGATTTAGCTTACGTAGGATTTAGTTATCTTGGTGCAATATCCCGGATATAATCATAGTTTCATATTTACTTACAGTCTTACCTTTTGCATATTTAATACTGTGCAGTAATGAATGCCATTGATGTAATACTTGAGCTAAATGATCTAACCCACCATGATGGAAATGTAATATTTTGTACTGGGATTCTCTTGATGCAACAACCAATTGCCCACACGTGCAACTATTATCATTAAAAAATAGTCTTAGGGACCTAAAATATCATAATATATAATCAGTGTGCTGTTATAACAAACTCTTTATATATTTAATTATTTTTATAATAATGCAACTTACAAAAAAATTCCATTTATCGACTGCAATTTTTACTTTATAAACTGCCTCGTAATTATGGTTATGTATGATATTTGATCAGTATGATTTTTGTGACTAATAGTTTGAAAATAACTTGTATTAAATTTCGCCAAGTTTATAGTATTAGTATCATAAATATTTTGCGATTGCAAACATTTAGGACAGCTTATTAGACCAACCAAAAAAAAAAAAAAATCTTGTCATATTTTATGTCTCACCCTGTAAAAATGTTCCTTTTTATGTAAAAAAAGAAATGCTCTTTTGATTAAAAAAAAAAAAATGAATTTTAAAATGTGCTACCACGCTCTAAAGTACGATATTTCAATCATTTTGCGTTATCTACAAAAATTGGGCTGCGGGCTTCATCTAATATATGTTTTTTAGTGCCAAAGTGGTTTTTCACTTTAAATATTATATAAATAATTGAAAATTATCGATTTTCAATTCGAATTTTTTTGTAAGAAACCCGACAAAAAAAAACTACTTTAAAATGTTAAAAAATGGACAAAAGGAAAATCTCATATAAATCTGCTTTAGGCCTGCCGAAAATACTTTTTCAATATATTCCAAAACATATCTAAACCAAAATTTACTATAATTACTTGCAAGCGAGCAGAAACTAGAGTGCGAAAATTAAAGTTTTCAGGGTGTATTTCACAATTTTACTAATAAAAGCACCAAAAATATATCATTAAAATTGTAAATAACTAATGAAATTACTTAAATAATATTTTTTTAAATATAGAAAATATTGTTTTTTGATGCCCCAGGTTTTTAAGGATAGGCTTGAATTTGTTTAACTTATTCACCATTGTAAATAATTATTATTAATAATAATTTTTTAATTTATTATATATTTTTTTTGTTTTTGTACATTTCTTTGTTTCTGCACTTTGTGTTATCAGTAAAGCTTGTTTTTGTTCTTCATCTATTGTAATAACATTATTAAATCGAGAAGTCAACGCAATTTGACATTTAGCAGAATCACTGACAACTTTAAGATTTATGCATACATTTTTTCCACACACATAATGATGGCCTGAATTCCATAGATTTGGATTTTTCTTAAAGAGTCAACGTTTATATTTGTAATTTTAAAAAAATTTAAACTTTTCTTTGATATAAAATCGGATAAACAAATACCGGAATCATTTTTTTTTTTGATCTGCAAAACCTCTATCATTACTTTGCGGCTCCCGTAAATTTTCTTTTTTTTAACTTTTGTATCATTTTTATTTTTATTTCATGAGTCACTTTATCATAAAATAATGCAAGGCTTACGAGTTCCTCCGATACCAGAGGTGAATTTATTTACTAATAATGGAGACAATTTTTTATTTATTTTTTCATATTCATATAAATCTTCTAATAAGTTCATGACGAGGACAAGAAATATTATTATTATTAAATAAATTCGCCAATCACTTCTGGTATCTTTCGGAGGAACTCGTGTGCCTTGCATTTTTTGATGATAAAGTGACTCATGAAATAAAAATAAAAATGATACAAAATTCAAAAAAAGAAAATTTACGGGAGCCGCAACGTAATGTTAGAGGTTTTCTAGATCCAAAAAAAATGATTCGGGTATTTGTTTATCTATGGAATTCAGGCCATCATTATGTGTGTGGAAAAAATGTATGCATAAATTCTAAAGTTGTCAATGATTCTGCTGAATGTCAAATTACGTTGACTTCTCGATTTAATAATGTTATTACAATAGATGAAGAACAAAAACAAGCTTTACTGTTAACACAAAGTACAGAAACAAAGAAATGTACAAAAACAAAAAAATATATAATAAATTAAAAAATTATTATTAATAATAATAATTTACAATGGTGAATAACTTAAACAAATTCGAGCCTATCCTTAAAAACCCGGGCCTCAAAAAACAATATTTTCTATATTTAATATAATTTTCCAAGAAAAAAAATATTATTTAAGTAACTTCATTAGTTATTTACAATTTTAATGATATATTTTTGGTGCTTTTATTAGTAAAATTGTGAAATACACCCTGAAAACTTTAATTTTCGCACTCTAGTTTCTGCTCACTAGCAAGTAATTATAGTAAATTTTGGTTTAGATATGTTTTGGAACATATTGAAAAAGTATTTTCGGCAGGCCTAAAGCAGATTTATTTGAGATTTTCCTTCTGTCAATTTTTAAGCATTTTAAAGTAGATTTTTTTTATCGGGTTTCTTACAAAAAAATTTTACTCGATAATTTTCAATTATTTATATAATATTTAAAGTGAAAAACCACTTTGGCACTAAAAAACATATATTAGATGAAGCCCGCAGCCTAATTTTTGTAGATAACTCAAAATTATTGAAATATCGTACTTTAAAACGTGGTAGCACATTTTAAAATTCATTTTTTTTTTAATCAAAAGAGCATTTTTTCTTTTACATAAAAAGGAACATTTTTACAGGGTGAGACATAAAATATGACAAGATTTTTTTTTTGGGTTGGTCTACAGCTTATACATACATTTAACTTTACCTCATCTGACTCAAATCAACGCTGAATCTTCTACATTTATGAGATTGCTTTGTAGGCAAAATGGGGGAACCTGTGAGACTTTCGGGGAAGGTGAGATTATGTTTCTGCATCAGAAATTCTGGAGTTGTTATCCAGTTCAACTGACTATCTGTTGATGTGACCGATTCTGACCTAAAAATAAAGTGAAACATTAGGAACTAAGAAAAAATAATATCAATCCTCCAATATCAATTTAATTTTTGTTATGTTATTGTAAATCAATTTAAATCACTTTCTTATTTTGTCATGAAATCGTTTTAACTTTTGGACATTTTTTGAAATTATTCTCATCAGAGGAATACAAAACATTTTGATATAAACATTTTGAAACACCAAGCTTTTTAAAAAAATGGCATAAAACTGCAACACAAGGCTTATATTGGTTTCCATAAAGTTATATGATGCATATTGTGCTACTTTTTTACACGTCATTACTCGAATTAATACAATGTTATTGAAACGAAATATCTACATTTAATAAAAATTAGAATTTTTACAAAGGATGTGAAAAAAATTAAATTGTTGTTGAAATCTTACAAATGAATTATTTTACAATGTTTCGGGTTGTTAAAAAGTGAGTGTTCTAAAATCTAACTTATCTTAGATGCGTGATGTCTAAGTGGTAATGATATAATTTTTAAAGCACAATTTACAAAGAGGCAGTGACATGGATAGTATAAGGACAGAGAAATATATATACCTACTAGCTGACCCAGCAAACGTTGTTTTGCCATATAAATTATAAATTTTTGTCCAAAAAATAAAAAGAAAATTTCTGGATAGGGCCACCCTTATCACCTAGGAGTATAAAAAATAGCCTACGACCTATTCTCAGACCTACCAAATATACACCAAAAATTTCATAAAAATCGGTCAAGCCATTTCGGAGGAGATCGATAACAAACACTGTGACACGAGATTTTTATATATTAGATTACAAAAGATTTACATATATACGTATCTTATATGTTCTACATCCATGCAAAATCATATAAAACACATGTAATTTACTAAAATGCAAACCTAAAGTTCACAAAATAAAAACCAAATAAAATATGTTCGGAATATTTAGTTTAGGCCAAACTTATTTTTAAGTCAATGAATTTAGAGACAGACAGACAGTTTTTAGAAATCGAATAGACTTGAATGCATTTGTCTACAAACTTTTTAATGTCTTTCTCTAATCAATCATAAATTATGCTTTCTACTACTTATGGATCTAAATAATCACTTTTCAACTCTTGCACTTTTTCCATAAAGTTAATGGTTTAAAAGTAAAAAAATTTTGATTGTCTAAAATTATGCAAATTATCTAGTTTTAACAAGTTGTATGTTAATATTCCTTCAGTTTTTAATGTCGCACCCAAAGAGACTTTTAATTAGATTTGATCGACACCATTTTTCTATGAGAAATATGCGGGGTCCTCTGTTATTTTTAGATTATAAATTATTTTTAAGAAAAATAATACATGCCATTTGGTTTATTATTTCAAAAGCTGCAAAATAATTTAAAATTTAAGTGAATTTTTTTGTCAAAACGCAGTTTAAAGGAATTTTGCAATTTCGATTTTCATGAAAGCGTACTTTTTAAACAGAATTTATATCTTTATTAATTACTTCCACATCCAGTGGAAATATAGTAACGCAAAAAAAAAATGAAAATTTGTATTGTTCAAATAGGCTTAGAATGTCATGAAACGTCGAGATTTTAAGTTTGAGCAAAAAATCTGCCTGTCTGTAACTTTTTTTTGTGCGCACAATTACTCTGGAACCGTTTAAGATATTGACTTGAAATTTGGTACACGTACGTATTTTAACGAGATCTGGAATTAGATTATATTTTGTTCTTATTCCGATGAAGGGTTGGGGGGGTAAATGGGGGTAAATAGGTAAATCAAGCAAGTAAGAGTCCATAAAATTGGTATTTAGAATATATAAGAGAAGCTAAGGTTTCAAAAAATGTTTTGGCATTAGCCACCCTAATACCACCCCCACACCCACCTATTATTAAAGGGGGTAAGAAATAAAATTGTGATTTAGTATGTGTACAAGAACCAAAGGCCTCAAAAATTTTTTTACTTCATCTATCCCCACTACCACCTCCTACCTCTACCTCACTCCCACTACCGATGTGGCATATCGTTTTATGGGTTTTTGGAGTAGACGATTTTAAATATTATGTTATTAAAATTCCATAAACAAATTTTTCTCATTGTGAGGCTTGAATGGAAAATCTGGATGTGAAGTAGTGATTCCTCGGGCAGCGATTTTGTTATCGTAGAGAGTTGTACTAAGAACTCAATGGTAGGGAATGGAATTAACTTTCAACTTTGTAATAAACATTTTTTTTGTAGAACCTTTAGTTTTGAATTAATCATGAAAAACGCGCGTTCGAATTTGAAGAAAGGAATGAAAAAACTCAATCCCGAAAAAAATCAATTTCTGACCAAATTAGATGGGACATTGTTTCAAATTAATAAACCTCAAACTGTATATTTAACATTTTTTGAAAAAAATTCTAGTTTTCAAAATATTTGCAAAAACACCTTCCGCCCTCTCCCAAAAGTTTAACCGGCAACCGATCTTGCTCGACTCCTTCTTACACGCTTATGAGACTCTAAACAACAGTTTTCTCCAATAAGATTTCGGATCGCATCGACTTTCAAGTCAAAATTCAAATGTACTCCACTAATTAGTTATTATTACAGATCAGAATCAGATATTAGAATATTTTTACGCAGATAAATAGTATACCACATCCTCATTCAATTTGATAAGGTTAAGCTTCTATATATTTTATTACAGTATTTATCAGTGTTGTATATTTCCATGACCAAATTCAGCCAATACAAATAATATCTAAAGGATAATGTTTAAAAAAAGGCATTTTTGTCCATTCTGACGAAAGTGCAGAAACAGTGTTTTTCGACTAATTTTTGGTCGCTGAGCACGATCATGGCATTAAAATGTCAATGACTGTCAATTACCCTGTCCGGTAACTTACACCACAAGTGGTGTAAGTTCTCTGACTAGACAAGTTAGTATTACAAGAATATTTGCTAACATGCAGTTCCATGGGTCGCGTGAGCTGACGTCACAGATGTTGAGACCTTAGAAAAAACAAGCAGCTGTTATTGAATCATCCGCCGATTGAATGTTTTCCTTTAAAGTGAATTTTTGTGCCATTTAAAAGCTTAATGTTTGATGATTTAATATTTGCAACTATTGTTAATACTTTTCTATCCTCGATTTTGTTCGTCGGAATGACAGTTAGTTCGTATTTTGCAGAATTGTCTCAGGATGTAGAGGTTAGGTATACTGCTGCCATCGAATTAAATCCTTATATTTTGAGAAAAAAATGCTTTAGTGTAAATATTGATGTATTTCCAGATATTACACATAGGGATACTGTGAATTACTTGGTTCTTGAGAAAAGTGCATAGACAGAAGGATAAATTCAAGGCATTCAAAAGTCTTGAAACTGTTTGTGGTTAGGTAAACGAAGTACTCTGCGAGAAATTTACAAAGATAAGAATTGTTATCAATGATCAACCATTCTTTTCCTATATACTTGCCTAATTAAGTGTTGCCTTATAAATAATTGTGGGGTTATGAACTCGTGGCATTAAGAACAAAAGTTATTGACTCCTTGGGCTATTGCAGATTTAGATGGTTTCTTAGTACTTACTGTGAATATGTTGCTAGTCTGGATATATGTACGTGTATAAATATGTTCACTACTTAGTAACAGGAAGTATTTCCTTTTAGTTTTTTAGCAGTAAACGTGGCTATGGTCGAAGTATTAACCGTTGTATTGTATATTTTGAGAAAAAAACACCATATAAATTAAGCAGTGAAGACTGCCGTGCTATAAACTATTTGAAATATGTAATAAGACGTACACAATTTCTTCCAGCGGTTAAATCTATAATGTATGTATAGATTATGGACTATACAATCCATTGTAATTTCTGTAAGAATTTGATTTTCCATATATGTCTTTTATAATTTTATATCGGTCATTTTCGTTTTATTAAATTTTCCCTTTTTTTATGTTTTATTTATCACTCCTACTACTTACTATGTATTGTTAGCAGTAAATTGAAATAGTGAGTTACGTTGAACTTATAAGTTATAAGAGATATAAAGGTTTATACTGTAACAAAAAATAAATGATTGTAATATAACATAACATATATATTTTATAGTAATATCTATCTAAGCAATAACTGACATTTATAGTTTATATATAAAACTCAAAGGGCTTTTATAGCTACAATTCAATACTTACAAAGCCCATTCAATCTTTGTTTACGTGTTCACTGACCTGAGACCACTTCAAAGTTTTAATTTTATACTTTTTCAATGTTCAACAGTCCAACACTGACTTTTTAAACACCACACGATATACTTTAAAAGGACACATTGCATCACTTGTTGACAGCGGTAGGGACTTTGGAATTTACTTTCTTAATTTATGTACTTCATCAAATATCTTTATGAAGCCTGCAAATTTTCCTCTTGGAGTGTACCTTATTTAAAACAATTTCTACCATTACACTTCTCTCTCCCTCAGTGCAGTTCCACTTTCAAAATTTAAAAAATAATTATTAAAAATACTGACAAATCAATATAAATTGTTAATTTTCTTTACTCAAATTATTTATTGCTTGTTTGAGCAGCAGTTATTATTATCACACTAGTCTGGCGCAAGCCAGACCACTTTTTTTTGTTTTGGGTGTGTTTCTTGGGGTTAGGGGTAAAAAACGAGCGAATATGACAATTTTGACTTCGGATTCTGTTTCAGAGGGTCCAAATACATAGGGATACACTGGTATGGTCTGCCGGACAGACCATTTTTGGAGGGATGTTTTTTTGGGGTTAGGGGTGAAAAACTAGTCAATCTGATAATTCTGACTTCAGATTCGGTTTGAGCAGGTCCAAATGCATATGGACACAGTAGCCTGGTCCACAGGCCAGACCACTTTTTTTGTGTGGCTGTGTCATTGAACAAAAAAAGTAAAATACTTGTAAAAATTTATGCGATGAATGATTTCAAATATCATGGGAATTGGTTCTGTATGCACCCAAGAATGTGTTAAAAACAAAATCCGAGTGGCAACAACTTTGATTTAAATTTGGTTGTAGCACACCGTGAACAATAATATTGCGAATAGTTCAGTTAGTAGCCATTTGACACTTGAAGAATTTCAGTTTGTTTTACCTAAAGTCTGAGATCTGTGACGTCACGCGCACGCGATCTATTATTTCAATAATTTTAATAAAAATCATTAAAGAATAAGTGACTGACAGAATTTGGCAGCTGTCAACTGTCAAAATATTATAATTTAATCATGAAAAAATAGGTACCTCAAAGTAGCATACAAAATAACTTTCATAAGTGGAAAAAACAATATTATTATGTACCATTAGGCAATATCCGATTACCGAATTGAGTCACTGACAATTAAAAACTTCCAATTTGACCATGTTCCCATCATTTTCGATTAATTTTAATGGCATAATCGTGTTCAGCGATCAAAAATTAGTCGAAAAACAATGTTTTTCTACTCTGTTTTTTTTTTTGAAAACCAGTGGTTTTCGAGATAGAAATTATGGGTTTCAAAAAGTTGGAGCGTAATAAACAGCTAACGGCTACAAATTATGGAAATGCTGCTTTATTAATTAATATTGTAAATAATCCCAATTCATCCTTACGGAAATTATCGTCTGAAACAAATATTTCCTACCACCCTTTAAAGAAGCATAATTCCATTGAGTACCATTATTTTTGGAGGTGCCATCAGATACAAAAATATAGAAATACAATTTTGGGCCATCGTGTATTTATATCTACTATTAACGGTAACAGAATATCAATTTAAAAATCAAAGAACTAATAAATTATTAAAACTTTCGTGAAACTGACCTTGAGAATTCGAAATGATCCCTGGGATCCTTAACACTATCCGGAGTCTGGATGATCTCTATTTCCGGATTCGAAATATCCACGTTAATACTGATGCCTTGCTTATCGCTATCATCCGAGCTCACCGACTCAGAAGTATCCAATCTCTCCTTGTCGTCGAAGTTGAGAAACGGATTGGTATTTTTCAACTCGATACTGACAGGCCTCTCTATAAATTCATTGGAATCGTTTGAAGTAAGACTCTCTAAGCTCGAGCGTTTCGTGCACTTCTTCAACGGAGTGCCGTTTTGCAAGGGACTTGTATTTTTTGCCAAAGTTGTATTAGGAATCCAAGTGAGAAATAGAGTAGGTCTCTTTGATTCATTATACTGGTCGACAAACACTTTAGTCGTGATGGTCAGGTAGCCAGGGTGGTGGAGGATGTCTGTATCCTGTCTGACCATCGCGGGCGGATGGACACAGACATTGTTCTTGCAGAATAAGATCTCGTTGTCTTCATAGTGGATGTCCTTTTCTTCGTCCTCTTCCGGGCCTAGGATGTAGGTGGAAGCCCGACGGATGATGTCAGTCAAAGGCATATCTGTACTGAAATAGAAGATGTCATGAGAATATTTCTTTTTAGAGTAAAAATTTGTGGTTTTTAATTTTTTGCGTTTAAATTGTATTAATATATACTTACACTAAAAACTCATATAATTCTTAATTAATATTTTCTTTAACCAATCATAGTTGGAGCTTTGTAGTACTAAAGTTATGTTTGTTACTATTATGTATTAGGTTGAATGGTATGTTTATGGAGTCCATAAAATTGGTATTTAGTATATATAAGGGAAGCTAAGGTCTCAAAAAAAATGTTGACATTATTTTTTCTCTTTTTTTACGAAACGTTGTGGCACGTTTGATTAGAAAATCTCATGCAGGAGTCATTTCTTCGTAAAAGAGGTACACTTGTTAGAACTTGATAATTCCAACCGTTTTGGAGAAAACTGCCGCATAGATCTCAAGAATTCGTTGAAAACTCAATTTGAAACGGACAAATTGGATTTATTGAAAAGTGTGCTTTGGTGACGTCTTAGTTCTGTCAAAATGTCAAACTAATGAAACTGTACGTAAATGGCAGAACTAAGACGTCACCAAAGCACACTTGTCAATGAATTCAATTTGTCCGTTTCAAATTGAGTTTGTTTGTTTTCAAGATATCACTTTCAGCAACATATTTGTTTTTTTTATAAGAGTGGGAGAAGCAGTATTTTTACATCCCTATTTTAATTATTATATTGGATAAGACCAAATTGAGGAAAGCTGTTCATAGAAGCCGTAATTATAAACGTTGTACAATGTAAACATTAATTTTTTCTTACTTTGTTTTAGATTCCACTCTGTAATTTTGTTTGCTAAGTAAAGTGGACAAAAATTTGTAAAAAAAACGTGACGAAATAAAAATGTATTATCCCCTATTTATCCCCTACATACCTGGCAGCAACTTCATATTTCGATTACGCAGTTCACAATTTCTTATTCTATAAATTTTTAAGCGTAACCGCGATGATTTTTGTTTAAAAAAAAATCAAATTTCACCATTCTCACTCGTGCCCCTCTCCACTCGCGCTGTCAGCATACACCCAAATCAAGCTCCTATCTTAGTGTACGACGTATTGTTACGGAAATTTTTCATGACCCGAGTAATATCGAAATTTCGTGACCAGCTCTTAAACAAATGGAACAGAACACTAAGGGTAAAGGGTAAAGTTAAATATAATTATGGTTTATGACACAAAGTAAATTAAAATTAAGATTTTCAGGTATGAAAACAAATTTTGTCTCAACACAAAAATACATCTTCATAAAGGTCGCACTAAACTGAGAAATTACAAAAAATCATAATTTTGTCAAGAATGCCTGACTTCGATCGGTTGCTGCACCGAAACTATTCTGTTTCTCGAAAAATGTATAGGACATATTTTGTAGAAAACTGTTTTTGTGCGCCATTTTTACAATATGGCGGTGCCCCTCCCCGCTCGAGTTGTCAACAAATTCCTATATTAGGGTTCTCTCTTAGTGTACCACGTACTGTTACCGAAATTTTTCATGACCTGAGTAATATCGAAATCTCGTGCCCAGCTCTCCGTCTAATTTGATCGATATATTTTTCATATATTGTGTCATCGAATTCTTAAAACATCTACCCGTCCGCCCGTTCACCCAAAAGTGTGAAAGATTAGTTATTTTACTCAGTAATTGGCAATAAAAATCGATCTCTAGGCGAAAAATATTTAAATGAATTGATGTCAAACCTGACAAGAAGAATAGGAGCTCTGTTGAATATTTAGTTCTGAATACAGCCCTGTTACAGACATATGTCGATTGTTATCCATCATCCCTTTATTTATTGACCCATGATGTTTAACTACGAACTCAGGGTGAGATAACGCTTATCTATCAAATTTCATTTCATAAAGTTACTTCCTGAAGTTATCAGATCGAGCGACAGACCTACTGATAAATTAACGATTCTACACCTAATGGAACTACCAAAGTTTCAAAAGAAGTAATTCCATAAAAACATATGTGAATTTATATCCAGAGTTACATGCTGTTGTGCATTAAATAAGAATAAACAGGTTAAGTGAGAGAAATAAAATAAAACGACTTGGTTTTAGTTAAGTGACCAACAAGCACACCTCCAAAATTAAGTCAAGGCATTTATCAAATATAACAGCAATGTAATATAACGAAACTAATCCGGCCAGAGATAATGGGATCAACTATATCTAAAATACCAACATGAATAATAAAAGGAAGTTATCGAGCTCGTCATGATTTCATGCTGAAGACTAGGATCAGATTTAATTTAAAACAATAATAAATATCTTTTTGTTTAACATATTTTACAGCTTGAATCTCTAAAGGAAGCATTTTAGAACTCATCAAATTATTATACGTGCTCCTTGAATTTTTGCAAGCATATGCGAGACTCGGTATACCAATTATTGACGATAAAGGACAGAATATATATGGTATAGAAAATTGTCTAATGAAATGCTTCTAATATTGGCTTTGTAATACTTGTATAATTAAGAAAGCAGTATTCGTTTTGTTTTTTTCGTGTTATTAAATTTACCTACCTTATTTGTAATTTAACTATCTCCATCTGTTGATCTTCGTAGTCTGTATCCATTTTATTGCTATATCTTTCTCAGTATCAAGGTAACAATTGTCTAAATCGCTTCAATGTTTTTAACACTTATTGTTATTTTAAACTACAATTGAAGTGTAATGTTGCATAAAAAAATTAAAATAATTAAAACTTCGTAAAATCGAAAAGTTAATTTAACCAATTTATGTCGCTAAGTTTTTACCAAAAATTATATTTATAAAATACACTGAAACTATACTTATGTCTAGGTCCTATTAAATCACTAACTTATATTCGATGTAACTTTAGCTCCGCAATATTTCTTTCGTTTCACTAATCAATACTTGCTACTCGGTTAGGATTTATTTGTGATAAGATTATTATTATCTTTGTCTGCTTTTATTGTTTTTATTAAGTTTGTTATTATTGTTTTTTTCCACTACACATCTCAAACTACAACAGATTCACCAATCCAACGGATTAGTTGAGAGTAATGGACCTCTTTTATTTTCAAGGATGTCAAATTATCAGAAAATAATGGAATTGAGCCTATTAGTATAGTAACTAGAGGTTTTAACTTCGGATTAATGTCATATTGAACGGATTTCGTTCATTTTTGGCAGTATAATAGTAAATCCTTCACAGAAAAGTTTCTATATTGTGCGGGGGCTTGCTAATTAATAGGGGGTGGATGTCACCCCCTCTCAGGGCACTTAAAATATATATATATATTTATTGGAAATAGAATCAAATTTTAAGAAGAAAAGGTTCTATGCAATTTTCACATAAATTGATAGTTTTTAAGTTATATATTTGGAAAAAAAATTACGTTTTATCGAAAATACCTTTATAGTTTAAACTGTATTTTTTTCTAAAGCAAGTGCTATATACAAACCAAAAAATTTGAGCATCTACGTCATGCTATATATTAATGAGAAACAGTGTTTGAAATTCCTTTTTTTTTAATTACTGGCTCATTACAGTAACAAAATGGCGACGTTGTTATTAAAAAAATGTGTAAACCTACATTGCTTCGGTCATAACTTCTTTGTTTTTTATGCCACAGAAACAAATAAAAAAACAGTTGAAAGCTTAAATAATAACCTATTATTCTACCTACTAGCATCCTTGACGTAGGTGTCACAGTTTCTGAAATATTTAACTCTCATTCTAAATAATTATCTTATGAACACTTGGATGCCAAATTTAAACTTAAATAGCTCCGAAATTATTAATCTTACATCAATAAACAAAAAATATAATTAATTCCCAGTTTGTACTTTCTGTAATTGGTCCGTAACATTTCTTCGATAAAGTAATACTTTTCGAGATACTTGACGAGAGCCGTTTGGAAATACCTTTTTTTTTAAGCTAAAATCGCAATTTTGAAGTCCGTATAACTTAAAAACTATCAATTTATGTGAAAAATAGCATAGAACCTTTTCTTCTTAAAATTTATAAACATATATATTTTTTAAGTGCCACCCCTTGAGACGGGGTGGATACCACCACCCCCTATAAATTAGCAAGCCCCCGTACAATATAGAAACTTTTCTCTGAAGCATTTACTATTATACTGCCAAAAATGAACGAAATCCGTTCAATATGACATTATTCCGAAGTTTTGCACATTTTTTACCTTTAAGTACTGTATCATATTGGGTTATATTACACACAAATGGAAAGAGTTTAACAAAAATGATTTTCTATCCGAACCCAAGCATAATTTGTCGATTTTTTTGCAAAAATATGCGAAAAACAAAAAAACAAGGTGTGGGTGGTGGTAAATACCATTAGTAATATTACGTTAATGGAATATTAATTAAAATATAATATAGGGATGGATAACAACGCATAAATACGCGTAGACACGCAACCCAAATCCAACGCCGAGGCTATCCAGAAGGAGATTACACATTAGAAAAAACGCAGATAACATTCATTACCCTTCGACATTGTCAGTGTCGGAGCCGGCATCGAACTCAAGACACAGTAGACAATATGATCAATCGTGCTCGCCATTAATACGATTTAGTCTGCTGGGCTACAGTGCTGGAATAATTATGGAGGAAGCGAATTGGGATCCGCGTTCCATGAAGCCTAGTGCAAACTGAGAAACAATTCCGACTGTCGGTCGACTGTATCTTGGCTGACTCTTGTCGAAGGATACACAGGCGGCCAAATGTGGGAATAAAATCGCACACTATGGATCTTCAATAGAACAACAGAAAGTTAGTTGTTACTGTACGTCAAAAATTGAAAATATCGTTCATATATGTATCTTATATTATTGGAGATGATCATTGTAAGTGTACTATTATTTATTAATTTGAAAATGTATTAATTATAATAACAAAAAATCGGCAGCTACTGCAAGTTGCTGGAACCTCCCTCAGTGGATCTTTGAAACCGAAAAGAGCACAAAATATTAACGATCTCGTTTAATTACATTTATTAAGTTGAAATAATTTTTTCATATTAAAAAAAAATCTTGCGATCGATAGGGTTTGAATCTGCGAAAGCAAATAGCAAAAAACATTTATTAAAATTTTACAAGAATGCGCCTCACCCGAACCTAACCTGGAGCCAATCAGACAAACACGGCGCGTAGCGCCATGGTGAATGTATGGTTGGACAGGCCAGGTCCGATTTGGCTAAACGATAATTGACAAAACAATGTCAAGACTCCTATCCGTCTATAGCGGATTTAAAAATTAAGAATAAAATTAAAGAAATGCTGTCTCGTCCTTCAAATCAAATCAAATCAAAAACTAGTTTATTTAAAATTAAAATAATACAGCATTTGACCCTCCCCAGGTACTCGCTTCGGAACCAGTCAGACATCCACGGCGGCAGTCGTCGTGGAAATTGAAAGACTGGACGAAGTGAGGCCAGGTAGAGCTAAGAGGAACTGAAAAATAATATAATATCTCCTGGTCACGGGGTGCAACATAAATATTAATTAAAGTTAAACATGTAAAAAGATAACTTAAAATAATTGAAATGAAAAGGCAAAAGGTGCGTGTACAAATAAGAGATAAATATGATGACCACGCGGGAAAATTATCGGCCAAAAAACCCGCTTCAAGTAATTGCAAGAGCGAGCGGCTATGCTAGATCGCACAATTTATGATTTAAAACATTTAAAGTTTCAGAAGATTTTGATATTTACAAAAAATATAATTAGGATGGAAAGATTTAGGAACGCGCTTCAGCACACTGACCTATTCAGAGAGTTACTTTAGGTTGTAAAATATATGATACACAAGAAGCATGACTCTATTTATAGATTATTTTGTTTTTTAATTTTTTTCACGGAAGCCAAAACGAAAAAATGCTTGTGTGATATATCGTTGAAATCGGAATTTTATCTATTTTTCAATGATTACAAATTTTAAGTTAGTATAAAATAAACTTGTTGTACCAAACCGGCACTAAACGTAATCCGATCACAACCGTGGAAAGAAAATACGGGCCCGGGGGGGAGAAATCCGAAAAAAAAAATTTTTAGCCCGAAAATAATTTTTTATTTTAGTTCGAACATTTTTTTTTGAAGAGCGTTGGAAGTCCGAGAAAAACTTTTTTTAGTCCGAAAATTTTTTGAAAAGCGGAGGAGAAGTCCGAAAAAAACTTTTTTTAGTCCAAAAATTTTTTGAAAAGCGTGGGCAAGAAATCCGAAAAAATTTTTTTGAGAGCGGAAGAGGGAGAAATCCGAGAAAAACTAATTTTTTGGATAGGCGAAGGGAAGAAATAAAAAAAAATTAATTTTTTGGCCGAAAAACGGATCACCAAAACAAGCCCGGGCCCGGGGGGAATCGCCCTCGCACCACCCCCCTCTCGACGAGCTTGGTCACAACCAAATTCTTTTCAGATCTTCTGCAGCGTTAAAGAAACCCTCATGCAAAGTTTCATCCAAATCTGTATAGTAGTTTCGCCGCTATCGAGCTAACACAAATAGATACATACACACACATACAGACATTTTTCAAAAATCACTTTTTCTGATCTGATGTTATCTCAATTTTCGATTTTGGACAAATTTCAGTAACCACCCACAATTTTGTGGGGAGGTTAATATATTTTACGAAAAGTTTTAATACTTATCACAAATAAATTATGAAAAATAAATTATGAAAAATCAAAAATAAATAATTATTTCACATGTTCAGGATCTGAAGTATGATTTTTTTATTATTAAAAGGATGGCCAGCTTCGCCGCATATGCACCATTTTGTTTTATCAGGGAACTGTGGTTTGAATCAGGAAGCTATATTGTAGGTTCCGGGCTATAATAAACAGCACTTTCAGAGACTTTATGGGCTAGGACTTCCGTTTCCTTTTGAATTCCATTGTGACTCTTTACCCAACAAACTTAGACATTGCTATTTTGTGCGAGTATGTTTATGCCTCAAAATTATTCTGGCAAAATTTCTAAAGAATCATCTTCTAATTTTTAATGATTCAATAGACCTTCTCCTAATGTTTACCTTTGTCTAAAAATGTTTCAACTTTGCACAAAACCAAAAAATAATGTTGACGTAAGTCCAAGACTTCAAGACCCACAAAATGCAGACTATTGTATGGCAAGATATGGGGGCTCAAACCTGGTATGGTGCATTGGCTCTGTACCGGTGTAATAAGACCCTCCATTACATACGTTCTTTAGTTTGGTGGCCAAAGGCTACTCAACCAACAGCAGCTAACAGGCTAAACCGGGCAGAAACTGACCTGCCTGTGGAAAGCCATGGAGACCCTATCAGTATTCCCTCCACTCAACTTAGTGATTCAAGAGTAGGCCACAATGGGAGTACACATGCTACAAAACTCTTAGAACCCGACTCCTCTCGGAAGCAATTCGAAACACATGAAGATAATTAACATTGTAGTAGATCCTCTGTTGAGCATGAGGTCAGACTACATGGTACCAAAAATTGCATTCCAACGAGCCCTTTACTATCACCACTGGAGAAAGAAATACTGGATGACAGGAGCTCCTGATATATTACGCAAAGGCCAGGATGGAAACAGGAGCTGGAGCAGAAATACATGGTGAAAGACCAAGGGCTAGTATAAGCCTCTCTCTTGGACAGCACTCTACTCTGTTTCAAACAGAAATCTGACTATACTCGAATTAGTCGGGGAGCTCTCCCTAGCTGTACGTGCACCCCCCGATCCTTGAGGATAATAATTTTCATAAAACTTAAAGCCTAAGGAACAACTCTAGACATGTCCTAAGAAAAAAAATAAAGGACATATGTGATGGAGGTTGTACTTTCAAAATGGCGGCCATATGTTAAAAAAAACTGATACAAATGTTGTTTTTGTCATTTAACACAAAAATTAAAAAAGATGTAGAAAAACTGTTTTCACAAAAATAACGTGAATAAAATTTTCTACAATTTTGTTTCTATACGATATTTTGATAGGAGTTACCATTTTCCAGATAAATGAGTCCAGATTTAAGAAAACATGGAAATTCGTATATCGGTAAATCATTTAGAGGAAATAACTTTGACAATTATTGTAAGGAGTACAATATAATATAAATTTATATTATTAACATAACAAAAAAAATAAAATAAACTAAAAAAAATTAATAATAATAGTAATAATATTATAATTTGCAGACATTTATCTCGAGAACAATGAGTTATGTACAGATTAGGGTTAAAAGTGTTGATAGTGACATCTTTTGGATTCTGCTGGCTCATTCCAATAAAATTAAATGTAAATTACTCTTTGATACCGGATTTGGCAATAAAAGAAGGCTTATTAACATATCCGCATTAGCAGAAGAGTACGGACCTCAAAAATGTTCGGCATTACTGGACCTTCATTCATTTACTAAATGAGACTCAGTCAGTGCCTTTAAGGGAGAAGGAAAGATAAAATCCCTAAAAATGTTACTTTTCCCCAAATATACCAAATATATCCGAACGTTTCAAGATTTGAGGAGCAGCTGGAATATTGACGATAAATTAGTCGATCATTAGAGGAGTTTACATGTGCCATATATGGGTCAAAGAAATGCCCTAGCGAGAACGAGCTTCGCCTAATTGACATTAGACAGAAATGCGGTGACAAAGATTTGTCTTTATCAATTGACACTAAAGTTGATTTTTCTTTGATTCCACCATGAAGAGCTTGTCTTATCGAGCATATTAAAAGAAGTGTTTACCAAACATATATTTGGCGATTATTAATCGACGAAGGTATTTACAAGATTCCAAATCCTTGGAATGATTATGGATGGCAAGAAAATGTAGAACCTCTTTGGTGTACAGTAAATAAAATACTGCTTCAATCGCTTACTGAAATTCTTTAGGAGATGATTCCATCAAATTCCATCAAATCGAAAGTGAGGATGATAACGATATCATGAATTAAGCAGTAGAGGAAGAAGACTTGGAAGAAATATTCGATGTATCGAAAGACAGCGATAGTGTATCTGAAAGCGAATAAGGTGTTACTTTTTGAATATTTTATTTTAAGAGCTGAATCATTTATCTCGAAAATGGTAACTCCTATCCAAATATTGTATAGGAACAAAATTGTAGAATATTTTATGCACTTTGTTTTTTGTGCAGAAAATTTTTCTCCATCTTTTTTAGTTTTTGTGTTAAATGGCAAAAATAAGCACCAGTTTTTTAACATATGGCCGCCATTTTGAAAGTACGGCCCCCTCCAGGATCGGGGGGGCACGTACAGTTAGGGTGGGCTCCCGTAGTAAATGTGTACGCGAGAATATCAAACGACGATATGTGAACCAGCAGATCTCCATTGCATCAGACAGTCAGGTAGCACTTAAGTCATTGAATAAAAATATTGATATACTAGAAGAAACAACATAGGACTACATTTGAAATTAATACACACTGAATTTCTACACAAAGAAAATTATTTTGTTTTTCAACATTTAGACCCGCCAAATTAGAGAAGAAATTATTGAAAAAGTAAAAAGTACACATTCTATATTAGAGACAATTAGTGATAAGTTAAGTAAAAACAGTGTAATATTTAGTGACACTCCTCAAACGAATCAAAATTATTTCAAATTTAATGATAGAGTAAGCAATTCAACTAACATTATCTTTTCAGACCAAGAGTTAAACCTTTTTCAAAAAGGCTTAAAATATTCCCCGCATAACGTCAATAGAAAATTTTGTTAACACAGAACTAGCCACCATGTCAACATTAAACATTTCTAATTTCGAAGAACTCAGCATAGCTAAGTTATTTGAATCAAAAAAATATAACATTAATAAGGGAGAAATTAACCTAGTTAAAATCATAAAATAAAAATTGAATAATAATGATTTAGTTCTCTGTAAATCTGACAAAGGTAACACAATAACAATTTTAACTAGAACAGGATACGTTTAAAAATTGCAAACAATCTTAAACACTGACGACTTTGAAAAAATTAACCATAATCCCACTAATAAATTTCAATCAATTATCTCAAGCTTAATAGTATATTGTGTATCTGGGTGTGAAAGCGATACATTCCCGGACGACGATGCAATTGTTGGCCGAGGCGCTAGCCGAGGCCAACAAGCATCGAAGTCTGGGAATGTGCTTTCACACCGAAGTACACATACTATTTTTTCTGAAATCACAATAAATACTATTTTAAACGTATAAAAATAAAAAATATAAACATTTAAAAAAAAAAAAATTCTGAAATCACAATCAATACTATTTTAAACGTATAAAAATCAAAAATATTAACATATTAAAAGATATATAAAAAACCGTACGGGAATGTTACTTCCCGGCCTAGGCCGGGAAATAACATTCCCGTACGGCTCTGTTGATCGTTGCTTGGCAACGGATCTTTTCCGATCTGTTTTCTGATAGTTTCTTAGCAACGGACTAAAATACTGGAATTGTGCATTTTTCGCTCTAAAATCGCGCCGAAAATGTAGACATTCCCGATCGATTTCAGAAAAAGAAATATTCCGAGACTTTTCAAATTGAAGAATCGTACAAATAATAATTATGAACCCTTCAGCACCTATTCTTTGTCTCCCAAAAATTCACAAAGAAAACGATCCTATACATCCTGTGGTATCCTATATCAACGCCCCTTCCTATAGGTTATGCAAAGAATTAAATCACTTTTTACCAAACTAATCAATTTTAAATCGAAATATTCTATAAAAAACTCTTTCGAATTTATTAAAAACACAAAAAATCTAAAATTACCTAATAATTCAAAATTAGTATCCTTTGATGTCAAAAATCTGTTCACCTCAATCGTACTCAAAGACCTAAAATTAATTGTAAATAAGCTAATAGACAATGCACAAATTAGTATAAAAGAGAAATTGGTATTAAAAGATCTAAAAATTTGTATTGAACAGAATTACTTTCAGTTTAATGGTGAATATTTTAAACAAAGAGAGGCTTATAGTCTATAGAGGCTTATAGTCTAGGTGCCCGCGTACATAAATGCAATTTATACATATCCTCGTATAACTTCTTGTATGGCATAATTGCGCCTAGTCTATCACTTTTTCCTCAGCGAGAATTTTCGTAAACGCGGCGTTCCTCCTCGGCATGAAAAAGACGATTTCCACACGTCGGACTGGAAAATCGGCAAATATATTTTGTCCGACAATTCGAAAATTGGATTCTACATATTTTTATTAAGCAATCTTGAAAAAATCAGCTGTTATGTTTAGGGTGGTAGACACCCTTAACGTTCCAAAATTTTTGTCGGACAGTTTGTAGAAATATATAGAATATATATGCAGAATCCAATCCTCAAATTGTCCGACATAATATGTTTGCCGATTTTCCAGTCTGACGCGTGGAAATCGTCTTTTTCATACCGAGGAGGAACGCCGCGTTTACGAAAATTTTCTGAGGAAAAAAGAGATAGACTAGGCGCAATTATGCCGTATAAGAAGTTATACGAGGATATGCATAAATTGCATTTATGTACGCGAGTACCTAGACTATTACCGATGGGTTCTCCTATTTCTCCTTTATTACCTGAGATTTTAATGTCTAATTTAGAAATCTCAATTTCTGACAGTAATAACTCTCTTAACTCACATGTTTTTATTTGACTCACTATGTACACGATATTTTTTGCATTTGGACTGGTACAAGAGAAGCTTAAATCATTACCTTAACTTTTTGAACTCCTTTAATAGTAAAATCCAGTTCACTATGTAGAATGAAAAAAATAGCCAATTAAATTTCTTAGATATTAATATCAAGAAACATAATGATAAGTTAAAATATAACATTTATCATAACCGACTACTATGGACACAGTCATACATTACAAATCCCAGCAATGCAATCGTGGCAAATTAAGCTCTCTCCCTTTTACAGCCTAATACATAGACTTACAAACTTCCCTTTACATGATTTTAACATTGAATTTAATATTATTATACAAATTGCAAGAAATAACAGATACAAGGAGTCCTTAATAGAAAAGATGGTAAAAAACAAACAGAGAAAAATAATCCAAAAGGAATTTTTCAATGCACCTAAGGAACCAACTAGATTTCGTTTTATTAATCATATTCTAAATTTTAGTAGCAAAATATCTAATAAATTAAATAACTCAGATACGTCTACAATAAACGCAAGTAAAACAAATTTAAAAAGATTACTAATGAACAATGAAGAAAAAATAATAAATTAAGTAAATCTGGTGTTTATAAAATCAAATGCAGTGACTGTGAGGCAGTTTATATTGGTCAGACTGGTAGGAGCATTGATAAGAGGGTAAAAGAACACAAAACTTCAATTTTAAACAATAATAAAAACACGGGGATGTCTACTCATTGTATTAATAATAACCATTTATAGACTCTAAGAATGAAGAGCTAATCCATGCAGAAACAAAAGGGAAACGTTTAGATCTTCTCGAGTAATTAGAAATTTAAAAAATCCCTTAGAAATAATCGCTAATGACCAACTAAATTTCTGTAATACCCCTATGATAGACTGTACTAAGAACTCTTCATTAAATAGTCGTGCCAGGTCTTTTAACCTGTAATTTTCCGAATTTAGTACTTTCATAAATAATAGAATTTTGTTCTATTTAGTAATTTTCGTAATTTTTATATTTACTACTTCTTGTATTTACTTCTTGAGAAAGGCCTAATAAGCCAAAACATATATAGAGTATCAATATACTTATTTTGAAACATTAAAAAACAGTTTTTTTTTTCTTATAATTAGAATTACTAAAGACATTAGACTCTAATAAAATGTCTCCCAAACTGTTTTGAGACTGCCGCGATGAACTCAAAATTCTGGGTAAGAGGAACAGAGTCAGAACCCGCACTGTGCATCACAAAAGGCTCAGCCAGAAGGGTGATCAATGACTGGGTCAAGAGTAAACACAACCATTACTATAGCGATAGCCCAGGAAATCGACATGGAAAACACTTATTAATGGACCATGCCCAAAACAAACTGAAGAACTGCTCGTAAAGAACAGGATCCAGTTGAGAATCGTAACAGGTCTTCTGGCAGAACATTTTCCTGTTAAGAAACACCTGCACATAATCAGACTCTGTGGTAAAGTACCAGAAACTGTGGAGCATATTATATATGACTGCGAGGCGCTGGACAGCAGAAGATATAATATTTACGGGCAAACAACAACAGACCCGGAAACTATCAAAACTCGTCCATTTTTTGACCTATATCACCTTATCAGTGGCACAGAAGTTCTTAAATTTGGCAGTGTAAATTAAGACAGGGAGAGCACAATAAGCCCGAGAGTCTACAGTGTTCTCGGAGTATTTTACCGACGAGCTCTGGGAGGAGGGGTTTTAGTCAGTTAGAGTGTGACAGTCAGACCCATTCTAACGATGGAGAGCCCGTGGTGGTTTCCTCTTCTCGAAAAAAAGTCCAAGACGCTAGCTGATTGAGTGTCTGTCGACTAGAGGTATCCGAGATATAGCAGCCGATAGTAGGGATTTCCAGTAATTGTTTCTCTGTTCGTACGAGGCTTCATGATTATAATTTATATACATTTATATATTTATTTATATTTCAATCATATTAGAATGAAATAAAAGTGTACTGAATCTAAACTTAGCTTTTCACTTTTTCAAAATTGTGGCACCATTATTAAAACAAATGCCTACTTTTAATACATCTTTGTAACGAGAATTATATGAGGAATTCAAATATGCAAAAATATATACATGGCACTATTTAAAAATCAATAGTCAATACTTTCGATTAAATCGGAAGTGAAATTCTTCAACTATGCTGCGAAAAATGAAACACACTTTGTTACCAAAAGACACTTCACACTTTTCTAGATAAGTTTACTATTGGAATAACAAATAGTCATTGTAGCCTTTAACTTGTTATCTATATAGATATTACAGTCATATTTATCATAATTATTACAACTATTAAGAGGAGATAACGCCAATCACAAAGTTTCATCAGTAAAGCTAAAGCTGAAGTGGGGCGATGATAGGGCTATGATAGGGCATCTGCACGTGACGTTACAGCTAACCTCAAAAATATGTGTTTCTTAAGATTTAAGAGTATTACGCAGCTATTATTAAAATTTCTGCCTGGTTCTTGTATTTTCAACTAAAATCTAGTTCAGTGTAATGTTTGTGAAGTTCTAAATACTTTGTCCTTATAAAACAGGACTCTTTTTGTAGGTTGGAAATCTAATCTGTAATTAGCAAACTATTTTTATTAATCAACAATATTGAAAAATTATTTACGTGAATTTTTAAATATTTGCTTGGAGCCAATCCGGCTCCCGCTGAAATATACTCAATCGACCGCAGCAAAATTAATAAAAACTTGTAATATTGATTTACCCTGTATAAGTATTTACATCTTAATGTCATGAAAACCAAATAGTATTTCGAACTCAAAAGGCAATGAATCATCGTTTACTGTGTAACAATTTTTACGTTTTTTCTTTAAATAGAAGAATCAAATTTTGACCTCTATCGACGAAGCTAGCATATAGCGAAACTCGAGGGAATAATAATTTTTGTTAAGAATAATTTTACTACAGCATATAAAAAATTCAACCAATTTGACCGGAAGCCAAACTTATCTACAAAAAAATTTCATCTCAAATTTCGTTGCCACCCAGTACAGGAAAATACCTATATATAAATACAGATCTTTATTAATTATCGATTAAACTTTGCCGTATCTGTTCTGGGATAAATATTTTATGATTATTTACACACTTATTTGTTTTGCGGATTATAATATAATTCCTCTAATAATTTTTGTATTTTAATGCTGCTATCTACCGCAATCAAAAGACTACTATTGTTTTTTATTTAAAAAAATGTTAACTGTTACCTAACATAATTCTCTTATTTTAATAAGCTTAATAATATTAATTACTCTTTAATTTTCTGGTAACGGGTAGAGGTTGCACTCAGAGGTGACCTACTGCAAATATCTATTTGATTAACCTTGGCT
This sequence comes from Rutpela maculata, assembly GCA_936432065.2. NCBI lineage: Eukaryota > Metazoa > Arthropoda > Insecta > Coleoptera > Cerambycidae > Rutpela > Rutpela maculata. Next base: position 43,555,767 of record OW386290.2, on the reverse strand, counting down.
TCGGTATATCTTTTGTGCTCTATAATTAATTCCACATCCAGTGGAAGTATAGTAACGACAAAAAAATTTTTAAAAATTTTTATTGTTTAAATAGGCTTATCATGTCATGAAACGTCGAGATTTCAAGTTTGAGCGAAAAAAAAATTCTGTCTGTCTGTCGGTCTATCGGTCTGTCGGTCTGTCGGTCTGTCGGTCTGTCGGTTTGTCGGTCTGTCGGTCTGTAACTTTTTTTGTGCGCACGTTTACTCTGAAACCGTTTGAGATATTGACTTGAAATTTGGTACACATATGTACTTTAACGAGATCTAGAACTAGATTATATTTTAATCTTGTTCTATCGAAGGGTTGGGGGGTAAATTGGGGTAAATTTGGAGTAAATAGGTAAATCAAGCAAGTTCATAAAATTGATATCTAGTATAGACAAGAGAAGCTAAGGTTTCAAAAAAAATTTTGGCATTAGCCACCCCCATTACCACCCCCACCCCATTATTAAAGGGGATGAAAAAAAATGTGATTTAGTGTGTGTACAAAAACCAGAAACTTCAAAATATTTTTTTACTTTATCCACCCCTCACTCCCACCCCCTGTCACCGCCCCCACCCCACTACCGATGTGGGGTATCGTTTTATGGATTTTTGGGGTAGAGGATTTCAAATATTATATTATTAAAGTTCCATAAACAATTATTTTCAGATACAAAATTTTTTCGTTGTGTGACTTGGATAGAAAATCCGGATGTGGAAGTAGTGATTCCTTGGGCAGCGGTTTTTTTTATTTATATTAATGTATTAATCAAATTTTACATAAAATAGCCTATTCGACTCGACATAACAATATCACTTATACATCAATGCATTTTCCATAGTTTTTACAAAACGTCTCCACACCTTGCAGCATCAACTTATTGTAATGTGTTTGCCACTGATACGAAAAACATGCCTATGACCAAATTTAAATCTGATCTAAAAAAACTCCTGGAATATATGACCGATTATGCTAGCACGTATTTTAGTGAATTAAATTGGTTTTATCTTTCTCTTCTTTTCGTTAAGCATACCTATTAGCATGTATCGCGATATGTATTTTAAGATATAATATTCAACATATAAATACTTTAAATTATAGTAGTGTTACACTTTCTACCCCCAGAGCAGAGCTGGTTCGGGTACTGGTAAAATATATCCGGATATCGGATACAGATACCGGCAATGGCGTTCGGATACCGGATACAAGATACAGATACTTTTAGTTGAAAAATGTATTCTAAATACATGTATCCGGATACTTTTTCCGGATAACGGATACGGATACTTTTTCTATTGAAAACCCTGCTTCACGAAATTCAAAGAGAAAGTGTAAGTATATGGTTCAAGAAAACTTTATTTTGTCAAATGATAATAATTGCAAAATGAAACTACATATCAAAATGTATTATTTTTGTTTGAATTTGCTTTTGTCAGCACAAGAGATTCAAAATTGGCATCAGATAAGGCGTTGCGCCGGGGCGAATCTATCATAGTGGCGAAGGACAATAACCTTTTAACTGGCCCAGATGACGGCAGGCATGTGTTGTACTTCATGGGGAGTTTCTTGAGTACCGGGTACTCATTCAACATTTGCATGTTTGATCTCTTGTCCTCGAGATATCTTAAAAGCTCGAGCTCAATTTTAGAAGTATTATTGGGATTGGATCTGTTCACATAAACATCAACATCGTTCTGCGCGTTAGCCTTCTCTCCGACTGTGATGGTGTCATTGGTATCTCCGCGGAAATCAAAAAACTCATCGAACTTCTTCCCTTGTTGTTGGTCATCTTCATCTGCTGAACCATCTGATGATGATTTTGATGCCGTGAGTTCTTCCGCACGTTTTATGATCGTCAATTTGATGTCGCCAACTGTTTTCTGATGGTTCTTTATGACATTGGACCATCGCAACTTAAATTGCGGAAGAAGAACTGCAGCAATCAGGGGCTCTTCTCGACTAAGATTTAAAGTATCTGAAAAACGCGTTTTCAAGCTCTGGATACACATTTTGATCAGATGTTCTCCACCGTATTTCATCCTTGATTGAGTTGCTATTTTTATGTACTTGTTTAGAAGGGATGCCAAACTTGGAGATCAAGGACGTCTGCCAGTGGCTTCATCACAACAGAGTATTCTTTGAGGTAAAGAAGCTCAGTTTCTCTGAATGTTTCCAGGCCCAACTTCATAAACAAAAGTGGGAGTTTCTCTTTCGCCTTTAGAATCTGAGATACTGAATCGTAGGTGGAATAATGAATTGTATCCGCGGAAAGATGAAAGTATCCGGATACGCATACTTTGATAATTACCTGGCGGATACGGATAACGGATACATTTTTCCTAAAGGATTCAGATACAGCCTTCGGATACACAAAAAGTATCTGGATACTGTATCCGGATATCGAAGTATCCGAGTACTACACAGCTCTGCCCCAGAGACATATATGTGAGTTTCCTACAAGTTCTATGTATAAGTAACAAAAACTGAAATAAAGTTAGTTTGGCAATTGGTCCAGAGATGGCGCGCGATGTCAGAGTCTGAAAGTTGTAGAGAGCCTACTAGAAAATTCCAGAAAAAGGAGAGAACATTCTGGAGCTCTTATCTTTAGGTATATAAAGGAATGGAGAAGCCGAATTAGGACAGTTCAGATGACCAGATAGTTTAGTTCAGATAAGGGAATACAGTTCAGAAGACAGTTCAGTTCAATTAGTGAGAACAGATCAAGAGTAAACAAAGTGATAAAGTGACTGAAATATTGGATTATAGTACTGTGTAATATTAGTAAAGTAATTAATTGTTGTAATTAGTACGTAAGTAAATACATTATTGTTTAGTGTTACCCTAGTGTTATAATTTCCGAATCCACGAAACAGGGTATTTACAAAAGGGGTGTGAACGCGTAACAGTAGGTTATTTGCCTAGTATACTAAGTGCTGTACATTTTACTATACATATGCTATTGCTCTATCATAGTTATATTTTAAAATCTTATCTATATGTACGCTGTGCAACATGTCTCCATTTTATTGACTTCTCTACAAAAATGAATAAAGCATTATTATTATTAACATTTTCCTCGAATATGGCACAATTCACTTTTACGTGATACCACTGAAATTAAGTACAGGATCAGTATCTTTCCTATTTTATTATTCAAATAGGTATTTGCACTCATCAACACTTGACTACAACTGTCTCATGTTAACTCATTAGAAATACGTTAATAGTATTTTAAAGTAAAATTGATATATCACCTAATCTACGTAGAATTAGTTCAGACCTGAGAGACACACTGTATATTGCAACTTCGACATCTTGTACACCTTCAGACTTTCGTGTGCTCAATCAAAAATATTTTGTTCTAAAATTTTATTTAAAATATATTTTATTACGCTTCAGAAGTATTCTACCGTGCTATTTTACTTATTTCTGAAATAGAAATTTTAAGCCTAACGAAAGATGTTTCGCAGTCGGAAAAGCTCGACTTCAGTTCGTTTCGTCGTTTCGTAATAGTACTATTAAAATTACCATGATAAGATTTTGAAATAAAATTGATTTATCACCTAATCTATTTAAAGTTCCATTAAATAATGACAATCCACAGACACCTTCACGGGGAATTGAAAGGAAAGTTGAAATTTCACTTCCTTCTTGTCAAGGAATTCTTAAAGGCAACAAGTATAACCTTTAAAATTCATCTTGTTCATCATTTAAGTCTTGGTGACTATGAACGAACGATTGGTGGTAAGTTGTTTTTCAATCTCTGAACGATACTCTATCTTGCAAAACAAACAGATCAACTTTAAAGCGGGCCATTCACTAGGACAACCTGGATCCGACTCGCGACTGTGACCAGATGTGACCGATTTTGCATTTGCCCCACACTACACAGACGCACAATGGTCCCAAATTGAATTGTTTGGTTCAAAAATGGCTAGAGAGCTCAAATTTTGTGGGAAATGAACAATTTTTTTGTAAATTAAAGCTTACCGAAATTCCAAGAAATCGTCGGAGCCCGAATTTAAAAAAAAATCTTTTTTTATTATATTAAGTTAAAGGCCAAAAAGAAAATGGCTAGAGAGCGCAAATCTTGTTGGAAATGAACAATTTTTTGTTTTATTAAAGCTTACCGAAATTCCAACAAATCCTCGGAATTAAAAAAAAAATTATTTTTTATTATATTAAGTTAAAGGCCAAAACGTTTTTTTTGTTGTTTTAACTTAATATACTTAATAAAAAAGGAATTTTTTTTCAAAATTCGGGCTCCGAGGATTTGTTGGAATTTCGGTAAGCTTTAATTTTAAAAAAAATGTCATTTCCGACAAGATTTGTGCTCTCTAGTCATTTTTGATTCAAAAAACTGAATTTGGGACCACTGTGAGACGGTCCGAGTAATATCATTTGGTTACAGCAACTGCGCTCAAGAACGTATTGACCTATTTTGTAAATTATCTTCGAATTGATTATATTATATTTGAAGAATTGTTAAAATCAATACTTCTCATTAAAAAGCAAAATCATGAGGCACGCATAGCAACACGTCTAGTGGTAACAAGAAGATTTTTGGCATTTGGTAAAAGTTGTGAAGATTTAAAATACAGTTGCGTTATATATTCTACCTAATTACTTGGAAGAATATCTTCAAAAGACACTTTTAATAGGCCACGAGGTATTTAAAAATAATGCAATCGTCAGAAACAAGCACACAAGTGAAATAGCTCGGATTGGTCCGCTTGTCCGGCAAGCGGGACTCGTCCGGCGGACTGGTCCGCCTGTAAATGAGGGCCTTAAGGCCCCCATTGGGTTGAATATGTATTTTTTATGTATTCAATAAAGAACTATTATTATTATTATATTTACGTTTTTGTGATGTGAATTGTTTCATGAATATATTATTTTTAATGTTTCAATACATTTGTTTAAAATCAATACTTAATTCTTGCGTTGAGGCGTTTTTTTTAAATTATTTTATAAACGGGGGGGCAAACGACAATCTGCACGCGGGCCCAATGGTTTCTAGTTACGTCACTGCAAATGTATGCTTGTTTCTGACGATTGCATTATTTTTGTAATTGGCAGGATATATAACGCAACTGTATTTTAAATCTTCACAACTTTTGCCAAATGCCAAAAATCTTAATGTTACCACTAGACGTGTTGCTCTGCATCCCTCATGAAGGTATTTTGCTTTTCGATGAGAAGTATTGCTAAATTTAACCATTCTTCAAATGTAATATAATCAATTCGAAGATAATTTATAAAATCGGTCAATACGTTGTTGAGCGCAGTTGCTATAACCAAATGATATTACTCGGACCGTCCATGTAGTGTGTGGCAAATGAAAAATCGGTCACGTCCGGTCACAGTCGCGAGTCGCGTCCAGGTTGGCCTAGTGAATGGCCCGCTTTAGCACGTCAACTGAGCGGGAGTCACAAATTTGAAAGAAAAATTTGAAATGTGACAGAAGCTATTGTGTTTACAAGAACGGTCTACCCACACATATATACATACATACATGCAGACACAGACTGTTTTATTCGATATATGAATCCAGTATGATATGGAATAAATTTCTGTGCAATTTTTTTCCCACGATTATCGAGTTGAAATATACCTATTTGATATCAAGTATATATTATTATTATTATTATTATTATTATATATTAGGCAGACTAGGAATAATTTCATAACTATAGAACTCGATTAGTTTGATTAGTTTGCACAATTTTTATATAGATAGGTATTAATAATTATTATTAACATATACAGGGTGTTCCTTAAAGACGTGCTAATATTTCAGGGTGTGATTCCTTAGGTCATTTTATGAAGAAAAGTTCATATGAACACATGTTATGTAACGGCTTAAAGTTTTTGCTACAGGGTGTTGATTTTTTTTAAATCGTTATTTTTTTAATATCTCAGAAAGTACTTTAGGTATTATTTTCAATTTTGGTATGTGTTAATAGTATATAAAACCACTTACTTTAGTTAGAAAAGTCATTGTATTGCTCCACCAGTGGCGTCCCTGCAAACATGTCCTGTGATATTTTTTACCAAAAAAGTGGTACGCCACTGATATTTTTCCATGCGGATATTTTTCTGATTAGTATGATCAATTCTACATGAAAACGGTCTCTTGCATTTTTCTCGTCACATGCACAGTTATTGATTAACACAATTAAATTCAAATTGCTTGATTTAGCAGTATTGACTAATAATAATTTTTGAACACATAAATCTAGTTATCCTGGAATAAATGACGTTTTTACGAACATCATTTTAGAAACAATGTTTGTTGACATAAAGTCAGTTGTCGGTGTTCAAAACCACCTCATCGTATTATTTCTTTGATTTTTAGTGTTTCATTGAATTTATTTTATTTTTTCGCTGTTTTTATTCGAATATCTCACCAAATATCGTCAATTATATGAATGTGGAAATGACGACAATGCATTACATATATGGTCTCGCATATGGAAATGCAACAAAAGCCAGAAGTATGTATCAGAAAAGATATCCTAATCGTTCCTTGCCAGATAGCCGATTCTGTTCGATTTTTCACCGCCGCACAGTGGCGAGAAATGTCAGTGTCCCACCCAAATTATTCTAGAGGTCGTAAATTTTAAGTTATTGAGACATTCTTTTTTTTTAAATGTTCGTCTTGAATTTACCTATCGATCCCTCTAGCCGGATTTTGAAATTTCATTTTTCATTTTTTTTAATTTTTAATAGAAAATCATATTTTTACAAAAAATACTGTTTTTTCTATTAAAATTTATTCTAACGGGCCGTAAATTTGAGTTTTTTTTTAAAATCTTCTCCTTTTAATCAGCTATTGATCTGTCTAGATGAATTTTTGATTTAGTTGTTGACAACTGTCAAAATTACTGTCAAATATAAAAAAATACGATTTTTAGATAAATAATTCATACAATAACAGGTTGGTGTTCAGAAAAATATATATAGTGTTTTCAATGTACCTGGTTTCGAAGTTGACAGGAAAATATGTATTTCTAAATTTGGCAGCTGCCATAATTGTTGTCAAATTTCCAAAGATAGATGGAAGAGCTTATTAGTTTTAAAAATACCCTGTAAATGTATAGAAAAATAGATATATATTGTTTTTGATGTGTTTGATTTAGTATTTGACAGGAAAATATGAGTTTTAAATTTGGCAGCTGTCATAATTGCTGTCAATTTTCAAAATAGAGTGCTTATTAATTTTAAAAATGCACTATAAATGTATAGAAAAATATAAGCTGCCATAATTGCTGCCAAATTTCAAAAAATAGAAGTTAGAGCTTATTAACCTTGAAAATACCCTGTGAATATATAGCAAGACGGATACAAATTGTTTTTAATGTACCTGGTTTCGAAGTTGACAGGAAAACATGATTTCTAAATTTGGCAGCTGCCAAATTTAAAAATAATATTTTCCTGTCAATTCATAAATTAGGAAGATAAAAAAATAATATATATCTATTTGTCTATACATTCAAAGGGTGTTTTTGAAATTAATAACTTGCTAATCTGCACACCTTAAGACTTGACAGCAATTATGGCAGCTGCCTAATTTAAAAACTATATCTACCTATTATTTACGAAATCAGATAGATCAAAAATAATGTCCATCAATTTTTTTATACATTTATAAGGTATTTTTAAAATTAGTAAGCTCTTACCTCCATGTTTTGAAATTTGACAGCAATTATGTCAGCTGCCAAATTTAAAAAAGATATTTTCCTATCAGTTACGTAATCATACAGATCAAAAATAATGTATATCTATTTTTCTATACATTTATAGGGTGTTTTTAAAATTTATAAGCTCTTACCTCTATATTTTGAAATGAGACAGCAATTATGACAGCTGCCAAATTCAGAAATCATATTTTCCTGTCAACTTCGGAACCAGGTACATTAAAGACAATTTGTATCCGCTTTGCTGTATATTTACAGGGTATTTTTAAAGTTAATAAGCTCTAACTTCTATTTTTTGAAATTTGACAGCAATTATGGCAGCTGAAAAATTTAAAAACATATTTCCCTGTCAACTACTAAATCTGGCAGTTTAAAAACAATATACATCTATTTTTCTATACATTTATAGTGCATTTTTTAAAATTAATAAGTTGTTACCTCTATATTTTGAAAATTGACAGCAATTATGACAGCTGCCAAATTTAAAACTCATATTTTCTTGTCAATTACTAAATCAAACAGATCAAAAACAATATATATCTATTTTTCTATACATTTACAGGGTATTTTTAAAATTAATAAGCTCTTCCATTTATCTTTGGAAATTTGACAACAATTATGGCAGCTGCCAAATTTAGAAATACATATTTTCCTGCCAACTTCGGAACCAGGTACATTGAAAACACTATATATATTTTTCTGAACATCAACCTGTTATTGTATGAATTATTTACCTAAAAATCGTATTTTTTTATATTTGACAGTTGTCAACAACTAAATAAAAAATTCATCTAGACAGATCAATAGCTGATTAAAAGACGAAGATTTAAAAAATAATTGTTACGAAAACTCAAATTTACGGCCCGTTAGAATAAATTTAATAGAAAAAACAGTATTTTTTTGTAAAAATATGATTTTCTATTAAAAATTTTAAAAAATGAAAAATGAAATTTAAAAATCCGGCTAGAGGGATCGATAGGTAAATTCAAGACGAACATTTAAAAAAAAGTGTCTCAATAACTTAAAATTCACGACCTCTAGAGCGCACACTGGCATTTCTCGCCACTATGCGCCGTCTTTGTGAAACTAGTAGTTTCCAAAAAGGTACTTCAAAAGGCAGACCTTGAACTGTCAGAACATCCGAAATTGAGGAAGCGGTGTGCAAAATATCGACAGACATCCTGAGACGAGTACGAGGAAGATTGCTAGAGCTCTGAATATTTGTCATCAAATTGTTTCGCGACTTTTGGTTGATTTTTTGTTGTTTCCGTACCATATTCGAGGAGTATAGACATTACTTAAGTACTTTCTGAAATATTAAAAATTTAACGGTTTACAAACAAAATCAACACCCTGTAGCAAAAGATTTAAGCCGTTGCGAACATATATTCATATGAACTTTTCTTCACAAAATTACCCAAATACACTGAAATATTAGCACGTCGTTAAGGAACACCCTGTATTTTCATTTTTCACAAATATTAGCACAATTATGAATTAATTGAGATATGATTTCTTATCGTTCTTAATCGTCAATTTGCAAGCGTTATCTTCCATGCTGTTGCTCTAGTGAGATACTTACCTACCTACTTAGTTTTTTCACGAACACTAAAAATCATTTTCCGACACCACACCACACAAATTTTAAGTTTCTACTTTTAACTAAAATGCGACATATTCAATAGCCTCATTATTTCCAACCACGTACACTATCTGCAGTAATAATATATGCCAAAAACCGACCATTTAACCGCATGCCAAATATTTTCTGAATGATTTTACCGCCCCCATGGCCTACTAACTTTATTGATCCAGCCTCTGCCGTCTCTAACGCGTTATGTCGGAAAACAGTGGAATACTCATACTACGAATTAATTGACACATTCGCACTCGAACAATGTATTTAAAATTATCAAAATTGTTCTGATAGTGTATTTTTAGCTACAGTCTGGCCTATTTAAATAAATAAACTGAAGTGCAGCTATTGTAGTTTAAATTGTTAAAATTTATTGTAGAGTTTACATATGGACGAATAGATGGAGGTAGTTGTATGTTTATGTGCACATCATGTACAGTAAATATAACTAATAGTAATAATAATAATTTATTTGTCAAAAAATAGTACAGGGTGAAATAGAATAAGTAAATATATTACCAGAAAATATTAGTAATTATTCTAACTTTTTCAAAAATCTTATTCCACATAATTATAAACATATATCCTTCCATTAAAAGGAAGAAAATATTCACATTATGTACTGTACTGTCGTGAGCAAAAAAATAGGACAACTGTTGTTTTCTATTGTAAATCTGTCTCTATTTGAATATGTAATGTGTAGCCGAAATAAAATAGTTACCACTTTTATTTTATTTTTATTGTAATGCTGTAGTTATTGCCATAGCAAATGATGGATGGTCAATGAGACAAGTTGCACTGAGTTATAACATTAACAAAAATTTGGTGTTTAACATTTTAAAAAAGTGGAGAATAAACGGCACAATAAGTAAAAATCCTGGATCAGGGGACAAAGGATATCCAACTTAACAAGAAACTAACTATTAATGTTATATAAAATTATACGCTTATTACCAAGACTTAGCCATAACAAACCTTCACAGGTATATCATATTACATGATAACGACTTCTCTTATTAATCGCTTATCTTAGAGATATTATGTTTCACCTTTGTTTCTCACATTTTATGATGACTGTCGAATTGCATTTCCTTTGTTCTATATTTTGCTTACTCAGGTTCTGAATGTTATAAATACGACTAGACATGCTTTGTAAAGTCAGTTATTAAACTCAGTTAGAATGCAACACTTCTAATTTATTATTATATTCCTTCTCCAAGAGCCAACGTTGGCTCCATGTAACTAAATAAAAGTTTTTAAAAAGTCATTCATGTGAACCGTGATCTAACATTGGCGCAGTCGGTAGGATCCGTAAACATCATCAGAACAAGAAGCCTAACTGGTAGTGAAGCGTAAGAGAACAAGGAGAACATCTGCAGAAGGTGCCTAACTAGTACGTGTACATCTGCGAGAACAAGGAGACCTTCCTCACTGGTGGTGGCGGATCCCAATCCCTTGACGGACGAAGAACCTACTCATGGAGATGAAATTAACGTAAGTCATTTTTAAGAATCATCTCGTTATTTTATTTTTCATTTTTACAATTATTATTTCTCACAATTATTTACGTGTATTATACCGCTAATACACTCGGCAAACAAAGCCAATTCTGTTATCAAACAAATCCTTTACAAGCTACAACGCAACAATTCTAATTTTAAGTTATATATTTTCGTATTCACGAAACGACTGTGTATTATACAGTTAATACACAATTCATTTACGACGTAACAAAACAAGCTAATTTTAATTTAATTTCCGTATCATACTGCTGATACGTAACCAATTTTAGTTCAAAAATCTCTAAATAAAAAAGCAAAATGCCTGATAGAGCTCAACCAGAGACTGTTCAACCAGTGCCACCGGCACCAGCCGAACAACAACAACAACAACCACAACAAATTGAGCCTTACAAGCTCTCTGAAATTTTTTCACTAATACCAGAATTCGATGGCAACGCCATAAATTTACAGACATTCCTAAACTCGTGTTCCTGTGCACAAAGTATGGCAATTCATGACCAAAAAATTCTATTAACCATGCACATCAAAAATAAATTAAAAGGCAGAGCCGCCGAACTTATAAATTCACGCAACCCTAGCACATGGCCAGAAATAAAGGCACTACTAGAAACTCACTTCGGAGACTCCCGAGATTTAACGTCCCTAATTCAGGACCTACAACAAATTCACCAATTACCTAGTGAATCCGCCTTAACATTTGTTTCGCGTTTACAAACGCACAATGCGAAAATGCACGCTGCAGTGCAAAAACAAAATTTAACTTCGGAGCAAAGAACCGCGCAAACAAACCTGATTGAAACTATGACATTAAATAATTTGTTAACGGGTCTAGAACCAAATCTAGGCAGAATAATACGTGCCAGTAACCCTCCTTCTATAATGAACGCGATTATTAGAATTCGTAGAGAGCTACAACTCTCTTATTTTGAACAGCAAAAATTCCCAAAAAATAGTCCAGTCAAAAATCCAGTAATTCAACAAAAGCGACCACAAGGTCCCAATTTGCAACAAAAGTTTTGTTCCTTCTGTAAACGGAATGGACATGTAATAAGCGAATGCCGCACAAGGCAACAGTCTCAAAACTTCCAGAGACCAAGTTTCCAAGGAAACCCAAACTCACAAAATTTTTCTCATCAAAACTTCGCACAACCGAGTAATAATCAATTTAGTCAGAGGACATTCCCTCAAAATAATCAGCCAAATCAATCACAGCAAAACAGGCCCTCAGCCATAAGGCCGAACCCTAATTTTATGCAACAGCGACCATCAGCTATCCAACCTAACCCAAATTTTAATCGCTTTAACCAGCAAAAAGCTCATCATTTGAATTACGAACCCTATGACAATTATGATAATCAATGTAACTATAATCAATATAATGACTACTCACCCGATTATCAAAACGTAAGTGATAGTTATGAAAATTACGATTCAGGCAACGCTCATAACTTTTCAGATAATTATACGGCCAATTCTCAATATTATGAGCAGTACGAGAATTATACTGCTAATTCTCAAACACTACAGGAGGATTATACTGCTAATCCTCAGGATTTTCGCTTAGATCCGGAGTACCCCACGGATACTCCAACACAACAAATAGACCAATTCGACCAAATATCAAACCAAATACAAACAATGAATCTCAACGACAGTTTCGATCCAATGCTGAACTTCCCAGAACAGACGTTCATGTAAATACGCTTTCTCACACCCTATTAACCGTAAATTCAAAAAATCTTTATTACATCAAAGACGCAACCGGCAAATTTAAAATTTTGATTGACACAGGTGCAGGAATTTCAATTTTTAAACCTAAAACAGCTGAAAATTATAGACGTAGATCCCCTGAAAATGTAATGATACAGGGTATTACTGATCAAAAAATTTATATCAACGAATCTGTTCTCATCCCCTTTTCAGATGAGTCACACAAGGTTTATATCTATAATCTAGATATAGATTTTGATGGACTACTAGGCGCAGATTTTTTAGAACATTACGAATGCCGAGTAGATTTCAAAAATAAACAACTAGTCACAAATTTTAAAACCGTACCACTATTTAAAGTCACGGAAGAAACTACAGTAAATTTACCTGTACAACCAACTGGTAACTCTAACATCAAAAACCAAAATCCAAATTTAGGCAACATCAAAAATTTAATTTCTATCGAACCTCGCATGGAAAAAATCTGTAAATTAAAATGTAATCTGCAAAATACCGAGGCTATACTGTTAGCCCAAGAAATTGAAAAAGTACGCCTACCAAATGCTCTCGTAAAAATCGACAGCAACGGAGAATTTTTAACTTCGATCGTGAACGCTAACGCAATACCGAAAACTATAAATTTCTCTAACCTTAAACTAGAACCAGTACAAAAATTCAAATCAATTTTTAATTTAAATACTCAAAATTCCGACAAACATCCACAGACAGACAGATCCTTCGAAATTAGGAACGAATTGCGCTTGGATCATCTAAACGAAGAAGAGGCCGAAATAGTAACGCAGCTTTGTTTAGACTTTCAAGATATATTCTATTTGGAAGGAGACAATTTAACTTTTACTAACGAAATTAAGCATTCTATTGACACCGAAAATTCCCGACCGATATTCACTAAATCGTATCGATATCCTCAAGTCCATAAAGAAGAAGTTAAGTCCCAAGTATCGAAAATGTTAAGTCAAGGTATTATTCAACCCTCAATCTCACCTTGGTCCTCTCCTGTCTGGGTAGTTCCCAAAAAACTGGACGCTTCTGGTAAACAGAAATGGCGCGTCGTAGTTGACTACCGCAAACTCAACGAGGTTACAATTGGTGACAAATATCCTCTGCCCAACATTTCCGATCTTTTAGACCAACTTGGCAAATGCCAATATTTCACAACCTTAGACTTGGCTTCTGGTTTCCACCAAATTAAAATTAATCCCGCAGATATTCAAAAAACTGCTTTCACAGTTGAGAACGGTCATTATGAATTCGTGCGATTGCCATTTGGACTCAAAAACGCTCCATCAACTTTTCAAAGAGTTATGGATAACATCCTGTTAGGTATTCAAAATGAACGATGTCTCGTCTACATGGACGATATCATTATTTACTCTCCTACAATTCACGAACACATTTCTCGTCTAACTGAAGTCTTTAAACGCCTTCAAAAAGCCAACCTCAAAATTCAACCAGACAAATGCGAGTTTCTCCGCAAGGAAGTCGCTTATTTAGGACATCTCATTACAAAAGACGGCGTAAAACCAAACCCTTCGAAAGTTGACGCTATTCTAAATTTTCCTCAACCGAAAAATCCAAAAGAAATTAAATCATTTCTAGGTTTAGCCGGATATTATAGGCGCTTTATCCCTAATTTCTCCAAGATAACCAAGCCCCTAACAAAACTCCTACAGAAAGATATACCATTTCTCTTTGACAATGATTGTACAAATTCTTTTCAAAATTTGAAACAAACATTAACAACAACTCCGATATTAATCTATCCTAATTTTGATGAACCATTCATTCTAACCACTGATGCGAGCGCATTTGCCGTCGGCTCAGTGCTGAGCCAGGGGCCTATTGGCAAAGATTTACCCATTGCCTATGCTTCTAGAACCTTGTGCAGTGCAGAAACTAAATATTCAACGATTGAACGCGAGCTTTTATCGATAGTATGGAGTGTAAAGCACTTTAGACCATATCTGTATGGTAGAAAGTTCAAGCTTGTCACCGACCATAGACCACTCACCTGGCTATTCTCTATAAAAGATCCAGGAAGTAGACTTGCCCGTTGGCGACTCAAATTAGAAGAGTACGACTACGAAATAATTTATAAACCAGGCAAAATCAATAAGAACGCGGACGCACTTTCCAGAATCAAAATTAATCATTTTTCCGAATGTTCCAAATTCTATTCAAAGGTCCTAGCCGCGAATGACGAAGAGTCAGACGACGACGAAAACACAGACGATAACAACGAAATCACTAACGAACAAATTTCCCGAGAATTTGAAACTTTCACCAACCTATATAAAGCAACATCTTTAATAGACTATTCAAAAATCAAAGCCTCAAACAAACAACTCTTATACCGAGAACATAAAGATATTATAACCTTCTTCCAACAAAATAACTTACAAGACCTACATCACAAAATTATTGAGGACATATTCGAAGAAAACCCCGAATTTCATAACGATAAAATCAATATTGTATCGAGCAAAACAGTCAGACATAGGAGATATTTTATCATTCCTCTACCTTTTGATATCGAATCTGTAATTGAACATCTATTTTTGGTATTATTTAAAAATCAAGATGTTTTAGACCTTTCTAAGACATACTTTGTCGAAAATAACCTAGACCTCCCCATACTCGAAATTCTATCATTCATTTTTGCAGAAAAAGATTTAAAAGTAGTAATTTGTCAAGATATCGTCAGAACTGCCGACGAAGATGAAATCCCAATTATATTGGAGCAAAATCATTTTGGTAAAAATAATCTACACCGCGGAATAAATGAAACGATTCGAAGAATTAGAGAAAAATACACTTGGCAAGGTCTAACTAAAGACGTTGAAAATTTTATAAAAAATTGCGAAACTTGCCAAAAGACTAAAGTATGCCGGAAAAACCTTAATAACCCTCTAGTAGTCACAGAAACCCCAAGAACACCATTCGAAAGAATCAATATCGATCTATTTGAATTCCCCACTCGAAATTACGCTTTAACCATTCGCGACGAATTAACCAAATTCACGCAAGCATATGCAGTCCCGGATAAATCCGCAAAATCTGTCGTAAACACTTTGTTGTTATATTTTCAACATTATGGTACCCCATTAAGAATCCATTGCGATTACGGTGGCGAATTCGACAACCGTTTGCTAAAAGATCTCTGCACCCTATACGACATAAAATTAACTTATTCAAGCGTAGGACATCCCCAATCGAACGGATCAATAGAAAGATTTCATGCTACCTTAGCTGAAATGATAAGAATTCATAAAACTGAAAACCCGAATGAACATCCGTTCACGATTTTACCATACGCAGTAATATGTTATAACAATTCGGTAAATAAAACACACGGTTTCACCCCATATGAACTTATCTTTGGTCATACGTCTAACAGACCACCTGAAACTTTATATAACCAAAAAGATTTAATAACCAAATACGTTAGAGATTTAAACAACAGAATATCCCACTACTATAAAATAGCCCGTAGTCGAACACAATCTCAAAAAGAGAAAGCAAAAGTTCGCTTCGACAGAAATGTTCCCCAAAAACGACCTGAATACAAAATAGGTGACTTAGTTTATGTAAAAGAATCACAAATTAAGAACAAACTACAAAACAAATTTAACGGTCCCTTTAAAATAAAAGAAATTTCTCAAAATTCTGCTACCTTACTAAATCTCGAAACAAAACAAGAAACTAAAGTAAATTTTGATAGAATGAAACCATATACTGAAAATTAAATTTATTTTCAGGTTTCTCCTGCTGTTCGGATCAGCACTCTGTCAATATAAAATTACCCCGATCAATAACACTGTTGGTGTATACTACCACCAAGACACGGACATCGTGGTGACAAATGACAAATGGACTCTGCTAGTGCATAAAAACATTTCATCCCTCAAAATAGCTTTTGACAAAAATCAAAATATCTTAGACAGAATCTTGTACACTCTCAATAATGGTGATCACAAGTCAATTATTTTTACGAGTGAAATTAAAACAGACTTTAACCTTTTGACGCAAATATCCAACTCTATAAAAACAAAATTTGACGAAATCTTTTCAGACACAAAAAGATATAAACGAGGAATACTTAACGGTATCGGTACAATATTTAAATCCATAACTGGAAACTTAGATGCTGAAGATGGCCAGTACTATACTAATTGTATAAATAAACTAAATAACGACGAACATCAATTGGAAAACTTAATCAAAAATCAAATTTCAGTTACAACTTCTGTTATTAAAAACTTCAACTCGACTATACAAAAATTACAAATTGACGAGGAAACGTTTAACAAAGATCTCGAAGAAATCGAACACACAATTCAAACCATGACTCAAGCTATCGAGGCTGCTCACATAAAACTAAAATTCATATACATTTCTGAACAACTAATGGCAAGCTATTTGTATATCGAAGATAATTTGAACGACATTTTGAATTCAATAACATTTGCCAGATTAGGAATCATTCACACTTCAATCATAACCCCTAATCATTTGGTAACAGCATTACAAGAAATTTCACAGAGCTTACGTAGGAACAATTTGCCTCTCCCCATTAAATTATCGGCAGTTGCTAAGTATTTGGATATTATTGAATTACAAGCGTTTCAAATGGATTCTAACTTAGTATTTGTTTTAACAATACCACTTGTTGAACCTCAAAATTATAACACCTATCGCCTATATCCTATCCCGATACTTGATAACAGAACTGGTCTGCATCACATTTTATCTATTTCACAAAAGTATATCGCGAGAGACGATGATTCTTTAATGTACATACCTATACAAAATTTGAAAGAATGCAAACCTCTTTATTTTGGAACCAAACTATGTTCGAACCTGTTTGCCTATCCTATCGACCAAAATGCCATATGTGAAGCCAGAATACTAAAACCGTTGCCGAAACTTCCAGAGAACTGTCAAACTTCCTTCATTATTAGTCAGGGATACAACGTCCAAGAACTCGAAGACAACACATGGCTAGTAATTAATTCCGAACCACTTCACATCACCATCAACTGTCCAAAGAGAGAATCCACGACAGAATTGATCAACAAAAATTCCATCATCAAACTACAACCAGGATGTTACGCCTATGCAGGCATTACTCGAATACAAGCCAGTGCCAAAGACTTCTCCGAACTTAAGGACAATTCACATCCTATCCAAATTCCTTTTGAATGCTGTAATCACATGCCCGACAAAATCGAAATTCCAAAATTAAAGCCACTCAAATTAAACAATCTCGACGTAGAAGATCTAGATATTGCAAAAACCAAATTGGACCAATATTCCAAAGACCTGGATGACCTCATAAACGAGCCTTTTGTGACCAAACACGTATCTTGGTTCACGTATTTCATAATCACTCTCATCATTCTATTAGTCCTACTTTACATAACCTGTAAATGCAGAAGAAGAAGATGTGGAGCATTGCGAATCCAACCCTCAACGGACAACCCTCCTTCACCTCCTTCAGAGCGAAGCAGAGTTTTTACCAAATTTCCTAGACTGATCCCTCCAAGAAAGCGACCCGGTATTAAACCTCAAGAAGAAGAGGACATCGAGTTAACATAGACTTTCATATGTGGAGTTTTACCCTTGTCTATTAATTTAGACCATTATATTTTATTCTTATCACATTTATGTAATGTACTACTCGCTTATTATTATTATCATTTACCAATTTTAACTTTTATGTATTTTATTATTTTGCTTTGTATTCATTCAACATTGTTTCAATTTATTTTGCATTATATTCATTTAACGTTTCTAACAATTTTCAAAAGTTGCTGCATAACATCAACTTTTTTATTAAGGGGGAAGTTGTTATATAAAATTATACGCTTATTACCAAGACTTAGCCATAACAAACCTTCACAGGTATATCATATTACATGATAACGACTTCTCTTATTAATCGCTTATCTTAGAGATATTATGTTTCACCTTTGTTTCTCACATTTTATGATGACTGTCGAATTGCATTTCCTTTGTTCTATATTTTGCTTACTCAGGTTCTGAATGTTATAAATACGACTAGACATGCTTTGTAAAGTCAGTTATTAAACTCAGTTAGAATGCAACACTTCTAATTTATTATTATATTCCTTCTCCAAGAGCCAACGTTGGCTCCATGTAACTAAATAAAAGTTTTTAAAAAGTCATTCATGTGAACCGTGATCTAACATTAATATTTCGTTATTGCACCATTTCTATTTATAACTTCTATAAGTCTGTTTGGCATAGAATTAAATAACCTTATACAATAATCATCAGTACACACCGAATTTCTTTTAATATTGTAACGCAGGGAAATTTGTCTCATTGACCATCCATCTTCTGCTTTATCAATAACTCCAGATTTAACTAAATCGCTTATATGGGGCATATTAGTTTTTGCACACTTGCAATGAATTTTGACAAATAACTGACAATGTCACAAAAATTAAAGTTAGATGTACACAACTAGATTTTAGCAAAAATACGTTATAAGACTTGTCAATAATGTTATTTTCTAATTTAAACTATTCTGTTCAATGAAACCAAAAAACAAAATTTAAAACATTCACTTACACGTGTTTCGACATCTATGTCTCGTCAGTGTGACTTCTTTTAAAGCTTAGAAAAAACTGAAAAATATCCTAGCAAATATTTATTAATGATTTACCTGAATAGAGTAATCAATATTGGATTTGCATTTGCATTTAATTTTTATTATAATTTCCCCCTATGGCATATCTTCCTAATCCAATTTTAATTATTCTGTTCAGGTAAATCATTAACAAATATTGCAGGGGTATTTGCTGGGATACTTTTCAGTTTATTTCAAGGTTTAAAAGAAGTCACACTGACGAGACATAGATGTCGAACACATGTAAATGTTTTTGTTTTAATTATTTTTGGTTTCATTGAACAGAATAGTAGCCGAGTCAATGGAGGTTTTTACTTCTAAACTCTCAAAAACAGAACCGATTTTGATGATTTTTTTTTCAGTATTTGTTATATTTAATTATTCAAAATCAGAAACATTCCAGGTTGGGGCTAGTTTATAGGGGGTAGCACCTAAAAAATATTGGAGCTGAAAAAGAATCAAATTTTGATAAGAAAAGGTCCTATGCAACTTTTCATTTAAATTGATAGTCTTTAAATTATAGCGGCTTGAAAATTGGAACATTACCTTGAAAAGGGAGGTACTTCAACACGATTTTTATCAAATAACTCGAAAAGTATTACATTAAGCGAAAACATGTTAAAAACAAATAAGAAAGCTACTACGGAGATGAATTTCGTATTTTTTTTTTTTTAATTTCTGTAAAACTAATGACTTCGGAGATATGGAAGTTTATAAGATGAAGTATTTTGTTAAAATGTCAATATCCCATAAACTATGGCACTTACGTCAAAAATGCTAACAAATACCAAAAATGCTAATAATCAAAATGAAAGACTATTAATTAGGCTTTCAAATGATTTTTGTCTAATGCTATAGCATAAAGACAAAGAAGTTATGACAGAAGCAACGTGCTTCCACAGATTTTTTAAATAAAAACGCCGCCATATTGTTAATGTAAGTAGTCCATATAAAAAAATATATCCTCATATACTGTTTTTCGTTAACATATAGTATAACTTAGACCCTCAAAATTTGGCTGAAGTTTGACTTACTGGAAATGCGTTATGTCAAAATGGTTTCCACTCGCACTCGCGCGGATTTCGAAACGTCGACCGAAAATGTGTTATATGTCAAAATGGTTTCCATGGTAACGGTCGTCATAGTTACCACTACCCAATGGTACTACTCCCATGGCAGGCACTCGCTTAGTTGTGAAGCTAGGTACTCCAGATTAGTGGAAATGATATACAAAGAAGCAGTTTCAGTTTAATAACGCGCGACCGGTCGCCGTCTCGAAATCCGTGGCCATACGGCTATAATATGGAGATTTCCGTTCAAAAATTTAATGTAACTTGTATTTTTGTTTTAATTTTATTACAATCAATAAAAAAAGTTGAGTTTTATTATTAATACAGCTAATCACTTCGTAACTAAGCGAGTGCCCACCATGGGAGTGGTACTATAAGGTACTGGTAACCGTGCTAAGCATTACCACGGCAACTGCTTCTTTGTAGATCATTTCCACTAATCTGGAGTACCTAGCTTCGCAACTAAGCGAGTGCGCACCATGTGAGTAGTACCATTGGGTAGTGACGACCGCTACCATGGAAACCATTTTGACATATAACACATTTCCGGTAAGTCGAATTTCAAAAAAAAAAAAAATACTAATACAGCTAATCATTTCGTAACTAAGCGAGTGCCCACCATAGGAGTGGTACCCTAAGGTACTGGTAACCGTGGTAAGCATTTTCACAGCAACTGCTTCTTTGTAGATCATTTCCACTATTCTGGACTACCTAAATTCACAACTAAGCGAGTGCCCACCATGGGAGTAGTACCATTGGGTAGTGGTAACTATGACGACCGTTACCATGGAAACCATTTTGACATAACGCATTTCCAGTAAGTCAAACTTCAGCCCAAAATTTTTCGTCCGTTTACGGTACTTAAAAAATACATTTTAAACTATAAATGTATTTTCGAGAAAACGTTTTTTTTCTTATATTTCAAAAATATCTCAATAAATATTAGTTTAAGCGAAAAAATGATGCACATCAAAAATAAAACTTATAAACTGAGAATGAATTTGTTTTTGTTTAATATTTACGAGGGTTTAATAGTTTCGAAGATATTTAAGTTTATAGATGGCATCCGAAAGATTACAGGATGAAGTATTTAGTTTAAATGTCGAATATCTTAGAAACTATAAAACTTTCATCAAAATTTCTAGGAAACAAAATTAAAGATAATGAAATAGTGTTTTTTGTTTGTTTCTGTATCATAAAAAATAAAGAAGTTATGGCCGATGCAATGTGCGTTTTTACATTTTTTTTAACAAAATGTCGCCATTTTATTATTGTAATTGTTCAGCAATTTTATTTTCCAAAAGTGCTGTTTTTTGTTAATAGCATCACCTAGATGCTCAATTTTTTTGTCCTTTTAAAACACTTGCGTTAGAAAAAATTTTCATCCTCCATATTTTAGCCTCCATTTTGAATTTTATTGTTTTGACTTCAAAAAATCTTTTTTTTAACAATGTATTCGTAATCAGTGCCCCAAAAACTACTCCAGACATATATTTTATTCTAGAAACGGACTTAAATACTTATAAAAAAAATAAATTTCACAAAATGTTTCATAAAGTTTTTAATTTGGGGTTCAAAAAATTATCGGTCCCATCACTCATGTTTCTGATTTTGGACAATTGAATATAACAAACATTTTATTAAAAAAGTCGTCAAAATCGGATGTTTTTGAGGGTTTAGAAGATTTAATTGTTTTTCTGCTTCATTGACTCGGCTATAGTTTAAATTGTGCATATTATCTTTCTAATAATAATTATACTTACATGTGATAAGATTTTTGTAAAAGTTAAAACAATTACTACTATTCTATGGTAATATATTATTATTATTCGATTTTATAGAGCTTTATAAAATATAAGGAATTTGAATTTGCATTTAATTATTACAGGGTGAAAGTTATTTGTGTAAAAGGAACAGAATAAAGAATATAATACCATAAGGCAGAAAAATGAAATATGGCAATGTGATAAATATGGTATACATAATACTTATACCATCTCTCCAGCATCTACTTATTACAATTTTCTATATAGTCCAGACACAAAAGCATCCCTTTGCAAAAAACACTTAATTAGTCCATCTGCTAAGCCCATTTCTGCATTTCTGTCATTCATTTACCAGATAAATACCCATTTGGAGCGTGTTGGTAATCGTCTAGTGAATGAAGAAAAAAAATGGGTGATGGTCTGTGCGCGTGGCAATTTTATAAAATCGAATTCGTCTTTGTTTTCATTATCTCAAAAAATATTGCTTATTGAAAATGCACTACAGGCATGTGACGTTTAATTTTGCGTGTTTCTTCAGGGTATTGAACACGATAAAGACATTGAAAAATATTTGAACAAAATGTAGATAATACACAGGGTAACGCGACATATTCCTGTCAAGGGGTGTTATAGTCTAAGAAATAGCGTGCAAATTCGACGACGTCTGCCACTCGGTAATCGAAGGGACCATATAAGTACAATTTTTGTTTCTCTCTGGAACTTTTTGGTATAGTGGGGGGCTGGGGAGGGAGGGGAGGACATTTATTTTTTAATCGAATGATTATCTATATCTATACGCATAGGTAGTTAGTATATGTACTTCACATATCCCAATTACGCTGGCAGATCAAACTTCCGGTCGGCGGGCGCGGTAACCGAAAATAGAAAAAAACACCGGACCAAATTTGGCCCAAAATATTTGTTTTGACGTGTACAGTACTGTACTGTAGGCAGACATTTCTATCGGTTGGTTTTTGAGCAATTTGCCATCAAAGTGGCCATTTTTCGCCACTTTGATGGCCGCGCGCGCCGACCGGAAGTTTCGTCTGCAAGCGTAATTGGGGTTATGTGAAGTACATATACTAACTACCTATGCGGACAGATATCGATAATCATTCGATTAAAAAATAAATGCCCCCCTCCCTAGCCCCCGACCATACCAAAAAGTTCCAGAGAAAAAAAAATGGTACTTATATGGTCTCTTCGATTACCGACTGGCAGGCGGTAACCATTCGTCGTCGAATTTGCACGCTATTTCCTAGAATATTAGAGGACCTAATTTGCAATCATTTCTACTCATATTGTGTTATATGCACAAGTTTTTAGTTATTTCAGTTTTTCAGTTTTTATTGAAAACCCCCAAATTTGCATATTTAAAATTAAATATAAAAATTACTACTAATTCAATGGCACTGATTTTCGTACGTAGATAACTTTTCAATAATGCATTAGTAACAGTAAAATGTTAAGAAATTCCTAATGGTCTAAAGGTGCAATAAAAAACAAAAATGATTTTTTTAGTGTGTGCATCTGTGTAAAATATGAATATCACCTGATCCTCCGCCATTTTCTAGAAAATCGCGTCTGCAAATATATTACACAGACATGGACACAAGAAAAAGCGAGAAGTGATCGGTTTCTGGGACTCCATTGGGTAATCCTTATGTATTTCTACATGCTGAATACGAATCAGGTATCCGTTTAGCTCCGTTACAATTTTTTGTAAATGGCTTTGTTATTTTCGTGATTTACAAAAAAATTGTGGCCAATGGAGCTAAACGGACACTTGATTCGTATTCAGGACGTCAAAATACATATGGGTTATCCAATGGAGTACCAGAAAAAGACCCGTTTTTTCATTTTGTGTGCCTGTGTAATGAGTGTTTTAACTAGTATATTAGCGTGGCCAGGTTAGGGCAACAATATATAAAAAGTAGGTAATTTCACAATAAATAAAAAATAGTCCACAGTACATCGCCCTTTTTTTTTTAATGATTAGTAACAGGCTGAATTTTCTCTCTGCGAAAATTCTCGGTAGTGGTAGCTAATAGCAAAAATTATTTTTTCTATTAGACAATTCGACAACCTGTCAAATTATTTTGGCAATATGTTGTTGTGGACAAACACGGGGCTTATTATAATTAACTCTTGCAAACGTAACCAAGGCAATCAAAAAACAAACTCTTTAACAAACGTTTAACGAATGAAAAATATATTGCCAAAATAATTTGACAGGTTGTCGAATTGTCTAATTCGTGCGAAATAGAAAAAATAATTTTTGCCATTAGCTACGACTACCGAGAATTTTCGCAGAGAGAAAAGTTGGACGTCTCGTCAAAACGAAGCTACCCACGAAAATTCAGCCTGTTACTAATCATTAAAAAAAAAGGGCGATGTACTATGGACTAAAAGTGTGTAAGTTGTGATTTGCTGAATAATATTATTTCATATTACCTACTTATTATTTTTAATACTACTTTTTTATTTTCTCCATTGTGTTTAGCAACAAAATTGGCCTATAGCTATTAAGATAGTGTGGCGGCTTTTTCAGGATTGGGATCACAACAACTATTTTCCATGTCCTTGGGAAATATTACAGTCTGATGAAACCCAATTTATTATGTAAATTAACTGACTGTAGACTTTTTGGGGAAGGTTTTTTAATAGGATATCATTAATTTAACCTGGGCCTGGTGCCTTATTATATGGTTTGGTATTTTTTAAATTTCTGTAGGAGACGTAGGGGGTTGGGAAGTTTGTTAGGGAAGATAAGTTAGTGGAGTGGAGTTTTTGTGCTTTGGAAGTTATGTGGTCGTGGAAGGGTGAGGAATTTGGAGGGGTTGTATTTGTGAATTATAGATGTTGCTGTTGTCTCTGCTTTATCAATGTGAGTGATGTCCTCAATAGTCTAGTCGTTCTCAATAAAGAGCTTAGGCCCTTTATGGAGAGTGATCAGTAAGCACAGAGACACTGAACCACTTTACCTGAAGAGATGTAGCTAGCATTTTTTCAAAAATGTTTAAAATAACTAAATTAGTGTAAAAAGGTTTATTAAAAATAATAAAAACAATATGCAGACTTCAGTAAAAAAATATACAGGTATGGAAAAGTTAAATATCACGGTTTTTTAGGTAATCTTAACTTTTGCATTTCTCTCACTTTCGCCTGAATTTGCTGTTCAATTATGGGTCTGTATTTCTCTCCCTCTTCTAATTCTTCCATTTCAGCAAGCCAAGCTTCTCTCTCCTGTATTTCTTGTATAACTAAAATATGAAAAAAATAATAATAGTATGTGGACCCAGGCTAGAATAAAATTAAAGAACTTCAGAGATGTAAGAAATATCATTTTAAAAAGAACCATCGTCAATTAACACCAATTAGTACCAAGCCACTCATCATATTTTAATTCTTCACAACCTATCCTGCAGAAGTAAGAAATTCATGAATGCAATGTCCCACTAGATTAGAAATTGAATTATTTATTTACATTACACAGGGTGTCTCTGAAAGTTCTGTGCAAAACGATACCACATATTCCGGAGACGATTTGACGAAACGAATGATTTAACCAATCTTACCTCTATCTAAAGGTACTATAGCTGTGCGCACTTGAGCACAAAGTTCTCAATCAACTGAACTTGTTTATTTTAGTGTACTTGTACTTGTATTTGACGAATTTTTTACTCTAAAAGCTATTAACTACTTTTACGTGTATTTGAATACATTTGGGTTTACTCGAGTAAACCTTTGTAATAAATACATTTTTATGCGAGTTCAGACTTGCCGATGACTAAAGCTGTTCACCGGCTCACCTCCAGTGAAAAGTCTGTTTAATTGCATTGCAGACTTGCAGTAGCAGTTCAACAGTTTTGTATAGTTGGTAGGAACTAAATAAACTGGCTGTGGTCAAGTGTGTGTGAATAGAGAGCAGTCAGTAGCATTGCTAAAAAGGTTTTCCACTGTTCTTAAACTAGAGTCGGAAAAAGTAATCATAGCAACAGTAACCTTTAACTAAACTACACACTTTACACTAAATTTAAGCTTCGTTGGTTCAGTGTACCGAAAAATCTAAATAAATAGTCATCTTACCAGCAGAGCAACTGCTGGTGATGAATTCTGATAATTCAGATGAATGTGACGACAGTGACATCAAAGATCAGGACTATGATTTGATTTTGATTTTAACTGTAATGAATCTGCACCTGGGCCGTTATCTGTGCAGATCCAAACCCAATCCAAAGAGTTGCAGAAGCAAAATAAAAAGAAAAGCAAAATTGAACTCGAAGTTTTACATTATCTTGAAGATAGTATGACTAACTTCTCAATGCTGGATGACTACCTAAACATAAAGACTTTTCTTGCGATATAATATATGCTTGCCAACATCGGCCGCAGTAAGGCGTTTGTTCTTATTCGCAAAGATTTTGAACAATCAACGTCGTCATGCTCTCACAAATGAAAATTTCGAAAAACCGATCATTCTTAAAGCTAATTCTAGAATATTGTTAACCCTTAGTTAGGTCTCTTAGGTAATCCATCCCTTATTGTCGTCGGCATTTAATATTAATAAACATGTGCTCGGTACTCTGTGCTTGTATAGATACTTATTGTTGTGTACTTGTATTTAATACTGGATTACATTTTGTGTAATGTCCTTGTACTCAGTATTCGAGTATTTTCTTGCCTGTATTCGGAATACTCTGAAAAGTGCTACGTTAAGGCGCTGTCAAACGACAAATATCTTCAAAAAATACATACAGTGTGTCCCGCTTTTCATAAATCCGCCTTAATATCTCAGTTATTAATAATGTGATTTTCTTCAAATTTGGGTGGTAATTATATGTAGGAAAAATGAATTATTTGGCATAGTAAAAATTTTCATTCGTCATTGGCGTGCGGTTTTAGGGGGTAAAATAGGGTAGGTTTTTTGGCAAAAGGATATTAGGGCTTATTTTAGACAAATTTTTCTATCATATTTGACTTCAGCATGTCCAAAAACCCCTTAATCTATGTTCTCCATGATCTCAAAAACGGATTATGGCAGAAACGAAATATTAATTAATTTCTTAAAAAACACTTTTTTAATTTTTTATAACTTTATTTAATTGCTTTAACAAACCTAAAAACAACTTTTTTTTTAATTCTGGTCTCTCAACATAACCACCTTCCAATAAAATACACTTTTCAACAACCCTTCTTAACCGTTCAATTACTTTTCTTAAAGTTTGGGGAGTAATTTCTTGACACGCTTGCCTAATCCTACGGCAAAGCTCTTGTCTGTTACGCGGCCGAGTAGCATACACTTTATTTTTCAAGTACCCCCATAGAAAAAAGTCACAAGGGGTAATATCAGGCGATCTAGGGTGCCACGGTTCTAAAGGGCTATTTCTACCATCCACTTCATAGGGAAATTTGCATTTAAAAAATTTCTAACTATCAGAGAATTGTGCGCCGGGGCACCATCTAACTGAAAGTATACATTTTCTCTCTGTGCTAAAGGCATTTGCATAAAAAAATCATCTAAATCATTTTGTAAAAAATGTAGAAAATTTTCTGCGTTGAGGTTATCCAAGAAAAAGAGGTCAACAATTTGTTCGTTTAATATGCCACACCACACGTTAACTTTTTCACTGTATTGGTTTTTACAGTTAATTACAAAGTTGGGATTTTCGGCTGCCCAATATCTACAATTTTGACTAGATACCACACCGTTTGTCGCAAATGTTGCCTCGTCACTAAACAGTATGTTCTTTAAAAAAAATCTGTCGTTAAGATAGTTACCTTGCAACCATAGGCAAAATTCAAACCGCCATTCAAATCACCTTCTAAGAGAGTATGCAAAAATTTTGGTTTAAATGCCCTAATCCTACTACGTTTCAAACACCTCCATATTTTATTTTTGGTTAAATTTAGTGTTCTCGCAACTGCCCTTATACTACCATTTGGATTGTTCCGAAATTCTGTTAAAATGGAGCCCTAATATCCTTTTGCCAAAAAACCTACCCTATTTTACTCCCTAAAACCGCACGCCAATGAAGAATGAAAATTTTTACTATGCCAAATAATTCATTTTTCCAACATATAATTACTACCCAAATTTGAAGAAAATCGCATTATTAATAACTGATATATTAAGAAATTAATTAATTTTTCGTTTCTGCCATAATCCGTTTTTGAGATCATGGAGAATATGGATTAAGGGGTTGAGCAATCTACAGGGCGCGTCTCCAGGTGGCGGATAGGAGGACGGCCAGTCTGCTGGGTCATACTGGGGGGACTGGTTAGTGACGGCCATAAGGGAGGGCCGCGGTTTAAAACCCGCGCGTTACCGAACGAAAACCGTCGCCGCGGACCAGCTCACGACTCACACCGTAAACCACTTGTGAGGTACGACTCTGGTAGCGGGTCTAAAAAACCCAAGCCGGATAGCACTGACAAGGGGCACGGGGGACCTGGCTTAAGTGCCCGGTTCGCGTGGATGAGGTACCACTATAAAAACCTTCCTAATCTCAAGGTATTGTGCGCGCCGAAGGGATGCATGACCGAGGGGAGGCTCGGTCACTAGCGACAAAACTCGGGGCACCTGACGCACCCCGTTTCATATAGTCTTCTTTGTCCACAGGGGGCTCTGGGCACAGTGACCTTCAATTTCCCCCTTACTCGTGGGAACCTTATGGAAAACAACCACATTAACAAAACAACCTCGGAAGGAGGTCCTGCAAAGGAGAATCCACCGAGGAAATTCTCCGGAGCTGCCAGAAGGAAGCTTCGGAAGATTAAACGGCAGGGACTAGGGGATCCATCGGGATCTGGGCTTTCACAGTCTGGAAGCGATGGCATTCCCAAGGATCTGTCGGGCACAAGCAAAGAACCTCAGGGAGGCAACCCAAGGCAGGGAGTCAAGCGCGACCGGTCCAAGGGAAGCACCCCTGAGGGTCTCAGAAAAACACGGCCAATAAGGAAGGACAGCACATTACTTTTACACAAGTAAACTTACATCACTGCAAGGCAGCTTCAGCTGCCTTGCAGAGATACATTTTAAATAATAGTATAGATATAGTACTGATACAAGAACCTTGGGTTTACAAGGGGCGTATCAGGGGACTACAGGTGGGACAAGGATGGGAAGTAATCAGCCCACCAGAGGACCACCCAAGAGCTTGCATCATTGCAAAGAAAAACATTAATCTGCTACCAATGTGGGGACTATGCACCAGGGACCTAATGGTAGCACGAACTAACGTCGAGATGGAAGGGTCAGTGAAGGAGCTAGTAATAGCTTCGGCATACCTTCCTTATGATCAGCCAGGGCTACCTCCAACCCAGGAAGTTAAAGAACTGGTCCAGCAATGCGAAACAAACCATCTAGAGCTCATCCTATGTTGTGATGCCAACGCACACCACATTGTCTGGGGGAGCACAGGCAACAACACAAGAGGTGAGGCACTGCTAGAATTTATTATTAGTAATAAGCTAGAAGTAGTAAACCGCGGAAACGAACCGACTTTCGTCACAGCAACAAGACGAGAAGTAATTGACATTACCATTACCACGCAATGCGCGGGACGAGTGATAAGTGACTGGCATGTATCCCAGGAACCATCGCTATCGGACCACAGGTATGTAAGATTCAAAATAGAAACTCCTCGGGAAGAAGGGCAGATGAGCAGAAACCCAAGAACCTGCGATTGGGAACTCTTCAACGAGAACCTAGAGCAGGGGCTGAAGGACTGTCCATCAAGACCACAAACACCGGCGGAAGTAGAACTACTGAGCGACTTAATAACCTCAGCAGTAATAACAGCCTTCGAGCTAAGCTGCCCTCTGAAAGAGAGAAGAGCCAAGCGTGAAACCCCATGGTGGAATCGCGAGCTCTCCTCCAGACGGGCAGAGGTTCGAAGACTGTTCATGGAGGAAGCAATGCGAGGAGATAGAAAATACTCCCGAAGCTGCTAGACTCCAGAAAATCTTGCAGAGAGACAATCAGGGAAAGATAGGATCACTGCAAAGACAACAAGGGGAGTACACAAACACTGAGAAGGAGACCCTAGATTTATTACTAGAGACACACTTCCCAGGCAATGTAACTGCCCCACAAGACAGAAGCGGTCCACCCGAAGACATACCAATGAGAAGGGCGTCAAAGGAGGACTGGAAAATTGCGAACAAGATAATTAACAAAACAAGACTTGTATGGGCAATCAATTCATTTGAACCATACAAGTCACCAGGGCTGGATGGAATATTTCCAGCTCTAGTTCAACAGGGAGTGGAAATACTCGCAACACCCCTGTGCAAACTATTCAGGGCCAGTCTGGCCCTGGGTTATGTGCCAACCGGCTGGCGGAAGATAAAGGTGGTATTCATACCAAAACCAGGGCGTGATACCTACGCCCAGGCCAAATCCTTCCGACCTATCAGTCTAACATCATTTCTTCTGAAAACCCTGGAGAAACTGGTTGATAGGCACATCAGGGACGATTAAATGAGTACAAAACCTCTACATCGAAACCAGTATGCCTACCAAACAGGAAAATCTTGTGAGTTAGCAATACATGAGCTTACTCAACAAATAGAAAGGGCCCTAGACAGTAAAGAAACTGCCATAGGAACCTTCTTAGACATAGAGGGTGCCTTCGACAATACCTCATTCGACTCACTAAGTGAGGCAGTGAAGAGGCGCGGAGTCGAAAAGTCAATAACAAGATGGATCGACTCAGCACGCAGAACTAGGAAAATTCAGTCCACGCTAGGATCCACAACAGAGGAGGTGTCCGTGACCAGAGGATGCCCGCAAGGGGGGGTCTTATCTCCTCTCCTGTGGTGCCTGGTTGCGGACGAGCTCCTATCTCGACTGGAACAGCGGGGAATATATGCGCAAGGTTATGCAGATGATATCGCCATCCTGGTAACAGGAAAATACGAGGGCACTGCAGCGGAAAAGATGCAGCGAGCCCTCGTTATGGTAGACGAATGGTGTACCCAGGAAGGTCTTTCCGTGAGTTCAGGGAAGACCACTGTGGTCGCCTTCACAAGAAAGAGGAAACTCAACCTGGGAAGATTATATCTCCGGGGAAACGAATTGCAGGTGAGTAATGAAGTCAAATACTTGGGACTGATTCTAGACACCAAATTAAACTTCAATGCTCATCTAGATAGAGTGACTACCAAAGTTACGCGGGCCTTATGGGCCAGCAGAAGAATGGTAGGTAAAAATTGGGGACTGCAACCAAGAATGGTGCACTGGCTGTACCAAAAGGTTGTAGTACCAATAATAACCTATGCCTCCCTGATCTGGTGGCATAAAGCCGGAAAAGGGGAGGCAATGAGAAAACTACGGAAAGTACAAAGACTAGCATGTCTAGGCATAACGGGAGCAATGTCAACAACGCCTACCGCAGCCATGGAAGCGCTACTTTGCCTGCCCCCACTGCAATTAGTAGTGGAGAGTGAGGCACTGTTGGCGGCGTACAGGCTGAAAATAAATGGACATGGGACCATTCCAAGAATAGGATACCACACCGAAATATTCCAACAAATAAGAAAAAATCGACTACTAGATATGCAGTCAGATAGAATCAGCACAAGCCACAACTTCACAAAGACCTTCAGGGTATACATACCCGATAGGGAAGAGGAAGGAACAAGGCAACTGCGAAGACATCCAAATGATACCATATGGTATACTGACGGATCGAAAACGTCAAGAAGTACTGGAGCAGGTGTTACGGGGGACCAACTAGGGACAGACATCAGTCTGAACCTGGGCAGTACTGCAACGGTGTTCCAAGCAGAAGTCACAGCCATAGAAATCTGTGCACAAGAAATGATCCGGAGGTCATATACTGACAAAAGAATCCGCATCATCACTGACAGTCAAGCAGCTATCAAAACTCTGAATGCAGTAGAGATACGTTCCAAAACGGTAAAAGACTGCCTTGAATCCCTGGCGAAACTGGCGGAACACAACAGTATACAACTGGAGTGGACGCGAGGACACCAGGGCAATGAAGGCAACGAAAAAGCAGATAAGCTGGCCAAAGAAGGCGCAAAAACAGCCTTGATGGGACCGGAGCCATCCTGCGGGATATCATACAATACCGCAAGAGGAATGGTAAAGGAACTATTGAGTCAGCAACATATCTTGTATTGGACTGGCGCGCCGGGGATGAGACAGTCACGTATGTTCATCACCGGCGGGCCATCCAAGACAAAGACTAACGAATTGCTAAAGCTGAGCAGAAAACAGCTGAGGTGTGCAGTGGGAATTCTAACAGGACACTGCACACTGAACAGACACTTAACCAACATAGGTGTGAAGGATAATCCAGAATGCAGGATGTGTGGTGAGGATGAAGAAACTCCTCACCACATACTATGTGAATGCCCAGCCTTGGTGGCTGGGAGGTTTTCATACTTCGGGGGACTAACCGTGACCCCGGAAGAAATAGCCAGAGCTCCCATTGACCGTATACTCTCCTTTTGGAGAGGAACGGGATTAATGGGATAACGAGACTATGGGGTACAATAAGCTTAAGCTTCAGTACGGCGGGCTCCGCACCGCAACCCATAAGGAAAAAAAAAAAAAGGGGGGGGGGGTTTTGGACATTCTAAATCCAAATATGAGAGAAAAATTTGTCTAAAATAAGCCCTAATATCCTTTTGCCGAAAAATCGACCACTTTTTACCCCCTAAAACCGCACGCCAATGAAAAATTAAAATGTTTACTATGCCAAATAATTCATTTTTCCAACATATAATTACCACCCAAATTTGAAGAAAATCGCATTATTAATAACTGAGATATTAGGGTTGATTTATGAAAAGCGGGACACACTGTATATATTTTTTAATAACAAATGCTTTTTAACGATGGGGATTAAATTTGGAATGTGGATCTGTAATGGAAAAAGTTTTTTTGACATATTTTTTTTTTGCTCTTGAGTGTTACGTAAGTGGTCAAAATTTGATCATGGATGCAATGAAGCTCATATTTTTAAACGGCTTGGTGAATACCTTTAAATTTTATTACAGGCATTCACATTTCAAACATTTCTTGTGCCTTAGTTCAATTTCACTATCTGCCATCGTTTGACAGAATAAATATAATTTGATTTTCTACACGCCATGCCAAGCAGTGAGGACGTAATATTACTATAGACCAGTCGATGAAGGTATTTACCCACAAAAATTTGCAAACTGAATAATTTTTTTAAATGAGTTCGTGAAAGTGTATAGAATAATATCCTGAAAAGTTTACATTTCGCTCGGATGCAGAATATAAAAAAAAAGTGAAAAAAAAATTTTCATCCATTTTTTCAAAATTTTGAAATTAAATCAAGCTAGAAAAATAAAAAATACTGATGGACAGATCACGTATTTATGAACGAAAAATGTCCTAACAAAATTTATCGTTAAAGTCACGGTTTCCTCGGAAAAAAATAGTGAAATGTAACGTTATAACTCGGAGCGAGATCCATGCGTGCGCGCGCTTGAATACACATAACTGTGACACCGACGCACTGAATTACATGTCACTAAATCAGAATTTGTTCAATCTATATGAGTGTTGGTTCATTTAATAGATGGAAATGGTAGCTTTATTATGCCTTTTTTTAAACAATACAAGCAAAGGATGGATGGGAAAAATATACTTATATATATATTATCACGCCCGAACTCAATCGTCGCAATAAAAAATATAGAAAAAAATAAAAGCCCCTCAAAAAAATTCTTTCTTCATTGAGAACTGTTAAAAAGTATGTACACTTCATGATTATTATGGTTTATTAAGTTGTAGTAACGAGGAATAAAAAAAAAAGTACATCTCAAATCATTTTAATTTCTTTGCTTGATGATTTTTTTGATAAATATATATGTTGGAGGCTGTAACTGGTCGAAAAATTGACCCATTGGAAAAAATAAAATATCACTATTTCGGAAAAAATGTATACTTTTCGAATGTTTAAACACAAAATCGTTTACTTGTATACATTTTTTCGAAAATATGATCAATCAGATCATGATAAGAGATTGCGATTTTCACGATCTTATCCTTATAACTATGAAAATATCTTCGATTCTTTTGAATATAAATTCTGGAACTTTTCCAATACATTAACAAATGTATAAGGAATCCATTGGATATAGCAGAAATGTGGATAGTTGTATCTGTAATAAATACAATACAGTAAAGGCACGTAAAAATTCATGCGAGCGATTCAGCGGCTATGTGTGGTGTCTGTGTGTGCGTTCATAATTATATATTTTCCCTCCATATTCACTATTTATCCTCCTATTCACCAAGAAAAATGTTAAAAATGTGTAATCAGAAAGAGAAAAAAGCTTTATTTTAGTCGATAGAACAGCTAAGAATTTTTAGAGGTTCGATAGTATGCATTTAACCGTGCGCTGGCCGCGCAGAGTTACAAAGTTACTTCACTAATTTTTTCCATTAATACCGTGGCTTTAGCGATAAATATTAGGATATTTTTTGTTCAGAAACACGTGGTCTATCCACCTGTATTTTTTATTTTTTCCTAAACTGACTAATTTCAAAATTTTGAAAAAACTGTATAAAAAAAATTTTTTTTCACTTTTTTTTTATGTTCTGCTTCCGAGCGAAATGTAAACTTTTCAGGATATGATTCTACACTTTCACGAACTCATTAAAAAATATATATTCAGTTTGCAAATTTTTGTGGGTTTCACTATAAAATGTTCTCTGTCGTCTGGGCTACTAGTTTAAAAAACGATATTATTGGTGGAATTTAAGGCAAAGGAAACAGTTACAGCAATTGTTTAACTCCTTCAAACGGCGTAAAAAATTAAAACGTACTTTTTTGTATTATTTCAACATCGTGTTTTAATGTCTATTGCATTTTGAATTCGTCCCCATAATTCCTCTTCCATATATGACGAATTACGATACACCGTAACTTTTTTGATTGCCAACAAAATTTGAATTCATTATATTACAGCTGCAGTGCAAATCCTTCCGACCCATTAGCCTAACATCATTTCTCCTAAAAACCCCGGAGAAACTGGTTGATAGACATTTCAGGGAAGATGAGATGAGTACAACACCTCTACATCGAAACCGATATGCCTACCAAGCAGGAAAATCTTGTGAGTTAGCTATACATGAGCCTACTCACAAAATTGAAAGTAATGAAACTGTCATAGAGACTTTTCTAAACATAGATGGTACCTTTGACAAAACTTCATTTAACTCATTAAATGATGCATTGAAGAGACGGAATCGAAGAGTTAATAACAAGGTATATCGACTCAACACTCAGAACTAGAAAAATTCAGTCCCTGCTAGAATCCACAACAGAGAAGTTGTCCGTGATCAGAGGGTACTAGGAGGGGGAAGTTTTATCACCCCTTCTGTGGTGCCTGGTCGTGGGCGAACTCTTATCTCGACCGTAACAGCAGGGAGTATAAACGCAAGGATATGCGGACGATGTCGACATCCTAGTAATAGGAAAATATGAGGGCGCTGGTTCAGAGGGCCCTCTTCATGGTAAGCAGATGGTGCAGCCAGAGAGGTCTTTCCGTGAACCCTGAGAAGACCACCAAAGTGGCTACCAAAGCCATACAGGCTTTATGGCCCCGCAGAAGAACGGTAGGCGAGAACTGGGCACCACAATCAAAAATGGTACACCGGTTGTATCAAATACCAATACCTATGCCTCCCTGACCTGGTGTCACAAAGCCGATATAGGGGAGCCAATGAGAAAACGATCTAGGAATAACGGTGGCAATGTCAAGAACGCCAATCGCCGCCATGGAAGCACTACTTTGCCTACCTTCACTACACATTGCCGTGGAAAGTGAGACACTGCTAGCAGCATACAGGCTGAAAACAAACACTGTACTGTACCGAAATATTCCAACTAATCGAAAAAAATCGATTGCTAGACATGTAGTCAGTTAGAATCAGCACAAGCCACAACATCACAAGATACACACCTGACAGGAGAGAAGCGAATAAGGCAACTGCGAAGCTATTCAAATACCAAGAGATATACTGACGTATCAAAAACGTCAAGAGGTATTGGAGTAGGAGTTACGGAGGACCAACCAGGGACAGACATTGGCCTGAATCTGAGTAGTACTGCAACAGTTTTCCAAGCAAAATTCACGGCTACAGGAATATGTGCATGAAAAATTATACGGAGACAGTCATGTACATTCATCACTAATGGATTATCCGAAAATAAGACCAACAAATTGCTAAAACTGAGCAGAAAACAGCTGAGATGTGCAGAGGGCATCCTAACAGGACATTGCACACTAAACAAGCACCTAACCAATATAGGGGGTGAAGGACACTCCAGAGTGCAGGATGTCTGGTGAGGATGAGGAAACTTCTCAACACATATGATGTGAATGCCCGGCTTTGGTAGTTGAAAGGCTTGCATACTTAGTCCAGTCACCTCTGATTTGAGTGCTAATGAATGGATTTTGATGAAACCTTATGTAATGTGTTTGTAATGACGTTAATAAAAAAATTGGAAAAAAGATTAGAGTAACGTAACGTGCAAAATTAAGTCAAAAAATGAAAAAAAAAATACATTTACCTTTTTTGTCCCAAAATACGATGTTTTTACTCTTGTGAATTTATTCAAATAATTCATATTTTTCGAGATATGGCCACTCTAAAATTCCTAAAAGTGGGGGAGGGAAAATGTAGAAGTTGAAAAATCTGAAAAAATTCAGATGAATCGAAATACAAGATTTTCTGTAAAGTGCGTTTTCACCGAGTTTTTCCGGAAAAACATGAAAAACTACCCCTTTCTTTCATTTAAATTTTTTTAAAAATTCAGACATATGCATTGAGGCCTTCTAAACATTTATTGTCTCCTGGCTTTTTTTTTGTAACTTGCTAATTTTCCGAATTACAGGCAGTTTTTCACAATAAATAGTGTACTACATTTTTTGAAAACTTTTTAAAAATTTTCAATTTATTTTCATATTTTTTTATAATGATATATATAAACGCTCATACGTAATTTAAAAATTTGACGTATGCATTGAGGTCTTCTAAACATTTTTTATCTCTTGGAATTTTTTTGTAACTTGCTAATTTTCCGAGTTACAGGCAGTTTTTCACGATAAATAATGTAACTGTTTTGCACATTAAAAAATACATGAAAATTCGAAAATGAGCGTTTATATATATTATTATAAAAAAATATGAAAATAAATTGAATATTTAAAAAAAATGTAGTACACTATTTATCGTGAAAAACTGTTTGTAGCTCGGAAAATTAGCAAGTTACAAAAAAAATTACAGGAGATAAAAAATATTTAGAAGGCCTCAATGCATACGTCTGAATTTTTTAAAATTTTTAAATTACGTTTTTTTAAAGCACTACAATTTCAAAGTTTCATGTTTCTCCGTAAAAACTCGGTGAAAACGCACTTTGCAGGAAAGTTACGAATAAGAAAAGTCTTGTATTTCGATGGTACATTCACATGAATTTTTTCAGATTTTTTTTCCAACTTTTACATTTTCCCTCCTCCACTTTAAGGAATTTTAGAGAAGCCATATCTCGAAATATATGCATTTTTCAAAAAAATTCACAAGAATAAAAACATCTTATTTTGGGCCAAAAAAGGTATGTATATTTTTTTTTAATTTTTGAACTAACTCCACAAGTTACGAAACCCGTGATAATCCTACTCTACTCTATTTTTTTTTTTTTCAACTTTTTTATTAACGTTATTACAAACACATTACATAAGGTTTCATCAAAATCCATTCATTAGCACTCAAATTTGAGATTTTGGTCATTTTAGCGCTCCTTTGACTAGACTAACTTCGGGGGACTCTGGAAGAGATGGCGAGAGCTCCCATCGATTATACACTCGTCTTTTTGGAAGGAACGAGGCTAAAGGGATAACGAGGCTATGGAATATAATAAGCTTAAGTACAGCACAGTACAGCAGGGTTCTGACAACGCAATTTGTAAGAAAAAACATGACAGATAACGAAATCATTCAGCCGAAGTTTGAAATAAGAATGCCTGTCTGTGAAAAAAATTTGAAGGTATTGACTAAGTCATTAAGAAAATATGAGCTTAGGTTAGGTTAAATCATCCCATTTTGATATCAGAAGCTACCCTGTATATGTAACCATGAGGTACTTACGTTCATCAAATCTATTTAATTCCTTTTGTTGGATTGGTTTTTCTTTAAATACTTTAGGCTTTGTAACCTTTAACTCTTTATTGTACGCCATTTTGTATTGCAGTTTTTCTTTTTCTTTTTCCCTGTCAATTCTTGGTTCTGGATGAAATTTATCCCTTTCGTAAACACCTGAGCTGACAATGGTATCACGGGATCTTCGTTTTGAATCACCAGGCCTGATTGTAACTTTTGGAAGGTTTGGAGTGGATCTTGAGAAAGAACTCAATGGCGGCAGAGGCTCGCCATTTCGTAAGAAGTAATTAAATTTCTTTTTTTGCATCATCGACATTTTGCTTTCATCCATTAATACTAAAAAATTAGTAGAATCGTATCATTTTATGAAAAATTATTAAATAAAATGTGTTATTTTTTAATCTATTGAAATAATCTACAAAAACTGCTTCTCTAACACTTATTTTCTATATTTTTTTTCTTACTTATGTTGTTTGTCAATTAGAACTTAGAAAGAGAGAGTGCCTTTATCCCTGAAGGTCTGAAATTCTCATGCATCCGATATCCGACATCCGAATCGAATCCGAGGGTTTTCCATCGCATAAAGAAAAATATCAATTCACATGGATTCGAAATTTTTTATCCGATTATCGTATATTTTAGTGATATTTAAGCTTGATTTCAGTAACTTTAAGAATAGTTTTCGAACGCTGTAAACTGTTCAACAGTATTCGGGCAAATCAGATAAAAGGACCCCGTGAGGGTTTTCCTTGGATACATACAAATTCACGCATGGAGAAAACTTCACATCGTTGACAGTGGCTCATAATAATTTTCAGCTATAATATCCCAAGGACGTTGACAATACGAAATAATTTTATCACAGTTTCCGAAAGCACTTGCTTGGTAATATCCCGACGCCGCACACAGGCGAATTTTCAAGAAATCGTGGTCAAAATATAAATAATACACAAAGGTCGCGTTTTCTGCGAATTATTATGTGCAATTACTTGATTTGTTACCTGTGTATAATAAACAACCTTTTTTGTAAATCGGGTAGTATCACTTTTGAAATTATTTCAGTCTAAACTTGGTGTTTGTGGCAGGTGGTTATTTTTGATTGTTGTGTGCGTTATTAGTAAATATCTTGTGTAATTTATTTTTGAACTTTTTTGGTGAACTATTCAATTAAATTAATATGGAGCGTATAGCTGGAAGTAAGTTAAATATTTTCATGTTATATATATATACCGATTTTCTCAATTCGCAGGAGCTGTTGAAGCTGTTGTAAATAAGTGACTTTTAAATTATAAAAAATAAATATCTCGCCAGTTTTCCTAAGCAAAAAGTTATCCATGAAGTTTGATGAAGCCGCAAATTTTTACTTAAATTATACACTAAAGTTTACGGAATTGGTTTTTCAAAAAATTAGGTGCGGTAATTTGCGATGTTGCCAGATTTTCTTCTTTATATTGTAAAATGTATTCTCACTTAAAATACACATCCAAGTAAATTTACTTTTTTTAAGCGAGACTTCTATTGGCGTATGCGGTAAATAATGGTATAATTTTAATAGTATACAGGGGTAGTTCAAAGACTACTCATGGGAGTTTAAGATTTAGTATTGTTACAAAAGATCATTTGGAACATAGCGCTTACTTATTTTGCACTTTTAAAAGCATGCACTGCTAAATTTGCATTAAACTGAGCATCAGATTTGTATTCTGATATACTATTACTGATCCTAGTAACAGGTCATGAAAATTCTCTATTTTTGTAAAAATTATTTGTGCATGCAGCAGACGATGGCATACTGCTATATCAATATCTTCGCGTCTGTAGCTCTAATATATACCTATATGTTACCAGGATCATTAATAGTATATCAGAATACAAATCTGATGCTCAGTTTTATGCCAATTTAGCAGTGCATGCTTTTAAAAGTGCAAAATAAGTAAGCACTATGTTCCAAATGATCTTTTTTAACAATGCTAAATCTTAAACTTCCCTGAGTAGTCTTTGAACTACCCCTGTATACTATTAAAATTATACCATTATTTACCGCATACGCCAATAGAAGTCTCGCTTAAAAAAAGTAAATTTACTTGGATGTGTATTTTAAGTGAGAATACATTTTACAATATAAAAACGAAAATCTGGCAACTTCGCAAATTACCGCACCCATTTTTTTCAAAAACCAATTCCATAAACTCTAATGTATAATTTAAGTAAAAATTTGCGGCTTCATCAAACTTCATGGATAACTTTTTGCTTAGGAAAACAGGCGAGATATTTATTTTATATAATTTAAAAGGCTCCTATTTACAACAGCTTCAACAGCTACTGCGAATTGAGAAAATCGGTATATATATAACATGAAAATATTCTACTTACTTCCAACTAAAGGCTCTATATCAATTTAATTGAATAGTTCACCAAAAAAGTTCAAAAATAAATTACACAAGATATTTACTAATAACGCACACAACAATCAAAAATAACCACCTGCCACAAACACCAAGTTTAGACTGAAATAATTTCAAAAGTGATACTACCCGATTTACAAAAAAGGTTTGTTTATTATACCCAGGTAACAAATCAAGTAATTGCACATAATAATTCGCAGAAAACTCGACTTTTATATATTTGTATTTTGACCACGATTTCTTGAAAATTCTCCTGTGTGCGCCGTAGGCGGAGGGATATTACCTAAAAGCAACGTTCTTGAGGAAGTTGTGATAAAATTATGAGCTATTTATCAACGTTTGAGGGGTATTCGCATAGAAAATTTTTTGCAATTTATTTTATTTATTTGTTCAAAACTATTTATTAAAAACATAATTATTAAAAAAGCAAATTTGTAAAATTAAATGTGGATTATGTATTAAGTATTATTTGGTGTGTGTTCCTCTATTATTATATTCATTAAATCGTTATTTGCAGTTCCAAATCAACATTGTCAAAAAATAAATTTTAAATTATTGAACTGTCGTTACTGTCAAACTGGATGACATAAGTGAAAAGATCCCTTAGGGATCTTTTCAGTGTAATTTTGTTCTTATTGGCTGTTTCAGCACACATGATTAGAAATGGGCGAATGTAATAGGATTGCTATTTGAGCTAAAAATTTTCACAGTAATCGTTTTCACATATCTATGCATTTGTTTGTACCCTCACGAGATTCATTTGTCTGATTTGCCCCAATTTAAAAGTTTATTGAAATTATTGGGAAACACTATGAAGTAATTAAAATGTTTTTTATTATTACTATGGTCCATTTCTTGAAAAAAGTTGTGGTAATCGCCTTATAACTTTTGTTTGAAAATATCTCGCATCCAAAATCGTCAGTATTTTTCCCTTTTTTAAATTAAATCAATAGTTATAATTAAATTCGTTTTAGCCGCTTTTTTAGATATTTTGATGATTGGGAACACACAATTTGTCAGTAAAAGTGAGGTTAATATCTGTACGACATTGAAAACATATTCAACTTCAAAATATCTCACGTTGGATTATAACCTTAGGTCGATGACAGCCAAATTAATTTCAAATAATTCCACCAACAGAAAAACGGATATCGGATGTATGAAAATTCACCTTTATCTACGACTATCGTACAATCCTTGCATTATACATTTAACAATGGACGAATAATGATATAATTCCAAACTAACGTATAATGATGAACATAACCTCATTCTAACGCATCTTTGACCAATCAGAAACTAGCAATTTTCACAAGCAACTCGGGCGAGTCCATTTTTTCCAAAGAAGAGTTCATGTTTTCGTTTGACGCTTAAAACGTCAAATAAAGTTTTACTGTGAACTAACTTTATTTTTTCACTTTTAAATGATTAAAACAGTACGATAATCGTAGATAAAGTATAGTATTTTGCTCGCGTATAATGGCTATTACACACACGCTCACTAAATATTATACTATTATACGGGGGCTACACATTCCAAGTCAAGGAACATATATTCAGTATCCCGGGTATAGGTAGACAGATAGACTTTGTTGATTCTAAATATCAATTACTATTCCAATCAATAGGTAAAAAAAAATGTTTTATTTTATTTTAACTATTGTATTGTCTGACGGGAGCAATGTCAACAACGCATACTGCAGCCATGGAAGCACTACTTTGCCTGCCTCCACTACATTATTTAGTTGTGGAGAGTGAGACACTGTTAGCGGCGTACAGGCTGAAAACAAACGGACATGGGACCATTCCAAGAATAGGATACCATACCGAAATATTCCAACAAATAGAAAAAACTCGATTACGAGATATGCAGTTAGATGGAATCAGCACAAACCACGACTTCACAAAGACCTTCAGGGTATACATACCCGACAGGGAAGTGGAAGGAACGAGGCAACTGAGAAGACATCCAAATGATACCATATCAATGACCAGGTCAATGAAGGCAACGAAAAAGCCGATAGTAGAGTAGCAAACCAATAAAAAACGGCTATTTGTGAAAGAATGTTTCCGCTTAGTCTGCGCTTAGTATACTTATTAGTAGTGCCCTAAAGAATCATTTTCGAAGGAGCGCCACCTTCAGGTACCATTTGGATCCTAAATGGCGGCTGATTTCTAATAATCTAATAAATATGATTTTTTGGTAAATCCATTGACTTTATAAAAAAAATAGTCTTATACAAAGTTGTCGAGCTTTGAACAGCCAACAAAAAAGTATATCAGACATTTCGCGATTAGAATTGAAATAAAGCCGTTATTTAATAAAATTCAAAATTTGTTCTTTTTTTTACAGAATCATTTATTTATACGTATGTTTTTAACAAAATATTAATTTAAATCACACTTTCCCTTACAAGAAGTACATAATAACGTGCAATGTAAACCTACTTTCTTACAAGCACATATATTTTGTTTACAGTTCTTTTTGCAGCCGCACCGTATCAGTTGCCTCAAGGCTGTGGACACATGGGGTAAAGTTGACCAGTATGGTGAATAAATACCATCTTTTTTACACCAACCCTAAGATTCAGTATCTGGCAAAGTAGGATTTGTTTCCAATGATTGTCCCCATACATGGCCACTTTGGTATGTAGCTCTTCGAGTATGTTGGTCTAAAGCGGCTTTAGAAGGTGGAAGGTTTGCAGTATTTCTTCCCTTAGACGTGAAAAATTCCTTTCGGGCATCGTTAACTTCAAAGCAGTTGGATGTTGAACAGTACATTAAGACAACAAATCTTTGCAACAAATTGAAAACATGGTCAGAAATAAATCTTTGCGGCTTAGGCATAAAAGAAAAAGCTTTCGTTACCTCAAGGAAAATTTGCCAGGTCTTCCAAGCAGTCGACTTTCCCTTGCCTGAGAAAAATGAGACGGTATCACATCCCGTGAATGCATGAAAACCTAACAAAACTTCACATTTTTGTTGACCCAAATGTGCAGCTATCCCATTAACACATATTATTCTAAAGTGCTTATTGGCACCAAAGTGAATATATAGAGTTTTCAATCCTTGCACATACAACCGATGAAAAAAAGCAGTAGCTAACACTACAACATCGGTGTCTACTGTTCTTATGCAAATATTTTTCCAACCTTGGCGGATGCAATCCTGTACGTGTAATATAATACGTGTATCTGCTTCTTCGTGACTGCAGAGCGATAGATGTGAATTTTGGGAATTGCGGTTTGAAATGATCCTATCGTCAATTGGGCATAGTGTTTCCACAGGATAAAGAATGGATGATGTTGTACATTCATTGGATAGAAAGTGAAACAGGTCTGTTTTATTGTCCGTGTTTCTAAGAAAATCCGACCAGTTTTTAGGAAGTAGTACATTATCACCAACCTGTCGTCGTGTTCCTCCTCCACGAATTTCTATAGTGTGATGTTTCAAACTATTGTTGTTGTATATGTCCCAAATGATATCAACGCATTTTAAATTCAGCGTTATGTTTGATGTGCGATTGAAACACTTTGGCAGAGTATTCAGCAAAATTAAAAAACCCTTAGGCAGTAAAAAGTGTACCAATGCAGGCCCATCATAGACCATACCATCATACTGAAATTCTGATGTTTCTTCGGTCTGAAGTAAATTCGGCATAGCATCGGTTTCTTCTAAAATAAGAGGTACGTCATTAAGCACATTGTCCAGAATCTTAACAAGGATTGATTTATCTAATGATCTCTGGACTTCGTTTAAAGATAGAGCTGTTGGGAATGGTTGATTCTCATGTGCAAAAAAATCATCCAAATTTATGTCACGATTTGAACATACTATGAAAAGTCTAGAGAATAAATCCACATCAGATTTCAGGGACTTTATCAACATTGCGGATTTTATAACCTTTTTAGGTTTACAAAATAAGCGACTTTTATTCGCTTTTATTGGATCATATATGGATACCTCTCTGCTGTTTAAGCGTTCATCAACAAACTTATTATATAGATCTAGTCCACGTTCCTTTATACCTAAGAACAACAAAAATATATTATAATGTGTCGCGGAAATAACCATGTATGAAGACCTACCTATTCGTCATCCATTGTTATTTTGTCCGATTAAAGCAACAGGCCAGA
Organism: Rutpela maculata; assembly: GCA_936432065.2. Lineage (NCBI taxonomy): Eukaryota > Metazoa > Arthropoda > Insecta > Coleoptera > Cerambycidae > Rutpela > Rutpela maculata. Next base: position 43,510,948 of record OW386290.2, on the reverse strand, counting down.
CACGTCATCGTTTGCAATAAATTTTAGCAACGTCGTGTGCTATGGATAACAAGTAAACTTTATTTATTACAATTTTAAATAAATAAATAAATCACACAAAAAATAAATTTAATTTTCCAAAATAGTGGCCTTATTTTCAAAAATTCCGCAAAATACATAAAATACTTTTTTGTTGGCAATAAAATAAGCAACACCTTTTAATTACACTTTTTTTTTGTGAAGTTAATAGATTCGCCAGAAAATTACATCAATTAATTTCTTGAAAATGGCGGCCATCTTGGATCCAAATGGTAACTGAAGATGGCGATCCTTCGAAATACGTTCCTTACGGTAATACCAGTTAGTGTGCCAAACGGCAATATCCTTTCACGAATAGCCGTTTTGTGTCGATAATTCTATTCTTGCGGTTCTACTAAGATAAGCTGGCTAAAGAAGGCTCAAAAACCTTGATGGGTCCCGAGCCATCCTGCGGGATGTCATAGAATACCGCAAGAGGAATGGTAAACTATTGAGTCAGAAACATAACTTGTATTGGACCCAGGCGCCGGGGATGAGACAGTCACGTATGTTCATCACTGGCGGGCCATCCAAGATAAATACTAACGAATTGCTAAAGCAGAGCAGAAAACAGCTGAGATGCGCAGTGGGAATCCTAACAGAACACTGCACACTGAATAGACACCTAACCAACATAGGTGTGAAGAATAATTCAGAATGCAGGATGTGTGGTGAGGACGAGGAAACTTCTCACCACATACTATGTGATTGCCCAGCCTTGGTGGCAGGGAGGTTTTCACACTTCGGGGGACCAACCGTGGCTCCGGAAGAAGCCAGAGCTCCCATTGACCGTATACTCTGCTTTTGGAAAGGAACGAAATTAATGGAATAACGAGACTATAGGGTACAATAAGCTTAAGGAAAAAAAATGGTCTGACGTGTGTAAACATTTTCTTCTGTAGTGACATGATTATATTAAATAAATTAAACTTCATATTATAAACGTTAGAACGCCATCTTTAAACTTCGATATCTGCGAAACTATTAATACCACATGAAAAAAAACAAAATTCGTCCTCAATTTATGAGCACTATTCATAGACTATGGATTTTTTTAACTAAATACTTTTTGAGTTATTCGACAAAACGCATTTTAAGATACTTGCTTTCTTAAGCTAAAATCGTAATTTTCAAGTCGATGGAACTTAAACACTATCAATTTACTTGAAAAATTGTTAGAACCTTTTCTCCTTAAAGATTATCTTTCAGTTTCAATAGTTAATTCTTTTGTCACCTCTTTTAAGAGGCTACCATTCACCCCCCCTTTGACGCATTTACTATTCAATTATCAAAAAAGGAACGAAATTTAGTTCACATGACAACCTTTCTAAATTAAAACTTCTAGTTCTGTGCTATCTTCTGTATCATTGTTTTCATATGATGATAAATTTTTAGCTTGAACAATATATGCATTGGACTAAGAACAGTTTATACTTTAGCAACCTACGTTTGAAATTCATCAGCACATAGGTTTTTATGTACCTCTTTCATTATACAAGACGTTTGATTAGTTTGAATTTGGTTTGTAGTACAGGAAAACTTTACTTTAACTCGAAAAAGATGTATGCAGACCTTAAACTTTCGTTATAGGTCAAAGTTTACGATACAAAAAAGTTTAGGAGCTTTACGGATCCGTGGGAACCTATAGGGGGGGGGGGGGGGGTATTTTTAATTAAAAAATCGATTTTTCTCTGTTTTCTCGGGAAATATGGCATTTACAAAAAAAATCATTTTTGGCAGCTTAATATACATATAAAAAAAAAGTTTCTTTTACCACTCCCTTTTCAGGGGGTGGCACCTAAAAAAACACAAAACATTGAAGCTGAGAGAGAATTAAATTTTAAGAAGAAAAGGTTCTATGCAACTTTTCATATAAATTGATAGATTTAAATTATAACTACTAGAAAATTTGGGATTTTGTCTTGAAAAAGTGGCATTTCAAATACGTTTTCGTTAAATAACTCGAAGGGTATTACATTGAGCAAAAACATGCTTTTTCTAATTTTTGTAGAGTTAATGGTTTCGGAGATCTGGAAGTCTAAAGATGGCGCCCAGACGAAGTATTTAGTTTAACTGTTAAAATCGCAGAAACTATGGCACTTAAGACAAAAACGGTAATAATCAAAATGAAAAACTATTAATTAGGCTTTCAAATGATTTTTTCCTATTTTTATAGCATAAAAAACAAGGAAGTTATGACAGAAATATTTTTTTTTTAAATAAAAACGTCGCAATTTTGTTAATGTAAGTAGTCAGTAATTAAAAGAAATATATTTCCAAATACTGTTTTTTTCGTTAATATATTAGTGTGGTCTAGACGCTCAACTTTTTTCATCAGCTTACAGTGCTTGCTTTAGAAAAAAAGATTCATTTTAAACTGTAAAGGGATTTTAGAAAAAACGTAACATTCTTATTTCTCTACAAATATCTCAATAAATATTAGTTTTTAAGAGAAAATATGGTGGACATCAAAAATGAAGCTTATAATCTGAGAATAAATTTGTGTTACTTATATATTTGTGTAGGGTTGATTGTTTCGGAGATATTTAATTTTATAGATGGCATCCGACCGTTTTTAGGATGAAGTATTTACTTATAGACAGGGGTCCAGTAATCTAAATTCCGCTTATTTCTTCATTGCTATTCATCTTTTGGACATACTTTTAAAATTAGGTCTATGTTATCTAAAATTTTCTGCCGAATCCATTTCCGGAGGGCGATTTGCGATACAAGCTTGCGTTCATCCCCTATATTAATTTTTCACCCCTTTTCGGCGATACACGATATATCTCTTTTTATCTCAGAAACTATAAAATCTACAAGGATCAATTTTTTACAATTCTTTATTTATTAGGTATTCATTATGAAATTGTATATCGTTTCTTTTTTAATAATTTTGTCAAGAAAGTAATGGGTTTTAATAAATCATTTTATTTATAACAATTTTTTAGAACTTGCCACTAAAATATATGTTTATATGAAGAGTTTGTTAATTGACGCTTATATATGAGACGAAATATTCTTGATTCAAAATTAATTTTATCTTTGTACACAGACAGACTTATCCCAATGTCACAATTCTTTCCTTACATTGCAAACGAGCATTTTTGTATACACACGTTTCTATTTACTATTTCAATCGTATTCAAATAATGCCTTGCGATGTCGAATGATGCGAAGGGCGCGTTCTACCACAGTTTACAATACTTTATGCATGCGCGATCAAAGCGCAGGGTGTCGCTCCCGATACTAAATAATTTATATCTTCCGCCAGACTGATCCGATTGTAAAAAATTTTTCACTAAAATTAAATTTGATGTTTCTACTACAATACTGCTCACATAACTGATATAATATTTCTAACATAGAAAAAATACCTCGATGCTACAATTTTCCCTACAATATTTCAGCATCCCCGCAATTTTTTTTTTCTTAGAAGATTAATAATCAAAATATCATTTTAGTACAGCTAACGTAATCGTCTTACATTATTTAATCTCCGCCTAAAATTTGATCCTTGTAGATTTTATATTTTCGGAGATAACACGAGATATATCTAAAAAATGTTAAATATCGTGTACTGCCGAAAAGGGGTAAAAAATTAATATAAGGGATGAACGCAAGCTTGTATCGCAAATCGCCCTCCGGAAATGGATTCGGCAGAAAATTTTACACAAGACAGACCTAATTTTAAAAGTATGTCCAACAGATGTATAGGACTGAAAGTAAATGGTCTCTGGATCCCAGGCTATTAGTTTAAAATTTTGAAAATTTTAGAAACTGTGACACTTCCATCAATAGTTCTAAAAAACAAAATTAAACGTAATTAATCAATCTTTAAAATGATTTTTTGTTTGTTTCTACATCACAAAAAATAAAGAAGTTATGACCGATTCGATGTACGTCGACCGGAAATGTGTTATATGTCAAAATGGTGTCCATGGTAACTGTCGTCATAGTTACCACTACTCAATGGTACTACTCCCATGGCATGCACTCGCTTAGTTGTGAAGCTAGGTACTCCAGATTAGTGGAAATGATATTCGCGAAAATAAAACAAACGAATCCAATAGGGATTTACCTTCGATACACACAATTCACCAATATGTGACAGCGATTTATATATCATGACAAATTTCCGCTGTTACTTTACTATATAAACTTTTCCTTATACGTGAATTCCTTTGTATCGAAGGTAAATCACTATTGAGTTCATCTGTTATATTTTCGCGAATACAAAGAAGCAGTTTCAGTTTGAAAACGCGCGATCGGTCGCCGTCTCGAAATACGTGGCCATACGGCTAGAATATGGAGATTTCCGTTCAAAAATTTAATGTAACTTGTATTTTTGTTTTAATTTTATTGTAATCAATAAAGAAAAAGTTCGGTTTTATTACTAATATAGCTAATCATTTCGTAACTAAGCGAGTGCCCACCATGGGAGTGGTACCCTAAGGTACTGGTAACCGTGCTAAGCATTACCAAGGCAACTGCTTCTTTGTAGATCATTTCCACTAATCTGGAGTACCTAGCTTCGCAACTAAGTGAGTGCCCACCATGGGAGTAGTACCATTGGGTAGTGACGACCGCTACCATGGAAACCATTTTGACATATAACACATTTCCCGTAAGTCGAATTTAAAAAAAAAAAAAAATTACTAATACAGCTAATCATTTCGTAACTAAGCGAGTGCCGACCATGGGAGTGGTACCCTAAGGTACTGGTAACCGTGGTAAGCATTACCACAGCAACTGCTTCTGTGTAGATCATTTCCACTATTCTGGACTACCTAACTTCATAACTAAGCGAGTGCCCACCATGGGAGTAGTACCATTGGGTAGTGGTAACTATGACGACCGCTACCATGGAAACCATTTTGACATATAACACATTTCCCGTAAGTCGAATTTCAAAAAAAAAAAAATTACTAATACAGCTAATCATTTCGTAACTAAGCGAGTACCCACCATGGGAGTGGTACCATAAGGTACTGGTAACCGTGGTAAGCATTACCACAGCAACTGCTTCTTTGTAGATCATTTCCACTATTCTGGACTACCTAACTTCACAACTAAGCGAGTGCCCACCATGGGAGTAGTACCATTGGGTAGTGGTAACTATGACGACCGTTACCATGGAAACCATTTTGACATAACGCATTTCCAGTAAGTCAAACTTCAGGCCAAAATTGCCGTATTTCAGTTAATTATTGCTATAAAATTAATTTAATTAAAGATAATTTTGCCAGAAACAACTTTTATTTGAACTATTTTTTTGCAAGTGCCATATTTTCTGAGAAAATAGAGAAATACCGATTTTTTAATACCGTTTTTCACCCCCCTGTAGGTTCCGGCGGATCCGCAAAATTCCTAAGCTTTTTTGTTTTGTGTACTTTGGCCTATTTTAAACTTATAACCAAAGATTAAAGTCTGCACAAATTTTTTTCGAGTTACAGCCATTTTTTTTATCTTTCCCTGTACTATTGATAATGAGGTTAGAATTTTGGTATTTTTGTCTCTGATACTGTCAAAACGCATTGAAATTGACGTATGCCTATGAGTAGTGCTTTTTCTAAATATTCAGTCATTGAACGTTAAATGCGTAAAGTCGTGTACTTTGTGACATGAATGACATTAAATACATTCACAACATTAATATTAATTAAATTATAAACATTATGTGAATATACAAAGAATATATTTAAAAATTTTATTAAACTTGCGAAAACAGTCAATTTTTTGCTAAACCGTTACGAATAATATTCTTGCAGAAATATAATTTTCCATTTACATATTTTTAGGAGAGGAATTTCGTTCTACAAAAACATTTCAAACTCAAAAATAAATCCCAAAGATCACCTTTATCCCAGTCTCAACAAAATATTTAATTTAAATCTAATTTAGAGTACTTACATTTTAAAAAATTGTGTGTCTGTGGGCTGTAAGTTGCTTTTGCAGGATGTAAAACTCCCCCTTGGGCAACATTTCTGCTGGGCCATTCCATATTTAACTGGTAATTATTGGAAATTTAAAGAACTGTGTATAACTGTGTATAATTAGTAGGTATAAGGAGAAATGTAAGTCAAATATTTGTGAGGTTCTTACCATAGCAACATAAATAAGGGTAACTGTTTCGCACCAACTTCTTTAATAGGGAACATTGTTGTGAAACTAATCGATAGCTAACGGTGGTTACTTATAAATCACTTTTTTTTTCCTCATATAATAATTTTAAATCGCCATAGCTATATAAAAATATCTTTATTACCTATACAATATGTCCCAAAAAGACGAAAATTGTAGAAAGAGCAAGTCATTTCATCAATAAGAAACCCATATTGTCTACGACTTTGTTTTTTTCCATAGAAAATTCCATTAATTCTAAATTCAGTCATAGTTCTTGAACTAGTCGATCAATTTACATTAAAAAAATTGTTTTGCAAAACTAATAATTCAAAAAAATTTGCTGTAGGTGCATTTTACAGACCCCGAATACTAATATTAATAATTATATTATTGACATAGATAATATTTTATCAACTGTCACTCCCGCTATTGATGAGATTATTTGTTTAGGAGATTTTAAAGTATTTTTTTAACTTGCCTAATCCAGTTGATACCTGTTTACAATATAACTCAAATTCTGAATGAGCCTACGAGAATTGCGGGTCGTTCTAGAACACTGATTGACCCAATTTATATTTCGAATACAGAACTTGTTACTACATTTTGAAAAAAATGTAGTATAGGTTTTGCATTTTTCCGGCGGACCATCGAAATCCGAAAAAAACGTCGGATCGAAACGAAAGTCGTATCTATCGACTCGAGAGCGAATTTAGAAAATTCCGTCCGTCGGTCAGTCGGTCTGTCGGTCTGTCGGTCTGTCGGTCTGTCGGTCTGCCGGTCTGTCGGTCTGTCGGTCTGTCGGTCTGTCTGTCTGTCTTTAAAAAACCTTAACGCTGGAAGCTCGGCTCCGTTCGGAAACCGGAAATACCCGATAGAGACGTTTCAAGTTTTTCGGGAAAAATTGAATAACTCGGTAACGAGCAGTCGGATCGAGATATTTCAAAAAAGAGATGGTGCCGCTAGTAACGATCTACAGATAAGTATACGGGAGACAATGTCGAAAAACAAATGAAAATTGAATTTTTTTGCAAAAAACTGGTTTTCTCGAAATCGGGCTATGAAGCACGATAACTGTCCAGGATATCGATCGATTGCGATGAGACTTGGTGGATCGAAGGTACACGGCCACAAATGAAGCCTATTGCTGGCGGCCCGAATCCGTTGACCGCAAGTATTTTTTCCAAGGCCGAGTATGATTTTCCAAAGATATTGATAACTCTCGAACCGAAGGTCCGATTTTGATTTTCAAAAATGGCGATTGTAGGGTTCGATTAAGTCTATTAGGTGACGTTTGTGGGAATTTGAAAAAACAAAAGCGAATCTACAAATCCTGGAAAACTGAATTTTTTGATAGATTCTACAAATACCCGACAGTTTCCTAATGAAAATCGAAAATTAAATATTCCGTCGATCAATCTCTAACCGGTATAAGGCACGGACCTTTTCGGACAAAAAATCTGAAATGGAGTTTTTCGAAAAATTAAAAATAAACGAGTTATTTACAAAGATGCATGACCACAATATAACCGATGCCCTTTCTGTATTTCAAAATGTAGTTAGCCTTTACTTTAGTCAATGCAAAAAGAAAAAAAAAGGTACTGAATCAGCCCAACAGGGATAAAAAGCATATCAAAATGTAGTTTTTCGCTTGTTAACCAGTGTGGTACCCTTTGTACGGACAATATTTCTGATCATAAATTAGTGTTTTGTGATTTGAAGATTAATACTTATAAAATGAAACCTAAACTAGTAACTTTCAGATGTTTTAGAAATTTTAATTATGATAATTTTTCAAATGATCTATTATCCATGCCTTGGTATGAAATTATTTATGAAAGTTATATTGATAAAAAAATTGGGTTATTTAATTCTTTTTTGTTGGAAATTTTTAATAAGCATGCACCACTAAAACTGTTAGAGTTACTAAACCCAAAGCTCCTTGGCTTACCCCTAATCTCAAGCTTCTGATGAAAGAGAGACATAAAGCAAAGCAAAAACAAAAACAAACTAAAAGTAATGCAGATTGAATTACGTAACTACACACTGACTGTAATGAGGAATGGAAAAAAAAGTTAGTTAAATTCAATATATGTTGAAAAAGATTTGCGAAAAACTTAGTCTACTTTAAAAAATCTTAATATTCATAAAAGTAATTTTAATAATATACAAGATGAACTCTTTGATCCAAATTCAATTAATGAATATTTTGCCCCATTTGTTCAAAATGTCCCAGACAAATGTGATGATAATATTAATTTTTATAATAGTAACTTATTAATAGCAGATAACCATTCCTTCAGTTTTACTATGACTAGTGTTGAAGAAGTGAATAAAATTCTTAATGATATAAAGTCTAATGCGTACGGTACCGATCACATATCTATATCAATGCTTAAACATTGCGGTCCGTTTATAGATAAATTTCTAGTACATATTATCAACCGTTGCATAGAGAAGAGTTATTTTCCAAAAGACCGGAAAATTGCAATTGGTAAACCTCTCCCAAAAAATTGTAACCTGAGTCATTTTCGAAATTAAGAATAATAAGTATCTTACCAGTTATCTCTAAAATTTTTGAAAAATTTTTTTCATCTTCAGATTTCTGAAAAAAAACTTTTACCTGAGAATCAGTGTGGTTTTCGAAAACGGTTTAGAACAGCAACAGCTTTAATCAATGTAATGGATGCTGTTTTTACTGCATGTGATCAGGAATTGGTTAGTGTGTTGGCATTGCTCGATTTCTCTAAGGCGTTCGATACAATAAATCATAATCTGTCATATGCTAAACTTAAATATTTTGGTTTTAATGCTGCCTCTTTACAATTAATTTCCTCTTACTTGAGTGTCGGATTTCAAAACATTTGCCACAATAATACCTTCTCGTCTAATCTAAATATACTTTGTGGAGTACCTCAAGGGTCCATTTTGGGTTCGTTGTTTTTTATCATATATACGTCAGATATCTTAACTTAACTACTGTAAACTGTAAAGTCCAAGCTTATGCTGATGACACACAATTATTCTTAAATTTCAATGTAAATGATGTGTCACTATTAATAATGAGTTACATAATATTAAAATTCTTTCGAAGGAACACAACTTGTATTTAAACTCTAGTAAATCAACATTGCATTTTGAACATGTCGACAACAACAAAGCTAATTCAAGAAAAATTCCATAACGAGGATGGCAACCGACTCAATGGCCCACTGCTTACACATTAGGCTTGAGGCCACGGTGTCCCGGGTTCGGATCCTAGATAGGAAATGAAAATTTAGTAGCATTTTTAAAAAGACCGTAGCAGTAAGCTAGTTCACGGTTTAGACAACACGGCTAGTCGGTGTTATCTTATTAATTCGAGCTTCAGCTGCGGAAGAAGGTAATGTCACAGGGAATAATTATTATCTGTGTGCGTGTGTCCTGGTTGAGTAGTGAAATAGCTAGCTATACTCGACCAGGGCAGTAATATAAATAAGGTAATAAAATTTAAATAAAATGGAATAAAAAAATTTTTGGATCCTTTTAAGGACTTGAAACTAAACAGGAAGATATGCGTGGGATAGTTACTTATTATGTATACTGTTCAAATTTTATTACAGTCTACAGAACAATTTGATAGCTATCAGCACAAAACTCCCTTGAAAATTTAATCTTTAGAGATATTCACCGCTCCTGGTGAGCGTCTTAGGAAAAAAATACAGTACCTTTAGGCCCGGCAATTTAGTACTTTGAGGTAATCCAGAAAAAGGTAAAAAGTTCAAAAGTTCTGTGATTGGACCGCAAGGCATCTACCCCCCCCCCCCCGTTTTCGAGGGTGGGGCGGAGAACACGATATTTTCAGACCTACTCTTAACCCACTACCCTTAAACCTGAAAAACGGTGCTATTTTTGGTCAATTCGAATAAAATAAGTTAATTAAATATTTAGTTTCTTTCGGTTCCATACGAAAGCAAGTGACACAACTGTGTAATGTCATTTTTATTAAATTACGTGCAGATATTATCCAGAAACGTTCTCGTAATGATGCAAGACCTACATGCAATAATCTTTTTCTGAATTCGATCGGCAATGTCTATATTTTCGGCGGGATTTCATATCGAAAAATGCACAATTCCAGTATTTTAGTCCGTTGCTAAGAAACTATCAGAAAACAGACCGGAAAAGATCCGTTGCCAAGCAACGATCAACATTCCCATACGATTTTTTATGTATATTTTAGACAATAAATAATTACACGCAGACAAACCAACTCACATTAAAATTGCACTTATTAGTAAGCAGTTAGATTGTAATGAAGAAATGTTATACATTAATACAAATTCCTTAATTTATAATAATATTGATTGTGATTTCAGGAAAAATAGTATGTGTACTTCGGTGTGAAAGAACATCCCCGGACTTCGATGCTTGTTGACCTCGGGTAGCGCCTCGGCCAACAATTTGCATCGTCGTCCGGGAATGTATTGCTTTCACACCTAAATACACAATATACTATATATGTTCATATTGAACTAATAATTATTTGAAAAATGTGACTAGGAAGAATTACTGGATGTTTTTTATTAAAATCAAAATTTGATTTGCTTAGTCTTCCACCAACTCGAGGAATTCCTGACCAATCAATGAATGGATTAAAGTACATAATTTACTTTTTGAATTAACTGACTTTTTATAAGTGATATCTATAAACTGAGGGATAAATGTTTGATTTTGGACGATTTTAGTCAATGTATTTAGTGAATGGTTAGAAGTTAGTGGCCCAAATTGTTTACAATTAAAGTATAATATAATACAATTTAAACTAAAATCAGAAATATTTGTGGGCCAAGTCTTTTTAGGTTGTTGTAACCATTTAGGACCATGCCACCATAAATCTGAATTTTGCAAAACCTGTAGGTATGCTCCTCTGGAGATGATATCCGCAGGGTTAGTGTGCGTGTTTACATATCGCCACATATGTTTATTTGTAAGTGTCCGTATTTCTGCTACACTATTATTGATTTAAGAAATATTCAAGTGAATCGTCGTGTCATACGCGACAATCCAGTATAATTGAAGTACACGGTTTCTTGGACTTAAGTAAATTTTGCTGAATAATGAAAATGAACTCTTGTGATTGGTTCTATAGCCCATTGATTGAAGAATTATTACCCACAGCTGTGAGTAATAAACCCCATTACTTGTTCAGAAACGTATCTATAATAAATATATTATTCAATAGTCGTAGAAAAAAGCTTACAATTAGTGTGCAAAAACAGTCAGAACCAAGAGCGAGTTCTTGCGTCTTCTGTAACTGTAAGAAGTTAATTCACTATTTCATCATATCCCGCTTGCCTTGTTTTCATTTTGCAATGAGAACATAGCATAAAGTCCGGTCCTTGTTATTCAGGAAATAAAGTTTTATTTAATCTAATAATCCTCTCTGTACTATATCGTATTGTTACATTACTTACTTAATATATTTACTGTCATGTACCAAGCACACGTTGGTAACATAATAATAATATAATAATAACACTCTATTCAATTTTAACTGTTCCAGTTAAGTTCCGGTATGAGTTGGAAATGGATGTTTATTTGTGTCTGTGCGCAGTTTGTTTTAGTTTTGTCTTGTGAATATTATAAATGGTAAGTATATGTACCTTAAGGTAGGTTCCTTATTAAAATTAAACCTATTATGGAAAATAATCCAATTTTTAAAAGCGGTGATAGAACGGATGCTTCTAATTACAGACCTGTTCCAATTCAATCAAACATTGGAAAAATACTAGAAAAATTTATCAAAAATCGAATAGTTACATACAAAAATTCAAATTAATATCAGAGCGTCAATTTGGTTTTCAGCAGAACAAATCTACGCAAATAGTTATTTATGTACCAGGGGTCGTAAGTGTACTTTTTTTGGTCGAGAATACAGTTTGCAGAAGAGAAAACTAATGGAATACTTCACTTTTTCTACAATCCCATATCATCGATACTGTTAAATTTCGTAAGCCAAGAATTTTCACTGAAAAATTGCTAGAAATTTTGGGCCATTAGCCCTGTAAATTATTAAGGAATACTGAATTTGGAAGGATTACTGAATTTGAAAATATCGATGATATGGGGTGGTAGAAAAAATGAATGTGAAGAGAAAATAAAGAATGGCTTTTTTTCGAAAAAAAATTCGTTACCAATTTATTGATTATTTAATGTTTAAAATAGTTAATTTTAAGGGGGCCGTATTTCGAAAACCAAAAATCAAAATGTTGTTAAATTCTGAATATAAGTGTTCTACAGCATGCTGACCAATAATATTGCATTAGTTTGTGAACAAAAAGTGCCTAATATGACTTCTCGAAAAATCGGCCTTTTTTTCTTAATACAAATGCACGCCAATGACTGAAATAAGTTTTGTTTTATTCAAAAAGGATATACTAAAGGTCTTTGATATCGATCCAAATTTGGTTGAAGCGTCACTTACGATCGACAAAACAATGGAATTAGAGTATGCTTGCAGAGACATATAGGTATTTAGGATGAACTCCTTGTATGTGCATATTTCTTGACCTTAAGAAGACTTGCGATACTGTGAGTCATGCATAGCTACTGGAAGCCATTGGTGTTCGTGGTGCTAGTATAAATCTATTTAAAAGCTACTTGAGAGACAGAAAGCAATTTGTGAAAATAGGTAAGGTAAATAGTGAGCAAGGTAGTACTGAATTTTGCGTCCCACAAGGTACCGTGTTAGGTCCACTGTTATTCACAATATATCTGAACAATTTATTAACAACAAAATTAATCAGAAAGGTCATAAGTTTCTCACGATGCGGCATTCTATACAGTAATCAAATGTGGGAAGATTTAAAAATGCAAGCAGAATTACCCAACAAACACCGAAGATCGGTCCATCACTGGGCCAGAAATTTTATTTCCGGCCCAATGATGGCCCGCTAAAGGGCCAACCGTAGGTGTTTGTAGGGTAGGCTTACAAAATGTAAGAGATTGGTTTGATTATAAATTATTAACAATAAATTTCAATAAAACTAAATTTCTACCATTTGCTTGTTATAAAAATACGCTGCATAAATTTTCCTCGCTTACAATTGATTCTACAACCATAATTGAAAGTGCAAAGACAGTCAAATCTGTACCTGGGTACTACGAGCATTATAGATCGACATCTAAGATGGGATTGTTGTAGAACATCCCAGAACCGATCTAAGTCGAAATATAAATTAAAAAATTTCGAGATGAAAAATTTCGAGATCAAAAAATCGCACTGTACAACCCGCGGTGCATATTATATTTTTCTTTATACCCATGAATCATTAAACTAGAAAGAACCTTGAGAAAAACTATAATTATTTGAGTAAGATTTCATATTTCCTAAGCGTAAAGGTAGCGATATCCATGGCAACCGTCAATAAAATAAATTTAGGACGCGGCTTCTATTCAAATGACAACTACTGTCAAGATACCTACATGAAATCATATTATTACAATAGCTCTGAACGTTTTTGAAAATAATGTCGGATATAGAAGTAAGTAAGACATGTCTGGATTTACTTCCAAAAAAGTTAAAACATTTAATACTTGTTATATAAAAGAGAAAATTTTCCCAAATTTACTTTATTTCCCTAGGGGCGTTATGAAAAATAACAACCCGTTGCCAATGGCAACAAGTATTTGGTACATAAAGCGTCACTTAGAATAAGTAACAATTTACTGTTTTCTGAAAAAGCGAGGCTGCGAGAAGATTCTATTTGAGATTGTTTGATGCGAAATATTCTTATTACGTTTGTTTATTAGAATATTTTTGTTCATCTGCACATAAATTATTTAGTCATATAACGATTCGATGAAAACGCTTCGTAATCGGGATAAGTCTCCTCGAAATGAATTAAAAAACAAAATAATAATAATACTAATAATACGCTTTATTCATCTCTTTGCCATATAAACTACATGGATAAGACAAGTCAAACATGCCCTTGCATGGGCTTACAATGATAACATATATACCTGGTAAGAAGATATAAATAAAATAAAGTAAAATTTAAAATATATATGTACACACATTTTTAAGTTTAGTCAATAAATAAATTTAAAATTACACAAAACAGACAAAAAGATGTGAAGAACATTAAAAAGTTCGAATAAAATCACAAAATTCATTAATTGTCTGACACAGTAAAGTTTATTTTTAAAAATAACTTGAGAGTTACTATTTTTTATTTCATCTGGTAATAGATTATAAATACGACACCCAGCATTTACAGGTGATTTCGTGTTTGTGTTGACAGAGAGATATATCATCTCTTCCTCTCGTGAAGTAATTATGGAAATCCCTGTTTCTTATATATTTATTTTTGCTGTTATAAATGTAGGTCAAAAGCTTTAGCAGATATATAGACACCACTGTCAATATTTTGTATTTTTTAAAAGTGTCAAGACAGGATTCCCTGTAATCAAGATTGAAGATAAGTCGAATAATCCTTTTTTGATGAATAAATATTCTAGAGACCTCACTCGCTTGCCCCCAGACAACAATATTGCATCCAATAGCGGAATGTACAAAAGCATAGTAAACGCTTAAGAGAGCTTCCTTATTTAAACTATTTTTTAATGAGCTGATAACATAAAAACTTTTATTTAGTTTAGATGAAGTTTTGTCTACATGTTGTTCCCAGAGAAGATTACTGTCCAGTGTTATTCCCAAGAAGGAAGCTGTAGTTTCTGTTTTGATTTCATGACTGCTGAATGTAAATTTTTGGTTAATGCTAATTTTATGCTTATTACTTCCACGTCCAGTGGAAGTATAGTAACGACAAAAAAATTTTTAAAAATTTTTATTGTCCAAATAGGCTTAAAATGTCATGAAACGTCGAGATTTTAAATTTGAGCGAAAGAAAAATTTCTGTCTGTCTGTCGGTCTGTCTGTCTGTCTGTCGGTCTGTCTGTCTGTAACTTTTTTTGTGCGCACGTTTACTCTGGAACCGTTTAAGATATTGACTTGAAATTTGGTACACATATGTACTTTAACGAGATCTAGAACTAGATTATATTTTCATCTTGTTCCGTCGAAGGGTTGGGGGGTAAATTGGGGTAAATTTGGGGTAAATAGGTCAATCAAGCAGGTAAGAGTCCATAAAATTGGTATTTAGTATATACAGGAGAAGCTAAGGTCTCAAAAAAAATTTTGGCATTAGCCACCCCCATTACCACCCCCACGCACTTATTAAAGGAGACGAAAAAAAATTGTGATTTAGCGTATGTACAGGAACCAGAAACCTCAAAATATTTTTTTACTTCATCCACCCCCCCACTATCAGCCCCCTATCACCACCCCCCACCCCACTACCGATGTGGGGTATCGTTTTATGGGTTTTTGGGGTAGAGGATTTCAAATATTATATTATTAAAATTCCATAAACAATTATTTTCACATACAAAATTTTTTCGTTGTGAGTGACTTGGATAGAGAATCTGGATGTGGAAGTAGTGATTCCTTGGGCAGCAGTTTTTTTAAATTCAATGCAGCTGGTTTTAACATAATTGATGATGAGACGGTTTTGATGACACCAATTATTAAACTCGGCAAGTATTATTTTTGCCTTGTCTAGAACAATGTCAGGTTTAGAACCGGATACGACGATGGTCGTATCGTCCGCATACATAAAAACTTTACCTTCTGTAATATGCTTCGGCAAGTCATTTATAAATAATAGGAATAACAAAGGACCTAGTACACTCCCTTGCGGTGTTCCAATATTCATATCGAAAGTGTCTGAATCAGCTTCATTAATTTTTGTTTTTATTTGTCTATCAGACAGGAAGGACCTTACCCACTCATTTATTGGTCCACGTAGTCCTAAATTATAAAGTTTCGCGGACAGAAAATCTTTGTCGATGGTATCAAATGCCCTCGTAAGATCAAATAAAAAGGCTGTTACGTATTTGTTCTCGTCTAATTCCGAATACACGTGCTGAATGAAGTCGATAGTGCCGGAGTCTGTGGAGTGGCCATGTCTGAATCCATGCTGACAATCTGTCAAGATATTATTTTGATTCAGGAAATGGAGAATACGATTGTATATGACCTTTTCAATAATTTTTGAAAATACACTTAATAAGGATATAGGTCGATAATTTTCAACACTATGTGGGTCCCCCTTTTTAAATATCGGAATGGCTACAGCTTGCTTTAGCACGGTGGGAAACTGTCCAAGAGAGATAGATAGATTTATTATATCAGCAAGTACTTGTGACAAGTCTGCTTTGCATTCTTTAATTAGTTTAACCGGTATTTCATCTAAGCCAGTTGATTTTTTATTTGCAAGATTTTTAATCACCGACTCCACCTCATCTTTAGTAACTGGCTCAAAAAACATTGTATTTATGTTAAACGTGGGAGAAGTGCATGTACGCGAGATATTATTTCCAAAATGATCAATAATTTTAATATCAATGGCAGTAGCGAGGTAAGCCCCGAATATATTTGCAACCTCTAGTGGATCCTGGACGATTCCACCATCAGTATCAAGTAGAGTAATTTGCTTTTTTTCACGAACATTTGATTTAAGATTATTAACAATATTCCACACCGTTTTGGTTTTATTACTGGAATTTCTAATTATATTTTCATAATGAGCTGCTTTCTCAACACGAATATTTTTCTGCAATTTTCTCTTTAAGTTTTTATATTTTATTTTTATATTTTCATCGGGTAAATTATTTTTTAACCAGTTTAGCTTTTCTAGTTCTCTTCTATCTTCCTCTAATTTTTGTGAGAATTTGATTTTTCCATTGTTATATATTTTATTGGAAGATAATTTTTTAATGCAGGATGTATTAAAACACCACATGAAGTGTTCAAAGAAATCATTAAATATAATGTCGATATCATTTGAGGTTTTGTTTAATGAGAACGATCTAAATAGAAACTTAAATTCATTTATAGAATTGCTGTTTATTTTTCTAAAAAGTTTTGAAGGGTTATTGACCAAGTTATCGGGTTCTTTAAGAATAGAGGGATTACAGTTGAACTAATTGACAATAGTGGTCAGACAGTCCAGGATTAAAATTTATACATTTAGTAAATTGGGTATCACTCGTAACCACATAATCAATGCATGATTGAGTAGTAGAATTGCCACTGGTTGCCACTCTAGTAAGTTCAAAAATTAGAGAAGTTAAGTTAAGTGATGAAAATATATCCGCTAAAAGTTTTGATTCTCGAGTTTGATTTGTGTTATTTATGTTAAGATCTCCACAAATTATAATAAATCTAGTCATTTATTGCTTTGGTTAAGAGTTGAAACAACTGCATAAGAAAATTTTCAAAATCTCCTGATGGAGGTCTATAAATGTTAATAATACAGTACTGATTTTTATACACTACAGCAGAACATTCAATACATAACTCAATTGAATAATTGTTAATATATTTTATAGGTTTACAATCAGATGCAATATCTTTCTTAACAAATACAACTGTTCCACCGTGTATACGCGTTTCGCGACAATAATCGCTGATAATTGCATACTGATTAATGTCGGTTAAATACAGTTTTTCTTTAGAAAGCCAGTGCTCACAAAGACACAAGAAGCTTGGACTATATTTGCTAAGAAACAATTGAAGTAAATTAATTTTATTTGACATACACTGTATGTTAATGTGTAGAATACTCCACAAGTTGTTGCCCAGCTGGTGATTAAACTTTACTGGAACTAAGGGGGCGACTGGGGTTGCAGGGCTTGTTGAAAATTTGCTTTCCTAGGAAATTTAAATTTGGCAACGGCGGCACCATCCGGCCAAATATCTGGGTTGTATACTTTATGGCAATATGTAATTGGAAACGTCACCTTAAACGATGCTGTTGAATTATCTTTTTTTTCCAGTCTCTCACAAGAAAAGCTTATATCAGGTGCTGTTTCTGTTAGACAGTTCATAAGTATGTCTTCAATAGTTTCAGGTCCTAGCCTATAAACATGTAAATATCCCAATTTGGGAATTGTTTTAATTTGTTTTAAATTATTGTTCGTGACTATTATTGGTTTACCCCATTTCGTTTTATTTACATTGTTTTGGGTCAATGAACTCTTCTGCGTTTTTGTGGAATCTTGAGCGTTTTTAATAGCTTTGCTCACTTGATCAGCTGTTATCGAATTTGTATGTTTTTGTGAAGCAGATTTTGTTGCTTGTGAGTAAGTTTTATCAACCACTATGTTTTTGTTCTGCAAAGAAGTGTTGGAGACTTGTAATATGTTCGCAGTGGAATTTCTCAAGTCATTGGTCTTCTTGTTGGTAGATGGTATGTGATTTGCCTTTATGTTATTTTTCTGATCAAAATTTGTCATATTGTGTAACTTTAATAGGCGTATAATTTCTTCTTGATCTGCTAATCTGTTTTCCATATGATTAATTAATATTTGAAGTATTTGTACTTCATTTTTAATAGAAGTAAATTGAAAATTTACCTTTACACAGGCCGGCTTATCACAGTAGCCATTTGTCAGTAGGTTATCTTGTGAGTCGTAAAAGTATTCATTATCAAGTGCCTCGGCTATATCACTTTGTTCTTTTATAACTTCACTATTATCAACACTATAATTAACACTTTTCTCCGTTTTTTGTTTAATTATTATGTCTATAAGTTCACTTTTCTTCAACTTATTAAGATCGACTTTTACTGAGTCCGCCATTTAATAACTGAGCTTCGAAGGTGTGAATATCATCCTCTCCTTTTGATTTGAATAAGTATCATATTTTTAGGCCTCTCATTTGTGGAGAAAAAATTGCGTTACAGATTAATTTTTGTCCAATTTAACTTCAAGATCCAATTTTTCCTTCCTGATATTAGATTTTTTAAACTGTGCGTATTAACTATACTAATGCTAATTTTGATTTTCCCTAAATCCATTGTAATAATTTCCCCAATAGCGTCTGTCGCTTCGCTCCTATATCATTGAGTCCGTCAGTCAGTTTGTTACATGCAGTACCTCCAAGATACTGGGATGACGTCAGTATTGTACCTGTCAATATTAGGCAGACAACTTTTAAATCATTGCTAGCTACCTTTTGGAACATGATGATTCGGTTCATACTAGACTGACAAATCACCTCATTACACCTACCACAAAAATATTAAAATTTTGTTTAAAATAATGTCCGAAAATATAGTTTTTGTTTAGAAAAGTGTGCTATGGCAATTTTGCTTGAAGTTGGTCGTAAGCTGTCGGCCTAATATGGATGTTTTTAAATAAAACAAGCTATAACACATCACAAGAAATTAGACGAACCAAATTTGTTGAGAATTTATCCATTAAATTACTACTATTTAGGAAAACCTAAACGCTTTTTCGCTCCTAAAATATGCAATCAATTACCTACCTCGTGACTTGACAAAAATAACAAAATTAAGTAAATATAAACTACATAGAAAGAATTTCATCAAGCAAAATTATGATACTTACCAAGATATTTTAAACCCTAAGGATACATAACATTAACTGATACGCGCGCTTCTGTCTTTTCCACTTCAAAGGGATATTTACTAAATCGTGCTCAAAAACACATTTCCACCCCCATTTTAAGAATTTTTTTCTCTAATACACTAAAAGTTTTTGGCAGGATGCATTTTTTCGATAAAAAAATGCATTACAAAATATGTATTTTACAAAAATGAACGAAATGTAACTTTCTTCCCATTATTCGATATCGTATACGATGTATGGTTTCATGATATAAGTAATTTAAAGTGAACTACAAAAACATTATGTAAAAAAAAATGACTGCAAGTTGCCTCATGTACTTCCCTAGTATTTATCTTATGCATATATATTTCTTCTTTAGGAATCCTTTAACAAATAAAGACAAAAATCACATCGCTGCTTTAATCTTGGCAAGGGGAGGCTCCAAAGGCATTAGACTGAAAAATATTTCAAAAATTGGCAATCGCACACTGCTGCAAATATCTCTAAGAGCACTCAAGGAAGTTAAAGGTTTATCATCAATATGGGTTTCAACTGACCATCGCCTTATTGCTGAGGAAGCAAGTAAAGGTTAGTCAATTTTTATCTTTCTTCAAAATTTTTATACCAGCATTCTGCATTATATCGTGCTCTCATGTTTTTACGTTACCTGGGAACAGTCTTCGTTCATACTCGTACATTCGTAGAGGAGAGATAGTCGGGAAGCCCACTCTAGTGTACGTGCAGATCCTAGGGGACAATGTTTTTCATAAAGATTAAAGCCTAAGAAACAATTTTAGACATGCCCCCCCCCCAAAAAAAAAACTGGCTGTACTTTCAAAATGGTGGCCATATGTTAAAGAAAACTGTTGCCAATGTTGTTTTTGTCATTTAACACAAAAACTAAAAAAGATGGACAAAAACTTTTTTTACAGAAAACAACGTCCATAAAATTTTCTACATTTTGTTCCCATACAATATTTTGATAGGAATTACCATTTTCCAGATAAATGAGTCCAAAATTAAGAAAACATGGAAAATCGTATATCGGTAAATCATTTAGAGGAAATAACTGTGATAATTATTGCAAGGCGTATAATATAATTTTATATTATTAACATAACAAAGAATAAAATAAACTGAAAAAAATTAATAACAATAATATTATAATTCATTCATTTACTGGATACGACTCAGTCAGCAAAGGAAAGAAAAAACCCCTAAATATGTTACTTTCTTCCAAATATACCAAATATATCCGAACATTTCAAGATTTGGCCAGCAGCTGGAATAATGATGATAAATTAGTCGCATCATTAGAGGAGTTTACATGTGCCATATATGGATCAAAGAAATGCGCTAGCGTGAACGAGTTCGCCTAATTGCCATTAGACAGAAATGTGGAATTTGTCTTTATCAATTGACACTAAAGTTGATTTTTCTTCGATTCCACCATCAAGAGCTTGTCTTATCGAGTATATTAAAAGGAGTGTTTGCCAAACGCGTATTTGGCGATTAGCCGACGAAGGTATTCACAATATTCCAAAGCCTTGGAACGATTATGGATGGCAAGAGAGTGGAGAACCTCTTTGGTGTTCAGCAGATAAAATACTGCTTCAATCGCTTATTGAAATTCTTCAGGAGATGATTCCAAATCAAATCATAGTAGACAAAAGTGGGGATGATAACGATATCATAAATGAAGCAATAGGGGAAGAAGACTTGGAAGAAATATTCGATGTATCGGGAAACAGCGATAATGAATCTGAAAGCGAATGGGGTGTTACTTACGTTTTATATTGAATTTTATATTTTATTTTAAGAGCTGAATCATTTATCTGGAAAATGGTAACACATTTCCAAATATTGTATGGGAACATAATTGTAGAGAATTTTATGCATTTTGTTTTTTGTGCAGAAAGTTTTTCTCTATCGACAAAAACAATATTTGCAAAAAATTTTTTTTATAAACGCCATTTTGAAGTACAGCCAGTTTTTTTTTGGGACATGTCTAAAATTGCTCCTTAGGCTTTAATCTTTATGAAAAACATTATCCTCAAGGATAGGGTGGGCTCCCGTATAGTTCGGTAAACTCTAAGGTGGCGTATGTATGAGTTGGTAACACGACGTACGATTTGATATGCGATGCGCATAAAGCTATCGCAGTGACATAGAGATGAACTAGTTGCATATGTCTTATTCTCTTAATTTTTATTTATATGATGAAGCAACCTTTGGACGCGCCAGCTTAGAGTTTACTCGACTATAGTAAGAGCTGTCGCAGACATCGCCTCGCCTGACGGCAAATCTCTTCTTTCTATTCCAATATTTGCAATTACGTGTTCGACGTTATCCGAACCCTTCTTTATGTAAACTTTTAAAATGAAAGCACGGTATATAAATATTACTTGTATTTCACCTCAATATCTAGTAGATATACGTTGATAAACGTTTCATCGAGCATCATTGATAATGCCTATACTTGCAAATCGAATTTCAGTTAGAGTTTGCATTATTTTAGTATTTGCAAAAACTATGCTGTTTGATTTGATTTATTATCTTCGATAAGGCTTCAAAAGTTTTACATTTTGTGACTAATTACATTTTTTAGAGAATGTTAATATTCACTGGAGGACTCCAGAAACAGCATCAGACTCTGCCCCTTCAATATTTGCAGTTCAAGAATTTTTGAAAAACCACCTTTACGTTGACACCGTTTGTCTTGTGCAATGTACATCTCCTTTTATAAAGCCGAGTTATGTTCAAAAAGCCGTCAACTGGATGTTTAACAAGGAGGAATGTGTATTTTCAGTGACCAGGTAAATTTAAAATGTTTTGGATTTTTTCTTAAAATTTAAATTGTTACCGTTTCCTTAGGTCATATAAATTAAGATGGCAAGAAGTAGGTGATATTTTAGTACCCATTAATTTTGATCCACGTAAAAGACCAAGAAGGCAAGATTTTCGAGGAGAGTTAATAGAGAATGGTATGTTTTATATTTCGACTAGAAAATTAATACAAGCTGGAACGTTTCAGTCAAAAAGGTACGTATTTCTGTATACCTATCATTACTAAGCCAGTCGGCATGGTATTAAAAATATTTTACAAAAAATGGTGTGGTATTAGCAGCCATTTTTCAAATCTAGCGCCAACAGTAAAATTTTCGCTTATATCTCTGCTATAGCAAGTTTCACGTTAAAAGAGATATTAACGATTATTTCAAAAGAACATTTCAAAACTAGTAGTAGTATTATAGAGTATTTTTCCAACAATATTTTTCTAAATTATATAAACGTTACTTTAATCTCATGTATCCATAAAGCATTATCTCCTCCATTAGTATTTAAATAAACAGCCGAAAATATTTGAATTTAACGTTGCACTTAGATCTGCACATGTCCAGGAATAAAATATTCTGGAATCAGTGCTTGGCGGGTGAGTAACGTTGTTGCCCCCGCCTACTTATTTTTTTTTTATTTTTTTATTTTTTTTTAGAAAGATTACGCCATTGTGCGCCTCTTTGTGTCCCGACATAATTAGCTAGCGCCTTATTCGTTTTCGAGATGTTAACTTTTGAATGTGGGTATTCCCGGAAAAAATAGTCAAGTAAAAAACGTTATAACTCGGAGCGAGATGCGCACGCTAGAATATGCATGACTGTGACACAGCTACGCACTGAATTACATGTCACTAAATCACGATTTGTTCAATCTATATGAGTGTCGGGTCATTTAAAAGGTGGAAATTGTAGCTTGCCGATGCTTATTTGTTTTAAACAATACAAGCAAAGGATGATGGGAAAAGATAATTATATATATTATCACGCCCGAACTCATCGTCGCAATAAAAAATTTAAAAAAATAAATAAAAGCCCTTCAAAAAAAATTCTTTCTTTATTGAGAACTGTTAGAAAGTATGTACACTCCATGATTAATATGGTTTATTATGTTGTACTAACGTGGATTCAAAAAGAAGTACATCTCAAATAATTTTAATTTCCTTGCTTGATGATTTTCTTGATAAATATTGTTATGTGTTGCAACCCCCAGAAGTAGGCAGCACAGAATTCAATTAGTTCGGATGTCTGAATGTAGAGATTTGCACCAATTAGAGAAAGAACCTACTAGAAGCTCTAGAATGATGAAATCTGGAACTATCTAGAGAATAGTGACGTCATACAGAAAATTCATCTGTAATTTTTAGGTATATAAGGCCGCATTCTCGGCGGGAAAAAAAAGTTTTTGAATTGACATATTGATAAGTGAGGTTACGACTACAAAGTGAAAACAAAGTGATAAACATTGTTATTTTTAGTCGGTAAAGTGAATTTAAGTTAATAATAGTATTGTGAAGTAACCAGTAAATTATTTAATAAAGTGTGTTAGTGGTTGTCTCTTGTTATAATTTTTGGAACCCACGGAATTTGCCTAGGGGTGGAAACATGTCACAATATATAATATTGGAGGCTGTAACATGCTGAGAATATCACCCATTGGAAAAAATATCGTTTGCTCGCATGCATTTTTTCGAAAATATGATCAATCAGGTCATGACAAGAAATCGCGATTTTCACGATCTTATCCTTATAACTATGAAAATGTATTTGATTGTTTTGAATATATATTCTGGAACTTTTCCAATACATTAACAAATGTATAAGGAATCCGTTGGATATAGCTGAAATGTGGATGGGTGTACCTGTAATAAATACTATACAGTAAAGACAAGTAAAAATTCATGCGAGCGATTTAGCGGCTATGTGTGGTGTCTGTGTATGCGTTCATAATTATATATTTTCCCTCCCTATTTATTCTCCTATTCATTAAGAAAAATGTTGAAAATGTGTAATCAGAAAGAGAAAAAAGCTTTATTTTACTCGTTAGAACAGCTAAGAATTCTTACAGAATGCATTTAACCTTGCGCTTAGCCGCGCAGTATGACAAAGTTACTTCACTATTTTTTTTTTTTTTCAAGAATACTGTGGCTTTAGCTATAAATTGTATTAAAACATTTTTTGTTCAGAAACACGTGGTCTATCCACCTGTATTTTTTATTTTTTCCTACCCTAACTTAATTTCAAAATTTTGAAAAAATTGACTTTTTTTTATGTTCTGCATCCGAGCAGAATGTAAACTTTTCAGGATATTATTCTATACACTTTCACGGACTCATTAAAAAAAAATTATTCCTTTTGCAAGTTTTTGCAGGTTTCACTATGAAATGTTCTGTAGTCTGTACTAATTGGGGATGTCATTAAAATAAATACACACTAGTTATTCCAACATTTATTATTAGATGGAAGCCCTGTATAGATAATAAAATGCAATATAATTACGCATTGTTATCAATATAATCGTTTTTTATTAAAGAAATACATAATACAAAAGAATATAAAAGAAATATATATTTTTGCATATTTCTGCAAATCAAAAACAGCAATATTAAAATCAAACTTTAACAACAGCTTTTCCAAAGTTTCCACCTTTTAACATATCAGTAAATGCCTTGAACATATTTTCGAAACCATCTGTGACGGTTTCGCGATATATCAACTTCCCCTCTTGAATCCATTTTTTATTTTGTTCTATACCTTCGAACCATCGATCTAACCATCTATGGACAATGAAACCTTCCATCCTTAACTGGTTAAATGTCACAGGGTATTGAACTATGCTAGCTGTAAATTAATAAATTACCACACATGTAACAATTTTAAACTTGTTTTTTACCTATTTATTTTATTGGAAAGAATTATTAAGAACAGAGAAATGTTTACCGACCAAAGTCAGTGCCAAAACTAGAGTGGAATAAAATACTAAACACTATGCATAAAATATTGGCTCACGTAATACTTTCAAGACTGACCCATATACTCCAATCCCTACTGAGACCTGAGCAACCCGGTTTTGACAGGGGGGAACAGGCGGGGCTGTAGCCTCGGGACCCAGGCCCGAAAGGGCCTGGCACCTTCACTGTTAAATACATTTTTGTGTTGATTGTATTTCAAATTGTGTATTGAAAGTTAGTATTTTTTATTTGTCCCAGCCGAAGGGGGCCCGCCAATTTGATTTTACCCTGGGCCCGTACTGGCTCTCCACGGGCCTGCCCACAGACCATGCATTAATTAAATAAACACAGTTTACCAAATTATAGAACAGTCAGTTTAGTAACAATCCTTATTAAATATCTAGTGTTTGTAGACTTCGAACGTACATTTGTCAGCATACATCAAAAAGAACTCTGGGACGCACTATAGAGAAAAGGAATTCCAATAAAGATAATACACCCCATAAAAGAACTCTACAAGAATACGCAAAGTGCAGTGTCCCATAGGACTACAAAGTCAATCCATAACAATAAAGATCAGGGTGTGACAAGGGCATGTATTATCTCATTTTGTTTTTAACATAATGCTAGACGAAGATATGAGAAAAGTCTCGACGGGCAACACAGCATATGGTGAACACCATTTCCAAGATCGGAAGACCTTGATTTTGCAGTCTGCTCGCACAGAGTAACGTCGATATGACAACTAAACTAGATACTAGTAAGATAAGCTGCATGCTTTAAAATTAGCATCAGAAAAATGAAGTCAATGAGAAAGAAAGAAAGTCGAACATATTTTACTTAAGGAAACAGCTAATTGAAGTCTTAACCAGTTTATCTACCTAGGCAGTATAGTAACAAGAACAGAAGGCACTGAAAGTGATGTAAACAACTGCATCAAAAATGCCAGACAAGCCAATGGAATGCTAAACTGTGTGTGGAAATCCAGATCCAGGAAACACAAACGTCGGCGTCGGCCGAAATGCGGTTTATGTTGGAAATGATGGGGAAAAGATGGCATGAAATGCTAATTATGTAACAACGTCGCGAGACGGAGACAGTTAGCTAATTATAAGTCACGTTTATGCAAGCATCAATCAGACATTGAACTTTAAATGGTTGATTAGCATCGAAATCAAACATCTAGAAAATATCGGATATTTATTGGCATTTGACTCATACGTTTTCGAATTCTTTTCAAGCTCTCTGTAATTATTGATAGATGGATTTACTTATAAGTGGCAACCACTGGTCTATGGGTACTTACCCGGAAATTCGTATGGGCAATCAGTATATAAATGCTCCACTGCAAAATCATCAGACGGCATCTCAATCTGTTCTGTACTGATGATAATGGCGATAACAGCCAATAGTTAGAAACTGGTAGTTGCACAAGTCGTTTAGTACAATTGAATTGCTTATTTTCGGTGACAACTTTCCACTGTCAAAAAGTGCATATAACTTTTGATGAACCAGGAATTTTTGGGCGCAAAAATTTCATAATACATAACAATCGACAATAAAATTTCTAGTGAAATGTTGTCGCTAAAAGAAATTGAATTAAATCAATTCGACTGTACTAATTATAATTTGTCTTTGTTGTAGTAATGAATTTTGTTCAGGTTGACATTGAAATTTAAAATAATCTGGACGAGTTTAGTTATAAGGCAACAGTGAACCAATGGTATCATCCAACAAGTGCATCTACTCTGTCACTTTTCCATGTCAGACTAATTTAGAACAATGCATTGTTTTGATTGATTGATTTACCAGCGTGCGGTAGGCATTACTGCCACTCCCAGGTATACAGCTGGGCCAGGTCATGCTTGTTGCCAGCAGCGAGAGCCACATGGCACATGGTAAAAGAATGTGGGATGGGAGGTGTAGGTATTTGTGTCATGCGTTACCGCATTGTGTCGTGAAGGAGCGTTTAAGCTCCCTTTCTTGTGTTTTTAGTTCTGGACTTCTGCCTCTTTTGAGTCTTCTTGTGAAATATATTGCCGCGTAGTGTCGTAATATGGAGTGTTTATGCTCCTCTTTTTGTGTTTCTGCTTCTTCAAATCTTCTTTTTCTGAGTCTTCTGATTCCTCGGTTTCCGATTGTGGTAGAGTATATATCGTTGCGATTTCTTTGTGGTGTTCATTTTTTGATCCTGATCCTCTCAGTTGTTCTCCGCTGTAGCATGGTCTCCCTATTTTTAGTTTGATGTTCGGTGCCAGCGCTTTCTTCAGTAGATGTGTTAGGTCCCTGCCTTGGGTGTGTCCCCAGTACTTTATTGCATATATTTATATCCTTTTTTTAATTGGCTATGCCACGGCCGACTCTAGTAGAGTCGGCCGTGGCTATGCTCCTAATAGATGTTTTATGTCACTGTCTTCGTCTTGTTGTTTTTGCGAGTAGTTGGACGATGTCCTTTCTGCTCTTCTCAAAAACTTCTTCTGTTGGTATCGATGGCCATATGACTGCTATGTACATACATTTGGTAAGGTCCCATGATAGTTTATTTTTCTCAGTGAACGGTATGATTGTCCTTGTCATTCTATGTGCCATTTTGATTTTCTCCTTTACCGTTTCTCTCCGTTCCAGTACTTCACTTTGTTCGTTGTTCTCAGGGAATATTATTCATCTATTTTGTGTTCCTCTCCACTGGTCCAACTCTCTTTTGTTGACGGGTCTCGCTCCATTATTAGGCTTTTCTTGAAGTTTGTTTTCAGTCCAGATGTGTCCTGCGGCGATTAGGATCATCGGCGTATGCGTGTATTTTCTTAGAAAACACCATTTTTCTGAAAGGAGCCTGCAACACGCATACCTCCGTTGAAGAGCTGTGAGAATTCAGTTTTGACGCAGTTTGTCAACATTGCCTCATTGATTATTTCGGGTTTAATTTAAATTAAATTCGTTTGAATACTTTTAATAGTTATGAAAAACCTCACTTGAAAATTTACCTAAGGAAGTTTTATGACCATACTTTAAGAGTAATGTATTTGATTATTACGGGTTTAATTTATATTAATTTCGTTTGAGTATTCTTAAAAATTATGAAAAAAGAATGATTTGAGGGTTAACATAACAAATTTCACAAAATTCATACTTTACAAACAATACGTTATTGATTATTTCGGGTATAATTTGAATTAAATTCATTTTTTTTTTATTGAAAAATAATTTACTACACACACAAGAGTTATTATGGCCAACAGTATTTATCGCTCTGCCATAAATTTGTCGACAGATATCGACTCTTAAGGGATTTGAAACTAAACATTTCAATGGTTTTATGCAGCAGACACTACTTGTAATTCATTAAGGCATAAATAAATAAACTTGGCTGGCAGTGTGAATACTTAGCTCTTATATATCGTTGTTATTTATTGCCTGCTCCCGGGCTGTTTGTTTATATATTCGTTTCTTTAAGTTCGTTTCTTTATGCACCACACTGATTGCCACTAAATATCTCTGTATTAGTTATTTTCAAATATTAATTATGTTCTTTTGTTATGACACATCGATTTACGCGGAATTTTTTGAGCTATGACTCACCTAAGCTTTATCAAATTTAATGCAGTTTTACCCGGTATTTACGCGTTTGAAGTGAGAGCGTTTCAGACACACATCCGTTCACTCCGACCTACACCACTGTTCCTAATTTAATGCATTGTTGATATTAAAATGATATCCTCTCGATTAATTTCGTTGTGAGATTGACAACACAACACGGTGCCACTTAAAAATATTATACGTAGTACCAACATTTCGCCGACGTTTAAACGTATAAATTGGCTGCTGTTTTAAAACGATCCCGGAGATGCCTATATGCCCGACTATATTGGCCCGATTTAACCTAAAGTTAGCAAAAATCGTCCGCTTAATTATGGGCCGACGAAATTGTGTCTATTGTGGAGAGAACTCAAATGCAACAAATATAAATATTTTAAATTCAAATGGCAAATCTGTATTTGTATGCGGGTCCTAAAATGAAAGATTAGTCAACAAACCATCTGTAAGTTACAAGTCTTTGTAAATCATAGCTTACCCAGAATTATGCGTCTCTTTTTGCCGATCCAAATGCGTAATAGAGACCTCTAGAACCTAACAAATAACAAAGAAAAAAAAAGTAAAAAAGTGTAAGTGAATAGGCCACACACTGCGCAGAGAAGATCAGAACATTAGTAAGAGAACCCTGGAAATTGAACCCAGAGGGCAGCACAAGAATAGGAAGGTCAATGATGACAAGGTAAAGAACAGTCAGGGGAAATTGAACCAAGCTCTTGAAAACATGGCAACCGGCAAAACAGACCGCTCAGAATAGAACCAGATGGAGAGCAATTTTTCACTTCTCAGGAGCATGAATATGCTCCTGAGAAGTGAAGGACATTGTAAACATAACCAAACGCATCTATTACCTATTATGTGTTTAAATAATCTTACCTTTTGGTTGTTGTTTTTCGTTATACCCAGTAATAGCTCCACATACAGAAATTCGTCCAAAAGTATTCATATAGAGCAAAATTGTAGAACTTATCTCTCCACCTACCTATAAAGATAGACGTTTAAAAAAATTATATAATTTTCTTAAACATTATGCGTTTCTCAACTGCATAATCATTTCGTGTTGAAAAACTTCATACACAGACTGTTAAATTAAGGTGAATTTCAGCAGATATTATATACAAACTGAATGAATATGCTAAATAATATACCTTCGATAACAAAAAAAGAGTAGTTGATTTGTGAATATTCGTTTACAAAGTGAAATATTCAACTTACGTTATCAAAAAAGCAGTCGATTCCTTTAGGTGCATGTGCTTTAATTTTCAACCTTACATTATCTGTTTTGTAATTAATAAAGTTATCAAATCCCAAATCTTCCACCAACCACTTTCCTTTTTCATCTGATCCCGCAACCCCAATTACATTGCATCCTTTAATTTTAGCAATTTGGCCTACAATGCTGCCCACTGCTCCGCCAGCTCCGGTAACGATTACGGTCTCTCCGGATTTTGGTTGACATAATTCAAGAAATCCGAAGTACGCTGTATTTCTGAAATATATAAAAAAAGTCGAGTTTCCAACCAAAGTATAATTTCGTAATTATTCACTTTAAAAGGAAATTTTTATTTTATTTCTTTACAACATGCTGCTTTCTTCGCTACAAGATGGTTTCATTCATGTATTTTATGAGGGTTTTATGCAGCCACTGCTCAGTCTAATAGTACGTCCCACGGTTTATCCTATTTTACATTGTCAAAAGCCTTATATTAGTCTACGAAATAAAGATATAAATGCAAGTAATTTTCTCTTACCATCATGAGGTTATCTAGTGGTCATTTTAGAATTTGTTCTCTATTACCGCGTCCTTTAGTAAGGCTTGCTTACTCAGAAGGTATTTGATAAGATAGATGATGCTGAAGTTATTTTATTTCAAGTACATAATAATATACAACATTTTTTTTCAGAAAGGGAAAGACTGAGTTATATACAAAAAAAATTAATTCGGTTATTTTGAACTATTATTCAGTAACCGCATTCCGAATCGGGAAGTATAATTTGACAATAATTTGTCAGTCACAATACTAAATATCAGTATCTCGATTGTGAGTAGTAGTTTGGAGACTGAAATAATGAGATTAAACAATATATTAGGTGATTTGCAAATAATAATTTAATAAAATCTGCATATTTACCCAGGCATTCCTAAAGTCCCCAAGGCAAGAGATAGGGGAAGACCACCAAAATCTGGTACTAACCATGGTCCTGGAAAACCTAATGATTTACTTTCACCCGTAGAGATAGTGTGAGTTCTCCATCCAAATTCACCAACCACGTGTTTGCCTTCAGGAAATTTTGGATTTTTGCTGTCAATTATTCTAAAACATAGTATCAATATTATTGAAACTGATGTTTCTATATCCAAATCTGTTTGTAATAATCATTAATTTTGTATTAATCGAATTTAATTTGAAACTACTGATTTTGAAGTATGCTTCAACTTTGGATAATTCAGTTTTCATTTTATTAACAGTAAATACAAATTCAAAAAAATCTATTAAAGGCAATTTATGTCATTAATATAAATAATAAATAAAAGGGGCCTTAAAATGCTTCCTTGCGGAACTTGAAAGTTGACATCATGATTCTTATAAAATGTATTAACTTTGATGATTTGTTTTTAACTAATTCAAAATGTTTTCACACCATAGTATGATAATTTATCCAATAATATTTTTCTATCGATGGTTTCAAAAGTTCTTTTTAAATCCATGAATACAGCTACTTCAAAGTTGACATCATGATTCTTATAAAATGTATTAACTTTGATGATTTGTTTTTAACTAATTCAAAATGTTTTCACACCATAGTATGATAATTTATCCAATAATATTTTTCTATCGATGGTTTCAAAAGTTCTTTTTAAATCCATGAATACAGCTACGACATATTTTCCTTCGTCAATCATCTGATTCCAAATGTAAGTGTCAGAGTTAATGCGCAGATTCACATGAGTGCTTAGCTTTAAAACCCGATTGGTGGCTTATTAGGTGTTTTCTTTCTACCGACAATCTTAGCTAAGCTAAGTAGTTTTAATGTCACACGTAAACTGTGGTACACGAATATTTCACTCATCATCAGGCGTGACTGAAAAACTACTTAGCTTAGCTAAGATTGTTGGTAGAAAGAAAACACCTATTAATAAGTTATTTAAATGAAAGTAGTCAAGAATTCATTATGAACTGCTTTTTCTTACCATTTTCCATAAAAGGTTATGTATTGATCGGTCTAAAACTGACTGCGCCCTTGCAATACAACTATATTTTAATTAATTCGGTACAACACATTTTCGTGGGGCATACTGATAAAATTTAATAAACTAAAAGGTGGATTTTACATTGATTTGTTATCAAACCCTCTCACCAAAATTTTTTAATCATTTTTATTTGTTTATTTGATGAGTACCTCTAACCGTTAAGAATATGATTCTATTAAATTATTATTATGGTGGTTGTTTTGTTTGTTATTTGAATAATTATTTGAACACCGCATTTATTTTTTTAAAAGTTGTCTTACCACTCTTAGGTACTAATATGACACGAAGGTTGATCTAGCCTTTAAACTTGAGACGTGGAGGGGGGGTTAACATGACAAAAACAAGTAAATAAGATATGTATTAAAAAATACTCGAAAAAATATAAAATAAACAAAAAATATAAAATCTTATGCAAGAGCAGCAAAACAACTATAGACAACGGAGTATAATGTTCTTTATGGTATTTATAACATTAAGTTGTGAAATATGTGCCAAGTTTCTTTTAACAAGATAACGGATGAAGTATATCCGGTACTTTTTTACTTCTAGAAATATTTAAAATTTCGAAAAGCTGATGTTCTAACGGAATTTTGGGGGAAGGTATAATCTACCTCATTACCTCCTGTAAATCCGCGCTTGATTTAGTGCCAGTGCCTAACAAAGCCATATTTCTCATTATTATTGCTTAGACTGACAAAAAACTAAGTATGGCAATTGCTTTCAAATGTCGTCGATGTGATTTGCAGCATAAATATGTAATATTTTCGTGTTAAATTATATAAACTTTTTAGTAAATACTGCATTGCTAAAATTGTTATTTATACCCCTACAGATTCAAAATTTACCCAGAATTATATTTAACAAAAATACCCAAGTACTAACCTTGCAACCTGTGAACCTATAAAAGTGGTTCCTGTTTTTAATCTTGGAGCATAAGCTCTCATGTAAGGATCAACACTTAGATAGACAGCCTCTGCTAAGAATTCTAGAAAAGTATAAAGTTTTTTATAAATATAAAATATAACAAATAGATTTGTAACACGTTTTGTTTGCATATATCCATTAGGGTGGCCCAAATTTTGCAACTTTCGATTTTTTTTAAGTTGTTTTATATGATGAAAAAAATACCACTACAAAATTTTGTCAAATTAGGATAATGGGAAATGATGCCAGAGAATAAAAATGAAACATATTTAAGTATAATAAGATCAACTTTTATTTGGATCAAAAATCATATGCCGAGATAACAACATTTATATAAATATTACTTATGAAAGTAGTATTTTACACTTAGTAAATTAGTTTTACATAATAATAACTTATATTAAAACATTTTAACTGAAAATACTAACGATATTCGCTAACAATCTGAATTAGAAATTGGCGCTGCTCTTTGTCTGTTGTTAATCTGTTATATTCGTCTATTAATGTATTACCTCTTTCAGCTGTATCGTTTACAACTTTGAACTTTTTAATTAATAACTTCAAAACAAGTTTTGTACTGCTGATTAGTCTCTCAGGTTTGAGGACGTCATTAAGAAATTCGGTAGAGAGGTTAAATCGTTCAAAAAATTTGTTTGTGCCCGAGGAAATACAAAGACATATTTCCTTACTTTGTATCTCCTCAATACTAATGTGTTAAGTGAGTGACATAATTTGTATTTGTATTAAAAAGAGTGTGTTTTGGTGGTGTGGCATATTTTGCATTATAAATGCTGTAATAAACTGCTGAGGGGCTGATTCAAACGACTTTCTTAGAAAATCTGAGAAGTGATTGTACACCTTAACTCTTGAAAATATCGACAGCTGTCACTATAAATTTATGGCATTATTGAAGTGTAGGTAATTCTGCATTTTAGCGTAACATCGGAATTTTTGCGAAATTTTTTCAGGATACACTAATTTGGGGTCGTAGAACACGAATCTGAAGTCAGTTTTCGGCGCAAATGCATAGTTCTTTCAAAAAAAAATTTTCAAATTTTCCACCATAACATTCACTATCCGTCACTGTAAACATTAAAAACCCTCCATTCCGGCCTATTTCATGTCATGTTCACCGTGTAAAGAGTTCCAAAAATGTTTGGAAAACCAAAAACAAACGCTCAAAATTATTATTCCAAAAATTTTTGCGCAAAAACTTTTGGATTAATAATTTTGAGCGTTTGTTTTTGAAATTTTTGGAAACCCAAAAACAAACACTTAAAATTATTCATATACAATGCATTTTTTGCAATATTCAAAAATGATCCTTGCCCTCCTAGGAATGCCCAAACAATAACTTTCGCCAAACGACCTTGACTTACTAAATTTTTGCAAAAAACCGTGACATCATCGTTCGCCCACAAATATGCAAATACCACTTCAAAATCATAGATTTTGCTCGATACCTTAGACACAACTTTAAAGTGAGGATACGCATGCGCATTAGTTTGACAGTTTGATGATTTTTCATTTTCTGGTTTCTAGAGTTTTGGCACAGACTAATTTGTTTTAGTCTGTGGTTTTGGTAAATAATAATTTATTTTTTATGGAAAAGCAATTTTTTTGGTGTGCTTGGAACACTTGGAACACTTTACACGGTGAACATGACATGAAATCGGCCGAAATGGAGGGTTTTTAATGTTTACAGTGACGGAGAGTGAATATTATGGTGGAAAATTTGAAAAATTTTTTTTGGAAGAACTATGCATTTGCGCCGAAAACTGACTTCAGATTCATGTTCTACGACCCCAAATTAGTGTATCCTGAAAAAATTTCGCAAAAATTCCGAGGTTACGCTAAAATGCAGAATTACCGAAGTGTATTATTCCTTAAGATAAACAGGGTTTCTTAGATAAACAAGCCGTGACTTGGGTAATAAATGGACAACCGGACAACCATAGCAGAGGTGTACTATTGGTAAAATACGCCGGGGTGCTGAACCTCTTGCAGTTCAATGGAAATGCACAGATTTTCCTATACACAAGATTGATGGATCGAAGACAGAACGTAGGAACGAACGATCACATATGGTAGGCACCTCCGATTAAAGAACTTATATCTAGATACATAACAGGCTATCTTTTCACTATATACCTTATTTGCTCCTAACATAGTCACATTATATGTCCATTAAAATGAATAGATGAACATCACATCCCATAGGCAACAGTGGCGTTGTGTGTGTAGAAAATTTGTAGAATGGTAAATATTTTCATTAAAATGAATTATTGCAATTCCTGCATTACCGGCTCTTTATATAACGTGATGTAGGCATACGATATTACAGTAAGATAAAACAGTAAGATAAATATGTATTGAGAGGATATTAAAATTTAATTGCTATTTACTTTATAACTGTAAACTGAACTTCATCATGTTACGACTATGGAACGATAGATTTTCTTCTTTTCTAAACTGCTTTCTGCAAACGGCATGGCACTTCACTATTTATTTGCACAAAATATATTGTCACTAAACTGTATAAATATGAATAGAGAATATTATTTAGGTATTAAGCAAATCACAACTTAAAATAAAATTACTTTTTCACCAGTTTTTGGTCGGAGAACACGAAAAACATTTATTGACATTAATGGCCGAACTGTCAAGTGAGATTATGATAATCGAACTGAAGCCGATCGTGCACGGGCGGCCGCGAATACGCCGATGGGCCAATCGCAGCAACTTATGGGAAGAAGTGCCTTAGATTGTGAGTCTTTCAGCGACAAATAAATCAATGCCATTATGTATCTAGATATAAGTTCTTTAATCGGAGGTAGGCACAGAAACGGGGGAACGAGCCAGGGGTAGGGATGGCTGATCCGAATATTTTTACGGATCAGTTCGGACCTAATCCAGTCCAGAGAAGAACCTAGTCCAAAGATCAGTTTCAGTTCCTAGTCCATGCTAACCAACTCGCACGGTGAACGGCTGAGCGGACCGGCAGATAAACTGGACTGGTGGAAAGGGATTCGTAATCTTGTACTGTACTAGTCGTACTCGATAAGTTCAACCAGTCCATACGTCTATAAAGTG
The DNA here is from genome assembly GCA_936432065.2 of Rutpela maculata. Lineage (NCBI taxonomy): Eukaryota > Metazoa > Arthropoda > Insecta > Coleoptera > Cerambycidae > Rutpela > Rutpela maculata. The sequence goes on along the minus strand of OW386290.2, from coordinate 43,474,661 downwards.
CGCGCGCCGCACCGGGTCTCTAAAAAGTTCAGCCGGACTCGGGGTACTCGGACTAATATTCGTACCTGCCATATTTATTAGTTGAGATCAGTTCCACTAGTCCAACCCACCGGACCTGTTCCAAAGTATCAGTTCCAGTTCGGGTTAGCCAACCCTAGCCAGGGGCGTTAAAGCGGGCAGGGGGAGGGGTGAATACAGAAGAAATGATAACACAAACACGAGAAGAGGCATACTACAGCAACAGTGGAGATAAACTGGAGGAAGAAGAGAAAGCAAAAAATGAACGAAAAGAAGTACCGGACTATATACAAAACAACATAGATTATTCCACCCCGTTCATGCTAGCATCCATCAACGAACCGGAACCCTGTTAAAATCAACACAGCATCAACAAGGAAAAGACAGAGGCGTTCATGGGAGACCTGAGAAAAGACGGTTTCTGGGGTGGCAGGAGACGATAGCAGCAACAGCAAACTTGAAGAGGAGGACAAAAATAATATACCAGGAGGAGGGCGAAATCAACTTTTCACCTCAACAACCAATAAGAAGACGACAACACGCCAATTGAGACTATGTACAGAAAGCAGGGAAACAACAGTGATGACAATTTTGAGCTGTCAGGTGGGTGATGGGTGTTTGAAGGGTAATACATACCTCGGGACGTGCGATTGACAATTTTGTGAGTGGTGACATAATCCAGACCTAGGTACAGCCTTTTTGGTGTAATGCAATAGAACAAGTCAAAAAGAGAAGAGAATGGAAGGGAAGAGAAGCATCACAGATAGGGATTGTTGATCTTTGACTTTTGTTGGTGTCTGGTTTAACAGGAGTGTGTTTTATGATATTGCATGTTCTTTGCGCTGTGGGTGTTAATATAGTGTTGAAAATCTAATTTCATAATATTTTCTTAGGTAAATTATCAAGTGATGTTTTTCAGGTCAAAATTGTGCTCGTTGCTAAGTGAAAAATTCTACATTAAATTCTACACTAAAAACAGGGAAACCAGGTTACACGTGGAAAACAACAACCGAGAAGATCATGAACAAACTACCAAACATACTGGGAAAGAAAAGCAAGGAGAAAAATAAAATGAATTCCACAAAGAAATCGCAGTGATATGTACTCTACCAGAACCAGAAACCGAGGAATCAGAAGACTTAGAAGAAGAAGATTTGTAGAAGCAGAAATACAAAAGGAGGAGCACAAACATTCCACAGTATGACACAATGCGGCCACGCATTTCACATATACCTACAGACATATACTCTACCAGAAGCAGAAACGAAAGAATCAGAATACTCAGAAGAAGAAAAAGAAAATCTGTAAAAGCAGAAACACAAAAAAGAGGAGCATAAACATTAAATACCACGAACACAATGCGGCAACGCATTTCAAAAACAACTACACTGCCCACCCCACACTTCTGTACCATGCGTCATTTGGCTCCCGCTGCTGATAACAAGCATGACCCAAATCTAACCCAGCATCGGAAACCGAGGAATCAGAAGACTAAGAAAAAGAAGGCGAACCAAAAACACAAAAAAGGGAGCTTCAACGCTCCCTCACAATACAATGTGGTAACGCATCTCACAAATACCTACACCTCCCATCCCACATTCCTTTACCATGCGCCATGTGACACTCGCTGCTGGCAACAAGCATGACCCTAGTCCAACCCAGCGTGGACGTAGCAGGCCCAGTTGTATAATCCTTTGGAGTGGCAGAAATGCCTACCGCACGCTGGTAAATCAATCAATCAGTATTTCAATAATGCTTTTTGTTTCTTTTGCTATTAATGTAAATTAATTTCTAAATAAAAATATCTCTAAGCAGTAGATTGCATCCAGCGTGCCTGGTGGAAAACCTCAGGAGCGCGAATATTTATTTGATCATCTGTTTTGCCTAGAAATAACCGAGAGATTTAAAAATTCTTGATAGTCATCGCGAGATTCTTTCACCTTTAAAGCGTTCTCCACAAAATTTAGAATATCAAGACCATCATTTTGTAATATTTGATTAATATTTTCATCCTCCAATGCAGATTTAAAGGTATGATTAATTTTAGGCCAAGCCTATTTAAATCGTTTAAATAATGGAACATCAGTGCCACTAGAATAAGGCATTATCACATCAAAATACACTTTTTAAAATAATTGCATAAATGTGACGTCTACAAGGCAAATATACTAAATTTTTTTCTAACATTTGTTCTAATAAAACACTTGCACCATTTAAGTGACCCAAGTTCGAAGCAGTTGTATCGCAACATAAAGCCTTCACTTTATCACATACCTAGGTTCCAGAGTAATAGTGCTTTATAAACTTTAGTTGCTTGCTCTCTTTCTGTGGAATTCTCTAAAACTGGTATTCCTAGTATTTGTTCTGTATCTCCACCTGTAATTATTATCGCGAATCTGTCGTGTTTGTCAGTATCCCTAAAAGTTTTTCCATCCCAGTGAATAACAGGAGATAACAAATTAGATCCTTTAAAACGTTCCATTGATTTTTCAGCTCTTTACTTCCACAACTTCTGTCTATAGCGTTGAATAGTTGCCCACCTTATATACAAGAAAAGTACATCATACTCTAATGCTTCAGCAACAGCCGTTAATATGTGGACTGTGGACTGCGTCTATGTAACTCACTTTACACTTGTCGAAAGCCGCAACTATCTTTGGGGTTATTATGTTTCGTGTTCCCACTAATCTTTTGTTTTTTGGTTCTGAGGGTCCAGGTACTTCGGGGTCTAATTCTTCGTAGGAAGAGCTTGCATGCGAGGTGCTACTTAATGACTCAAAAGTGTCTAATTCAGCTACATTTTCAAATATGTTGGCGCTTTTCTCCATTCGTTCAAGATTCTTCAGTTTTCGTTCTTCCACTTTTTTTTTCGTGTTCAGTTAGTTTTCTATCGATACCATACATGAAACCTGGTCTTCCCTTTGTCCTCTGACTGAGTAAAAATTGTTTGTCTTTATCTATATTATTGCAAAGACTTTTGCATGAGCAATGTCAAATAAATCGTAATTTATCCACAAAAGATGTTTCTTTCTGTTTAGCAATTTTGCTTGTTTTATGAGCACTTTTCTGCAGAGCTCTTAATTCTTCATATAGGCTTTATACTTTTTAACGCAATGTTGCACATCGTGTGTTGGCATACGCGCTTTGTGCCAAAAAACAATTACTTCGTTTATTACTAGTTTTTCACTTTCCCGCAAATTCAATTTCACTTTTCGCAGGTTAAAAAAAAGTACACTTCAAACTTGTTTATTGAAGGGAAGCTTGCTTCCAACAATCTGTGGTGAATAACTACCTACGAGATACACTAAACTGTCTTTTCTCAAACTTCAAAGAGATGACATGGTTGAACAAAATTTATAGATCAAAATCACTAAAAATATAACACACAACTCTCAATATTACTTCATCTAAGTAAAAGCGGAAACTAAAAATATCTCCTTATTAATTTCAACTTACATATAAACACCAGCAGTTGAATAGGTCCCTTAGGGGGCATGGTGTAGACGGCCCAGGCAGCAAGGTGCCGTCATTATGACGTCGTTTTTTCGGCATTAATTACGTCAATTTCACCTTCAGCATTGCGTAAAAATGACGTGAAAAAGACGGCACAATGTCACAGCCCAATGACGTCATATATATGACGCCAATATGACGCATTGGTAATCTGTGAACTTTGCGATAAGGGATGCAAACCTCTCATTATAATATTTTTCCACAATTATTAATAAAGTTTTTGACGAAAAAAAAACCGGAATGTGCAGGGATCGAACCGCGGACCTTTTGCCTCGCAACCTACAACAACAACAACAACAATAATATTTTATTTTAAGTTCAAGCACAATATATGTGCCTCACCGGATCCTAGCCCGGAGCCAGCCAGACAACCACGGCGAACATCGCCGAGGTGGGTGTGAGGCTGGGTGGGGTAGGTCCGATTCGGCTTGGAAATAAATTCGAGGGGGGGTGCTAGAAGCTCCTGTCTGCCACGGGCTGACTTAAAAACTAGATTAAAATTTTTGATGTATCCACATGGACCTAAAAGTAACTTAAAAATAAACACAACACTAAGAACACTAAAATCGTAGGCGAGCGCACTTCGTAATTTTGATTGTTGATACGGGGAACACAACTAAACGAAAAAACCCGTTCGAACAAATGACGACCTTGTGGTCTGATCGCCGACAAGGAAGTTAGGGTGAATATAAAATTGTGGTTTAAAAAATTAGGATTTACATAAGTTTTCGGCCTAGAGGGAATTTAGAGAGACAAAAAAGAAATGAAAATGGTAAGTTATCGTAGAAAAAAGTGTGGCTAGGGGAGCTGCCGAAAGATAGGCAACGCCTGGTATGGTAGGGGGTGTCTTATATCGAAAAGTATGGCATCATGCTGTCTGATTCGGGTAATGTTGCGGGTAAGCGGGCTACCGTCCAGTTTAAACTGGTAGAATTTTTGCGAAGTTTCTTGGACGTAGTCCGCTAGTGGGGTTATGTCGTGACAACGTGCACAGAGATCTCTGAGGGAGGTGTACCTATCAGAGTCTGAAATGAGGCGCATAAATTTGTGTTCTAATACTCTCAACTTCCGCATTGTCGTGGCCGGGATGCTGCACCACACCGGCGCCGCGTATGTGATGGCCGGCCTGATTACCATCGTGTACAACAACTTTTTATTAGTCCTGTTGAGTGCGCTACCCCGTGCCAGGAGCGGATACAGACTCCTGGACATGGAGTAGACCTTGCGTATCGTTTCGTTAATGTGTGTATTAAACGTCAATCTTTTGTCTAGGTTCACCCCCAAATACTTCACGCACCGCTTAATTGGAATTTCTCTACCCCCGATCGAAAGTGGCGTTAGAATCCGGTTTTCTGTGAAGCGGCGCGTGAAGAGAATCGACTCTGACTTCTCGGCGTTGATCCGAATTTTCCACTTGTCGTAATACGCCGTGGCACGGGCCATGTGCGCTTTCAGCAGCATATTAGCCGCCTACGCGTTATGCGAATGCACGTACATGGCTGTGTCGTCGGCGTACTTGGCAAGGTTCGAATTCGGGAATTCCGGGAAGTCGGAGACGTACAAGTTGTACAACTTTGGAGATAGGCACGACCCCTGGGGGACGCCCGCGCGAATGTCCCGCCGAGTTGATAGTTTATTATTCACTTCCAACGATCTGCCAGACAGGAAGGAGTGAATAAGTTTCGTGATGTGCGTTGGGAAGTCCAATGAGTTTAGTTTGTAGAGTAATCCCGAGATCCATACGGTATCGAAGGCTTTCTCAATATCGAGGAGCACCATGACGGTGCTCTTCCAGAGGTTGCATTGCACCTTGACGTCATTCACGATCCTGACGACCTGCTGCACGGTGCTCCTGCCCCGCCTGAAGCCGAACTGGCACTCGTCATCGATGTGAAGTTCATCCTGAGCAGCGTCTAGTCTGATCAGGATCGCAACCTAACACTTAACTCACTCATTAAACATCTTTATTTAAATATGTTTAAAAGCTGTATACCTAGTTAGAAATAGTAAAACAAAATTATTATTACTAAGTGGCAAAAATTGAACTAGTCACTAAATACTTCTATTTATTTTTATTTTATAATGATTTATTTCACGTCATTTTAATAACGTCAAAATAATGACCTAAAAGAAACGTGTATTTGACGTCTTCATGATGCCGTCAGAAGTACGTACTAAATATCACGTCTCTGGTACGTCATTTATTAATGACGTCAAAATAATGACCTAAAAGAAACGTGTATTTGACGTCTTCATGATGACGTCAGAGTACGTTATAAATATCACGTCTCTGGTACGTCATTTATTGGGACAATGACGTCGGCGACGAAAAATCACCTTTAAAAGACGTCATAATGACGTCACCTTGCTACCTGGGGGATTAACGATATCTCCTGTAAGTGGAAGCAGACAAAAAGGTATGATATTTTTCTCTGTTTTATTGTCTACTTCTAAGGAGGACTGATCTTTGAAAAAGGCCAAAGCCGGCAAATCTCTCTTTAATTAAATAATCCTACTCTCTTTGCTTTTTATTGCAAGCAGGTAAAATGACCTGCCAGAATCATAATAAAAATTATAAAGAATAATTTACATGTAATAAAATATAGCATTTAAACGAGCACCAATAAAAATAATTATAAGAAAGATATGTCCTTTACTAACAAATTTACCCACAAAAAATTCGCCGGCGACACCACTTCCCTTTATTCTAGGAAGACCAAATTTGGTGGAACTTTTTTCTTAGTTAACGAAACTATTTCAAGGGGTGAGACAATAAGAATTCCAAAAAAAAAATTTCCTATATAAAGATGGGCCACCCTAGAGACCATGCTACATGTGGCTAACAATAACTGAAAGGATCATGATCAATTTAGGAAAAGGCCAAGCATACTGGAAAAGTAGAGAAAGGGGAAAAAAAGGTATGCCTACCATAGAGAATCTAGAAGAAACAGAAGGCTGAGAAGAAGTAGAAGTCTAGCAAAAACACAAAAAAAGGAGAAACACTCCTTTCCAACACAGTGCAACAACGCATCTCACAAATACCTAAATTCCCATCCCACATTCCTCTACCAGCATCATGGCACTATCGCTGCCCTGCCCGGCCCGGCGCGGCCGGCAGTGACAGCAATGTCTACCGCACGCTGACAAATCAAATCAAATCAAGATGGTCGCAAACAGCAACAGAAGACTACAGTAGTCTATAATTATTGTGATGCCTGTGGTTACTCCCCGTCACGGTCAATAAACGATACGGTTACATCAATCAGCAGCTTTAGACGAGAGAGTCGCGGGGGGCGGGAAATCGAATGAAAGAGACAGACATATCTGATTTCCGTGCAGAAGACAGAGACAGAGATTCCGGTAGGGTCTACAGCCTACGTCACCTGTAGACACTACAAGCATCTTTGTCTCTGTCTTTTGCACGGAAATCAGATATGTCTGTCTCTTTCATTCTATTTCCCTCCTCCCGCGTCTCTCTCGCCCTCAAGCTGCTGATTGAGACAACCGTATGGTTTAATGACCGTGACTCCCCGTATCCGAAACTCTCAATTGTTTTTTCAAAAATTGATAGCTAAGGCTGGTAGTAACCCAGTAAGCACACTGACGTGAATAACACTTGAATAAATTTACCAGAAACAACGTTAAATGAACGTTCAAATGTCGCCGGTTTCAACTGTAATTTCAACGTTTCACGTTACTTAAACATTAATTAACGTTGAAAAAACGTCTAGTTGAATATTCAACCAATTATTGCACGTGTAAAAATCAACCTACTAACGTGTAATACCACAAATTACGTTAGATACACGTTAAATACACGTGGTGTGCTTATTGGGAAGTGCCCGTACAACGTAATTTACCATGATATGCGAAAAATAAAATGGTGTAATAGTCTTCATTGTGGGAAAGCTCCTGCAAAATTTTAGAGTGCTTCGAGGTAATTTAGTATATTAAATTATTAGTAAATTTGCGAAGATACACTAGTGTTATTGACGGGTCAGTTATAGGGCGACGAACTTACTTGTGAAAGAACGTATTGGAGATGTTTACATTTCCTTAATTGGCATAAAAAGTGAAGCCGGCGAGTGCGATCAAAGTGCCGTGCCGCGTTTTTTGCTTTCGGTCGAACAATCAGGACACCGGCGCGTTATTGACGGGTTTAAGTAAATATTTCTTATGTCTACTTGTTTTTGCAGAGTTCACTTGCATAGAGTCAATGTCTTTTCGATTTATTTCGCTACCCAGCAAATACAAAAATTGCGGCCCTTAAATGGGCCATTGTAGCGATCAATGGCTTTCTTATGGATAGGCTAACCTTTTGTGGCCCATAATAAATTATATGCAGGCGTACCATAGCTTCATGTTGTTATGAATTGCCACATAATAACCAGAAATGGGCAATTATTGTGCAACCATAAAGAATACTGCTATGGTTTATACGTTGATGGTACTTTTATGGTAATATGCAGGCTAATATTTTTATGATTACGCGCATGCGCATTGTGAAAAAATCTCTCAAGGCTTCACCGAGCAGCATCCGCCATTTGCATTTTCGTTCTATGCTTGGCCTGTGCGTTATTAAAATTTGTGCAATCTGACCGTTATTTCTGTAAAATTTGTAGTATATTTTTTATACTAAGTAATTTGCAATTTGTCATTAATAACTTAATTTTAACGTTTTTTGTAAATTATTTTTGATATTATTTCAGACTAAACATTTATTAAACATTCAAATACTTTCTACATTTTGAAATAAATACCTACATATTCACATAATATAATAAAGACTTCATACACATCACCATAAATACTGCTTTTAGCATCCGAAATAACGGTCACTGAGATAGCTCAGTTGGTAGAAGAGTCAATACTGTAATACGAACAACGGAGACATGCAGGTTCGATTCCTACCGACCGCAATTGGTAAAGGTAAGTAAAAATGAATTTAATAACTTAATAAACATTATAATTGGCAGGCAACACTTGTGAGAAAAAATTGGAGCTATGGTAAACAATATTAAATATGTAAATAAAATATACGGATAATAACAAACAAATTCATAGTACAATATTTATGCATTAATAATTACTTCATTTTTATCAAGTAAAAAGTACTTACATGTCAAAGTTGTACTTTTTGGTAAAAGGCACCCTGAATAATATGTCTATATAAAAAAGTAGATTCTACATATATCGTTCTTTATGGATGTATAAATATTATTGTACACTGTTGGCAAATTGAAGGATGGCCAGCTGCTGGCCGGTGGGACATTTCGCCAATGGTCCGCTTATGGCTCCCCATAAAAGTGCTAATTATGATAATGCTGGCGACGGTGCGTATGACCATTTATGTGCCAATTATGAGTGTTTGCTGGGTATTTTTATAGTGTGATTTGATTAAAACCACAAAGTCACTTCTACCCGCTCCAGCTTTGCTGGCTATCAATAATGTCAATCCCAACTCTGATAAAGTGATATGGTTGTACCGCGGTACGTCAGATTGGTTAAAGTCATTGACGACGCATTTCTACAAAAAAAAAATACGGTAATTTTTTTGGTCTATTTTTATTTTTCATTTTTTTAACTCCTTTCGGTGGGGACAATATACTGTTAAATTTTCCGCATGTCATGATAGATCACGTTGGATATCCAACAGACACATCGTGCATACACCTAAATCTGAAAATATATTTTCGCACGCCTATGGAAGTTCTGTGTTGTGCTTTAAAAATAAAAATATTGAACTATTTTAACTAACCTCCATCCTTAATCGCTGGTAACTTCTCTTCAACTAATTTTAAATCGGTTTCCTTTGGAAATTCAACAAATTGTTTATCAAAAATAAAAACCTTAGCAGATATTGATCTTCGAAAAACATCAAATGTTCGATGCACTCTAGTTTTTGTTAATATTCGCACGTTATTCATAACTACTACGTTGATAAGAATTATTTATTGTACCTATCTTTATATTATATTATATTAGACTAAGCATATATATTTTCAATGTCATGTATCGCGTTCACTCAAGAGTTATACCGAATAAAAATTTATCTAAAAATGTGATAAGTAGGTGATAAACGTTAGAAGTATAAAATTTGTTATTATGTTTCGGGTTCCCACTAATCTTTTCTTTTATTATATTGGTGCTAAGAGTTGAAATTAAAAATAGTTTTATTTACAACATAAAATGATTCCTCATCGCATTGTGAACGTATGCAGTGGCGGCACATGCAGAGGTAATTTATGAACAACCGCTCACATTCGCATTAAAAAAGAAATATTTCTGTGGAATTATAGTTAAGCTCCTGCGTTTTAAAAATCCAGTTGAGTCTTCGGTTATCCGTTTAAATAGAAGGAATACATACTGCAATCAACCAGAATCTCTAATATCACAACATTTGGATATCTGAAGAATCCCTAATAGCACACGATGTCCGCCGGACGTCCGTTTTATGTCCATTTAATGTACTGACGGCCATGGACATAAAGGGGACGTCTACCGGACGTCTATCATCAGATTTACTTTGAAATGGGCCTTTCCCAAGTAATGGAACTTGATGATTATTTTTTCATAAATCATTTATTAACACCCAATAAATATTGTACATACACGTCATATCGTATAATATTTTAATTTTAAATGGATATTTTAAAAATAAAAATATTGTCTTATTTAGACTAGTATTACTATGAGAAGATGCCAGGGCGGAGCCAAAATGCGCGAATATTTTTACCAGTGGCATAGCTTTATCTGGGGTATAGGGATGTGTAATTGCAATAAAAGTTTCGCGGTCAAGGAACTGTGAAAATGGAGTAGATTAAAACTTGCCAACTGTTACGAGTAACCTTTGTTCAGGAGAAGTGTAAGAATAGTAAGTTCTACTAAACTTTGCCTAATAAAGTTGTTTTATTATTATTATTTCCGTCACCGCCGCTCTACTGCAGGGCACCGCCGCCACTGGTGTTGACATTGAATGTCACGTAATTCTTTCTCATTGGCTTAGAATGATGGAGTGCACAAACTCGTTTCTGCGCATATTTTTTGCTGGCATCTTCTCATAGTAATACTACTTTACTCCACATTTCAAACAAGTAAACGCCCTCAAATTACGTCATGAAGGAATTCTCCAATCAAAATTAAACAATTTCTGGCTTCATAGGGCATCTGCACGTGGCGTCACAGCTAACCTCAAAAATATGTATTTCTTAAGATATAAGAGTATTACCCCAGCTATTATTAAAATTTCTGCCTGGTTCCCGTATTTTCAACTAAAATCTAGTTCAGTGTAATGTTTATGAAGTTCTAAATACCTTGTCCTAATAAAATAGGACTTTTTTTGTAGGTTGGAAATCTAACCTGTAATTAGCAATCTATTTTTATTAATCAACAATATTGAAAAATTATTTACGTGAATTTTTAAATATTTCCTTGGAGCCAGTACGGCTCCAAGCTAAAAATGCGTATACAAACAAAGAGGCAAAGATGCCGGTAGGGTCTATCTACAGCTACGTCAGCTGTAGACACTTGTGTGTAGACCCCTGGTGTAGACACACCGGCATCTTTGTCTCTGTCTTTTGCACGAAAATCAGATATATCTGTCTCTGTTTGATTCGATTCCACGCTCCGCTCGTCTCTCTCGCCCAAAAGCTGCTGATCGAGGTAACCGTATAGTTTACTGACCGTGCTACAGACTGTTATTATTCCGTATTATATTTTTTCGGGTTATTGGTATTTCGGGATAATTTTAACGCGTTGCGCAAGCGCCGTTTCTCAGTTTGATAAACGTCAGATGTCGCGTGTCTATATTTGTCATTTGTCAAATAATTTGCCAACAAGGCAAGGCTTTAGAAAGGTTATGTGTTTTACTGTTTTAATAATTATTTACATTTTAATGCGTGGTCCCTTGAGATTAATTAATTAACATCCGGTTTGTTTATCATCCGCCCACATAATAAGTCATAACATTACTATTAATAATTATTTTTAGCTGCAAATTTGTTGAAATACTAATATATGATGACATGGAGATAGATAATTATTTTGATCTGTGTTTAGCTAATATGCTGTGGAATTTAAATCAACAATGGCTATAGATTTAACCGCAGGTAATAATTTAAAATGAGCTTTGCTTATGAATTTATTATATTATTAATTTTATAGCCGCAATTCCTTCATTTTATGGGGAAATTTACGAAATATGTTCAAATGATGGAGAGCCAATTCACAGAGATGTGTATGAATGTCTGTTATCGCAATGTAAGTTATCGTCTTCACAACTTAAAAATGTTCGTGACATAGCGCTCAGGGCAGGGACCTCTGTGGGTTATGTGAATAGATCAAGTTTGTACAAAACTCTAGCTCTGGCAGCCTGGGCTCAACATGGAAAAGAGTTATCTGAAAAATTATTCGATAATTGTTTACAAAAAGGTACATTATAATTAAGTCCAAATAGGCAATAGTTATTTTCAGATGATAAAGGAACAAAATATATTGTGATTTTATCATTAAAAAACAAAAGAAGGTATGAAGCAAAAGGGTACAAGTGCATTTTTTCCGATAATGAGTTAGTTGCAGATTTGGATAACCAAAAAAGTCCAAATTGTTTGGTAGCAAAAAGATTCAAGTGATTTTATATAGATTAACGCCATCCATGTGATGGAGAAATTACTATGTTATTGAAATCATTAAATGGAACAAGTAGTTTTTTCTATTTTCAATTTGTCGGCAAAATGGTACAACTATACTGACTTTCAAAATGTCACTATTATTAAGCCTCAAATTCGTTCTGTGTTTATTACAAATTGTTGAAGAAATATTTAGTCAAGCAAGATGCATCCAGATTTTTAGAAAATGTAAAAAGTATAAAACGAGTTTTTCCCACATTTAATTTTTTGTACTTATATCCTTTTGCTTCTTACCTCTTCAAATGATAGGTGCTTTGCTTAATTGTTATTTGTATCTGTCCTAATTTTTTATACTTAATTAAATTTGTGGACTATCAAGTTTTATGTTTTACTGAAAAACATTATTAGTAAAAAAATACCTCATAGAAAAAAGTAGCAAGAAAAACACAAGTATTTTGTAAATAACATTTATAGTATTTAGCAATAGGGAACTTGCCCAAAAAAATAAAATTGAATAAAAATACTCAAAATCATAAACCAACATCATTAAAAACCCCATAAACAAAAAATTTTAAAAAAAATTTATTCAAGAAATATAAGTGATTAAAATCTGCCGGATTTTACCCAGTCTTGAAACGTGATGCCACCAGGTGAAAGTCAGATGACGGCGTCAAGCGACACCGATTCTGCTTTGGCTTTGACAATTCCACATGCGCCTGCTCGTTTGTCAGAAACAACTAGCAGTGAACACAACCTAACCTAAAATTTACATACTACTCCGTGTAAAACATCTTCAGTATTCCGAGATGTCACAAAATGCTACTCTTGATTCGTTCGTGCCGAGCCGAATTTTCGAACTTCGCCGTGCAATTTATGATCAGGTTTATCTGGAAGACTTCCTCTTTACATTGCGACATCGTACGGCCGGCCCAATGGCGTCTTTCGAAAAATATGAACGTGTTGCCGGTTTTTGCAATTTTTTCGGCTACGAAATGGAAGCTGTTTTTCGCTATTTTTCGCAGATATCTCCGAAATGGTGGGAGTTAGCTCGAAATAAAAAATCAAACGAGTATTTTCCGCTAAGAATCTGTTGCTACCAACAGAATTTTAATTTTTTTTTTTTTTCGTTTTGGAGGTAACTCCAGAAATGTCGGAAGTGTACAGCAAAAAATGGAAAATTTTGAACTTCTAGGTACAGTTGGCAACTTTTTAATCTTGGCTCCTACGCCAAAAGACTACTCTAGCTAATTTAAATAGGATTAAATTTGCTAAAACTCTTTTTTTTATTTTTTGAATTCCGACAAAACTTAAGGAATTAGAGGGGGTGGGATTTGGGACTTTTTTTTTTGGTAAAATTTCTCCATTTTGTCACCGTAATTAATTGGTAATTAATTGAAATCGATCTCATATACAATGTTCAGTTAATATCATGTACTACTTTGACGGTCCGTTAATCTTGGCCCTTCGTTAATCTTGGCCCTTTCTATTTTACATTTTCTCGAATATCTCGTTAATTCTCGTTTTTTTCGAAAAATTTGTAGAGAGCTTATGTAAAGAGAATTGATTGAGGTTTCCGAAACTTTTTTATTTTTTCTCTAACATAAAAAACAAAAGACTTATAACCGAATATGCGGACGTCTCAAAGCCAACCGCCGCCCAGTCTATTAATTAGGGTAAAGACGTTCCGCTCGGCTAAATTACGCCATCTGTTGGACACCACGCAAGACTAGTTTTCACCCGGTGATGTCACAGTGCTTTTCGTGAGGAGTGGCGAGGATTTCAACTTTAATTATTTATTGCAAAGTAAGTACTGCGATTTAAGAGCTGATATTCAGTGTGGCGTGTTTTTATACATAAATACACACTTTAAGGAAATAAAAAAAAAATGGGCAAGTTCCCCATTAAGAAAATGATTCATCTAAAAAATATAAAATCAGTGTAATATTAATTGTTATCACTAAAGCTTTTACGTGAAATGATTTGATTTTATCTATTTAATTGAATATTTAGGAGGCCAGTTGTACAATGTTCACCACTAGACAGGCTCGACGAGAGGGGGTAGGAAAAGGATGATTCCCTTTGGGCCTGGGCCTGGGCTTAGTTAAGGGGCCTGGTTTTCAAAAGAAATAATTAATGTACTTAATAAATCTTGTAGGTGTAAACATTTTTTATGAATTACACCCGAATGGGAGCCCATATTTTTTTCTACCAGTATTTTTCTGAAACTAATATTTTATTAAAATTTACTCCAAATTTAGTCAGTGGCATATAAATAATGCAATTTTAAGTTCATGTTCGTTTTTGGCACCCGTCAAAACCTCTTTGTAGACAAAATTTCAGGTGATTATCTTAAAAACTGAAAGATTAAAACCAAAATTTAAGTATAATAAAACACAGCTAACGCAGGAAATCAATTATTTCAAATATTCTGTTTTGTACAGTTAGCCGCAATATTTTTATGTTAAAATAAACAATTTTGCTTTGTAACGATTTTGTTATCATTTCCGCTGTTTTCATATTGCAGCCTATCGGATGTTATATAATAATTATATAGCAGACTTTGGAATAAGAATTACTCTCAAAAGCAAAATTATTCCAAATAGACCTTTATTATATAACTGTTTTATAAGATGATAGGGAACCACTATAAAACAAATATAATAATATGTATTTATAATGGTGCTAAAAATGCTGAACATTGTATTCTAGGAGCTTGTGTCGAAAAGTGAAAAATGTATCAAACCACTAACCGAAGTGGTTTGATGATAGTATTCATCCAAACAAGCAAACTTGTCTCTTGTGAAAATGGGCCTTAAGGGCCGGCAATTTATATTGCGGGCCTGTGAAAAATTCAACGTATTTCATCGTAATCAAACCACTACGTTCTTTGGTTTGACTGTAGTTCTAGGTGAAAGGATTGCATTGATACAGTCAGCGAGAGTTTTCTCATTGAGCGTTGCGAATTGCATTGTAATCAAACTGGACAAAGTTTGTGGCAAATGTTTTCACATGCGCAAAAAATGAAAGAAATACAGTTGGTGGAAATTTTGAAAGAAGGGAGGAAGAGTTATTGGAGCAATTATAAGCATAAAATCCAGGTTTACATGTAAATGTCGTCAAACAAGGAATTCAAGCTAAAAACTATCGCCTAAATTTTTACATACTCCAAACACCCTATAAAACATTATATCATCGGCGAGCGAGAATTTTGATTGGAAAACTACTCCATAGATAAATGTTTGGAAGTTTCGAATCACTCATTATTTCTTCGGGCCCTTTCCGAGGAGGACACTTTAGATTTAATTAAAAAATTGAAAAACTCCAACTCTTCGGGACACGATGAAATATCAAATATATTATTAAAACGTATTGCGACATATATCATTAAACCTTTAACCTATCCGATAAATATGTCTCTTGAGCAGGGAATGTATCCATCGGATTTAAAATTGTCAAAAGTTATTCCATTGTTTAAAAAAGGCGACCCAAACTTGTTTGAGAATTATAGGGGCATTAGCCTTTCTCCTAGTATGTCAAAAGTTTTTGAGTCTGCAGTAAACTCTCAGCTAATAAGTTTTTTAATGATGCATAATAAGCTTTCTCCCAGTCAACATGGTTTTACAAAAGAAAAAAGCATAGACACTGCTTTAAGTGATTTTGTAAATGGTATTGTAACGTCCATGGACAAAGGACAAATAGCTCTGGGACTCTTTATAGATTTTTCAAGGGCTTTTGACTGTGTAGATCACTCTATATTATTGACAAAACTTGAGAAATATGGAGTCAGAGGTGTTGCTCATGATTGGTTTGCATCATATCTTGCAAATAGAAATCAGCAGGTCTGTATTGAGGATGTTGTATCTGACTCGCAAACTGTCAGCGTTGGAGTACCTCAAGGGTCTATATTGGGGCCCAGACTTTTCATTATTTATATCAATGATATGCTGAATTTTATTCAACATCCATCATGTTTGACAGTTTCGTATGCTGATGATACGAACATTTTAATAAAATCTAATACCCTAGCTGATGCTGAAGACTGTGCAAAAACTATATATGATAAAGTAATTTTGTGGACTGAAAATAATAAACTGTGTATTAACCAAAGTAAAACAACCTGTATTCTCTTTAGAACATTGCAGTCTAATATTGTCTTCAACACTAATATTCTTTTATCTCCTACTACAAGCGTGAAGTATGCCAATGAATCAAAAATGCTTGGTTTGAAAATTGACTGTAGCCTTAAATGGTCTAATCACATTCATGATATGTGTGGAAAACTGTCAAAGATCTGTTATGCATTGGCGATAACATCTAAACAATGTAGCCTATCAATAGTAAGACAGTTGTATTTTGCTTCTTTTCATTCTTGCATAAAGTACGGTATAGTACATTGGGGTTCCTCATCCGAGGCAAATAGAGTTTTTTTACTGCAAAAAAGGGCAATACGTATAATAGCCAATCTGGGATATAATACTTCCTGCAGGGAAGCCTTTAAAAGCTTAAACATTCTTACCTTGAACTCTATTTACATTTATGAGTTGTCATGTTTTGTTTACAAAAACAGAATGAAATTTAACGAGATTAGAACTGATCATCCATATAGCACTAGGAAAAAAGACCTCCTTTTACCAAAAGAACACAGAACGGCTTTATACCAAAAAAGTCTTTTTTTCATGGGTTGTAAATTTTTTAACTGTTTGCCTGAGCATATTAAATCTATGACAACATTTTTTTAAGTTTAAAAAGGCTTTAAAATCACTTTTGTTGGACATAAACAGCTATAATGTTGACGAATTTTTACAAAATGTGTGACTACTTTTCTCTAGTTTTTTTTATTATTTGTGAATTATACCCTACAATATTTTCAATTGCTCACTGTTCACATGTTTTTTGTGTGTATATGTTTTTACAATGTTATTTGTGATATTTATCTTTGTATTTCTACCGACAATATTTCTTAACTGCGCTTTGTACAGTTTCTGAAATTAATAAATATTATTATTATTATTATTATTTATTATTAATCGTAGTAACGTTAACTATATTGCCGTCTATTGCATTTTTTTGAGCAGAAATCTCTAGTGTCATTTTATTCTTAATTATTCAACGCTGAAACCGCCCCTACAAGGGGTGAAAACGAGAATCTTCACTGCAAACTGATTGATTTTAATCAAAATAACATTCTTCCTGTAGATTAGTTTAAGATTACATGTTTTTGAAGACATGATGATGCAACGGTTATTCATCTCTTTTTTCTATTCGGGGTGGGGGTGAGGGGTAAATTCGCCCCTTAAATTTTAATAAAAGTTAATTTCGGATAAAACCGAAAAAAAATTTCTACAGCGATGGGAACAAATATGTACAAAGAAGGATTTTCACTCCCTCGAAACTTCTCTTTTCATCCCCATTTTATTGGGGGAGGGGGGAAAGGGAGACTACTATCCAAAAAATTTTATATATTCCAATTTTTTTATTTTTTTTTTTCATAAAATCGCCAATATCATAAAATATGCGTTTTGAAGTAGAACATCAAATACGTAAAAAGAAATATCGATAAAATTCCTATCGAAATTTTCTAGTCCTACGTGGAAAAATTAGATAATACATTTTCCTTGGAAAATATGAGTAGAGGACTAGAAAATTTCGATAGGAACTTTCTCGATTTTTCTTTTTACCTATTTGATGTTTTTCTTCAAAACGCATATTCTATGAGATATTGACGATTTTATGAAAAAAAAATCGGAATATATAAAATTTTTTGGATAGTACTCTCCTCAAACTTTGGCCGGTTTGATTACAATGTGTTTCGGATTTTTTTTCTAAGAGTGCACACCGCAACGCTCAATGAGAAAACTCTCGCCGACTGTATCAATGCAATCCTTTCACCTACAACTACAGTCAAACCGAAGAACCTAGTGGTTTGATTACGATGAAATACGTTCAATTTTTCGCAGGCCCGCAATACAAATTGCCGGTCCTTAAGGCCCATATTCACAAGAGACAAGTTTGCTTGTTTGAATGAATACTATCATCAAACCACTTCGGTTAGTGGTTTGATAAATTTTTCACTTTTTGACACTAGCTCCTAGAATATTACTAAAACAATTTAGTTTTATAAACTGAAAGGTTTTATAGTCATGGAAACATTTCTAAAATAATTTCATAACTACTTTGTAAGGTATTTTAAAATTTTGCTGTAGAAACATTTTAATGATAAATTTATAAAACAGTTCAGTTGCAGACAAGAAAATAGTGTTTTCTGTAACTTTAATATAACCAGTTAGCATTTTAGAAACATTAATAAAATTACAATGAAACTAAATAATTGTAGAACATTCAAATTATAAGACAAATTTGCTGGTTGAGAAGGCTTTACTCTACTGTAATTTTAAACATGTTCTTGGAATGTCCCAACTCTGATTGTAGTAAGTATCTATGAATATTATTTTTAGAGTATCCAGTGCCAGAAATTAGTGACTTAACTGCAATAAAGAATCTCAGAATGCAACTTAACATGAAACGGAAAAACTCGCTAGGATTTAATTATGCCTCAATTGTTCAAACAGACGTTATAAATATTCATCTTGTACCTGAAAAGAAAGGATTATTCCTGAAATACACGGAATATGTCGTTACCTCTAAAAGATTCAACAGTACGGTCAGTAGAAGATATAATGATTTCGTTGCTTTACACGAACTTCTACTTAGCCGTTTTCCTTATAGGTAAGCACAACTTGTTTTTTTTTTTTTTAGTTTCACTAACACACTAGTATTTAGAACAAATATAGGAAACTTTTTATTTCATGAGCATGTTATGTTGTAGGCTAGTTCCATCTCTTCCTCCCAAAAAAATTATATCTGATGCACATTTTTTAGAATCTAGAAAAAGGGGTCTGCATAGGTGGTTAACGTTAATTTGTAGACATCCAGTGATATGCCAAGATTTCTTAATACAATTTTTCCTTACTGATCAGGGACCTGATGTACAATATCGTATTAGAGATAGGTTTAAGAGAGCACCCGATGAATTCATGACTTCGGACATTGCCGCAAACGCCAAGGTAAGTTCCTAATAATTGGCATTAATTAGCATTTACAAACAATTACTTTCCTATCATGAGACTTACGGGGTCTTTCTTTTAACATCCTAATAAACTAACCAATGAGATTTATTTAAAAAATAATCCAATTAGCACACAATTTTTTTTTTTTGTTGGCTTTGGATGTCTCCATTCAGCCACGATGATACACAAATTTAAATTAAGTGACTAAACAGATTGGTCTTATCTTTAGTTATACAAATGTTTTAACAGCTTATCAAAAAAACATTTTGTTGTAAAGCACTTTTTGTTGTATTAGTGATTATAGAAGTTACTAGGAACCTTTTTTTAGAGTTATTATGAGTCTTAAATACAAATGCAATGAAAAATTATAGTGCAGTTTTGTCCTTGGTGGCAGATTTGTATTGCTAAGAGCTTTTAAAAACAAGTTTTACTCTGTTGAATGGATAGTTCAGGAACAGCGTCATCAAAAGGGGTGATAGTTACTTTAAACGAGGTAGACTTTTTTTTTATCTTGTATGTATTGTAGAGAGTATGTAGAATCCAAGTTTTAGCCTCCAAACCCTTGGCAAATTTTTGTGTGGACGAAAAAACCATGAATTTTTGGTCCTTTTTTCAGTTTGTGGCCTATAACTTAAAAACAATGCATCCAATCGAAAAGTCATCTATTATCAAAATTAAAGAGCATTAAATTTCGCTTCGAATGAGTGCCTCAAATTTGAAATTTCATCAAGAGGTATGGGCGTATTTTTTTATTTTTTTTTTAGGTAATCTATGAACTTGAAATTACATGCTCTACATCTTTGGCGTAATTGGCAGAAGAATAACAACAATTTTTACCAATTTGTAAAAAAATCACACTGGGTAACTTTTTAAACGTCTTCAGCTCTGAAACGGCTAATCTAAATGAAAAAAATCCATAGAATGAAAGGTGTAAAGCATTTAATTTCAAGTTCATATATTTCCTAAATAAAGTAAATAAAAAAAATACAAAAGAAATAAAAATAATAAAATTAAAAAAATACGCCTCTTGATGAAATTTCAACTCATTCTAAGCGAAATTTAATGCTCTTTAATTTTAATAATAGATGACTTTTCGATTGGATGCAGTGTTTTTAAGTTATAGGCCACAAACTGAAAAAAGTGCCAAAAATTCGTGGTTTTTTCGACCACACAAAAATTTGCCAAGGGTTTGGAGGTCTAACTTGGATTCTACATACTCTCTACAACATATACAAGGTAGAATAAAAAAATCTACCTCATTTCTTGTAACTATAAAGTACCCCGTAATTGAACTAGGAAGCACATTTATATAAATTCCTACACAAATAAGATAACCATTATAAAGCAATAAAACAACTACAGTTACTTTGAGTATTTGGCTGTATGAGTGTATAGAATCATTTGCTTGACTATTTGAACCAATAATTGCCATGGATATTTCTAAATGAAAAAATTAAAGAGAAGCGGTTTTCATCTCAACCACTTTTGCAAACAGAAACATTGCAACGATAAATTTTACTGAACAATGGTACCACTTCATTTGAATCAAGATGTCGGAAGATTTACGTGCCCCATTTTGAAACATAAAAAGATTATGCTGTTTCTGTGTTAATTTCATGAGAAAATGGCTGTATTAAAGCGACTACACTACCTACATTATGTCAAAGCATTTTTGTCGATGACTACATGACCACTACACAGCAAAAGTAATTTATAGTTGCGCCGTTGTAACTTTTATACGACAAAATTGTTTTATAAATGCTTTCTATAAAATAGCTATATCATCTACTGCTAAAATGGTTTATAAGTGCTACAATGAAAATTAATCTATTTTTGTTGTATAAGACTGTCCCTAGTAACGGTCTGTTATAGATAAGACACTATAGTTTTCTTTGGAATTTAAAGCATATAGCGTCCATATTGTAAAAGCAATATAATTTTCAAGACATATATTTTTGGGAACAAGAAATACAATTTGAAAACCTATTGGACTTAGTAAATTTTTTTGAGGCAAATAACTTATAGTGGCTGTAAAGGAATGTTAAGAACATTTTTACACCAAAATTAGTAATTATTAAACTAAAAAAACTTTTTATAAACATTCTTACAACTCTTGTTAAGAGGAGACAACGCCAATCACAAAGTTTCATCGGTATAGCTAAAGCTGAAGTGGGGCGAAAGGGTAGGCAGTGTGGCTATTATAGGTTATCTGCACGTGACGTCACAACTAACCTCAAAAATATGAGTTTCTTAGGTTTTAAGACTATTACGCAGATGTTATTAAAATTTCTGCCTGGTTCCCATATTTTCAACTAAAATCTAGTTCAGTGTAATGTTTATGAAGTTCTAAATACTTTGTCTTAATAAAATAGGTCTGTTTTTGTAGGTTGGAAATCTAACCTGTAATTAGCAGTCTATTTTTATTAATCAACAATATTGAAAGATTATTTACGTGGATTTTTAAATATTTGCTTGTAGCCGTACGGGTTGAAGCTAAAAATGCGTATACAAACATTAAAAATGAGAATAAACTGGAAACTTAAAATTTAAGGTTATGTTGGGTACTGCAGATGTCCTATTGTAGTGCTGTAGGTGGCACCATCTATTAGAAAGCACTGTACTAAAAATCTTGACTGGGAAAAGGCAGTTTTTAGCCAAACGGCTGGCGTTATTAAACTGAAAAAAAGATATTCTTGTAAGTAAATGAATACTACACTTCTATTGAAGAACACTTTTAGCTAAAACTTGTTTATTAGGAAGATCTCTCTTCACATTCAGAGCTGGGCAAAGTACTACTTCAAGTATCAAGTACTTGAGGTAGATTTATATGCAAAGTAAATGGTGAAATTACTTCAAGTATCAAGTACTTGAAGTAGTTTATGTGCAAAGTATATGGTGAAACTACTTCTAGTAAAGTACTTGAAGTAGTTTAAATGAGTACTTTGCCCAGCTCTATTCACATTGGCTAATAAACAAGTTTTAGCTAAAAATGTTCTTCAATAGAAGTAGTAGTTATTTACTTACAAAAATATCTTTTGATCAGTTCGCTAAAAAATGCTTTTTGCTGTTTTTTTTTTTTTTTTTTTTTAGTACAATACTGTTTTAGTAGATGGAGTCACTTCGATATAATTAAAAATGATTGCAAGAATAATTACATTTATAACCGATGCGCACTCATTTCGTGTATTTGAAGCTTGGTCTCAATATGTTCTAGACCTTTCAGGTGTGATTGTAAGTAGGTAGAGCAATAGTAAAGAAAGTATGAATGCAAAAACTAGACAACCAACACAACAGCTCTCTGTAACCTTGTGCTAGTTGGGAAGCTTGTTTGCTATCTTCCACCAACAAATATAGTTATTTGACAAATAATGTGAGGTATTTGTCAAACATCTTGTTAGCTGGCCCGACTGGCGAATAATGTAGTAGTCAAATAACTATAATATAGTAGGCCAAACTAGTGTGAAATTACTTAGAAAAGATAACATACGTCATGACTTCGTGCATCGCGTATAACAGTTGGCGTAATGTAATTGCCGTGCCATCCATTTTTTATTTAAATATTAATGGTAATAGGCAGTGTGACGCCCATGTAGCTGTAAAAATAGGATCGTTACCTAGATAACGAGCACGCGGTAATGGTATCGGTCTCTGCGCATTCTATGAGGATGTTATCTTTTCTAAGTAATTAGAATAGAATAGAATAGTATATTTCTCATGTTGGATATACATAGTATATATATATGAACGTCACAAAAAAAAATATATATATATTTAGAGTGATTAAAAACAGTAAAATTACAATTAATAATAAATATAACACATTTTGTATATCAAAAAACACAAAACACGTGGTCACAAAATAAAATCATCACAGATATTGTTTAGGTATTTTTTAGTAATACTACTGTGGCTGATAATTTAGATATTCCTCAACTGAGTAGAAACTGTTAACAGCAACTGTTATTTGGGAATCAATGGCTTTGATTTCTGGTGGTAACTTATTGTACATTTTAATACCTGCATAGATTTTTTATATAAAGTTGTATTATGATTTTTAATTTTTAATAGATGACCTTGCCTGGTATTGTATAAATGATTGTCTGAATTGGTTTCGAACGTGTTTAAATTTTTTTTGACAGATTTAATGATTTTTAAAATATATATGCTATGAATAGTTAAAATTTTATTATTTTTGAAATAACAACATCAAATAATAACCTGATGAACCTTTTCTGTAGGATAAACACGCGACTTATACTTGAGGCAGCACCCCAAGCCACGATGTTGTATGATAAATGTGAATATGCAAGTGCATAATAAATATTTAATAATGATTTGATATTAAAGCTACCCTTCAACTGCCTTAATGCGAAGTATGCATGATTTAGCTTTGTGCAGACATTTTTAATTTGCTCTTCTCAACAAAGACTACTGTCTATAGTAGTTCCCAGGAACTTGACCCTGTTGAGAAGTTTTCAGTAGGTATTACTTTGATGAGATCTTCCGAAGGTGATCTTCGTTGAGAGAAGTACACACATTCGGTTTTACCGATAATCAAGATTAATGTATTACTATGACACCAGTCTTGATACGCTCCTAGAATTCTATTTATTTTACCCTAAAGCTGAGAGCAACATCGAAGTGTCATCAGCAAACATCACAACCAGACCCTCCCGCATAATTGCAGGGAGATCGTTGACAAATAGTAGAAATATTTATGGTCCCAGCACGGAACCCTGAGGAACTCCGCAAGTAATATCATAGTTTTCTGACAGTGTGCCATATATTTTTACATGTAGTTTTCTATCAGTCAAGAATGTTTCTATAAGACTTAATGTTAGACCTCTAATTCCCAACCTTTGCAGCTTGTATGCAACAAAATCAAGATTCAAAGTATCGAACGCTTTGCTTAGGTTGAAGAATAATCCAACGACAGGGTTTTTCTTATCAATTTCATCATATACGAACTGCAGAAGCTGGATAGTGGCAGTTTATATGGACTTATTTTGCTGAAAGCCATGCTGATTTGTTGTTATTATTTTGTGTTTAATTAAGAATGATGATATCCTGTTGTATATTAATTTTTCTATAACTTTTGAAATAACGCATAAGATGGAAATGGGTCTATAATTTTCAAAATCAAGGTCATCACCTTTCTTGAGTACTGGCAAAACCGATGCAATTTTAAAGATACTCAGAAAATGGCCTTGTTGGAAGCATTCGTTAATTAAATGCGCCAGAGGTGCTGCGATTTTTTTCACTCTACTTTGAACCAAGACCAATGGAAAACACAAATGTACTGATTACTCATATCTTCTACACTGGTTAATTTTAGAATGTGGTATAATCATATCTTAAGGCATTCTATTTAAGTGTACTGCATGCCAAATTTAGTTTAAACAGTTGCACTAATAGTGACAATATAAATAAACTCGATATTTTTTTGAAATGTCAACCCCGTATCTCTAAAAATTTAGGCACCTGTTTATGTGAACTTTTTCTTAAAATTATCTAAGGAAAAACACCATGAAATATTTTTACAATACAAATTTGTTACAACTTTTTAGGACTTATTACCACCAGACCATAGTCAAATAGCTGTAAATTCGCAAAATATCCGTACTCTTGCTAATATCATTGGTAAGTTAAAGCACTTAACGGAAGCTAGCGTTGAACATCAAAGTGCATTGGGAAGAGACTTTGATGATTTTGCAGAACAGCTGAAGTCGCTAAGTATGTTGAATATGGAGCAAGGTCAAAATTTTATCGAAAATTGGAGCGACATGCAGAAAGGATTTGGTGAAATTTCGAGGTATGTAGAAGCATATCCGTGTTTCAGGAATTTGTACGCACTACTTATCCTACTTATACTTTTGTAAATTTTTCATTTTTTTTTTTTAGAGAACTAAAATCCTTATCTACAAAATCTACTCAGCATGCCGACGCCGAACAGATTACTATTTGTGAGAGGTTGGGTCTTCTTCTAGATATTTTAGTGGCTCATAGAGAACTCTGCGACAGGTTAGATAAAGGTCTCCACCATGACCACTCTGCTGCTGTTTCAAAATTGGTCAGCTTGAAGAAAAGAAAAACACAGGAGATGATTAGGGGATCAGATGTAAGTAGAAGAGCGAGGTTTATTGGAATTATAATACTTTACAATGAAAGAATATGGTATTCTCACAAATTTGAGTGACTCAATTAAAAACAAAGGATATAATATTATATTTCTTTGGTTTTCTTTAGTTTTCTTAAACACACAGCAAGAGCCCATGAAAAATTTAAAGAAAAGACGTACTAACCTAAGTGGCACTATTTGATTGGTCAATGATCACTTTCAGTTCTATGATACGTTCCCCTTGATCCGCCCAATCTCATGAATTAGGCTCTGTTCACGTTCCTTGTGTCATCTTTTGATTAATCCTTTAAGGTACTTATACGTGATCTACCATGACATGCAGAATATTTAACAGTAGGTTGTCCCCACAGAAAGGAGTTAAAAAAATTAAAACAAAAAAAAATGACCTTATTTTTTTGTAGAAATGCGCCGCCGCCAATGACTAACCGAGGGGGCAACCGCTGGCGAAATTTTGTACACCTAATACTTATTCTAGAAAAATACCCTTAATTCCTCAAATACCTTTATTTCCTCCTAATACCTTAGTATTTTCTAGATTATCTCGGGAACGGTGCACTTTTTAATAAAAATACCTATATACAAAATTGTTCCTTATAAAATTCTCTACCAAAAATGTCTCTACACTTTTTTCCTAAAATTAATAGTATCGTGGGAAATAAGGCGCACACACATAAGGGTTGGTTCAGGTCAACACAATAAATTGTAATCTTTACTATAATCTACTTTAAAGCTCAATACTTAACGCTAAAGCAGTAGCTACTAAAGTCCGTCTAAAAGTATAATAAATTCCTCTCACCCCTATAAAATAACGCGATTTTTGATGAAGCGAAAATATTGTATACCATGTCGCTCAGCCGATAGGGACACTGTTGTAACTTTTGAATGGGCGAATGGATTTTTTTCAAATTTGGTGTAGTAATATGGGATATAATTTCCAATTATATAATGTAAAAAACCAAAATGACCGACTTCCGGTTTCGATTTTACCCGAAAGTGGGTTTAAAATACCCGGTGTTTGCATAAAATCCCGCACATTGGCAGCCCTGAACAGTAACAGCGTTTACAGCAAGCTCTAGAATAATGCAGTGACCTTGGGTCGTCTGAGATGTAGTGGGAGAAATTAAAATTTTTTACGTTGTGGTGGTGTATAGATATTTATACTTTTTTCGCGTAAAGACAGCTTTGGAAATAGCCATACGGTTATTCAGCGAATTATATGACCTGCGCTGATTACATTTGCGTCTCATTTACCAAAGTACTATTAATTTTAGGAAAAAGGTTTGGAAAAGTTTTTTATAGAGAATTTTATAAGGAATAATTCTGTACATAGGTTTTTTATGGAAAAATGCACCATTCCAGAAATAATCTGGAAAAATTCAAAATGGGGGTGGAAACGACGTCCTCTAGGGGATGAAGCACGCAATTTTTGAAACTTTATGAATTTTGTCCAATATATTACAATTTGAACTGTTATTTTACTGAAGTATTACAAGACATCGTGCAAAGTTTTAATAGTGAAAAAGCTAGTCATGGAGAAATTGTAGACGTAGGAGAGCGATTTGTTCTAGCTTTATACAACTCTACCCCCGCAGAAAAAAGTCTAAATGTATACAGATTCATGACTTTTAACAAACTTGTTGGTAAAGCGAACAATACTGTAATATTATCAAAACTACCAACAACTTCTGCTGTTGCTCGGCAACACTCATATCGCGTTTTTCACCAAATTCAAACATGGAAAAACGTTGCGCTAGAAGCTACTGATTGGGGATGGAAAAAAGTTGGCGGTATATTAACCCGAACTATGACAACAAAAGAACCGGCTCCCGAATCTGTTATGACACTAATTTCTTGTTCATGCAAATTAGGGTGCGAAAACAGGTGCAGTTGCAGAAGAGCAGGCTTACGTTGCTCCACAATGTGTTACCATTACCATGGACAAGCATGCATGAATGTCGAATCTATAGAAGACGATGAAGATTAATAACGTAGGTTTGGTAACTAATGGATTCGGCCTACAGGGGACACCACACGCCAAGTACTTTACCTCTAGGATGGCGTGGAAACAAGTACAATATACAATATTCTCGCTTCTTTAAAAATCGCGTTATTTTATAGAGGTGAGAGGGTGGAAGTGGTACATTTATTGTAATTTTAGGTGGAGTTTAGCGTTAAGCATTGAACCTTAAAGTAGATTATAGATTATAGTGAAGATTACAATTTATTGTGCTGACCGGAACCAACCCTTACGTGTGCGCCTTATTTCCCACGGTACTATTAATTTTAGGAAAAAAAGTGTAGAGACGTTTTTTATAGAGAATTTTATAAGGAATAATTGATCAAAAAGTGCACCGTTCCCGAGATAATCTAGAAAACCTCAAAATGGGGATGGAAACGGCGTCCTAGGGGATTTAGGGGTGGGAACTTTTCGGTTTAGTAATTCTTATGCTATCCTTAACATTTCTACCAATTTTCAAAGCTTTATGAATTTTGTCCGATATAAATCGTTATATTACTGAACTAGAAGTCCATAGTATCATCGGTAGTTTAATTAAATTAAATGTTTTTTCTTTACTAGATATTTTTAGCGCTAATCTCGGCGCTAATGTTTTTACAACACTGATGTCCTTTATATAAGAATTGGTATGTAATTCTTCAAGATAAACATTCTATTTCAATATTTTTACACTCTAATTCCCTCCTAATACCTTTTATTTCCTCTTAATTCCCTTCTAATACCTTGTAATAATATTTATTTCCTCCAAATTCCCCTGTAATTCCCTTAATACCTAATAATTCCTTCCAAAATACCTCCAATTCCTTCCTAATTCCTCCGATTTGTACACTATTTCCCCTCAGCCGTTGCCACCTCGACTTTAACTAATCTGACGTAATGCGGTACAACCCTATCACTTTATCAGACTTGGGATTGACACTATTGACAGTAAAGCTGGAGAGGACAGAAGTGACTTTTTGGTTTTAATCAAATCACACTACAAAAATAGTGAAATAAATCGAAAAGACATTGACCTTATGCTGGTGAACTCTGAAACAAGTACCTAGATATACAAGATATTTCAATAGCACGCCGGTGTTCTGATTATTCGACCGAAAGCAAAAAACGCGGCTCTTTGATCTGTGCTTTAACCGCACTTGGCGGCTTCACTTTTTATGCCAGTTAGAGAAATGTAAACAACTTCAATACGTTCTTTCACAAGTAAGTTCGTTGACCTATTCCTGACCTACTCAACATCAGTAGTGTATCTTCGCAAATTTACTAATAATTTAATATACTAAATTACCTCAGAACCCTCTAAGATTTTGCAGGGGCTTTCCCATATTAAAGACTAGTACACCATTTTATTTTCCGCATATCATGGTAGATCACGCTGTATACTAAAATGAATTTTTACAGTTTTAAAAATATAATTTGGTATACTAATAAATAAAGTGATTTTACACTTGAATTTTCAATAAAAATAAAATCGTCCATTTAGTTTCGGAGTAAGCGATTCGGAGAATTTGACAAATACTTGACATAGTAGAGCTCGGATGCACACTAGGCTAAGTTAAATTTCGCTTTTAATTCCACAGTTTTTTAGAAATATTCTTCAAAAACTAGCATAACATTAAATAGTTTCTTATTAACGCTCTGTTAAAACCCCGAAAAAATTGTCTAGTATAAAAGTTATTAGAAGTTTAATGAATCTTAAGTCCTAAATTTGTTAAATAAAGCAGCTGTTGAAATTGATTTGCATCGCTGCATATTTCGAAGGTGGTTTTAAAAAGTATAAAATTAATTGTAATGTAAATAGTTGTAATGCATGTTGTATTTTTTTATTTGTTTTTGGAGTTGCAGAATTTTGTTTATATTCGTTTACTTCATGCATTTTTCCTGTACGTACAACCGAAACGAATGAGCAATTTTTTCAAAAAATGCTCCATTTTGAAAGGAAACCACAATGGTTTTCACTTTTTGTGTCTTCCAAAGAAATAATTAATGAGCATTCTATACTTTTTAGATTTTTACCAAGCTCCTTTACGTTAGTCATGCGATTTCCTTCACAAACATGATCTTGGCATTCGGTTGAAAGGTTAGAATCAGGTTTATTATTTCTAATACCTCTTTTAAGTCTTTTTTAGGGCACTTTTTTAAATAAACTTGCCTTTATATTTTAGTTGTTCTGACATTTTAAAATATGTTGTTATATTATTTAACACGTTGGCTGCCATATGGGTTAAGACAAATTTCTCATAAGGCGCCAACCAGTAGCAATGGTTTAACCAAATAAAATATCCCCCAGGCCATGAATATCATCGGCTAATACACTATGAATTGACACACAATATTTTGAAAAAAAAAATGCCGAAAAAAACGTCAAAAAAGGTCTCGGTCCTTTACTACTCCATCTCGGTCTATTTATATTGATAGAAGTGTGCTGGAACGAGTCGCAGGGCGATTCCAAGATCCTGAAAAGATCCAGAGATCCCAAAAACATGACTCGGTCTTATAGACCGAGTCGGCCCACAGGGCAAATATAAGTACTCGGTCTTATGGACCGAGTTGGCCTCATAGACAATAAAAACCTCGGTCATATAGACCGAGATGGCAGTTAACGTGTTAAGGTTATTATCTATTTCTAACTTAATCTAAACTAAAAATACATTTTGCAAAAATTAACAAGCAATTACAAGCAGATTGGTATATGACAGTCGTATTTAATACAGTGTTGCCAAATCTTTTTACTCTATCTTTCTCTCTCATTTTAATCTATTAAATCCACCGCTAGATTTGCTCTTATCAGTATACAAGTACCTTAAGTTTTACGAAGATCTGTTGCTAATCACAAGTCATGAAGCAGAGTAAGCAGATGCAGAAGCATTGTGTGTGAAGTGTGCTTGCAATGATGGACACACATAATCCATGACTCAATTAGTCAAATCTAAGCAATCAGTATAATTTGGCCGTACGCTTAATAGGCAACCAAGATAGATGGCACAATGCTGTTAGATGTGCTATACACCAAATGGCCAATCAGATTTCAATCTTAGTTTAGTACACTATTATAAAGTTCGTCTAGTGGCAGAAATTCTTCAAATAACTATATGTCAGAACTATTGAGATTATAACGCCGATATTCGGTAATATATTGAGATATACAAAAGGCATTCTAGGTATTGATATCAATACTATTCAATAGTATCGATATATCAGTACCAGATATTGTTGCTGTTGTATTATGGCAAGGTATCTGTAACAGATTCAACATTAAGAATCTTGTATCCTAACCTCTATTGGGGTCCTTTTGACATAACACCCTTAACATTATTTCTATTCATTCTTATTTACAGGTCACTATATATGATTCTAATTAATATGATTAAAAATTATCTTCGATTTTACCCTGATAACATTTTATTGTTATAGGCCGAAAGTGTAGAAAACTTGGAATCCAAAATGTTGTCCCAGGAGAGTATCGTCACAAATATGCAGTTAAGATCAGATTTCAGTTTATATTGTGTACACATGGAGACTCAATTGGTATATGCTCATTTAGGAACTTTGTCTTCCATTTTGAACAACCTAGTTGCACTTAAAATCAAATCGCATTCGGAGGTAAGGCAAGAGTTTGTTTAACTCGATTTTTTTGACAATATGTATATGACTTTCAAAAAACACATCTTTGAGGATAGGATTTTGCCGAGTGAGAGAGAAATATGCATTTATTTTCGGTTTATTATAAATATTTAAAAAACCAAACATAGTGTAATCTTTCAAACTGTTTTAAATAATTGCTATTATTCTAACGAATACAACTATATATTTTTTTTTATTGTAAATTTCTGTTGTACTTGAATATTGTAGTTTGTCAATGAAAATAGTTCCTAATTTCATTATTAGAGTATGTATATTTAACTATATACCAAATTTATGATAAAAACTGTATATGGTTGTATTCCTTAGAGCAATGGGAAGTATCTGAAACTATTTTAAAGACTATACCGTTATGATTTTTCAAATATTTATAATAAACAGAAAATAAACGCATATTTCCCTCTCACTCTGCTAAATCCTATCCTTAAATAATTTACCATCGCAAGTTGAAAGGTGCAATAAATTGAACAATAAAATTGCTTTTTTGCAAAGTTTCAAAATTCTTCAACACGTGATTATCATTTTTATTCGCAAATTGGTCAAATCATTATAGCGATACCATTTTTTCCTGTGTGTGTTAACATTGTCCATGATGCAGTGAACAGCTATTAGATAGTAAGATAGATTAGATATTAGGGCAAGCAGGTATATTGCCAATTGCCTTTTATCCGGTTTTACTCTATTGTAGTCACTTATTGGAAGCAATGGGGTATTTTCCTATTTTTTTTTTTTATTGTTGAATAATATCATAGAATATGTACAAACAAGCCTTCCAATACAGATTTCCGCGAAAATAATTATCAATTTTTTGAGAAAACAGAAGTTAAAATAAGTGAAGCAACAGGTGTTTTAAATTGGTGACGTAGGTAATTTACCAATGACGTAGGTAGTTTGTATGGATTTGTTTATAGAATGGTTTTATACAAAACAGTGTGGTGTTGCCAAGATGAAATTTCTTCTCTAGTTCTACTAAAAGATAATTTAAGAAAACTGGAGAATAAAGCTTATTTATTAAATCAATTTTAATATATTTATCCACGAAATTTAATTTTCTCGTGTAAAAAATAATAATAGGCATGAATTATTAAATATTTTAAATAGTTTTTAATGCCGATTAGATTTTTAAAAACATATTTAGAAAAACATTACAACAATATCAACGGCTAGTCAAATGACAGATGTGTTCTAACGTCATGTTGATTTGAAGCATTTCAGTTTCTTTCGTCCGAAGTATTTGCTGTAATTTACAAATAATAGATAATGTCATTTAAAAGGTATTTTATAAAAAGTTGTGGAAACACAAATATAAGTGCTTTTGTTTGTAACTCTTCCGAAAAAATTGAAATTTGAAGAACTTAGTGGCAAGCTTCTAATATTTTTGATCCCATCTCTTCAAAAATCCAAATTTTGTTATAGAAAGAATCTATCAAGTCATAATCAACTTTGGGCAAATTGGACGAATCTCCTTTCACAAAATTCAACTCCATCCTAATAGTTTATTGATAAAGTAAAAATCAAACGCCACATAAACAAACAACAAATAAATCTAACCAATATATCTCTTTCACTTGTATTGTGACAAGAAGTGACAACTGGCGGCACGCAAGAAATGTTGCCACATAATCCTCACCATGTTTTGTTTACATTTTTAAGATAACTTCTACATAATAACAAATATAAATACCTTTTAATTCCTTCTAAATACATGTATATAATATTTATTGATATTCAAGATATTGAGAAAAATAGAAGTGTTATAAAATAATGTAAAGTAAATAAACAATTTGGCATTCATATAAGATAGTTACAGTCTAAGCGAAAGTTGTCTATGATTGGTTAAATTATT
Organism: Rutpela maculata; assembly: GCA_936432065.2. Taxonomy (NCBI): domain Eukaryota; kingdom Metazoa; phylum Arthropoda; class Insecta; order Coleoptera; family Cerambycidae; genus Rutpela; species Rutpela maculata. The sequence continues at coordinate 43,441,795 of OW386290.2, read as the reverse complement.
TCCCACCAAATAAAATCATTCGAAATCTGTGTCTAGACGGGCGTATTCTTGTTTCTTATTTTTATTTATGAAATTATTGATTTGGTTTAAATTGATTATGCAGTAATTGTTAAAATAATAATGTGACGTGCTTACATCCTTTTTGTAAACACCCTGTATCGTGGATTCGGAAATTATAACAACCAGGGTAACACTAAACACTAATTTATTAACTCACTTAATTACAACAATAACTACTTGGCTAATAACACATTGTGTACTACTTGATCACTTTACTCTCTTCTATTCTGATCTTACTACTCTTGTTATCTAAACTGAACTTCCTACTCTGCTTTACTCCATGCTTTATATACCTAAAGATGACAGATCTCGAAGCTTCTCTGATGACGTCACCATACTCTAGACAGTTCCAGCAGCCAGATTCCGAACTCACGATACGATTACGATACGATTGACGATACGACACCAAGTTGAACGTGATGATTCCTATATGGTATCGTCGGTCAACATAGGAATTTGGTAGTAATTTTACATTTTAAGAAATAAGAAAATTTTTGAAGTAGCGGGACGAGTTTTGCTTACTTACCTAAACTATATTTTTTTGTATTTTTGTGTGGTTTCATTTTATTGAAGTATTTTTGTTTTGTTTGGAGATATATATCGACTACTCTTAATAATGCTTTCAATTGTCGTTGCTGGAATCTGGAATGGCCAGAAGAATTCGAAGAGCTGCTAATGTACGGCTGATACGTGAAAGAACAAGAATCCGAAATACAATTTGATTCGTTTGAAACCTTAGTGACCTCCGCATTTTGACCTCTACCACTGCTCCTACCAGATAGGAGATTTATAGAATAATTTAGGTTGAACAAATCGTTAGCGAGAAAATTTAATAAATTTGGTACAAAATTCACTTGACAGGATTTTGAATTTGAATTTTAGCCTCCAAAAAAAATCGAAGTAGGCAGTGTGATGGCGCAGTCGTAGCAAAACTAACAAAGACAAGTACAATATTGAAATGAAATAGCCAATCCTCATAATCGCACAACTGACGACAACTCAAATGCAGTCGTTGAAATATAGACTATCCGCAATACAGTAGACGATTGTCTTCCACGACCATAGAGCGTCAGAATCCACTATCCGTCGCAGAGAGGAATTATGGCGATAATGCGCGCTTAGTAGTCATTTTGAAGAACTAAAATTTTTGTTGGTTCAAAATTGAAAACGCCATATTTGCGATTTATCCTTGCCCCAAATAAAATTATTTAGAGCAAGGATAATCAGAGAGAACCTCACAAGATTGACAAATCGCAAAATATGGTGTTATCAATTTTGAGCCAAAAATTTTAGTTCTTCAAATGACTACTACACGCGCATTATCGCGACAATTCCTCTCTGCTCCCTTGGTGTCGGATGTAACCAACATAACCTTAAATTTTATGGGGTTGCAACATATTACAATAACATTACTTGATATATATCACCAAAACTAAATTTAAAAAAGAATGGAAAATACCCCATTCCTGTTAGTAATGAGCGTTCAAAAAGACTCAAGTCACCTGTTTAAATGAAAATACAGGGTTTAGATTAGTGTCAGTTAAACTGTCATACAATGCATCATATTGGGTTATTTTTCTTTCATGTCATTAAACGAATTGATAATATCTATTTTTATTAAAAATGCAACAAAAGTTTTGGTGGTAGTTTGTTTCTTTTTCTAAAATTTTAACACTGAAATTTTAAAATCCTTTACATCATTGCATGAAGTCCACAAAATAAAGTATTTAAACCATAATATTTCACACCACTGTCATTAACATACATTTCAAATCAAATACATATAGAATAGAATAGAATAGAATAAATTTTATTCACCATAAATTTGTTACATAAAAGAACAGTATTGGTTTTGTCAAAAATGTAGTACAATGTAAAAATGCAAAATATATAAATAATAAGATAAAAGACATAGTAAGTAAACAGTATGAATATGTTATAAAAAAGTAAAACAAACAAGGCTACAAAAAACATATAATAAGAAACAAGACATATTAATATAAATATAAATAAAACCTTATCAATAGTAACATAAACCGCTATTGTAGATATGAAAGCAAGCAGTACATTGTTTCAGTTTTTTATTGTGTCAAAACACTCAACCAAATTAGACATAAAATGTAAAACTAGTGTAGATAAATGTAATAATAATCATAATAATTGTAATTATTACTTAATATTACATAGTCAATGTTATAAAAGCACATAAAAAAAGCCTTTCTTTTTTGTAATTATTGTAGTTCTTTGACAATGGTTAATACACCGAATCGTAAAAAAAATATAATCAATTTCATTTAAATGGACCGAAAAACATCAGTCCTAAAGTCTTCTAGAGTTTTCTATAAAATATTGCCATTCAACTTTTTGCCCATTGTGATAGTACAACTTTAGCATGAAAGTTTTGTGGTCTTGAGAAAATACCCTTACAAAATTCTAAAGAAGCTACTTGACAGCAAAAGTGACATTTTAAACAACACATCAATATTGTACCTACATTTTTATTTGTGATGTAATTTTTTTAATGCTCATTTTATATGAAAAAGTTAGTAGCTAGAAGTTATCCTAAGCAAAATGGGTAGAAGCGTTATCTCAGGTTGGCATTTATTAAAAATAATATCTTTATTAGTAAGTAGTCCTGACTTACTATACACTTTATAATCTGTGAGTGGCCATTAGTATTTATTTATTTAATGAACAAAACTCATCCATGGAAATAGGTTGACATGCTCGTTTGTTAGAAATTGATAATAAATAATTTAGGTAGCCATAGTACATTCAGTTTCTAGTTACAGTTACAATTCTTAGTTACAATTACAAACAAATAAGATTTCTTTCGAGTCTAACTAGTTTCATGGTTGAAGATTACAATTCACATGAACCCTTTTAGTGGAGTCAAATTAGGACTAAAAAATTCGCAATGTGAATTGTCTAGTCAGGGCAGTTTTTTTGTTTTAACGTGTTCAGGGGATCAGTTCAGTTTTGCAGTTTCTGCGAAGTTGGAGTATTGTTTATTTAAACAATTTAATTTTTCAGACCGTGTTTTCCATTGGTTTTCTTTGAATATCTCGAAATCTATGACTTATGGAAAACAACAAAAGGAAGGAAAATGTTCGTTATGAGTTGTACAATAAAAGTACGTAAACTATAATTAATTCCAATTGTTGTTATTATTTAAAAAAATTGAATATTGCAAAATTATGCGTTTCAAAACAAATCACTGTTCTTTCAAAAATGGTGGATAATATTCAGTGAAATTTTGGAGAAATATAGCCCTTATAAAGTACAATCACCACTTAAAATTTCAAATCAAAATGATTATTAAAATGGCTCAAATATACAATTGTTGCTAAAATTTTGCACCCTTGTGAAATCCTGCCATCAAAACCAAGAAATGTGTATGATGACTAAAATTGTAGCTTTTTATAAGTACTTTAAGATCACGGAGAATTTTTTTTTTTTTTTCAAAATTTAAACCATTTTATTGCAGTTGTTTATAATTTTCGAAATTGTAGTTCTAAACAAATTCAAATAACTCTCTGTTTTTTTTTTATGAAATCAATAACGGTAAAGGAGTAATGAAAGTAGATTAAAAAATCCAACTTTAAAAAAAATTTAATGTCCTTGCATTTGGAGCTGAGATATGTTAGTTTTTAAGTCTAGGTCACTTATAAATAAACAAATCGATATTTCTTATTGAAATTTGGATTGGTAATTCTCCAATGGCTATTATTTTTTCTCTGCTACTTGAAAATAATCCAAAGCTACAATTGATCAGTAATAATAAAAGCTGTATACATGAACATAAGGATAGTTGTTCAAGTTAGTTTGTTGTGACAAAAATTAAAGAAGATATAAAAAAATTGAAAATGTGCATGATGTTCTCAAAGCCACTTTATTCGATGTTATTTTAACAATTGTAGCTTTGGATTATTTTCAAATAGCGGAAACAAAATAATAAGCATTGGAGAATTAACCAGCCCATCAAGAAGAAATATCAATTTATTTATAAGTGACCTAAACGTAAAAACTAACATATCTCAGCTCCAAATGCAAGTAGAGCATTATTTTTTCAAAGGTTGGCTTTTTTAATCTACTTTCATTACTCGTTCACCATTTTTTATTTCATAAAAAAAAAACAGAGAGTTACTTGAATTTGTTTATAACTAAAATTTCGAAAACTATAAACAACTGCAAGAAAACTGGTTTAAACTTTGAAAAAAATATGTTTTTCTCCGTGATCTTTTAAAGTACTTATAGAATGCTACAATTTGAGCCATCGTACACATTTCTTAGATTTGATGGCAGAATTTCACAAGGGTGCAAAGTTTTAGCAACAATTAGGAAGTTTCCTATTTTAGAAATATCATGTACATTCAACCTCATTTAGTAGTCTTTCAGATAACTAGTCAAACAAAAAAAAAATTATCTCGATATCTGACTTGCCATGCCGGCGGCGCGCTGTATGTTCCCTTTATTTAGTGTATGTACTCAATTTTCTGAAATGTCACAAAATGTCACTTTTGATTCGTTCGTGCCGAGCCGAATTTTCGAATTTCGCCGTGCAATTTACGATCAGGTTTATCTGGAAGACTTCCTCTTTACACCGCTACATCATACGACCGTCCTAATGGTGTTTTTCAAAAAATATGAACGTGCCAAAATTGCATGTTTTAGCAATTTTTTGGGCTCTCAAGTGCAAGCTGGCTATAAACTGCCGGTGCCTGCCAGCGAGTATAAAGGTGCCCGCGCCCGCTCGCTGTTGGCGGAATCATGTATTGTGACGTAATCGAGCTCAGCCCAGATGATCGCGGCATTTTAAACTTGGAAGGACCATCACTTTTTTATTTATAGAGATAATTTAAAAAAAAATTATAGATATTTTTCAGATTTTTACGACTATTTATTACGAGAAAATGAGAAAAATGGAAACTTCCTAATTGTATATTTGAACCATTTTTAGTAATCATTTTAATTTGAAACTTTAAGTGGCGATTGTACTTTATAAGAGCTATATTTTTCCAGAATTTCATTGAATATTATCCATTATTTTTAAAAGAATTTGTTTAAAAACAATATTTGCAATGTTCAATTTTTTTTTAAATAATAATAAATGAAATGAATTATGTACTTTTATTGTACAGCTCAAAACGAACATTTTCCTTCTTTTTATTGATTTCCATAGGACTTATAGATTTCAAGATATTCAAAGAAAACCGATGGAAAACATGGTTTAAAAAATTAAATTATTTAAATAAACAATACGCCGACCTCGCAAAAACTGCTAAACTGAGCTGTGAACTGAAGTTGACACCCAGAACACGCTAAAACAGAAAAACTGCCCTGACCAAACAATTCACATTAAAATCCTAATTTGACTCCACTATTTATTTAATTATAGTTGGAGAATTAAAAAAAAATATTTTTCAGCTTCGTGACATTTGGAAGCTAGCGCAACCTTTTGCTCAACAGTGTTCTCTAGGTAATGTTATTTTGTAGTTATTAAAAACTTAGTCAACAAAATTTCATTTGATATTCTTACGACTGATATGTATATATTTTGTTAATCCAAATAGGGATCTTTTTATTTAGTCTGTGGTTAAGCTTATGCCAGTGGAATGTTAAGTTTGATGTGATAGCCATTACACCAAAGCATTTTTTATTTTGTTTCATCAGCACATACTATAAATGCTTTACAATGTGCCCCTTGAATGGACTTGAAAAGAGGGGAAACTTTTTTGTCGTTTTATGAAAGGAAGTCATTTATGTTAAAAACTTTGCTTGTGTTCAATGCCCCTAATAAGTACCTTAAAATACATTCTCACATAAGTATCGGTCAATGCTACATAATATGTACTTTTTTTTCTTTTAATTCACAAAATATTACACGTGGCATTTATTGCTAAAACGACAAATAAAAAAGTTTCTACCATGGAAATTTTCTACTATATAAGTATACTCTTTTAAAAATAATGTCCAAGAAAAAATAAAAATTGCCACAACTAACATTTAGACAATACAATGAAAAACCAAGGAAGTGATAAGCAAAAAGATAATACAAAGAACTAAATCGTCATTTAATGAAAATGACGTGGGTTGTTTGAACAGGCATATTATCATGATCACGATCTTTTCAGATTAAAGTTAACCATAAACAACCATCAGATCTCATTGGTTAGTGATCCTTGTTAATTATGGTAATGTTTGCCTTAATGCAGAAGGTAATATTGCCAGATTTACTTTAAATAAGTCAATTTGTGAAAATAAAACTGGAATATATTGATATGAATGGCATCAACATAATCATGGTCTGCAGGGTACTAGTGATTATTATTTAAAAAGTTATGGCATATTTGGGTTTTAATCAACCAAAAAATAGATATATTTTATTGCAGACAGTTTTAATGTGAAGAGATCTTGATTTACATGAGTAGTAGTCCAGTCGAATTAGACATCATAAAAAATTTTGCGTACTGCGGACTTTTTTTGTGGAAGTTGTTTAAGAGGGCATAATAAGCAAGCACAGAAAACTACACCCCGCTACACCATGTGCGTCCCCTATTATTAGGGGTTGAAACTTTGAAATTTTACTTATGTGTCCATATCTGTTTCTCTATTGCTCGTAGGGCTCTTTACCAAGTTACACTTTTTGAAGATTCATCCCTCCTCTACATAATATATATGTTACTCATTTGCCGTAGGACAAACGGTTTTGGCTGTACGAGGCCGGAAAGGTCGCGCTGTCCGAATTTGGGGGTCTTCTGTACAGGACAAACGGCTATTATTTACAATCTACAATACTACACATACTAATGCCCTTAAGGAGGGATGATGATTTGTGAAAAAACTTTCATCGAATACCGCGCGGTTTTCATGATACGGGATGTTGAAATTTTGAAAACCCCTTTTTTTAAAAAAAAAGTGAACCTACTTTTTTTCGCTCATTTTTCTTTCATGCATGTACAACCCTAATATAAGAAAATTTACGTTGGTTTCATTTTAATACAATCGTTGGTTTAGGAGCTAGACAGCAAAATATGCCAAAAATGGCTATTTTGGTATTGTTGCATTAAAAAAACCAAAACCAGTATAATTCTGGTAAATGTTTTTGTTTACCCTAGAAGTCCAATTCATTGCGCAGAGAAAATGTATTTTTGTATTTAAGTAGGATCAACACTTATTGTGTAATAATGATTTATGTCATGTGTTCTCCAGTCTCCTTTTTCACAATTTTTTTTTGCGGCCTTATGGTTCATAATAGGGCAGAAAGCATTATACACGTGGACAGGGCACATAATAGGGTGTTAAAATGGGTCTCTTGTTAAAATGCGATAGGACGCACCGTTTTCGAGTAAAACGCACTTGTTTGGTTATGTTTGCTTTGAGTTTTCATTGAGTTCTGAATTGTGATCTGGTAAATAAATTCTACATTTTGGTGTTTTCTTTCTTAGGAGTTTGTTTTTTTAAATCATTTTCCGATGAAATGGACATATAATAGCTGTTTCTCGAGGAAGGTAAAATTACTGTGGATTTTGTTATAGACACAAAATAAGTTGCAATGATTATTCGAGACAAGCGTGAACCTTTAAATAGAGGAGTGAGAACCCCCTATTCCATCCGGGTCCCTTCATTTTTTCATTAGCAATGTCCCTCATAAACAGAAAAAGCAAGAAGGGACACATAGTTTTATTTTTTTCGTAATCAGCGGTGAGTATTTACTAGTCAGTCGATGAAAAGTGTGATCTGAAATAATTTTTTGCAAACAAGTGCATTTTACTCGAAAACTGTACGTTTAGAGAATATTATTTAGGTATTATGCAAATCACAACTTACACACTTTTTTATTTATTATGAAAATACCTACTTTCTGTATATTGTTGCCCTAATCTGGGCACGCTAATATACTAGTTAGGTAAATACTTTAAAACACTCATTATTGGAGAACCAATCAAAACAACTACTCTTCTAGCTAATACTGACGAAGTATTGAATTACATGATAGGATTCTTAGCATTTTAAAGAAAAAAAAAAAATATATTGAAAATATTTAATAATATTCTCTAAACATGATAAAAGCAAATAAATAAAAAATAATTAATTGTAACTGTACGTTCTATCGCATTTTAACAAGAGATCCATTTTAACACCCTAATATGTGCCCTGTTTAGGTATACATTGCTTTCTGCCCTACTATGAACCATAAGGCCGCAAACACAAAAATGTGAGAAAGGAGACTGGAGAACACATGACATAAATCGTTATTGCACAATAGGTGTTGATCCTACTTAAATACAAAAACACATTTTCTATGCGTAATGAATTGGACTTTTAGGATGAACAAAAACACTTACCAGAATTATACTGGTTTTGGTTTTTTTAATGCAACAATACCAAAATAGCCATTTTTGGCATATTTTGCTGTCTAGCTCCTAAACCAACGATTGTATTAAAATGAAACCAACGTAAATTTTCTTATATTAGGGTTGTACATACATGAAAGAAAAATGAGCGAAAAAAGGTAGGTTCACTTTTTTTTTAAGGGCATTAGTATGTATAGTATTGTAGATTGGAAATAATAGCCGTTTGTCCTGTACAGAAGACCCCCAAATTCGGACAGCCGACCTTTCCGGCCTCGTACAGCCAAAACCGTTTGTCCTACAGCAAATGTGTAATATATATATTATGTAGAGGAGGGATGAATCTTCAAAAAGTGTAACTTGGTAAAGAGCCCTACGGGCAATAGGGAAAAAGATATGGGCACATAAGTAAAATTTCAAAGTTTCAACCCCTAAAAACACATGGTGTAGCAGGGTGTAGTTTTCTGTGCTTGTTTATTATGCACTCTTAAACAACTTCCACAAAAATAAGTCTGCAGTACGCAAAATTTTTTATTATGTCTAATTCGACTGGAGTATAGCTACACTGCCCTACTTTTATAAGCTCTATTTTTTGTTCCTGGTTTTGAAAAATAAGGGCTTAAAATCATATTATTAAAAAAAGGCTTTTTTGTTCAATTTGCTTTTATCTAAAAATATATTTAAAAAAAACATTTTTAATGGTTTAGCTTTAACCCTGAATAGGCGAGGGTCAGTTTCATTGGTTACCTTGTCAGAGACAAAAATATTAAAAAAAGTAAATGGCAATCCAATCTCTATTATGTGGTCAGTAAAAACTAAATTTATTTTTTTAAGTAATATTTTATGTCGTCAGATTTAATTTAATAAAATTATTAAAAAATATGGGTTGATATTATATATAGTCTATATTTTTATTGTTCAACTATGATATTATTTTAAAGTTTTTTCAATAAGGTTAGGGTTTTTTAAGAGGACATATATTAACAATTCTATATCTGTCATATGCAAAAGTAGTTTTAACCGTTAATAATTTGCCATATATCAGTATTCACGCAGAAATGAAAATACAAACAAAATTACTGGTAAAATTCGATAGTAAAGTAATAAGTGAGTTTTTATGGAGGCAACTGCCATGCTGCATATGTGAAACTCAAACACTCCTAAGTTTGAGTTCAGTATCGGTTCGAGGACATTAGTAAATTCCGTCCTAAAACTTGTCTAATAATTGTTTATTGATTTTAAAATGATACTGTGACAAAAACTCCATGATGCAGAACTAGACAGTAACCTCTCTAAATCTCATATTAAAATAACTAAAACCACATATGAACACAATTTTATATAGCTCCTGCAAAATTTTGTATAGTTTTATTGTAAAAAAAATTCTTTTGTTTTAAAATTACCAGTGGTTTATGTAGCATAGTTTTGTTTTAAAAGGTTTGTTTTAGATATACTCTTACATTCCATTTTAATATATAGATATTGTTACTGGTTTTTATTAGGGATGCACCGGGTAGTTGTTTTTATAAATTCCAGGTACCGGGTTTCACCTGAAATTTACACAGCGGGTACCTGGTATTAATCGATACCCTGTATTAACTGGATATTGGGTATTCACCAAGCAATCTCATCAGGCGAGAAGTGGAGAGTGGATAAATCTTGTGCAAAATGTGGTTTATTTTATTAGTTTGTTTCCTTTGTTTTATGCATTATAAGATTAAAATGATATAAAAAGTTGTAGATAAAACCTTTAAAACAATTTTATTTACTACCTGGTACTATTTTGTTATCGGGCAAAATCGAGTTTCCCTTAAAATGGGCCGGGTACCCGGTATTTACCAGATATCCATTAACCATTAGCCATTAAAGTACTTTATTCAATATTTTGCTATTTACAGGTCAGGGGCTTAAGATATTAGATTCATAATTCATTTTACAAGAGGGAATCTAGAGAGCCGCAGGAATTACTAGATTTATTGCGCTCCATAGAAAAACGATAATGCAAATCTTTATGCAAATATACAAAAGTTTAAAATATTTAAAAGAGATAAAAAAGGTTGCTAGGAGAAGAGTATGAAAGATTAAGATTAAAAGAATGTAGACTTTACAACAGTTTTGTCAAGTCAAATCTTGAAAATCAATAGATTTGGTGTGTAAATTGTGTGTGTGGAATTAAATTTGGTGGTTGTTTTTATTTTGCTTGTTTGATTTTTGTTTGGTGGCGTAAGTGATGTTTTGTGTTATTGTTGTTGTCATTGTCGTCTCGTGTGGTAAATGCCAAGTTTCTGGTGGATAAGTCCATGTGTGGGTTGTGTGTTGTGAAATTGTCTTTCTGCGATACCACTGGTCAGGACAGAGGTGGAAATTTTCACGAAGACAAATTTTTGGGCCGCCTCTCTGACATAGTCTGTAGTACGGTGCGGGCCACAGATCCTATGCAACTCATCAGTGGGTACGCGTCGGAGGGAGTTAGATGGATAGATAGGTTTTATTGGTCATAAAAATGCACCGTGGTGCTTTGACATATCAAGCAATGCTGATTGCATCAAGAAGTAATTTGTAAAAATATAGTCATTACATATAGTTGTATATAACATACACTAAATCTAGGTAACAAATAGCACTAAAAATTTAACAAGGACTATAAGCAGTACAGCAAGAGACAGATAAGATTACAATTTAAAAAAAATGAGAAAAGAAATTCGAAGCGTAAGTAATTTGGTATGATTATAAATCTATGTAATTAAACTCAAAGGTGCTATAATAAGATGGATTTTCAGTTTATTTTTGAATAGTGTCAGTGGTGCCTCTTTTATAGATGTTGGGAGGGAGTTGAAAAGAGTAATTCCAAAGTTGGTTCTTTTTGTGTAAATTAATTTCTGCTTGGGTATCTGTATATCGTTACTATTGCGGGTGAGGTAGTTATGGAATAGAATAGAAAAAATTATTACCACAAGAATTTCAAAATTTTTTGAATAAAATACATTGTTTAACAGCTCCCAGTTTGGTTTTAGAAAGGGAAAAAGCACATCTGACATGGTGATGGTTTCGAAATGAAATCATCAACTCTAGTACTGTTTTTAGACCTCAGTAAGGCTTTTGATTGTGTATCTGGCCCAATCTTACTGCAGAAACTAGCTTTCTATGGCTTCCATGGAGTAACTCTCCAATTAAGTAATCTATTACCTATAAGCGTTCCACAGGGCAGTATATTGGGCCCACTATTATTCTTAATATATACAGTATGTCTGCGGATGGGGTTTACAATAGGTGTAATAACTAAAATTTTTAACTTTTCGGGAAAATGTTATTCTTTATAAAAGTTTTTGCTTGCCTAAAAAATAGTAATGACGTTGAGAAAAATTATATTTTTTATACGGGGTGCTCATAAATTACAAAAACTTAAAAATTGCGTAAGAGTAAACTGGTTATATTTTTTATTTTGGAACAACGTGAAATAGAAAAGTTGTTTCAAATTATATGGTCTGTCCAAACTCAAAATTCGCAATGTTTCGGAAATAAGTGAATTTTAGTAAAATACTTTTTATACGTGTTTTTTTCAAATTTTTATTTAGCTAACTGCCTTCGAACAAGGTGAGTAAACATCAGATAAACAATTCTGAATTTATAAAAGCAGATACATATTTAAAGGTTATGACTTTATTAAATATCACAATTCAAAAATTTCTCTTCCAAATTGAACGCATGTTACCAGTCGTTTCCGAATGTTATGAAAACTACTTCTGACTTCCTCAATGGAAATTGATTGCACAACTGCCAAAATGCGCTGCTTTAGAATTTCGACGTCGTTGCCTCTGGGTTGTCGGTAGGTAATTTGTTTTAGACGCCCCAGAAAAATTTATCGGCAATTGTCAAGTCTAGACTTCTTGGGGGGGGGGGCTCAAAACTGGACCATTGCGACCAATCCACCATCGTTCAAATTCGCTATTAAGCCAATTATGTACGATGCAGGCATAATGTGCCGGGCATCCATTCTGTTGAAAATACATTCTATTACGATATTTCAGTGGCAAGTCATCTAACTGATCGGAGAAGAATGTATTAAGCATAAGAGTTACTACTGCACGTATTTTCAATAATTATGCCATGATACGAAATGGGACATCAGACATTAACTTTTTTTAGATATTGCCTTCCAGTAAAAATTCTAAATTGGGGGTTTGTCTCAATCCAATACCTAACATGTTGTGAAGCTACAGTGCTATTTGTTGAAATCTAAATAAAGGCATTAAAAACAAATTTTTTAAATATATTTTAATGAAAATTCACTTATTTCCGAAACGTTGCAATATTCAAATGATATTTTGAATTTGGATAGACCATATCATTTGAAATAACTTTTTTATTTCACATTTTGTTCCAAAATTAAAAATATAACAAGTGTACTCTTCCGGAATTTTAAGTTTTTGTAATTTTTGAGCACCCTGTATAAAAAATATAATTTTTCTCAACGTCATTATTATTTTTTAGACAAGCAAAAACTTTTATAAAGAATAACATTTTCTCGAGAAGTTAAAAACTTTATCCATTACACCTGTTGTAAACCCCATCCGCGGACATACTGTATAAACGATTTACCTGTATCCTCATCACTTTTTACAGTGTTATCTGCTGACGACACAACTGTTGCCAAACAGATAAAGGAAAGTAGTGAGGAAACCATCAAGGATGAATTAGATGTATTAAAACAGTCATTCGACTGGTTCAATGCAAACAAGTTATGCATAAAATAAATTCAATGATATTTTCAACCAAAACCAGCTGCATCTGGAAGTGTTAAATTTTTAGGTTTAACTCTTGACAATCGGTTAACATGGCATTTACATATTGACATATTGTCAACCAAACTATCTAAAAAAATATATGCCATAAGGCAAATTAGAACCAAAATTTGTCTAACCTCAGCACTGGTCGCATACAATGCGTTATTCCGTAGCTTAATGACGTATGGTTTAATCAACTGGGGTACCTCTAACCATGTCCAACAAATTTTTACCGTTGAAAAGAGAGCAATTAGAACCTTACCAGGAATAAGTCAGACAGCTGTAAACCATGGTTCATAGAATATAAAATAATGACTCTGCCATCCTGTATAATTTATTATAATCTAGTACACATAAAAAGTCTAGTCTAGTACACATAAAAAGTCACCTTGATGAATACTCCAGGATACAACTGACCAAGAGTCACATAGGTCCTGTTGATGGCCGCCGTTATATGCAGGCCAAAACAGAATCTCTTGTCTAGAGAGGCGCCCAAATACTTGATTGTATTCTTCTCGGTGATGTCCTGATCTTGTATTTTTATTTTGTTAAAGGTCTTAATGTTCATAAATTTTTGGTTGAATGTTATTGTCTCTGTCTTGTGGGGTTTTATTTTAATTTTTCCAGATTGCGTTGAATTCTGGGATCTTACTGATGTAATATTTAACTTTTTGCGTCGCAGTCTGGGCGTAGGAGTGGGTGTAATCAGTGTAAAGGAGGGTGTTTGTGTTAGGGTTGAAAATACGTTGTTTATTCATACCAGAATATATCTTTCAGAGAGAAGGGATGCCAGAAGTGCCGTTAAGTATTTCAGAAATGTATGAGTTTTGTCTTATGTTTTATGAGTTTTGTTTTATTTATAAATTAACCCGTTTCTCCACGTGGAATCAAACGCCTTAGCAACATCAACGAGAAACACCACTGTGCATTGTTTTTTGTGTTACCCATTTATTACGTCCTGCACCACCAGTATGCAAAGTGCACAATTACTAGATATTCGGTGCATCCCTAGCTTTTATGCTAGTTTATTTTGTGGATTGTGAACCATTTATATGAATTATTTTAAAATCAATCAAATGAAATGAAAATAAAAACCATTTATACCACTGTTCTGTATCTCTTCTGTTCTGTAAATTTTAATTAACCAATAGCGTGATATTCAATTCTTCATAGAACACAACTCGCAGGATATGCTAGCATAAACCTTATGTTATGTAAATTTATATTTAAAAAACATCATTCTACTATAGAATTCAAAAGCTGTGAGACTAAAATTCGTACATAAAAAGTTAAAAAAGAAGAGCATTATACAATGTGAAATAATAGATAGTTAATTGAAATTTTTAGATATTCGCCGTCAAAATTAGTCCCAAAACTTTTGTTTCCTATAGTTGTCATTGTTATTATCAATATTATATTTATATTTAAGCCGTCGTTACCATGTGCCTTATATTCTTCCTACGGTTGAAATTTTATAAGTATCAAACTGTAATATATTTATTATTACAATAGTATTGGAGACTATGAAAGTAAAAACTACACCTTAAAATTATAATCACAATGTGTATATCGACGGAAAGTACGAAAACAAATTAATAGCAGAATAATAATTTGACATATTAAGAAATTTGCCTAAATTAGAAACAAGTTGAAAATGAAATTGAATGCCCTTTGGCTTTATTGTTTTCTTTAGTTCCACCATTCTACTACTTTACACAGAAATTAAATATATAATGCTCAAACCAGTTCACTATTTAAATTCATTGTTTCTTCATTGACTGATCATTTTCTTTGATGTACTCTCAATGTGTAACTATGTCAGTTTGTCAGTTTTATCTGTTTTTTTAGAATAATTAGTGTGTAATAATTGCAAAATAAAAAATTGACCTCCAGTTAGTAGCTTGTAGACACACATGAGGTTAGTATTTACATCTTTTAGAAACCACTATTAAATGTTTTCTAAAAGATGTAAACATTCACTGTTAGGTACTATTAGCCTTCTATTTTATTGCTAAAGTCTACAATTTT
Source organism: Rutpela maculata (assembly GCA_936432065.2). NCBI lineage: Eukaryota > Metazoa > Arthropoda > Insecta > Coleoptera > Cerambycidae > Rutpela > Rutpela maculata. The sequence continues at coordinate 43,426,569 of OW386290.2, read as the reverse complement.
GTCATTCTAATGCAGAACTTTTGTTTACTTATAAGATTCCAACATTAGACAATTTTTATAAAATCTTGACAATGTAAAAAATATGTGATATTTGAATCAAGATGTTTATTTTTATAAAATTGTTATTAATAAAGTATTTTTTATACACTCTGTTTTTTTCCCTGTATTGCAACATTCAAAATAGCTGCACCTGTTAGTACAAGGAAAACAGGTAAAATAGGGGAAATAATTCTAGCAAAGCTGCATTTTTATAGAGATTCTTAGGTGGGCAATAAGTTTAACATAATCCCGAATATTAGGTGTGAGCTTCTCCAGCAAAGATTTAGGTATTATTTGACATCAAAACGACCTAAATTATGTATAATAAATTTAGTCGCAAAATTAGAACGAACCATGTTTTGGTAAAATTTACATTGACACTACGTGGAGTTGACATGCGTGGAGAATAAGACGACGTCGAAATTAAGTTATATCGACTAAGTCAGGTAAAATTACACATAAATCATACTTGTAGTCACACAATATATTTGGTTACTAACACCTGTTTAGGTGAATTTTACTTAAATTAAGTTGACTAGCTTCAGGTAGAATCTATTAGGGTTTGGGTCCCGGGACGTCTCGTGTCTCGAAGTACCGGGACTTTTCAAAAATTTAATTGTCTCGTGTCCCGGGACTTTCGGGTCGAGACTCGAGACACGCTTGTAATAATTTTATTAACAAAAGGTCATAATAAACTTCATTAGCTCAGGCTTCCCGCACTCTGTCACTGGAAGCGCCATCTGTTAGCTTAACGAGTAATTACTTGATACTCGTATATACGTAACTTACTATAAACAATAAAACCGACATCTGTTGAAAACAAGAGAGTGTTCTCTTTCCGGAGGCATTATTACAAAAATCAGAAATAGATTGTCGGACAAAGTTGTTAATGCACTATTTTTTTTAAAAGAATATTTTCTTAAATTTGGAAAAAGCCTAATTGATAAGGCTAGTGCGACGATCCTGGCGAACCGCGACTGCCTAATAAAGTCACATTGTTTTGAGCCTTTCGACTATCGGACCTCCAAGAGACATCGTTGCCACCTTCGACTAGAAAGGATACGGCCTTAGAGGCGTTCAGACAATCCCACGGATGGTAGCTTCGCACCACCGCCTGCTCGAGCGAGTGCGTGAACCAAATGTCCGCACCTGTTGTTCCTCTCATACTGAGCAGGATTACTATTGCAACGACGAGTCATCAATAGGGTAAAACTAACCTGTCTCACGACGGTCTAAACCCAGGTCACGTTCCCTATTAGCGGGATATTATTTATATGACTAATGGTTAGAGACTAAGTGATGATTATTGATGATGAGTATGATTACTTTACTAAGTCTGTATTGTTTTATAATAATAAGATTTTATTACTAAAAAATGAATTTGTGTATGAGAATTAAACATATGAATTGTTTAGACTTTAATTAACGTTAGCAATGTTAGAATTTAAGTTTATGTTCAATAAATGTTGATTTTTACTAAAATGGCGATTTTATTGATACATCTCGCCAAAAACGAACTCGATTTTAATTTTATTTTGAAAAGTCTTGAAGTCCCGGGACGGACTTTGATCCTACGATGTCTCGAGTCCCAGGACTTTGAGAAAGTCGAGACTTCCCCTAGAATCTATGGACGTATGTGAAATTGGAAAATGACACCAGAGGAAAAAAATAAGAATTTTATACTTATTTGGTACTTTTCTTTATAAGTAGTCGAAATATTGTTGTCAGTCACCTACAAAATTGAAGAGATACCTAACTCACAATAACGATACAATATGAATGTTGGTAACTAAAATAAATCCAACTTATAAGTATGTTGAAATTAATGCCCCGAAATTTTTTTTGTGGATAATAGCAGCTGTATTTCGTAAAATAACAATGCGCCTTCAAATATTCTTCTATAAGGAAATTCCTATTGCCAAATAAAAAAATTATAATAATAGTATGTTAAACTACTTGCACACTCGAGTAATTGCCAAAAATCAGCCTTGTTCGATTTTTTCCACTATTTGTAAAAATATGGGTATAATTCCCTGAACTATCCAATTTTATTTATTTGTCAATATAGCAAATTCTTATAAATAAAATAATCTTTAAGGCAACGACTCATATGGGATATTGCTTTGAACGATATAATGGTACGTTGTACAGATCATGCATACCCATGGCCAAAAATTAAATGTCTAATCTTTGCATAGGCGCCATGAGAAATGCAACTGCACCTCCTTGCATACTTGTAGGGCCCATAAGCTGTGGGAGAGGGAGAAAGAAAAAATAAAAGGTTTGTATTACAAAACACGATTTTTTTACGAACATTTTTATTTCAACATATCCGCTCTTCAATTCGTCTGGTACAATATTCACTAAGAGCGTTGACAACCTCTCTGCTTATAAAACTATATTTTTACTGACAAATTTTGGCAGTTTAATGTGCACTTCGAATTATGGAAAATTGTAAAGAAATATACCTTCAGTGTTTGGTCCAGACATCAACCCAAATATGGACTGTGCCAAGTGCTGCTTAATACTTTGAGTGCTACTGATGCATATGATAATAATAATAATAATAATAATAATAATGGTTTATTGATGTTAAGACACTGGGTGTATACATAGATCATAAGATTAAAAATTAATACAAACATAAGTTAAAACTAGAATAAAAAGATAAAACTTGACAAAGGACAAAAACTGAATAAAAGAAAACTACAGACTAAAAATGAGATCCTCAAAGTTATCTTGGAGGTATTCCTCAAAGGTGTAAAACGTTTTTAATTTCAAATAAGCTTTTAGCTTCGTTTTGAATTGGTTTATATTTAATTGTTTAATTGCCTCTGGCAAGACATTAAAAAATTTGATGCAGTAATAACCGGTACCGTCTCTGGTTCTTGACAGTCTGTGAAAGTTTGGTACGACATTGTTGTTATTTCTTGTTTCATAATTGTGAACATCACTATGTTTGTTGAGTAGGTGTTCATTTTTTTTTGTATGTATAAGGCATTCTAGTATAAAAATGCATGGTAGCGTAAGTATATTAAGTTTTTTGAAAGTTTGCCGACAGCAGTCTCGGTATTTCAATTTATCTATAATTCTGATGCATCGCCTTTGTAATCCAAATATTTTAGATGCGTGAGCGGAGTGTCCCCAACTGAGGACGGCATAACTTATATTTGAGTGTATGTGACCATAGTATGCTGTTATCAAAACTTCTTGGCTGACTGAATTCACTAGGTTCCTGACTAAATAAATGTTTCTCGAAATTTTTGTTGAGAGGTTATCCACGTGTTTTTCCCAAGTCAGCATAGGATCTAGGTGGATACCTAAAAATTTTACCGATTCGTTTTTTGTATCTTCGTTGTGGTTTTTTGTAGGTCGTAAGCTAAATGTAAGATGTTGCGTCTTGTTATCATTTATTCCTAGTGTGTTAGCAGCATACCAGGTTTTTATATTTGATTGTGTGTTCAAAGATTTAGTCTTGACAAGATCAAGCGATGAATCCTGTTGTACCTCAGTGGTGTCATCTGCGAATAAAATTAGATTTGCACTGGGATCGCAGTTGGGCAAATCGTTAATATAAATTATGAAAAGAGCGGGACCTAGCACCGATCCCTGCGGTACTCCGTGTAGGACGGTTTTTTTATTAGAATGTGTGTTATTGTATGTCACGTACTGACATCTTTCTGTGAGGTATGATTTAACAAGACTCAAGCTGTTCTCATCAAAACCATATGCAGATAATTTCCTTATGAGCGTATCATGAGATACACTGTCAAAGGCTTTTGTCAAATCGTAAAAGGATGCAAATGTGAACACATAATTTTCAAACCCATCGTTAATTAGTTGAGTGAGGTTATTAATTGCTGTTGATGTCGATTTGCAGTTTCGGAACCCATTTTGACATGGACTAAATAAATTGTTGTTCTCAAAGAATTCCACTATTTGTGTTTTTAAAAGAGACTCAAAAATTTTAGAAAAAATAGGTACCAGTGAGATCGGTCTGTAATTTGATGGGTCTTCGTAGGATCCCTTCTTGAAAATAGGAACTACTCTTGTTGTTTTTAAGCTATTTGGAAATATATTGGCTTTTATACATAGATTTATTAGTTTAGTCATTGGTATACATATTAAGTTTACCAGAGTTTTGACAATTTTTACTGAAATGCCATAATGATCTTTGCTCTTGCTATTTTTTAACTTACTAATGCTCGCCCTTACTTCATTATAGGTAACATCTCTGAATTTAAACACTGAGTTTTCATTTATTTTAATGTAATCTATTGGGTCTTTATTTACTTTTGGGACACTTTTGATCACCTCGTCAGCTATGCTTATAAAAAAATTATTAAAGTCGTTGGCACTTAATTCACTGCCTCGGGGGGCTTTTGGTGTTTGACTGTTACTTTTGATAATGTCCCACATGGCGCGTTGTGAGTTGCTAGAGTTCCTGATGTATTCGTCGTGTGCTCTGCGTTTAGAGGTATTTATCTCAGCACGGTAGCTATTCCTGTATTTTGTGACTGTTTTTTTTGTTATTATTTCTGGATTTAATTTGTTCACTTCTTTTAAAAAGTTTAAAGTATCGCGCATTTGTCTTAGGTTTTCATTGTACCATTCAACTTTTTTTTCCGAACCGAAAGTGCTAGCAGACTTGGTTTTCATAGGAAGGGTTACCTCAACAGCTTCTATTATTAAATCTATAAATGTATCTAGTTTTTCATCACAATTTACATTTGGGTCATTGATAAAGTCCCAGTCAATATTTTCAATTTGGTTGTAGAGCTTAAGTAGCCCATAGTCCGTGATTGGCCTATAGCTTACTCTAGCGTTACTATTAGCTTTTTTCTTTGCCATGTCAAAATGAAAAGAGATACCTAGGTGGTCTGACAGGTTTGTGTCAACAATTTTAGCAGAGTAGATGTTCGTTGGAAGGTTTCTAAATATATTATCAAGGCATGAGTTATGCCTGGTATTTTGATTTATTGTTTGATGCAGTCCATACGAGTCCAAAAGGTTACAAAGTTGTAAAGCTTTTGGGTCACCTGTATTAAATTTTACGTTAAAATCACCTGTTATAATAGTTCGCATAGTACTGTCAAGTTTGTCTAGCAATGCACTTATCTTTTCTAAGAAAACATTAAAGTCACCCAAAGGTGATCTATATAAGGTGATTATCTGCATATTTCCAAGAACAATACCTGATATTTCACAATGTAGCTCTACTGATATGTTATCCGTCCTAATCCGCATTATTAATCTTACTGAATATACTTACGCCACCATGCTTTCTCTCTGTTCTACAGAAGTCAGAGACGGCGCGGTAATCCAAGATTCTTATTGTTTCCAATTCGTTCTTAGTTAACCAGTGCTCATTTGGGCATAATATTTCATATTTGTTTTCTTTGAGGAATACCTCCAGTTCCTGTATTTTGTTCCTAATACACTATATTCAAATGTAATATTGAAGTATTCTGATCCTGGTCAGCTTTAAAGTTTACGGAACGTTCATTTGATTTTGTGTCAGTTGTTTGGGGTTCTGCCGTGCTTGTTCGTTTCTTATTTTCGGACGTCGTCGAAGAGGTAGAAAATGGTTAATGGTTATCCCCTTTGGCCATAGATCTGGAGACATGATGTCGTCAGTTCTGTCACTAGGGGCGACTATTTTAAATGATGTTTGAAAGTGGTCGTATTTCGTTTTCATCTTTTCAGCAATGCAGGTGACATTTATTTTGTTTTTTAAGTAGTTTGATACGATTTCTTCAGGAGTATTTGGTCCATATCCGGATATAAAAAGGGATGATTTCTTCTCTGCGATCGAGAATCGAAATTGATCTGAATTTACTGCGGTCCTTTTAATTGGTTCGGGTCTGCGTACCTTGGGGTATTTGTTTTTCCTGCTCACAACAGTTGACCATTTTTCATTATTATTCCTGCTTCCACTGGGATTTTCATGGTTTTCGATTGTTGTTTTTGGTACATTCTTGTTTGAGGTTATGTCGATTCCTTCTGTCAGTGAGGACTGGGAGTTTATTGTAACAACATTTTCTGTGGAAGAAGAAGAGAGAGAGGTGGCCGACATTTGGGCCTGCTCTTTTGGAGTGGAAGAAGAAGAAGATGAGTTCGTATTTACATTAATTGCACTGGACTTGTGGATGCAATCTTTCTTATCCAGTGTTACCAATTGGTGGGTATTTACCCGAATTGCGGGGATTTTAGTGATGTGTGGGTATTTTGGTGGGTAATGTCTTCATGTGGGTAAAATGCGGGTATTTTGAGATCTGGCCCCAGTGAGCTCTATACATACACTGGAATGTGCTCGCAAAGGGGGCGAAGCTCACATCCGAAGGTTCTCTGTCTTTCTCCGCTATTGGTCGAGTTAACTAACTCTATTGGCTATTTTCTTTCGTGCTCGTTCAAAGTAATCCACCAATAGAGATCAAGGATTTCAAAAATACCTCAATATGATTGGCTGTTTACCCTGTCAAAAAAATCTCATCAATCCGTATTGAAAATTATCAAAAATTAATAAGTATCTATGAGAACCTATATAGTCAATAAGTTTCTATAAGAGATAAAGTTGCTGTTGAAATTGTTATCAGTTTATATCCGCATTGACCAGCAAAATGAGTCAAGCCATATCCATTTGTTAATCCAAACATTTACTTATACCATATCAATGAGAATTTATGAGCACAGTATTTAATGTAATTCGTGCGGCTTTTCGTGATTAAAAGACAAGTGTTTCTTTAAGAAACGAGCTGCATTAGGTTAGAACAGTTTGGATTTGCAATTGAAGATTACAAATTATAATGTTTGACTAGGGATTTATGAGATCAGTTTCTATGAGTATTAATGTTTTTTTTCAGTAATATATTAAATGTGTTTTCATTTGTTTGAATGGGTAAAACGAAAGGTCAGTTTTCAACTGCAATTACAAATACAAGTTTAATCGCTTCGAATGGGATTATATGCGATCAATTTCTAAAAGTATTTATGCTGTTTTCCGAATATAGTTATGATGAGGTTTAATCAGTAACAAATTGTTAACTACTTGTTATGATATGGTCGGAAATTCCAAGTACACATTTAGTATTCCTTCAAGAGGATTGATGAGAGCAGTTTCTACGAGTATCTATTTGTTGTTCCTATAGTAAATTATATAAGTCTTTATCAGTACAGATTCGGATTTAATTTAAATATGAAAATTATATCAGAATAAAGCAACCAAATATTTTAAACAGTATCTATTTGTAAATCCAAACATTTACTTATACTATCTCAATGAGAATTTATGAGAACAGTATCTAATGTAAAACGTGCGGCTTTTCGTGGTTAAATGGCAAGTGTTTCTATAAGAAACGAGCTGCATTAGGTTAGAACAGTTTTGATTTGCAATTGAAGATTCAAAATTATAATGTTTGAATAGGGATTTATGAGATCAGTTTCTATGAGTATTAATGTTTTTTTTCAGTAATATATTAAATGTGTTTTCATTTGTTTGAATGGGTAAAGAGAAAGGTCAGTTTTCAACTGCAATTACAAATACAAGTTTAATCGCTTCGAATGGGATTATATGTGATCAATTTCTAAAAGTATTTATGCTGTTTTCCGGATATAATTGTGAAGAGGTTTAATCAGTAACAAATTGTTCACTACATGTTATGATATGGTCGGAAATTCCTAGTACACATTTGGTATTCCTTCAAGAAGATTGATGAGAGCAGTTTCTACGAGTATCTATTTGTTGTTCCTCTAGTAAATTATATAAGTCTTTATCAGTAAAGATTCGGATCTAATTTAAATATGAAAATATATATCAGAATAAAGCAACCAAATATTTTAAACAGTATCTATTTGTAAATCCAGACATTTACTTATACTATCTCAATAAGAATTTATGAGAACAGTATCTAATGTAAAACGTGCGGCTTTTCGTGGTTAAATGGCAAGTGTTACTATAAGAAACGAGCTGCATTAGGTTAGAACAGTTTTGATTTGCAATTGAAGATTACAAATTATAATGTTTAAATAGGGATTTATGAGATTAGTTTCTATGAGTATTAATGGTTTTTTTTCAGTAATATATTAATTGTGTTTTCATTTGTTTGAATGGGTAAAAAGGAAGGTCAGTTTTGAACTGCAATTACAAATATAAGTTTAATCACTTCGAATGGGGTTATATACTATCAATTTCTAACAGTATTTATGCTGTTTTCCGAATATAATTGTGATGAGGTTTGATCCGTAACAAATTGTTCACTACATGTTACGATATGGTCGGAAATTCCAGGTACATATTTAGTATTCCTTCAAGAGGATTAATGAGAGCAGTTTCTACGAGTATTTATTTGTTGTTCCTACAGTAAATTATATAAGTCTTTATCAGTATGCATTCGGATCTAATTTAAATACAAAAATCATATCAGAATGAAACCCCAAATATTTTAAACAGTGTCCACCTGTAAATCCAAGATAATATTATAATGAGAATCCATCACAACAGTATCTAATGTAACGTGTGCGGTTTTCCGTGGCTAAATTTTAAAATTATTTGCAATAAATAAGCTTTAACGGATTCGAACAGTTTTGCATTTCCAGATGAATAGTTTTAATTGTTAGGGATCTATGAGGTCAGTGTAATGTTTTTTTTTTCAATAAAATGTGTTTTTATTGGAAAATAAACATTACACAAAGACACTGATCTCATATTTAACAATTAAAACTATTCATCTGGAATTGCAAATTAAAACTGTTCAAATCCGTTAAAGCTATTTATTAAAAATACTTTTAAAATTTAGCCACGGAAAGCCGCACGCGTTACATTAGATACTGTTCTGATTGGTTCTCATTAAAATATATCTTTAAATGTTTGGATTTACAAGTGGATACTGTTTAAAATATTTGGTTGTGTCATTCTGATATAATTTTTGTATTTAAAGTAGATCCGAATGCATACTGATAAAGACAAATTTTCTATTGGAACAACAAATACATACTCATAGAAACTGCTATCATCAACCCTTTCGAAGGAATACTAAATATCTAAAAATTTCCGACCATATCGTAACATGTGGTGAACAATTTGTTACTGATCAAACCTCATCATAATTATATTCGGAAAACAGCATAAATACTGTTAGAAACTGATCGCATATAACCCCATTCGAAGTGATTAAACTTGTATTTGTAATTGCAGTTGAAAACTGACCTTTCTTTTTACCCATTCAAAAAAATTAAAACACATTTAATATACTTATTACTGAAAAAAAAACATTAATACTCATAGAAACTGATCTCATAAATCCCTATTCAAACATTATAATTTGTAATCTTCAATTGCAAATCAACACTGTTCTAACCTAATGCAGCTCGTTTCTTATAGAAACTCTTGCCAGTTAACCACGGAAAGCCGCACGTTTTACATTAGATACTGTTCTCATAAATTCTCATTGAGATAGTATAAGTAAATGTCTGGATTTACATATAGATACTATTTAAAATATTTAGTTGCTTTATTCTGATATAATTTTCATATTTAAATTAGATCCGAATGCATACTGATTAAGACTTGTATAATTTACTATTGGCACAACAAATACATACTCGTAGAAATTGCTATCATCAATCCTTTCGAAGTAATACTAAATATGTACCTGGAATTTCCACACGTAACATGTAGTGAACAATTTGTTACTGATCAAACCTCATCACAATTATATTCGGAAAACAGCATAAATACTATTAGAAATTGATCGCATATAATCCCATTCGAAGTGGTTAAACTTGTATTTGTAATTGCAGTTGAAAACTGACCTTTCTTTTTACCCATTCAAACAAATGAAAACCCATTTAATATATTACTGAAAAAAAAAACATTAATACTCATAGAAACTGATCTCATAAATCCCTATTCAAACATTATAATTTGTAATCTTCAATTGCAAATCAAAACTGTTCTAACCAAATGCAGCTCGTTTCATATAGAAACTCTTGCCATTTAACCGCGGAAAGCCACACGTTTTACATTAGATACTGTCCTCATAAATTCTCATTGAGATAGTATAAGTAAATGTAAAGACTTATATAATTTACTAGAGGAACAACAAATAGATACTCGTAGAAACTGCTCTCATCAATCCTTTTGAAGGAATACTAAATGTGTACTTGGAATTTCCGACCATATCATAACAAGTAGTGAACAATTTGTTACTGATTAAACCTCATAACAATTATATTCGGAAAACAGCATAAATACTTTTAGAAATTAATCGCATATAACCCCATTCAAAGTGATTAAACTTGTATTTGTAATTGCAGTTGAAAACTGACCTTTCTTTTTACCCATTCAAACAAATGAAAACACATTTAATATATTACTGAAAAAAAACATTAATACTCATAGAAACTGATCTCATAAATCCCTATTCAAACATTATAATTAGTAATCTTCAATTGTAAGTCAAAACTGTCCTAACCTAATGCAGCTCGTTTCTTATAGAAACACTTGCCATTTAACCACGGAAAGCCGCACGTTTTACCTTAGATACTGTTCTCATAAATTCTCATTGATGTGGTATAAGTAAATGTTTGCTGCTCCATTCTGGTAGAAACTGATAGAAATTTCAGCAGCAACTTTACTCCAGACTCCAGTAGAGGGAGCTGTATACGTGTAGCTAGTTCATATCTAATCTAATGTGACCTAAGGAATTGAAGTGTGTTTGTTAAATTAAAAACAAAGCAGTCTCTTTCACTGCTAACTCATTCATTGCTTCTAGGCTAGAACAAGAACACCCGAGGAAATAAGGACTTTGCAGAATTTTGTGTTTACCACAATATTAGTATTTCTATTTGAAATATGCAATTTAAACTGTACATTTGTCGGCATGCATATCCAAATTAATACTAATAAAAAAGCAAAATGGAAGTTTACAATAAAAATACATCTGTAAAATATACAATTGAAACTGTACATTTGTTGACATGTATATCCACATTAATACTAATAAAAAACAATGTTGAAATTTACAATAAAAACATGTTGATAAATGGTGTGTTACATACGATAGATACTGGAGAAAGGACGGACTGGAACTCTTATGATATTACTTATAGAAAAGTTTAGAATCTCTTTAAAGTTGTATCTGTAATTCCATATGTTTACAGATATAAGGGCAAGGGTGCATTTGCAGACACTAAACTGTAGATTTGTTGATGTATATTTCATATAAGTACTCATGAAAGGGCAACATGATAATTCCAAATAGCTCATTCGGAATTACTGTTTCATAACCGATTTAAAACTTAATAAAACAGATAAAATCCTGTCTGTATAATACTAATATAACTTATAGGAACGATAAAACCGCATCACTTTTTTTTTATAAGTTTCTATGTGGAATTTTTGGCAGGGTAGTGATTGCAATCAGTTCGTTCTGCACGAAAGAAAACAGCTATTATGTATAGAGCTCACTGGCTGGCACTCTGTGTCATTACTCATATTTATTTTTGTATTATATTTATATTTTTGTTATTACATTGTTAAAGTTTTTTGTTATTTTTTTAATAGTTTATATTGCGTTTTATATTTATTTAAAAAATACCCATTAAATTACGTATTTTATATTGTTTTATTATCTTTCCATTCCTTCGTACGAACATCAATATTAAACCGGTAAAAATTTTTAGCACCAAACCAAGCCACAAGAAACCAAAAAAATCGCAATTCCTATCCAGTTTTTCCAGTGTGGGTGTTTTGGTGGGTAATTTCATATAGTTGGCGGGTAATACGGGTATTTTCTTTGTGATTTTGCGGGTATTTAAAATCTACTCGTTGGCAACACTGCTCTTATCTATGTGTGGATGTGTGCTGTTTTTTTACCTTGTTTTTGTACGCTGGAATTTTGTTTCGTTTCTTCTTCAGTTTTTTTATGTGATGTTTCCTCCAGTTTTGTAATTTTCTCTTTTAAAAGTTCACAATTTTCTTGTAGTAATTGATATTTAATTTCCTGTTCTTCTATTATTTTCCTTAAGAGTATATTTTCCATTTCTAGACTTGCCTCATCTTTGGACTTAAAAGCCACTTTACATTAATGCAATATTGCACGTGCCATGCAAATTTTTATTGCGCGCATGCGTACATCGAGCTATTTCGATGTAATAGGTCGATGTACGCATGCGCGCAATAAAAATTTGCATGGCACCTGCAATATTGCATTAATGTAAAGCGGGTTTAACCTCTTTTTCACAGTCTTCTGCCACATGTAAACATTCTGGGTTTTTCACTTGGGATGCCTGTTTTAAACAAGCTTTATGGAATATCTCCTGACATTTTACACATTTTACTTTGTTCACTACTATTTTCTTGCAGTATTTACAGTATAAATTTTCACTTTTGTTCTCGCGATTTGCGGCGTGGTGTATACGATCCGCCATCTTTATTAATTTTTTATGGTGTGCCTACTCTACTTCTTTGGCTATTCTACCAACACGCAGGGCCATGCCGACCCTTCGCAGCGTCTGTATGCGAAATCTATGAAGCACCTATTTTTTTTTTTGTTATTTCCTTAATAGAGAAAAGACTGTTCCCTTCCGCTTGGCAATTGTTGAGAAAAAGAAAACGATTAAAGGACCCCGCACCAAATGCATGGGTAATTTATTGTCGACGGAATTGTTGCAAATTCAGGGCACAGAATCCTTAGGTCATTCTCAATGAAAACTGTTATGGATAAAGTTCCAAAATGTCTTTATTTTAAAAATACAGCAGATCGAAGCTCCAAAATTCATTTTAAAAACGTGATTTTACATATTTTTTATCGAAACGGACTTATGTATTGATTTATATGAAGCAGTTACACGAATAATATATTGTGTACTTATGTAAATAAATATATAATTACTTTTGCCCTTATTTATATACTACTAGGATACAATAGGCGAGAAAGTTATTAGTATGCAAAAGCTTGCTTTTTTAATTTTTAGTAATTTTTATAAATAATTATCAGGAAAACGAATCATACGATCTCGTTTGTATTTTGTTTTTTTTTTTTTTTAACTATTTAACGTCGGCCTATTTCCGCTACCAGGGCCTATCACCGACGCCAGGAGACGAGCTACCCCCAACCTGGAAATTTTGCCGAACCTCTTCCCTTAAGAAGAGTAGGGATCTTTTACTTGCCTAACATTTAATAGACAAGGGACCGCCTGCTTTATATCCCCTCCGAAGGATGGTATATCCACTACGTAATCCTCGTCTGAAATTACGTAACTTCCGAGTATACACTGATATACAAGCCTCTAGAAGGTGGGGCGAAAACGCTGTATTTCCCAAGATAGGTGGGTCGCCCATCCAAGTACTAACCGCGCTCGACGTTGCTTCAACGGAATATCGACTGATATTCACATTGAAGTCGCGTCCCCTTTGTATTTTGTTGGTTTTGCTGATTTCCATTGGAATAAAAATAGGATTCTTATTTGTGTAAGAATCTTTTATTTGTTTATATGAATATTAGAATAATGTATTTTCCTATGTTACACTGTACATCAGTATTATATTCTTAAAGCAAATTAAATATTAAAATTATTTACCGTTTCAATAAAAAATACGTAAAATCGCGTTTTTAAAATTTTGAATTTTGGAGATTCGACCAGCTGTATTTTTTAGATAGACATTTTGGGACTTTATCCATAACAATTTTCATTGAGAATGACCCAAGGATTCTGTCTTGAATTTGCAACGATTCCGTCGACTTCAAATTACCCATGCCTTTGGTGCGGGGTCCTTTGTTTTGGCTCTCGGTAAAATCAAAATCCTGGTGACCCGACTTCGCAAAAATTTTCCAGCTCTAGTAATTGATGAGATGAGGGGAGGTGTACAAAATGAAAAAACATTTTTTGATGAGCGGGAGGTGAAGAATGTTATGAGAGTGTTAATAAAATTTCCTGATTTTCCAAACAGAGATGCCACATCATGGAGGCAATGAGGGCAAAATGCCCCCCTAGGTACACCGCTGTTGTAAGTGTCGGCGACATAGCGACAGCCGTGGTTCTTTTAATTTTAACACAGCTGAAATAATTCGTGTAAACTAAAACCAGAGACGTAAATATTGCCTTGAAGATTGATACTTATCGATACTCGACTATGATGAATGTTTTTGTTTAAATAAATTTTTAATTTCATTACTGGCATTTCAATATGTCCCACAGGCGCCTTGTGGCGCCCCTGATGCCCTAGAGTCTATGTGCGCTGCACACAGGGGCGGCACGGTCCTGCCAACACATGGTGCACTCATTATTTAAGCTTAGAGCTGTAAAAAATTGCAACACATGATTTTTGACCAAAATGTTAATGTCAACATTATTTTCAAAATCCATCTTGGGTAAATGTCCACCATATTGCAAAAAGCAGCCAAAAATCTGAAGTGTCTACTTTAACAAAAACCCCTGTAGCACTGGTAGTTACAAATAAATTAGTAACAGCGAAAGTGTCAATTTCGTGAACAAAATATTGCTGGTTTATTGGTGCAACTATATTTCTTCTTAGTAGCCCTTGATTTCCACTTATTTAGACATTAGTGAAGTCATTTCAAGCCGATTCACGGTAAGATATTACATGTCATGTCAAACAAAAACTTCCACTTTTACTTTTGTACTGATTATTTTTTTTAATTTCAAATTCCCCTATCAGACCTTTAGTTCAATAATATATTGAAAATTGGTGGAAATGTTAAGTATAGCATAAGAATTAGTAAACCGAAAAGTTCCCACCTAACTAGTATGCTTTGTCCCCTAGGAGGTCGTTTCCACCTCCATTTTGAAGTTTTCTAGATTATCTCGGGAACGGTGCACTTTTTGATAAAAATACCTATGTACAAAATTATTCTTTATAAAATTCTCTATCAAAAACGTATCCACACTTTTTTTCCTAAAATTAATAGTACTGTGGGAAATAAGGCGCACACATTAAGGGTGGGTTCCAGTTAACACAATAAATTGTAATCTTTACTATAACCTACTTTAAAGTTCAATGCTTAACGCAAAAGCAGTAGCTACTAAACTCCACTTAAAATTATAATAAATGCAGCACTTCCACCCTCTCGCCCCTAAAAAATATCGCAATTTTTAAAGAAGCGAGAATATTGTATATTGTACTTGTTGCCACGCCACCACAGAGGTAAAGTAATTGGCATGGTTTTTTTACGTGGTGTCCCCTTTATACCTAATCCACTAATTATCAGAAGGTTACCTGCGTTAATTAATCTTCGTCGTCTTCCATAGATTCGACATCCATGCATGCTTGTATGCACGACGTCTCGTAAGTCATCTCTTTTATTAAGCACATTGATTGCATTAACCCTTTGGAAAATAACCCGCTAAGGTTGTGTAGCAACCGCTAATAGTGCGTACAAATAATATTGTTTCTTTACAGTTTTTTAAAAAAGTTGAGGAATGTAAATCTCTTGAACTGTAAATCCTTTCGCTGAAAGAGGAATAGAAAGGACTAGCAGGTCAATGTCTTGCCCTATGACAACAGCTGTGTCGCACTTATAACATTTTCGATAGCAGTTTGTACTATTAATACATCGGTGTCATCCGCAGCAAGGAACACCTCGATTCCTTCGTTACTAAATTTTTTCACTAGTTCTGCAATCAAACGTTCTTTGTTAAACAAATTACTAAGGAACTTCTGCTTAGTTTCAGAAACAACGGTGTTTTCATCAAATGTAATTTCAGGACAGGTTTTTTTGCAGTACCCGCCTTTGTTGTTTTAAGCTCTTCGTGGTGTGTGCATTATCCAAATAACCATTGAACATGACAGTTACTCTATTACTATATTGTTTTCTTATGTAACTAACGTAAGCGTTGTAAACATTATTAAATTCTCCTTTTTTTGGGCATATTATGTGGCGAAGCAAGTATCCTCCATCAATCACATACCTACTCACTAATTTCGAAAATATGGTCTCGTTCTGGAACAGTATTAATAATCTGGTATAAAGTAGCCTTGTTAGATTTTCTCATTAGGCCTCTGTCATCGAAAAGGGAAAGAGGTAACGAAGCCAGTTCAAAACTAAAGCACGTTTTTAACCCCCGACTTCGAATGAATTGGGTTGTTGCACTAAGTTAAAATTTGAGGAGAATCTATGTTAAACAATAACAATTATTCATAAAAAATCATTAGAAACATGTAGAAGTTGAAAAGAAAGTCTTATAATATTATAATATTAATTACAAAAATACATGCATTTAAAACGGAGATGACATAATAACGGCAGTCTGTAGAGAAGTTAGTTATAAAACAACGAGAAATGGGTGCTAATTTAGAAACTCGCTGATAGCGACGTAGAAAAATGACAATCACGACAGTTTAATCTGACATTATATTTAACGTCAAATTCAACCGACGTTCATAGGTTACAATTCGGTATAGTTGAACAGCATCTAGTTATGGATAAATATAAGTACAGATAGTGTTTTCTGCCGTACTGTGTAAATAATACCATCAATTCATCAAAAAAACTGTTGTGTTCCAATAATAAACGCTGAACGTAATAATGAATGATTCAAAGCGACCAGAAAAGAACCAAGTCTTATTGTGGAGACCATTTCAATGTCAAGTAAAGTAACAAATTACAATGTATTCTAAGCGTTTTATTTGTGGTAAGTTGTATCTTAATGTAGGAATTTGATTTTTTATATGGGTTTATGTTGTAGGAAAAACGGCCGCATTACAAGACTTGTGTGGCGTTCTAGCTGTTACAAATTTAAATTACCCGCCAAACTGGTGGATAAAACAGGGTGTATTACTGTATTCTTAACGGCTCTAGATTAGAATGTTATTCATGCTTTGACTTTCTAAAAGGAGGGAAATTACTTTAATCTGCTTTTATGTATTTTATCTAGTTTATGTTGGAATAAAGTGCAGTTGTTTTGTTAGCTATTGATTATTTATGAAGCTCCCTAGACGCCGCATAATACTAGGATGGTCAATATAAATTAAGAAAGGAAATTTAAAAACTATATGAAACAAATTGTGAAAGTCGTCTAAAGTCGGTGAACACAATCAGTCGGAAATGGCTACGAATGCGTTGAATTATGTGTGTTATAAATACATATTGTTTATTGCTTAGATATATACTAGCATAAAGTACTTACCTATTTATTATTTTTTGTTATAATACAGACCTTTCTTGATATCTTCGTAAGTCTCATTCTGACTCTTCTTAGAAGTGAGTATCAATGGATAATAAATAATTTCTTTAGTAGATAAACTTATTTTGTTGTTTTCAGATACGCATGTATATAGTTAATAGGAAATAAAACAATGAAAAGGAAATATTTAATAAAATACAAAGTATAGTTAACAAATTCATCTAAATTAAATAAAAAAATACATATTAGACATATTATGTAATATTAATAAGATAAGATAAAGGAAGTTCTTGCAGAAATTACAATAGTTTGTACTGTCTATATCAGCTGTAACGTAAGTACCTTGCAGCTTTTGCACTTCCAACCATTGCAATGTCAAAACGATCGTTTCTTTTTAAAAATTCGCTTACCATAAATATATCTACCGCAAGTAGAATGCCAGAATTAGCTTTTACAGATATACTGCCTTGGTCGTTTTGTAAAAAAATATTAACAATAACTGCAAACATCAATCACTGCTAGCTAAACGTCAAATTTACTTTTGACATATGAGGTTATTTTCTTTCTTGTCAGCAATGTCAACTTATTCGTCTTCATCTGTTCTGCTTATAAGTTCACATCTAACTGCCGTTATGATGTCACTACCGTTTTCGCGGCACATTCAAATAGTCGAAGTTTAACAATTTTTTAAAATATGTTGCGCTAAGAATTTTTCTTCCAAATTAAATATATAACTAAATTAAGTCCTCCGCTACCATATTTCACCATTTTTGAAAATTCGTCAACAACCCAATTGTGCAAATAATTCTTTAAAAATTGCGATATTTTTTAGGGTGGAAGCACATTTATTACAATTTTAAGTGGAGTTTAGTAGCCACTGCTTTTGCGTTAAGCATTGAACTTTAAAGTAGATTTAGTAAAGATTACAATTTACTGTGCTAACTGGAACCAACCCTTATGTGTGCGCCTTATTTCCCACGGTACTATTAATTTTAGGAAAAAAAGTGTAGATACGTTTTTGATAGAGAATTTTATAAGGAATAATTTTGTACATAGGTATTTTTATCAAAAAGTGCACCGTTCCCGAGATATCTGGAAAACCTCAAAATGAGAGTGGAAACGACCTCCTAGGGGACGAAGCACACTATTTAGGGACTTTTCGGTTTACTAATTCTTATGCTATCCTTAACATTTCCACCAATTTTCAAAACTTTCTGAATTTTGTCCGATATATTACAATATTAACTGTTATTTTACTGAACTACTTTGATTCGATGAATGTAAGAACATTAGCATGACATTCATATATGTCATGCTAATGTCATATAAAAATGTACACGATTCTTCAATATATAACCTATCCATTTTTTTTTCATTAACGACAAACAAGAGGATCGATAATAATTAGTTAAATACATAAAAATATAAATACACAAGAATACAGCGTGATCAAAAATGATTGACCGGGTGCCACATAACTTCTGCATCGCAGATTTTGTTTCCTGCAACTTACTTGCGTTTGCCTGATAAGCAAATGAATTTACATCGCCAAGAAAAATTTGCAGGCTAAATAATTATAGTTACATAAGCTGTCACGAAAATATGACAGATATGACTCACTTTTAAGGATCATTAAGGGATAACCAACTGGAAATTAGTTTTAATCTCAAGAGTTATTTTGTGGCAAATAGACGATTTTGTTTATCTTTAATTATTTATTATATAAGTTTTCTAATTTTATAAATAACAACAATATAATCAAAAACTTTTAAAAACAATAAAATTAATAAAATCATTCTAATTAATATACAATATTAAATAAAAATAAATAATTATTATTAGATCATGAAAATATAATCATAATACACATTAACCTGAGTTAAAAGCAATTGATTACAGATAAATAAATAAACTCTACACCCCAGCAAACATCAGTATCAGTTTCACATTTTTTGCAGTTATTTGTCACTTCTTCATACAATAATTTAGTACGTGTTACACAAAAATTTTGATGTTTTATTAACCAAGGAAATACAAATTCGACAAATGCATCACAAGGTGATAAAAATATTAAGATTTCACGAAATGTGGAGAGTGCTGGGAACAGTACGTCCATCTTTCTTTTCCTGATTTCTTTGTTCTCTTTCTCGCATTCGTTTATCTCAGGATATATAAAACTAAATTAGCCGAATCTGAATATGGGGGCCATCCATAAATGATGTCACGCCAATTTTTGAGATTTTAGACCCCCTCCCCCCCCATTGTCACGTTTTGTCACGCTGAGTTAGACCCCTCAAAAAAATTACGTCTCGAGTTTTTTTTTCGATTCCGTTAGATATTTTTCGCCTCATGGGGGGGGGGGGGGGGTGCTCAAAAAAAATGTACAATATTTTTCTTTTCTTGATTCGTTCACCATTCGTTACGTCACACTAAATCAGATCCCTCCTCCCCCTTATCACACTTAGTCACGTAATTACGAACCCCCCCCCCCCCTGAATCGTGACGTCATTTATGGATGGCCCCATGACAGTATTTGTAGGATATTATTTTAGAAGTTCTATTTCATTGTCAAGTATAAAGAGCTGTTTAACATAAACTCATGAATACATATTTTTTGTTTATTAGGTTAGTTTAACCTTAAAAAAACGTTAATAAAAAAACAAAAATTAAAAATTTTCTTTTTCACTTGCACCGATCATTCATCCTATTTATTTAGTGAGAGCTTTTGAACAAGAATTTTATACAAACTAAACTTAAGCTTAATATGGATATATTAAAACTGGCTTAATATGGATATATTAAAATTGCCGACAGACAATTCAACTTCTTGTACACAATGTGTATTTAGCATTTATAAGGTGATATTTTGCATAGTGAGGTAATCTTCTGTGTATTTTGGCTCTATTAATCCATAAAATTAAATGTTAGTAGTTTTATGTGATTTCATACACACGTCATTTATAGATGTCATGTTAATGACCTAACATTAATTACTTTTAGACTTGTCTGTGTTTGCTGGGATATTCACAATTAGCATTTCTTAGAGACAATACCGTCTTATTTGTTGTTTTTCAATAAAGTGCATTGCCTAAAACAACTGACAAATACTAATTTATACAAAAAATTATTTTTGATGTGCATTTTTTACCAACAAGCTCCCCTATCTCCTTAAATACATTGTGGTTGTTTTCATATCTCTTATAATCCCGGAAAAACATCAATTTGTAATTGTAGATGACTTTGATTTCATCAATATTTCGTTGGGTTGGTGCATTTTCATCAATCGCATCAATATCTTCATCTAATCTTGAATATTTACTGTCATTTAATTTTCCTAAGCACTTTTCGATGGGTATCCAATGGTATGTTTCAGGACAAAGGAGGAAAGATGGTACCAGTTTACCTTTATACCTCATTTTTTGACAAGAATGTATATAAAATCCCATATAATAATCACTTATTTCTGGAATTGTTTCGTGTAACGATCTTGTAAATTGTACTTCCCTGAAAGCAATATAGAGTGAACCAAAAAAGTATATCCTAGATCTAATATATATATTTTTAATAAGGCAACTGATATTCCAGTACATAAATAACATAAATTTGATAATAAATAATATGAAAATTCTTTAAATAAATACATAATGTGAGTATTGTTCAAATAAATAAAATAAGAACACTATGAAAAATAAAAATGGGGATGTCTAGACGAATCCCCTGCAGTGATAGGATAAAGTGGGATAAATAATAAAATGAGAAATCAGATGAAATCCAATTATTGATTAATATGGCTTTATTTGTAATTGGTTTCTTGTTAAAATGACTTAAGAGGAGACAACGCCAATTACAAAGTTTTATCGGTAAAGCTAAGCTGAAGTGGGGCAAAGGGTAGGCAGTATGGCTATTATAGGGCATCTACACGTGACGACACAGCTAACCTCAAAAATATGTATTTCTTAAGATTTAAGAGTATTATGCAGCTGTTATTAAAACTTCTACCTGGTTCCCGTATTTTCAACTCAAATCTAGTTCAGTGTAATGTTTATGAAGTTCTAAATACTTTGTCCTAATAAAATAGGACTCTTTTTTGTAGGTTGGAAATATAACCCTATTTTTATTAATCAACAATATTTTTGTCAATCGGCGCGAACCAATATAATGCTGAAGTCTCCTATATTCGTTATTTGCGCTAATACAATTCAATTTGTGATATATTCAACTAATACAATTCATACTTCTCTTAAGAATTGCAGTGTCCCATAATGTTAAAATAATATAAATATGTAGTGCACTTGTAATTTATATTGTTTGTCACTCATATGTATGTATGTAGCTATGTATTTTTCTTTTTTTTTTTTATCGCTTTCTTGTCCTGTAATTGGTTCTTTTGTACTGTTAGACAAATGTATTGAATAAATAAAAAAATATTGAAAAATTATTTACGTGAATTTTTAAATATTTGCTTGGAGCCAGTACGGGTCCAATCTAAAAATGCATTACAAACATTAAAAATGAGAATAACCTTGAAAACTTAAAATTTAAGGTTATATTGATGTAGATGCCCTATTGTAGTGCTGTAGGTGGCACCATCTATTACAAAGCACTCTACTAAAAATCTTGACTGGAAAAAAGCAGTTTTTAGCCAAATGGCTGGCGTTATTAAGCTGAAAAAACGATATTCTTGTAAGTAAATGAATACTACACTTCTATTGAAGAAAATTTTAGCTAAAATTTGTTTATTACGAAGATTAGGATTATTTAGACAACTAAAAGTAGTTAAAGAGAAAAGCGACAACAGCATAGGTTAAATCTGTTTCTTTTCAGCATATTATTTGTTCATTTCGCTTCTCTTCTACCAGGAGACAGGATGTTGCGCAGGGGCTTTGTTTTGCGATCTAAGCAAGGCTTTTGACTGTGTTTGTCCTAGTATACTTATAAAAAAACTTAGTTTTTATAAATTTTCTGATGCAAGTGTGAACTTAATGCAGTCATATCTAATGAGTCGCACGCAACTAGTAGAAACTGGTAATAATCTTTCTCAGATGAGGACACTAGAATATGGAGTACCACAGGGGTCGGTGCTGGGACCAGTATTATTCCTCATATACGTCAACGACTTGGTGCTTGCCGACCCAAGAGCCGACTTCATTCTCTTCGCGGATGATGCAACAACAATTAATAAAAATGAAAATCGCAATGAACTGCAGTTACAATTGGAACAGACACGATCAAGGGTCTCTGCTTGGTTTGTCGCGAATCGATTAAGCTTAAATGCTACTAAAACTGAAATCATGTTTTTTAGTTTAGGTAATATGGGAGTAAATAATAATCCAGAGTCTGTAAAATTTCTTGGGGTACATATTGACCCTAAGCTCTCATGGAACTCTCACATTGATAAACTATGTAATAAGTTAACTCCTTGTATCTATGCAATTAGAAATATGTCATTAATAGTGTCCAAGCAAGTACTCTTAATAACTTACCATGCACTTATTCAATCAAAAATATTATATGCAATTCATGCTTGGGGTCACGCTCCAAACATGAAACGCGTTTTTGGATTACAAAGGAAGGCAGTACGAATTATAAATAAGCTAGGGTATAGAGAAGATTGTAGACAATCTTATATTGATCTGAAAATTCTCACAGTACCATCACTATATATCTTACAGTGTCTCTTATATGTTAAAGATAACCTACCAAGTTACGTAACTCATGAAGAAATTCACTCATACGATACAAGACATAAAGCAAATATTTACATAGACTTCCACAGAGTACATAAAACTAGATCCGGAATATCATATTTTGGTCCGAAGCTATTTACCCTGCTACCATCCCCTGTGAAACTGTTGCCTTCTAAAAGTTTTAAATATGTAACAAAAAAATATCTTATATCCAAATGTTTCTATTCTATGGAAGATTTTTATAATAATGATTTTTCAGACTGGCAATTTTAATACCTTGAGAGAATATACAACTCATTGTATTATTATTTTATATTTATATTGTATTTTGTTTGTATATGCATGTATTGTATTGTATTTATGAACCCCTTGTTTTTTTGACTTGTGTAAAACTCTTGTTTCTTGGCACCAATAAATTTTCTATTTCTATTTCTATTTCTATTTCATACATTGGCATCAACTCAATATTTTAAAATGCCATTACTGTATATCTATATTATAGTTTCTTTTCTACATACGGCCACCAGAATTACTTTGAGTTATAATTCACTAAAAGTCACTATAATAGAACACAAACATTCTGTTCCGCTCCTCTTTTTGCAGTGGCACTTAAAGCACTTCGTGCCATTTTGTGGCTAGGTAACGGGCAAATATGCAAAACAAAATAAATTAATATAACCAAATGAGCTGACTACTACGAATCATGCCTTCAAGCCTTGAGACTTCACAATCGTGTGTTTTAACAGCAAAGATTAGTGAGTAAGAAGATTGAAAATGCATCAACTAATCGTATGATGGCGCCATCTATGATTTCAAATCTATTTGTTTGCAGACACAGAGCCTTTGCCACAATGGGTTGCATAGGTTAACTTGTGGACTAGACACTTCACCCAAGAGTGACATTACAGCAGAGACCCACGGTAAGGAAATTTCTGCACAACAGGGTATCTTCTCTTATTCATAGTATCATGCCCATAATGTAAACCTGATTTTACAACCTCCACTGCTACATTTTGAAGGTGATGATTAAAGAATATGTCATTTTATTTTTCTTACTCATATATTTTCGGGATTTGTTAAACTCAAAATGAAATTCTATTTACTCAGTTTACATTCAATAATTTAAAAACAATATGCAAAAACACTGATGTGTACATAGTAACAATCATATTAATTTTATAAGAAAATTATTTTTTAAATATTCTATATGTTAATGAAAAGAAAGAAATTTATGACTAGTAGCTTTTAGAGGGCAGAATATTTACTAGCGTAATATTTTATGGAACTCCTCTATACATTTCCTTAAATATATGAGGACTAAAACCAGAGTGCAACCAATAGCTATTCTCCGGACTAATGCCCGCCGAGTGCTGGATTACGAGGTAAAAGCCTGGCCGCGTTAAGTGCACTACCTATGTATTGCCACAAAACACTAAAGCAGTGATGGGCAGAATCGGAATAAAAATCGGTAGATTCCGATTCTTGGAAGAATCAGATTATCTTATACATTTTATCCGATTCTCAATTTTTCAGCCCTATTTTTTTCTCAATTCTTTCCGTGTGCACCGTCATTAGATATACATTTGTAACGCTGCAAATGACACATGCACACTATTAATTTCGGTTTCTAGTATACCTAGTACAGATTTAGTTTTTTTATCTTGTCCATACTTATGCCATCTGGTGTCAAGACAAAACAACACCGGCGGAGTCTGTATTGACAGCATACTTGTATGCTAAATTTTTTGATTTTACTGCTCCTCTTTTATTCTTTGTAATGCCCTCTGACATTGCACCCTCACTTTTCAGTCAGTTTAATTATCATAAGCATCTTACCTTTGCTTTGTATCTTTTTAACTCACTAATCTGCTTAAGAGTTAATAAAAAATATAAAACATACCTTAAACACCCGTACGTTCCTAGAGTCAAATTTCGATAGTCTGGATCATAAAAAAAATAAACTGAACTGACGCATCTAGGCAGAATATCTATCACTCCAACTGCCACGAGTTTATCGTCTATCCAATACTGTTGGTGGAAAGAGCCATAACCAGGTCCTTCTACTCCTCTGGGAAACGGAACAGCCTAAAATGGCAGGTTTATACGAATTCCAAATATTATAATATGAAAAATGATGTTATAAAAAGGTGCTTTTATGTACTAAACAGTAACAGTCAAAAAATATCTGGTAAGGTTTCAGTTACATAAGAAACACCCTTGTATAACCAATAAAATGCATGAAGTTCTAATATTTTACTGGATTTACATATAGTTTAAATGAATCAATATCTCGTTGTACTCACGGTGCATCAAAGATAATTTTAAAAGCACTTTCATTCACATACTGTGGTGGGGAAGTGTAAGGTGTGGTTGGTCATTATAATATAATGTCATTTTATTAATCATGCATATTTTTGCTGATAAAGCATATTAAAAACTGACGATTCTGCTACTGTTGTGCAATGAATTTTCATCCACACATCCATTCATGTCTAAAAATGAAAATAATCATATAAATAGAGCTTCAGAATTTTTTCTATGCACTAAAGAAGTATATGTCGACCGCATAAACACTCTTGTTGACTCAAATTTAAGAATCATTGCTATATAGGGTATTTAATAGATGTCTTATGAACTATGGTTGTACATTTTCCTGTATCTGTTTTTGTTGCAATGGTAATGTTTTGGTAAAGATTATACTACATCAGTCTGTAATTTAAATGACAAAATATGATGGTATATTGAGATGGCAATTTTCCCAAAAATGGGTTTTTTCCTAGGAGGGTTAAAACCTATTTTTGAATTTACCGCCAATTCTAACATAACTTACAGTCTCAATCCCTAAAATTTATTTCATCATTTGGCATGGGTGTGAATTTTCTCCAAATACCCAATAGTGCTAATAATGTTAATGCTAATGAATAGTAATTAAAAAATACTGAAAGGAATTGGTTGTTAGGTTGGTTAGAATTGGCGGCAAATTCAAAAATGGGTTTTAACCCTCCCAGGAAAAACCCATTTTTGGGAAAATTGCCATTTTTAGATGATAGTTAATAAAATCCAGTAAAATATGTGTTTTGTTAGTTGAGATGATATATATTAACTGTATACTATGAACGTCTTAAAAGCAGAGTAAAGTATACCTTCAGTGGAGTTTGGACAAGAAAACTAAAAAATTGTTCCTGGTCGCACTCATCAATTGCCTCATTGTGAATTTTCATTTGATACACTTGGAAAAGTTTTGCGCTCATCACAAATAACTCATGGCTTTCTGACATCCTTGCTAGAGTGATCTATAATTATATACATAGCATTTATTTCTATACGACTAGTCGATAATTCAAATTATATGTCAGTGCATTTAGCCCACGGAAATTAGTATTTGACCTGGACAAAATTAGTAAAAACCTGAATTTTTGCACAGCCGTTCTTTGAGGTGTCCCAAACCCAAATCCACAAAAATCCCAACATGCTACCCAAGATATTGAAGGTCAAAGTTTTTTGCAAATATCTCGCGTCCTATGCATTGGATGCCCATGAGGTCAATGTGAAAGTTGTAGAGAATTAAATTATCTACAAGTTGTCTTTTTTGTTTTTTACCAAACCGCCCCCCCTTTTCGAGATATTCAAGGTCAAAGTTTCAAAAACATGTTTTTTCGCGAATATCTCGCGCCAAAAAAATCGGGCAGCAATAAAGTTAACACAAAAGTTGTAGAGAATTCAATTATCTACAAGATTGGTACTTTGCATTTTTTCCCAAAACCTCGCCCTTTTCGAGATATTCAAGGTCGAATTTAAAAAAAAATGGTGATGTCATGCAATTAATTCCATTCCTGGACGTTGCCCTTGTAATAGCTTGATAGTGGAGCGAAATAGACCATAAAAATCTCTCCGTTCTCGAGAAAAAAAAATCAGCGTAGAACAAGACCAGACCTTATAGTTTTTACAAAGTGAACAATTCTACATAAGAAATGGCTATTTATGATATTTTTTTGTGGTACAGATATTTTTTATTTCGAAAAAACTTGAGAAATTGATTGATTTTAATAATTGTGTTTTTTAACATTTACACTGCCATATCTTGAAATGTAATTGAGCTATCGATCTGAATTTTTTTTTAAATTCAAGTTCACAAATAAGCGTTTCCAATGGTCTTTTTGTTTATTATTTTCTTTAAACAACATGAACTTATTACTCGACTATTACTTCGCTAAAAATGTACTCATATTTTGACTAAGCGACAAACTTTTTTATTTTTGAAAATTTTCATATACATGCAACGAGAGGTGATTGAAGCCAAGATACAGAAGTTTAAAAAAAAAAAAATTTCATCATAAATATTTTTGTGACTCAGTAGCATATTGGGCAGGTGTACGGCGTAAATTATCCGATTGACCTCTGAAATAACCTTTTTCAGTCATGTATAAAACAATTTTAAACCTTTTAAATGTGGTACACTTAAATACACACTATAATTTAATATCACAGACCGAATACAACTAAATAATTTTAGGAAATAACCGTAAACTGCACTCCGAATCATTGTACTAGCAGAGATATAGTGATTGATGATGTCAACTCCAATATGAGTGTGTTTTCAGATATGCCCCCTCTCCCGGATATTAGTCAGTGATCTAAATACTTTCCAGTTAGAAATTATGAAAACAGATTTGATAATTGCTACTGTTAGTAACACTATATTAATAAACCGCTGCCCAAGGAATCACTACTTCCACATCCAGATTTTCTGTCCAAGTCACTCGCAACAAAAAAATTTTGTATGTGGAAATAATTGTTTATGGAACTTTAATAATATAATATTTGAAATCCTCTACCCCAGTGGTTCCCAGCAAGATTTTTTCAAGGACCCCCTCATCGGTCGCTATACTGACAAAAGATAAATTCTTACAATGAAGATTATGTAGAATCTACCATAAATTACTTAGGTGCTCCGCACATGGAGCTACTCATTAGAAACGGTAACTGGTTTGTGACGGAAATATAAACTGATCGCTAACTAGTTAGTAACCGGACTCCGCACACGAAGCTACTGTATCTGCCACAAAATTCACATTCGCAGTTCACAAAAGACACTTGTAAGTAATAGTATATTACATACCGAGGTGGAAAGTGTTTCATTGTTGTCGAGAGATAAGATAGTTGACCGAGGCGCGCAGCGGCGAGGTCAACTAATTCTCGAGAGAGCAATGAAACTTTTCACCAAGGTTTGTATACTATTTTATTCACAATCATTTCCCTTAATGAACAAGAAGCCAAAAAAAATCGTTTACTAAATTTTTAAATAGCATTTTCTGTGAAAAATACAGGTTGGCAAATGCTCTTGCCAACCCGAAAACGGGTAAGAAAGTAGCTACTTTCCAACCTGAAATGTTAAAATGTCACTTTCCAACCTGCAAATGTCACATTTCAGTTCAATTCAGGCCTGTAACTGGGGGGGGCAGGACGGGCGGTGCCCGTCCTGGAATAAGTTTCGCCCGACCTACGGTGATCGTAATGGGGGCAATTTTAACTGTCTGTTTAATATTTTGAAAGAGATTGGATAAAGTAAAAAAAATATTTTGAGGTTTCTGGTTCTTCTAAATCACATTTTTTTTTTCATCCCCTTTAATAACGGGGTGGGGGTGGCTAATGCCAAAATTTTTTTTGAGACCTTAGCTTCTCTTGTATACTAAATACCAATTTTATGGACTCTTATCTGCTTGATTTTCCTATTTACACCGAATTTACCCCCTTCGACGGAACAAGATGAAAATATAATCTAGTTCTAGATCTCGTTAAAGTACATATGTGTACCAAATTTCAAGTCAACATCTCAAATGGTTCCAGAGTAACCGTGCGCACAAAAAAGTTACAGACAGAAATTTTTTTTTTTTTCGCTCAAACTTAAAATCTTGACGTTTCATGACATTCTAAGTCTATTTGAACAATAAAACTTTTTTTAAATTTTTTTGTCGTTACTATACTTCCACTGGATGTGGAAATAATATATAAATTAATTTAAAATGTACGGCACATGCAAGAGGCCTATTACTGATATAACATAATTTTTACAAAATTCTAGGTAGTCTTCAGTAATTTTCTTCTTATTAAATAACATTTTAAATAATCCAAAGGGCTTCACAACTAGATAT
The DNA here is from genome assembly GCA_936432065.2 of Rutpela maculata. Taxonomy (NCBI): domain Eukaryota; kingdom Metazoa; phylum Arthropoda; class Insecta; order Coleoptera; family Cerambycidae; genus Rutpela; species Rutpela maculata. The sequence continues at coordinate 43,397,546 of OW386290.2, read as the reverse complement.
CAATAATTTTCAAAAAATATTATCTAGGAAGAACTATTAGGTACATTTCATCAAAATCTCTTGATTCCTCTATATATTTCCCTTAACCTTAAACCAGCGCTACACATGTGGTATTTGACGAATTCCGAACACTCTCCTTTTGGCGAACTATTCATGGAGTATTTTCCAAATCACAAGCACATTGATCCACACGTCTTAATAGGCCTCTTGCATGTGCTGTATATTTTAAATTTATTTATATATATATATATTAATATAGTGTTACTAAACATCAGCAATTATCAAATTTGTTTTCATAATTTCTAACTGGAAAGTATTTAAATAACCGACTAATATCCGCGAGAAGTGGCATATCTGAAAACACACATATTGAAGTTGACGCCATCTGACATTCAGGGTTGGCATATTTAAAACAAAATGTTTTAAACCAAGTGTTTAAAACATGTTTAAAACATCGCACTGTGTTTTAAACAAATGTTTAAAACATATTTAATACACAATGCGATGTTTTAAACAACTGTTTAAAACAGGGTTTAAAACACAGTGCGAAGTTTTAAATAAATGTATTATTTTGGAGTTTATGGAAAAGCAGAAAAAGTGCCGATGATGGTCCATTCCGATAAATAATTCCGATATAGTGGTCATGTGTGCTAAACTGAGCATTTTATTTGTAGAGTGCTGTAAAATCCATTTGAGCGCCATCAGACATCAAGTAGTAGTAGCAGACATAGTGTGCCTGGCATCATTTAATTTTAGTTGAATATAGTTTTAAACGTTTTAAACATGTTTTAAACATACCATTTAAAACTTAAGAAAAAAACCTGTTTTAAACAAAAAAAACTGTTAAAAAAAAATAACTGTTTTTTTGTTTAAAATGAAAAAAAACTGTTTTTTTTTTCAACCCTGCTGACATTAGGTAAAGTTGACTACGCAATTCTAAGGCGTGTAAAAAATGTCGGCATCTTTGACGTTGTGTTAAAGATCAAAGACGCCGGCGTTTTTAGTTTAAAATGTACGCCAGCGCTGTGCGTCTCCTGTCACATGACGTCACACGTTGTTTGGGGGGCCTAACGAGTTTATTTAAACTTTAATGTTGAATACCGTCTGTAAAAGAAAGAATAAGAAAAAATCCTTTACACACTATGTTTTGTATTAAGGAAAGATTCTAAAAATGCTAAAATTATATTTTGTGCAAGAAGCCTATTGTTGAAACTCAATGTAACAAATTGAGAATCTGAAACAGGCGAATCATTCAGCAAGCAGTTTCACTTCTTTAGAGAAATAGTGCATTTTTGCAAATGCAAAACCAGTTAGGTTTATAGGCATTATCAGCCCCAGTATCAGTTTTGGTCATTGACTTCACTTTGTGTACACGTGCCCTAAATTAATCTTTTTTCTTTCTCCAATCACTTATTGTAGCAGGGGTACTGAGCTGATCCCCTGAATCCATTTTTACGCATCATATTATCTCATTACGGTTCTTGTGCAAGTGTTCCATATTACTGGCTCATTTTGATAAATATAAAAATTCAAATATTAACTCATTGTTCCACTCCATTTTTTTTCTAATTAATAACAGTCGCTCTTTAAGAAACATATACCTACTATACTAAACTAATTTAAAGTTTCAACGCATATGTGGATCGTTGGCAGGATTTACGATATATATGTATGCGAATACGATAACGCCGAAACTAGAGAACAAATATTGCTGAAATTTGGCACAAAAGATAATATTGGTACCGTGCATGAGTTGAAAAGGTTTTGATGCAGACTGATGATATTTAGTAGAATTCTGTGATGGTAGATCGTTAAGGTATAAGTTTTAGCGCCTATGGATCAGAGGCCTGCATCACATAGCTCAGCGGTTATAAGTCTGGTTATTAACGAATTTTTGTAAAGATTAGTGGGAGTATTCCAGCCCCTCCTAGCAAGTGTCCCATTTTTTGTTTCACGTTCATTCATTCTATTTTTCACTATTTAAAATGTTTTAAAAAATATTCTAGTTCGGTTTAAATCTCCGATTAAAGAACTTATATCTAGATACATAACAGGCTATCTTTTCACTGTATACCTTGTTTGCTCCTAACATAGTCACATTATATGTCCATTAAAAAGAATAGATGAACATTACATCCCATAGGCAACAGTGGCGTTGTGTGTGTAGAAAATGTGTAGAATGGTAAATATTTTCATTAAAATGAATTATTGCAATTCCTGCATTACCGGCTCTTTATATACCGTGATGTCAGCATACGATATTACAGTAAGATAAATATGTATTGAAAGGATATTAAAATTTAATTGCTATTTACTTTATAACTGTAAACTGAACTTCACTATGGAACGATCGATTTTCTTCTTTTCTAAACTGCTTTCTGCAAACGGCACAGCACTTCACTATTTATTTGCACTAAATATATTGTCACTAAACTGTGTAAATATGAATAGAGAATATTATTTAGGTATTGAGCAAATCACATCTTAAAATAAAAAGACTTCTTCACCACATTTTGATCAGTGATGCAAAATTTCAAATTTCATTTTGAATGTTTCAATTTCAATTTGAAATTTCTGAAAGTTTCAACGTATCCTCATAAAATTCTGAAATATCTGAATTTTATGAAAGTTTCAGATTAATCTGAAAATTACAGTGTTTTTGAAACTTTCATGAAAGTTTCAGCCACAAAATCTGTTTTCCGTTACGTCAAACAAAATTTGAATTTCGCACGCCTTTTTAGCTTATTTTTAACCAATAAGATTTAAAGTCTAATTTTGACATTTATTTTAGAGGTTAGGTTTAGAGTTCAGCGCTCACCGAGTCACTCACTGCTTTCTGTTCAAATTCAAATCCCAACGGCTAACGAGAAACAGGTCAATACAGTACAGACAATAGGTTTGTTAAAAAATTTGGCACTATCTGTACCAATCCAAATGTATCTCTCTTCAACTTATGTATAGTCTCACACCATCTCCTTTTATGATCTGCATGGGTGCAGGTTGTGCAGGGTCTTTGAACAAACCTAATAATAAAATACTTAACGTACCTATACACTTTACGAAAAAACAATTGTTTAAGTGAATCACATACCTATGCCGGACGTAGAGGGTGAATAAAGTGGGGTTGGAAGTGCATTTTTGCGTGCTGTTTCGTAAACATATTTTTTAAATATTAATTTTTACAACAAATATGAGTGGTGTTTTTTTGTAGATAATAAAATTTGTTTTCATTTGTTTCAACTTTATCCCTTGGAAGTTTAAAACATTACGAATGTTAGACAGAACTTAAGTTTCATCATTTCATGAAATATTTCAATGAAATTTCACGAAAGTTTCATGATACTTATGTTTAATTTTATATTTCAAAAATTTCATAAATTTCAGATGAATTTCGAAACTTTCACAAGAATGTCATTGAAATTTCACAAATTTTAAGTTTCATGAAATTTTGCATCACTGATTACGAATGTTACACAGAACTTAAGTTTCATAATTTCATGAAATATTTCAATGAAATTTCACTTAACTTTCATAATATTAGGAAATTATTCATTTAAATTTCATAAAATGAAAGTTTCATTAAAATTTCACGAAAGTTTCATGATACTTATATTTAAATTTTATATTTCAGAAATTTCATAATTTTCAGATGAATTTCGTAACTTTCACAAAAATGTCATTGAAATTTCACAAATTTTAAGTTTCACGAAATTTTGCATCACTGATTTTGATCGAAAAACACGAAAAACGCTTATTAACATTAATGGCGGATATACTGTCAAAAATGTCAAACTGAGATTATGATAATCAAACTGAACCGATGGTGCCCGAATCGGCCGCGAATAGATCGATTAGCCAATCAAGAACTTATGGGAAGAAGTGCTTTAGATTGTGAATCTTTCGGGATCACACAAAGTAATGCCATTATGTATCTACATATAAGTTCTTTAATCGGAGGTTTAAATCGTGATTTATTTCAAAATCAGCTGATTTAAATCAGGTCAACCCTGCTTACTGTTACAATTATTGTAAGAAACCCATACATTGCAAGCAAAATTAAAAATTTGCCCAAGTTCTCTAAACTGATTTGTTCCAAATGTATAGACCCACTCTAAAATAAATAAAAAAAAGACTGTCTAACTAGCTATTTACTATTACTATTGAAAATAATATATTGGACCTACGTAAAAAGTCGAACACATTTGGCATCTCTTAGCAGTCCCTGTGAGGTGAGGAACAAATGTGGTTTCAAACTAGGACATTCTAAGTGTACATTTCTTTAGTAGCAACCGTACTGAGCATGCTGTATGCTCAAGCAATAGAAACATAATCTAATGTTTATTATTACTTTGAAAACATTCATTAACTCGGGTTGGAAATAATTATTATTAAATAATTCATACTTAGATAGTTATTCTTTTACTCTGCTTTTAACACCGTTTTATTATTACTTTTTCATGTACCTTTAAAGGGGATTGTACCAAGAATTTGTAAAAACCCTTCTGTGACAGTTTTGTAGGTGGATCATTATGTATTACCATCTGGTACTTTCTGTATAAATCAAATTCTACTTCTTGAAACCGCTCCCAAGTATTACTTGGTTCACTAGTGGGGACCAAACATAGCTGAGAAAAGAATAACTATATCAATCACTATAACTGACAAAGTATTTTACTTTTAGTCAAAAAGATTAGTATTTATTATTTGTGTCATGATCAGTGATCGGAACTTGGGTTTAATTTTCAGGTGCGTCGTTACAAGAATTTATTAAAATATGCATACATTTTTAGTTGTACATATGTATACATGTATTCTATTATGCCAAAATAAATGAAAAACTCATAAGGCATGTTCGTATTACATTTAATTTCGATTCATATTGTAAGAAAGAACAAAGATACATTTAATTTCTTGATGTAAAATTTTATATACATATGTGCGCTACTGAAATGAAACCCAAATTCCAATCACTGGTCATGATGTAAAGGAAATAAGGTGTGTAGATGAAGGTCTACTTTTTGTCCCCTACTGCACCTTCCCAAACGCCGCCATATTTAATATGTCTGTCATTTACTTATGTTGACAAATAGCCAAGTCAAGTTAGACAAATTGTGTTAAATAAATCCCGGAGTTTTGAAATTTGGCACGGTGGTTCGTTGGTAGGTACCTACAGTATATCATACTAAAAATCATGATGAGTTTGGGGGGAGGTGAGCGGAGGAGGGGGGGGCAGCTGTTTAACATGTTTTAAAACATGTGTTTTAAACCTACCCAACCCTGGCAATTGGGAAGGGTTACGCTATTGACTAATCCCGAAGGCTGCACGTAGGTACACCTTATTTCTTTACATTGTGATGTTTATCACACTACAGCATGCTGTAGGTTAGGTTAGAGTTACTTTACTATGTGACTGTGACCATTTGATCTACTGTGGTTCACGCCTAATTATATTTCACCCCAGTTTGTTGATGAAGCTGATAACCTTATTAGGTGAGAGACTGCCCAGGTCATCTAGCAATAGTTTACCCGAGTTTACCAAAATGGAGAGAACTGCTGTCTACAGCAGTACAGAGGTACATAAAAAATGCTCTGCCATTTCATCCTCCTTTAAACACATATAGCATTCTGCATTTTCCGCTAAATATTCGAGTCAATGAAGCCTAAAAATCGTCAAAACCTCTTAATTCTCAGCAACAGTTCTGATTTTGATCATTTTTCTTTAAATGTGTGTTTTTTAATATTAATAAAAATCAGAAACATCCTAAGTGGCGAAAATAATTATGTATATTGTTTAAACAACAATAACAATACTTTAAAAATTGTTTTTCGCGATATTTATAAAACATTGAGTTGTTTTTATTGAAAATTTAAGTTAAAAAATGTTTCTCACAGTCAGAGTTGATAATTATTTATATTGTTTAAACAATAATAACAACTTTTACAGGAAACATTTATTTTTTTATGTTTTTTTTCCCGATATTCATGAAAAAATTATTTTAGTCCAGTGTTTGAAGGTTTTTCGTTCAGAATCATTTCAGATACATCCGAGTGACGTGAAATTTGGACAGTAATTAGGTTCAAGGAACAAAAGATATATAGGACCAATGTGTGCTTTTACCCTAGGGGTGGATGCCACCCCTTCTCGGTGGAAATTATTATGTTCAAAGTAAATGCATAAATCGATAGAGGAATAGATTCCAAGCAATAAATTTTCTATGAAATTTTTTCCATGAGTCAATATTTTTTGAGTTATTCTTGATTAACCCATTAACGGCCAAGACAATAAGAAGTTGCCATTTTAGAGATATTTTTATTAAAGTACATTAAGAATACATAAATTAAGACTAATTTGGCATTAAAAAAAAAAATGTAAATATTTGAAAAAAAAAACACGTAGGTGCGTATACGCACGTTTGGCGGAAACCGACATGTAAATTATTAAACAAAGAAAAATGAAATGAATCAGAATAATTTTTTTTCCGAAAAATCTCGAAGCAATCTGGGTGCAGATGCATTTTGCACTTCTTACATAGATAAATAGTATTACTTGACGTCGCTCAATTCATCATTTCATTTTTTCATCGTCAGACATTTCTTCCTACGCGGTTCGTTTTTCCGCTTTGTCGTGATTTTCTTATTTCGTCCTTATTGATTATATCGTCAGGTGGACTTTTTGCTGGCCGATCTTAGGATATGCTATTCTGGTCTGTTGTTCAAGTTTCCATGGTCGTGACGGTTTTCGTTAATTTTTACGAAAACGGAAGAAGATATCGACTTGTGAATATGAAAGCGATATCATCGTACTATTTTCTGCTGAAATCAAAATAAGCTGAAAATGGCGGTTTCGCTCTTATTGTTTCCATCATCGCGTATTTTTTTTTCGATTTTTCCTAAAAGGAACGTTGATATCTACTTGCAGTTCACATTGTAATAAAGTAGGTGCTTTGTATATGATGCATATGCGAAAGCGAAATGTCGCCATATCAAAGTAGATTTTATTACATTTCTGTTGCGTGAGGCGGAAGGCGATAGTATTTGACAAAATAATTTGGGACAAAAAATAAATAGTGGCAGGGCCGTGGAGATAAATACGGTCCTGGGGGGGGGGGTATTTTTTTGAAAATTGATGAGCGAAGGAGGAAAGATCCGAAAAAATTTATTTTTATTTTGGTCCGAAAAAATTTTTTGGTGGGCGAGGGGAAAAAATCCAAAAAAAAATTTGTTTACTCTGAAAAATTTTTTGATGAGCGGGTGGGGCCGAAATCCGAAGAAATTTATTTTGGATCGATTTTTTTTTTGATGGGCAGAGGGAGGAATCATCCTCGCACGTGCTCCCCCCTCTCTCGACAGGTTTGAATAGTGGACCCGTGTCTGCTTCCATGCACGATGTTGACATACCGAGATTTTCGTCTTTTCCACACTCGAAATAAAGTACATAAAAATGTTAACTGTTATTGGCCAAAGGTGCGTATACGCACCCATTATATATATATGGCAATATGGACGTCATTTTAAAAATATGAGTGAATACAAAAATATAGTTATCACAATGTATGTATTTTATTTATGTATAGCATGAAAGAATTGCTGTTATTTTATAATTGCCAACTCAAAAAAATAATTTGATGGTGATGTACATAACCGGTTAAATTGTGGCATATTCAAAAAAGTTTTAAAATATAAAACAAAGATATTTTTAATAAAACAAAAATATTCGTACACTCTCTGAACTGTTGATATACATTCTGTAGAACTTAAAAGTGTAAAATATTGGTATCGAACTTGAAAAAAAAATTTGGTTGAAAGGGTGCGTTTACGCACCTTTGGTTGGCTGTTAATGGGTTAAAAATGTTGATTTTTCATCTAAAAAATTCATGTTTTAGAACGATTTTTCACTAATAACTCGAAAACTTTACGTTTTATCAAAAAGATTATAAACAAAAATGAAGCCTATAAAATAAAAAATCGATTGTTTTTTTTTATTTCTGTAGATGCAATACGAACTGAGTTATAGCTCGTTGAAGGTGACTTTTTGTTCGCCGAAAACTGAATTCGATCCTTTCAACGTTAAATAATGGAAAATTTTTGGAGGAAATGATATAAATAAATAAATAAATATCACGAAAAAAAAAATTTTTAAATATATTTTTTTGTAAATATTGTTATTATTGTTTAAACAAAATAAATAATTATTTGCGCCACTTGGGATGTTTCTGATTTTGAATAATATTAAAAAAGACACATTTTAAAAAAAGCATGATCAAAATCGGAGCTATTGCTGAGAATTAAGAAGTGAAAACCTTCATTGACTCGACTAAAATGTCATCTGTTTATATAGTGATGTTATGGTTTTTTTTTTTTTGATGACGTCATTTAGTAGAAAATGTTGGTAATTCTTTTTGTAAAATAATTGACATATGAGAAAATAAAATACAGAAATAATATTAGAATAAGTCGAAGGGTTAACCGCTGTGCAATATGATGTACAAACGAGGCCTACTTATACTTATAAAAACAAAACAAATCATAAAACACCACATAAATTAGATTAGATAAGAAGTACTTCAAGTATGAGGTATTATACACATTTTTCCCAGCGGTTGACCCTCCTGAATAAGTAGGTAGCTACTTTCTGATAAATTTCATTAGATAACATGATATAATGTCAGACTCACCCGCAACTTATGTTTAGAATTTTGTGAAATGTCCTCGATGAATTGTTCAACACTTTTCTGCACTTGTCCTGCAGGTACCGTTTTCTGAAAACTCTCACCTTTTTTCAATAGTTTTTCTTTCTTTCGTTCAAGCCTCAGCAATTTAGCTTTTTTACAAGGTGGTTTACTTGAATCCGCTCCAACTCCTTCCTTGAACACGGTTTTTAAGTTGGATTTCTTTTGCGGACTAGATTTACTTTCAGATATATCTGCAAATAACAAGTACCCAATGAAACTTTATTTGTGGATATAATAATACTTATACATACAAAAATTCTATCTAAAACTTGGCTATTGCTCAAAAGTGAAAATATTTAAACAACTTACCACAGTTTATTTTGTTAATACTTTCACCAGCAGTCCTACTATTTGGTTCCCCTGTACCCTCGTCTATACATAAAATATTTTGTTCTTGATGGTCTACCTGCATCTCACTTGGTTTGTTATTAATTTCACTAAAATTGATATTAGGGCGCTCCTTGACAAATAACGCAGAGTTATCACATCCATCGCTGCACTGGGCTTCTGGTGGGATATCTTTTTTACTTAAAACACCATCCTCAAGGAATTTATTAAATTTTTTGATAACTTTCTTTTGGGACTTGCTCAGTGAGAATTTCAGAGTGTCACATCTAAAAATAAATAAGTACGTTTATAGTACAAAAGCATGCAACGTGCATTTAGACATTGTTCTTACTTAATTGTATATTGCGGGCAACATGTCTGATCCATAGTCGGTTTATAACAATACTTTCCTGATCTGCGCCATCCCCTGTCAATTAAATCTTGATAGTCCTCAACCGTAAGAGTTTCTGTCCACATACCTAATTATAATGTTGATTTTAAAAACTGTTATATAATAAATAGCTGTTTTCTTCCTTGTTTACTATTGTTTATTATAACCTGAATTCTTACCATTTGAAATACTACCAGTGTCGTTCTTACAGTATCCACACCGATGTTGTTCTCTGTCGGAAAACCAATGAGCAATGCTCATATTTTTTAAATTAAAATTCATTTTTTATTCTACAAAGAAACCTGCCGAACTCAATTCAATTAAAAAAATTAATAATTGAAATTGATGACACGATGACATGACAACTGACAGGTGACTTTATTCGGAATAAACATTACGCTGAAACGACAATGAGCCGAAAAGACGTAATTTAGATCATTCAAGTTTGGCGCTTCGCTCTAATGGACTGACAATCCTTCAGGATATTGCAATATAGATCAAAATTATGATGTCTGTGGACAATCCCGTATGTTTAATATGTTAAAAATATTCCAACAGATAAATAAGTCACACATTCAGCCCCATGATGGAACGTTTACGTTAGTCATAACACCTATATGTTACGGTCATCTGTCTCTCTCACTGTTATATATTTTTTGGTCAGCGCTCAACATAACATGTTAGATAACGTAAACGTTCCATCATAGGCCTGAATATAGGTGCTTTCTTTCTACCGACAATCTTATCTTACCTAAATTTAAGATTTTTATCTAAAAACAATCAAATTTCAAATCAAAACGGGCCAGAAAATATAGGACTGCGCGTTGTTAAGAGACAACATCAATCACAAAGTTTCATCGGTAAAGCTAGAGCTGAAGTGGGGCGAAGGGTAGGCAGTGTGGCAATTATAGGGCATGGTACAAAGAATATTATCGGAAAGTTTTGCTTTTGGGATTGCATAGTTTCAACGACTTAACCGACCGCTCATAATAAAGGCGTCTACCAGTACCCTAACAGAGGCAAAGTGTGACACGCCCCTTAATGTACATCATTGCTTGCTTCGCTCTCGCTTGCTCTTATTGCCGCACCAAATCAAACGCTTTCCGATACTGTATTCTTTGTATCATGATTATAGGGCAGATGCACATGACGTCACAGCTAACCTCAAAAATATGTGTTTCTTAAGGTTTAAGAGTATTACGCAGCTGTTATTAAAATTTCTGCCTGGTTCCCATATTTTCAACTAAAATCTAGTTCAGTGTAATGTTTATGAAAGTTCTGAATACTTTGTCCTAATAAAATAGGACTCTTTTTGTAGGTTGGAAATCTAACCTGTAATTAGCAGTCTATTTTTATAAATCAACAATTAAGCAATCCAAACCACGTGACTTTTAACATGGCGTTGAGGGCAAACATCCGGCAATCCTTTATTTTCATTCGTTAAATGAGTTTTTTTTCGGTTGCCTTGGCTACGTTTCCGCGAGTTAATTAAAATAAACCCCATGTTTGCCCTCAGCGCCATATTGAAAAATAATTTTGACAGGTCGTTGGATTGCCTAATTAGGCAATCCAAACCACGTGACGCGTTGTGGGCAAACATCCGGCAAACGTGTTTTGTTTTCATTCGTTAAACGTTTGTTAAAGAGTTTGTTTTTCGGTTGCCTTGGCTACGTTTCCGCGAGTTAATTAAAATAAACCCCGTGTTTGCCCAGAACGCCATATTGAAAATCAATTTTGATAGGTCGTTGGATTCCCTAATATTGAAAAATTTTTTACGCGAATTTTTACATATTTGCTTGGAGCCAGTTCGGCTCCAAGCTAAAAATTCGTATACAAACATTAAAAATGAGAATAAACTTGAAAAACTTAAAATTTAAGGTTATGTTGGTTACATGATGCAGATGCTGATGTAGGTGGCACCATCTATTAAAAAGCACTGTACTAAAAGTCATGACTGGGAAAAAGCAGTTTTTAGCCAAACGGCTGGCGTTATTAAACTGAAAAAGATATTCTTGTAAGTAAATGAATACTACACTTCTATTGAAGAAAGTTTTTAGCTAAAATTTGTTTATTACGAAATGTGACGAGAAATTTCAGTTTTAAACTTATGGGCGAGAGGGAGAAATCCCAAAAAAATTGTGTAAATGTGTAAATTTATTTATTATATAATCTGCAAATTTACCCTATATTAGAGGTAAAATGCAATATGATATTACGACTTAATGAAATATTACATCCTAAAATTTCTATGTAATTTTGAGATATTGTTTAAAATTTAATATTACGATATACTTTTACAATGTAAAATTACAAGTAAAATATTCAATATATGTACATTTAACAGAGCTGTACTTGTAATTTAAAAAAAATAATGACAATTACAAATTACTTTTTTAAAAAAAGGAACTAATTACAATTACAAAGTACGTCTTTAAAAAAGGAATTATATTCATTTAATTACAATTACATAAAAAATGGATGTAGCAATTAGTTTTCTAATTACTTTTATGATAAAGTAAATTATAGTTAAGTTAAAAATTTTAATTAAAAGTGTTGTGTAATATTGCGTTTTAATATTTATTAGAATCGTTATTAGAATGTTTTTTCTTCAAATGAAATAGAAACAAATAGGATGATGCGATTTCCAGAGACGGAAATTTACGCAAGTCTGTTTTTTCATTTGTTAAACCACATATGCATATGTTCTTAAAGTAACTATAATTGGAAAAGAGGTATTGTACTTATCTACTGGCACGGTAGCTCAATCGGTTAAGGCGTATTGAGTGGCGAATACGCTGATCGACTCTACCGCGCTCTGGGTTCGACCCCCAGCCCCGGTATTGACAACACCGGGGGGTGTGGATGTATGTCTGCGTTTTTCCGAATGTGTAACCCCCTCCCGGACAGCCTTGGCTTTGGATTAGGGGGTTGTCTACTATCTGTGGTGTGTTTATGTTTATGTTTGTTTATAGAAGTAATTTGTAATTAGATAGTTCAAATAATATAATTACAAATTACAATTCCTATATAACAATTTTCCTGCAATTACAATTCCAAATTACTTTAATAAAAAAAAATTACTTAAATACAATTACAATTACACGAAAAAAAAAGGGAATTGTAATTGCTAATTACTTTTTCACCAGGAATTACCCAGCTCATCTGACATTTATGTGTGTTATTGCCTATACATTGCCTAAGGGTTTTCTAAAAAGGAAATAATATTGAAGTGGATGATAAAACAAAAAATATTAAATAAGTATCTAAGTTTTTAAATAATCAGCTTTGGCAAGTAAAATTGAGATAATTTTCTACTATAATTCTCTGAATGTCAGTTGTACAAATTACAAAAATAAATAATTTTCTATTTATGGCTGCTGGTGATAAGTAAAATTTGAAGAGAATAACCTCTAACATACAAGGAATCACAGGTAGAAAAATGTTGGCATCATAAGATGATTTTAAAATCCTCTTTACATCTGTCATACTTACCTGTTCATCTTTACGTTCTTTTTTTGTTTTAATGAAAGAGTGTAATAAATAGCCTGAGTATAGAGAGAACTATGTCTCCCAATTAAGTCGACATCATGGGGAGGTGCTGAAAACTCTCTACACCTCTTTTTTATACTTACCTATCTACGTTTTACTTTTTTTGTTATCATTGTAAAAAAAAGTTATTGTGTAAATGTGTATATAGCAAGTTTTGTTCAAATCAACTGGTTTAAATACTATTTTCAAGATTTAAAAAAATGACTAATTTTTTTAAAGAATAAAACTATACTTTGGACGGTTTTTTGTTTTAAATCTATATATCTCAAGTAAGGCAGCGAATAAAAAATATCAAAAAAATATATGTCAGGGGCGTCAGTTGGAGCTTTCTACTGAAAAAAAATTTAATTTTAAAATAATCAATAACAATTTTTTTTTAATTAATTTGTGGGTGTTCAAAGTTACCCCACGGTCGAGGTTACTTTGAACGCCTATAATGAAACCATGCGATTTCAATGTAACCTCTCAGATAATGTTTCTTTGAACGCCTAAAAACTAGAAACTCCTTGTTTCCAGGAAAAAAAAAATTTATGCAACAGAAATACACAATTTACATAAAATAATGTATTTTATTATTCACAAACAGTATTAAGGCACTCATTCTAACAAAACATCATAAAAAACAGCAGTAGTCCAACAAAATATAATATAAACGAAACTAAACTAATATTTGGCAATAACTGTACGGTTTAAAAAAAAGAAGGTAGACAGAAAACAATGAATGGAACTAAACTATCTATTGCATACGTATTAATTTCCTCCTCTTCCGTGAGGGTGTAGAAGAACGCACTACCGGGCGTCAAAATGACGCGACACCAATTTATTTCTCAGGGGGCGCCAGTCGCGTATTACCCCGTTCTTCTACCTCCCAGGCGGGTTCGAGATAAGATGACTTCGGTAGCCGAAAAGCGGGACCAAGGCTGCACTACCACAGATCGGAAACTACGCTCTCTCTGGACCCGAATTCCCTCGTTAGGGGTTTAGGCACCTCTTAATTTCCTGAATTTTTGCATAAAAAAAATCCCAACCGAAGAATTTCTCTGCGGAGGGATTAGTTTTGGTACGCGAAAATCGCGTTTTGGTCCATTAATAACGGAATATATTTCTCAAAAAACGCATAAAAAAATCCCTATCGAACCTCCGTACAACAACCAGAAGGTCGAACGTTAATGCGAATTAACTCGACACATCCGGTTTTCTATACGAAAGTTCCAGGGATTATAGACCGTCAACAGGCCTCAAGATCAATTAAGAAACATTAGTTCAAAGAATCCGTTTATTTAACAGAATTGGTTATACAAAATTCTCAAGAAAGAATCGTGCCTTCCCCAATCAAGGTAGTGACTTTCAGACCATACAAGCGAGAGCGCTCGCGCTAACGATCGATTAGGTAGAAAAGATTCATACGTACCTTCTCAGAATCAAAATGCGAGCTTTTAGAATCATTTCAGACTCTGGGTAAATGAATAATTAAGGCTGACTGAAATTAACTTAAAAAAGTTTTACTAAATGAATTTAGTTTCGCTAGAGACTACCTAGCTTTAAAGTTCTTGTATCGTGGAAATTCACGTACTCAAACACATTCTGAGGACTTATTACTGCATAAGTTGAGTGGCGTTCGATCAGTCCACGACTTACTAACCCTTATCACAGTCGATTAATAATATCGATTTGGCAGCGTCTCACCTTCGAGCGACTATTAGGCAAAATTGAATTTTTGGATTTTTATGCACAAGGCGTTTTCCTCTATAACTTTGTCATTTGAAAAGCCCCGTTATTGGCTTTTCTACCATCGCTTTGTCTGGACTACTCAACGCGCTCGGCCAAATTGCGAGCCGCTGGGTCAATCCAAACTCTTTCCATGCGAGAAACCGGCCTTGTACATGTGCATTGATTTTTATCAATTTTTGCTTATCGGCACTACGCCGGCTTTGACAAAATCTTCTATTTTGCCTTTTGGATGCAGTGCATCGTTAAAATTTTATGCTCATACTTTAGAATTGGGCTTTCAATGATCGTACCTCAAAGGTCAATGTCTTTGGTTGAGGAATAAAAAAATAAAAAATAATTTAAAGTATATTTTCGTGGTACTTTTTAAACTGACTTCGTGGTACTTTTGAAAAATCCAGTTTAAGACCAATTTTAGCGTACTTTTGAAAAATCGATTTTCGAGCCAAATTTCAAGGTACTTTTGAAAAACTAATCTGCGGGTGAAATTTTGGCGTACTTTTGAAAAATCGATTTTCAAGCCAAATTTCAAGGTACTTTTGAAAAGTTAATCCGCGGGTGAAATTTTGGCGTACTTTTGAAAAATTGATTTTCAAGCCAAATTTCAAGGTACCTTTGAAAAGTTAATCTGCGGGTGAAATTTTGGCGTACTTTTGAAAAATCGATCTTCAAGCCAAATTTCAACGCAGTTTTGAAAAATTAGTCTGCAAGTGAAACTTTGGCGTACTTTCGATAAATCGATTCTTGGGCCAAATTTTGACGCCCTTCCAAAAATATTATTTTTCAAAGTCCAATTTATGGTACCTTTGAAAAAGTATATTATTCATAAATCTTTGTCATTATATACTTCTACTCTGATATTCTGAACCAAAAACATTTTTCCTAAGTGAAAATTCGGTGTTTCTTCGAATTTTCGCCTGGTCATTTCCAACGCCTTATAGAACCCAAAACGGTCCTTGTGGACTGATCTGCGCCTCTGCAGACTCCCGAAAATGTCTTTAAATGAAATTTTTGCCTAAGTCGAATTTTGATTGTCTTCAACTTAGGACGATTTTGGAGAGTTCTACAACACTCCCCTCCTTTGGTTGAATCTTTTCTACTCATCGATTGCCTTTAATTTCCATATTCACTTGTATGTCTGTATGCCTTCATTTGACGGTCTGACCTATGGTACAGATGTTTTTAAAAATAACGGCCTTAATTGGGGCAGACGGCTGATTCGCCTATCTAACTTAAAATAAATACATTTTTTTAAACAATACGACAAGTTGATACAACATTTTTATCAACTTAATTACACCCGCGTCGAGGTGCGAAGCGAAGCGAAGCGTAGCACAATTTTGATTAGCGTCCACTCTCACTAACTCGTTGCACTCGCTTTTTTGCCCTGGTCTCGCTCTTGCTTAACTTCGGTCCTTTCTAGAAGAGGCTGTCTATATCTCCATGCCGCAGCTTGGACGGTCCTCGCCTTTGAGTTCCAGACTTCACCATGCCGCGCCCTTGCGACAGGCTGGGTCATCTTTCCATTTTTGCACATGGAAAATGCAGTTCTGCAACTAGATTGACTTTTTAGCAAGTCGTCGACTGGAACGCGTCGACTAACAAACACAATGTGTTGTTTTTAATGAAATATTTTTCTAACATGAATTTTGTTAACTTATAATGGTTAGAAATTGGTTCTTCGTAAGGTAGATTGAATCGGCTTACGATACTCGTGCGGTCATCACTACTTTGTGAAAAAAAGTATAAAAAAAAAAATTGAAGCGTCTTCTTGAGTGAAGAACGGCTTCTGAAACTCGTCTCGTAGTTTCTCCTTCGTAAGGTAGATTAAATCGGCTTACGATACTCGTGCGGTCATCACGACTTGTGAAAAAAGTATAAAAAAAAAAATTGAAGCGTCTTCTTGAGCGAAGGACGGCTTCTGAAACTCGTCTCGTAGTTTCTACTTCGTAAGGTAGATTAAATCGGCTTACGATACTCGTGCGGTCATCACGACTTGTGAAAAAAGTATAAAAAAAAAAAAAATTGAAGCGTCTTCTTGAGCGAAGAACGGCTTCTGAAACTCGTAGTTTCCATTTGGGGTATACGTTAATTTTGTTGACTTAAAATGATTAAAATTGAAGTTGTCTTCTTGCATAAGAAAAACAGCTTCCGAAACTCGTACTGATTCGTACTTATGCCTACGTCCATTACTCGAACTTGGCGGCTCTCGCTCTTGAGAAGCTAGGCTTACCGGATCGCGCTCTTGCGTCGGGTTCGCCGTCTTTCCATGTCTGCTCATGGGGTAGACTTTAAATTTTCGATTCGACCGCATACAGGTCAAAATCGCCACTTAGAATTTTGAGAAAAAATATAAAAAAAGCGAAAACGGCTATTAGCCGTGGTCGACCTCAGAAATATCTAGAGGTGACTCTTCTATATCTGGCTCATCTCGAGCATCTTCGGGATCTCGACTTATTACATCCGGCTCATCTTGAGCACTTGCGGGAACATTGATTTGAACTAGTGTGGTATCGCTACGTCGCTCTGACCTGGGCGCGATCTCATTGTCTGATGAGGAAGCGTCGTCACTAAGATGAGTTTCATCCGGACTATCTTCTGATTCTTCAGACAATTCCAATTCAACATCGGGGTCTCCCTTAGGTGCCGGCCTGATGGCATCGACATGTAACCTCGTCGAAGTTACCCCCTTGTGAATGAGGTAAACTTCATTAGACAATCTCTTTAAAACCTTGTGTGGCCCACTCCACGACGGTGTGAAGGTATGATCCTTCCTGATCCTTTTAGTCATTACCATATCTCCCACTTTATATACGACCGGCGTTACCGCCACTTTGGGCGCGTAACGCCATTGGTAATTTGTTTGATTTTTACGAATTTCCTTGACTCTTTCAAGGCGGGGAACGTCCGCTTGATTACGACGTTCTTGTCTATAAGCGAACATATTCCAATCACCAATCTGCGGTAATTCATAGCCGAGCACTACGAAACTGGGCGTATGCCCCGTAGCGGCGTTTTTTCTTGTTCTCAAGATATATGCCATCTGACTAACATGTCGATCCCACTCGTCGTTGGGTGAACCATATAATAAGGTTTTTAAGATCTTCTTAGCTTCTTGCACCCTCCTTTCTATTGGATTAGCCTGTTGGTGGTAAGCTGCTGTGAAGAATCTTTCAATATTGTTACGTGTACAGAACGTATCGTAAAAGCCGGAATTGAAGTGGCCTCCCTGGTCGGAAATGATGACCCTCGGAACGCCATATCTCGCCACTAGTTCCTCTTCGATAAATTGTGCTATTGTTTTTCCACTGACTTGGGTGAACGCCTTGGCTTCGACCCACTTACTAAATACATCCTCTACCATTAATATATATCGGTTATCTGCATCTTTGGTTCGCTGAAGCGGTCCGATTACATCGACGCTTAGAACTTCGAACGGATGCGATGGAGCATGGCTTCTGAGAGGAGCCTTCGGTTGTGACTGTCTGCTTTTTACGGAATTACAAATAATGCACTCATTTAAATATTTGTTAACTAGTCTCGACAAATTATTAAAATAATAGCGGCCCGAGATGATTCTAACAGTTTCATCGCGGCCGGGGTGACCTACTTCCGGTCGGTCGTGAAAATGAGATATTACTCTCATGACCATACGTTTTGGTACGTATAATTTTTCTATAACATTTTCGCCTCTCGTCCAAAGTGTGCCGCCTATCACTTGTCTTGTATTGACGAATTTCACCTCTGCCTCGGTTTTATCTGCTTGTCGCACTAGAGTATTCCATCGTTCAATTTGGTCTTGGATATCTCTGGAGTGCGTTTGCGCTTCTCTGACCTGATCGTTTAATTCCAATGTGGTAATCACTGATATTCGTTCCTTGTACGAGAATTTTGGTGGGTACATTCTCTCCTCTTCGTCGTCTGCTTCGACGTTTGGGCCTTGAGGATTCCTGCTAAGATAGTCAGCCAATATATTTTCCTTGCCGGGACAATGTTCTATGGTGAAGCTGTATTCCTGAAGTAATAATGACCAACGAGTAAATTTCGTTTTCTCGTCCTTATGCTTATTTAACCATAGTAAAGCTCGATTGTCGGTTTTGACTATAAATGGACGGTCTGCCAAATATATTTTGTATTTTCTTATATAATTAACGACGCTCAAACATTCCAATTCATTAATATGGTATTTTCTCTCCGTCGGAGATAACGTATTACTAGCATAAGAGACGATGTGCTTCTGGTCATTATCCCCCAATTGATATAATACTGCAGATAATCCTATTAAGGATGCGTCCGTCTGCAGTATGAACATTTTATTGAAATCTGGCCGGTGCAGTCCTAGAGGTTTATTCAATACTTCTTTTAGTAAAATAAAAGCTTCTTGGGCTTCCGGATTCCACTTGAAGCGCCAGTCTTTCGAGAGTAGTCGGGTCAAGGGCTTTGTAATTATTGCAACATTAGGGATATATTCACGTACCCAATTACATAGACCAAGGAAACTCTGAAGCTGGCGCCTTGTCGTAGGGGCCGGATAATTTTGTATCTGTAATATGTGTTTTTCTAATGGTTGAGTGGTGTTGGCATTTATTTGATGCCCGAGATAGGTTATGCTTGACGTGGCTACCACACATTTTTCCGGTGACACCTTTAAATTATGCAAACGCAGGCGTTCAAAGACGGCTCTCAGATGGTTTACATGCTGTTCTATATTTTCGCTGTAGATGATAATATCATCGAGATATACTTTGCAGAAATGATGCAAGTAGCCGGTCAATACGTCTCTTGCCATAAATTTTTGGAATGTACATGGAGCGGTCTTCAATCCGAAAGGCATCACGTTAAATCGGTAAGATGCTCCATCTAATGTTGTAAACGTAGAATAGTTTTTTGACGACTCCTCAAGAGGGATTTGCCAATATCCGCTCTTGAGGTCCAACACCGTAAATATGTTGGCGTTTCCTAGATCCTTTATACTCTCGTATATCTTTGGTAAGACGGATGCTTCGTCTTCCGTTACTTCATTTAAGTGACGATAATCAATGCAGAAGCGAGGCTTCTTGCCGGGCCTTTCAATTATAATGGGAGGCGAACTGTACTGAGCGGTACTCGGTTCTATGACCCCGGCTTTCAGCATCTCTTCAATTTGATCGTACATAACTTTTTTCTTAGAAGGAGACATGGGGTAGGGTTTGATATTGAACGGGCGGTCATCTTTAATTTTTATTTTATGTTTTGTTGTCACCGTGGTAGCTTGGGTAGGCACCGCGGTGAACAATTCAGCAAATTCCTCGAATAGAGGTTTTAAATTATCGTTTTCGATGATCAGTTCTTCGGGAAGCCGGCATTGCTTCCTTGCCTGATGTGCCGCTTGATTCCAGAAGACGGTTATTCGCTCTTCGGTGCCGACGTAGACACATTTACGTTGATAATCGAATACGACATTGTGAGCATATAAAAAGGGGGCTCCCAGAATGAGCTCTTCGTTTAAATTTTGAATGACCTGAAACGTGGTCTGAAAGGGTACATCTAGTACATTAACGTTTATGGTCGTAGTCCCGAGGGATTCTACTAAACCATCGCCACAAGCCATAACAAAAGTTTGGGGAGCTGTAAGTTGATCAATGTCGTTCAAAAATTTCGGTTGGATAATATTCCTTGTCGAACCTGTATCCAATAAAGCGTTAACCGCTCGATTATTAATTATAATCTTAATGCGAGGCAGAGGGAAAGCGTCGTTGGTTTGATTGATAGATTCTAATGGAGTGAATCGGTGGGGAGATAGGTTGACTTCTTGATCCTTAAACAGGTAATTAAGGTCAGGAAGGTCATCGAAGTTTTTTAATTTAAACTTCTTGCTTCGGAGCTTCCCCGAGGGTCGCTTCGAGCCTGCTGGGGCCTGGTAGGCGGGGCTGGTACAGTTCGGCCTGGGCCATCGCCTCTGACCCCCGCTTGGTTTCCCGTATTCATATTACGATAGGGATTGTTTGGGCATTCCGCATGAAAATGCCACTGCTCCGTTGGGCAATATCTGCAAGGGCGATACGGGACTCGGGAGTTCCTTACGTCTCCAGTACCCCTTCTCGGTATATCCCCTCTAGGCAGCGAGGAAATATTATTTGCAAAATGCACCCTTGGTGCTGGCGGATTATCTCTTCTTTGAGATCCATTGAATGGTGTCCTAGATGCACCAAAGGAACTGGAGGACGGCTTCGCTAATGCGGAGGGTTCCGTTCTCCAGTTACTGCTCGATTGCTGATTCCCTTGAGCTGAAGCGGTAGAGGTGGACGCTTCTCGGTCTTTGCTTTTCTTTGCATTTTGCAGAATCTCGAATTCTTTATTCTCATCCATGATTTTGGCCATTTGTTCGGTCATCGTCACTAGTGTATTTGTATCTAGTATGACGGCACTCTTTAGGAGCATTTTCATATCAGGTCTCAACTGATTGAAGATGGTAGCCGCCTTCATCGCCTCCGGCTTAAACGGATCGATCCTCTTGAAGAGGCATACCTTCCTTGAAATAAATACTGACGTATTTTCCTCGGCATCTTGTTTCTTGCCATATAAATTAGCTACTGCTTCGGTGAGTACTTCACCTGAATCATAACGGCTTCTGAACCGCTCGAGGAATAGAGGATACGTGGTAATTAGGGTTCGATATTGTTCGAACCATTTCTTAGCATCATCTTTGAGCTGTTCTGATATTTTATATAGTCGGTCGTTATCCTGCGTAATTCGTACTCGGACGAAAAATTCCTCCATTTGATAAATGAAGGTTTCAGGGTCTTCGTGTTCGAAGCCATGAAATTCCGCATTTGGATGCTTCGACCGATACTTATGCTCGTGCGTGGCTTCGCTTAGAGCTTTGGCAAGACCTGCTGCCATTTGGGCGAACACTTGTTCTGAGGAGGGCTGTATGACTCCTTCAGTGGTACTCGGGCCAACCCCCGAACTACCCAGTACATCCTCCGCGCACGGCCTCTCTAACCCTCTAGAGACGTTGTCCATCACAGATGTCGGCTCGTCGTAAAACTGGAAAGGCGTTGATTCATCCATATCCTTTCCAGAAAGCCCTGCTGACTAACAACGCCCCACGTTGGGCGCCATGTAGAAGAACGCACTACCGGGCGTCAAAATGACGCGACACCAATTTATTTCTCAGGGGGCGCCAGTCGCGTATTACCCCGTTCTTCTACCTCCCAGGCGGGTTCGAGATAAGATGACTTCGGTAGCCGAAAAGCGGGACCAAGGCTGCACTACCACAGATCGGAAACTACGCTCTCTCTGGACCCGAATTCCCTCGTTAGGGGTTTAGGCACCTCTTAATTTCCTGAATTTTTGCATAAAAAAAATCCCAACCGAAGAATTTCTCTGCGGAGGGATTAGTTTTGGTACGCGAAAATCGCGTTTTGGTCCATTAATAACGGAATATATTTCTCAAAAAACGCATAAAAAAATCCCTATCGAACCTCCGTACAACAACCAGAAGGTCGAACGTTAATGCGAATTAACTCGACACATCCGGTTTTCTATACGAAAGTTCCAGGGATTATAGACCGTCAACAGGCCTCAAGATCAATTAAGAAACATTAGTTCAAAGAATCCGTTTATTTAACAGAATTGGTTATACAAAATTCTCAAGAAAGAATCGTGCCTTCCCCAATCAAGGTAGTGACTTTCAGACCATACAAGCGAGAGCGCTCGCGCTAACGATCGATTAGGTAGAAAAGATTCATACGTACCTTCTCAGAATCAAAATGCGAGCTTTTAGAATCATTTCAGACTCTGGGTAAATGAATAATTAAGGCTGACTGAAATTAACTTAAAAAAGTTTTACTAAATGAATTTAGTTTCGCTAGAGACTACCTAGCTTTAAAGTTCTTGTATCGTGGAAATTCACGTACTCAAACACATTCTGAGGACTTATTACTGCATAAGTTGAGTGGCGTTCGATCAGTCCACGACTTACTAACCCTTATCACAGTCGATTAATAATATCGATTTGGCAGCGTCTCACCTTCGAGCGACTATTAGGCAAAATTGAATTTTTGGATTTTTATGCACAAGGCGTTTTCCTCTATAACTTTGTCATTTGAAAAGCCCCGTTATTGGCTTTTCTACCATCGCTTTGTCTGGACTACTCAACGCGCTCGGCCAAATTGCGAGCCGCTGGGTCAATCCAAACTCTTTCCATGCGAGAAACCGGCCTTGTACATGTGCATTGATTTTTATCAATTTTTGCTTATCGGCACTACGCCGGCTTTGACAAAATCTTCTATTTTGCCTTTTGGATGCAGTGCATCGTTAAAATTTTATGCTCATACTTTAGAATTGGGCTTTCAATGATCGTACCTCAAAGGTCAATGTCTTTGGTTGAGGAATAAAAAAATAAAAAATAATTTAAAGTATATTTTCGTGGTACTTTTTAAACTGACTTCGTGGTACTTTTGAAAAATCCAGTTTAAGACCAATTTTAGCGTACTTTTGAAAAATCGATTTTCGAGCCAAATTTCAAGGTACTTTTGAAAAACTAATCTGCGGGTGAAATTTTGGCGTACTTTTGAAAAATCGATTTTCAAGCCAAATTTCAAGGTACTTTTGAAAAGTTAATCCGCGGGTGAAATTTTGGCGTACTTTTGAAAAATTGATTTTCAAGCCAAATTTCAAGGTACCTTTGAAAAGTTAATCTGCGGGTGAAATTTTGGCGTACTTTTGAAAAATCGATCTTCAAGCCAAATTTCAACGCAGTTTTGAAAAATTAGTCTGCAAGTGAAACTTTGGCGTACTTTCGATAAATCGATTCTTGGGCCAAATTTTGACGCCCTTCCAAAAATATTATTTTTCAAAGTCCAATTTATGGTACCTTTGAAAAAGTATATTATTCATAAATCTTTGTCATTATATACTTCTACTCTGATATTCTGAACCAAAAACATTTTTCCTAAGTGAAAATTCGGTGTTTCTTCGAATTTTCGCCTGGTCATTTCCAACGCCTTATAGAACCCAAAACGGTCCTTGTGGACTGATCTGCGCCTCTGCAGACTCCCGAAAATGTCTTTAAATGAAATTTTTGCCTAAGTCGAATTTTGATTGTCTTCAACTTAGGACGATTTTGGAGAGTTCTACAACAAGGGCAAGGGGGCGACCAATCTTGGTGGCATGCTTTCCTCGTAGTTTGTGACTTAGCGTCCCTAATGAAATTCCATATGTTTTAGATGATTCACGCAAAAACTTTTTTTTGCATTTTATTTCATAAAGAGCTTTCTCTAAGACTTCTGGAGTGAAATTGGCATATTTTCTTGCATTAGTTTTTCTTTTGTACGAGCAGACCATTTTTTATAAGAAAAAACAGGTAATTTGTAACCTGGGGCTTCATTGAACGCGTTCAAAGTAACCCCGAAAACGATGTCTAAGAGCATTATTCTGATAAAAAATTTATAAACAAAAAGTGTGTACAAATATTTTTAATTTCTTTAACATAAGGGCGGTTACTTTCGGTCCCGATTAAACTTTAACCGTCTGCCAAATCATTAAAAGTACAATTGTTTCCATGGTAACTGAATTGGTTTGACCCACCGTTAACGCTTAATCGGGATCGAAAGTACCGGCCCATATAGCTTTGTTAGGATACCGTATTGTTATAGCAAATACATTTTGCAACCATGTGGTGCAAATCAGTGTTGCCAACGAGTAGATTTTAAATACCGGCAAAATCACAAAGAAAATACCCGCATTACCCGCCAATTATATGAAATTACCCACCAAAATACCCACACTGAGAAAACAGATAGGCATTGCAATTCTTTGGTTGTTTGTGGCTTGATTTGGTGCTAAAAATTTTTAACGGTTTAATAGTGATGCTCGTAAGAAGGAATGGGATGATAATAAAACAATATAAATACATAATTTAATGGGTATTTTTTTAAAATACGCAATAGAAACTATTAAAAAAATAACAAAACTCTAACAATGTGATAACAAAAGTATAAATATAATACAAAAATAAATATAATGGGTAATGACAGAGTGGTAGTCAGTGAACTCATCTACATAATAGCTGTTTTCTTTCGTGCTGAACGAACTGATTTCAATCACTAAACAGCCAATCAAATTGAGGTATTTTTGAAATCTTTGATCTCTATTGGTTGCTTACTGATCGATTGACTGCCTTTCAACAACCACAAAAGAAAATAGCTCATGGAGTGAACTCGAACAATAGCGGAAAGGTTCTGTGCCTCCCTCGCACTTGACAAACTATGTAACAGGCAACAGAAACAGAGAACCTGCGGATGCGAGCTTCACCCCCTATGCGAGAGCACACTCCAGTATTTATAGAGCTCACTGGTGCCAGGTCTCAAAATGCCCGCATTTTACACACATGAAGCCATTACCCAATAAAATACCCACACATCACTAAAATCCCCTCAATTCGGGTAAATACCCACCAATTGGTAACACTGGTGCAAATACTTACGGCTACAGCAACAAAAGTTTGCAGACCTCTTTGCAGCGACATAATAAGGAGAGACTGGAAAAGTAGGCGTGGCACATGGCCAGAACATATTCAAGCAACTAGTCCGCATGGGCGTCACTTCAACTTAACGTTATGGAATTTGCGAATATTTTAAAAATGTATAGAGCAGCATTTATTACTCCGTTTTTAAATATGATATAATTTATTACTACTTCTACAGCAATTTGATTAATAGATTTGAGCTCAACTAATAATAGAACAGTGATAAAAAACAATATTCATTCATTAATTATATCCCTCAAAGCAGTACTCCACTGCAAATCATGGCAACTAGGGCCAACAAATGACCCCCCCACTGCGTCCCTCGAGCGTTTATTCTATGGCCAAACAAACCGTATGTATATTGAATTGGGATTGCTCCTCTATACTTTAGACCTCGTTGCCTCTTTGAATTAGGCGATCCAAACCACGTGACTTCCAACATGGCGCTGAGGGCAAACATTCGGCAATCCTTTATTTTCATTCGTTAAATGAGTTTTTTTCGGTTGCCTTGGCTACGTTTCCGCGAGTTAATTAAAATAAACCCCATGTTTGCCCTCAGCGCCATATTGAAAAATAATTTTGACAGGTCGTTGGATTGCCTAATGTTAGTTTTTTAGGTTAGAAGTTCCATGTCAGGTTTGTCAACCTTCGACCATATATACATATAGACCTAGCTTGTTTACATATAATGACGATGGCATGAATAGCGGTGGGGAAAGGAGGGTAGAACTTAATGCAAGTTTGCCATGTCACTCCATTAGTCATGTTATTAAGGAAATATCCCAATACTTAGGATAGGATATTGCGTTTTTAAAACCACCCTAATGTAATTATTACTAATAACACATGTGTTCTAGCCTATTATCTTCAAAATGTAATGATTTAGATAACCTTATCTATGAATTAGATATTTTTTTACACACTTTTTTTATTTATCTGCAAATTTTATTAAGTGTTGGCAACTGTGCAATACTGGACACATACTGTCAAAAGTGTCAAATATTAATTGTCGTCTCTATATTTAATTCTTGTTGATTTGTGCTCTTTTCTTGTATATTCGAACTGTTAATTAGAATTTTCAGTTAGTTTGAGAATTATTAGTGTTCATCATGGTAAATAAATGCATTGTATGCAAAAAATATTGGGGTAAAGGATGTGGTCGCTCATTTCACAAGTACATAAACCAGCGACATAATAAGGAGAGACTGGAAAAGTAGGCGTGGCACATGGCCAGAACATATTCAAGCAACTAGTCCGCATGGGCGTCACTTCAACTTAACGTTATGGAATTTGCGAATATTTTAAAAATGTATAGAGCAGCATTTACTCGGTTTTTAAATATGATATAATTTATTACTACTTCTACAGCAATTTGATTAATAGATTTGAGCTCAACTAATAATAGAACAGTGATAAAAAACAATATTCATTCATTAATTATATCCCTCAAAGTAGTACTCCACTGCAAATCATGGCAACTAGGGCCAACAAATGACCCCCCACTGCGTCCCTCGAGCTTTTATTCTATGACCAAACAAACCGTATGTATACTGAATTGGGATTGCCCCTCTATACTTTAGACCTCGTTGACATAAACAGAAGTCATAGGCGTGGAAAAGAGACAGTAAATCACTTGAGGCCATTCATTAAACGTAACTTGTTTATTTTTTACAATGATTAGGTATTTCATGAAATCTATGTATTCTACTAAAACTTATTTAGACTCCATTTATTGTTTATATTGTTTATGTATTTTATCATGAAATATATAAATTTTCTACATTTATTTTCTTCACCAGTCTTCCATCCTTTCAAGGTATTGATAACCAGTGTAGGCAATGAAACAAACATGCATATTTTTTTTTATAAAAGCATAAATAGTAACATTTATTACAAATATTTCTGTAAAATAATCTATAATTTTGTAAAAGCCTAATGGTAAATTTATTAGTTCCATTTAACAGTTTAAAAAATTCACAGTTCTCATTATGAAATTCATTTTTCAATGAATTATATACACGTTTTTATTACTTCCACATCCAGTGGACGTATAGTAACGACAAAAATTTTAAAAAAAGATTTATTGTACAAATAGGCTTAGAATATAATGAAACGTCGAGATTTTAAGTTTGAGCATAAAGAAAAATTTCTGTCTGTCGGTCTGTCTATAAGTTTTTTGTGCGCACGATTACTCTGGAACCACTTAAAATATTGGCTTGAAATTTCCCAGCAAACAAAGAATGTATCCGTAATGTTATGCAATGTTAAATGGAAGTAACATTTGTAATGTTCTCTTGCAATATGATATTTATATTACAACAACGTAACAGAGAAATGTTACATTTCGAAATATTAAGCAAATATTTATGTAATGTTGGTTACATTACGTAACATTTAATAGTATGACAAATTACTTTCTGACAACGTTGATGTTATATTAAAGAAATAATGCATTGTTTAGTGGGTTGGTAGACGTATGTATATTTTAACGAGATCTGGAACTATATAAGATGAAAATATAATCATTTTCATCTTATTCCATTGAAGAGTTGGGGGTTAAATTGGGGTAAATAGGTAAATCAAGCAGGTAAGAGTCCAAAATTAGTATTTAGTGTATAGAAGAGAAGCTAATGTCTCAAAAAAATTCTTGGCATTGGCAACCCCCATTACTACCCCTACCTCAGGTGAAAAAAAATTGTGTAGTGTAGTGTAGTTATTGTGTAGTGTGTGCACAAGAGCCAAAGGCCTCAAAATATTTTTACTTCATCCATCCCCACTACCACCCCCACCCCATTACCGATGTGCGATACAGTGGCGGCTGGTGAAATTTCAATATTTTTTTTCTCGTCTGTGGCGCATGGGACCCATACGAAACTTGGGAAATAACATCTAGAGAAGCCCTTCTGTAATGACCCCTAAAAAATTTTGAAAAAGCAGTTTGCGAAAAAATTTTTGAAAATTCGCTAGCCTCCCCTGGGTCTAAGGACCCCTGTTTACTTTTATTTTTTTTTGTCATATGCATTTGACTTTTCATAAAAATGCATCGACAGATTTTGGAGTTTGTGAAAATATTTTCATTACTAACTGAGATACAACGAATTGAAATATTGTAATTTGTTAAATTGTAAATTACAAAATTTCAGTTCATTGTATTTCAGTTAGTAATGAAAATATTTTCACAAACTCTAAAATCTGTCGATGCATTTTTATGAAAAGTCAAATGCATATGACAAAAAAAAATAAAAGTAAACAGGGGTCCCTAGACCCAGGGGAGGCTAGCAAATTTTCAAAAATTTTTTCGCAAACTGCTTTTTCAAAATTTTTTAGGGGTCATTAGAGAAGTGCTTCTCTAGATGTTATTTCCCAAATTTCGCATGGGCCCCATGCGCCACAGACGAGAAAAAAAAGATTGAAATTTCACCAGCCGCCGCTGGTGCGATATCGTTTTATGGGTTTGTGTGGTAGACGATTTCAAATATTTTGTTATTAAATTTCCATTATTAAAGTTCCATAAACAATTATTTCCACATACAAAATTTTTTCGTTGTGAGAGACTTGGGTAGTAGATCTGGATGTGGAAGCAGTGATTTCTGGGACAGTGTTTTTTTTTATAAATATCCGATTTTGATATTTTTTGGTAAATTTTTAATGTGTATTGATTTTTCAATAAATTACAAAAGTTGGTCCCCTAATAACTGATACGCCCATGGAAAGGATTCTACCCTCCTTTCCCCAACCCCCCTAATGCTGCATTCAAACAGTTGTCTATGTAGAACAAAGAAATGATAGGTCTATGTATATATGGTCGAAGTTGTCAACTTTACAATAATTATTTTCAAACCAATGTTGCCAAACCATTCTTAAATGTGTGATAAATTGTGTGGTGAAAACTAGATGTCGCTAAACTTAATGGTTATTTAATTGAGTCAATATAACAAAATTTATTTTTTGTTCAAAGTTACCACGCGGTTCAAACACAGAAAAGAGAACTACCAGAAACGACACTTGAGCTACCCGCCAAAATTCCATTGCCGCCATTTTGTTGTTAGTACATCCGTCAGTTCATTTATTGTTTTAGGTTAAAACAATAAAGTGCGGTAAATGACAGTCTGTGACATAATACCGAAATAAATTCTTAAAAGGTTTTAGTATTATTGTGCTGTGTTAATAGTAATTTTTATTAGCGATATGAGTAAACGAGGTGAAACCGTTTGCGCTGTTAAGGAATGTACAAGTAGTACGACAGGAAAAGACATTAGTTTATTTGGGTTTCCTAAGGATTCCCAAAGGTATTTTATTATTGATGTAAATTATAAGATATTTCCAAGTAGTTGTGAACCTTTCTTCTTTTAAGGTCCGTATTGTGGTTGGAAGCATGCGATCGTGGGGATTTGGCAAGTAAAAGTTCAACCGAACTTTATAACAATTTTAAGTTGTGCGCACGACAAATATGTATCAGAATAGATTGCTACCAATAGCACTTACCTACTATTTTTCCTCAATTTGGTAGTTTAAACAGAAAAAAAATTAATATTTCCTCAGAACAACCTCCCAGTAAGAAATTACAATTTTTCTCGAGATATTGTATTGATTTTAATACATTTTGTGACTTTATTTATATTAAGAATACAATTGTTCGTAGAGACAAATTTATCCAGTTTACTTTAATAGCTTTAATGTCCATTATAAGTAGAATTCTTCGAATAAGGTGATTGTATTCAGCTTGTGTAAAGTTTGTTTATAAACATGCTGTTTAAATTTCCCGCCAAAATTACCAACAACAAAATGGCGAAGGTCACAAAAAAACATCAAAGGCGGTGCTGAGAGTGCCGCTTCTGGTAGGTCCTTCTTCTGTGGTTCAAAGTAACCCCGGTTTACGGTATTATAAAAGCTTCTGCTTTTAATGAAAGCAAGTTAATAAACTTTTTACTTTCTTTTACTTATTTTAAAAGTAAAAACTTAAAATATTACCAGTGTTTCAACTTTCTGAACATATACGACATAAAAAAATAGTTTTATTCACTAAAAACTTTCAAAATGCTTTAAATTTCTTCATGTAGAGTATGCTCACAAAATCATGTACAGCCCCCAAAATGGCACAATTTTTGTCACGTGAAATTTTTTGTTCATTTTCAGCATATTGAATGTGATTCTTGATAGTAATATTTTAATAACAAACTGTGAACCAAAAACGTTAAGTCGGAAGCACAAACTACATAAAATATAAATGTACACTTTTCTGAAGCTGCGGGGTACATATCACTGAGGGCAAGAGAGAATTTTTTATTCATAAGTAAGTAAACAAAACTTGTATCCAAAATTTTATTTTACTCAAGACTTAAACACAACTGTCCAGATTCCTTAAATTAATTTGTATAGCACCGCACAAAAGTTAATGTTTTGTGCATTACAAAATCACTTATAAAAATATTTTCAGTTCTATAACTATTGAATTTATATTAATTTACAGATCCTACTTACTGTAGGTATACAAGTTCATTGTAAGGTATAAAATAAACTTAACTATACCAATCCATAGGAAGGTAAAATAAACTTAACTGTACAAATTTAAAGGCAAAATAAACTTTACTACACAAATCCTTAGATAAGGTAAAACAAACTTATCTCACGTAAGGACCACACCGTAATTTTTAAAATAAAGTTAGTTGGTGTTTGTGATAATTATATGTATTGAATATCAAAATGGAAATCAGTGATATTTCCTACTAGGAAATTTTAGGATTAGTTTATTGTGAGTCAAAAGTAATATTAAAAACTTACTAATATAATCAGAAACACTCTTTAGGAACCTAATAACTATAGACTTTGTTTTTATAAACATTTGAGTTAATATTGATAAAAGTGTTTGGCTACATAGCCAAAAAAAAATATTTATGTAATATTTTTTTCAGATCCAATTTCTGAAGTCCCTACTGCTAAATGAGGAACTATCATTTTTAAATCACTAATTGTTTTAACGACTGCAGACTCACTACGTGTGCTGCGCTCTATTTTAATTTTATTTCACGTAATAACTTACTCTTGTTAATTTTGTTCCTTTATCTTTTTTGTTTAGGGTTAGGTTTAATATCAGTCTCTGTATCTAATTCCTTTGTGCAAATGTATTTGACATTTTGAACAATAAATTATTATTATTATTGTCGCGTGTTTCCACCCTTAGGAAACCACCCTCGCAAATCCGTGGGTTCCAAAAATTATAACAAGAGATGTCCACTAACACACTTTATTAAATATTTACTGGATACTTCACAATACTATTATTAATTTAAATACACTTTACTGACTAAAATCACAATGTTTATTACGTTGTTTATCTTTGAACTCTTAACCTCACTTTCCATACTTTCTCAACTTTCGGAACTACTCGCCGAGAATGCGATCGGTCTTTTATACCTAAAAATGACAGATCTCGATTGTTCTGTGATGACGCCACCATTCTCTCGATAATTCCAGATGTCACTTTGGAATCTTCTGGTAGGTTCTTTTTCGAGTAGGTGCAAATACACTACATTCATTCAGACATTCGATCTGTTGAAGTCTGCCTACTTTTTAGTAACATAACCTTAAATTTTAAGGGGTGCAACATATTACACTGCCCCCTCCTTAAGCCTGAACGTCCCGGTCAGGCAATTCAGCCTCTTTCACATACTTCGCCAGTCTATCCAAGTGTACGATCTTCATCTTGGACTTTTTGTTTCGTTGAATACGATAGACGACATCATTAATTCGGGTAATAACAGTATAAGGTCCTTCCCAAGGAGGTTGAAGTTTCGGTGACTTCCCTTTCTTCCGCTGTGGGTTGTACAGCCAAACCAGATCTCCTGCCTTGAACCCTTCTGAACTACCCTTACGGTCGTATCGAGCCTTCATTCGGTCACTGGCTAACCAGCTCATGAACATTTCTTAGCCGTTCACTCATTTCATCCACATAGCTGTTCACAGGAAGCTGTTCTCCGCCTGGTGTTCCGAAAATCAAATCACACGGCAGTCTGATCTCATGTCCAAATACTACACGGGCTGGTGTTTGTTTCGTAGACTCGTGGATAGCAGCTCTGTATGCCATGAGGAAGAACGGTATGTGGAGATCCCAATCGCGTTGATTCTTATGAACTACTTTAGAGAGATGTTCTTTCATGGTCTTGTTATGTCGTTCCACCATTCCATCTGATTGCGGGTGAAGGGCTGTGGTCCGTGTTTTGTGTATCCCCAATAACTTGCAGATTTGCTGAAACACCCCTGACTCAAAGTTCCTCCCTTGATCTGAGTGCAGCTCCAGGGGTACACCAAACCGACATATCAAATTATCTACCAAGACTTTGGCGACAGTGACTGCTTCTTGGTTTGGAATTGCATAGGCCTCTGGCCACTTACTAAAATAGTCCATGGCAAAGAGTATATACTTGTTACCGTCCTTGGTTACTGGGAATGGGCCGGCTATATCGATCACAATCCTCTCGAAAGGAGCTCCGACGTTATATTGTTTCATTGCACCCCTACTTCTAGTCTGCGGTCCCTTACTTGCTGCACAAATTTTGCAATTGCGACACCAAGCTTCCACATCTTGACGACTATTTACCCAATAAAATCGTTCTCGTACTTTATTCAGGGTCTTATTAACGCCGAAGTGTCCACCGGATGCTCCATTATGCACTTCCTGAAGTACTTTCGGTACTCGACACCTGGGAATCACTAGACGCATAACAACTTCCTTGCCATCCGGGCTTTCCCAAGCTCTCTTTAGCAGCCCGTTCATAACTTTGAGTGAATCCCATTGGGCCCACAAAGCCTTCAATCCAACTGCCTTGTCCGAAACATCCTTCCACGCTGGTCGAATTCCTTTCTCCTTTGCTTTCAATATAGCCCCAATTTCTGTGTCATTTAGTTGTTCTTGTCTCAGGGCTTCGGTTGTCCAATCGTCCGGAACCTCCATTTTAATAGTGTTGACAGCCACCGTACCCTGCAATTTCTCAACGTGGTGGCAGTGCTTGCAATCTTCCTTGCATGGTCTTCTAGATAAAGCGTCTGCGTTCTTATGAGATCTTCCAGGTCGATGTTCTATTTTGAAATCATACTGTTGCAGCCGTTCTATCCAACGAGCCAGTTGACCTTCAGGGGTTTTCAACTGCAACAGCCATTTTAATGCAGCATGGTCGGTCCGGATCTTGAAATGTCGTCCATAAAGATATTTATGAAAATGGTCCACTGATTTAACGATGGCCAGTAACTCTTTCCGAGTTACACAATAATTTCTTTCCGGTTTGGACAGCACCTTGCTGAAGTACTCGATCACTCTTTCCTGCCCATTCTGGATTTGAGACAGCACAGATCCGACCGAAGAATTGCTGGCATCAGTGTCTAAAATAAAAAGTCCTTCCCGTCGTGGGTACGCTAGCACAGGACCAGTGCATAGAGCTGCCTTCAATTTTCTCCATGCCGTTTCACATTCCGGTGTCCATTGGTACTGCACTTTCTCTTCTGTCAGCCGGTGTAATGGCTTCGCAATTTCTGCAAACCCTTCCACAAAGCGCCTATAATAAGTGCAGAGGCCAAGGAAGCTCCGTACTTCATGAACATTAGATGGTCTTGGCCAATCTCGTACAGCAGAAATTTTGTCGGGGTCTGTTTGTATTCCATCCGAAGACACCATGTGACCAAGAAATTTGACTTCTTTCTGGAATAGCAGGCACTTCTTCGGGTTCAACTTCAGATGGGCATTCCTGACTCGCCCAAATACTTCTTGAAGATTTTTCAAATGTTCTGTAAAGTCTTGTCCCATAACAAGCACGTCGTCAAGGTAAACCAGGCACGTCCTCCAGGTTAGCCCTCGCAGTACGAATTCCATCAATCTTTCAAAGGTAGCTGGCGCATTGCAAAGTCCAAAAGGCATCACGGTAAATTGATAAAGACCACTGCCTGCTGAAAACGCTGTCTTTTCCTTATCATCCGGATGAAGCCCCACTTGCCAGTATCCACTCCTAAGGTCTAACGTAGAAAACCATCGTGAGCCTGCCAACGTGCTTAACGTGTCGTCAATTCGTGGTAATGGGTAACTGTCTTTCTTCGTGACATCATTTAATTTTCGATAATCGACACAAAATCTTAATGTTCCGTCCTTCTTGGCAACCAAAACTACTGGCGATGACCAGGGACTCGTCGACTCCTCAATGACTCCATCTTGTAGCATCTTGTCTATCATTGCCGAGGCATCTTCTTGTTTTGCTAATGGAAGTCTCCTAGGTGGTTGTCGAATAGCGGGTGAGTCGCCAGTATTTATCCGATGCTGGACTATGTCTGTTTTTGTAAGGGCCTCTGTATTCTTGGCAAATACTGAACTTTCCTTTTCTAGAAACTTGATTGCCTCCCTTCGTTCATCCTCAGATAAATACTCCAACTGGGTACTCAGCAAGGTCAAAACTTCCTGGTCTATTTTCGTAGACGAACTTCCCTCTGTTTGTTCCCAATCCTTAAGACTCGCTTTCCTACGTCAACAATAAATCCATACTGTTCCATAATGTCCAGTCCCAAAATGAAGTCATCCGTGATGTCAGCCACGATGACCCTGTGGTCGAACCTTAACTGTCCAATCTGCAAACCCAGGTCTACTTCTCCATGAACCGTAGCCCTGTCCCCCGTAGCTGTCCGGACGATCACCTCATTTTGCCTCTTGATAATCTTTATGCCCGATATAAATCCTGGCCGTACTATTGATGACGTAGTACCTGTGTCGATGGTAAACAAACATTTTCTCCCATTCACATGGCCTTGTAACAATAGACTATTCGAAATTCCTCGAAGCTGGGAAATCTTTATTTCTCTGGGGTCACTGCATTCCCTAGCCAGAACAACCCCATTGGTACTGCTTTCCTGCTTCTCTTCAAGATTAACAGCATTTACTCGACTCTCTGAGTTCTGCTGTCGACAGTCTCGTTTCATGTGTCCTACCTTGCCGCAGTTGTAACATTTAATACCTCCGCTCGTCTTTCCTTTATTTTGTTGTTTTCTCTGCTTTCCGAGGTCATCCAATTTATCGCATAATTTGGTGAATATTTTCTGCATCTCAGTCAGCAAGGGGTTCTGGTTCATTTCTGGTTGCGATTCTTCAAGAGTCACAGCTCGCACTCTCCTTGGAGTATCCCTGTAAGCGGCTTCTACTTCGAGTGCACGCACCAAAGCTTCACTACTACTTTGGTGTCTCGTCAGCCTCAGAACTCGCCTGACCTCTTCGTCCCTTATACCATCTAAAAAGGCCCCCACGGCTAATTGTTCCTGGAATTCTTTAGGTGCACTCGGATACGCCAGGTGTGCCAGTCTCTCTATCGCAGCTTCAAATTCTTGTAAACTTTCCCCAGCTTTTTGCATCCGGGATTTCAGCTGAGTCTGGTATAATTGGGCAAGGTGTTGATCGCCATACCTCAAGTCTAATGCAGCTTCCAAGACTTTAAAGTCCCTTTGTTTCTCCACTGGGATAGTCTGAAGCAACTCTGAGGCCTGGCCCCTTAACGCCAGAACTAATGCCATGGCCTTTTCCTCGTTATCCCAGTTGTTCGCACATGCTGCTGCCTCAAACTGTCTCTTGTACGTCGTCCAGGAACTTTGGCCGTCAAAAGAAGGAGGTTTTAGTCGCTGACCTGATGATACCACCTGCTGGCTTCCTCTATCTCTCAACTGTCGTTTAAGCCGGTCTATTTCTACTTCAAACTCAGTTACTTTTTCTTCTACCTTATCTACTTTTCCTTCAACCTTATCTACTTTTTCTTCGACCTTGTTTATCTCTTCTTTAACTTCTTCCTTGACAGAAATGATTGCGTCCTGTTGTATTTTTATTTGATCGCTCAGGATTTTCCTTAATTCCTCCTGGCGTCTTTCTTCCAAGTCTTCCATTATTTTTCTGAGTTCGTCTTTTTCCTCTTGACGTTGTCTTTCTTGTTCTTGACGTCTTCTTTCTTCATCCTCTTTTTCTTTCTGACGTCTTGATTCTTCATCCTCTTTTTCTTTCCGACGTCTTGTTTCTTCATCCTCTTTTTCTTTCTGACGTCTTATTTCTTGATCTTCCATAATTTTCTTTAATTCGTCCCTTTCTTCTTGACGTCTTCTTTCTTCATCCTCTTTTTCTTTCCGACGTCGCTTTTCTTGCTCTTCCTTTTCTTCTTGACGTTTTCTCTCCTGTTCTTCTTTGTCTTCTTGACGCCGTTTTTCCTCCTCCTGGCGCTGCTGTGCCATCATTTTTTGGAATTGTTCGAATAAGTCCTGTATTTGTTTATCGGATGCCATACTTCTTGTTGTTACAGGCATACAATGAAATTAAAATAAAATAAATTTAACTGTCACGTCAATATCGGTAATGGAACTTTCTAGACAAATCTCGAAATAGCACGAAAAAGTCTTATCCAGAGTCTTTTGTCACTATCCAGTTCAGAGAATTTAATAATCTCCACTAATGTCCAGATAGAAAAGTTATAGAAATTTTCACGCACTAAATGAGTCTTTTTCAGTGTCTCTATCACTTCTCAGTTCAAAGGATTTAATTATCACACTAATGTCCTAATAAAATGTTCTACAATGTCTCAAAAATGCACTTAAACACTATTTTCCTGTTCGAAAATAACAACACAAATGTCCAGTAAATTAGTCCTGTGTTAGCACTAACTCCCGAGAATACTTCTCGAACACTCCAACACAACTACAGAGCTCCTCTCGTCATAAAATTCCGCTTTCTGACACCAATTTGTCGCGTGTTTCCACCCTTAGGAAACCACCCTCGCAAATCCGTGGGTTCCAAAAATTATAACAAGAGATGTCCACTAACACACTTTATTAAATATTTACTGGATACTTCACAATACTATTATTAATTTAAATACACTTTACTGACTAAAATCACAATGTTTATTACGTCACAGTATAGGAATATACAGTATACCCACTCTATTTTTTCATTATGGACTTCAGTGGACCTTGGTTTCGTTTTTTATGTCTAGTCCAGGACGAGTGAGTGTAGTCCACGCGCATGTAGGGGAACGCGCTAATTTTAAAATCGAGCAACTAAAGGTGCTAGACCCGTGGTGAAATGTCACTGTGGCTTGTCAAATTTGTTGGTTATGTTGTAAATAATCAGAATACAAAATGCAAATAATTTGAATATTTAAAACAATAAATATTCTCATGGTGCTACATAATATATACTATAAAGGCAAGAATCAAACAATGTTAATGAAATTCGTAGGACTCTAAAAATTGTATTGGAAACTGAGCTTATACCAGGTATGTTATTAAATTTATTCTTAAATAATTTAAGAACTTGTAGTTTATTATTATACGATAAATAAATAAACCACTATTTTGACATCAAAAATCGAATCTTAATATTTTTTTTGTTACAATAAAAGTTTAAATCATGGTATCATAAATTCTTATTTGAAGAGTATCGAAAGTAATCAGAAATGTGGTTGAGGTATGTGTAATTGTACCAAAATATTTGGTAATAGGAGTATTTTATATATTAATATATAAATTGACCAAAAAAAATTGATGTTTTGCCCTTTCTATAATAATATACGATAAATCGCAGCTCAACAAAATTCATCACATTTTTAAAAATTATTGATCTCTACTATACTTAAATCAGGAGTAGTATAGAATCAGCTTTGGTAAACAGTCAACCGCTGGAATTTTTCTTATGGTATCTCATTCTCCAGGTACTTTCGGTGCTTCATAGTCTAATTTGTCTAGTGTTTTTTTATATTCTCTTCTTATTTTTTTTAATATTAAGCATAAAACATATACATACATATATACACAACTCTCAAGGCCAAAGCCTAGGTCATCCATTATCCACCGACATTGCAAGCATCAGAACTGGGATCAAACCCAATACACTATAAACCATGTGGCCAAGTGAGCTCTTATCGTACGGGCTTTGGCCCGCTGCACTACTGTACCGATATTTTATCATACACCATATTGCATAGGGATTAACCCTCTCGCTTTGGGTGCTTCATTTCAAAATTAACAATCAGTTGAGGGTAATTTGCAACATTCACAAAAATCCATTATTGAACTCTGAATAATTTTTCGTGTATTTTGTCAAGTTCAAAACAGATCTATTTTTAGTTAGTTATGTAACATTATAATTGTATAATTGTTCATTATTCCTTATTACTGTTGGAATATGTTACAGATTTATCAGCAGCTGGGACATTTTGGGTTCATTATGGATGGAATCGGAGGACACGAAGAAAATTTTTATGAAGAATGAGAGCATAGGCAAACTTTTGATAATAAGTTAAAAATAAAAATAAATCTAGAATAATTTATTAGGGAAAAATATAGCAGAAATTACACGTTAAATCGCATAGTTGCCAGTTACTTGAAATATAAGTTTTTGAATAGTTTACCTAAGGACCCCGCACATTTCTTATGTAAATTGGCGTACAGTCAAATTGGCTGATTTTTTAATATATTGTAGATATCGACTTTCTGATGAAAAGCTCTCATGGGTCCAACTCGATCCTATGTCTAGTTTACGAGATATAACTATAAATTCTTGTAAAATTCTGTATCTTGTCAAACTTTTAATTCACTTATAGGGTATTGGTCAAAGAGGTCAAAGAAGCAATTTCCGAAAGTTTTTTGATCAGGAAGACACATACTTTATGTAAAAAATGTTTTAGCCAATTTGACTAAATATCATTTTCACTTGTTATTTTTATACAGATTTCCCGGCGCTTTCATCAACATTCTTCAAACTTTAATTTTTTCTACGCTATTTTTATTAAAACAACAAATGTTTTTAGTGTAAAATATTAGAAAGGCCTATTAGAACGAATCACAATATAAAATGTATGAATAAAATTATGAATTCGAAATTATTTAAATTGTACAAAAGGTCATTCTTGTACATTTCTTGAGCAGTATCTCGGAAACTCGACATAGTATCAAGTTGGGTCCATGAGATCCTTTGATCAGAAAGTCGAAATCTAAAATATATTAAAAATTCAGCCAATTTGACTGGACGCCAATTTACATAAGAATTGTGCTGGGTCCTTTGTTCGAAAGCTACATAACAATACATAATTTACATACAAAAAATGTTCGGACCCCCCGAATGAAAATCCTGGATACGTCAGTGACATATATATGATTTTAAATACATTTTGTACTTATAGTAATAACAAAATAATGGTATGTAAGTTTAGAAAATTTACTGTTGTATTAGTTTCTTATTGTAATTTCTTACAGTACTGGTACTTTGTTACTTTTCTAATATATTTTAATCACACAAATTTGTTTAATGGTGGGTTATACAGTAGACATAGATCTATAGCTATAGTTAATTAAAATTAAATAAGTATTTGCTTTCTAAACAAACATAAATGTATAAAGTTTTAGACTTAGTTTTTTATTTATTTAATACTTAATTTGCACGGAAAAAATATATGTATTTTGAGATTTATGTAAATTTATGCTGGTATGTTATTTTATTAATTACCTGTTAACAAAATAATTTATAAATTAAAGTAAGTAAAATCTGAGTGTTTTTTTTTTAAGTGGGACCTAAAAAGCACCTCTTAAATAAGTAAATAAATTTTTATTCAAAATACTTATATTTCTTCCCCCGTTATGAAATGTCAAATTTTAAATGCATTTTTGACGTTATGAAACGTCACATTTTTCATAATTGTCAGTTTCCAGTTGCATTACTGAACTAATGATGTAATGAATTTTTACGTAATTGATTTCTGTCATTTCCTTTCTATTTTAAAGGGGGATTGGATAAAATTTTGTACTTAACACATTATGAAAAAGTAATTTTCATAACTGGTTACAAAATAGTTATTTACGTAACCAGTTATAAAAAGACTAATTTTATTTGACGAATGTAATATTTGCCAAAACAAGCGAGCGAAGAGAGCGAGTTTTGCAAATTACATTAGCCAAATAAAATTACTTTTGCATAACGTTACAAAATTTTATCTAATCCCGCTTTAAAAGAGGGAAAAAAAATTTATTACATCACTAGTTATGTAATGAAACTGGAAACTAACAATTATGAAAAATGTGACATTTCGTAACGTCAAAAATGCATTTAAAATTTGATATTTCATAGCGAGGTTAGATAAATAAGTAACTATTGAAAACTATAATCACATATCAATTTCCAATAAATATATTATAAACATTATTTAATAACAGATTAATTCTATATTTGCTAATGAATGATTAACAAATAAGTAAGAAAAATATAATAGATGGATATATAATAATATAATACAGTGAGAAACCATCAATAAATATAAACATAAAGTATATAAAGTATTATGAAACTTAACAATCAGGAGTTTGTATTTTTTTTTCAATTAAATATTACGACTATTTTATTAAAATTAAGAATATAACACATTTTAAAAATATTTCTATTTATATTTACCCACATACGTGACAAATGTAATAAAAGACGAGAGTACAAATTGCAAGTGACGATAAAGCAAGTTGGTACCTATTACTAAAGTAAAACACTTGATGGCTTATATCTTCTAAACGAGACGTTGAGGTTATTAGACGATGGTCATCCTTACTTTGTATGGATTATTCTGTAAAATAAAACATTATTTTTAATAAAAATATGTTCCTAAGTAGGTAACTAACAAATAGAAAATAAGAATACAAAGCGAAATGATTTTTTAACTAAAAATTATTGTAGTTCATTTTTTTTATTTATATTTATATTGCAAATTTTGAACAAATGAATTCTCTAAAAAACGAAAATTACAAACTGAATAATGATTTTTTTCTATTTTTTACTACATACTTATGAAATAAATAATCGTGCTCATCAAAAACATCAAATCATATTTTTATATTTATTTAATAGGTATACTCACCAAGACGAAACAATGGAGGTAATGCATCATTTTTATATGAATCGTCTTGCATACTCGTTTTTGAAATGCACACTGCATACCCAAATTGTTGAACACAGCATTTTTCTGAACTGTATTTATTATCTTAAGATTTATCTACGAATTGTTTCCACAAGTAACCTGTCAAATATTAAATTATATTAATAAAATTATAAGTACATATATGTAATACAGTTTATCCAACAAACAACTACTGCTTTCAAATGTGTCAAAGTATTTACATCAAACCATGCACTTCACGACATGATCATTGAATATGATCGATGAATTTAAACTACATATATAAAATTTTCTGTTCAAAGTAAAAAACTTCTTCTTTTAATACTAAAAAGTGTGGCTACAAAATGATATGAAAAACATTTGCTTTTCTATTTACCTACAGGTCTTTAAATAGCAAAACGTGTAGCTGTTATTATTTGGCTCTTATTAACTAAATTAGAAGAAATTGATACAAAAATTATCAATGCTGACACGAGTACTGGGCACAATTATTGAAAAAGTGTCCATTCAATACAAAATTCGATAAAGAACACGAAAAAAATTATTATTGGTGACTTTAACTTACCTTGGTTCAACTTTAGGAAACGGGAAAAAATTAAACAATCACTCTAGCACAGGTACTGCTTGAACAACCAGGAGCAGAATGATATTTTCTATCAGTATCAGTATTGGTTTTTACAACTGTTTCTAACTATTTGCATTCAAAATAAAATAATAACCTAATTTTGCGTTTAGGTTAGAAACACGGTGTCAACAAACCACCGTTGCTACTGAGTGTAGTCCACGCGTCGATGGCGTGAGTGGGGGGCCTTGGACAAAAATGAGGAGAAGTGACCCAACTGTATATTTTTAAACTGTGATTACGTTGTTTATCTTTGAACTCTTAACCTCACTTTCTATACTTTCTCAACTTTCGGAACTACTCGCCGAGAATGCGATCGGTCTTTTATACCTAAAAATGACAGATCTCGATTGTTCTGTGATGACGCCACCATTCTCTCGATAATTCCAGATGTCACTTTGGAATCTTCTGGTAGGTTCTTTTTCGAGTAGGTGCAAATACACTACATTCATTCAGACATTCGATCTGTTGAAGTCTGCCTACTTTTTAGTAACATAACCTTAAATTTTAAGGGGTGCAACATATTACATTATAATTTTTTTTCTTAATTAAAAACCAGTCACCCTTCTCTGTGGCTCCGACCCTCACAGAGGGAAGCTGGTAACCGGCAGCCACTCCCCACACCCGAGAGGTAATAAGTGACTACTGGGTCCGAGAATCGTGTGCCCTGAGCAGACGTAATGAACCGAGGATGATGGCCTTCTGCATTCTGCCGGCTAAGACATCTGCCGAATTTCGGCATGCCGGTATGATCTTAAGTTCTGAAAGCAGTGTGTGTCTCGTTCCACCGAGGGCTCCTATAATCAGTACCACACTATCTTAACAGAATTGTCTGGATAGAATCTGCGGAGTTCGAAGAGTAAATCTCGATATTTTCTCCTCCTTCAAGACAATGTTGTTCTCCGCGGGAGCCGAGAACTTCACGACAAACATTGTCTTGAGTTGGTGGTCGAAGAGGACTACATCAGGCTTGTTGGTTTGTATTTGCCTGACGGTGGGAAACGAGTAGTTCCAATAAATTAGACACTTCTCATTTCCCACAACACTCTCAATATATCTCGTCTGTCCCATACAAGTGCCTTAGGTGATAATAAAGCATTCATATTGTTTCGTCGTGTCTCTAGATATAGGCCGACAACAAGTGCATCAAAGTCTCTGGCGCCCTACGGCAGGCCCTGCAGCTGACATCAGGGACCTCTATACCCATATGACACAACTTCCATAGACGAGAGTGTTGAATACACCATCCTGGTAAGCCATTATGAATCCCTCAGCCCGACTAACCTTAAGAAGACAAAGGTCAACCTTTCGGATAAGCCCAGGTTTTCTATATTTTTATAGAAAACACCATACATTGGCTTATCCGTGTGAAACTGCAGAAAGTTGTTGTGTTCTGTAGCTTTAATTTGGACTTTTCGTCGAGCAGGTTCCAACTTGGTGACAAAGTCACAATTTACCCGCTCGACGTCGAAGGAGAGACCAAGTTCATCGGCTGCTCTCTGTGCTGCCTTAAACAAAAAGGCTCCTAATATTATTATTATAAGTTTGATAAAGTGATTCATTCTCGGTCAATAAAAGATCTTCCTTAAAAGCGCCACGTGGATTATTAACTGATGTTATGTGTAAAACCGCTGCCCGAGGAATCACTACTTCCACATCCAGATTTTCTATCCAAGTTTCTCACAACGAAAAAATTTTGTATGTGGAAATAATTGTTTATGGAACTTTAGTAATATAATATTTGAAATCC
Source organism: Rutpela maculata (assembly GCA_936432065.2). NCBI lineage: Eukaryota > Metazoa > Arthropoda > Insecta > Coleoptera > Cerambycidae > Rutpela > Rutpela maculata. The sequence continues at coordinate 43,353,993 of OW386290.2, read as the reverse complement.
TCTACCCCAAAAACCCATAAAACGATACCCCACATCGGTAGTGGGAGGGGGTGATAGGGGGTAGTGGGGTGGGGGGGGTGATTGAGGATAGTGGGGGGGGTGGATGAAGTAAAAAAATATTTTGAGGTTTTTTGTTCTTGTACATAGTACACACACTAAATCATAATCTTTTCTCATCCCCTTTAATAATGAGGTGGGGGTGGTAATGGGGGTGGCTAATGCCAACAAATTTATTGAGACCTTAGCTTCTCTTGTATATACTAAATACCAATTTTATGGACTATTACCTGCTTCATTTACCCCAATTTACCCCCAACCCTTTGACGGAACAAGATGAAAATATAATCTAGTTCCAGATCTCGTTAAAATACATATGTGTACCAAATTCAAGTCAATATCTTAAACGGTTCCAGAGTAAACATGCACACATGCAAGTTACAGACAGACCGACAGACAAACAAATTTTTTTTTTACTCAAACTTAAAATCTCGACGTTTCATGACATTCTAAGCCTATTTGAACAATAAAGATTTTTAAAATTTTTTTGTCGTTACTAAACTTCCACTGGACGTGGAAGTAAAATTTGTTTGTTGCTAATCAAACAGTTGCCACATTCAGAGGCTGACATCTCGTTTCTTACCAGCAGTCTTTTGTAAGCAGTCTTGAACTACTGGGCATTGGGATTTTTATGGAATGCTCCACGACTCCTGATAGCACTGAAAAAAGTTTCTTTATGGTCCTGAAGAAGTTGGTTATGTCAACAAGTAGGTCATGGCCTGTTCTTTCAAGAAATTATGTATATTTAAAACATTCCGGAGATAAATTATTAAACCCAACAAAACTTTTCCTTCCAGATTGGATAAGTTTTGTCCCCTTTTTATCCTTCAGTTCTATTATATGATTTTCAAAATTCTCAGCATGTAAAAGTTTGACAAAACCAAACAAGTTACATTCATTTTGTTGTCCTCATATAAAATGTGCTTCTTTGTCACTTTGGTTCCAGCCCGAAGTCCTTCTTTTTTTGTAAAATTAACAAGTCAACAATTAGTTGCCATCTAATAACATTCCCGTCACTATTGTAAAGCCTCTCTTTATCACCCAAAGCATTGCGGACAAGCTTTATCATACGACAATAAGGATCAAATAAAATATAAATGTTCTGTTTAGTGGCAGGAAGGCCCATATTCCAAATCTGCACCCAGAAAAGTGCACGTGTGCCATCGAATATAACATGTAACAGCCCCAGCATCGTGCAATGGCTTGAATTATTCATGAGATTTCCTCTCTTGCTGTTAAAACACTTAGGTACTAAGAAATAAATACCTTCCAATTTTCATTTAATCCAACAGCTAACACAGAAGCATTTTTAGCCTCTTGCAGTTCAGCACATTCTCTATCTACACAATCAATTCCAGAGTCGATGTGTCCATAATAGCGATCTTTAATGTAAAAAATCTATTAGCGTATAGCCATTTCGTCAATGACACTATTTACAAGACATTTATTAATTGTGATGCGACCATTTATTTCTGAATACCATTTACGGATAGTCGATGGAGTACATTTTAAAATTTTTTTCTAAGTAACTGTATGCTTTTGCTGAATAAAATTGCAGAGTAATAGCAAAGCTTCACATCTCAGGATCATATTTCAGTTTTGATTTTGAAGATTTCACTCAGGGGCGTAGCGAAGGAGGGTATCATTAACCCCCCCCCCAACTTTGTCAGACTTGACAAAAGTTGGAAATTTGAGAAGCAAGTTGGCAATTTTTATTAAATTTATTTTTAGACTTTCTTCCTCCACTCATCAATTTTTTTGGAGGAATTATTATTTAGTTATTTACAGAGTTGGCTTTTTAAGTCTTATGAAGTTGGCAAATTTCAAAAATACGACAATAAGGATCAATACAAAAGTACAATACAATAATATATATATATAATTTCATCAAGTTACTCAATTAATGAAATACTCATTTTTCTTACTCCATTACTTCTCGTAATGTTCTTTCAGTGAAGTAAATACTATTTTTTATGCCCACAAGGTGACAAAATGATAAAAAATTAGTATATTAAGCATTGAGATCCGTTAGGATTCTTTACCGATCGAAGACAACCGGTAAATACCTTGACGATCATTGTGCTTATAACATTTCTTGCATGCAAAATTATTTTAAGAAAAATGCAAATTATCTTGAAATGTTTATAAAAGTTTTAATACCCTGACAGTACAATACATATTGTATTCAGTGTTACGAGCAGGTCTCGTTTTTTCGTACTAGATGTCGTTATAAATTCGTAATAGATTTCAACTTTTCGTAATCACATACCTAGAGGAGAGTAGGAGAATGCCACGGGCGAAATTTCTTTTGAAGGTCATCGTGATTTTTTAGGGTATCTTCATGTAACGTATACTTATTACATCGAAATGCATAAATTGAATATATTTTAATGTTTCTATAGTGGCCCCACCTGTCATTGAATGGCGAAAATTTTTATTACGAGGCTTTCTTCTTCCTACATAAAATTACCGTTAACAAGTCATGACTATTAAGAGTCTTTAGCGATTTCGTTTCACTTTCAACACCGACTACCAGTTCTGCTGCTAGCATTCATCGGTATAAATATATAACGACATAACGGAAAAAAAAGTAATAGATGTTCGTTGCGGCGTAATAGCGTAATAGGGAGCGTTTAATAGTAATAGATCTATTACAAAAGTAATAGTGCTCGCAACACTGATTGCATTTGCTTTCCAGAAAACAGTAAATAACACTTACTGTCATAGAAACAAATCTCGTAAATAAGCAAAGAACTTGATTGTACGAAAAAAATATTTAAAACCAAAAAAAACATATGAACTTGAGAAATACATACATAGTAGAGATGAAATTCAGCCAAGTTCAGAGAACGGCATAGTGCTGCCAACATGATCACACTTTATTAGCGAATGAAGTTTTGATACTACTCTCTGTTGATTATAATGGATGCTTTTTACGTTCTTACGTACTAAAAATGCTAGTCACATATCACATATCAAGTAGAATGCATTTTCAGCAACCTAAGTCGATATAAATGAATTTATGTCAGTAAATATCAAAGCAACCAGCATAGATAGAATTTCCAAATTACACGAGCAGCGTACACTCGCAATATTTGCAAAAAAATCTGGTGAGATGTCAGTTACTATAGTAATAATGTAAGAACAATAAAATAAAATGAAATAGAGCAGTGAAGGAATATTGCAGGCAACACTACTAGAGCGGGAGCTAGGTGGCTTTTTCGGAACATCATCGTTTTATGAACTTTAAGATATTTTTATGGTTTAATGAATGATAACGATTCATAAAATCGACTTCTGGGGCACCTCCTGTCAAGTGCGTCACGAACACTGTCTAAAAATCAGTGAAATTATGTCATCATTACAAGGCTCATTTTTTTTCGTGTGTACACATTTTATGTTTAGAATGAATAAAATAAGATCGCCAGAAAGTGTGGGCCGTTAGGAGGCACAGCCAGAAAGGTAATAATGATACAATACATCTGAGGCACGGTAAGAAGTCAAGTTAGCCGAAAGTGTTAAATTCCTGTATATTTAAGAGTCTATGGTACTTTTGTTGACACTAACAACATTCTAGGGAAGCTATTCTATTGTTGAAGGAGCTTATATTTACGTTTTAAAAATGAGCCAGAACTTGTAACGATGAGTTTAGAGTTCTGAGATGAAATATGCGAAAAAAATCCATTTTTTTTTTTTAAATCCTAAACATTTTCTTTCTGGCTAGCCTTACTGACGGGTGTCTTTCTGGGATTTTTTTTTGTGTTCAAAACATTTAAATAAACATGCTCAGTCTAAAAAAAAAAAGCTTGTAACGATCATGTTATATAACTCCATTTTTTTACATCTTTGACCTTTCTGGCTGCGCCCCGCCCCTCAAGGCCCACACTTTCTGGCGATCTCATTTTATTCATTCTAAACATAAAATGTATACTCACAAAAAAATTAGCCTTATAACGATGATAAAATTTCACTGATTTTTATATCTTGAACCATGGCCAACTCGACGGGCTAACATATGCCTGAAGTGTATTTCGTCGTTATTTAAATTCGATAGAATTAATCAATGCATAGAAAATGCTTGTAACGATGAGTTTCCGAAAAAGCCACTTAGCTCCCGCACCATACGTCATTCTCTGAAGTCGTGGTTTATATCGTAATGAAAAATTTAAATATGTCAATAATTTTTAGTGCTTAACTCTTTATGGAATGATAAAAACCGACAGGGGATACTATCTTATGAACCTTATGGCTATCATGAATATACGTAAGGATGTCTACTCTGAGAAAATTCTGATCTGAGTAGGAAAAATTTTTCGTGGTGAAAGTATTGTCTACCAGTTCTCTAATATCATTATCCATTTTTTTCCCAATCCATTTTTTTTCCAATGGACAATTCGCAATTCAAATGTTTTACTAGTGGATCTTCAGTGCTGCGTACATCTACACGTGGGACCCTGAGACATCATTGTTCTACAGAATACATACAATCAAACAACTCTTGATAAACGATTCTCAACATTATTTCAGATAATGAAAAAGAGGATACATTTTTTTGTCACAAAATTTCATTATTTCATTAATTCATTATTTGTTGTTAAAGTTCATTTTTGCGTGCATAAGGTGGTTCGACAGGTTCCACTTGTCCACAAAGGGTTAAGTAATTTTGACTGATTTTTGCAATAAATTTGTATAACTAGAAACATACACAACTCTTCAGTGAGCTTGGTTCTTCATATTGCCAATATATTATCAGCCACTTCTGCAGTAATTAAATTCTTTTTTCGAAGTTTTTTCACAAGATTCTGCAAGGTTCCTGTTTTTTTTAAAAGCCTCCTGTACTTTTGTTGCAGGGACTTTACTATTCTTCTTTTACTTTTTACCTCTTTCATTGCAACAGTCAACGATACGTCTGCTTTTTCTGGGATCTGCATATCGGAGGAATGAATATCATCTACATACCTTGGTACACCCACTCTGCCTTTCCTACGTGTTTGATCTAAAGCAAATTATTTAAATTTTTAAAATGGTGTAGTAACATATATAGCTTACCATGAGTGGAATTATTTTGGTCCTGAACATTTTCATGTACCTTTAAAGAGGTATTTTCAAAGTCGACTCCTACGGTCGAAGAGTCCATATTCTAGAAAAAACACATTATTAATATACTAATTCATATTGTTATACACACTACAGATTGAGCAAGATGCATGAATTTTAAAAATGCCTTAATTTATTATTTGTTCATTATACATATTATATAAGCCAAGTATATAATAAAAAGAAACTATATAAAAAAAAGTTATACTGTAAAAAAATCATTTAAACACGTTCACCGCCAATAAAAATTTAGGATCTTTTCCAAAGGCCAAAATATATTTTTCGAAAATCATATACAAAAAGCATTTGTATGATTATTAATTGTTTTGTTAAGTTTTTAGGAACAAATTCACCATGACTCGAGGGTCGAGTCACTGACCTCTAAGGTCCGTTTCATTAAGTATAGGTCGATGACTCAACATTTGAGTCATACAATTGAGTTAAATTTTTGATGAAATTATAACACAAGCAAGAGTGACTAATGTAGTAAGTAGATGCACTTGACTCAACAGTTGAGTCATCGGCCACTGATGCAGGCCGTCTTGACTCCACAGTTGAGTCATCAGCGGTGAACGTGTTAAAATTTAAATTTTATTGAAACAAAACCACGTGACTATAAACAGTACGGCATTGGTCTGACGTCATCTGGCATAACGTTTGGTTTGATCGCTTTGACAGCATTTGCTAGTGCTGAAATATTAAATTGTGTGTTAATTAAATGTTAAATTGTAGTCTACTGAGCTTTAAATCTCGCATTTATTTATTTTTGTAAAAATCATTAGTGTTAAGATGTGGTAAAAATGAGGGACAGTGACTTTGTGCAAGCTCAAAGTGACAATTTGCTGAAAATCGACGTCTTTATGATGAGCACTTTTTTTGTTAATAATACCGATTATATCAGTGCAGAAATTAGAGGTGTAAAAGCGACAAGGTATGCATCATTCATTGTTCTTGACAATAAATTTGTTTATGCTCATTTTTATCCTTTTACTGCAGTTAGATTTAGACACCTAACCTCAAAATATTGTTACGTGTTTACACCTCTTTTGTAAACACCCTGTATTGTGGATTCGGAAATTATAACACCAGGGTAACACTAAACTCTCATTTATTAACTTACGTACTAATTACAACAATTACTTGACTAATATAACACTGAGTACTATACTTCAATTATTCAGTCACTTGATCACTTGGTCTACTCTGCTCACTCTCTGATCATCTGAACTGTACATCAACTAAACTAGACTGTCCACTAAAACTGTCTCCATGCCTTTACCTATATATCCAAAGATGAGAGTTCCAGAATATTCTGTTATGATGTCACCAGCTCTCTAGATGTTTCTAGAAGGCCAGATTATAACACCGCGCGCACCATCTCTGAGATGATCGCCAAACCAACCAACTGAATTGTTCTTTGTTTACTGTCTACTTTTTGAAATTAGAGGGAACGCTCATAGATGTCTCTGGAGGTATAAACATCTAACAATATGTAACCATCATGCAATACATATTTTAATATTTTTATCAACATTAACTATCGTTTTTCGTCTCAGATTAGGTATATAACTTTTTTATATTAGATACTTTGCCACCACTAAGTACATAAATTAAATAACTATTGAAAATAGTACTAATAAACATTGCCAATGCCTAATGTGTACACTTAATGTTTTTCTAGGTCCGGACGAGAAGCCTATGGTGACAATACTATTGGCTGTGTACAAGTTAAAAGAGGAAGGTGATGTGTACATTGTGAAGGCAAAAATAACATCTGAACACGGGGTTTGGAAGAAAGCATATTCAGTTATTTTAACTTGTGAAGCCGTAGGTCTTTATAACTTCTGTGCAATGTGAGGAATGTGCTCCCCATTTAGGTAACATACAGTGTGTCTCACTTAAGAGTGTAACAGCGTAATAATTCTTTTATTTTTTGTCCAATTTAAATCAAACTGATCTCAAAAGTTAGAGGTCACCAAGGTCTATTTAAGACCACAAAATCACTTTCCATCTTTAAATGCAAGGCCATCTACGATGCTAAATTATATGAAAAAAATCAAAAAATCATAGTAGGCATTTTTTAATAAAAAAATTTTAAAAAACTTGTTCGGTAATCATTCAAAAACCCTGAATCCAAAGTTTAGTTAAATTCTAAAAAAATAAGTTTTTGAAAAAAATTCCAGTTCCAAATTTCTCGTTTTGATAAGCATGCTCTGACTCCTTTGTTTCTACTGAAAGACAATTTTAGATTAGTCGTCAAGTAAATCTGTTGGCATGTCTGATTTTTTGTATTCTATCATATATTATTTCAATTAAAATGCTTACAACTGCGGAAAAAGTGGAAATTGTGATTAGTTGGTGATAATTCTCGTACAGCGAGGAAAGCGAGGGAAGCTTCCATCGAAATAAATTACGTCCCTTCAAGCCTGTTTTCTTACACACATTAGAAGAAGGAGACAAAGAAAGGCGGCTGTAATATTGCTTTTGGTGTCAGGGAGAGTTTTTTTTTAAACATTTTATTCTCAGATCAAGCGACATTTAGTCATTTACAACTAATGGCACAGTTACATGTCAAAATACTAGAAATTGATCCGTTGAAAACCCTCACTGGGTTGTAAACTGTCTACACCAGTATCCAGAAAAGATGAACGCGTGGTATTTTGAATTGGGCCATATTTCTTTGAGGAAAATTGAATGCGGAACGTTTTCTAATTTTTTTGCAAACTGAATTTTCAATCAAAATTGAAAACTTGCCCTTTATTGCATACAACGTGAGTGATGGAGCCCCAATCCACAATGCAATCGTAGTACGGAATTGGCTAAAAGACAAGTTTCACTGGAGGTGGATTGGAAGAAATAGCCCTTTTATTAATTGGTCTCCAAGGTCACCTGACCTCACGCCCTTGGACTTTTTTTTTTGGGGGTTTCTAAAGAATGAAGTCTACAAAACGCAGCCACAAAATAGACTACAAATGGAAAACCGGATTAGGCAAGCTTGAGATGAAATTACGCCTGCAACCCTCTGAAAAGTTATGAACAAGAACAAAAAGCAAATTGAGGCATGCATTAGGAGGTTTGATAGAACATGATATTTAATTCTTTTGGTTGTATTTATTATTCATTTGTGTAAATTGTGTTTCAAAAAAATAAATTGAGACTTTTTTTTAATTAATTCCCATTTCATTTCAATTTTAGTTAAAGAAGGTATATTTATAACCAATATTTTGTGCAGAAATTCTTTCCTCAGGTTTCCTTGGTTTTCCGGGAAAATAGCTGGAAAATAAAATTATTAGTTACATATTTTTCCATTTCTTTTATTGTAAATATGAACCATATCTATTTACCAAAGTTACCAGTTCTGCACTTCCTGTACGGTGCCTTATAGTCATTCCTAAACTCAAATGATTTGACATTTTCCATTTACTATTAGTAATGCTATAGCATAAGTCCTGTGCATAGGAATTTACTGTGCGTTTGACTTTGTCATTCGCAACTTGCAGTGATTTTCCGCTCGTTACATATGAAAGAAATTCACATAGTAAATTAGGAGCCTTCGTTTCATCTGACGCCAGGAATTCAGCTGAAGGAGGCCACGGCATTGCAGGTGAATTTTCGTATGTCTGCTGGACATGCCGCCTCAAAATCATTGCAGCCTCTTGTATTCTTCGGTATCTGATGAAGCAGCTTCAAATGCAGCTTCTACGGCTTGTCTGAGTTTGGCTGCCAAAATGATATATGGTTGCTAAAATGGTTTTTTAATTTTTCTTTTAATTTATCACTTTTATAATTTTCATTATAAAATTGTGATGAATGTTCCGTCATGAACAGGGTGCATTAAATAGGTGATGCGACGACAACTCTCACAGTGGCTTCATAAGTACTTACTTTGTACATAATGTAATAGATGGCAAGACCAATAAGTTCTCTCATTACTTACGCATAGATAGATAATTTTACAGATTCTGTGCATACTTGCATACAGTGTTGCATACATCCCCGGCCTTTTGTTTTTGTTTAGTGAAACAAGAGTCCAGTGAGATCTGACATTAAGTAGCTAAATTAAAACATTGAAAGAATATATGCAACACTCCATGCATCATTGCACGTGTCGCCACAGCTAACCTTAAAAATATATATTTCTTAAGATTTACAAGTATTACGTAGCTATTATTAAAATCTCTGCCTGGTTCCTGTACTTTCAACCAAAATCAAGTTCAACGTAATGTGTATGAAGTTTTAAATAGTTTGTCATAATAAAATAAGACACTTTTTGCAGGTTAGGAATCTAACCTATAATTATCAGTCTATTAGGCAATCCAACGACCTGTCAAAATTATTTTTCAATATGGCGCTGAGGGCAAACATGGGGTTTATTTTAATTAACTCGCGGAAACGTAGCCAAGGCAACCGAAAAAAAACTCATTTAACGAATGAAAATAAAGGATTGCCGGATGTTTGCCCTCAGCGCCATGTTGGAAGTCACGTGGTTTGGATCGCCTAATTTGTATTAATCAACAATATTGAAAAATTATTTGCGTGAATTTTTAAATATTTGCTTGGAGCCAGTATGGCTCCAAGCTAAAAATACCTATACAAACATTAAAAATGAGAATAAACGAAAAAACCTTAAATGGGGGTATACACTAGCCTTCGCTCTATATAGTTAACTTTATTTAAACTTTTGTTTAGGTGAAAACATGTTACAATGTTTTTTCACTTTGAAAAAATAAGTTATTAATTAAGCACCTACTGCGACACAAATTTTAAAATAAATATTCTGTTGTGTCTCATAAAAACCAATTCATTTCCTTTTTATTTTAGGAGGACGCAAACATGCAATTGCATTTGTAGTGTGGACCCACAGACGCAGCGAGGATCAACCTACGACAACTGTGAAATGTTATTGGAAGAAGTGTAAAATGTCATCCATAGGGAGGACACTGCAAGGAACTGGGAAAATCTCAGGATATAAGTCTGTCACCAGGTCCACCAGGAGACGGAAGCTTCAGTTGTAGAGTACAGTCGAGAAATAGGTAGGCTTGACAGTCAACTTACAAAATATTATAGAGAAATAAGCAATGTAGAATAATTGTCACTACATTATTTATTAGATGTTTTTTTCATCGCATTGTTCCCAAACAGCTACAAGTTTAATGTCATTTATCACGGAAAATATACGTATAATATATGTTCCAGAATCTTAGACCCTTCGAAAGGCTTGTCTTTCTCAAAATCTTCCTGCGCTGTACCTACCGCAGTACCTGCCGAAGTACTTACATCAGATGTTACAGTCGATACTTTGTCTAATGTTTCCAATGCTTCCTCCACTAAAGGCTTCCTTTTTCTTTTGAGAGCTCCTTTTCTCTCTGGCTCAATAGTCTTCTCAGATCGTTGGCACTCAAAGATATGGGGTACGACTCCTGATTTTAGTTTCACCAATTTAACATTCCCCATTATTCGGTATCGCCAATAGTTCTCCATATCTTGTTCCACCTAAAAATTAAAGTTAATTTATTGTAATACATTTCATATAAATATATGAAGACATAATGCAAAAAATTAAATTAAAGATCTAAATAGTATTATTCTGCTGTTCCGTCTAAATGGCATACATAGCTTGTTTTTCTAATTATTAAATTAAGGTGGAGTGGGGTAAGTCGGGACTAAAAATTTAAAAGGTTGATTTTGAAGTCACGTAACCCAATAAACATAGGATGTGCAGAACTAATGCATTATATATGTAAGGCATATTCCAATGTGCACGGTACGTTATGTAACATGTAAAGTATGTGCACGGCATATAACTAAGTAGTAGATGAATTTTGTAATGTGCATTAAATATACAGTGTATATACTTGAAGTAAAGTACTTTTTTTGTAATGTAATGGATATACACTGCACAAGCCAATCGGCATATTTCATAAAAACATTTTTATAATTAAAAGAACAGTACATCCGCGATTTTTAAGATTATTTATTTAAATTTATTGAAATTAATTTTTTTTATTCATTTTAGCATGTAGGTACCTATTCAAAACAACTCGATTTAGTATATATTAATCTGCATTATGATACATAAATTAATTTTCCTGCCGTAAGGGAATAACATATAGTCGAAAAAAATATAAGTATATGCAAATTAGTAGGTTCTTTCCAAATATAAAAAAACACCCCCAGGTAATATTTTAGTTATTAATTTAATCATGCATGGGTATTATAGCAGTTTGACTTTCGCGGTCGCTCGGATGTACGCCAAGAAGGATAGCAACACCTATTCGCAATGGTGTCTAGCCGTCTATCATTAAAAATACTGTTTATATGTTTTTAAGTTTTTAGTTTCACCCAAGTAAGAATAATTGTGTTGTGCCCGTTTCTAAGTAGTAAGTGTCAAGTATATTGTGTAATTCCAGTAATATTAATATGCCATTAGATCTCTCGTTAGACAAGACGTTTTCTTCGTTTTGGATATGGGCCCCACATGTATAATCGCTGCCATTCATGCGTTGCTAATTTCACCAAAAGATTCAATGATGTTTAACAAAATCAATTTATACAAATAGTGTTGAATGCTATTGTTATATATAAACGATTTGGTCACTGTTGCCTCATTTTGTGTAAAAAGAAAACATGTCAATAACCTATTTAACCTAAAAAATGTACTAATGTCTTTAAAATATTTTAATTTTAAACCAAAAATCAGCAAATAAGTCTTATTTTAGACTAGAACACAAAATGTTATACAGAATATGTACATACATATAATCGAAATTTTGGAAAATAACAAAATGGAGATCATGCGAGGTCATATCTCCCAAGTAGCACAAAAAGATTGCTATTAGACAGAAATGTTATATATCTGATTTATTAGTGTCTTTCAAAACGCTGATTATTATTTAATACTGTCGATGGACATAAATTTGCTGTAGAAACAAGTGTACTTTATTATTGTGCTATATAGAAATGTAACTTAAATGTTTTTAGTGTTCTAACCCACTAGTTTGAATTACGTCACTCGCTTGCTGCTAGTATATCAAAATTCATCCTCACAGTTAATATAAGATTCATATATTACATGCCTATTGATTATTTATATGTATTCATTGTCAACAGGTGCAATAAGAAAAAATGCCAGCACTGCACAAGCTATGGACAAAGTAATTATTGAAGCCATAAAAAAATGGCTCATAAAAGCCAAGCAGAGAGCAAATAAACAACCAATAAGGAAATTGAGAGACAACGAGGGAGACAATAAAGAATAATACATACATTTAGTACACATATTTATTTTATGTATTTTATTTCTAAAATAAAAATTTCATATATAAAATATATTTAATATGAAAGTGTATGGCCTAATTATCTTTTACTTGCACTGTAAAAAATGATGTAAATTTACCATCATTGCGTGTAAAATTCCCATGTAATTTTACCCGCAAAGAGACAGGAAAATTTCCATTTAACATGGAGAATTACCCCAAAATATAAGGGAAAATTTTTATTTCCCTTATATTTTGGGGTAATTCTCCATGTTAAATGGAAATTTTCCTGTCTCTTTGCGGATAAAAATACATGGGAATTTTACACGCAACGATGGTAAATTTACATCATTTTTTATAGTGTAGATTACATGTGCATAGAATATGCTTAACGGATATGGGAACATGAAAAGACCATGCATTGCATATATAAACGGATAGTGCAATGTATATGACATGAACATGTGTGGACCGGCCACTTTGCATTTAAATTCCATGTGAAAAGCATATGGGCAATGTATATCATTCAAGTGCACAGGAAACATGAAAAGAACATGCATTGCATATATAAATGTTTATTGGGAACTTTATGAAAAATTGATCCAGTGGTGCGCTTTGAACAAGAAATGGTATGTTATGTTCACAAAATACCCATTCATTATTTTTATTAATTCAACAGTGTTCTCAAAAAAAATCAGTTCTGTAAGTTCACCTGTAGTACCCACTTACCCCAGTGACTGGGGCAAGTGGGTTTTTCATCTCTACTTTTCATATAAATAGTTATATTCTCAATAGAGAAGATGCATGAAATTTTAAAATGCTTGAAAAAGTGATTTGCTCTTAATTTCCATTACGCAGAAAACGATTACCTATAACAAAAGAAATTCAAAATAAAATTTATTTTCTGTAAAATTAATATTTTAGATTATGCCGTAATTTGTAAACAAAACCACGTGACTGCAAACGGTTTCTTATTGGCATGACGCTCAATGACGTCATGCGTTAGAAAATATATGAGAGGTCAATTGAGCCGGCATTGTGATAGAGAGTGAAAGAATATTATTTGTTAATAGAACAAGAACTAATTTTAGTTAAGTGTCACAGAATTTCTTGTTTTGTGAAGTTTTCTGACTCGTTTTCTTTATGTTAATTAAATATAACGACGACCGACAGAGGATTTATGCAAGCCCAGTCGGATAATTTGCCCAAAGTAGATGCAGTCATGATGACAGAATTTTTTGGCAACAGCTGACTTTATATATAAGTGGAGAATGAAAGGTGGAAAGACGATAATGTCTTACAGGTTGTACCTTTACTAGTCCGATTGTTCACATTGTCTTCTTATTGATATCCACAAGTTATATGGTGACTTTGTAGAGTAGTTAGTTATAGTGAAAGGTTAAATTGTAATGTGTCTATCAATTACATAAGTATTATACATATTTTTACACTTACATTAAAGTGATCCTCACAACACCATAAAGGCGTTTTCTCGGACAATATGATATTTTTTTTAGGGTCCCGTTTCATAGCAGTGCACCACTGTTTTCTAACTGAGGAATGTCTTGGAACACTAAAAAATATTTTTTCGGCAGTTTTTATCGTAGTACTTTTACATTTAGGCACAATACAATATTTGTAACTCATGATCACTACAAATTACACAAAAACAGAACAAACAAGAACTTAGTAAACTAACTGACACCACGCAAACAATAAACAGTAAACTGACATTTGACAAATCATAACGGCTGACGTCACAGTTACTGGCGCCAAATAACTGTCGTTTTGAAATATTCAAATTCTTCACCGAAGAAATTTTTTTTCTCGCAGGATTAACATTCAAAAAGTCGTAAAATTTGCGTTTATATAAATTTTTTTTGTTGCTCTATCGATTTTCACAATAAATAAATCATGCAACTTCTCTATTGGGGCAAGTGGATTAATCTACACGGTTTTAGCTACAAAACGTTATTTTTTCAAAACTAAAATATTCCCAAAATTATGCGGGAGTTTCGAACTTAAGGTAAGTTAAGGTATTTTTACTACTAGCTCTGCTAACAAAAATAGCGGGGTAAGTGGCAACTATGGGGCTAAACTTGACGAACAGGGTAATAAAATTTTAAAAAATTATAGGAAGTAACATTAGTGACATACATCATCAGCAGTCTTGAAAGTTTGATTCTATATAATCTGCTTTCATAGATAAAAAATTTTGAATTTTTCGAAAAGAACCTGAAAATCTCGATCAAATGTAGACATAATTTCAAAATGAATAAATTGATGTCTTAAAAATGTTCCAAAGACTATATATACCAAATACGTCTGAAGAACAATCTTCTGTGAGTTATATTTGCAAATAGGATTTTTTTCACAAATTATAATAAAAATAACCACTTGCCCCAGATCCCCACTCCTAAATTTTTTTAAACGCCCTATACAATTTTACATCTCTCGTAAGGAGTTTTTATCATAATCATAAGAGGATACTATTATAGTGCACTTAAATTAAAACCATCAGCACAGTATTCCACTTTTGAGATGACCAGTGAATACACTATGATACTTTTAAAGTGCAGCTCTCTACACCCTCGACCCTCAACTGTATTATAAACATTTTGTAAATAGATATCTGATCTAAAATAAAAGTTACACTATTTTAACTTAACCCCCCCGTATATACGCACTTTATTAAAATTTATTTAAGTACCCTTAACCTTAAATAAGTATATGAAATCATTAGTTTAAAATTAAAAACTTACATTAAAATGATCCTCGCAGGCATATAATCGTGAGGATGACGATAATTTCGAGATTCGGTTATCTCGTTTCATAACACTGCACCATTTCTTCCTAATTTTATCATTTCTAGGAACATTAAAAAATAACTTTTCTGGAGTTTTTACTGTTGTACTTGTACACTTCGGCACAATGCAATATTTATAACTAGTTCTCTTTTCACTTTCCATGGCACAACCACAAATACAACACTTTTATCATTTATTAACTCTTTTAATTTGCAGATAGATAAACTCGCATCACAGCATACTCAGCAAAGTATCAGCGAGGTTAATGCGCCAGATGACGTCAGACGCAAATGGCGGGGAACTTGTTTCGTGTGAACGCGTCTAAATTCTCGGTGAAACTAAATAATTTTTTTACCCTTTAATTCGGATAAAAAAAAAAAATTACTGAAAAAATAACGTTTTTTAGTGATCTATTATTCTGTAGGGTCAAGAAAATGTATGCATCTTGCTCAATGTCTATTGAATTGAGATATCTATAGGTGACCATCTGAGAGGTGACCCGAATGGTAACCTGTTTTTTCTCCAAGTGTTTTGGAAATGAAAATATACTTGGAACAGCATCGGGTTTTAATAATTTTAATGTCCAGCTTGGCCTGATTTTGTAATCATTTTCTACAAAATGTTGTCCACAAAGGCGGCTTGTTTTGGAAGGATACCATTTATCTCTTCCAATTGCTTTTATCCAAAGTTCTAATATCTCTGGACGTTTAAAAGGAAACCTTTAATAAAGTACAAAGTGTTTTAGAAATTTATATCCCAAAATCTATTTAGTATTAAATTTATCTAACTGGAAGGGCAACGCCTTGTGTAAATCGCGTAGTCTCGTTAAGTTAGGCAACCCGCGCAAAGTAAGGATCTCTATGTCCTTGTCTAATACACACAAAGTCCATTAAACGAATGGCCTTATTCAAAGCTCCATGCTCCATTGAAAAAAAACATAAACAAACCATAACAACGCACGTAACAGATAAAGATGGAGATCCTTACCATAGCACAGATTTGTTTTAGTCTGTGACCATAGTCTGTCTCTCTCGGCTACAGCGCCTGCCATGCAACTTTAAATGAGCGTTGCCGTTCCAGTTCGTTAGATATGGTTCAATGAATTTATATAATACATAACCACATTTTTTTAGCTAACATTTTCATACTTACATGTGGAATGATATGCCCTTCCTAGGATATTGCAAGTTTTTGCAATTTGAAGCAACACAGTAGGTAACCATATTTCATATTATTGAAAAAAGAATTTCCAAAAACTAAAAAAATTAAATGTACTACTCTCATTCATAACTACCATGCGCTGAATAGTAATAAAAGGTTTGTTTTGGTTTTGAGAAATAACAGTCCTCGGATGTTAGGAACATGCGCAGTTAGTAAAACATCTTGCGCAATTACAAAAACCGAACACGTTTTACTAACTGCGCATGCTCCTGACATCCGAGGACTGTTATTTCTCAAAACCAAAACAAACCTATTATAGATACTAGTGATGAGCGATATCGCGATTTTTCAATCACTCCGCGATCAGTGACTGCTATTTTTGAATCACGGTGATTTTAAACAGTGACTGCGATCGCGGTTTGGAGCAAAAATCTGTAAACTGTTATAAGTTTCCCGTGACCTGCTTACATTACGTATCTGCACTACGTTTTAAACAGTGACAACTACGATAGCGGTTTAGACTGAAAGTGAACGCAATCTGCGAGCTTGATATAAGTTCGCCGTGATTTGGCATATATCGCTGCTCTGCATAAATAATGGGAAACGGAAATATACGGGAATACATTTTACTATATATAGCAACAACTTGTAGGTATAATAAAAAATAAATATATAAATACTAAACATATAAAAAAAATTAAGCTTATGAGTCAAAAGATTTAGAACTTAGAACAGGATTCATAATTTATATTTAAAAAGAACATCTTTGTTTTTTTTTGTTTAATCGGCTTCTTCTGTATTAAGTATTTGTCCAGCTTTGAAGATAATCACGGAAATGGCACGGAAGTTGCTAGTGCACACAGTTTTTCTTTTGCTACCACAATTTTGGGTAATTATCATGCGCTTTAAAAATCACTAATCGCCGTGACTTTGTTTCCTTCGTCACTGTTGCTATCGGTGATTTCCTAATCACGGTGATTTAATCACCGGCAGTAAAATATCGCCCATCACTAATAGATACAGATACGTCAGTATTAGTCCCTCTTGCTTACTCGCGCCTGTGTTTCACTAAAGAGATAAAGAGCATGCGTACAAGTAGGGCGGACCGTTCCAACTTCCAAGATCGCGATCTTGGGACCGTTCCAGTTGTTTGTCTAGTGCAGTGTTGCCAATTGCCGGAGAATTCTCCGCTTTTCGGAGAATTTGACTGCCTGCGGAGAATCTGGCGGAGAATGCCTTTTTGACGGAGAATTGGCGGAGAATATAGGGTGACAGAATTTATAATTATTTCTTTATTAGAAGTAATAACAAAATAATGTACCTCTCTGTTTTCTTCCAGTTTAGGAGTTTATGAAAATGATAACAGATGGCGATATGTGCGCATTCAGTTTCATTAAGGGTCAACAGAGGCCGGTTGTCGACCAATGATCTCAAGTAGTGTAGTGTAGCATGAATACTATAGATAAGGATAACGCACGCCTTGCTTTCAACATGTGCGTGAAACTGGAAGAAAGAATATAGACCTTTTAATGCTACCTATTGCGTATCACAATGTGAAGTGGGAAGTGGCCGGTAGCCATACTAGCGCGGACGTTCACGAGCTTGCGCCCCGACTTGCGCGTAATCGTATTGTATCTTGTTTTTCTCCACGGTCATTAAACTATAATGGTTACCTCATCTAGTAGCTTCTAGACGGGGAGCGCGGGGTCAACTTAGGTCTAGCGCCTACATCATGTAGTTTAGTTAAACTTCTTTTGCATAATATTTGTATCGCTAGGCTACTTATAGATTAAGTCTGAAATAAAAAAAAACATAAGGAAATATAAGTTGTAAAAAAATGGGCAGTTGGCAAATTAGTTGTAGCTTTCCCCCCCCAAAAAAAATAGCTGGGTTCGTCTCTGGAAATGTGAAATGTCCCACCGGCCAGTAGCTGGCCATCCTTCAATTTGCCAACAGTGTACAATAATTATAAGATTAAACGAACTTACCTTAAGTGAAGTTCGATCTTAATTATATGAACGCCTTGCTCGAAATGATCACAATTGTAGTTCTACTATCGTCTACTGTGTGGCGCCACGAATAACAAAGCTAAAATGTATTTGTCCCTCCCTGTATCACCCTTCTCACTTATCTTCAGCTGTCAGTTTCTTTGGAGCAAGATAGGTTCATTCCTTTGCACTACAAGTGTAGCGCTTAGCTGCACTGGTGTAAGATTGTCTCTCTTTAACTTATGATATCCGCATTGATGCCATCTCTGTCACTCAAAATTAGTGTCACACTTCCCGTGCAAAGGAACGGACCTAATATGATCTCAAATCAAATGATCAAGGGTTTATTTAGAGTAGCTAGAGCTGCTAAGTTTGCATTAAAATCTTTTCCATAAACAAGAATATTAATTTAAAGGTTCCGCTAAACATGTTCTGTATTTCGTTTAATGTGAGCATATTTGAATTTTTTGTTTTTTTTACAATATGCCTGTTGTAACCCTTGCAAATTATTCCGAACATTTGTACTGCCCTGTTGAGCGTTTAAATATTTCATTATAATAAGAGCACGTTATAGATGGTTATAGATAGATAGCGCAGTGCTCACGAGCACACTGGAACGCGAGCTGCTCATTGGCTAATAACATTTAGGACAGTGGAACGCGAGCTGCTCATTGGCTAGCTATAATGACATTTTTTCTAGTGTTACTAGCGCCATCTGGATTCTTCACGTTTTCATCGGAATTCCCGTAAACGTCCGTAATCCTTGTCTTTATTATTCATGGCCGATAGGCTGGAGCTGGAAGACAAGATTGGTAGACTATGAGGTTCCTTAATATACAGCTTTTAGGCGAAGAAGTCAGTGCGGGGATGAAAGGTCAGACTATCTTTGTTCTTCGAACGCGCAGTAGCGGCGCAGTTATCTCACTCTAGAAGAACCGTCCGTACTGGCCCGAAATATGGCGTGACGTTACTATGATCTGTAGTGTTACATTCTACAACTTATCATCATTACCAGCATGCAGAACAGTGACTCAAAATGCGAGGATAATTACCACCGACCTCAAAAGCGGGTTATTGCGAGTCCGTTCCAGTTACGAGTTCTTTGCTTAATTAACATTACACAAATTCTTACAATATTTTGAATAAGGCTCTGCATCTGGTGTGATCTCACACCAGCTGTTCATTAGCTAATGCCATTTTTTGGTGGGGATTGTGAGTTATTAGGTCACCTTAAAGTCTACCAACCTTGGCTGGAAGAAGCTTTAGAGAGAGAAAGTCATATTTGAAGGTTACCTGTCTCAGTTTCCTGAATATTAGTTTACAAGTGAGAGGGAACCAAATTTAGCTTATCTCTAAAGTTTCTTTGAAAGGGAACAATTGTTCATACTCATTCCAATATATATATATATATATATATATATATATATATATATATATATATATATAA
The DNA here is from genome assembly GCA_936432065.2 of Rutpela maculata. Classification (NCBI taxonomy): domain Eukaryota; kingdom Metazoa; phylum Arthropoda; class Insecta; order Coleoptera; family Cerambycidae; genus Rutpela; species Rutpela maculata. The sequence continues at coordinate 43,334,180 of OW386290.2, read as the reverse complement.
ATATATATATATATATATAGAGTTCACTAATCTCAAGCGTGCTCCAAACCTGGTTGTGGTGATTCATCACAACCAGGTTTTATTAATTCATTACTAATGAATTAAAATATCAATTTGTGCAAATTAGTAATGGACTAATGGATTACATATTGAGAAGCAAATAAAGATCAATATATTTTTTGTTGTATAGAAAATTTTGATATTTTATTTTTGGCGGAGAATTTCTTCGATTTGCGGAGAATTTTAAGGCAGTAGGCGGAGAATTTTAGAAAGCTCTGTTGGCAACACTGGTCTAGTGTCTAGTTCCAGTGATGGTAACCCTACGGATTTATCCGTAGATCTACGGATTTTTTGTGCCAGCTCCGATTTTCCGATAAACCGTATTTATCTACGGATTTCTAACGATATTAATTATAGTAATATTAATTAATTGCGAAATAAGAACATCAGCCAATTCGTGGCTATTGAGCCGACGCCATCACGGTTTACGGTTTTAATAATAGTCATAACAGAATGCATTCTATCATCTGTGGTCATGATCCGTGGCTGTGAGTTGGCATTAGTAGTCTTATTTATAGTGATGGGAATAATCGAATGATTTCAAAAATCGAATACTTGGTACTCGAATGATTTTAATAATCGAAATATCATTCGGATGATTCGAGCAACTCTGTCTCGTCTTGGTTAATCCGAAAAATGTTTTTTCGTCCCAAAATTTTTTTGATAAACGGGGGAGGGAATCCAAAAAACTTTTTTTCGTCCCAAAAATTTTTGATGGGGGGGGGGGGGGAAGAAATCCGAAAAAAAAAATTCTCGTCATTCGAAAAGCAGCGAGCGCCCGAGTCACAGACCGAACGATAGAATTAACTTTCGTGCCATGATGCTCAAATGTCGGATCATTCGAATGATTCATGGAAAGTTCTCGAATATCTCGAGATATTTTAATAATCGAATACATCGATTATTTTCATTCGAATGACCCCATCACTACTTATTTAGGCCAAGATTTGTAGAGTATCAGGTTCCCTCATATTCTGATTTTAGAAAAAATGTTGGGTGTTGTACTTTTAGTTCCATGCCTGCGTTATTTAGTTATTATTATTATTTATTATTTAATTCTACGGATTTATTATCAGGTTCTACGGATTTTTTTTGGGCTTGTCTACGGATACGCAAACCAGAAAAGTTACCAACGCTGTGTAGTTCATTGTATAAACCTTCGAGTGTATAGGGGAAAATAGAGGTCGCCAAATAGCTGGTTGTTTGTTCGACGCACAACCATAGAAGAAGAAACAATTCTTCTGTGCCACAAGCAAATTATTAATCCCCGATTCTCTTGGCTGGTACAGAATAATGACGTGTTCCGTAGGGCGTAGGGGATGCTTTCTAATATGGTGGATTTATATGTGATATGGTGTTTAGTTTCTTTTGTTTCATTTCGTTTTCGTTTACTTTCGCATTCTATTGTGTTTTACTACGCCTCTCGCGTCACTTGCTCATATGTGTCGAGTACAAACATTCGCATTGTTGTAAAATAAAAAAGGCACCTCTATTTTCCCTTATATGCTTGAAGGAATTATGAATGAAATGGTCGATGAATGAAATCGGTCATTGGCCCAGAGATATTTTTTACTGTTGGCAACAGTTATCTGCCGAGTTAGAGTTAGGAACTTTTAAATATTACCATAACTTGGAAGGTTAACTTGTCAACTTGTCATTTAAGATTTAACCTAATTTTTAGAAATTGTTTACTTTGATAAACCTAAACCATGAAATTTTATACCTAAATTCCTCTAAAATACTGAATATTTAGGTTTCAGTACCATAAAAAAATTTATACAGGTACATTGTGAATTATTCATTATACGACGTTTATACAAAACTTTTGTTTATTGAAAAATATTGTTTTCTTTACATTTTAGAAATAGGTTAGTATACGTTATTTGTATAAACTTCTATCTTATATGTATATATGTCGCAGTCATTTGATGAAAGCCGTTATTTCGTGAAAAGCCTAGGCAGTACATGAACTGCCGGCATATCATGCAAATTCTTGAGGTTGCACGATCTGCCTGGGCATTTCATAAAACGCCGTGGTCGTCTCGGCACTTGACGTTAAAGTCATTCTACATGATCTGTCGCAAAGTAGACTGGCAGATTATGTTCTATTACTTGAGACTTGAGCCTTTTTGTTTTGTATTTTACGGAAAGTAAGAGTGAAAAAGACTTGTTCAATGATCACTACAAATAGTATTATGGAGCAAAGCCCAATAAATGACCGTATAGGTTAGATTAAGTTATTATATGCGTGATTCGTAATTTCGTTAGCACTTTAAAACCTGAAATGTACCAAATAAATCTGAACTTAATCTCAAAATTAACTACATCCCCATCTTTTCCTCCTTGTAATGATCACCGAACAAGTCTTTCTCACTCTGAATTTCCACAATAAACAAAACAAACAGCACAACATGGCTTCCGAGCAAACAAATTGACCGAAACGGCAACTAACCTAATCTCAAACACACAACTCAACACAATCCGCCGGGTATCAGTCACTTCATGAACAGTCAACATTTAATTTGGGGCAGATCGTGTAGAACGACTTTAAACATCATGTGCCGAGACAACCACGGCGTTTCACGAAATGCCTAGGCAGATTGTGCAACGTCAAAAATTTACATGATATGCCGGCAGTTCATGTACTGCCTAGGCTTTTCACGAAATGACGGATTTCATCAAATGACTACGACATATATACCTGTTTAAATGAGACATGTTGGCAAAATAGAAACGTAAACAGGTTAGTGACTCACTCTACCAATCAGCTTTCAATTTCTTTTCAGCCCCTCCAATTTCATGCATATGCATGCTCTTATTTTATTTCGAACACTCTGTCGTTTAAACTCAGTAGGTACACGGCTCAGAAATTAAATTTTCGGTGCATTCGAAACATGCTGATACAATAGTAAAATACCCATTGCCTTGAAAGAAATAGTCTAGAGAGCTCAATTAGGGCTGTTTTCTCAGTTATTTAAATCCTTTCGAGTTCCTCTTTCAGGTTAGATTCTGTCATCTTGCTCTCTATAATTTTTACTTCATTGTGATATTGAGTGAAAGATATATATTACCCACTAATAATCATACATTTATTGATTTTGCCTTTACTGAGAAGTAGGTTAGTCACCATCGAAAATAAAAATTTGCATGTATTATTAAATAATAAAAGAGAAATGGTTAAAGCTTTGAATAGGAAAGCACCAAATCAAGAGGGTATTAAACGACTTATGATTAGTAACATTACTGACGTTGAAAACAAGGAAATTCAGGACTTCATATGCGAGAACACTAAATAGTTTTTTCAAAAATTGGGTTTGTCTATGGAATTTTTGGAAAATGATCCAACAACATGGAGGGAAAATGAAAGTTATACCCGATGTTTCAATATTGTAAACAAAATTAAAGTTGTAAATGATGCTGCTTAGAGAGGAATCAAACTTATTACTGACTATAATGACATTTTAACAAAAAATGAAGACCAAAAACAGTTTTTACTCCAAGTTGTAAATGATTATAAATCACAGTTTCCAAATGTAAAAAAAGAAATCCTGTTGCATGCTTTGGCCTAGTGCAAAAAATATTGTTTTTATTACTATATGTCTTGTAGATTTAGGATAATATTTGGTACTATGTATGAAAAAAACGTTTCATAATAAAATACACAGAGATAAAACGAGAGTTTTATTTCAAAAACTTCTAGTCTAGTTTTCTTAGACTATGAATTTACAGTAGTATGACACATGTCATAGTCACAGCAGATAATGTCTTTGATATTTGTATGACTTGATTAGTCATTCTAAAGATAAATGTTGCTGATTAAAAAAAAAAAACAATGCATCAACCAAAGAATGTAAATAATTCCATTTACTTTTATTATTGCATAATAATGCATTCTGCGGCACCCCTTGCCTTCAATTTGCCTCAATAATATTTTGAGGGGACTGTTTTTTCTTCAAATGGAACCATTTGCAGGAGTGAGAAATAAAAAATTTTGATTTTGAAAAAGATGGGCCACCCTAGAAGACATTTTTTTATGAAGACTTATGCAGCAATATATTTCCGATTGTTCAGACTATATCTTAAGCAAAAACCATGCACGTATAATAAAGAATAACTTGACTGATTATGTAATATAATATAAAGCGACTTTATTATAAAATATATAAACATTGATAATTAGGCAATCCAAACTACGTGACGCGTTGTGGGCAAACATCTGGCAAATGTTTGTTTTCATTCGTTAAACGTTTGTTAAAGATTTTGTTTTTCGGTTGCCTTGGCTACGTTTCCGCGAGTTAATTAAAATAAACCCCGTGTTTGCCTACAACGCCTTATTGCCAAAATAATTTGACAGGTTGTTGGATTGCCTAATTACTATTTAACAAGCATCTATGATGTCATATATAAAAATATAAGTCACTAAAACTATAGTGACAGTTACACCGAGCAGATACTGTGTAGGTTTTTAATACTTCCTCTCAAAGTAACTGATGATGCAATTAACTTATGCAGACGAAAATGTACTAGAACAATAATTTTTCTGTTGAAACATTCCCAACATACCACGTAACATCTCAAAACGCACACATGTTAAAGGTTTAGTCATTACATCCGCGATTTGACTTTTACCATCGATATGCTCCAAGTCTAAAATCCCTTCATGGTATTTATCACGAACAAAATGATGTCGTACTTCAATATGTTTCGATCGTTTGTGAAATCCTGGATTTTTGGCTAGTTTTATTGTACTTGCGTTATCTATCAAAAATTTTGGTATATACCCAAACTTTGTGATTTCGCTCAACAAACGTTTTAGCCAAATAACTTCTTTGGTTCCTTCACTGACGGCCATATATTCCGCTTCTGTAATAGAGAGTACAACACTTCTCTGTTTTTAACTAATTGCTAACTCCAGAATATTTGCAAACTACACCTTTTCTTGAACGTCTAGTTGTTGAATCTCCTGTGCAGTCCGCGTCACTGTACGCTTCCAATATATTTCGTTTATTTTTGCCTTGATACAATGGTCCATATGCAATAATTCCTCTCAAATACTTGAAAATCCTTTTCACAGCCTGCCAATGCGACATTTTTGGTACTTCCAGATTTTCTGAGGCCACACTTGCAGCATATGCTATATCTGGACGTGTTGACGTTGACAGATACATGCCTACTGCCTGCCACAAATGGATCAGTATCATCCTTGACACTAGTTCCTCCACATGGAGTTTTTACAGCATTTGATTTAGCCATTCAAAATTTTTCTAAAATTTTCTTTGTGTAATTACTTTGTTGCAAAAATATCGATCCATCTTCTAAACGCACTATCTACATTCCAAGAAAACCATCCAATGATCCCGTTGTTATCTTGAATTCTCTTTTCAGATTTTGGATAAATGAAGAAATATCACTATCCGTCCCAGCAACCAATCTGTCATCTACGTAGATTGCCATTAACAGTTTTGTTCCATTTTTATTACGCACAAACAAACATGGATCTGCAGTGCTGCATGTCATATTTTGTTTCTGCATAAAATCAACAAATTGCTTATCCCAGGAACGCGAAGCTTGCTTCAATCCATACAGACTCTTAAACAACCTACACACTTGTCCTATTCCATCGTTGTACCTTCAGTCTGCTTCATATATACTTCCTCTGAAATTTCACCGTATAGGAAAGCAGACTTGACGTCGAATTGTTGTAACTAAAGATTCTCTGATGCAGCAATACTGAGTACTGTGCGTATCGTATCAAATCTGGCTACAGGACTAAAAGTCTCATCATAGTCAATTCCTGGCCTTAGAGAATAACCCTTGGCTACTTACTAATCTTGCTTTGAAACGATCGAAACTTCCATCTGCTTTGGTTTTTACTCGCAAGACCCAGTGATTCTGAATTAGTTTCTTACCTTTCAGTAAATTTACTAAATCCCAAGTTTCATTTTCTGCCAATGATGCCATCTCATCATCCATTGCCCCTTGCCACTGTTGTGCTTCCATGAATCCCATTGCTGAACGGTATACAGTTGGCAAACATTGCATAATCGAAGGCAGGAACTGCAAATTCAGCAAGCATCACATAGTCATTCAAATATCGAGATTTTAGTTTGTCGTTTAGACGCTCTATTTCCCTCATCTTCATTGTATGCTTCTTCCTGTTCCTCTGCTTCTTCACAATCCTCAATATTCTCTTGCGGTTCCTTTTGGATCTTCCTCGTCCTCAACTTCTATGTTACCAATTCTACTGTGATCTTCATTAGTTGCAGTTACCATTGTCAACTGCATTTTCTTTAGCAAACTTTCTCATTTGAATACAATGTCACGACTCAATACAATCTTATTTTTACTTGGAATCCACACTCGGTAACTATCTTCTTCACCTCAATAACCAAAGAAATTATACTTTTCTTGTCCCATTTTTGTCGCTGTTGCTTTGATATATGTACAAAGCACTCAGTACCAAAAATACGTAGATGATCAATATTTACAGCTTCTTTTCCTGACCACAATTCGATAGGAGTTTTATCTTTAATCAATGTTGGTCCCGTTCGATTGAGTGGGTATGTGACTGTATTGACTGCCACTGCTTATAGTTTAATCGACAGATCTTTTCCATGGATCATGGAACGTGCGCTTTCAACCAATATACGATTTTTTTCAGCTGCTCCGGTGTGTATGGCATCGACTTCCTGAAGTTTATCCCTTTCGACTCTAGGAGTGTCGAACTTCGTGGCTGTTAAATTCTTTCCCATCATCTCTCAGGAACTCTTTGACAGTATGTCCAGCAACACTTACTTCATTTAGATACGTTTTCAAACAACCAGCAACTTCAGATTTTGCCTTCGGGAAGAAAACACGGAAATTTCTCGAAAAATTATCTTTGAAACAAACAAAATCTTTTGCTCCGCCTATTGATTCATCCTGCATTGGCCCACAAACATCAGCATGGATTAGCTCTCCTACTTTTCTTTGATCTAATCTAGTACCAAAACTTTTCCTGTGTTGTTTTCCATAAATACAATTTTCACAGAATCGGCTCATTTAATGAATTTTATTTAGTAATTGTTACTTCTTGTGGATAAAGTATTATTTAAAACCGCTGCCCAAGGAATCACTACTTCCACATCCAGATTCTCTATCCAAGTCACTCACAACGAAAAAACTTTGTATGTGAAAATAATTGTTTATGGAACTTTAATAATATAATATTTGAAATCCTCTACCCCAAAAACCCATAAAACGATACCCCACATCGGTAGTGAGGTGAGGGTGGTGATAGGGGGGTGGTAGTGGGGGGTGGATGAAGTAAAAAATATTTTGAAGTTTCTGGTTCCTGTACATACACTAAATCACAATTTTTTTTCATCCCCTTTAATAAGGGGGTGAGAGTGGTAATGGGGGTGGCTAATGCCAAAATTTTTTTTGAGACCTTAGCTTCTCTTGTATATACTATATACCAATTTCATGGACTCTTACCTGCTTGATTTACACATTTACCCCAAATTTACCCCAATTTACCCCCCAACCCTTCGACGGAACAAGATGAAAATATAATCTAGTTCTAGATCTCGTTAAAGTACATACGTGTACCAAATTTCAAGTCAATATCTCAAACGGTTCCAGAGGAAACGTGCGCACAAAAAAAAGTTACAGACAGACAGACCGACAGACAGACAGACAGAATTTTTTTTCTCGCTCAAACTTAAAATCTCGACGTTTCATGACATTCTAAGCCTATTTGAACAATAAAAATTTTTTTGTCGTTACTATACTTCCACTGGATGTGGAAGTAAAATAGCCAATGTTGAGAATTTCAGATGAATCCGATATGTGGTTCTCGAAATATACTCTTCTAAAGAGCGCGGTGCGACCAACATCGTGACGTCAGAGGATAGGAAACGAAACGGTCGCGCAACATATCAAAGCTCGTGCAACATATCAAAGCTCGTGCATTCCGCTTGAGATCGTCGACTAGCGGTCTGTGCGACTAGCAGGTTGCTATTAAGTGACGTAGCGGCCGAGATTCGACAAGGCCATGTTTATAATTTTTTTTAGACGATTCACAAAATTCTAGTTTTTTGCACGGGGTCTTAGAATTATAAGATCTTTACGATAATCAAATAAAAAAAAGTGCTAAATGGGCCCATTCTTCTTTGCTGTTTACCTCCAACGACTTACATGTTTTTTACCCTGATGACATAAATCGATTCAGAATTAGTTCCAGTAAAAGCAAAGATAAAGTAAAGAGGAACCTTGACTTGACTTTATTGGAAAGAATAAAACAAAATTCTAGGCTTTAAATTTTTATTTCTTCTCCCTGCTGATTAGAAAATAAAGCAGTTAGTTAGAATATACTTTCTTGCTCTTTATACTATTTACCTTACTAATACATTCATATGCTGTATTCTTAAATTAAAATAATGGAAAGTAGAAAACTGAAACCACATAATATTTCAATAATAGTGAACATATTTTAAATGATGTATTCAAATCTAAAATTGAATACTTTCACTGGTAAAAATACATTTTTGGTCAGGTTACAATTTTTAAGTGATGCAAATAGACTCAACGGAGTATTGTTCAGTAAAGCAATTATATAGTGCACAATGTTTGCATATAAGTGGTCAATTGGAAATATGCACCAGATGTACTTCTCATAAAAAAAAAAACGAGAAGACATGAATAATTCCTTAGAGGCAAACAATGTAGAAGGTTAAATAAAACTCAAATTTGTCTTGTTAATATTAAAAAGCAAATTGATATGATAACGCAAGGGGTAAAAATACTTGGAAAAGAACATTCTTTAAACATTCTTTTCCTGTTCGTGTTATACAAAATTCATCAAGTTTGAAATGATCAAAGCATACGTAATCATAAATGCTTCAATTTTTGGTCAGTTACCTGAAGGACATCACGTCACTTTTGTCTAAGCATAATATTTCCTGGGAACCTACGGAATAACAATATAACTCAGCACATATATTAGACAAATCCAAAGTCAAGGCGTCAAGGCTGTTCAGAAGAGAAATTTGAAAAAAACGCAGATATATCTACATCCATTAGCTGTCAACGTTGCCAATGTTGGAGCTGGGGCTGGGCATTTTTCCTTTAGTCCACTCAAATTAGGAAAAGAAACGCCGTTTTAGAGAAAAATTTTGAACAGCAGTTTCTCTGCATAGAAAGTAAGTACTCAACTATTAGAACAATTTTTTGCATATGCACAGAAAAAAAGACATGATTTTTGGGATACATACATATATATACGTTTTTTCGTGTTCTTTTTCATTTGGACGTATATATCTCGAAAAGTACGAGTTTTTAAGGCTAAATGAATATAGGTAAACGTGTTCAGAATACGATATCCTACAAAAAAGGTTCTATACATTTTTTCGATTATCTCATTGGTTTTTCCGGAAAAGCGACTTGAAAAAAATGAATATGTTTTTTCGTGTTTTTTTTTATTTTGAATGCAAATATCTCGAAAAATGCGCGATTTTAGGGCTAAATGAACATAAGTAAACTTGTTTAGAATAAGATTTCCTACAAAAAAGATCTTATACATTTTTCCAATTATCCCATTGATTTTTACGGAAAAGCTTCTTGAAAAATATATATATTTGCTTTTTCGTGTTTTTTTTTTATTTGGGCGTATATATCTCGGAAAGTACTTGAAAAACCAATGGGATAATCTGAAAAGTGTATAGAGCTTTTTTTGTAGGAAATCACATTACTGATGTTCATTTAGCCTTAAAAACGCGTACTTTTCAAGATATATACGTCCAAATGAAAAAAAAAAGACACGAAAAAGCAAATATATATATATTCTTCAAGAAGCTTTTCCGGAAAAACCAATGGGAAAATCGGGACAAATTCCTTTTTCTATAGGAAATCTTCTGAACAAGTTTACTTATGTTCATTTAACCCTAAAATCACGAACTTTTCGAGATAGTTGCATTCAAAATAAAAAAAAAACACGAAAAAACATATAAATATTTTTTTCAAGTCGCTTTTCCAGAAAAACCAATGGAATAATTGGAAAAATGTATAGAACTTTTTTGTAAGAAATCGTTTACTTATGTTCATTTAGCCATAATAACGCGTACTTTTCCAAATGAAAAAAAAAACATGAAAAAACGTAGATATATATATCTCAAAAATCATGTCTTTTTTTGCGCATAAGCAAAACCTTGTTCTAAAAGTTGAATACTTCCCAAGCAGCATTCAAAGTGATGGGAACTGGCATCTGAGGCATCGGAACTTTAATACAGTAGGAATGACATAACTGTCACTAAATTTGCGGCTTTAAGGTAATATTCACTTTGTGGTATGCATTTGTAGTAACAATTATGTAGATTCTACCGAATTCAGGCATTGTATAGTTATAACACTTTCAAGTAACTGCCGCAGAATCTGCAACGTCGCAGATACTACTCTGCATTACTTTGAAGCATCCTCAACTGCAAAGTGAAAATTGGTAGTAATGCCGACCCCACAGCGTTACCAAAGGACCACTTCAAAGTAACGATAACTTCAAGTGTTCAATTTTAAGTCCCTGATACGTTGTTGGGAAATTTTCTGAAACCTCATTGTTGTCTAACTTATTAGTGACATCTTGAGTAAAAAAGAGGTTATTTCTACAAACATAGGGGCTTTGAAGTTATTTTTACTACTCCCCACTAATTGAAAATGACTACAAAGTTATATATATATACCTTAAAAACCTACTATAAAGTAAACTTTTAAGACAATTTATATCATTATTTGGCATTGAATAAAATGGCGGCATCTGAAATGCTCAGTAAAAGCAAAATAAAGTTTATCGGCACTCATCATTGTTTTATAGAAAACTGAAGAAACAGTTAAACAGTAGGAGAAATAGTGATTCTTCAGAATATGATGCAAACATGAAAGATTATTTCGCCACAGCAAAACCATCATCTTTGGTAACAAGTGCAAAAGTGTTCCCATGAACACAAGGAGAAGAGTAATCGAAAACTATAACAGTTGTAGTGATTAATGATACTGTGTACTGCTCGAAAATTACAACTTGTCTTTAACACACAGATTGACTCATAGTTCAGTTAGTGATCCACTGAGCATATTAAATGAATTTGCTGATTAAAAACTCCAAATTTAATAAATATTGTTTCGATGGGGAACGGACAATGTCGGTATAACGGCATAAGACATTGTTTATGTACAATAAATTGAATTGCATGAAATTAAATGTAAACTGATCACTAAAATATGAAAACTCTTATGTATTTTACTTCCACGTCCAGTGGAAGTATAGTAACGACAAAAAAATTTTTAAAAATTTTTATTGTCCAAATAAGCTTAAAATGTCATGAACAGTGATGCAAAATTTCAAATTTCATTTTGAAAATTTCAATTTCAATTTGAAATTTCTGAAAGTTTCACCGCACCCTCATAAATTTCTGAAATATCTGAATTTTATGAAAGTTTCAGATTAATCTGAAAATTACAATGTTTTCGAAACTTTCATGAAAGTTTCAGCCACAAAATCTGTATTTCCGTTGCGCTAAACGAAATTTGAATTTCGCGCGTCTTTTTAGCTTGTTTTCAACCAATGAGGATTAAAGTCTGGTTTTGATATAGGTGAGGTGCACGTGACATCACCCTGGAGGTAAATTACTAGCACATTGTTGATAAGAACACAAAAAGAAGACCTATTATTATCATTTATTGATTATATTTGACCCACAATATAAACTGTTCACTAGTTTTAAAATAGAAATGTTTTATACAGTTTGAACTTTAACAGTTAACCTTAAAATACCGCTTGTTTCTATGGAAACAATGTCAAAAGTGTCAAAAAATAAGTTGTTGTACCTCCAAAGTGCACCTCACCTATTTATTTTAGAGGTTAGGTTATAGGTTAGTTTAAAGTCGCGGGAAAGCGAAGAAACGCAGTTAAAAGTGTTAAAGTTAAAACCCATAAGTCAACAAAATGAAACCAAAAAATGTTACCCGGAAATATTTTGCGTTTTCCCAAAATATTAACAATGTGACTTAAGGATTTTGTATTAAGTAAAACGTTTTTCAAAAATGCGTCGCGCATGAAACACCACCTAAACTGTTGTAATAAAATTTCAGCTACCATAATAGCAAATATTAGAAATTAATTCTCTAATCTTTGATAATAGAATGCAATAAACTCTATCATCTGCATCCAGAGCTGCCGAATCCCCATCCACATCTACCACGTCTGCGTCATTTCCGCCTGTATCTCCTACAGCAAAAATGAAGCAAGGACAACAGACTAAACCCACTGTAGTTTCAAAAGTGGGATTTATTTGTCATTATCCCTCGGAAGTTTAAAAAATTAAGTTATCATTTCATGAAATATTTCAATGATATTTCACTTAACTTTCATAATATTAGGGAATTATTCGATTAAATTTCATAAAATGAAAGTTTCATTGAAATTTCACGATACTTATGTTTAATTTTATATTTCAGAAATTTCAGATGAATTTCACAACTCACAAAAATGTCACAAATTTTAAGTGTCATGAAATTTTCATCATTTCATGAAATATTTCAATGAAATTTCACATAACTTTCATAATATTACAGAATTATTCAATTAAATTTCATAAAATGAAAGTTTCATTGAAATTTCACGAAAGTTTCACGATACTTATGTTCAATTTTATATTTCAGAAATTTCAGATGAATTTCGAAACTTTCATAAAAATGTCATTGAAATTTCACAAATTTTAAGTTTCATGAAATTTTGCATCACTGGTCATGAAACGGCGAGATTTTAAGTTTGAGCGAAAAAAAAATTTCTGTCTGTCTGTCGGTCTGTCTGTCTGTCGGTCTGTCTGTCTGTCTGTCGGTCTGTCTGTCTGTAACTTTTTTTGTGCGCACGTTTACTCTGGAACCGTTTAAGATATTGACTTGAAATTTGGTACACATATGTACTTTAACGAGATCTAGAACTAGATTATATTTTCATCTTGTTCCGTCGAAGGGTTGGGGGGTAAATGGGTAAATCAAGCAGGTAAGAGTCCATGAAATTGGTATTTAGTATATACAAGAGAAGCTAAGGTCTCAAAAAAAATTTTGGCATTAGCCACCCCCATTACCACCCCCACCTCCTTATTAAAGGGGATGAAAAAAAATTGTGATTTAGTATATGTACAGGAACCACCCCCACCCCACTACCGATGTGGGGTATCGTTTTATGGGTTTTTGGGGTAGAGGATTTCAAATATTATATTATTAAAGTTCCATAAACAATTATTTTCACATACAAAGTTTTTTCGTTGTGAGTGACTTGGATAGAGAATCTGGATGTGGAAGTAGTGATTCCTTGGGCAGCGGTTTTTTCCATTATTACACACCTTACGTTAATAAATATATTTATCCAACACTTTCATATAAAGTGATCTTTATTGATGAGATTTTGAAGGTATAAAGTGACTCATAAGTCACTCGTGAGATAAAGTAGTAAGCTAAAGTGAGGTAAAGTGATTTAGTCACTAAAGAATAATTTTAATATAAAATAAAGTCCAAGGAACTTATTTGTCTCCATTATATGGAAAATTAACAAAACAAAGAACCCATGCACTAACACTTATTTATTTATATTTATGTTAACATTTATTGTCATCATATTCGATTTTCCACAAAGAAAACTGCTCTTCTGTACACAATTTTTCTCTATACTAGTAACGACGTCTGTATCCCCTGACTCGTTGTGCTGCTCTCCCTGAGTTTTTTTAGCAATAACAATCTTGTTGAGACTGAATCTTCCAAATAACCCTCCGCCACGGTGGATGATTTCCACACACCGTGACGTTTAACTCTTTAAGTACGGCTCCTTATTTTACCAACCTAAATACCAGACGGCTCCATTTTGAGTGGCGTCGGGACGGTTACCATATATATACGGCGTCTTTTTTGTAAGTGCGAATGCATTTAGTACCATATTTAAATGGCATTTTATAAGTCTTATTTATTATATTACTTTTATTAATTGTCAAAAACAAACACAAAGTAAACAAAGTTTTATTCAACATTCCGAAAATGCATGCGCCGTTTATGTACGGCATCTGGTCGCGCAGAAGTGCCGTTTTTATAAGGCATTCGTCTGGTGAAGAAGTTTGAATGAGCCGTTTAGCTACGGCAACCGTTCCTCGAGGTTGCAATTTTTAAAGTTAAGTGCATTTAAACGGCGGCCGTCCCGAGAGCAAAAATAACCTTTAACGTATATATACGGCAGTCGGTGGTGGGACAAAGTCAGAAAAGCCGTTAATATACAGCAACCGTCCTTAAAGGGTTAAGGGTTGTAATGTCACCCCCAGCATTGGCCAAGAGTTGATGAGGAACGGCGAATGCTATGGCCAGTATACAAATCTGCATCTGGCAATTGCAAATAATCAGCTACAATTCTTGGAATTTTTGAGAGCTTATTTAATCCAACGCATTGGACAGTGCACTTTCCCTTTTGAAAATTTACGAAAAATCTTTTGTGAGACACATTTTGCGGTCTTAAAGACATATTTCCTAATTGAATCAAGTGGGTTCACCGAAAATCCTTCATTTAAAACTGTGAAACTTCTTGATTTATTCGTCTTGGTATCTGGTATGGATATATATAGATATTATTCTTTATCTCATATCTTCGACGCTTAAGAAGGTCAGTTCACCGCAACGGCAGGTACCGCAAACACCCAATATCAATGCAACCTAAAAAACCCAAACATTTAAATAGGTACATAAAAGCAAGATCATAATAAACACCTACCTCTGACATAAGATGCTCACCGTCAGGGGCACCATCAAATATTGTTCGATATGTGCTCTTTCCAAATAATATCAGATAATAAAAAGTACTTAAAAAGTATAATAATTGTTATTTTTAATCCACATATTCCCATCGCACACAGTGAGAGTAACACTTTAACAGTTATTACTGCGTTGCCAATTAAAAACAAAATTTTACCTATATCGATTCTGCCAATTCTACCAACATGAAAATAAGATGGTAGCAACAGTTACTAAGATTTTATAGCGTCATTGGTCATATTTGCTACATCTAGGTAAATATAACTACACAGTGAAATTGTTGTAGTTCCCGTCACCACTTTTAAAGTAACAACAACTATAACGTTGGTGGCATCTGCTACTTTATAGTAAATGTAACTTGTAGGGAAATAATTTTGGTTTTTGCAATCTTTAAGTTACTGCAATTAAAATCGTCATTTTTCTGTTGTTGAATGAAGACACCATATTGACACAGATAAAAATATAATTCAATAAAAAATTTCTTTTTATTATAGTCATTTACAAATATGTTTTCTAAACAGATTATTACTTTATAATATATAAAATTTAAAAAAAAAACGTTTTCCATAAAAAATTTTGCAGTTTTGCTTGTACACATAATTTTTGCAAAAAAATTTTTTTTCCGAAAAAACCATTTTCTCGAGGGGGCGTCTTTTTTATCGAAGCATCATGATAACATTTTACAGAAAACAAGTGATGGTTTTAACATCCACACCCAGGGTAAATGCAAAACATCATGATTTATAATATATGCTTATGCATGTTGTATATAATCACCTTAACTTGGACCTTGGATATATCATGTGCTTAAACTCAGTAAGTCATTAATTTGCTATTCGAATAACAGAGAGCCAAATATATAGTTTGCGCTCTCATTTCGGTCAGCTGAGCTGTTCCAAAAGTTAGTCATTTCTACTACTTGGTTACATCCCGTTTACGTAATAACCCAGTCTTCAACACGGTAATGGTAGAAGTACCGGAATAGTAATTTGCTACGTAATTATTATTCCCCATTTTGGTGAATACTTGGTAGAAGGATGGTTCCCATTACGTAACAGTCCTTAGTTGCGGAAACCTTTAAAGTTCCCCTAATGGCAACTATTACGCAGAAACTACTAAAATTGCTATTTGGGTTACTTCCTATGCAGAGAAACTGCTGTTCTAAATGTTTCTCCGCTTTTTTCCTAATTTGAGTGGACTAATTATTATTTTGATAAGTATAAATATACCTAATACAGTATATTATTATGTAATAATGTAAATATTCTGTAAAGTTTGAAATATTTGTACCAAAATCTAAATAGAAGATATAACCTATATTTATATACTTATATGTAACATTTAAATTTAGAGAAATAAATCTAAATATATTTATCTATGGATCTGATGATCACACAACTATCTTTTTAAGTTTTTTACTTGAGTGTAAAGGAGAGAGAGAGGCACAAGGAAAAATTCTTTATTACTAAATCAGCAAAACAATAACACAATGACCTTAACCTACGACTATATGTACAAAAATTTACTTGCATATAAAATGAACGAAATTACTTCTTTTTGTAGGCCTCTGAATAATCTAAACAATTCTTAGTCATTTTTGAACTGTATAAAACTGCAAAATCAACAAAAAAAATAGCGTTCCAAACAATAAATCAATATGGCGGCACATGAAAATATAAACAACGATCAACCCCCTTAGGAAGAGAACCAATGAACACGTCAATAGAAACGTAAACAATAAACAAGTTGTGTATGTGACACGGAGACGGAAAGTATTACTTATGCATATTTCTTTATTTGTCTGGGGGATAAACAAATAAAAACTGAATTTTTGGCATTTGAGGTTATGTTACCGACCTAGAGGTCACCAGATAATTGTACCGGTAATTTTAAATTTTGAGGAATATTCGCAGAAAATATGGAAAGTTTCCAGAAGTTTTGGAAGCTTTCCTGGAATTTTGAAAACTTTCAGAATATTCAAATATTTTAAAAGAAAGTTTCATTTTTATCCAAATTTCGTTCCGGAAACTTCCAAAAATTTCATGGAAAGTTTCCTTTACCCATCTCTGCTAAGGTGTAAAGCTAGAACAATGTAATATTAAGATAATTTTTACGGTTATTAAATTGAAATGTAAATCAAATCAAATCAAATATGCTTTATTGTCTAAAAAATACAAAAGATTTTTATTGACAAAGCCAGTCCTTAATCTCTGTATAAAAACAAAACATCCTAGTATAAAATACAAACATAATGACACAAAAACCTTTATTTTTGTATAAAACAGGGACTTAGTCTAAAGAAACAAACAATAAAATCAAATATATAAAGTCAATCAAATGTGTCCTGAAAGAATTCATCGACTGAATAGTAAGCTTTACTAAGTAATAATTTCTTTAATTCTTTTCTAAATTTAATTTCGTTGATAATTCGCCTCAAATTTATAGGAAGATGATTGAATATTTTTTTGCTGTTATATAAGATAGAATTCTTTGTCTGAGCTGATGATGGAATGGGGAGAAGGATGTTATGAATTCGACGTGTGTAGTGAACTGGGTTAGCGTTTATCTCATGTCTAAATTTTTTATGCATGAGGCATGCAGTCTCAAAAATAAAAATACATGTAAGTATCATAATTCCATGTTTCAAAAACAGAGGTTTACACCGGTCCCTTATATTAGCCTTACTCATATATTTTATATCCCTTTTTTACAGAACAAAGATTTTATTAAATAAATACTGTGAACAACAACCCCAGAAACAAATACCATAACGCAAATGAGAATCTATAAGTGCAAAATATGCATTTCTGGCTGAGTCTAATTTTAATTCATTTGATACTACTCTAATTGCATAACAATTCGCAGCTAATTTTTTACTTAATATTGAGACATGGTTTTCGAATTTTAATTTGTTATCAATATGCAAGCCCAGAAATCTACTTTCAGTTTGATTTATAACAATTTGGTCTTCCAAGTATACCTCATTTAGGTTACACTTAAATGTAATAATGTTAGTTTTAGGCACATTAAAGGATAACAAATTAGCATCACACCATTCTTTAATCATTTCTAAATCAGTGCTTACAATCTCATGGAGTTCATCAAAGAATATGTCATGCCAGAGTATCGTGGTGTCGTCAGC
Source organism: Rutpela maculata (assembly GCA_936432065.2). NCBI lineage: Eukaryota > Metazoa > Arthropoda > Insecta > Coleoptera > Cerambycidae > Rutpela > Rutpela maculata. Next base: position 43,316,158 of record OW386290.2, on the reverse strand, counting down.
AAAAAAAGTGAAATTTCCTTTAATTTTAACAGATACCAGATCATTGAAATATATTAGAAATAGTAGTGGCCCAAGGACGGAACCTTGAGGCACACCAGTATTCACTTCCATTTGTTTTGAAACATTACCATTAAAAATAACTTTCTGATTACGCCCAGATAAATATGACTGGAACCAATCCAGCGTTTTACCTCTAAACCCGTATGTTTCTAGTTTCCTCAACAGTATTCCGTGGTTCACGCAATCAAATGCCTTAGTCAAATCACAGAACACTGCTGCGGCCACCTCTCCATCATTAAGCTGAAGATATAGTTTCTCTAAAAAAGCAAATATAGCATCATTTGTGTTTCTTGCAGCATGAAAACCAAACTGTTCTGCACAAAGTATCTTATTTCGATGCAAGAAATCTAAAATTCGTTTCTTGACCAATTTTTCTACTATTTTTGCTAACGTAGGGAGCAAGAATAAGAAATGTAAGAAAAAAATAGTTATTTTTATACCAAGGCTGCGAAATTCCTTTTTACGTACCGAGAGGAAAATTATCGCCGAGGCCGCTTCCCGCCGAGGCAAGATAATCTCGAGGGAGCTAAAAAATTTCGCAGCCATGGTATAAACACTATTTTTTGCGCAACCGTAAATTATAGTTAGTATAGATGGTGAAAATGACACCACCGTTTATGCTACATTTTGCTAAATAAACGCGGTGGCCTTAACGTCAGAGCGTTTCTATGGAAACGGTATATTTTGAATGTATACTTGTCAGTCTGTTTAATAAAATATAACAATTTTTGTTTGTCATATTTTAGAAATGTCAATTTTGAAGTGACTTAAACGTCAATTATTATGAAAGTGACTTTTAGTTTTTCGGCCGTGAAATTGAATTTCTCGGACTGTTTTGAGAACGAGAAATACTCATTTCACGTACGGCTGCACAAAAAATAATTTTTTTATGTTGACGCGCCAATAAATATACAAAACGTGTATCCATTGTTAGTGAATAAATTTCTGTTCTCCTAATAGCCCCAAAACTCCGACATTGTAGGGAAATAAAAGCAAACTATATGCTCCTGAAGAATTGCGCCATGCCCCTGGGATGCTCTTGACTCATATGACTAAAACTTCATATAAGAAACGTGCAGAGCCATTTCTAGAGATTTGGCCTCTGGTGTGCAATATCTAAAATGCCGTCTCCTACTTCAATTTTCAGGGAGGAGAGAGAATCTAAAAAAATGTATCCCTAATCTAGCTGCCCGCCGCCGCCCCAAAAATAGAAAAATGTGTGCAGTCGCACACCAGCCCTACACGGCCCTGGAAACGTGTTGTAGACACATGAGCTTTTAAATACAGATAAACAGTCAATTTTGTACTTATCTTTATATTTCTACTCACTTTTCTGTCTTTTCCAAAATCACAAAGATAATAAATATGTTGAAAACATTTAAATGCACTTTTTAATTACAATTTCACAAATGTCATATGTCCACATTTTACCCGAAGTGTACATCGGATTATCTTAAATCAACGGTCCTATTAAGTGAAAAGATTTTATATAAAAATGAAAATTGATTTTCTACATATTCTAACCATAACTGTAAACAATCAAATTATAGTGTTTTAATTACTTAAGTATCCATAATGTTATTTAGTTCATTTCTCACTGCTTCCGCTGCCTCGTGCATTTCAAGTCCCTCCAATATATATAAGAGATTGTCCAAAGTTGCATCTTCATCGTCTTCAAACCAGATTTGTAGCATATTCCTTGCCTGTTCCAATTCTGTTGGATTTGCGTTTTTGAAAAACTCGATTTCATCTGGTTTATAACCTACAAACCAGAATATTAATAAATGCACGATAGTAAAATTGGTTTTGGTAAATTTATATACAGTGTGTTCCGTTTCAATGTGATACACCCCCCCCCCCCCCATCCCAAGAAGCAAAATGTGCCTGAATCAGAGCACAATATATGGCGAGTAAGTTTTGACACATTTAATAAAATTTGAGTCAGGATGGACACCGTGTCCAAGTAGTAACATTTTGTGGGTCATGTGTTGACACATCAGGAACCCTCTTGTTCATTGAAAACTGTATTTTTTTAGTTATGTAAATTGATCTTGGTAGACGATATTCGTGCGGCGGTGCCAACTCTGTTATATTTTCCAAATAATACAACGTTTCCCTGATGACAATTTTATATTCCAGCATGATAATTGCTCAGTGCACACCGCCAATTGTGTGAGAAATTATTTAGATGAAAATAATGTTGAGGTTCTGCCTTGGGCTGGCTAAAAGGTCCAACATGAATCCGTTGGAAAACATTTGGGGAATAATGGTTACGAAAATGCAGAAACAAAATGTTATCCCCTTAAATAAAATCAATTATGGTCTCTCATTGAGGAAACTTGGGAAAGTCTGACGGAAAGTCATAACCTTACCACAAATTTGATTGATTCAATGCCCAGAAGAATGCAAGAAATAATAAATAATAACAGGACCATGACTAGATATTGAATTCTCATATTTTTGTTTTTGTTTGTTTTTTATTTTTTTTTCCTAGGAAAATTAGACAGAAATTTATTAAAAATATCTACGGCCGCTTGCGCCGTATTGTTTAATAGAGGATTAAACTTAAACCTCTGTTAAATTTAAAACTTGCTTCGCACCGTTCTTTAATCCTTGATTAAATTAGCTTAAACTTGCGTTAACTTAAACCCCCAAAGTTGGCTGCTTAAAGGGCGATTAAATTTAATCGCAATTTCTGCGCAATCGTCGATGTTGTGTATAACCTCAATTTTTAATATATTTTCATTTTTTTACATTTATTAACAAATATTTGCCTTTTCTTGAGACGTTACGTTATCTATTTGTTTATTTTCTAATACATTCTTGCATTTTGTGGCCGTATTAGCAGCAAAAGTTTTTAAACTAATGAAAAATTATCGGATCTTGATCATTTATTTTTATTATGATTTTCCATATTTATAAAGATTTTGTAAACAGATAACTAGTAGTAAAAATGTACACACACAGATTCACGTTTTTTCTGAAAAGGACAAATATTTGACAATAGTTGACAGAAATAAGGTTATAATTTTGAAAGAGAAGTTAGCAGAATACCAAATTCCCTAAAATCACAAGTTAACTATCAACTTAAGTAAACCACAAACAATAAAGCACGGTGCAATAAGACGCAAGTTAAACCTGGTTTAAAAATTAAACCTCGATTAGTCATTCATCGTTTAAAATGAAAACGGTGCAAATGGCTGCTAAGTAATAAATAATTTATAGGTACATATAAAATAAACTAAAAAAAAAAAAAAAAATGAGCATGTAGGTAGTTTATAAGTTGAAAATACACTATTCAAAAACACACAAGCCACTATAAAAGATAATTCTGTTAATTAAATATGATATAAACCTGTATTTATTTAAATTATTAACAGCCATTTGCACCGTTTACGTTTTAAACCTTGAATAACTAATCGAGGTGTAATTTTTAAACCATGTTTAACTTGCATCTTATTGCACCGTGCTTTACGGCCGTTTGCACCGTATTGTTTAATAGAGGATTAAACTTAAACCTCCATTAAATTTAAAATTTGCTTTGCACCTTTCTTTAATCCTTGATTAAATTAGCTTAAACTTGTGTTAACTTAAACCCCCAAAGTTGGCCGCTTAAAGGGCGATTAGATTTAATCACAATTCCTGCGCAGTCGTCGATGTTGTGCATAACCTCAATTTTTAGTATATTTTCATTTTTTATTTTTATTAACAAATATTTGCCTTTTCTTGAGACATTACGTTATTTGTTTGTTTATTTTCTAATACATGCTTGCATTTTGTGGCCGTATTATAAGCAAAAGTTTTTAAACTAATGAAAAATTATCGGATCTTGATCTTTTATTTTTATTATGGTTTTCCATATTTATAAAGATCTTATAAACAGATAACGAGTAGTAAAAATGTACACACACAGATACACGTTTTTACTGAAAAGAACAAATATTTGACAATAGTTGACAGAAATAAGGTTATAATTTTGAAAGAGAAGTTAACAGAATACCAAATTCCTTAAAATCACAATAACTATCAACTTAAGTAAACCACAAATAATAAAGAATGGTGCAATAAGACGCAAGTCTGGTTTAAAAATTAAACCTCGATTAGTTATTCATCGCTTAAAATGAAAACGGTGCAAATGGCTGTTATTGTTTGTGGTTTACTTAAGTTGACAGTTAACTTGTGATTTTAGGGAATTTGGTATTCTGCTAACTTCTCTTTCAAAATTATAACCTTATTTCTGTCAACTATTGTCAATTATTTGTTGTTTTCAGAAAAAACGTGGTTCTGTGTGCGTGTGTACATTTTTACTACTATTTATCTGTTTACAAGATCTATATAAATAATATGGAAAACCACACTAAAAATAGATCCGTTACTTTTTCATTAGATGAAAAACTTTTGCTAATAAATACCAAGATTTGTAGACTATGAGGTTCCTTAATCTACAGCTTTTAGGCGAAGAAATCAGTGCGGGGGTGAAAAGTCAGACTATCTTTGTTCTACGAACGCGCGGTAGTGGTGCAGTTATCTCAGTCTAGAAAAACCGTCTGTACTGGCCCGAAATATAGTCTGACGTTACTATGATCTGTATTGTTACAGTCTACAACTTATCCTCATTACCAGTATGCAGAACAGTGACTCAAAATGCGAGGATAATTACCACCAACCTCAAAAGCGGGTCATTGCGAGCCCGTTCCAGTTACGAGTTCTTTGCTTAATTAACATTACACAAATTCTTACAATATTTTGAATAAGGCCCTGCATCTGGTGTGATTTCACACCAGGTGTTCATTGGCTAATGCCATTTTTTGGTAGGGATTGTGAGTTATTAGGCCACTTAAAGTATACCAACCTTGAATAAATACGACCACAAAATGCAAGCATGTATTAGAAAATAAACAAACAAATAACATAATTACGATTAAATTTAATCGCCCTTTGAGCGGCCAAATTAACGGCTGGTTGCACTGTATTGTTTAATGAAGGATTAAACTTAAACCTCCGTTAAATTTAAAATTTGCTTTGCCTCTTAAAGGGCGATTAGATTTAATCGCAATTCCTGCGTAGTTGTCGATGTTGTGAATAACCTCAATTTTTAGTATATTTTCATTTTTTACTTTTATTAACAAATATTTGCCTTTTCTTGAGACGTTACGTTATTTGTTTGTTTATTTCCTAATACATGCTTGCATTTTGTGGCTGTATTATAAGCAAGTTTTTAAACTAATGAAAAATTATCGGATTTTAATCTTTTATTTTTATTATGGTTTTCCATATTTATAAAGATCTTGTAAACAGATAACTAGTAGTAAAAATGTACACAAACAGATTCACGTTTTTCTGAAAAGAACAAATATTTGGCAATAGTTGGCAGAAATAAGGTTATAATTTTGAAAGAGAAGTTAGCAGAATACCAAATTCCCTAAAATCACAAGTCAACTATCAACTTAAGTAAACCACAAACAATGAAGCACAGTGCAATAAGACGCAAGTTAAACCTGGTTTAAAAATTAAACTTCAATTAGTTATTCATCGCTTAAAATGAAAACGGCGCAAATGGCTGTTAGTGGTTTAAGTTAACGCAAGTTTGAGCTAATTTAATCAAGGATTAAAGCACGGTGCAAAGCAAATTTTAAATTTAATGGAGGTTTAAGATTAATCCTCTGTTTAAACAATATGGTGCAAGCGGATGTAAGAATTTCATTAATATAATCCCATCGGCGTCAGAGATTTTAACAGTAAGTAGGACTACCAACAACAGAAAAATTCAATTTTACTTGGTTCAGCTGAATGAGATTTAAAAATAGTTGATACAACAGAATGACTGCTGAACTGCAATCTGCACTGAACTTTAGTTCAGTTGAACTGATCTTGATCGCTGTATGGTACAACCGACGCTAAATAAGACAGTTTTATTAAGTTTACGAAATTAATTGCGTTAATTTACTGTTCACAAATTTAATAGAGCTCTACCTTTGGAAAAAATAAAAATCGGCCTACCACTCTTGTGTTTTTTAGTCTTACATTTAAGTACACTTTATGCACTTAAAATCTGAATGTAACGATACGGGATACCTTAGTGCTAAAGCTTTCGCGGAGCTCGTGATCTGGCTGCTGGTTTCCGGATCTTCTTTCGCGTCGACTTGGTTGAATGCCTGACGTTTCGACCATCTTGTCGTGGTCTTCTTCCGCATGAGCAATGATCCACAACAGCAGAGCTCACTTCACTTCAGAAGAAGACCACGACAAGATGGTCGAAACGTCACGCACTTAACCAAGTCGACGCGAAAGAAGACCTAGAAACCAGCAGCCAGACACAGGACATCTTGTATGATTAAATATTAGTTGTTCTACTAACCTAGTTTGACAGCTAACTTATGCCAGTTCGGCGCTATTTTCTCACTAAAGTACAACAACTGTTGTACCGTTATATTCTTATGATCTGACCTAGGATTATTATCATCCACAAAGTCTTCGTGATCATTTGGTTTAAGTTCTTCAGTGGCCTGCTCCTCTTCGGTAAAGAAATTCTCCAATTCCCCGTCATTCTGACTCTCCTGGGTGTTTTCTTGACCCTTGCCGGGCCGCTCATGAGCTATTTTGCGGACCATCATTTCCAAATATGATGACAACGGATTCATAATCGTTGTACTGTAAGTGAAAAAGTGAGGACTTCGCCTAGCAAGTAATCTAAGAGCTCTCCAGCCAAAATTGCCGTCCTTCAAGAGATTTTCTTCATCTTTGGATGGATTCTCTATCTGTTCAATGGCCTCTGCAAAATATTCCTCTAGGGATGGTAAGAAGTCTCGTTCTTTACCTTTGCAGGCTTCCAGATTGTTAGGGCAATGATTCCATAATTTTGTTAACTCACCACTAAAAAATAAAATATACATATATTAAGGTGAGCGGTGCCGTGAACGTAATTCGGCAATTTCCCCACATCCCTGAACTGATTCAAAAAATTTTTGATTGGCTTTTAGAGCCAAATTTATAGAATGGTACTATAGTACAGTAACTAGGGGTTTTAACTTAATAGTAAATGCATCAAAGAAAAGTTTCTATATTATGTGGTGGCTTGCCAATTTATAGGGGTTGGATGCCACCAAGATTTATAATTTTTGGGTGAATTAATAATACAATTCATATATTTGCTCCTTTTCAGAAAAAAATTGCATTATAAACTATAAAGGGATTTTAGAAAAAACATAACATTCTTGTTTCTCTGAAAATATCTCAATAAATATTAGTTTAAGAGAAAATATAGCGGACATCAAAAATGAAGCTTATAAACTGAGAATGAATTTGTTTTTCTTATATATTTGTGTAAGGTTGATAGTTTCAGAGATATCTAATTTTAGAAATGGCATTCGACCATTTTAACGAAGGAGTATTTAGTTTAAAATGTTCCAAAATTCTGGGACAATTTCCTTTGGGAACTTTCAGAATATTCAAATTTTTTCATTTTTATCAAAATTTCGTTCTGGAATCTTTCATATGGAAAGTTTCCTGGTTTGTACACAATATTAATTGGGTACCATAAGGTACAAATATAAATTTGTTGTTCATTCGGTTGTATGGTTGTTCGGTTTAAACACGATCAAATGCCTTGTGGATAGTCTTGGTGCAGTAAAACTAATTTCAGGCAACAAGTTGGGTCGACCAATATAAGAACTATTAAGTTATATAAGAACATTAGAGATTAAGTTACCCTCCTAGAATTAAGTAATAATAGGTGAAATTTATTCAACAATGAAATGTGGTCAGCACCCTGAAATGGATGTATCTGACTGACTCTGCAGAACAGAAACTCGACAAATTTATATTGAATAGATTCGAGTCTATTTTTGTAATGTGCTTAGAATGGGTACCTGATAAATGAGACACTCTAATCCCTTAATAACATTTTTCTATTATTTTTTCTAAATATTAAGCTATAAAGTTGGATTTAAATTTTGCTTACTTTGTTTCATTTAGTAAAGATAAACTATTAATGTTTATCAACATTTGCCTCTACCGGCCAGAAAACTAATTCACTGAAAAAAAAAAAAAAGTTTTGATTCATGAATATATTGTTTTATATATAAGCAAATAAATAAATTCTTCATATAAAATAAATACATTTGTTTCAAGAATAATTCATTTACTATCAGCTTTTGATTACTTGCCACAAAAGTATTTGTTTTATATGAAGAATTTATTTGCGTATATATAAACCAATATATTCTTGAATCAAAACTTTTTTTTTTTTTTCAGTGTATGACTTTAATGTTTCATATAGGCAAAAATGAAGAACAATAATATCAAAAATGGCCACACCATCACAATTTCCTCATGCGATTTCTCATAGGTTATATCCCGAGAGCTCTGAATTTTATCGGATAAACTGTGGGTAGTTTTTTTTTGCAAAATTTTGCTTAGAAAATGTTGGAGACTTAATAATTTACCTTAAAAGTCCGACACCGAAGGTATGGGACTTTTTGTATAAATTATTAAGTCGAGAACATTTGCTTAAAAGCAAAATTTTGCAAAAAATGTAGCTACCCGCAGTTTGTGTGATAAGATCTAGAGCTCGAGGGGTATATGTCAAGATTATTTCCCAAATGAACAAATTCCTTACGTACTTTTATACTCAAATTTTTATTATAGATACATACACTTTTTTTATATAAGTTAAATAACAAATCATTATTATATTATTATATTAATTGACGGCGACATGTTCTATAAACTACTTTGGTCTCGTAGCCATGGAAACGGACGTGGTAGATGCCTATTTGACTTTTGTTATGCGATCCTGATTGTCAATCTGACAGTTTGTGACAGTTTGATATAAAAAATACTTTTGCAAAATTGCATAAATACACCGCTGGTACATAGTAGTTATAAATAAAATAATAATTCTTGAATTTGTAATATGTTTTATTTTATTTTTATTCCAACTAACAGTAAATTAAATCATTTATGTGCATTTAAAAGCTAGACGTAATTTATTCGTCGGTAAATTTTAAAAAAAGCTAGCTTGACTTTATTCAGTGTAAAACTGTTGTCATTGGTTGAAATTTAAAAATTTGCGAAATGTCAGTGGTCTATAATTTATGAGGGAAATAATCTAATAGAAAATGCTTACCTGCCAATATAATATCTTCCTTGGCTGTTTGCCTCTTTAATAATGTCTCCTAACAAAGGCTTTTTAGACTCACTTGACTTTTTCTCGGAAGGTTCAACTGGAGCAGGTTGTGTTTTCTTTATCTCTAAAAATTCGCTTAATTTTTCATTGGGTTTAATGGGTTTTTTATTATTTTAAAAAAACAGAAAATCTCGTAACAAAAACGAAGGAATTTTGGATAGTTGGGCAATTTACCAGTAATCCTGATCCTTCAGCAATGTGAAAGTTACTCAAACATATGAGCACCTTTCATGTTGCTAAACAACTGAGGTGTATATTCGTATCGAGCGTATGCTATGGCAGAGTCGGAAGTAATCGATAATGCATGACCTGTTGATTCCTATCGAGCGCTCGCTAATTAGGGTCATTGTTAAGAACACCGACTTCTGGAGTTTCTCCAATTTTTTTACAATAGGGGTAGTTTTGAAGAAAAATACAAAATGCCGGAAGTAGTACCGTGCGTGTAATTTCCCATTAGGCATGTATATTCACGTAGCGCGAGAGATATGACAGCACTGCTGCCGTAAATTCCTCCGTCAGGCGGAGCATCCCAGGTCTGTTATTTCATTTCAGCCAGCTGGCACGCGCGATGTAATTTTACTCCCCATGCCTACCGTTCCGTTACACGCACGGTATATTTTCCTTGCCCTAAACAATTTTATTTATGGCAAGGATAATACATTTTTTTTTCAAAAATATCATTTTAAACGGTTTTAAAGAGCCCCATAACGAGCGCGTATTACTGCAAACATGTTGTGATTACACACGCTCGATATGCACAAATATTCGGCTCCTCTATTTCTGCGATAACATACGCTCGATACAAATATGTAACCAGCATTACCATTTCAAATATTTTTTTCTCAAAAATGAAAATATTTTTATTAAAAACCAATTTTCTTTATAGATTCTACTCATTATGGTCAATTATAAGATTTTTTTACATTTATTTCGAAAGAATCTTGTATATATCATATAGCAAACATCCCGCAAACTGTTTTATAGCACCATCTTACCTGGGCATCCGTCATTCTTCCAAGAGTTCCACAATTCTTCTCTACTTAGAATATTTTTTACAATTTGTGCAAATTTCTCTCCATCTGGCGGTGTTTCCCTTAATAAATTATATACTTTTTCCGTGCAATTTTGGATCCACTCTTTCTGATCGGCCTTTAATTCATAACTGTCTCTAGAAATTATAAAAAAACATAATTAAACATGTTTTCAATCTTTTGGTTTTACTGTATTAATTATAGTCCCTCCCCACTTTCCGCAGAGTTAGTGATTGTAGTAACCAGAACCAAACTAGTCCCAGGTTGGAATTCTAGCTAGGGTACGAACGTTTAGTGGTCTATTAATATGTTACTGAGACTGCGGCAGTAGGCTAGAGTCCTCCATTTCTGTTGAAAGGCCTAGAAAAGGTTCTGGATGCACATCTCAGAGGAAACATCCTGAGCACCTATCCTCTGAATGTTCACCAGTATGCCTATCAACCCGGCAAATCAACAGAACTAGCACTAAATAACCTGATGGAAAAAATCACCCAATCTCTTGAGGAAAATGAGATTGCGGTGGCGGCATTCCTTAACACCGAAGGAGCATTCAACAATGCATTGCCTAACTCCCTATATACAGCTGCGGCTGCTAGAGGGGTTGAGCTAACAACTGGCTGGATTCAAGCTATGCTTGAAAACAGAATCATAACGACTTCCCTACAGGGAGAAACGGACAGATTCAGGGCCGCAAGAGGGTGTCCACAAGGCGGGGTTCTTTCCCCCTTTTATGGTCACTGCTTGTGGATGATCTGCTGGCCATTCTCTCTCTGTGGGAAGCCGAGATTCAAGCATATGCGGATGATCTAGTCATTATGGTTAGAGGAAAATCTGAAGAGGTACTCTCTAATACCCCTCAAGAGGTGCTAAATACAGTCCATATTTGGTGTGAGAGGGAGCAGATGACTGTAATAGTAACCTTCACCAGAAAAAGGAGGCTGAACAACTTAGTGCCGCCCTCCTTAGCAGGTGAAACTATTCCATTTGCGGGGGAAGTGAAATACCTAGGGGTCACACTAGATAAATCACTCAACTGGAACTCCCATCTGGAAAAGGTTATCCACAAGGCGCGACTCTCCTTATGGACATGTTGCAGAATTTGTGGAAAAACCTGGGGCATAGGTCCACAACAAATATACTGGCTATACGTTACGGTCATAAAACCAATGGTAGCGTATGCCTCCATAGTTTGGTGGTCGAAAGAGCTACAACAAACGACCAAAGCCAAACTCTCTGGTCTATAGAGACAAGCATGTCTGGCGGTAACTGGTGCGATAAGTACCACACCATCAGCAGCTCTGGAAATCCTCCTGGATCAACCCCCTCTCCACATCTACTTGGAGAGAGAGGCCAGGTGGGCAACATACAAACTTTAACAAGCGGTAAATAATATGCCGCAGGCTAGCATCATGGAACGCAACGGGCTGTCAGATGACATGGAGTGTCATGGCATCCTGGGAATGCTTTCAGATGTGATGCCTACCACGACCAACTATGAACTGCCTTTTACCGTCCTTTTTCCTGGAAGAGACGAATGGGATCGGAACAAAACTGACCTACAAAGAGCAGACATCTGTTGGTTTGCAGACAACTCCAAAACCCCTGAGGGAGTTGGAGCTGGAGCATACAATCGCAACCCAAAGGTAAGAATCACTTCGAGCCTGAGTAATTATGCGACTGTCTTTCAGGCAGAAGTTCATACCATTGAACTGTGTACAGGGAGGCTTGAGCAGAGGCAAAAGGCTCTAGCCCGATTGGGCAGATACAACAAATTAACTCTGGTCTGGATACCGCGCCATTCTGGCTTGGAGGGCAATGAAGTAGCCGACTCCTTAGCCAGGGAAGATGCAGTATCAAAATTTATCGGACCGGAGCCAGTGCTTGGCATATCGGCAAGCACTGCGAAAACAATCATCTTGGATTGGACTGAGGGGAAAATCTCCAGTACTGGCAAGAACTACCAGGATTAGTTCATTCAAAGGAGTTCATCACATACCCCTTGAAATCAAGAACTAAAAAACTATTAGAGCTAAATAGGTTACACCTAAGAACTCTAGTTGGCCTATACACTGGGCACTGCAGACTTAACCACCACCTACACAGACTCAGAATAGCGGACAACTCTGAATGCCAACTGTGTTTGGAGTAGGACGAAACGGCAGCACACATTTTATCTCTCACCCAATAAGGTAGTCGACTTTATCAAAAAGCTGAACCTATTGGGTGAAATATAATTAGGAGTGAGCCACAATAGACCAGATGGTCGTGATGGAGGGTCTGTTACTAGCCCACTCACATATCTACCTAACCTAACCTAACCTCTATTGAGCGAAACAACATGGCTAGTCGCCAATGTTGATAAAAATCATGATTAAAAAACAAAAAAAAATTGATTTATTGATATGTCAGCGTTTTTCCAAATGTGTAACACCCCTCCGCACAGCTTTGGCTTTGGATTTGGGGGTTGTCTACTATCTGTGGTGTGTTTATGTTAAGACCCTTCTAGGTTTGAAAGTTTATCAGGTGAATCCATTTCTATGTCTCTTGATGGTTGGTCAAATGTTCATAATAAACCAATAAACTGTGCAGTTTTGATACTAAAAAATGGAAAGTATATGAGGGCATCCACACACTGGTGATTATCTTGCACACTTGGTCTTTGATTTAATAAATACGTGCAAAAATAAGTATAACTGCAAAGTTAGTAGTTTAGTCATTGATAAAGCAGCAAACACGAATAATATGATGGAAAAAAAATTTGCCAAGGCCCTGGATTACCTCATTATAATATAAGGGTGTTCTGCCCATTTACCGAATTTGTTTTCCCTGATTTGGAAGTAAAACCACATGTAGTTCAAGTAAAATATTTTCACAATACACACTTGCCAAATGCTTGGTACAAATAAAAAGGGGGCAAGAAACTAACGCTGCCTCAAGATGTTAGATACAGTTTCCGACTGCCTTGAGGTTTATGCCAATGAATGCCCAAGTTGTTGCAAATCTGTGAAGAACACAAAGTCGACATTGATCCATTGATTTTTGAAAAAATGTCGAATATTCAGATTAATAGATCGGAGACTTTTTAAAATTGCTGAAACCAATTTCTGTGACACTTGACAGAATTCAATAGAAAGGTGTCAGTTTGTCCCTTGTAGTTGAGGAATGGAAAAAATTAACAAATATTTGAAAGGAAATATGATCAAGTTCTAACATCATTTCACTTTTTTTTGGCATATCCTATCAGAAATAAAAAAAAATACACAGTCAAAAGAGGAAAAAAGGCTGCTTTAGATATAGTTTCCCAACATTTTTCTCCCACAGGATTATTACCGTTAATAATTAAGTTGGAAGCGAAATGTGAACCGTTCCAAGAAACAATGTTTTCAGAAGAAATGTTAACGTAGTGCAGTGGTAGTGGAAATCTCAAAAAGATATTCCAAAATTAACAAAGACAATTTCCTTTCTGTGTACCGTTGCTTCTTCTGCAGACATGGAAAGAATGTTTTCTTCATATGGACTTGTTCATTCAGATATTAGGAATAGATAGGCAATGAAAAAGCATCTAAATTAGTGTTTCTCTATAAATTTTATAATACTTAATATATTTTGTTTTGTACTGTTTTGAAAAATATTTTTATTTTTATATGTTCATAGTTTGTTAAGTTAATGTTTTAAGCCTTTAAATTAAAGGCTTTTTAAAGTTTTATTTTTGCAAGAAAAAATTTACTTTGTACTTTTTCGTTACGTATACTTAACATTTAAACTTGAAATGAATAAAATCACGCTTTTTAAATAAAAATCACTTGATTAAAACCATGATTTTAATTAAATTATTTAAATTAGTTCAACCCTGCTAGTTGCTGTTACCTCTCCTGAGTTCGAGTCGCAGCTGCGGCAGACGGCAATGACGCAGGGACTGGGTGTTGTGTTATTGTCTCTGTATGTGTATGTGTCGTGGTTGAATGGCGCAATAGCTATAACTAAACTCGCCCAGGACGATAGTATCAATAAGACGTTAAATTAAAATTAAAATAAAATAATTTGTTTTATTTATTAGATTGGTGTTTCTCGTTATTAACTGGTAACATCACCAGAGTAGGCAGCAAACAAGTCAAGTATGTACGTATGTATGTACAAGATGTAAAATGGACATGAAAATACTTACGATTTAAATTTTACAGTTGATGTGAAGTACTGGAAGACTATCAAAAACTGTAACAAAACAGACCTCCGAAAACTGACATCATGTAGTTGTAAATCTAATAATTTCTGGCTAGTTAAATACTTAGCAAAATATCCAACACTCGTGTTGGTGTCCGATGAAGTAATATAATCCAGTTTTATTCCTTGAAAAGTGTTTAATATACTGGTAGAGTGCTGAAAGGTAATGAAACATTAAATATCTTCATTAACATGTGGCAACCTTTATGCTTTATTCTGTTTAAACCTTTAAGATTTCAATATCAAGCTAAAAATTGGTACTTATCTACTAAGAATCTGTTAATTGTTTGTTATAATTATTTAATTCAATAAACTGTCTCTGCTTACAGCACCGTAACCCTTTCTTGAAGATTTCGAATTATTATGTGGCTAGATCGTTACCAAATATAGTTTTAAACATTAGCTGTTTAATAGCGCAGCATGTTAGGTGGCTAGTTCCAGGATATGGAAGTTTTAGGTTCGAATCCTGATGGCTTCAGCTTTTTTTTATCGTATGTTATATCGATTAAACATTTTAAAAAGCTTTGTACGTAGACTCATGGACTTAAGATCAGTTGTTCAATTGGTTGGTTTCCCTTTTTTGCAGTGATACAGTGTTTGCTAATGGCAATAAGTGCTTACTTGTAGGTGACTTTAACTTAGATTACTTATCCCAGAATTCTTATTATGCAACTAAAATAAAGGACATTTTCAACACTTACGGCATAACACAACTTATCACTGAACCAACTAGATGTACTAATAATACTGCAACACTTGTTGATTTAGTACTAACGAATACTAATGACGTTACTTCTTTAGTGCATACATGTCCGAGAACAGCTGATCACTAAATTATTTCTGTGAATTTTTCAAATAGGAACTTACCTGATATAAAAAACTGTAGAAAATATAGAAACGTAAATGAACAAAGTATTCTAAATATTAACCTGGATCTACTTTCTTATCAATGGCCACTAAACTCTGTGGACATCGATAATATTTATGATGAAATTTCGAATATCTGTAAAAATGTAGTGAATAAATTTGCTCCGATACAAAGTTTCACAGTTACAAACAAACTGCCATGGTTCGATCAGGAAGTGTTCAATAGAATGAAAGATAGAGACAAAGCGTATAAAGAATTTAAACGATGCACTAATAATGAAAGAAATGGCCACTGGCAGCATTATAAAACATTAAGAAATGCTGTTGTTAATTTTTTAAAAGAAAAAAAAAACTAAATACTACCATGATAAAATTGATAGAAATATATACAACCCAAAAAAGATGTGGAAAACTTTAAAAAAACTAGTGAATATGAATGATAATCTGGAGATAAACTGTGTTCAGTTTGAAATTAATGAAGAATTGAAAATATTTCGGGACAGCATGGACATAGTGGAAAATTTTAATAGATATTTCATTGACAGTATTAATCAGATAGTGTTGAGTATTGATGTAGATATTGCCTGGTCAAATGTAAACTATAATTTATATTTGGAATTTAGTGAATTCATACCTTTAACATTGCAAGATTTAGTTGAATTGATCAGATCTTTGGAGACTAAATTTGACTTATATGAAATTTTAAATGCCAAATTTATAAAAGAAATTATTGGTTCAATAGGTCATGTTATTTTGCACTTTGTAAATACTTCTCTTCAATATGGTAGATTTCCCAATAACCTAAAAACTAGCACGGTACACCCTATCCAGAAAGTTGCAAATACAATTAAAGCATCTGATGAATTCAGATGCTTTGCCTCCGCCTGAAAAAATCCTAGAACTCGCTGTATACGATCAATTGCTTAGACATTTTGAAAAAAAATCATATCTTAATAAGTAACCAATCAGGCTTTAGACAGAAACATTCGTGTGAAGCAGCATTGCAACTAACATTAACAAAATTTAAAAACTTTGTTGATATTGATAACTATGTAGTAGCTGTGTTTCTAGACTTACGTAGAGTATTTGAAACTATTGACCGTGATATCCTTATAAAAAAATTAAAAGTCTATGGTATCCAAGGTAATGTATTAAATTGGATTAGAGAATATTTGTCAGACAGAAAGCAGGTAGTAAAAATGCAGGATTCATTTTCTAGTGAAATGTATAGTAAACATGGAGTACCACAAGGCAGTATTTTGGGTCAGCTTTTATTTATAATACATATTAATGATATCAACTTGTTTATAGATTGTGATCTTATTAACCTATTTGCTGATGATACATTGTTAGTTTGCAAGGGTCAAAATTTGATAGAAACAATAAACAACATGAATCTTGTCTTGGCTAAAGTGAACAATTATCTTAATGTAAATAAATTGAAATTCAATGTAGATAAAACCAAGGCAATGATATTAACAACTAAATTCAGATATAATAAAATTGATGTGAACTTCCATAACTTAACAATTAATGGTAAACATATCGAGTTTGTGACTGAAATGAAATATTTAGGGTTCAAAATTTACAATACATTAACATTCAATAGTCATTTCCATTACATATATATAGGATTCCTATTTTTTAAATAAATTACTTACTTATATAACCAGTTAACTGTTGGATATTTAATGATTTTGTTGAAGTACCGACACTGACTTGGAAATGATCAGGGCGTGCCATCCATAAGGGCACAACGGCATGACAGCATGACGTAACTAGAGGCGCCGTAAGGCACCGCAAGTTTTGAAATTTAAAATTTAAAAAATATACAGTGTGTCCCCCGATTGAGTTCGCTATAGGTGAAATGGGCAAAAAATTCTCGAATTTTTTTTTCATATTTGGAGGTTCACCTCTGCTTATCTAAAAAGTAATTTTGGGCGTACTTTTGTTTTTTTAAAATTACGTAGGCCATGACAGTTAAGCAAAAACGAATTTCATGTTAGGTAAAGTACCTTTTCTGTAAAATATACAGGAAAATGTCATTAAGGAAAGTTATTCAGATTAAAAAGTTATAGTACTATGCAAAATTTCAAGAACATACGCCTACTTTGATGATTTTGATTTTTTTCTATACAGGATGGCCATAATAGGCCATAGTTCAAGGGTAGATTCTTTGGACCAAAATATGAGGATATAACCAAACATGCTTTATTAAATTGTTGCTGTGGAAAAAGATACAGGGTGTCAAAATCGTAATTTTTTTTCTATTTTTTGCAATATTTAACTATCTCTTGACCGATCTTCTCCCAATTTGGTAAGGAAACATGCTGTAGGCTAAGAAACAATAATTTGTGTATTACATCACGCCAGCCCGTGGAGGGCGCCTCATGAGCTATACCTGATGATGATTATTTTTTCTCTTTTTTTATTACGAAACGTAGTGGCACTTTTGACTAGAAAATCTCATGCAGGAATCATTTCTAAGTAAAAAATGTACACTTGATAGAACTTGATAATTCCAACCGTTTTCGAATAGATCTCAAAAATTCTTTGAAAACAAACCCAATTCGAAAAAGAAAAATTGTATTTATTGAAAAATGTGCTTTGGTGACTTCATTTACGTACAATTTCATTAGTTTGACATTTTGACAGAACTGAGACGCCACCAAAGCACAGTTTTCAATAAATACAATTTTTCCTTTTCAAATTGGGTTTGTTTTCAAAGAATTTTTGAGGTCTATACGGCAGTTTTCTCTCTCTTGGAATTATCAAGTTCTATCAAGTGTACCTTTTTTACGTAGAAATGTCTCCTATATGAGATTTTTTAGTCAAAAGCGCCACTACGTTTCGTAAAAAAAGAGAGAAAAAATATTCATCATCAGGTATAGCTCACAAGGCGCTCTCCACTGGCTAGAGTGATGTAATACATAAATTATTGTTTCTTAGCTTCAAAAATAGTTCCTTACCAAATTGGGAGAAGATCGGTCAAGAAATATCACAAAAAAAGAAGAAAAAAAAATTACAATTTTGACACCCTGTATCTTTTTCCACAGCAACAATTTACTAAAGCATGTTTGGTTATATCCTCATATTTTGGTCCAAAGAATCTATCCTTGCACTATGGCCTGTTATTAATGATCCACCCTGTATAATTGCATTTTACGGGGAAAAAAAGTTTCCGATTCACTAAAGTGCTTACTCCATTATGTACTAGATCAAACACTTTAGTAAACTGGCATACTATTTTTTTTTTCGTAAATTGCAATTATATTGAAAAAATCAAAGTAGGCAGATGTTCTCGAAATTTTGTATAGAACTATAACTTTTTAATCTAAATAACTTTCCTTAATGACATTTTTCTCTATATTTTACAGAAAAGGTACTTTACCTAACTTGAAATTCATTTTTGCTGAACTGTCATGGCCTGCATGATTTTAAAAAAACAAAAGTACACCCAAAATTACTTTTTAGATAAGCAGAGGTGAACCTCTAAATACGAAATTTTTTTGTCCATTTCACCTATAGCGAACTCAATCGGGGGACACACTGTATATATATAAACATTTAGTTACAATATAGCATGAACCAGGGCCGGATTATCCAATAGACAAGCTAGGCAATTGCCTAGGGGACCCAACGCGCAAGGGGGCGCTCCAGCAGTTCAAAACTAACTAATTTTATCTCCCGACGTGCCGGCCGACGTATAATGTTTACAATTATTGATCTCTTGGAAAATAAAATGTATAAGGAAATTATTTATTCGTTTTTTGATTATTTTATTTTGAGAGAATTGTCGCATTTATTACCTCTGTTCTGTAGCAACATTTTACAGACTTATTTAGAGGATTATATTATAGTGGAGTCGTAAGCAAGAAGTCACGAAAAATGATATGTTTTTCAATATATTATTTTAATATTCAATGTTTATATTTACTCAGGGGTGGCTTAAGAGCCGGAGGACAACCCGGGCGCCAAATTAAAGGTAAAGGAGGGGCGGGCGCCAAAAGACAAAAAAGTATTTCTTTTTCTATTACTTTTTCAAGGCGATAAAAATGTTTTTTCGGATTTCCACTAGCAACCCCCCCCCCCAATGAGGTGATCGCGGAGTCTGAAGGGATATCCTTGTACTTTAGTATGAAGTACGTCCGTGAAGTTTCCGTGATTACCTCAGAAAAGGGCGCCAAAAAATGCTCCCGTCCGGGTGGAAAATTTACCTTGAGCCGCCCCTGTATGTAATTTTAGTTCAGGGGAAAATATAAATACTGCAATTTTTTTTGTAATAAAACATTTTTTATTGGTATTTTATATTTTTATGCCTTGTGCCCACGAAATCTACTTTTCGAAGACAATGTAATTTTAAGTCAAACTAACTTTTAATTTGAGGTTGTTTGATCTTGAAAAATTCAAAAATTTCGCCTGCGGCGCATTTTACAATTCCATAACTCCGCCTGTAAATAAGAGGACACAAATACTTCATCTGCCTAGAGGCGTGCCAATCCTTAATCCAACCCTGGTATGAATTGAAAAATTTTGAATTTTTGTATTCAATTGTTTAGCGTAATTTATTTGAAATACTTTTTTCCTTAACCTCCCTTTTCAGCTGAATTCTAAATATGCTACTGAAGGGCGCATGTTCGTATTTGCACGACTGCGCTCAAAAGGTTTGGCGCTGCCTTGAGGACGATAACAAAAACTATCATTATCAGGATTATGGCAATCATGAGCAAATGTGACCACTGTGAGCAGAATGCTTCACAGTGCTGCAAGCGGTTTCATTTTGTTAATTTAACTAAGATAAATGTTGATTAACGGTGGAGTTAACATTTTTACTTACAGAACAAAATAATTTCCATTGAACTTTAGTGTAGCACTGATTGGGGTTTCTAAAGAAATCTTGCAACTGCCAAAATTTGCAGTAAAAGGTAAAATCGATTATATGTTTTTCATCCCCTGTCTGAATCTCTGTGATTGCATCATCGGAAGGATCATTTCCGTATTCTGTCACATTTTCCAAATTAAATTCACTCACTATATTCAGGCCCGACCTTTCAGAAAATGGGAAAAATTTTGCCAAGAAAAGCAGTATTTTCCCGCAAAAAACAGTAGCAGTGGTACGTGATAATCTTCTCAGTAAGTCATTACAGAGTCTTAATAAATTATTCTTGCAGCCTGTAAAAAACAGATCTTCCTTCCAAACATGTACATTTTGTTCAACAAAATTAAACATATCTTCACAGTTATCTAGCGTCAATGTTTCAAAAATATCTCCGAGTAAGACGACAGGCATCGTAGGAGTGGTAAGCCCTTTACGGCATGACTGAATGGAGAATTCTACAAATTCTTTTAGAACTTCGACATATACTTGTTCATCAAGAAGCTTCAACAAAATATCTCGGAAGGTTTGGTCCAGTGGTGATTTTAAGTCTACTTCTGATTTATTTAGTGATTTTACCTTTTGCTCCAGTAGATCTAAATTTTTCGATGTAAAGGATTTTTGTAAGACATCCTGAAACGTAACTATTATTAAAACCATTACATAAAGAAAATTCAAATTTTTACCCTATATTCAACACGCAGTGTTTCAAAATTCCAGTCCATTTTTAATTAGTAGGTTTAATAAAACTCAATTCTGATTATTAATCCTAAAGGAATAAAAATACTTTCCTAGCAGAAACGAAGCTTACTTTTCAGGTTAAATAGGAAGCTACGTAAGAGGTTATGTTCAAGTAAACATACTTCCTATTCGTCTTCTTCCTCTTAAAATATCATTAAGGTCGTAAGTTTAGGCCATAGAAATACTAATTCGTGGAAAAACGCTCAAGAGATGGCGCCTGTAAATTTTAAATACGAGGGATAAACTAAATTTAAATTGTGTGGTTTCTTTAGTTTTTGATGTGACAAACGTATCTTAATTAATATCCTATTTGGGTAAGAAATGTTGCGCCGTTTGTGATTTACCCCAATAAACGACAAGCAGTACCTCAGGCCATGATTTAAATATACTAACATACACAGTACACAGTGTCTCCATACAAATTGCTCACGCGTCATTTTGGCGCAGCTTTCCTTTACGTTACACTCAGTCGACACTTTACTTTTAGTTTGTTGATACTGAGAGGCAAAGGGCGAATTGGTGTGACGACTGTGATATGTTTGAAATTCCCCACCTAAGCTAGCTTTCCCTAACATCACACTTATGGAGGGGTTTCAGGTGAACGAGCAGACCATGTACGTTCAAATCATGCTTCAGGCACTGCAGCAGTTTGTTACTTTTCAACCAATCGAAGGAAGGAGGAGAACGTCATCAGTATGCTAGTAAAACCCATCGTCAGGAAATTTGATATGGGGTACATTAAATTAGATGATGAATACTCTCCCACAAGGTTCTTTTAGAGCCTTCAGGGATAAAGGAAGTCGTATTATATGTGGTTATTATGTCCATCCTTGTGGGTTTAATCTTTACACATTACGAGGCAATATGTTATATGCCTGTTTCAAGGGTGGATCTATGGGGGGGGGGGGGTAATGGGGGGTAATTACCCCCCAAGATTTCGTAAATCATCAACTTTCGTTTTAAAATTTCGTAATTTTTATTATTTTATTTTATATTTTTGAGTACATGTCCTATTTAGTTGTGTTTATAATTTTTTTTTGAAATTCTGTCCCTTCCGCTCATCAATTTTAATTTTCGAGGAAAAACATTTTTGTTATTTTCAGCACGCTGCTATGTTACCCCCTCTCCCCCCCTATTGACTTCTAAGAAGTTTGGTGTATAAAATATTTGTTTTCCATTAAAATGTGAGTTGCATGTAAATGTTTTAAAATATCGTTATGTATGTACTATGCGTAAGCTTGAAACAAAGAATTATATTATATTCATATTCAGTACATTACATATAGTAATGTGGGATGGTCCAATGTAATTCACAATCAGCACAATGGTTTATGGTTTATTTCCAATTCCAAACCACGTAACTTTTAACATGGCGTTGTGGGCAATCATCCAGCAAACGTTTGTTTTCATTCGTTAAACGTTTGTTAAAAAGTTTGTTTTTCGGTTGCCTCAACTACGTTTCCGAGAGTTAATTAAGATAAACCCCGTGTTTGCCCACAACAAAATAATTTGACAGGTTGTTGGGTTGCCTAATATAAAGTAAAGCCTAGTTCAGATAGTCGCGAATTGCGAATAGCTATTTACGAATATTGTTCTGATCGTCGAGTGATTGGTCAGTTTAAACGAAAATGTGGGCGGGTGACCAATCAGAACAATATTCGCAAATCGTCATTCGCAATTCGCGACTATCTGAACTGGGCTTAAGTTGTGTCTGGTCTTGCACAGTTTGAAAGTGTACCTACGTCTATTTTTTCTGCTTTACTTTATTTTCTTTAATGATGTAGTTGATAAATATTTTGCAATATATATATTGCCTCAATTAAATTGCTTCGACATGAATTCAAGTAAATTTTAGTGGTTGCCTGGATCAGATGATGTTAAAATAAAACAGAGGAACGGGGAACTCTGGACCATATTTTTTTACAATAAGGAAATAAACGATCTAATACAGTGGCTTGATATTATTATACCTATACTTACTGACACTATTATTATCTATATTTATAGCTTCTTTCTGTCTAGCTAGGTAATGACCACGCTTGAGTATTTTCATGCATTTCTGATTCTCTCTGTGAACAGCGCTCCTTCTTCTTTTCACTTTTATGGATATAGTTCAAATGCGTTGTACTTTCTACTATTCTTCATGGGCAATGCAAATGTCTAGCGGTAAATGTCAAAATAGTAAACAAAACAAATCGACCTATTTCTAATAAGAAAAAGTAAAGAGTTGTAACACCGCAAATCTGCTTGTTTATTCAATAAGTTTAATTTCGAAAGTGTCGGCGTTACGTTTTAACACCTAACGCGTGAATAATCAATACTATCATGGAAACAAAGACATCATCAAGTTTTTGGTGGTTGAAATCTAACCCCGCAGCTACTCAAGACAATGAAAATAATCTTATAGTGCCCAAGTTAGACTTACGCTCCTCTAGCTCTATAGTTGATTTACTAGAGAAAGATAAAAACAGCAACTTTGAATCTGAAGTGGATGTAGGAAGTATAATAGAAGAAATTAATAGAGTGGCTGCGCAAAGCCCTTTGGGTCCTTATGAAAGAAGCATAGGAGAAAGGAGTATTGACGATATTATGAAAGAAGCTGAAAGGGTATATATGGAAAGTTCTAAAAGCTTTGAGCAACTAAGTCAAAGAAGTAAAACTTCACAGAATATAACGGATTTACTCTCTAATTTATCAAAAAATTCTACCCCTACACCCAAAAGTTTAAGTCCACTACCAATGGATCCTGAACCTGAATACAGCAGTGAAAGTGAGGATGATGATTATACTGAAGATTTTTCAGAAGAAAGTAAAATACAATCGAATCCGTCCCCCGTTGAAAAAAGTGATAACCAATTACCCGAGTTTTTTGCTGATGCTAAAGAAACTAAAGATTCTTCTTCCGAAGATGAGGAAATGGGTGGTAAAGAAATTAATAGTGTAAAGAGCATTTCTATAAGTATATCTAAATCCAAATCAAATATTTCTCCAAAAGATCTTCCAACTTCCATTCAGGGTACACTAATAAATGAACCAGAAACTGAAAATTTGGCAGAGAGAGTAAGTTTAGTGAACACAAAAAAAGATGTTGTTAGTGACTTGGAGAATGAAAATCTAGAAAGACTTAATGAAGTGATCAATTTAAAAAATGACTTGATAAAAGCTCTGGAAATTGACAACAACAGTTTAAAAAGTGATATTAACGAAGTTAAGGTAAGAGCAATTCTTAGGTATCTACAATTTCTATAATTTCATGCACCTTCATTCTTACACGTATATTAGGGCATGTTCTTTATTTCAACAGTATGCTCTTTCTTACAACACAAGTGATAAAGAGATAGCAACACGTCTGGCGCCACCTGGTGGTGTTGAAATAAAGAATATTCCCTTAGCTTCCGTTACCATCAGAAACTACACCCAAGCAACCTCACAAGCAAAAAAAGCAAACCTTTGCTTTGAAAAGTTCCGAACTGAGCCGTAGACCACACATTGATTTCAGTGCTAATAAGCTTATTGCGATGCTTACTGTAAAAAACTTTATTAATTATAAAACATTGATTTAACAAAAAATTTTTAGATCTCTATCTTCTGCTGGCATCAGAAATTTTTTTTGGCACTTAAATTGTGGTATAAAAACTCGTATAAAAATGTACTTTTTTTGTTCTAATGATTGATCAAAACTTGAGACACATGAAAAGGAAATACCAAGATTTTCTGTAATGTACGTAGATACAGAGGCGCACTGAAGGGGGGGGGGCTTTGGGGGCTTAAGCCCCCCCCTGGAGGCCAGAATTACATGTTTTAAAGTAAAAATGAAATATAAATAAACAAAAAACAATATATAAAAGCAAAGTACATTGTATGAAATATACGATTATTATTATTATTATTTGTAGTAGCCCCTCCCTCAGAAATTTTCTGGGTGCGTCCCTGCGTAGATATATATAGGTATTACACAGACAATGTCAGACAATGTGTTTGTGTTTAAAATGTGTTTTAACCACCTTCCATTGATCCTCTTAGTCTATGAGATCTAGATTTGTCTGAGTAAATGAGACAGAGAGAGCCCTATATTCAGTTTATAGTGCAATCCGAACCAGCTCAGTTGTTTAGTACTACCCGTATTGTAATCACTTTCTGCTTACATTCAACTACTGCATCAACGAAAATCTTATTTTTAGAATTACAATGTTCAGAGATTAGCCAAAAGTTGCCAGAGACCTGCAAGGGTCACAGGTCCTTGACCTCGCCCTTGACACTATTACACCTTGTTATATCTGTATTGGGGTTTGCAATCCCAAAATCTCGAAACTGCAAATCCTGGGATCCCGGCAAGATTTAGATACCGCAAATCCCAGGATCATATTCGACTGGATTCTGGGTTTTTTGGAATTATAAAACAGGATAGAACAGTCTTTTAATGCTACAATATTTTAGTTACCTCCGGAATTGCGTTCAAAAAGCAATGACCGGTTTAAAAATCCCGCTTTTGATACTGGATTCGGAATATAAACTTTGAGGATTTGGTTAAACTATTGGAACTACTTAAAGTCACAGGCACTGTGCTGACATAATACGAATTTAATTATTAGATATCTCTTTAACATTCATGTCAAAGCAAATTAAACAATTTGACATGCCTCTTAGCGCAGGTTTGCACGATGCAGTAAGGCTCGCA
Organism: Rutpela maculata; assembly: GCA_936432065.2. Lineage (NCBI taxonomy): Eukaryota > Metazoa > Arthropoda > Insecta > Coleoptera > Cerambycidae > Rutpela > Rutpela maculata. Next base: position 43,290,497 of record OW386290.2, on the reverse strand, counting down.
CTAAGGATAAGAATCACCCAACCCAGAAATTGTTACCCGGTCATTCTCCGATACCTTCTTGCACAATTTCAATGAGCAAGAATCAGACCCACTATTTCAGTGGGTCACTAAAAAAATGTCACTAGGAAAATGTTAGAGAATCTTATAAAACGATTCCAAAAAACTCCAGAGGTAATTGATGATGAAAACCATGGGGAAGATAAGATTCTCCTCACAACACAGAAAATTGTACTTTACTACTAGATACACAATGTACTATGTCTGTAAAAAATATAGCAGAAGGTCAATAAGGAAATTTCTTCACATTAAAAAGTTAAACTCTTGTGCAAAGTTTTAATATGATTCACCTATTTTGATAATATCAGTTTTTTTCCACATCAGTTACTTACTAATCCAGTCAATGAATGCTCAAAAGAGAGATGTAGAGTACATGGAATATGCGAGACTTTTTGACTTCAGGACTTTGTTAGGAGTAGTTAGCAGGTAAACATACTAAAAGTCCCCGCCCCTGCGAGGTGAGCTTACATAGGGAGGAGGGGGAGAAGGTCTCATTTTTGGGTTTTTCGATTATATCTCGGAAACGGTGGACTCTAGAAAAATTATGTTCTAAATAAAAATGAAAGCTAATTATATTTCCTATAAAATTATTTCCATACATATTTGTCGAATTTCCAACGGTTTTCGGATATACGTTATTGAATATTGATACTTTCCGAAAAAATCATTTATACCTAACTCTATTTGACAAACATTTGCTTCTAGCGCCTCTCACGATCCTTTCTCACAAAAATTGTCAGAACCGAAGTTGTAGAGCATTAAATTTCCTTCAATTTGATATACACTTAAAAAATAATTTTTTCGAAAATTAAGTATCGATTTTCAATAACGTATATCTCGAAAACCGTTGGAAATTCGACAAATATGTATGGAAACAATTTTATAGGAAATTTAATTAGCTTTCATTTTTGTTTAGAACATATTTTTCTAGAGTCCACCGTTCCCGAGATATAATCGAAAAATCCAAAAATGATACCTTCTCCCCTCCCTCCCACCGTCAGCTCACCTCCCAGGGGCGGGGACTTTTAGTATGTTTACCTACTAACTACTCCTAACAAAGTTCTGAAGTCAAAAAGTCTCGCATATTCCATGCATTCTACAATATATTCGTTGACTGGACATGTACCTGAAGTTTCGAACGTTCACTTGAACGAATTTCATATGAAAAGGAATAACTAATAAAAACTAAAAGTCGACTTAGTCGTAAAATTTTTTTAGCCACATTTGCTGGAAACAATATATAAAATACTCTTTCAAAGCCTCCTTCGCATCAAAGGTCTCCAACGCACCCTTAACCACCCCCGAGTGAAAAAAATTACCAAAAATTAAATCTGGCTTACACAAAAAATTTTCTTGTCCACATTTGCTTAGAATAATGTCCTAAACATACCCTCAAAATCTCGTTCTCACGTAACCTCCGGAACACACCCTTAATCATCCCCTCATTTAAAAAAAAATGACCAAAAATTAAAACTGGCTTACACAAAAAATTTTCTTGGCCACATTTGCTAAGAATAATGTGCTAAACGTACTCTCAAAACGTCATTCTCATGTCACTTCCGGAACACACCCTTAACCAACCCTTGACTTTAGAAAATTACCAATAATTACATCTTTCTTACACCAAAAATTTTCTTGGCCACATTTGCCTAGAATAATGTCCTAAACATACTCTCAAAATCTCGTTCTCACGTAACCTCCGGAACACACCCTTAATCAACCCCTCATTTTAAAAAAATTAACCAAAAATTAACTTGGCTTACACAAAAAATTTTCTAGGCCACATTTGCTTAGAATAATGTCCTAAACATACCCTCAAAACGTCATTCTCATGTCACTTCCGGAACACACCCTTAACCAACCCTTGATTTCAGAAAATTACCAATAATTATATCTTTCTTACACCAAAAATTTTCTTGTCCACATTTGCTTAGAATAATGTCCTAAACATACTTTCAAAATCTCGTTCTCACGTAACCTCCGGAACACACCCTTAATCATCCCCTCATTTTAAAAAAGTTGACAAAAAATTAAAACTGGCTTACACAAAAAATTTTCTTGGCCACATTTGCTTAGAATAATGTCTTAAACATATCCTCAAAACGCCATTCTCATGTCACTTCCGGAACACACCCTTAACCAACCCTTGACTTTAGAAAATTACAAATAATTATATCTTTCTTACACCAAACATTTTCTTGGTCACATTTGCCTAGAATAATGTCCTAAACATACTCTCAAAATCTCGTGCACACGTAACCTCCTGAACACACCCTTAATCAACCCCCAATTTTAAAAAAATTGACCAAAAATTAAAACTGGCTTACACAAAAAATTTTCTTGGCCACATTTGCTTAGAATAATGTCCTAAACATACCCTCAAAACTTCATTCTCATGTCACTTCCGGAACACACCCTTAACCAACCCTTGACTTCAGAAAATTACCAATAATTATATCTTTCTTACACCAAAAATTTTCTTGTCCACATTTGCTTAGAATAATGTCCTAAACATACCTTCAAAATCTCGTTCTCACGTAACCTCCGGAACACACCCTTAATCATCCCCTCATTTTAAAAAAATTGACCAAAAATTAAAACTGGCTTACACAAAAAATTTTCTGGGCCACATTTGCTTAGAATAATGTCCTAAACATACCCTCAAAACGTCATTCTCATGTCACTTCCGGAACACACCCTTAACCAACCCTTGATTTCAGAAAATTACCAATAATTATATCTTTCTTTCACCAAAAATTTTCTTGTCCACATTTGCTTAGAATAATGTCCTAAACATACCTTCAAAATTTCGTTCTCACGTAACCTCCGGAACACACCCTTAATCATCCCCTCATTTTAAAAAAGTTGACAAAAAATTAAAACTGGTTTACACAAAAAATTTTCTTGTCCACATTTGCTTAGAATAATGTCCTAAACATACCTTCAAAATCTCGTTCTCACGTAACCTCCGGAACACACCCTTAATCATCCCCTCATTTTAAAAAAATTGACCAAAAATTAAAACTGGCTTACACAAAAAATTTTCTGGGCCACATTTGCTTAGAATAATGTCCTAAACATACCCTCAAAACGTCATTCTCATGTCACTTCCGGAACACACCCTTAACCAACCCTTGATTTCAGAAAATTACCAATAATTATATCTTTCTTTCACCAAAAATTTTCTTGTCCACATTTGCTTAGAATAATGTCTTAAACATACCTTCAAAATTTCGTTCTCACGTAACCTCCGGAACACACCCTTAATCATCCCCTCATTTTAAAAAAGTTGACAAAAAATTAAAACTGGCTTACACAAAAAATTTTCTTGGCCACATTTGCTTAGAATAATGTCCTAAACATACCCTCAAAACGTCATTCTCATGTAACTTCCGGAACACACCCTTAACCAACCCTTGACTTTAGAAAATTACCAATAATTATATCTTTCTTACACCAAACATTTTCTTGGCCACATTTGCCTAGAATAATGTCCTAAACATACCCTCAAAACGTCATTCTCATGTCACTTCCGGAACACACCCTTAACCAACCCTTGATTTCAGAAAATTACCAATAATTATATCTTTCTTACACCAAAAATTTTCTTGTCCACATTTGCTTAGAATAATGTCCTAAACATACCTTCAAAATCTCGTTCTCACGTAACCTCCGGAACACACCCTTAATCATCCCCTCATTTAAAAAAAATTGACCAAAAATTAAAACTGGCTTACACAAAAAATTTTCTGGGCCACATTTGCTTAGAATAATGTCCTAAACATACCCTCAAAACGTCATTCTCATGTCACTTCCGGAACACACCCTTAACCAACCCTTGATTTCAGAAAATTACCAATAATTATATCTTTCTTTCACCAAAAATTTTCTTGTCCACATTTGCTTAGAATAATGTCCTAAACATACCTTCAAAATTTCGTTCTCACGTAACCTCCGGAACACACCCTTAATCATCCCCTCATTTTAAAAAAGTTGACAAAAAATTAAAACTGGTTTACACAAAAAATTTTCTTGTCCACATTTGCTTAGAATAATGTCCTAAACATACCTTCAAAATCTCGTTCTCACGTAACCTCCGGAACACACCCTTAATCATCCCCTCATTTTAAAAAAATTGACCAAAAATTAAAACTGGCTTACACAAAAAATTTTCTGGGCCACATTTGCTTAGAATAATGTCCTAAACATACCCTCAAAACGTCATTCTCATGTCACTTCCGGAACACACCCTTAACCAACCCTTGATTTCAGAAAATTACCACACCCTTAATCAACCCCCAATTTTAAAAAAATTGACCAAAAATTAAAACTGGCTTACACAAAAAATTTTCTTAGCCACATTTGCTTAGAATAATGTCCTAAACATACCCTCAAAACGTCATTCTCATGTCACTTCCGGAACACACCCTTAACCAACCCTTGACTTCAAAAAATTACCAATAATTATATCTTTCTTACACAAAAAATTTTCTTGGCCACATTTGCTTAGAATAATGTCCTAAACATACCCTCAAAACGTCATTCTCATGTCACTTCCGGAACACACCCTTAACCAACCCTTGACTTCCGAAAATTACCAATAATTATATCTTTCTTACACCAAAAATTTTCTTGGCCAAATTTGCCTAAAATAATGTCCTAAACATACTCTCAAAATCTCGTTCTCACGTAACCTCCGGAACACACCCTTAATCAACCCCCAATTTTAAAAAAATTGACCAAAAATTAAAACTGGCTTACACAAAAAATTTTCTGGGCCACATTTGCTTAAAATAATGTCCTAAACATACCCTCAAAACGTCATTCTCATGTCACTTCCGGAACACACCCTTAACCAACCCTTGACTTCAGAAAATTACCAATAATTATATCTTTCTTACACAAAAAATTTTCTTGGCCACATTTGCTTAGAATAATGTCTTAAACATATCCTCAAAACGTCATTCTCATGTCACTTCCGCACAAAAAATTTTCTGGGCCACATTTGCTTAGAATAATGTCCTAAACATACCCTCAAAACGTCATTCTCATGTCACTTCCGGAACACACCCTTAACCTTGATTTCAGAAAATTACCAATAATTATATCTTTCTTTCACCAAAAATTTTCTTGTCCACATTTGCTTAGAATAATGTCCTAAACATACCTTCAAAATCTCGTTCTCACGTAACCTCCGGAACAAACCCTTAATCAACCCCCAATTTTAAAAAAATTAACCAAAAATTAAAACTAGCTTACACAAAAAATTTTCTTGGCCACATTTGCTTAGAATAATGTCCTAAACATACCCTCAAAACGTCATTCTCATGTCACTTCCGGAACACACCCTTAACCAACCCTTGATTTCAGAAATTACCAATAATTATATCTTTCTTACACCAAACATTTTCTTGGTCACATTTGCCTAGAATAATGTCCTAAATATACTCTCAAAATCTCGTTCTCACGTAACCTCCGGAACAAACCCTTAATCAACCCCCAATTTTAAAAAAATTAACCAAAAATTAAAACTAGCTTACACAAACAATTTTCTTGGCCACATTTGCTTAGAATAATGTCCTAAACATACCCTCAAAACGTCATTCTCATGTCACTTCCGGAACACACCCTTAACCAACCCTTGAATTTAGAAAATTACCAATAATTATATCTTTCTTACACCAAACATTTTCTTGGTCACATTTGCCTAGAATAATGTCCTAAACATACTCTCAAAATCTCGTTCACACGTAACCTCCGGAACACACCCTTAATCAACCCCCAATTTTAAAAAAATTGACCAAAAATTAAAACTGGCTTACACAAAAAATTTTCTTGGCCACATTTGCTTAGAATAATGTCCTAAACATACCCTCAAAACGTCATTCTCATGTCACTTTCGGAACACACCCTTAACCAACCCTTGACTTCAGAAAATTACCAATAATTATATCTTTCTTACACAAAAAATTTTCTTGGCCACATTTGCTTAGAATAATGTCCTAAATATACCCTCAAAACGCCATTCTCATGTCACTTCCGGAACACACCCTTAACCAACCCTTGATTTCAGAAAATTACCATAATTATATCTTTCTTACACCAAAAATTTTCTTGTCCACATTTGCTTAGAATAATGTCCTAAACATACCTTCAAAATCTCGTTCTCACGTAACCTCCGGAACACACCCTTAATCATTCCCTCATTTTAAAAAAATTGGCCAAAAATTAAAACTGGCTTACACCAAAAATTTTCTTGGCCACATTTGCTTAAAATAATGTCTTAAACATATCCTCAAAACGTCATTCTCATGTCACTTCCGGAACACACCCTTAACCAACCCTTGCCTTCAGAAAATTACCAATAATTACACGGCTCCACAAAAAGAAAAGTTCAAAGCAGCGAACCAGACCCATGTATTCCTATGTATTTTCGGTCGCTGAATCCGAATTCGGGGTCAAAAAAAATCGTACACCCCCAAAATCATTAGCTAGAGCCAAAAAACACCCCTGAAATGGGGTAAAAAGAATATTAAGCTGCGAGAATTGTTGTTATATCTTAATCAATCGAATTGTACAAATCAAGGTTAAACAGCAGCGTACATACAATAGATAAACTGACACACCCCCAGGGAGGGGCGAAAACTAGCCCCCATATATAAAAAAATCTATCCAAAACAACAATGACTGCTGAAAACCTCAAAATGTTTAAGTTTTGATAATGTCATAAGAAACTGCATCAGGTCCGACGTAATCTTCATAAACTGCCCCTATAGAGTTGAGAGCAACCACCCCCAAGTTTAAAGAGAGAAAATCAAGAAAAAACGTGAAATGCAACAGGATTTCTATTTTCATGGATGCTATGATTGGCTGAAATTGCGTAGTACTCTAAAATAGAATTAGAAACTTACGTACCATCAACATTCTACAGTGTCAACCCTCAGAGGGTGTGAAAAGTACCCTCTGTGTAAGGTTTGACTATAAAAAGTTACAGTGACTTCTATAAAAATTCGAAACACCTGCGTTGTGTGGAAGAGAGAAGAAACTAGACTATGTTCGACGATGTGCTTGATGTGCTTGAAAACCACCCCCACGGGGTTGAGATACGCCTATAAAAAAAACTATGAAAATGAAACGAATTAGCAACAGTATAGCTTTTTCATTACATCTTGAATTACGGTGGTTTACATCCTTTCTGGGGGTGTTACTTAATAACATTTAGAGGACATGAGTTTCAAACTCTAAGTGTGCAATGCGTTTTTTGCCAATCATAGCATCCATAAAAATGTAAATCCGGTTAGTTTCTCTCTGTTTTTCCAGCATCCTACAGATATAGGAGTATCTCGCAACCCCGTGGGGGGTGGTTTTCAAGCACATCGTCGAACATAGTTTAGTTTCTTCTCTCTACCACAGAACGCAGGTGTTTCGAATTTTTATAGAAGTCACTGTAACTTTTTATGGTTCAATCTTGCATAGGGGGTAGTTTTCACACACTCTGAGGGTTGACAGTGTAGGATGTTGATAGTACGTAAGTTTCTGGTTCTATTTTAGAGTACTATGCAATTTCAGCCAATCATAGCATCCATGAAAATAGAAATACTGTTGGATTTTACGTTTTTTCTTGTTTTTCTCGTGTCCTTTGAACTTAAAAGTGGTTGTTCTCAACCCTATAGGGGTAGTTTACGTCGGATCTGGTGTAGTTTCTTAACACTTTAACAAAACTTAGACATTTCGAGCTTTTTCAGCAGTCATTGCTGTTTTGGATCGATTTTTTTATATATGGGGGCTAGTTTTCGCCCCTCCCTGGGGGTGTGCTTCATATCTATTGTATGTACGCTGCTGTTTAACCTTAATTTGTATAATTCGATTGATTAAGAAATAACAACTATTCTGGTAGCTTAATCTTCATTTTATCTCATTTCATTTTGGCTCTAGCTAATGATTTTGGGGGGTGTACGATTTTTTTTGACCCCGGATTCGGATTCAGCGACCGAAAATACATAGGAATACATGGGTCCGGTTCGCTGCTTTGAACTTTTATTTTTTTTGTGGGGCTGTGTAATTATTGGTAATTTTCTGAAGTCAAGGGTTGGTTAAGGGTGTGTTCCGGAAGTGACATGAGAATGATGTTTTGAGGGTATGTTTAGGACATTATTCTAAGCAAATGTGGCCAAGAAAATTTTTTGTGTAAGCCAGTTTTAATTTTTGGTCAATTTTTTTAAAATTGGGGGTTGATTAAAGGTGTGTTCCGGAGGTTACGTGAGAACGAGATTTTGAGAGTATGTTTAGGACATTATTCTAGGCAAATGTGGCCAAGAAAATTTTTGGTGTAAGAAAGATATAATTATTGGTAATTTTCTAAATTCAACGGTTGGTTAAGGGTGTGTTCCGGAAGTGACATGAGAATGACGTTTTGAAGGTATGTTTAGGACATTATTCTAAGCAAATGTGGACAAGAAAATTTTTGGTGTAAGAAAGATATAATTATTGGTAATTTTCTGAAGTCAAGGGTTGGTTAAGGGTGTGTTCCGGAAGTGACATGAGAATGACGTTTTGAGGGTATGTTTAGGACATTATTCTAAGCAAATATGGCCCAGAAAATTTTTTGTGTAAGCCAGTTTTAATTTTTGGTCAATTTTTTTAAAATTGGGGGTTGATTGAGGGTGTATTCCGGAGGTTACGTGAGAACGAGATTTTGAGAGTATGTTTAGGACATTATTTTAGGCAAATGTGGCCAAGAAAATTTTTGGTGTAAGAAAGATATAATTATTGGTAATTTTCGGAAGTCAAGGGTTGGTTAAGGGTGTGTTCCGGAAGTGACATGAGAATGAAGTTTTGAGGATATGTTTAAGACATTATTCTAAGCAAATGTGGCCAAGAAAATTTTTGGTGTAAGAAAGATATAATTATTGGTAATTTTCTGAAGTCAAGGGTTGGTTAAGGGTGTGTTCCGGAAGTGACATGAGAATGACGTTTTGAGGGTATGTTTAGGACATTATTCTAAGCAAATGTGGCCAAGAAAATTTTTTGTGTAAGCCAGTTTTAATTTTTGGTCAATTTTTTTAAAATTGGGGGTTGATTAAGGGTGTGTTCCGGAGGTTACGTGTGAACGAGATTTTGAGAGTATGTTTAGGACATTATTCTAGGCAAATGTGACCAAGAAAATGTTTGGTGTAAGAAAGATATAATTATTTGTAATTTTCTAAAGTCAAGGGTTGGTTAAGGGTGTGTTCCGGAAGTGACATGAGAATGACGTTTTGAGGGTATGTTTAGGACATTATTCTAAGCAAATGTGGCCAAGAAAATTTTTTGTGTAAGCCAGTTTTAATTTTTGGTCAATTTTTTAAAATTGGGGGTTGATTAAGGGTGTGTTCCGGAGGTTACGTGAGAACGAGATTTTGAGATTATGTTTAGGACATTATTCTAGGCAAATGTGGCCAAGAAAATGTTTGGTGTAAGAAAGATATAATTATTGGTAATTTTCTAAAGTCAAGGGTTGGTTAAGGGTGTGTTCCGGAAGTGACATGAGAATGACGTTTTGAGGATATGTTTAAGAAATTATTCTAAGCAAATGTGGCCAAGAAAATTTTTTGTGTAAGCCAGTTTTAATTTTCTGTCAACTTTTTTAAAATGAGGGGATGATTAAGGGTGTGTTCCGGAGGTTACGTGAGAACGAGATTTTGAAGATATGTTTAGGACATTATTCTAAGCAAATGTGGACAAGAAAATTTTTGGTGTAAGAAAGATATAATTATTGGTAATTTTCTGAAGTCAAGGGTTGGTTAAGGGTGTGTTCCGGAAGTGACATGAGAATGACGTTTTGAGGGTATGTTTAGGACATTATTCTAAGCAAATTTGGCCTAGAAAATTTTTTGTGTAAGCCAGTTTTAATTTTTGGTCAATTTTTTTAAAATGAGGGGTTGATTAAGGGTGTGTTCCGGAGGTTACGTGAGAACGAGATTTTGAGAGTATGTTTAGGACATTATTCTAGGCAAATGTGGCCAAGAACATTTTTGGTGTAAGAAAGATGTAATTATTGGTAATTTTCTAAAGTCGAGGGTTGGTTAAGGGTGTGTTCCGGAAGTGACATGAGAATGACGTTTTGAGAGTACGTTTAGCACATTATTCTTAGCAAATGTGGCCAAGAAAATTTTTTGTGTAAGCCAGTTTTAATTTTTGGTCATTTCTTTTTAAGTGAGGGGATGATTAAGGGTGTGTTCCGGAGGTTACGTGAGAACGAGATTTTGAGGGTATGTTTAGGACATTATTCTAAGCAAATGTGGACAAGAAAATTTTTTGTGTAAGCCAGATTTAATTTTTGGTAATTTTTTTAACTCAGGGGTGGTTAAGGGTGCGTTGGAGACCTTTGATGCGAAGGAGGCTTTGAAAGAGTATTTTATATATTGTTTCCAGCAAATGTGGCTAAAAAAATTTTACGACTAAGTCGACTTTTAGTTTTTATTAATTATTCCTTTTCATATGAAATTCGTTCAAGTGAACGTTCGAAACTTCAGGTACATGACTGGACTATACATGTATTTCTATTTTGGCTTCAATGGAAAATAGTTTTTTGGAAGAACCGAACAATTTCTAAATCGACATTCCATTTTTTTGCTTAAAATGCAGATATAGTAAAAAAAATCACAAAATCTTCAAAGTAGGCGGATTTTCTTGAAATTTTTTTAGGAGTCGAGTTAGGAGTATAACTTCAAAATTTGAATAAATTTCCTTATTGACATTAATTTTGCTGTGTAGAATAGTAGTTTGTGCAACAAGAGTGGATATGATATCCATATCGCACGATAAAGAAGTTTGAGCACGACGCCGTAGGCGGAGTGCTTCAAATCTTTTGAGTGCGATATGGATAATCCACTCGAGTTGGACAGTATACTTTTTCTACGACCAGCTTAAAAAAACTACAAAATTTATTAAACATTAATATATTACACAAATACACACTGACAGTACACACTGACAGTTACTTTGACAGCTTACGCACTAATTTGATTTTAAAATGAATAGTTGTCTATGTACTTAACACACGAACTGTGATTGGTCAGTTTCATTTCATATCCATCCTAGAACTGATATGAAATATATCCGTTCACTTAACTGGAATTGCCTACTTATCCATTCTACAGACTGTACAGAAAACTGCAAATTTACATAAGTGAGTAGAAAAAACAGTTTTTGCTTAATTGCCATGGCCTACGCGATTTAAAAAATTTAAATTACGCCCAAAATTATATTTCAAATAAGAAGAGATGATCCCCAAAATGTGCAAAAGATATTTTAAAATCTGTACCCGTTTCGCCTACTGCGACTTTAATTGGTAATGTCCTGTATTATGTATTATTGATATTATACCGTGCGTGTAATTGCGAAATGAGCATGTACATCCACATAGCGCGAGAGATGTGACAACCCAGCAATAGTAAAACCCGCTTGCCGGCCGGCACTCGACTACTGAAATATCGAAGTATCCCAGCTCTGTTATTTCATTTTAGTCAACTGGCACACGCGATGTTGTAATTCTTACTTCCCATGTCTAACGTTCCGTTACACGCACGGTATTAAAAAATAACATAATAAAATAATTTTACAAGCATCATAAATTATATGGTATCATTGATTCTTTCATTAATTTCTAGTGTGAATTCCATTGATAACACGAATTTTTTCAGAAAATCAAAAAAATGTGACATTTCAAGGTCATTTGCGGGAAAACTGTCAGTTGATTGATTGATTGATTTACCAGCGTGCGGTAGGCATTGCTGTCACTCCCAGGTATACAGCTGGGCCTGCTGCGTCCACGATGGGTTGGATTAAGGTCATGCTTGTTGCCAGCAGCGAGAGCCACATGGCTTATGGTGAAGTGAGGTAAAGGGATGGAAGGTGTAGGTATTTGTGAGATGCGTTACCGCATTGTGTTTTCGGTTCTGGACTGCTACCTCTTCTAAGTCTTCTTGTGAAATATGTTGCCGCGTGGTGTCATATTTTGTGATTCTGCTTCTTCGAGTCTTCTTTCTCTCAGTCTGATTCCTCGGTTTCCGATGTTGGATTGGATTTGGGTCATGCACGTTGTCAGCAGCAAGAGCCACACGACGCATGGACAGGAGTGGGGGATGGGCAGTGTAGGTGTTTGTGAAATGCATTGCCGCATTGTATTCGTGATATTCAATCTTTATGCTCCTCCTTTTTGTGTTTCTGCTTCTACAGATTTTCTTCTTCTCCTTCTGAGTCTTATGATTCCTCCGTTTCTGGTTCTGGTAGAGTACATATCTGTAGGAATTTGTGAAATGCGTGGCCACATTTTGTCATGATGTGGAGTGTTGTGCTCCTCTTTTTGTATATCTCCTTCTACAAGTCTTCTTCTTCTTCTTCTAAGTCTTCTGATTCCTCGGTCTCTGGTTTTGGTAGAGTATATATCGCTGCGATTTCTTTGTGGAATTCATTTTTTTCCCTCGCTTTTCTTTCTCAATATGTTTGGTCCTTTCCCAGTTTGTTCATGACCCTCTTGGTTGTTGTTTTCCACGTGTAACCTGGTCTCCCTATTTTTAGTGTAGAATTTAATGTAAAATTTTTCACTTATCAACGAGGGCAATTTTGACTTAAAAACCTCACTTGATAATTTATCTAAGAAAATATTATGACCGTACTTTACGAGTAATGCATTTGATTATTACGAGTGCTATGCTAATTTGTTTCATTTTATGTACTTAAAATTTTTTCACTTAGCAACGGTCTTTTTTGCCCCTTTTTTCACTTCTTTGCACTAAGAGATTTAATCACCTATATTAATCGAATATTAGCTATATCACTTAATAGGCCTCTTGTATATTTTAAATTAATTTATATATATATTAATATAGTGTATATCTCTATGCGTGCAATGATTCGGACATATTTGCGGTTATTTCCTCGGTCTGTGAACTGTACCATATTTAAAAGGGTTTAAACTGTTTTAAACATGATTGAAAAAGGTTATTATTTCAAAGGTCAATCCGATAGTTCATGCCGTACGCCTATCTGCTTGCCTGCGTCACAAAAATATTCATAAATAAAAAACTATAAGTCCTAGATGAAAAAAATTTTTTTCTTTCAAAAAATTCTCCTGTATCTTACTAGTCCAGTGAAATTAGACTTTTCTGATCTAACAAATTATATCCTTAAAATAAACCGATTTAACAAAAAATGAAGGATATAATTTGTTAGAACAGAAGCCATATTTTTGTCTAAAATTACTGGAGTATACATTCAATTGCCTCGCTGCATATACAGTGTGTCCCAGGATAGATGTAACAAGAGGTGTAATGGACCAAAAATTTTGGAATTTTGGAATGGTATTTGGGGATTGAGTCCTGCTTGTTGTAAAACTAAAATATACCAAAAATGACTTGATTTGGTGTTCTACAGCGTGTTTTATAAGCAAAGTTGTAAAAATCACCACTAATAATGTACCTTTATTTTTCAAAATATGAAAAAATTCCACTAAAAAAAGTTATTTAGAATGCAATTTTATACCTCTATACCAAATTTCAGGAATATAAAATTATTTTTTTGAAACTTCCCACTTTTTCAATAAATTAGTATTTTATTTTGAACCATTCAATTAAAACTGCATAGAAATTATTTTTTGTGAATTAATACTTAAAGTTATGTAGAAGCTAAAAGTAGGCTATGAGAAAAGTAGTGGATACACATTTATCATTTATTATTGACATATCTGTCAAACCAGGCCTGTAGCTAGGGGGGGGGGGGGGGGGGGCAGGACGGGCGATGCCCGTCCTGGAATAAGTTTCGCCCGACCAAATATTTTTTTGGATTTCTCCACCGCTCATCAAAAAAGTTTTCGAACAAAAATATTTTTTTGGATTTCTCCCCTCCCGCTCTATCAAAAATTTTTTCGGATTAAAAAAGTTTTTTTTACGGGCCCCCCTGAAAAATTGTTTGCCCGCCCTGAAAGCACTTTCTAGCTACAGGCCTGTGTCAAACGTAGTCAATATTATCCTTAATTTCTGTTTGTTAACGAACCAAGCATAAAAAATTAAGTGAAAATGGTACTCACAGTGCGTGAAAAAATTTATATTGTGCAATGCTACCGAATTGGCGGTGAAAACTCGCTAAGAGAAGTGGTAAGCCAATTTAATTTGAAATTTCCAAATACTGCTTTGTCACGTACTCAGGCTATGAGAATAATTAAAAAGTTTCTGGCTATTGGTAGTGTTCTTAACATGAAAAGAAAAATAAAAGCATATGATGAAGACAATGTTGGGGCTATTATAGCTCATGCCTCTGTTATAGAAAATCCTAGGATGCCACTAAGAGAGAGATCAGCTCTTATTAATATTAGCAAGTCTGAACTCCAAAGAATTTACAAGGCAAAGAAAATTAGGGCATATAAAGCAAATTATAAACATACGCTTGAAGAGGGAGATGACGGCCGTAGGTTGGATTTTTGTTTGACCATTGGAGAAAAAATCATGGAAGAGAGATTTTTTCATCATTTCATAATTTTCTCAGATGAATCCACATTCACAACCAATAGTGTTGTTTCATCTCAGAATTGGGTTGTTGCGCTAAGTTAAAATTTGAGGAGAATCTATGTTAAACAATAACAATTATTCATAAAAAATCATTAGAAACATGTAGAAGTTGAAAAGAAAGTCTTATAATATTATAATATTAATTACAAAAATACATGCGTTTAAAACGGAGATGACATAATAACGGCAGTCTGTAGAGAAGTTAGTTATAAAACGATGGGTTTATGGAGAAAAAAGACAATCACGACAGTTTAATCTGACATTATATTTAACGTCAAATTCAACTGACGTTCGTAGGTTACAATTCGGTATAGTTTAACAGCATCTAGTTATGGATAAATATAAGTACAGATAGTGTTTTCTGCCGTACTGTGTAAATAATACCACCAATTCACCAGAAAAACTGTTGTGTTCCAATAATAAACGCTGAACGTAATAATGAATGATTTAAAGCCACCAGAGAAGGACCAAGTCTTCTTATTGTGGAGACCATTTCAATGTCAAGTAAAGTAACAAATTACAATGTATTCTAAGCATTTTATTTGTGGTAAGTTGTATCTTAATGTAGGAATTTTATTTTTAATATGGGTTTATGTTGTAGGCAAAACGGCCGCATTACAAGACTTGTGTGGCGTTCTAGCTGTTACAAATTTAAATTACCCGCCAAACTGGTGGATAAAACAGGGTGTGTTCTTAACGGCTCTAGATTAGAATGTTATTCATGCTTTGACTTCCTAAAAGGAGGGAAATGTCTTTAATTTGCTTTTATGTATTTTATCTAGTTTATGATGGAATAAAGTGCAGTTGTTTTTGTTAGCTACTGATTATTTATGAAGCTTCCTAGACGCCCCATAATACTAGGATAATCAATAAATTAAGAAAGGAAATTTAAAAACTCTCCGTTGAAAAACTATACGAAACAAACTGTGAAAGTCGTCTAAAGTCGGTGAACACAATCAGTCGGAAATGGCTACGAATGTGTTGGATTGTAGTTATAAATGCACTTTGAATTATGTGTGTTATAAATACATATCATTGTTTATTGCTTAGATAGATACTAGCATAAAGTACTTACCTATTTATTATTTTTTGTTATAATACAGATCTTTCTTGATATCTTCGTAAGTCTCATTCTGACTCTTCTTAGAAGTGAGTATCAATGGATAATAAATAATTTCTTTAGTAGATAAACTTATTTTGTTGTTTTCAGTTAGATACGCATGTATAATAGGAAATAAAACAATGAAAAGGAAATATTTAATAAAATACAAAGTATATAGTTAACAAATTCATCTAAATTAAATAATAAAATACATATTAGACATACTATGTAATATTAATAAGATAAAGGAAGTTCTTGCAGAAATTACAATAGTTTGTACTGTCTATAGCAGCTGTAACGTAAGTACCTTGCAGCTTTTGCACTTCCAACCATTGCAATGTGAAAACGATCGTCTCTTTTTAAAAATTCGCTGACCATAAATATATCTACCGCAAGTAGAATGTCAGAATTAGCTTTTACAGATATACTGCCTTAGTCGTTTTGTAAAAAAATATTAACAATAACTGCAATCATCAATCACTGCTAGCTAAACGTCAAATTTACTTTTGACATATGAGGTTATTTTCTTTCTTGTCAGCAATGTCAACTTATTCGTCTTCATCTGTTCTGCTTATAAGTTCACATCTAACTGCCGTTATGATGTCACTACCGTTTTCGCGGCACATTCAAATAGTCAAAGTTTAACAATTTTTTAAAATATGTTGCGCTAAGAATTTTTCTTCCAAATTAAATATATAACTAAATTAAGTCCTCCACTACCATATTTCACCATTTTTGAAAATTCGTCAACAACCCAATTGTCGGTTTTGGGCTTCTGAAAATCCAAATTTTAGAATTCATTGTAGAAGACAATATTATAAAAAAGTGAATATGTGGTGTGCCGTTTCTTATCACGTTGGAGTTATTGGACCTTATTTCATTGAGGGAAGGTTAAACCAGCACACTTATTTACAGCTTGTTGAAATATTTTCTGAAGAACATTTAAATATTTTAAGAAATATGCCTTTAGTTCATTTTCAACATGATGGTTGCCCTGGCCACTCCACAGAAATGGTTAATCAGTGGTTGAATTTAAATTTTGGAGAAAATTGGATTGCCAGGAGTGGACCGATCAAGTGGCCGGCGAGATCCCCAGACCTATCAATATTGGATTTCTTTTTATGGGGTCGCCTCAAGCAGTTGGTTTACGATGAACCACTTCCTAACGATGTAGCAGTATTGAAGCAGAGAATTACAAATGCCGTAAACTCCATACCGTTAGATCATATTCGAAACAGTTTTAACGACTTCAGGCGAAGGATCGAAATGTGTGTGGATGTGGGTGGTAGCTACGTCGAATAATAAAAAAATTGTAAACATTGTTTTGTATTGGTCAATAATTAATTTGTTTGTGAATCTGTTATGTTTTTGACATTTATTACTTGTTATAATTTTTAAACCTCATTAATCTTCTGTTAGTAATTGTTTCTTGTTTTACAATTAGTTCGATTAACATTATACCTTCTTACATCTCGTATATTCAATTTTTTATTTACCAATAGCCTACTTTTTGAGATGATTAACATTTGCTCCTACACAACTTTAAATATGAATTCAACTCTTAATTCGCAAAAAATGGGAAGTTTCAAAAAAATAATTTTATATTCCTGAAATTTGGTATAGAGGTATAAAATTGCATTCTAAATAACTTTTCTTAGTGGAATTTTTTCATATTTTGAAAAATAAAGGTACTTTATTAGTGGTGATTTTTACAACTTTGCTTATAATTCACCCTGTAGAACACCAAATCAAGTCCTTTTTGGTATACTTTAGTTTTACAACAAGCAGGACTCAATCCCCAAATACCATTCCAAAATTCCAAAATTTTTGGTCCATTACACCTCTTGTTACATCTATCCTGGGACACACTGTATATGAAAATTTTCAAATTTTAGCAAAGTATTAGTCGAGTAATAAGTTCATTGTCGTTTAAAGAAAATAATAAACAGTAATCGATAGAAACAAAAAGACCATTGGAAGCGCTTATTTGTGTACTTGAATTAAAAAAAAAAAACAGATCGGTAGCTCAATTAGATTTGAAAATATGTCAGTGTAAATGTTAAAAAACACGACTTTTATAATCAATCAATTTCTCAAGTTTTTTCGAAATAAAAAATATCTATACGCCAAAAAATTATATTAAATGTAGAATTTTTCACTTTATAAAAACTGCACTCTCTGGTACTACGCTGATTTTTTTTTCTCAAAAAGGAGAGATTTTTCTGGTCTATTTCGCTCCACTATCAAGCTATTACAAGGGCAACGTCTATGAATGGAATTAATTTAAAATGTACGTCAGCGCTGTGCGTCTCCTGACACATGACGTCACACGTTGTTTGCGCGCCTAACGGATTTATTCAAACTTTAATGTTGGATACCGTCTGTAAAAGAAAAAATAAGCAAAAATCCTTTACACGCTGTTTTGTATTAAGTAAAGATTCTAAAAATGCTAAAATTATAATTTGTGCAAGAAGCCTATTGTTGTTATTCTAGTATATACCACTCTACGTAGAATTTTTCACTTAACAACTAGCGTAATTTTGACCTGTAAAACCTCACTTGATAATTTACCTAAGAAAATACTATGATCATACTTTAAGAGTAATGCATTTGATTATTACGGATGTTATGCTAATATGTTCCACTCTATGTAGAGTTTTTCCACTTAACAATGTTCTTTGTCAACCTTTTTTTTTTCACTTTTTTGTACTGAGAGATTTAATCACCTATATTAGTTGAATATTAGCTATATCACTTAATTGTTGTTGTGCTAGTATGTACCACTCTACGTAGAATTTTTCACTTAACAACGAGTGTAATTTTGACCTGAAAAACCTCACTTGATATTTTACCTAAAAAAATATTATGACCATTCTTTAAGAGTAATGCGTTTTGATTATTACGGGTTTAATTTATATTAAATTCGTTTGAGTATTTTTCATAATTATGGAAAAAAATTATTTGAAGGTTAACATAAGAAATCTATATGACCATACTTTACGAACAATACGTTATTGATTATTTCGGGTACAATCTAAATTAAATTCATTTGAATATTTTTATAATGGTTAAAGAATAATTTACTTGAAGGTTTGCAGACGGATATTATACTTCAATAATTTATTGCCTCCATACATTTGTTGACAAATGTCGACTTTTCCTACAAAAAATGTATATAAGATCTTTTTTGTTCAGAATATTAAGAGGTACATTTTCCATAATAACCTCCATTTTGTAATCGTTAATGTAAGCGTTCTTTAGTTACGACCAAGAAATCGTTTTGGAGGACCTTTATTATTAAAGTTCCAAAAACAATTATTTCCACATACAAAGGTTTTTTCATTATGAGAGACTTGGATAGCAAATCTGGATGTGGAAGTAGTGATTCCTTGTGCAGCAGTTTTTTATTTATTTTTAACGCTTGGAAGTTCAGTCACATATAACTTTGTGCATAATTTGGATTGGTGTGAAAAATTTTTATTAAACTAAACCCTGCCATACTTTTTCGACACCGACCATTCATTTGCCAAGAAGTGACGCCAGTTATACTCAATAAAACAGTTGTGTATATTAAAAATAAATATTTATTTGGGTAAAAAGTAATAATTTAAGTTTTAAATAGACAGTAATATAAAAATAAAAGTACATTTTAAAAGTAGGTATATTTACATTAAAATTCTTCAGGCTTTTGCTGCAGCTTCTGCTATCACACGAATTGCGGCTAACGCCTCCTTAGATGTAGGGTTTATATAAGATGACGGAAGCACAAAACCAAATCTAAAAATTCAGATAAAGGTCAGACATATTCATTCGTATTCGTTTATCATTTAGGTATTTACTGTTTGTCAAATTTGACTTTACAATTATTCTACATTGTATGTTTAATGTTTAATTGTTATTCCGTTATATTCATTACTTGGATTTCTTGCTTTATTTCCGAAAATATTAAATTAAGTAATATTATACTGTCCACATACAAAAGTCGATGAAGGTGTCGGTGGTCCTTATTCCTTATCAGGAAAATCAATTTTTCCCCAAAATGGATCGTTTTATCTCTGTCAGGGATGTCTTCTTTAGAAAATTGTCATACCTTCTTCAAGATTTAACCTTTAAGGATAGAATTTTGCAGAGTGAGAGGGAAATATGCGTTTATTTTCGGTTTCTTATAAATATTTAAAAAATCATAAATGTTATAATCTTTAAAATAGCTTCAGGTCCTTCCTGTTGCTCTAAGGAATACAACCATATACAGTTTTTATCGTAAATTTTGTATATAGTTAAATGCCATCTGCCTCCAATAATGAAATTGGACACGATTTTCATTGACAAATTACGATATTCAAGTACAACAGAAATTTACAATAAAAACAATAGTTATATTTGTTAGAACAATAGCAAGTATCTAAAACAGTTTTCTAGTCTGCTATACAAAAAGAAAGTTTCTGTACAATAAACTAGACCCAGGTATATGTATTTTAATTTTTGCTATACTACCGAATCCAACATTCAAATGGACCCATCAGGAGCCAATTTCTTTCTAAAATCAAAATATCTCATAATTAGTCTAATTCTGAGCTGTTTTTGAGGCCAGAAAGAAATTGAGATGTGGATGTCGAATTCGGTTTCAGCATGTCACAAAAGAATAGGGATAATCAGGTCATCGGGTCTGTTGTACAAAACCTTTTTTTTCTGCATGCCTGTATAATGGGGTATTTTCAATTTTTTTAAAATTCAGTGTTGGTGATATATATCAAGTAATGTTATTATTTTAGCAATTACTGCATAATCAATTTAAACCAAAACAATAATTTCTCAAATAAAAATAAGAAATAAGAATACGCCCGTCTAGACGCAGATTTCAAATGATTTTATTTGACGGGAAATAATTTAACCAATAACAGACAACTTTCACTTAGACTGTAACTGTCTTATATGAATGTCAAATTGTGTATTTTCTTTACTATATTTTACCTTTAACACTTCTATTTTGCTCAATATCTTGGAAATCAATAAATATTATGTACATGTACTTAGAATGAATTAAAAAGTATTTATGTTTATTATTTAGAAGTTGTCTTGAAAGTGTAAAAAAAAAATTCGCGGCGAGGATTATGTTGCAACATTGTATAAAAATAGCTCTCTTCCAACTTTCAACTTTGCTTGCTTGCTGCCAATTGTCAATTCTTGTCATAATACAAGTGAAAGAAACATAGGTTAGATTTATTTGTTGTTTGTTTATGTGGCGTTTGATTTCGTTATTTTATATTTTATCAAACTATTAAGATGGAGTTGAATTTTGTGAAAGGAGATTCATCCAATCTATCCAAAGTTGATTACTACATGATAGAATCTTTCTATAAACAAAATTTGGATTTTTTGTCAGCAAACGTGAAAAATGTGAAAACGCAAAAGGTAAACACTCCTATTTAAATATGTAAGTACACTTATTATTAGTAAGTGTATTTTAATTAACAGTACTGTAACTAGTATGTGGCCGACTAATCATAACAACAAAATGTAAACGAACCTAAAGGGATGGGATAAGAAATATTGGAAGCTTGCCACCAAGTTCTTCGAATATCCATATTTTTCGGAACAGTTACCAAAATTTTTTCCGACGCACTTATACTTGTGTTTACACAACTTTTTATAAAACATCTTTTCGACGACATTATCATTTGTAAATAACAGCAAATACCTCGATAAAAGAAATTAAAGTGCTTCAAATCAACACGACTCGTTAAAACACATCTGTCATTTAACTATCCGTTGACATTGTTGCCATATATTGCTAAATATGTTTTTAAAAATCTAATCGGCATTAAAAATTATTTAAGATATTTAATAATTCACGCCCATTATTTTTTACGTCACAAAATTAAATTTCGTGGATAAATATATTAAAATTGATTTAATAAATAAGCTTCAAATATCATTACTAGAACTAGAGAAGGAATTTCAACTTGGCAACGCCACACTGTTTTGTATAATACCATTCTATCCAAGGACTGTTAACTACACTAACAGTCCTTGCATTCTATCAACAAATCCATACAGTCTACCTACGTCATCGGCCAAACTATTTATGTCACCAATTTAAAACACTTGTTGCTCCACTTATTATACTCTTCGCAAAAACGAAGAGTATATTGTATTTGATCGGCACATTTCTAAAATCGTAAATATCGCTCGTAGAGAAAAAATTTTCATATCATTGTGTTAGTGAACGAATTCTGAACAACTTTCAAAATGTCCGTCTGTCCGTCCGTCTGTCCGTCCGTCACGTTTCTTGTAAGCACGATAACTTAAGAAATAAACATCCGATTGTACTGAAATTTGGACACTAAGTTAGTGTTAGCTAGGGGAAGAACCCTTTTTGAACAAAATCGATCAGTAAATAAAAGTGTTATTAATGGTTTAAATTTGAGAATTTTTTTTTGATTTTTATGTTTTTATAAAAATTTACATTTTTTACATTTTCTTACGTTTTTGACTCGGAATTCAAGGGTCCTAGGTTCGAAACCCACATGGGGTATGGCATGTTTTTTTTTTAATTTTTACTTTATTTTGCACCAACTAAGTTTGTTCTATAAAATTAAAATTTTTTAAAACTAACATTATTTACAAAAAAACTGCGAAGAGTATCCTATAGAATGTGTAACAATGAGCAAAATGCATAAATTTTTTTGACATCACCGAATAATAGATCACTAAAAAGCGTTATTTTCTATGTATTTTTTATTTTTTTTTTATCGGAATTAAAAGATTAAAAAATAATTTAGTTTCGCTGAGAATTTAGACACGTTCAAACGAAGCAAGTTTCCCGCCATTTGCGTGTGACGTCATCCGGCATTTAGCATTGGCAATGTTTATTAGTATTATTTTCAACAGATATTTAATCTATGTACTTAGTGGTGGCAAACTATTTAATATAAAAAAGTTATATAATCTGAGACGAAAAACAATAGTTAATGTTGATAAAAATATTAAAATAATGCATTATGTTTACATATTCTGATGTTAGGTATCTAAATCTAACTGCAGTAAAAGGATAAAAGTGAACGTAAACAAATTTATTGTTACGAACAATGAATGATGCATCCTTGTCGCTTTTCCACCTCCAATTTCTGCACTGATATAATCGGTATTATTACCAAAAAATTGCTCATCATAAACACGTCGATTTTCGGCAAATTGTCACTTTGAGCTTGCACAAAGTCGCTGTTCGTCATTTTTACCACTTAGATAAATTAATACACTAATAATTTTTACAAAAATAAACAAATCGATATTTAAAGGTCAGCAGACTAAAATTTAACATTTAATTAACACACAATTTAATATTTCAGCACTAGCAGATGTAAACTGTCAAAGCTATCAAACTTATCACTTGTCTCCGTACTTTTCTAAATTTACCGCTGGGTGGATAAAATACGAAGCTGATTGGCTGTGTTTTTCAAATTAGCCAATCATATAATGTTATTTCTTACTGATGCGCTCCACCGGTGAATTTAGAAATCTGCGGTTTATGGATGAAACTAAAACGTTATGCCAGATGACATCAGTACCGTTTATAGTCACGTGGTTTTGTTCCGATAAAATTTGAATTTTAAAATGATTTTTTTTTAACAAAATAACTTTTTTTATAGTTTCCTTTTATTATATACTCGGCTTATATAATATGTATAATGAAAAAATAATAAATTAATGCATTTTTAAAATTCATGCATCTTGCTCATTATATAAAAAGTTTAGTAAACCGGCGAAGAGTACGTTTTTAGCTTGTTTTAACTTCTGTTTTCTCAAAAAATTGATAATTATTTTCGCGGAAATCTGTATTGGAAGGCTTGTTTGTACATATTCTATGATATTATTCAATAAAAAAAAAATAGGAAAATACCCCATTATAGTAGTATTTTGCCGTTTCAACAGTGTCAAAGTATTTGAAATATAATAAAAATAAATATTCTTTATGTATAAGAATCCTGCTTTTCATTCCTTTCTAGGCCCTGTTATATTTGTTTTAATAAGAAAAACTTATTTTGTTTGGTTTTTTAAATATTTATAATAAATCGAAAATAAACGCATATTTCCCATATTTAAAATACCAAACACAATATAATCTTTAAAACTGTTTTAGATACTTGCTATTGTTCTAACAAATAAAACCAATTTTTTTTATTGCAAATTCCTGTTGCACTTGAATGCTGTAGTTTGTCAATGAAAATAGTTCCTAATTTCATTATTAGAGCATGGCATTTAACTATATACAAAATTTATGATAAAAACTGTATGTGGTTGTATTACTTAGAGCAATGGGAAGTATCTGAAAATATTTTAAAGATTATACCATTTATGATTTTTTAAATGTTTACAGTAAACCGAAAATAAACGCATATTTCCCTCTCACTCTTCAAAATCCTATCCTCAAGGGCAAATAGCTTATTAGTAAAGCCAAATGAGTGCCACTCAAAATTCCAAGTGATACATATGTCTAGTATCGATGCTTTGGGAGTTTGTCTTTTGTGAATTCAGTAAGTTGATACTATTTATCGACAAAATTTCTAGATGAACACCAAAATAATAATAATACTAGTTTTTGGTATCTTATTTTTGCTTTCTCTATATAAATATTTGGAAAATGGACTACCTCCTTAAGTTTTTTGTGAAAATATTTGTAAAATAATTGTAGAACTTTTTTCACAATCAATAAGAAAATTGATCGACAAATTTCGAATTGCTTTAAGAAATTTGATTTTAGATTGATTTTCTATTTATAAAATTCATAGAATATTTTGTGCAGTTTGGGAAACTAGTTTTATGTGTGGACATAATAATTACCTTCCATTATCCCTCAATTCGATTGTAAAAGCGTACTTCATACGAGCGGTGCCCTTGGCCCAGTCATCCGATCCCCCCGAAGCTGGATACAATGTACTTCCTGCAGGACCAACTGTGTAAGAAGGTCCGCCGACTGCCCTAATCGCGTCAGCTGCCCGTCGTCCGACCAGTTGAAGGTCCTTGTGATCTGGGGGCACTACTTGACCATAGCCCCATGGATAGAGGATATACTGTCCATATGAGTGGAAGGAGATATACGCCTTCCAATTTGCAGAGGTACCTAGCAAATAAGCATATATACAGAATAATAGTATGAGTCAAAAAAAGTCAAAAAGAAGAACAACTTGTTTTTTAGCCATTTTACGAAAAAAGTCTTTATCAAAAAGTAACTCTGCTTGTCGTCAAACTCCCCCAATTTTGGGGTCTGTCGTACCCCATCGTTACCAAATAAATATAACTTTAAAAATTAAACTCCCGATGGTGTATTCTTAGTATCTCAGTAATTAGTATAACGATCAGTATCTAAGAAGCTGCTCTAAAGAATCATCTAATGTTTGCATGTATAATGGAGTGAATCTGGCAAGAAAAAGAGAAGCTTAATCGCACGGGGTGGGGGAGGATAGACGGATAGACAACTTCAAAGCTCCATAACTTAAAAACCATTAATTTTTCGGCCTTCCTCCCATGGAGACTTTTATTCAGGATGATTTCATAAATAACATATTTCAATTTTAACCAAATCTACCGGGCATTATTTTACATAAGAAACGTGCGGGGTCCTTTGAAATTTAACAATAACATATTTTAAAGGATATTCTCAAATTGCTGAAATTACATTTTCGTAAATGACATCAAAAAGTTTCTCCTCTTTTCAACCTCATTCTTGAACACATTGTATATTATTTTATTGAGATTGAATACAGCTAGATAATCACAAGAAATCCTATGAAAATTAACAAACGTTGTAACTAAGGATTTTATACCTGTAATAAAGCGTTGAACCGATGCTGTTTCTGGCTCCGAAAAGGGTCCTGTTCCTCCATAGGTTTCAGCGCAAGGACTTTTAGAAGATCCATGTCCACCCCATCGATAACTGTAAAAATTATATACAATAATACTAATAATAGCTACATTTAAATGGTTTGTTCAGGCCCGGACTGGAAAGCATTTTCTAACGGGCAGCGTTTTTGTAAAATATGCCTTGTCACAGTGTAGACCAGGCCTATAACAGTGTTAAAGTAAATTATAAGCGGCCAGAGTGCCGTCGTGTAATATATACCCGACCGCTAGACTAAATATGACTTTATACTTTTTACAGTATTGTTAATTTTTCTAGTAGGTAGGTACTACCTACTTCTATCAGTGAATGTTGATAAATTCACAATAATAAACGACATCAAAAAGAAATTATTAGCAGTCTGTGACAATCAGTGCGAATTTTCGAATGAAATCTTTGTTGATGCCAGAGATTTTAAGATGTTAGTGCGAACAAAATATAATCTTGATTATCGACTTTTCTTTTCTTTTAATTTATACATTTTATATTTTGATTAAAATAAAAACTTCATCTTAAACAGATTTCTATTTTCTACGCATCTTAATGAAATATTAAGTACATAAAGGAACGAAGCAAAATGCACACTGATATCATGAATCGAGATACACGCAGGCAATAGTAGTGGACTGTGTGAGTCGGAAAATAACACGAAAAACCCGACTATTGTCTAATTTAATGAGATTAGTTCTCCTCCCCGTTTTAGAGGATGCTGAACACCGTGGTGGTGGCAGAATTTCTCGTTGGGGTGACCCACCCCCGCAAACGGCCAAAAACCACCACCAAATGAGGTCAAACGTGTATTACAATGGTTTGAGGGACTCCTACTTGGTGATCTCCCGTTTTTGAGGATGCTGAACACCGTAGTGGTGGCAGAATTTCTCGTTGGGGTGACCCACCCCCGCAAACGGCAATAAACCACCAAACGGGCTTATTATGACTCTTACTTGATGATCCCCGTTTTCGAGGATGCTGAACAACCGTGGTGGTGGCAGAATTTCTCCATGAGGTGACCCACCTCCGCAAACTGCCAAAAACCACCCCCAAACGGGGTAAACGCGTATTGATAATGTTTCACGGAATCTAACTTATTGATCACCCGTTTTCGAGCTTGCCAATCAACGGCTAGTAACCATCCTCCAAAGGGGTGAGAGAGCACTCTCATCATACCACTGGACAAAAAAGGTTTCCCTCCCATTTTCGAGCATGAAGAACACGGAGAGGACCACGAATCGAGTTTAGGTTAGATTAACCGGATAAAAATTATATTATTGCAAGCGAAGTTTATAATTATGTATAGTCATAGTATTTTATAATGTAAGAGAAGCCAGAATAACAATATATGCAGTCATTATACGCGTCAATAAAATTATTTTATATAATATATTATAATTAAATGAATCAGATGTTTCAATTATTAAATAAACCTATTTTTCCCAAAATATATTAATGTTTTTTTCCTGTGTAGCATCCTCAAAAGGGGGAGAATGCACTCTCACCCGTTTGGGGGGTTGTTATGGACATTTACGGGGAGCAATTCCATCATCACCACGGTGTTCAGCATCCTCGAAAACGGGGAATCACCAAGTAAGAGTCCCTCAAACAATTATAATACGCGTTTGACCCCGTTTGGAGGTGGTTTTTGGCCGTTTGCGGGACCCCAAAGAGAAATTAACCAATAGGGGCTAGCTATGGGCTTGCTCTTCACTGTGACAAGGTATATTTTACAAAAACTCTACCGGGCAACTCCTTTGACCAGCTCCAGTCCATTTTTCACAGCAGCAGAAAAATGGTATTTGCAAAAATGACTTAATTAAATGACCTTTTTGACGAAGTAATAAAACTGGTGTGTTGCTGAACAAACATAATTGAAGCGTCGCGACGCCCACCTCATGCAAATTTTTTCATTTTTTCTACTCTAATTTTGAGTGGCAGGCAGTAGAAATATAACAAATATTATACATAATATAATTTTCTTCAATAGTTCACGTATTTCTCTTGATAATCGCCCTGTATATATGCGATGAAGGAACTGGCATTATATCAAAGATTAGAGAATTAACCTCTAATCTTTGATTATACCTTGTTTTTTTTAAGTTGGTTGACAGTGGTCTCTCCAGTCAGCATTGCCAGTTAATCTAACTGCTCTCTTATGTAACTGACAAATGCTGACTGGGTGGGATGAGCCACCCTATAGAATTGCGTAGATAATATGAGAATGGAACATATAATAGAGAAATAACAATTTCTTAAGGTGCTAAAACACAGAACATTATTTAACCTATGTGGCGGAAAAATAATATTAGATGGTTTGTTAGAAAGTATCTCCACGTTGTTGAATTATCTTTTACTAATAAATTACTTGTAGAAAAAACATGCCTCATTTAGCTTAAGATTATTTGAAGAAAACCAATCACTGGCGTATGGAACTAATGTTGTCACTATTTAAGTTAATGTTAGAGTTAAAACCCAGAATCGAGGTGTCATCGGCATAGGCAAAGCATTTTATTGGAGATATAAAATGAAAGAAATCATTTAAATATAGAATAAACAAGAGGGGCCTCAATACAGAGCTTTGAGGAATCCCATGCCGTGTTACAAGTTCGGAATTTAAGTTATTAATAGCAACACATAATATATAACTATATATCATACTAATAAATATATTATAATAGAATGGGAAAAAATCATATAGTTTGTACATCTAAATAAAAATAAAAACGGGCGCTAACAACTATCGTATATCTTACCCGAAGTTCCTGTTGAGATCCGTGCCGGCACACTGCCCAGACCTGGCTCTGTTTTTCCTCCATAACCTATCCACTGTATGACTGTACTCGTATCCATCGGGATTCAGCACTGGAGCTATGTACCAATCGATGTTTTGAATGTATGCCGGTTCGGATTCAAAATTTGACACGAAATGGTTTATAATGTAAGTCACCGTCGCTGGACTTATCCATTCTCTCGCATGAATTCCGCCGTCTATCCAGACGGCTTTGTTCCCTGCCTTACCGTTTGAAATCTTCAATAACTGAAATTAAATGAAAAAAACTGTGAGGTCCCCAAATTCAAATTCAAAAATGCTTTATTTTTAAATGAAACATACAACAGGGGTTTATCTGGCACCCGTGCCGGGAGCTAGTCACACATCCACTGCGCCCAGCACCGTGGCAATTGTTGGGCTGGATGGGGCGGAACCAGGAAATACGAAAGACATTTGACCTTTAGATGACCTCTTTACAACTCTAATGCAAGATTTTTCGCTCTTTCAGAATCTGCGGTAAAAAATAGGATATCCTATTTAAAAACAAAAGTTGACCGTCAAATGACTTTGAAATAACCTTCAAGGTAAAATTTTCCTCGTATCTCGCTATCCTGACGAGTTATTCAGGCGTATTCATACTTTTGGGGGACTCTGTATATATGGGATACAAAAAAATTGTATAGTAATAATAATAATAATAAACCCATAGATTATGTAGATTTGTAGATTATGCTGGATTCTTATTGTCATTTACTATTAAATTGACAAAAATAAACGAAATCTAATTCATATACCATTATTCCGAAGTTAAAATATCTAGTTACGGTGCACAATATATTATACTATACAGGGTGCGCCACTTAAAACTCCCAAGGCTTGTAACTTTTTTATTTTTGAAGCGATGACCATGTTGGGCACATTAAATTGTAGACATTTTTAAAGCTTTTAAACATGCATACAGAGTGATTAAAAATTTTTTTTTGAGAAAATAAAAAATTTTAAAAAACAAAAATTTTGCAATTCCCTGTTTAGTACATTTTAATATAAGTTTGTTTTTAAAAATATTTATTTCTTTTGTTTCTTGTTGCTGTTTTGTTACGTTGAATATTGTTTGTGATATGTCTTTTACAAATAAAGCATAAAATTATTATGTACATTCTTTTCAAAGTGGTTTTAAAAAAAATCAGTTTGGAATCGGAAAGAGTGTTTTTAATTTCTTTCTCCAAAACCAAAAAGAATTTCGAATATGACGTAATAACATAAATTGAAACTAATTGAAACTTTTATAAGAAAACACTAACGCAGTTCATGTACAGGGCGAGTAAAAAAATATTCAATTAAATTAAGTTTTTTTTCTTAACAATTTTTTCAAAAAAATGTTTTTTAATTCACTCTGTACACATGTTTAATTGCCTTAAAAATATCTACAATTTGATGTGCCCAACACGGTCGTCGTTTAAAAAATAAGAAACTTAGAAGCCTGGGGAGTTTTAAGTGGCGCACCCTGTATACTGTATATGAAAATAATACTAATCTCACCTTTATTGGCCTGCCTTGGACAGAATTCCCTATAGTTTGGACTTTACATAAATCCGGATATGTTTCAGTTAAATAATCTAGGTAACCATTGATATCCTGCAGCCTGTGGTATGCCTGCCAAGTGAGACGGTGACCTATACAATAACTAGTATTAGAAGAAGTCTTTATTACAGGTTGTATGCGTGTTGGAAAAACCGGAAAATAGTATAATATCTAGTTTTGTGCTAATCAACAAAATAATTAATCAAAAACAAACTTCATCTGTCTGTTACTTTTGGAGCAGATTTTTATTTAGTTTTAAAAAACACTGATTTTATATCCATAAAAGAGTGAGAAGATGTCTATCACTTTAATTTGTTGCTCATCATTTATAAGTCATTTCAACAAAGAAATAACCTTTTCTGGCGATAGTGGAGAAAAAATAAAGATAAAAGTCGAAATAAAGAAAATGTCTGGGGAGGAAATTTTTTTTCTAGAATCTGAAGTACCTACACTATATAAAGTATGAAGTGCAAAGTCGGGAACATATTCGGTTAAACAACTGAAATCTCAGTATCGGTTTTTCTCGGTTTTTTGTACGGTCGCATCAGCAGTACTGCAAAAATAAAAAAAATAGAGATTGTTCGCAATAAAATTTCGAGCAGATCTAGTACAGTCCCCTCCCCCCCCCCGCATCAAATTGCGGGCCCCGTAACTGCTGAGATTGACGCTTGACGCGCCCCTCAAAATCTATGAAGCGCTTTTTTTTTTCGAAATTGAAAATTGATGAACAGGGGAAGAAATCTCGAAATTTTTTTACCTCAGTCTCATAATGGGCTCATTTAGCATTTTTTTTTTAATTCATATTTCGAAAGAACACCTTGTAATTAGTAAATGTGCAAAATATTAGATTTTTTATTCAACTCCTCCCTCAAAATAAATAATGAAAATTGAGCGCCAGTGGTGGACCGCTAGCCTGCACCTACATAGTTTGATACGGCAAGCACAACAGACCGAATAACTCATAAACAGCGTTGCCAGTGGATAAAAAATTAACGTACTGGTATCGAAACAAAAAAGTAATGATCTTATGAAAAAAGTACAGATGTTAATTAAATCTTTTATACGATATCTAGGAATTTTAATGAATATAAAAAAATACTTCGCCACTCAGATAGTTTTTATTTGTTTTGTGTATAAACAATATGTTCGCAATATTCACTTGAACTGTTACTACAAAAAGAGCCAGTGCATATTCTATGCGAAATACTTTCAGTGTCCTGTAATCACATGTTAAAGTGTTATTAGTGTATGCAATAAGTATTGAATTTTTAAATATTCCTCAGTGCACTATAACTTCTCAAGGACCACAAACATTTTTACAATTCCTAGAGTAGGGTGACCATACGTCCGGAATTTCGCTGGCTTGTCCGGAATTTTGGAGTACTGTCCAGCATTTACAAGTGTCCAGCGAAAGTCCAGCATTCTGACCATATGTCCGGAATTTCGCTGGAAAGTATTATAAGTGTCCAGCATAAGTTCAGCATTTAGGTTATAGTGAAGTTACAGTATTACATTTTGTTTGGAAAATTTTTTTTTTTGGATACTTGCTTTCTGTTTATTAAAAATTTTTTTCGGATTTCTCCCCCCCCGCTAATCAAAAAAAAATTTTTTTCCGGATTTCTCCCTCCGCTCATCAAAAAATTTTGTGGGAGGAAAAAATTTTTTAAATTTTTTTCGGGTTTCTCCCCCTCGTTCAACAAGAAAAAAAAAATTCCGGATTTCTACCCTCCGCTCATCAAAAAATTTTGTGGGACGAAAAAATTTTTTTTCAGATTTCCCCCCCGCTCATCAAAAAAATTTCAGCCCAAGCTGAAGGCCTAGATCCGCCCTTGCCAAAAGTGTCCAGCATTAATTTAACAAAAATCTGGTCACCCTATCCTAGAGACTATAAATACTTAACTTCCTTGCGGATAACCCAGATCGGTCCCTGTTGCCATGCATCCATTAGACATTTTTTAAATGCAAAGATAACACCTTATTCACGGATCATGATAAATTATTTTAAAATTTGTCGTCAAAGTTGCTACAAAAAAATGTAGCGATACAATGAAAGTGGCACTGACGTACTGATTGTGCTCTAAAAGTACTGATTTCAGTACAAATATACTGACACTGGCAACGCTGCTCTTAAAGCCAGTCGAGCGGGTGCCGTGACATCATCCGCGCGCTATCGGGCGTTTCAAATATGTTATGAATTGAAAATCAAATATTACAGTTAATATTAACGCTGGTGGCCTAATTTTTTCACTATATAAAGGGTTAAATACTCACGAAAAATGCGAAAATAAATTGTAAGTTAAATATTACTAAATGAGCCGATTGATGAGCGGGGAGAGAGAAATCCGAAAAAAAAACTTAAAAATAAACCAGTACGTAACTTTTGCGGGACGGTTCGCTTTGCGGAACAACAACGGAACTGTCCCGCCCAATCCAGGACGAATAGTCAGGGAATAGTCAGGGCCCTCACAAAGCCCGGGCCCCTAAACTCTGTACCCATCTGGATCTAGATATGTATTTAACCTCAAAAAAAGTTAAAAGCCAATGTATAGCTTTTTTAAACAATTTACTATAGCTAATAATAATGTATTGATTTAGATACAATTTTGGAAAAATATGCTCTTTATGGATGTTAACAACCACAAAAAATTTTAAGTCAAAATATTTGCTTAAACGGCCAAAAAAACACAAGTTGTGTAAAACTTTACGGCCCCATAAATTACACCATCAAATCGTAGAAATATAAAAATGTTTTGTTTAAAAAAAACTAGTTTTTTAAAGACACTTTTGATTAGTCTTAACGAAATGTTTTTTCTTTTTTCAACACTTTTCTTTGCTTTTTACAATTTTCTTATTTGTTTAAATGCTTGTATTTTTGCAATTTTTCTTACAAAACAAAAATGTATTACACTGTTAATAGTCCAGTCAACGGGGGGGGGGGGGGGGGGATTTCACCTCTAATTTGAGTGCTGATGAATGGATTTTGATGAAGTCTTGTGCAGTGTGTTTGTAATGACGTTAATAAAAAAAGAAAAGATTAGAGTAGGAAATGATCGGAAAGGGTAGAAAACATCCCTTTAATCACGGGTTTCGTAACTTGTAGAATTAGGTCAAAAATGAAAAAGAAACAATATATTTACATTTTTTTTTACCCAAAATAAGATATTTTTACTCTTGTGAATTTTTTCGAAAAATGCATATTTTTCGAGATATGGCCACTCGAAAATTCCTAAAAGTGGGGGAGGGGAAATGTAAAAGTTGAAAAAAAATCTGAAAAAATTCAGGTCAATATATCATCGAAATAAAACACTTTTTTTATTTGCAACTTTTCTGTAAATTGCGTTGAGTAAAAATATCTTATTTTGGGCCAAGAAAGGTGAATATATTGTTTTTCTTTTTCATTTTTGACCTAATTCTACAAGTTACGGAACCCGTGATAAAAGAGGTGTTTTCTACCTCTTCCGATTATTTCCTACTCTAATTTTTTTTTAATCTTTTTTATTAACGTCATTGCAAACACATTGCACAAGGTTTCATCAAAATCCATTCATTAGCACTCAAATTAGAGATTTTGGTCATTTTAGTGCTCCGTCGACTGGACTATAAAAAGTACGTAAAAGAAGCAACAATTCAAAAAAAATAAAGGTTTTCTTATGTTGATTGGAAGCCGAGATATCGTACTTTTTGGCTAAAATAAACAAAAAAAAAATTCGTTAAAACCAATCAAAAGTATCTTTACAAACATAGTTTCTGTACGTCATAATTTTATAAGGCCGTATAATTTTAAATAATTTGGGTTCTTCTTTGGCCGTTTAAACAAGTGTTTTGACTTGAGTGGTTGTTAGGGCCCATAAAGAACATTTTATTATTAAAATTATATTAAATTGTTTAAAGAAACTATACAGGGTGTCCCACTTAAAACTCCCGGTGCAATTTTCTCGATAAATAAAAGAGATATTTGAATTCTGTAAAAGCTGTTCACTAGAATATATAAATGATGCTGGAGTAAAAGCGGTTATTTTACAAATTGAGGTATAGATGGCGTTGCGACGCAAAGAAATTATTTGATCCTAGGAATGTTAAAATGAGGTGCAAGTGATGGGACATTACATTGTGAGCAACTTTTATGATACGAACAATTTTCAAAAAATCACTGGTTCTCTAGATATTTGAACTTCAATATAATTTTATTAAATATAAAAATCGTCATAACTTTTTTAAAACACATTTTAGACGATAAGTCTTTTCAACATTTTCATTTCAAAACACAAAATAACTTTTTTTTTCAATTTTAAAATAAAACAAAGGTGGGGCTGGAATTGCTATTTGGAAATTAAAGATTAAAGATTTTGACATGTTGTATGTTCGACGATTTTTACACTGTAATTTGTAGACATATGCGATTTTTTTGTTACTTGAAAAATTACAGTAAAGTTCAAATATCTCGAAAACCAGTGATTTTTCGAAAATTTTTCATATTATAAAAGTTGCTTAGAATATAGTTCTCCATCTCACGCACCTCATTCCATCGTTCCTAGGATTGAACAATTTCTTTGCATCGCAACGCTTTAATGTGTAAAATAACCATTTTTACCCAAAACTGAAGTCCTTTGTATATTCTAGTGGATGCTTTCTACAGAATTCAAATATCACTTTTGGTTATCGAGAAAATGGCGCAGGAAGTTTTAAGTGGGACACTTTGCCTAGTGACTTTTTTTTTTGTTGAGGTTAAGTACATATTTAATAGAGGTCTTGTATAATATATGTAGATCTGTTCGAAATTTTATTCCGAACAATATCCATTATGTATTTTTGCAATACAACCAGTTGCAAAAAACGAGAAAAAACGATGTTTTGCTACTTCAGTTGTTTAAACAAATATATTACCGACCTCACCCGAATTCCAAAATTTACAGTCATACTTCTTTATATGTATACTTCAGATTCCACCAAAATAATTTCCCACCCCAAACATTTTTTTTAGATATTCAGTGTCCGCCAAAAAGTCTGCACCATATGGGAAACTCTGTTGTTATTGACTTTCTGAAAAATTTTATTTTTGATAAAACATAGTGCATTTTCTCAAACGAAAAAGGTTCTCCACAAATGTGTGTTAGTCCTGGCGCATATCGGAAAATTAATTTTTTTGAAATTGTCTCTAGAGTAAAATACCTTTATTTTTGAAAATATCGAAAAATGTTATTTAAAGAAGTTGCTTGTAATGCGAAGGTATATCTAGATATCAAATTTACCGGTTCTATTTTAAATTTTTTTTTTTTCCTTTTTTGCGCATAATTCCTAAACTATTTTTAAATATTTTTCTGTAATTCTCTCAATTTAATAGTTTCAGTCTAAATAATGGATTAAAATCCGCTTCGAAGAACTTTTAGCAGCACTTTTTTTAACTAAATAAATATTTTGGGTGAAAATGCTGAATTTCTTGGTGCATAGTTGTTCACTTTTTTTTCTAATGTTAACTTTTGCGAAATTTTTAAATACATATCGCTAAATGAAACTCTTCCTAAGCGATTTGTATTTAAAAAATTCGAAAAAGATAACAATGGAAAAAATGAAAACAACGATGCATCAAGAAATTCGACATTTTTTCCCAAAATATTTATTTGGCGAAGAAAGTACTGCTAAAAGTTTTTCAAAGTGGATTTTAACCCATTATTTAGGCTGAAACTATTAAATAGAGATAACTGTTAATAACATAAAACTATTTAATAATATAGTTCAGGAATTATGCGTAAAAACGTGGAAAATTTTTATTTTTAAAATAGGACAGCCAAATTTGATATTTAGATATAAGCAACTTCTTTAAATAACGTTTTTCGATATCTTCAAAAATAAAGGTAGTTTACTCTTGGGACAATTTCAAAAAAATTAATTTTCCGACCTACGCGCCAGGACTAACATTTGTGCAGTCCCGTTTTCCGTTTGAGAATATGCACTAACTTTTATTAAAAATTAAATGTTTCAGAAAATCAATAACAACAGAGTTTTCCATATGGTGCAGACTTTTTGGCAGACGCTGTATATGTTTACTCCACTAGGTATATAAATTTTGACAGACAGTTTTCGCATATTGACAGTGATTAGTGAAACATGTTTTTCAAAGATCTTTTTCACTACTGCAGGAGTTCTAATATGTTAAGCTGATTCCTTTGCTCGTTTAAACATGACATGTCAAAAAATGAGCTTTGTTTTATTTCTTTTGACAAAGTTGGCCGGTCTAAGTTATTATAGTGCATTTTATATATACAGTGTGAATTAACACTAGCAACAAACGCATAACAAACATATTGGACATGCCATATGCCATGCATTTTACATACTCAGCGTTTTCTTGTTACGGACCCCAATTTGCTGTAGGCCATAAGTCAAGCCTGTTGCCCAATGAAGTTAAACCTCTCCACGCCATTAGATATTTTAATGGTAATTTTCTTGCTGAAATTTTATTTTATTACAAATTTTCTCCAGAAAATGCCCTTTGATATGATTTTATTAAATATCCGAATCTATCTAAGCAGATACGTTCACTGCCGATGACGACTCCCTTGCGTCATGGCTCAAGAATACGCGAGAAATTAAAAAGACACTTTTAATACATAAATACTGAATCAATGGAGAATTTTAAAAATCGACCGTTGAGTCTTGGGATCGATTCATGTTTTCTGTTAGTAGTGAAAGTGTTAGAATTGGTAATTTGTGTGATTTTGCAAGAAAGCAAAATTCTCCAGAAAAGGGTATCTTGATATTGGTCGACAAAATAATAATTTCTTATCAGCATTTTTTTAAAGTTGAAATTTTACAAAATTCGAAGATTTAAGGAAACGTGTTGTTAATGAAAAATAAATAATGGGGATAAGCTCCAGTCATAGATGTGTAATCTTAAATATTGACAAAAAATCAGTGACTAAAAAAATGCGCGTCAAAAAAAATATATATATTTTTTGTGGAATCTCTTGTCCTGAAAACCGCATATTAGTCAACGAAAGAGTTGTAGAGAACATTGGAGGGGGAGAATTTCCCTCTTCAGGAATGTGTTGGGGGTAGTTAGGAGGTAAACATACTAAAAGTCCTCGTCCTCTAAAAGTGGGGTCGGGGGGTGGAAAGGTCCCTTTTTTGGATTCTTCGCTTATAACTCGGAAAAGATGCGTCGGCGTCGCACAGTGGCGAAAAATGCCAGTGTTCCACCCAAATTACTCTAGAGGTCGTAAATTTTAAGTTATTGAGACATTCCTTTTTTTAAAATGTTCGTCTTGAATTTACCTATCCATCCCTCTAGCCGGATTTTGAAATTTCATTTTTCATTTTTTTAAATTTTTAATAGAAAATCATATTTTTACAAAAAATACTGTTTTTTCTATTAAATTTATTCTAACGGGCCGTAAATTTGAGTTTTCGCAACAATTTTTTTTTAAATCTTCGTCTTTTAATCAGCTATTGATCTGTCTAGATGAATTTTTGATTTAGTTGTTGACAACTGTCAAAATTACTGTCAAATATAAAAATATACGATTTTTAGATAAATAATTCATACAATAACAGGTTGGTGTTCAGAAAAATATATAAGTATAGTGTTTTCAATGTATCTGGTTCCGAAGTTGACAGGAAAATATGTATTTCTAAATTTGGCAGCTGCCATAATTGTTGTCAAATTTTCAAAGATAGATGGAAGAGCTTATTAATTTTGAAAATACCCTGTAAATGTATAGAAACATAGATATATATTGTTTTTGATCCGTTTGATTTAGTAATTGACAGGAAAATATGAGTTTTAAATTTGGCAGCTGTCATAATTACTGTCAATTTTCAAAATACAGTACTTATTAATTTTAAAAATGCAATATAAATGTATAGAAAAATAGATATATATTG
This sequence comes from Rutpela maculata, assembly GCA_936432065.2. NCBI lineage: Eukaryota > Metazoa > Arthropoda > Insecta > Coleoptera > Cerambycidae > Rutpela > Rutpela maculata. Next base: position 43,252,668 of record OW386290.2, on the reverse strand, counting down.
TTTTTAAACTGCCAGATTTAGTAGTGGACAGGGAAATATGGTTTTTAAATTTGGCAGCTGCCATAATTGCTGTCAAATTTCAAAAAATAGAAGTTAGAGCTTATTAACTTTAAAAATACCCTGTGAATATATAGCAAGACAGATACAAATTGTTTTTAATGTACCTGGTTCTGAAGTTGACAGAAAAATGTGATTTCTAAAAATAATATTTTCCTGTCAATTCATAAATCAGGAAGATAAAAAATAATATATATATATATATGTATATATATATATATATATATATATATATATATATATATATATATATATATATATATATATATATATATATATATATATATATATATATATATATATATATATATATATATATATATATATATATATATATATATATATATATATATATATATTTGTCTATACATTCAAAGGGTATTTTTGAAATTAATAACTTCTAATCTGCACACCTTAAAACTTGACAGCAATTATGGCAGCTGCCAAATTTAAAAATTATATCTTCCTATTACTTACGAAATCAGATAGATGAAAAATAATATACATCAATTTTTCTATACATTTATAAGGTATTTTTAAAATTAATAAGCTCTTACCTCCATGTTTTGAAATTTGACAGCAATTATGTCAGCTGCCAAATTTAAAAATGGATATTTTCCTATCAGTTACGAAATCAGACAGATCAAAAATAATATATATCTATTTTTCTATACATTTATAACAGTATTTTTTTTTTTAATTTATAAGCTCTTAACTCTATATTTTGAAATGAGACAGCAATTATGACAGCTGCCAAATTTAGAAATCATATTTTCCTGTCAACTTCGGAACCAGGTGCATTAAAAACAATTTGTATCCGTTTTGCTATATATTCACAGGGTATTTTTAAAGTTAGTAAGCTCTAACTTCTATTTTTTGAAATTTGACAGAAATTATGGCTGCTGCCAAATTTAAAAACCATATTTCCCTGTCAACTACTAAATCTGGCAGTTTAAATACAATATATATCTATTTTTCTATACATTTATAGTGCATTTTTAAAATTAATAAGTACTGTATTTTGAAAATTGACAGCAATTATGACAGCTGCCAAATTTAAAACTCATATTTTCCTGTCAATTACTAAATTAAACAGATCAAAAATAATATATATGTATTTTTCTATACATTTACAGGGTATTTTTAAAATTAATAAGCTCTTCCATCTATCTTTGGAAATTTGACAACAATTATGGCAGCTGCCAAATTTAGAAATACATATTTTCCTGTCAACTTCGGAACCAGGTACATTGAAAACACTATATATATTTTTCTGAACACCAACCTGTTATTGTATGAATTATTTATCTAAAAATCGTATTTTTTTATATTTGACAGTAATTTTAACAGTTGTCAACAACTAAATCAAAAATTCATCTAGACAGATCAATAGCTGATTAAAAGACGAAGATTTAAAAAAAAATTGTTGCGAAGACTCAAATTTACGGCCCGTTAGAATAAATTTAATAGAAAAAACAATATTTTTTTGTAAAAATATGATTTTCTATTAAAAATTAAAAAAAAATGAAGAATGAAATTTCAAAATCCAGCTAGAGGGATCGATAGGTAAATTCAAGACGAATATTAAAAAAAAGGAATGTCTCAATAACTTAAAATTTACCTCTAGAGTAATTTGGGTGGAACACTGGCATTTCTCGCCACTGTGCGTCGTACGGAAAAAGGTAATCTATGCAAAATTAAACATAACTAAATTTCCTACAAGAATGTCTATATTCATTTTCTTCTTATGTGTTATAGTTTTCGAGATATTCGCTAGTGAAAATTGATAATTAATTAATTAATTAATTAGGTACATGGAACTTTTCTGTCAAAGCGGTTTACCGTGGTCTGCTAATAAATCACAGTCACAAAACAATCTTTATTTTACAGCACTCGACGTATTTACTAACGTAATATTTTGTCGAAATCGATATAGTTTCTTAAATATACAGTGTGACTCACTTAAACGAAGACACCCTTATAACTTTTTTATTTTGTTTCCGATTTGAATCAAATTTTACTGAAGTATAGAACAAATTAGGATCTACTTATGACCAGAAAAAGATTCGCTTGCTACAAAGACGAAGCCACCAAAATATGCGGAAAAAATAAAGACATTTTGAATGTTAAAAATTCTAAAAAAAAGTGTCGGATCGGCGCCAAAAACGTATATACACCAAAATTTGATTTGGTTATTGATGGGGATTTCTCATACATAAGCTCATCTGGCAAAGAGGATACTCAGTTTCCGCAATTTGTGGTGGATACGTGAAATTCGTCGAGACCTGCTAATATGATTTTTAATTTTTTTCCTCATATTTCGGTACGGCAGGTGGCTTTGCCTTTGTAGCAGGCGAATGTTTTTCTGGTCATAAGTACATTCTAATTTGTTCTATACTTCAGTAAAATTTGATTCAAATCGGAAACAAAATAAAAAAGTTATAAGGGTGTCTTAATTTTAAGTGTCATACTGTATATTTAAGGAAATGTATAGAATTCGACAAAATATTACGGTAGTAAATACATCGACTGTTGTGAAATAAAGATTGTTCTGTGACTGTGATTTATTAGCAGACCTCGGTAAACCGTTTTGATAGGGAAATTTCAGATACCCAATTAATTTATTTATTAATTATCGATTTTCGCTGGTGAATACCTCGGAAACTACAACACATAGGAAGAAAATGAATGAATATAGACACTCTTGTCGTAAATTTAATTATGTTTAATTTTGCATAGAATTTTTTTTTTCCGTACGACTCATCTTTTCCGAATTATAGGCGAAGAATCGAAAAAAGGGACCTTTCCACCCCCCCTCCACCCTGAAGCGGTGGGGCTATGGACGGAGATTTTTAGTATGTTTACCATCTAACTACCCCCAACACAGAGGAAAATCCCCCCCCCCGAAATGTTCTGTACAATCCCCTTTTGGGCATTCATTGATTGGACTATATGGATATCTATCTACTTTAAAAAAATATATGGCTTTAAATTCAACCTAAGCTTGGTCCGTTTAAATCGGTCAGCAATGGTCGCTTAAGCTAAAATATTTTCAATTTTTGGCGGGAAGACGTCTTGGCAAAAGTCGCTTAAAACGCTTCCTCGATTTTTGGAGGCTCACCCACTAACAAAAATGTTAAAAATCATGAAAGACTTTCTTTTGTGTTTTATTGTTCCTCGTTGTTTGCAAATCAGCTTCTTGTCGAGCCCTGTATGTTAGACAGATATTTTGTAATGACCTAGTTGGAACGATTTTTAATGAAAAATACTTAGCGATAAAAGTCGATCCTTTAACTAAACAGGGCTTTTGGTGCGGGAGCTACGTGGCTTTTTCGGAAATTCATCGTTACAAGCATTTTCTCTGCGTTAATTATTTCTATCGAACTTAAATGACGACAAAATAGACTTCTGGCATATGTCAGCCCGTCGAGTTGGCCATGGTTTAAGATATAAAAATCAGTGAAATTATATCATCGTTACAAGGCTAATTTTTTTTGTGTGTACACATTTTATGTTTAGAAAGAATAAAATAGGTTCGCAGCCAGAAAGGTCAAAGATGTAAACAAACGGAGTTATATAACATGATCGTTACGAGCTTTTTTTTTGTCTGAGCATGTTTATTTAAATGTTTTGAACACAGAAAAAAATTCCCAGAAAGAAACTCCCGTCAGTAAGGTTAGCCAGAAAGAAAATGTTTAGGATTTTTTAAGAAAATTGGATTTTTTTCGCATATTTCATCTCAGAACTCTAAACTCATCGTTACAAGTTCTGGCTCCTTTTTAAAACGTAAATATAAGCTCCTTTAACAATAGAATAGCCTCCCCAGAAAGTTCATAGTGTCAACGAAAGTACCATAGGCTCTTAAATATACGAGAATTTAACATTTTCGGCTAACTTGACTTCCTACCGTGCCTCAGATGTATTGTATCATTATTACCTTTCTGGCTGCGCCTCCAGACGGCCCACACTTTCTATCGTTCTTATTTTATTCATTCTAAACATAAAGTGTGTACACATGAAAAAAAATGAGCCTTGTAACGATGATATAATTTCACTGATTTTTAGACAGTGACACACCTGACAGAAGATGCCCCGCCAGAAGTCGATTTTATGAATCGTTATCATCCATTAAACGATAAAAATATCTCAAAGTTCATAAAAGGATGATGTGCCGAAAAAGGCACCTAACTTCCACTCTATTTGTACGAATCGCCCCCTTGCCACTTATTGTCAGTGACATCGCCACTGTGAATATTGAAACCTGATTTATTTACCTTTCCTGTCATCAGTTTCTTCCCCGGTTGCTGGGGGGTTTTCTGTATCAATAACCTTTTGCAAATCTTCTATTAATACTTCGTATTTGATATTTTCTATTTCCAAAATGGCGCCGACTTTAATAATCTTCTCTGGTTTTACTAGAATGTCAATAGTAGACACGTTGCCTCCCCATGTTGATATATCTGAAAAAAAATAATAGGCAACTGATTTATTTATATTTAGATCTTCAATGAATTCGCTAACACATGAAAACTTCTTAATATCTTCAAGAGGGACGTGTAATAGGAAATGTTGTTGGGCAAAAAAAAAAAACGAATAACCTAAGTCAAGATCAGGGAGGCGTTCTCCTCACAGCTGTGCAGCGAAATCCTAGGTTGCATTAGCTGTGGCACGTAAAAATTTGCTTTTAAGATGCTCAGAATCAACCATGAAGACTACAGATTATTTCTCTTCTCTTTTTTTATACCACTATTTGAAAATTTTAAGACAAATATTTACATAAAGCTACAATCTAATACCATTATTGGACGCGCGTTATATTATAAATATATCCTGCTTGTAAACTGGTGGTGATTGAATTAATGTATATAAAGATATAAAAAAATAGATCCTTATTCTTCTGATAACTTACCGTGGTTATCTTTAAGGTTAGCAAGAACCTCTAAGTGCTCACTATTCCTCACAAACGTTCGCCACAATTGATTTCCATTGTACAATATTTTCGGCTGCGGCACAGAGCCATCATCTTCCTCGTTTTTTTCTTGAAGTTCTATTGCCTTCACTACTGGTATTGGTTCTTCAACGATTATATCCTCTATCTCGTACTCATCTTCACCAGGACTGATCTCTTAAAAAAATATAGTTTATGAAATTGTGATAATGTTGCATCCACTAAAGTTCATTCTTTCATTACTTAAGACTTAGACTTCATTTCTTAAGACTGTATGACATAAAAAATTTTATTCAACATTTATAATCCGGTGATTTTAGCTTAAAAAATAACGATTTCTCGGAAAGTTTTGGAACTAGCCAAAAATTAGTCTACCCCCTACAGAATTTCCTCAGGAATCTGAAAAAAATAGTGTTGACCACTCAAAACGGCGGCTTTAATTGTTGTTTAACTTTTTGTAAACAAAATGAATTTTGCAACTTAGTTTTTTGCTTATATCCTCACTTCTAAAGGTCAATTTCTTCGTCGTGAGCTCCCCTATAAGGTACGTATACACAAAGAACGAATCTTTAATTGTTAATAACATTGGCAAAAAACTGGAAAAACTGAATTTTTCGATCCTCGGAATTGGAAGTACTGTAGAAAGAAATATAAAATCTGTATGTTAACGATATTATGAGAAATAGTACATTTTTTTCCTCTTAATAAGATGCACTTTGTTCCGTTGCAAAATATTTATTTTTTTTGCAATTAATTTATAAAAAAGAAAATTCAAACTGTTATATTAAAAGATCAAATTAATATTTTACAGTTCGGTTTCGGTAAATACATTGTATTTGACGTACATTTACATAATCAAAAAGAATATTGCAAAATAAAGGACCCCTGAACAAAACCCATGAAAATGTTGATTCGGTGGAATCGGCTGAAATTTTGGTATTTTGTAGTTCAAGTCATGCTGATCAAAAGTTCTTATCACATCGAGCCAATCCTATGGACAGTTTTTGAGATACAGCTTGTCAAAGTCAGGTAATTTGCATCATTTTAGACATTCAAGAACTTTTTACTCTTAAACTATTAACTTTAGCAAAAAATTGCAAGGGTCAAAATATTTTTGTTCAAGTCCAATAAAGCTCAAGAATTTTTTTCAGAATTTTTTTATCAATTTTTAGGTTAGGTAAAATATATATATGTCATATGTTGGCATGCTTCGGTGGAATTGGCTGAAGCTTTGTTATTTTGTAGTTTAAGTCACGCTGATCAAAAATTCCTATTGCACTGAGTCGATCCTATGAGTGGTTTTCGCTCCAAGAGTGCTTGAAGGTCTTAACAACGAGGTAACGGGTAATCTATATATATATATATATATATATATATATATATATATATATATATATATATATATATATATATATATATATATATATGTGTTTATGAATGGCTTCCAGCGCGTTTGTGTACGGCGTGCATGCGTTTGTGTGTATATATGTGCCAGTGTATACAGGGTTGTCCGGAAATATCGATGACAAACTTCTGGTCCAGATTCTACATGCAAAAATATGTCCGCAAATACCTTGAGCTACGGCCCTTTGAAAATAGCACCCAAAAACTGATAATTAGTTTATATTTCAGAAACCTTTTGATTTACAGGGACGCGACTTTATATACATATTAACAATAATACAAGCTTATTTTTACATTACATTACATTACATTTTTTTGTGCACGTACACAAACACGCTGGAAGCCATTCATAAACACGCACATAGATTGCCCAATACCTCGTTGTTAGGACCTTCAAGCACTCCTGGAGCGAAAACCACTCATAGGATAGACTCAGTGCAATAGGAATTTTAGATCAGCATGCCTTTAACTATAAAATAGCAAAGTTTCAGCCAATCCCACCGAAGCATGCCGAAATATGACATATATATATTTTACCTAACCTAAAAATTGATAAAAAAATTCTGAAAAAAGTCTTGAGCTTTATTGGACTATAACAAAAATATTTCGACCTTGCAATTTTTTTGCTAAAGTTAATAGTTTAAGAGTAAAAAGTTCTTGAATGTCTAAAATGATGCAAATTACCTAACTTTGGAAAGTTATATCTCAAAAACTGTCCATAGGACTGGCTCGATGTGATAAGAACTTTTGATCAGCATGGCTTGAACAACAAAATACCAAAATTTCAGCCGATTCCACCGAATGAACATTTTCATGGGATTTTTTTACGCAAAAAATCAATTTGGCAACTTAAACAAACGTAAATATCTCAGTGTAGATTTTGCATAAAATGTATTGCAACCAACTGCGTTTCAATGTCCATAAAAAAACACGAATTGTAAAAAAAAATTTGAGCTCCGATGCTTTGGAGCCGAGATATGAAGAATTCACGTTTTTTTGCGATTACTGCGAAATTTGAAAATATTTTTACTTGAACATTTAACTGAATATTTCTCAGAATTGTGTTATCACTTATAAAAGGTATGTCTACATATATATATATAAATGGGCCATGGAAAAAATCGAGAAAGTTGCATCTTTTGCACTCGTACTGACAGTAGACGCCAAATCCCCCCCCCTTCACTGCGAGCTTCGTAGGTACTTGAATAGTTTTACCGCGGCGGCAGCTTTATTTCTCTTTTCCTCGGCCTCAAGAGTGGCTAGATGGACGTTTTTTTTTTTTTAATACAACTTATTTTTTTTCCGATTCTTCGATTATTTTTCAATTATTCAATTACGTTTCTCCACAAAAAGAACATTCTCGATTTTTTTTCCATGGCCCATTTATATATATAGAAATACCTTTTGTAAGTGATAACACAAACTCTGAGAAATATTCAGTTAAATTTTCAAGTAAAAATGTTCTCAAATTTTGCAGTAATCGCAAAAAACGTGAATTCTTCATATCTCGGCTTCAAAGCATCGGAACTCAATTTTTTTTACAATTCGTGTTTTTTTTATGGAAATTGAAACACAGTTGGTTGCAATAAATTTTATGCAAAATCTACACTGATATATTTAGATTTGTTTAAGTTCCAAAATTGATTTTTTGCGTAAAAAATTCACAAATTATATTTTTTTGCAATATTTTTTTTGATTATGTAAATGTACGTCAAATACAATGTATTTACCGAAACAGAACTGTAAAATATTAATTTGATCTTTTAATATAATAGTTTGAATTTTCTTTTTTATAAATTAAAAAAATAATTAATATTTTGCAACGGGACAAAGTACATCTTATTATGGGTAGAAATATGTACTATTTCTCGTAATATCGTTAACATACAGATTTTATATTTGTTTATACAGTGCTTCAAATTTCGAGGATCGAAAAATTCAATTTTTTCAGTTTTTTGCCATATAATGTTATTAACAATCAAAGATTCGTTCTTTGCGTATACGTACCTTATAGGGGAGCTCATGAAGAAATTGACGGGTCAAACGTTTTTCTACGACCTTTAGAAGCGAAGATATAAGCAAAAAACTAAGTTGCAAAATTCATTTTGTTTACAAAAAGTTAAATAACAGTTAAAGCCTCCGTTTTGAATGGTCAACACTATTTTCTTCGGATTCCTGAGGAAATTCTGAAGGGGGTAGACTAATTTTTGGCTAGTTCCAAAACTTTCCGAAACATTTTCATAATATCACCGGACTATTAATACAAGTACAGGATTTAAGGTGGGATTTTGTAGAGTGAGAGAGAAATATGCGTTTATTTTAGATTTATTATAAATATTTAAAAAATAAAACATAGTATAACCTTTAAAACTGTTTTAGATACTTGCTATTGTTCTAACGAATACAACTAGGTATATATTTTTTTATTACAAATTTCTGTTGCACTTGAATATCGTAGTTTGTCAATGAAAATAGTTCCTAATTTCATTATTAAAGTATGGCATTTACCTATATACAAAATGTATGATAAAAACTGTACATGGTTGTATTCCGTAGAGCAATGGGAAGTACCTGAAACTATTTTAAAGATTGGACATTTATGATTTTTTAAATATTTATAATAAATTGAAAATAAACGCATATTTCCCTCTCACTCTATTTTGTATTAACTTTTGTACAAAATTTGTCACATAACGTTTAAAGAAATTAGTACAATACCTAAAGGTGAAAATAATGTGAATCTTAGAATGAACGTCATATATAATAATCATTTTTTATGAACTATTTTTTTGGTAAAACGTACCTAGTCTTGCAAATAGTCTGCAAATTCGACGATGAAAGGTGACCGTCTGCCAATCGGTAATCGAAGTGCCAAAGTTTTTCTATCTGAAAATTTTTGGAATGATGGGGGGGAACATTTTTTAAAACGTTGAATGTTTATCGATAACTGTCCGCATAGGCAGTTAGTATATGTACTTCACATACTCCAATTTAGGCTGGCAGACTTCCGGTCAGCAGGGCGCGCGCGGTTACCGGAAATTGAAAAAAAAAATTTTTTTTAGTTACCAGTTACCGGATCAAAGTTGGCGCAAAGTGTTTGTTTTGGCGTTTGTTTTGTACTGGACTGTAGGGGCAGACATTTCTATCGATCGGTTTTTGAACAATTTGCCAAAATGGCGAAATATGCCCAGTTTGATGGCAAATTGCTCGGCATTGTCGTCGACCGGTAAACGACCTTTACCGTTCTTGATACTTAATAGTATATCAAGTATTAAGTATCACTTAATGCTATATTAAGTATCAAGGGGACGTTTACCGGTCGACGGCAATGTTTGAAGGCTGAGCGATAGCAAAGTCTCCAATGTTGCCGAAGACCGGTGTAACCCTTAACGTTCGCGATTAGGGATTGCATTACTGGTTAACCGGTTAACCGGTAAACAGAACAAAAAACACATGACGATAATTACCGGTTATTTTAATTTTTTACCGGTTATTTCGGTAAATTCTGAACTTACGATATGTCACGTATTCAACGTTTTTATTTATGTCAATGACTAGTATTCACTAAATATAGAGTGACTGTCCCAACACTGAGCACTTTTAGCAATAAACAAATAATATTATAAAAAGTAAAACCCAAACACCAAGCCCTAAGAAATACAAGTAAGAGAGACATTGACAATATCTTGCGACAGGAAATTGAATATTTCACTGCCTAAAATATCCGTGGAAAACATTTAGAAGAATGTTATTACCAATCTTATTAATTTATCGACCTACCAATATCGATAGAGGAAGGGCATTTTCAGTTGGTGGTATTCTATGTACAAATATCAGACCACTAACAGATACAGCTTTGAAAAACTAGCCCTTTTAGCTATTTTTAAAGAATATTGTATTTTTAGATTAGGTATTCAGTAAATGCCCTATTTGAGTTTATGAGTGTAATTTTTGTTATTTACAGAATAATTATTTATTTAAATTTATTTCATTTATATTTTTTCCTTTTGATAAAAAAAAACTTTTATTTGTTCATTATAATAATAATAATAATACATTTATTTTACTCAAAGTAAAAATGGTACAAATTGAACTGTAGAGCTCTTCTTCCATTTGCCCAAATACAAATAATCTAAATCTAAGATTATAAAAAGATTATAAAAAAATATTAATACATATAAATCTAAAATTTCAAGAAAAAAATAATTATTATTTTATTTGTTAATATTCAGTAATGAATTGTAATAATCTAACAAATGTTATATTTTATAATAATAATAACAATAATAACAACAGCAGCACTCAGACATGCGAGCAGACAAGGGAAACGGGCAGACCCCGCGAAGCGAAGCAAAAACTTTAATAAAAAAATTTTTTTATTTATATTGTTTATATTCATTTGGAAGTTCATTCCAAAGATGAGATGCAAAATACGTAAATGATCTTTGAAAAATCGCAGTTTCATGCTGAGGCACCAAAAAATGTTGTATGTATCTTGTATTATGCAAGTGATCTCGTGAAATTAACTTATTTGTTAAGTACTGAGGTTTGTCATTATGAATTATTCGCCAAATAAGTGTGAGCATGCGTAAACGTCTGCGGTTTTCCATGTTTAATATGCTATGTTTATTTAGATGTGGTGATATATGTTGTTTATATGCGATACTGTAAATATACCGCTTACATGAATTTTGAAGTTTTTGAATTTTCTCTTTTGCTGTCGCCGATAATAACTTTCCATATACAACATCACCATGATCAACTAAAGATAATACGAGTGAATCACAAAATTTTGATTTACACTCTCTAGATATGTCTTTCGCAAAACTGTATAATTTTTTCAATCGACTGAAAGCGAATTTCAATTTGGAAAAAATATGTTTCTCAAAGCCTAATTATATTAATTATACGTATATAAAAATGTTTTTTGGTAAATTTAGATAATTTTGTACATGGAAAAAGACAATTGCCATTTTCGCCACCCTAATCATTCATTTTAAAAATTATCGGTAAATACCGGTTAACCGGTTATTTACATTTTTATTTACCGATTTACCGGTAAATTGCAATCCCTATTCGCGATACTTATACTGTTTTTTGCACGATCGTATTAAATTAAACTTGAATTAAAATACATAATTTAATTTCCACTAAAGAAACGAAAAGTCAAAAGTGACTTTTATATTCCGCGACAAGTCCAACAAGAATTTTGAAATTACATTTATTGATTTAATTTTAACTTACAAAAGTGAACTAAACTGTGTAAAAATATAACACCTTGTCAGTGTAATGATTTATGTTGTTGTTATATAGTCCACCGAAAATACGTAAAAAAATATGTAAAAAAAGAATTTTCGAAAAGCGGAACAACAGCAATTTTTTTACGCAAAAGTTGTAGGTCTTTGGGGATAGATTAAGGCGTCGAGTAAACAGACACCCGACAGGTGGTGCAACCTATATATATTCACCAAAATGTCGATTTTTCGGCGTTTTTTAACAAAAATCCCGCAATAACTTAAAAACGGTGCATCGGATCAAGAAATATAAAATAAAAAAAACATTTTCAGAAGAAGTCCGGTATAAGAAATTTCATTTTCCAACCGCTTTCCCGAATGGTTTTTTTAATTAAAGAAAAGCCTTTGCAGCTATTGAGATCGGGGGATCTTGCTGGCCATTGCTGAGGTCCTCCGCGACCTATCCAACGATTAGGATAAATCACATGTAAATGGTCGCGACTGAAATGACCAGGAACTCCATCGTGCGTGTATCACATTTGATTTTTTAATGCAGTTGGTATATTTTGAAGCAACACATGTAGGTCTTCTTGGAGAAAATTAAGGCGTCTTGGAAGAAAAAAAGAGCCTTTAAGATTATTACCACAATTTCCTACCCATACAGAAGTGACCGATTAACCGAAAATTACTCTTGGAAATAGGTTTCGGTTATGGCATGAGGGTTTTCGTTCGCCTACACGATTATTATGGAAGCTTTGTTAGCATCCTAAAACAATTTGCTTGTGTTTGTGAACATTCAATAAATTCAATGAAATACTAAAAATCGAAGAAATAATACGACGAGATGGTTTTGAACACCAACAACTTATTTATGTCAACAAATATTGTTTTGAAAATGATGTTTGTAAAAACTTCATTTATTCCAGGATAACTAGAATTATGTGTTCAAAAATTGTTAGTCCATACCGCTAAATGAAACAATTTGTATTTAATTGATTTAATCAAGAACTTGTGCGTCTGACGAGAAAAGCGCAAAATACTGTTTTCATGTAGAATTGACCAGGCTGTACCACTTTTTTGGTAAAAATATCAGAGGACATGTTTGCAGGGATGCCACTGGTGGAGAGATAAAATAACTTTTCTAACTACAATATGTGGTTTTATATTCTATTAACACATACCAAAATTGAAAATAATATCTAAAGTACTTTCTGAGATATAAAAAAATAAAGATTAAAAAAAAATTCAACACCCTACAGAAAAAAATTTAAGCCGTTGCTTACATAGGTTTATATAAACTTTTCTTCACAAAATGTCCTAAGGAATCACACCCTGAAATATTAGCGCATTATTAAGGAACACCCTGTATATAGGTTGCCTCACCTGTAGGATGTCCGGGTACTCGACACCTTAATCTACCTCTAAGACCTACAGCTTTTCGTAAAGAAATTGCTGTTGTTCCGATTTTTTTCCAAAATCGTGTGGGATGCCGCTGGTGGAGAGATAAAATAACTTTTCTAACTACAATATGTGGTTTTATATTCTATTAACACATACCAAAATTGAAAATAATATCTAAAGTACTTTCTGAGATATAAAAAAATAAAGATTAAAAAAAAATTCAACACCCTACAGAAAAAAATTTAAGCCGTTGCTTACATAGGTTTATATAAACTTTTCTTCACAAAATGTCCTAAGGAATCACACCCTGAAATATTAGCGCATTATTAAGGAACACCCTGTATATAGGTTGCCTCACCTGTAGGATGTCCGGGTACTCGACACCTTAATCTACCTCTAAGACCTACAGCTTTTCGTAAAGAAATTGCTGTTGTTCCGATTTTTTTCCAAAATCGTGTGGGATGCCACTGGTGGAGAGATAAAATAACTTTTCTAACTACAATATGTGGTTTTATATTCTATTAACACATACCAAAATTGAAAATAATATCTAAAATACTTTCTGAGATATAAAAAAATAAAGATTAAAAAAAAATTCAACACCCTACAGAAAAAAATTTAAGCCGTTGCTTACATAGGTTTATATAAACTTTTCTTCACAAAATGTCCTAAGGAATCACCCTGAAATATTAGCGCATTATTAAGGAACACCCTGTATATAGGTTGCCTCACCTGTAGGATGTCCGGGTACTCGACACCTTAATCTACCCTTAAGACCTACAGCTTTGCGTAAAGAAATTGCTGTTGTTCCGATTTTTTTCCAAAATCGTGTTTCTAGTGGATTAATATATAGAAAATAAAATGTTAACCGACTTACGTTATAGCCTTTTGTTATAATAAACAAAGAAAACCGTAACAAAAATCCGTTGATATATCCGAAAATAACAAATATATTATAACGAACATAATTAAATGAGCAGATTCGTTGTAAAACTGAGAAATAACACTAAGGACATTATTTCCACTGAAATTATTTATGTGTTGTGCGCAGGCGTGTATTTATACATTCATCACAAAAAGAAAACAAACATGTATTAAAAGAATATACCCATCATCTCCATGGTGCCAAATTTTACCCACACTAACTTAATCTAGTTTGACGTTTAATGCCCATCAGTAAATATAGTCTTTTTATAACATAAAAATAATTAAATCTTTTTTGCAAAAACAGTGTATAAAAACACAAAAACAGACAGATACGGAGGTAGATGATCAAAAAGACAAGTGGTAAATATATTTAAAGGTGAGTGCAAACGCAATGGCTCGGAAAAGGAAAACCTTCACGTTAGTAGTACCGGAAGACCTGCCGAAAATCTGATGTCGCAGCCATTTTAAAAACTAATGTCATTTTGATATACATAGCTGAAAAGAGCAATTTAAGTAGAATCAGATAGGAAAAAAATATATATACAGGGTGCCATTTAAAATAACGAATTAGAAAAAATTTCTTGTTTGTACCAAAAAAAGGACAATCACGCATTATATAAGTCTACCTTTCAAAATTATATCTTTTTAAATAAACATGCTACGGGGTGTTACATATCTCCTGTGTCACCCGGTATATCGTCTCACAAAATACAGGAAAATTTAGGAATCCCAAAAACAACTGCGTGGCGTTGCTTAAAGAAAAATAAATTCAAACCCTACAAAATTAGGATTAGTTACCATCTATACCCAAACGACTTTCAAACGTGTCTCGATTTTTGCCAGTGGTTTTTGCGTCAGTGCAATGAAGTACCAGGATTTGAAGAACCAATTATATGGACAGACGAGGTCCATATAAGCAGTGCCAGAATTTTTAATCGGCATAATAACCACCATTGGGCTCACGAGATTCCGCACGTAATCGCTACAGTTAAACGTCAAGAACGATTTGGCGTGGTTTTATTAGATACCAAATAATAAGTCCTCAATTTTTTCATGGTAGTTTGAATACCGAAAATTTTATTAACATTCGACTACAAAAAAATAGAGCTCTTTGTAGACAATATGCCTGTAAGACAATTTCAAAAATTAATTTACCAACACGATGGCGCCTCAGGTCATACGTCAAGTGAAACACGAAATTATTTACATGCTCAATTTGGGGAGGATTGGATAGATATCTATATATCACTCAGGACTGGTTTTTCAATGTCTAGTTAGCTAAGTTAACTAAATTGATAACTAACAATTAATTTAGCGAACTGGACATTAATAAACAACAAAGTAGTTTGGTTATTGTTTAATTTTTAGGAAATAATGGTCCTATTTTGTGGCCAGCTAGATCTCCCGATACTTTGGGGTTATTTAAAAAATATTATATATAGAGAACGTTCGTTCTAATAACTAATTGGAAAACAAAACATTAGCTGCCTTTTGGACAATAACTCCTGTCATGATTGGAAATGCAACAAATGCTGTAAGGAGAATGTGTCAAAAATGCATAGATGTCAATAGAAGACAATTCGAAAATTTATTGTACAGGGTGCGGCAGAATGGATGGGTAGTGGGTTGGGAAGGGTAGCATACGTGAACGGAGGGGAGTAGAGCGTTGTGGATATGATCGTTCAACTCGGGGAGATACGCAATTTGTTAGCCACAATGATTATCTGGACGAGAACATCGTGCGTTCGCAGTCGAGGATTATTTGAAATGGGATGAATCTGTGATTATCGTGCAAAGGAATTTACGGAGGGGAGTGTTGTGGATATGGTCGTTCAGTTCAGGCAGATACGCCATTTGTCTGTGCGAGTCTGTGATTGATGTGCAACGCCGACATTTCAATATTTGTTGCCATGGTCTGGTCCCGAAAAGTGACACAATGAATTTCATTTTTAATTATTTTGGTATTTTTTTATATTTTTTAATTTAAAAAAAAAGAATGACTTCCTGATTTTTATTTTTTGGTTGTTTAATGGCAACATGTAAGCTTTCATTTTTCGTAATAAATTTTTCGTTTACTTAAAAAATAGCCGAGTTATTCCCAGTTCAAAACATCCATCCATCCTGCCGCACCCTGTAGTTTAGTTTTTCCTATTTTTGGCAAAATTATTTTATATTATAAGAAGTATTGTTGTTGCTGTTAATAGTTTTCTATGGCCTCCTCGCAAATATATTAAATGTTTCGAAAATTAACCACTATTTCTAGAGATAAATATGACATATGATGTATCGTTGGATAGATAATTTAAGTTGTGATCGAATAATGAAATCATTTACAGGGTGTTCCATTAAAAAAAACTGAGACATGCATAATTTTCTTATTATCAGCAACGGATTCTACTCAAAAAAGTGCCTTAAGAATGAGTTACTCGATTTTCGATTCGACACTTGGTAATTGAGATATAGATAGAGGTCATCCAAAAATGTCAAATTTCCAAAACGCTTGCGCCATCTCGAAAATCGAGCTCAGGACACCTATATTGGTTTTTGTCTATCTGCCATAGTTTTAGAGAAAACCTCAAATCCCATCTAATTTGGTCCACCCTGTACTGTAGGTCGAATTGAGAATCTCCTCTTTTTTAATTTTTTTTTTCGAAGCAGGTTAATAAAAGCAAATAGACAAATCACAAGTATTTTTCATTGGGGATGAGAAATGGGAAGATTAAAAAAGTTGAACGTATTATTATGTTAATATTAAACATATTTTATTTTAATTACGAAAATTTACACAAACTTAATGGAAATCCTTGTACAAGTAATCCAACATAATCTGTGGAAGATAAAGTAAAAATAGCATGAATTCTTTCATACTTAATAAATAAATATGTAATTAAAAAACCGTTAAGATTGTGTGAAAAAAACCCATTGCGTTTTGAATTCATAGAATTACTCCCATATAAAGTGATGTGATTAATCGTATATAATGTACAAAAAAAAACTTTCCCAGAAAAAAATATTGTTTTAAGTACTTAATTTATGCAAGAATATTACTATTATTCCAAACACCATAAAACCCGCGGTTACCGTGACGTCGCGCCGCCTTACGACAGGCCGATAATCCTGCCAAGGTAACAACCAAATATAGGGCTAGTAAGCTGTGTTCCGGTTTGTCCCATAATGAAGGTTCATAGCGACCTGGAAAACCAGGAAAAGTCAGAATTTAGAAAATAATTTTTCACCGCTCATCAAAAACATTTTGAGTTTTGTACTTCTAGTTTCGTGCCAATTATTCAGTGACGCCGCAGTGTCCCTCCCCCGCTCGTCAATTGGAAAAAACCTTCCAATAATCCTGGAAAACTGGGAAAAGCCAGGGAATTTAAGTTTGATAAATTGTTATGTAAGGACAGGACATTCATGTTTGAATTTGTTTTACATAATTTATTTTTTTATATGATAATATATTAATATTAATGGTAATTTGTTGAATGTATTTCGAGTTTCTTATTATTATGTAAATTATTCTTCAATTACTCAGATACTTCACTGTTGGTAAATTGTTTATAACAGAAAATTAACTGAAAATTTAAAAAATAACACTGGCACACAAAAAAACAAAAATTTTTAGTTCTAGACATGCGAACGCTTGTTTCCCATGCATTTTTGGTCGCTGAAACAGAATTTAATATACAGTGTGTTCCCGCTTTTCATAAATCCACCTTAATATCTCAGTTATTAATAATGCGATTTTCTTCAAATTTGGGTGGTAATTATATGTAGGAAAAATGAATTATTTGGCACAGTAAAAATTTTCATTCTTCATTGGCGTGCGGTTTTAGGGGGTAAAATAGGGTAGGTTTTTTGGCAAAAGGATATTAGAGCTTATTTTAGACAAATTTTTCTATCATATTTGGATTCAGCATGTCCAAAAACCCCTTAATCCATATTCTCCATGATCTCAAAAGCGGATTATGGCAGAAACGAAATATTAATTAATTTCTTAAAAAACACTTTTTTAATTTGTTATAACTTTATTTAATTGCTATAACAAACCTAAAAACAACTTTTTTTAAATTCTGGTCTCTTCAACATAACCAACTTCCAATAAAATACACTTTTCAACAAACCTTCTTAACCGTTCAATCACTTTTCTTAAACTTTGGGGAGTAATTTCTTGATACGCTTGCCTAATCCTACGGCAAAACTCTTGTCTGTTACGCGGCCGAGTAGCGTACACTTTATTTTTCAAGTACGCCCATAGAAGAAAGTCACAAGGGGTAATATCAGGTGATCTAAAGGGCTATTTCTACCTATCCACTTCATAGGGAAATTTGCATTTAAAAAATTTCTAACTATCAGAGAATTGTGCGCCGGGGCACCATCTAACTGAAAGTATACATTTTCTCTCTGTGCTAAAGGCATTTCCGTAAAAAAATCATCTAAATCATTTTGTAAAAAATTTAGAAAATTTTCTGTGTTGAGGTTATCCAGGAAAAAGGGGCCAAAAATTTGTTCGTTTAATATGCCACACCACACGTTAACTTTTTCATTGTATTGGTTTTTACAGTTAATTACAAAGTTGGAATTTTCGGCTGCCCAATATCTACAATTTTGACTAGATACCACACCGTTTGTCGTAAATGTTGCCTCGTCACTAAACAGTATGTTCTTTAAAAGAAATCTGTCGTTAAGATAGTTACCTTGCAACCATAGGCAAAATTCAAACCGCCGCGCCGTTCAAAATCACCTTCTAAGAGAGTATGCAAAAATTTTTGTTTAAATGCCCTAATCCTACTGCGTTTCAAACACCTCCATATTTTATTTTTGGTTAAATTTAGTGTTCTCGCAACTGCCCTTATACTACCATTTGGATTGTTCCGAAATTCTGTTAAAATGCGTTCGTCGTCTGGATATTGTCGTAAATTTAAATTGTACCTTCTTCGTCTTGTCTTGAAAATGGCTCCGGTTCTTCCAAACAGTTTGTTGATGTCACCAATGGTTTTGTGCCAAATTGGTACTCAATCACGATGACGTTGATTAAATATTCCAGCAACCTGACGCGTAGATTTTTCATTATCACCAATTAAGCGAATAATTTCAACTTTTTCCTCAATTGTAAGAACTACTCTCCGATTTTCTGCCGTTATCAATAAAATTGATAAATTAAATAACACTATTTAACTTTTGACAATTTTTATAAATCGCCAAATATCAAATAAAAACTTGTTTTTCAAAGCAATTTTGATTAATGCCTATGGTTGCAAGGTAACTATCTTAACGACAGATTTCTTTAAAGAACATAATGTTTAGTGACCAGGCAACATTTACGACAAACGGTGTGGTATCATTGGAAGGTGGTTATGTTGAAGAGACCAGAATTTATAAGAAAAATTTGTTTTTAGGTTTGTTATAGCAAAAAATTAAAAAGTGTTTTTTAAGAAATTAATTAATATTTTGTTTCTGCCATAATGCGTTTTTGAGATCATGAAGAATAAGGATTAAGATGTTTTTGGACATGCTGAATCCAAATATGACAGAAAAATTTGTCTAAAAGAAGCCCTAATATCCTTTTTCCAAAAAACCTACCTTATTTTACCCCCTAAAACCACACACCAATGAAGAATGAAAATTTTTACTGTGCCAAATAATTCATTTTTCTAACGTATAACTACCACCCAAATTTGAAGAAAATCGCATTATTAATAACTGATATATTAAGAAATTAATTCATTTTTCGTTTCTGCCATAATCCGTTTTTGAGGTCATGGAGAATATGGATTAAGGGGTTTTTGGACATGCTAAATCCAAATATGATAGAAAAATTTGTCCAAAATAAGCCCTAATATCCTTTTGCCGAAAAATCGACCTCTTTTTACCCCCTAAAACCGCA
This sequence comes from Rutpela maculata, assembly GCA_936432065.2. Classification (NCBI taxonomy): domain Eukaryota; kingdom Metazoa; phylum Arthropoda; class Insecta; order Coleoptera; family Cerambycidae; genus Rutpela; species Rutpela maculata. The sequence continues at coordinate 43,232,813 of OW386290.2, read as the reverse complement.
CGCCAATGAAAAATGAAAATGTTTACTATGCCAACTAATTCATTTTTCCAACATATAATTATCACCCAAATTTGAAGAAAATCGCATTATTAATAACTGAGATATTGGGGTGGATTTATGAAAAACGGGACACCTGTATATCGGCTGACTGATTCATTTTTTCTTCAACATTTTTTTGTGCGTCGCACAATGGCACGAATCGTAATTTTTTCGTTCAAAATTATCTAGAGCACTTGTTTCGCAACTGATTGGGATACATTTTTTTTTAAATAGGTACTCGTTACTTAAATTCCAAAAAACGTAATTTTTGAATTATGCTAACCAAAATTATTTAGCTTTGCCAAAATGGCCATTTTTTATTTAAATCTTAATAAAACTTACAATTTACATAAATCTTGTTACTCTGGGGGTTTTGAGGTCGCTGATTACGAATCTAATATCCAAATTGTCATAAACCAACCTGCAAGATGGCGGAATCAATGGCGGCTATAAAATGCTAAAAAATGATGAAAAATGAAATATTTCTGTTAAAGTTTGTGCCGCGAAATTTTGAATATTTCAGATAAGTACTTTTAATTTAAAATAGGCTAAGTTTTAAGTTCCAGGAAAAAATTCAACATGGTGAATCCAATATGGCGGCAGTAAGATGATAAAACTGACTCAAAAATAAAGTAAATGCATTAAACTAAATAGGCTGTTCCTAAGAATTATTAAGAAGTTTAAAAAGGAACAAATTTTCTGAAATTTTCAAATATATCCAATATGGCTGCCATACATTAATTATCAATCATAAATATGCGATTCAGTCCTCCATTAATAATTCTTTTTTTATCTGCTAATAATATAATAAATACCTAACACCAAGAATTTGAAAACGAGAATATTAAACCTAACATACCCATAATTTAATGTCAGAATTGGCTCTTTTTTTCTTCAAAGACAGCATACTGATAGTACATTACAAAATGATTATAATCATATTGTAATGCAAGTACTATCGTAAGAATAATTGACTCCGTATTGATGACGTGAAGCTCTCTAAATATCTATTGAAATGAAACCTTGCAAGAAACGTCCTCGACAAGCTACTATTTCAAATAAAACGAAAACTAAGCTTTAATTCAAATGACCGGCGCATTCGCCAGAAATTCGATAATACTGGTAATATTACACCGACGCACGGTGGCACGAAGCGTAATTTTTTCGTTCAAAAATGGTCTAGAGCAACCGATTGGGATATATATATTTTTTAAATACTCGTTATTTAATTTCCGAAAGAACGTAATAGTCCAGTCGAATTAGACATCATAAAAAATTTTGCGTACTGCGGACTTTTTTTGTGGAAGTTGTTTAAGAGGGCATAATAAGCAAGTACAGAAAACTACACCCTGCTACACCATGTGCGTCCCCTATTTTTAGGGGTTGAAACTTTGAAATTTTACTTATGTGTCCATATCTGTTTCCCTATTGCCCGTAGGGCTCTTTACACTTTTTGAATATTCATCCTTCCTCTACATAATATATATATTACACATTTGCCGTAGGACAAACGGTTTTGGCTGTACGAGGCCGGAAAAGTCACGCTGTCCGAATTTGGGGGTCTTCTGTACAGGACAAACGGCTATTAGTTCCAATCTACAATACTACACATACTAATGCCCTTAAGGATGATGATTTGTGAAAAAACTTTCATCGAATACCGCGCGGTTTTCATGATACGGGATGTTGAAATTTTGAAAACCTCTTTTAAAAAAAAAAAGTGAACCTACTTTTTTTCGCTCATTTTTCTTTCATGCATGTACGACCCTAATATAAGAAAAAGTACGTTGGTTTCATTTTAATACAATCGTTGGTTTAGGAGCTAGACAGCAAAATATGCCAAAAATGGCTATTTTGGTATTGTTGCATTAAAAAAACCAAAACCAGTATAATTCTGGTAAATGTTTTTGTTTATTCTAAAAGTCCAATTCATTGCGCATAGAAAATGTGTTTTTGTATTTAAGTAGGCTCAACACTTATTGTGTAATAACGATTTATGTCATGTGTTCTCCAGTCTCCTTTTTCACAATTTTTTTTGCGGCCTTATGGTTCATAGTAGGGCAGAAAGCATTATACACGTGGACAGGGCACATAATAGGGTGTTAAAATGGGTTTCTTGCTAAAATGCGATAGAACGTACCGTTTTCGAGTAAAACGCACTTGTTTGGTTATGTTTGCTTTGAGTTTGCATTGTGTTCTGAATTGTGATCTGATAAATAAATTCTACATTTTGGTGTTTTCTTTCTTAGGAGTTTATTTTTTTAAATCATTTTCGGATGAAATGGACATATAATAGCTGTTTCTCGAGGAAGGTAAAATTACTGTGGATTTTGTTATAGACACAAAATAAGTTGCAATGATGATTCGAGACAAACGTGAACCTTCAAATAGGGAAGTGAGAATCTCCTATTCCGTCCGAGTCCCTTCATTTTTTGATTAGCAATGTCCCTCATAAACAAAAAAGCAAGAAGCGACACATAGTTTTATTTTTTCGTAGTCAGCGGTGAGTATTTACTAGTCAGTCGATGAAAAGTGTGATCTGAAATAATTTTTTGCAAACAAGTGCGTTTTACTCGAAAACGGTACGTCCTATCGCATTTTAACAAAAGATCCAATTTAACACCCTAATATGTGCCCTATTCAGGTATATATTGCTTTCTTCCCTACTATGAACCATATGGCCGCAGAAAAAAAAAATGTGAGAAAGGAGACTGGAGAACATATGACATAAATCGTTATTACACAATAATTGTTGATCCTATTTAAATACAAAAACACATTTTCTATGCGCAATGAATTTGACTTTTAGGATAAACAAAAACACTTACCAGAATTATACTGGTTTTGGTTTTTTTAATGCAACAATACCAAAATAACCATTTTTGGCATATTTTGCTGTCTAGCTCCTAAACCAACAATTGTATTAAAATGAAACCAACGCAAATTTTCTTATATTAGGGTCGTACATACATGAAAAAAAAAATGAGCGAAAAAAAGTAGGTTCACTTTTTTTTTAAAAAAAGGGGGTTTTCAAAATTCCAACATCCCGTATCATGGAAACCGCGCGGTATTCGATGAAAGTTTTTTCAGAAATCATTATCTCTCCTTAAGGGCATTAGTATGTGTAGTATTGTAGATTGGAAATAATAGCCGTTTGTCCTGTACAGAAGACCCCCAAATTCGGACAGCGCGACCTTTCCGGCCTCGTGCAGCCAAAACCGTTTGTCCTACGGCAAATGTGTAATATATATATTGTGTAGAGGAGGGATGAATCTTCAAAAAGTATAACTTGGTAAAGAGCCCTACGGGCAATAGGGAAAAAGATATGGACACATAAGTAAAATTTCAAAGTTTCAACCCCTAAAAATAGGGGACGCACATGGTGTAGCAGGGTGTAGTTTTTTGTGCTTGCTTATTATGCCCTCTTAAACAACTTCCACAAAAAAAAGTCCGCAGTACGCAAAATTTCTTATTATGTCTAATTCGACTGGAGTATGAGGGCCAATTTTTGAAATATGCTAACCAAAATTAGCCAAAATGGCCATGTAAAAAAAACAGCTGATTTAAATCGATTTAAATCAGGTCAACACTGGTCTAAACTGAATTTTAATTTTACTGCTGCTGATTTCCACAGGGTGTTTAGAATTAAAAAAATGTAGCTTTTTTATTACACCTTGTATCTAAAGAAAAAATAATTTTTAGAAAGAACCAGCATGGTTGGTAAAACCAAAATCGTTGGTAAAACATAAGTTATATTATCCAATAAGTGCTACGCATATAATATTAGTTCTTTACAAAAAGTATGTATTTTTGATCGCTGAAACCGAATTTAATTGTGAAATTGTATGCGTTTTTCATCCATGTAAAAAAATTGTATTCCATTTAGAAACATTGAAAAAAATGTAAAAAAAAGACCAAAGCCATACTAGATTTTAATCCTAAAATAAAGGGCACCTCAATTTAAGCAAACATTATTTGAAATAATCATATCTCAAAAACCGTTTGAAATAAAAATAAAGTGTATGATATTAAAATATGGGGAATTGTATACTTTATTCATCCTTTATTCATCCAAAAATGTAGGCATTCCATTTAAAAATTAAAAAAAAAATTAATAACTAAATATCAAGAAATGTAAACAAATATTTTGGACACTCTGTAAAATAATAATTTATTTAAAAAATGTTTTTCAATAAATACATCATTATCAAATCCTACGTTTTTAGTAAAAACAGTTAATAAATCACGGAGATATGACAGTCAAAAAAAATGTTTGTAAATTGCCAAAAAAAAAAAACAGAAAAAAATCATAACTTGGCAAAATATTTTAGGGTGTTATGAAGGACCTTTGGAGGCTTAACTGGGGCCAAAAAATACACGGTATTTCTTAAAAAAAAATTATACTTTCTTGTGTAACTCGTTTTTGTGACACCTTGTATAATTGAAAATAATTTTACGTTGTAGTAGCGATGAAGCATTGAAAGTTTTGTTAAGTTTTTTTGTAATGTTCGCCGTTTTTTGCACAATCTTCCGAGGGAACACTAATTGCACACCGTGTCTACACAGACGTTTTTTAAAAACCACTTTTTCGTGTTCCTGAAACCTATAGACATGATCTTATCTCAATTTTCAATTTTTGGCTGATTGCATAACTCCTTTTTTGTGGGTGGGAAGAGGTTAATGTAAGAAAACTAAAAATTAGTTCTTTAAATTTCGAATACATATTGCAAAAAAATAAATAAAAGTTTGAACAGACTAAATATAGCGCTTTGCAATAAATAATTTGCTATGCGTATAAAGCATAAAATAGAAATTGATGGCTTTAAAACAGTAAGTGCATCACTAAGTAGAAAAGTCAACAAAACAGCTGTGTAAAAATGTAAGGGAAATATTTGAATTTTCTTTGAAAAAATCATGATTTTTTAATATAAATCAGATTTTGCCCAACCTAATTGTAGCCTCGTCTTTTCTAAACAATCTTGGTACACCTTCATCTTTGCTATTAAGGGAGATATACCGAGTGGAAAAAACATTTTTGGAAGCCATTTTTTTGTCTGTAAAGGTTTAAACTTTTTAAGTGCGATACTTCCATAGGAGACGTCCTAGAAAAAAATTACAAATACTTTTAGTCTTATTTCGACTCTGACTATGCGTTCCCGATGCATTTCCCCATACACACTATTATATTATAACTAATTTTTTGCGTTTTTTATTGCCCTTGTTTCTCACTAAATTTGAAATGGACTGCACGTTTCAGAAGAGACGAGTCGCTGTTTTAAACTCACCTTGTAACGGAACAGAAGCTCGGCCGGTCACCCGGCCCACCACAAAGAAGAGACTCACAAACAACACCCAGTGCTTCATTTCAATATAAGCGATCGCGGCCTGATGCCTTCTGTTTTATATAGTAAAATGACCTGACCTGGATCGGAGGAACGGTATCGGTCAAGTTCTCCACACGAGCGTCCTTTGGATAATAAATACATTGTTGACAGGGACTCTGGTAACCTGAGGACTTTTGATCATAACTGAAAAAGAAAAATTTGATAACCTAATAGACCAGTCGGAATAGCTTTTTTGTGCGAAATGATTTTTTTTTTTTTTAAGTATAGTTTGGGATGTCCAACTATCCGCACGCATGACAGGTGGGGCAACACTCTTTAAAATTCAAGAAACGTCCATTTTTCTCGCTTTATTTGCAATATAATTCGTAAATGAAGCATTGTTCGAAAATATATCAAGAGATAAAAAACTGATTTTGAACATTTCATTATTCTTGACATTTTTCCCCAGAAAATACTTCGTTTAAGAGCTACAGACGAAAGAACAATGCTGCTTTTTATGTTTTGATTTTTTTTTAAGTGAATATAATAAATATTAAATACGAAATATATCATCGGTATAAGGTAAATTATGTTTAAATGTCCAATTTACAGTTGAAATAAAATATATTTACAGAATAATTTACATGTTAAACAGAAAAAAAAAAAAAAAAACTTTTCAGGTATCGAGATATTAAAATGATGGGAAAATAAATAAACAAATATGTGTTAAATTTTATATGTATGTATCCTGACCTGCCAAATGTACACTAACCTGTATCTTATATTGGTAAATATCTATCTATCTCTATATTTTCACAAACACACTATTTATTTCATGCATATTACAGTGTACAATGTGGTGTACATAGTCCGGTCAAGTTAGCCCTAAAAATAGGGGTATCCTTGCAAAAATTCCCAAGAAGCTGAAAATTTACATGAACGTAAGGGATACCATTATAATGAAGTTGTCCCCCATTGATCCCGTGTGTGCAAAAAATTTTATGAGAGATCAAAGTTCGCAAAAATGGATTTTTTTGGATTTTTTAGCGAAACGGTTAGTTTTATGATAAAAATAGCTCTCTACAAAAATGGTCCTTACACTTTTTTTCCTAAAATTCACCTTTTTTTGAGAAAAAGCCATTCTAAAGTTATATTCTCCATAATATGCACACGTTTCCACGCCACCTATGAGGTAGTGTACTTGGCGCGTCTTTTTTAGTGTGGTTTCCTCGGTAGGCCTACTCCACGTTCTTTTTATTGAAGTTTAATTTAATATTAGGTCTTCTTCTTCTTCTTCTTCATATCCATCTTCCTGAGTTGACGTAAATTGTTCAATCAGCGATACATCAGTTGTTTCGTCGTTGATGTAAGGATCATCTTGGAGATTCAGTATTTGAACACGATTGGCCCAATTGTAGCTTGAACTTGAAAGTCCGAGGCCGAACAGCAGTCATAATACTATGACTAATGTTAGTACAGACTAATTTTAAATGCTCTAAATTAAGTCGTTTATTTTTTAAAACAATGTGCTCCAAAGAATAAGTCAGTGACTTTGGAATATCACTGTTAATATCTTCAAACATACGACCTGGTGGGGGGTAATGAGAATTATCGATGACTACTGATTGAATATCTTCCCGAATGATTGCTGCCGCAGCTTCCAGGATCTTGAATCGCTCTTCTTTGTCAATACATTTTTTTTTCACCCCAAGCTTGATTCAAGATATCATAATGATTATCAATGAAACATATGAATGTCAATTGTCCCGTTTTTTCAGTGATTATAACTTTATCACCATAATTTAATTTCAATCGTAGTTTGATAGTTCTGTTATCTACATTTAAATTTTTACATACATTTTTCAATTCTTCCAATGTAAATTGACAGTCATCACTATTTTCGATGTATGTAGAAATTTCTTTCATGGCGAGATCTAATGCTTCATCTCGAGGACGGCCGGCTTTACTTCCAGTGGTCGGTTTTAAAAAGGAAACGTAACAGTCATTATGATACCTGGCCTCAGCAGCAACTAAATCATGCTCGAACCCGATGCGAGAAACAATAGTTTTTGCTGTGTCATCAGAACGAGACTGGGCTACTTGAAGAACTGATTCTTTGAATGAAAGTGTAGTAACCTTACAAATTCTACGCCGAAATTTCAGTGCTCGCTTTTTTTCATATTCTTCATCGCCGCAAAAGAAACAACAATTTTTAAGGCAGAAAGCTGATTCACTTACGCGTGCTCTAGTACGAGGAGGACTTATTTTAGAAGTACTGGCTTGTTCCTCTTCATGTTGTCTCTTCACTGCAGCAATAGTACTCTTCCGAGTGTAGTTTTTACGACAATGCACATGAATTTGCACTGATTTTTTATCTTTTAGGTAGTCAGTAAATTCATCACCTCTTTCAACACTTGCGTCAATCAACGTCTTCATGCCACGATCAACAGTAACAAATTCACTTGCATGCAGAGGTTGATTACAAACGAAGCAAATTTGCGACATTTTTTAAAAACTGAATACAGCACAAACTTTGGTTAAGAATATTTGCAATAACCACGTGTTTTCACTACGAGGGAACGTTTAAGACTAATGGTATTTCGTTGGGTCCTTAGAAAAAAGAGCAGGTAGACGGACACTGCCACGTTCACAATTGAACAGCAGACAGATGTTGCTCAAGGCCACGTGGCCACATAAAATTAGGGACTGGATTTCTTTTCATATCATATTCTTAGAATTATCATTCAATATTAATGTATTAGTCACGGAGACTAATAGTTTTACTTATATTATACGTCCATAATGTACATAGGCAGCGTAGTCATGCATATTATGGAGAATATAACTTTAGAATGGCCTTTTCTCAAAGAAGGTGAATTTTAGGAAAAAAAGTGTAAGGACCATTTTTGTAGAAAATTGAAAGATCTACAATATTTGTCTAAGCTATTTTTATCATAAAACTAACCGTTTCGCTAAAAAATCCAAAAAACCCATTTTTCTGAACTTTGACCTCGCATAAAATTTTTTGCACACACGGGATCAATGGGGACTTTTCACTACTTCATTACAATGGTATCCCTAACGTTCATGTAAATTTTCAGCTTCTTGGGAATTTAGGGTGAATGTCTATTTTGACCGGAGTAAATGCGTTTCATGTATAACTCAATGTATAACACAGATCAACAACAACAAAAAAATCTGCTCCAAGGACTCAACCTATCATGCCTTAAGTATTTATGTGTGCTGAAACCGAATTTTCAATTTAAAAAATTTTCTACCTCATAGATTTCGAGTAAATGTCAAAAATAGTCAAAAAAACGTATGTTGACAATAAAAACCGGGCATTGAGTTTTTTTTATCAAAAGCACTTTGTTATTATTATTGCCAAGAAAATTTTCTTGTGAAACTAAAATTGGCCTATCTTCATTGATAAATAAAAAGTAACTGGAATAATGTTTGTTTGACATTCTGCTCTCGTATTATGCCTATTATACGATGAAGTGTTATACAAAAAAGATTTCGAAAAGATTATACAATTCTTTATATAATATATCGATTATTTATGTATGTGTATAATTACATACAGATTCGGCAAATGTTCGTGATATAGGGAATAAACTTCGATGTACTGGCTATTGAAAACAGAATGCGTGGGGTCTTCGACGTGGTCAGCAGTGGTAGTATGAATGAATACCAATGCCCCGCGTTGATCTACGACACGGCGTGGTTTACTTGCGCTGATACACGTTTACATATCACGAACTGCAATTGCCGAATCTGTATATTATTATCCTTTTGAAATGAGTTCAAAACATTTTTTATAAATATTTTTCACACCAAAGGTTTATAACAACAATATTGAATCATTATATTTATTTTTTTTAAAGTTAAAAAATAGAAAAGTAGCATTGTTCTTTCGTATGTAGCTCTTAAATGAAGCATTTTTTGGGAAAATGCCCAAAATAATAAAATGTTCAAAATCAATATTCTCAACTTTTTTATCTCTTGATATATTTTTGAGCAATGCTCATTTACGAGTTATATTGCAAATAAAGCGAAAAATTGTAAAAAAAATTGACGTTTTCTGAATTTTAAAGTGTGTTGCCCCACCTGTTACGTGTGCGGATAATTGGCATATGTTTCTGGACATCCTTTAAAAAAATAAAATTGCGAATAAACCGACATTTCGTAAAATGACCTTTTTCCCATCTATTCCGACTCTATAACGTATATTTTAAGACTATTAACATGATGCAATATTACGGGATAAATTAAATCTGTTCGTTACTTAACTATGCAAATGAGTAGAAGTTGCAGTGAAGCGTGACCGATTGCGAATACCTATTTGATTAACATTTTGCTCGAATTCGGCACAATTTACTTTTACGTCGTGCCAAAGTGTTTACACACCCCCTCCCCCGCTCATAAATTTTCATTTTCGAGCAGAAAAATATTCTGGATTTTTTACTAAAAAGTTCTGAAATCCTGGAAAAGTCAGGGAATTTTAAAATGGTGAATTGGTATACACCCTGTAAGTACGCAGATAATATATTTTCATATATTAATCATCACCAGATGTTGCCAACATGAGTGGCGAAACGCGCGTCGAGTGATAGTGTTGAATTGTTTTGGTGTTTGTGGAAACTACTTAAGGGACAGTGTCACACTGAAGGTTCCAGCCTCGTCAAGGACATATTTTTTGTTTTTTTTTGTCCATATAGAAGTTCACAGTCAGCCACGCCCTATGAGAAACACATATTACGATTTCAAATCATGTATAGTACACCACACCATAATTAATTCTATAAAATAATGCAAAAAAACATCATCGATCAAAATAACTTTCCCGTTATCCCATTAGTCCCATTCCTCTCCAAAAGACGGGTGTACGGTCGACGGGAGCTCTGGCTATTTCTTCCGGGGTCACGTATAGACCCCTGACGTATGAAAGCCTTCCAGCCACCAAGGCTGTGCATTCACATTGCATATGGTGAGGAGTTTCCTCATCCTCACCGCACATCCTGCATTCTGAATTGCCCCTCACTTCTATATTGGTTAGAATGTATTTAGTGTGCAAGGTCCTGTTAGGACGCCCATCTCAGATGTTTCCTGCCCAGCTTTAGCAATTGGTTGGTCTTTGTCTTAGATGGTCCATCAGTAATGAACATACACGACTGTGTCATCCTTGGTGGCCCGCACAGTGGGTCATTTTGAGAGATTTCTGGCCAAAACTCAAATGAACCAAATTTCACAGGCTTCCGAGAAATGAGTAATAAACAAGCTTTTTGTTAAGGGTGAGCGTTATTCTTTTGGGAACAAATGGCCTTGATCCCTATACCTGCTCCATTTGCGTTCTACAGCTCGAGAAGGAAACACGTGTTCAAGTTTAAAATTGTGCAGTGAATATTCAGCGTTTACACGACTGTGAATTTTTAGTTTCTTTGACTTCAATTGAACGAATCGGCCATGTCTGGCATAGAATAAGGCAAGTGCATTATTGTAGGCTTTATTTGCTATTTGGTGTCTGGGTCTTTTAGCGAGTGAGCAGTTTCAGCCATAAATTTTGATTAAAATGAAACTTTTCATTTTTGTTACACTTTACTCCCGCAAGCTTCACCTCTATAATTTTTTTGATGATATTGAATGCAGTGTTCTCTATGTCCTATGAATTGCAGCTGCCTATAAGCTGCCGTTTTTTCAGTAAATGTGTTTTGAATACGTTAATGCAGGTTAGAAATACCCAACTTTAGGAGGAATAATAATTACTCATATTGCAATGACTGATTTATTTCAATTCATGAAATCGTTCAATGTAATCTTTTTACCATTTTTCCTCGAATTTGGAGGCAATATTCCAGCCAAATCCAAAGATTCACAATTTTATCCAATTTATTTCAATTTCCACCTCCTGAAACCCACCTTTTTTAACCATTTTTCCTAGAATTTGGAAGCAATATTCTATTCGCATCCAAAGTTTTACAATTTTATTCAATTATTTTAATTTCCACCCTTGAAACCCGCCCCTATTTATCGATGGGATTTTTTGCATTATTGTTCCTCTAAACGCCAGCTGATTTTGGGGCGTTTCTAGGAGTTTCAGAGTTTTGGCCAAAAAACGTTAAACCTGATCCCACTGTGCCCCGTCCAAGACAAGTTGTGCTTCTGACTCAATAGTTCTTTTACCATTCCCCTTGCGATATTCACTAGGTTGGCTCTGGTCCCATCAAGACTGTTTTTGCTCATTTTTTGGCCAGCTTATCTGCTTTTTCATTACCTTCATTATCAGGTGTGCTCGTGTCCACTCCAGTTGTACACTGTTGTGTTCCGCTAGTTTCGCCAGGGAATTAACCCGGTGTTTTATCTTCTTGTACAGAGATTTTTTTAGAAGCTGTGACTTCTGCTTGGAAGATTGTTGCGGTACTGCGCAGGTTCAGACTAACGTCTGTCATTGGTGGGTCCCCCGTCACTCCTGCTCCAGTACTTTGTGAAGTTTTTGATCCGTCATTATACCATATGGTATCATTTAAATGTCTTCGCAGCTGCCTTATTCCTTCCTCTCCCCTGTCAGGTATGTATACCCTGAAGGTTTTTGTGAAGTTGTGGCTTGTGCTGATTCTATCTGACTGCATGTCTAGTAGTCGATTTTTTGTATTTATTGAAATATTTCGGTGTGGTATCCTATTCTTGGAATGGTCAACCTGTACGCTGCTAGCAGCGCCTCACTCTCCACGACTAAGTGTAGTTAAGGCAGGCAAAGTAGTATTATGAATGCAGTAGGCGTTGGTGACATTGATCCCGTTATCTCGTTGTACCTTTCTCATTGCCTTCTCTTTTCCGTCTGTGCCACTAGATCAGGGAGGCGTAGATACCACTATCTTTTGATACAGCTAATGCATCATTTTTGTTGTAGTCCCTAGTTTTTGTCTGCCATTCTTCTGCCGCCCCATAAGACCTGCGTTACTTTGGTAATCTGTCTAGATGTGCTTTGAAGTTTAATTTGATGTCTAGAATCAGACCCAAATATTTGACTTCGTTGCTTACCTGCAATTCATTTCCCAGGAGACATAATTTCAGATTCCTCTTTTTTGCGAAGGTGACCACAGACTTGCCCTGAATAGTGTGCACAAGTATATCCATTCTCTGTTGAAGTAGTGCTGGAAATATTCCATCCAGCCCCGATGACTTGTTTAGTTCAAATGCATTGATTGTTCATACAAGTCCTGTTTTGTTAACAATGCTGTTTGCAATTTTTCAGTCCTTCTTTGACGCCCTTCTTATCGGTATGTCTTCGGATGGATCGCTTCTGTCTTGTGAGTTGGTACGCTGCCCGGGAAGTGTGTCTCTAAAAGTAAATCTAGAATCTCCTTTTCAATATTTGTGTTTGGTTGGGCATTTTACAAAAAAAAAAATCAAGATGATTTCGAAAAACAAATATGTTTATATTGTGAGACACAAAACAAATTACCTTCGTGATCTGCTTGTCGAATCTGTTCTCTCCTATAATACTCGTTTCGACCTCGTGGAATATTACTATAAACTACTTTTGATTTCTGACTATTGGCGTATCTTTCACACATCGTTTTAAGCCCTTGAGCCATACCAAGACTGCGTCCCATCCATCCAACGGGGACACTATGATTGAAAGAATAAATAAGGTTTTTATTTATTTATTTAACGTCAGCCTATTTCCTCTACCAAGACCTATAACCGACGCCAGGAGACGAGCTACCCCCAGAAATTTTGCCGAACCTCTTCCCTGCCGAAAATTAGAGATCTTTTCTTGTCTAACATTTAATAGACGAGGGACCGACTGCTTTACTTCCCCCCGGAATATGCTATGATTGGGTTTTACCTCACAAGGCGGGTCATTTTACTTGTTAAACAAGCATGTTGTTGGTGGATTGATGGTCAGTTGTAAATTTTGCTTAGAATAGGCCCTGCTGTCAGGTCTAACCACGAAGCGCCGTGGCAGTTGAAGGGCGGGGCGGGACCGGAACAACTTAAAAAAAAATGTATATATAAAAATAGGAACTTCTCTCATCACTATGGATGAATTAAAAATATATTAAAAGCAAAGTTTCTAATGTAAAACTTAGTTGCTAATAAAAGATGTCGAATACTAAAAGGAAAATTCCGCTAAACTATAATGCACCACAAAGAGGCGCCCATACAATTACTACTAAGGTTTTAATGTGTAGGGTAGGGTAGTATTAAGGTACATTCATTATTAATATTTTCTTAATTATTAGTCTTATTAAAAGCTTGATGAAAATTGAAGGATTTGTTCGCGAAATAAACACTTAAAATAAAAGTTTGCAAATTCTTTAAAGTGTGTCATAAGGCAGTTAGTGTAAATAATAGAATAATATAGAAATCATATTTGTTTTATTTATTTTATTCACAAAACTAGCTAATAAGAAAACTCTCCTTGGTCATTACTATCACTATTTAAATTTATTATTTTGTAATTGGTGAAAACAACAAACAACACGATTCCAAATAATTATTTTCTATTTTAATAACATGCTGTTTTTTTGTCGCTCATCGGCTGTAACATACATCATATTAGTGCTTTTGTTTTAAGAGTTCAACTATTTTATCACTAAACTTAGAAAAGGTGTCAGCGTGTTGGATTAAATAAACAATAATAGGAGGGCAGCATTTGAATCACAAATTTTGCGGTTATAGTAATATGGTCATACTTTTTTAAAATCCTTTATTTTACTTTTAAACTTCGAGTAACTCTTTTTTTTATACTGCCCGCTCCTCAATATACAGGGTGTTTTTAAAAAGTATGTCAATCACTTAACCACAGACTCAGCGCCTGAAAAGAAGTTGATTGAACCTAATTCATCTCTATCCAAATTCATTCCAATTGTTATTATTATTTAAAAAAAATTGAACATTGCAAAATTATGCGTTTTAAACAAATTACTGTTCCTTAAAATATAATGGATAATATTCAATGAAATTTTGGGAAAATATAGCTCTTATAAAGTACAATCACCACTTAAAATTTCAAATCAAAATGATTACTAAAACGGCTCAAATATACAATTGTTGCGAAAACTTTGTACCCTTGTGAAATTCTGCCATCAAGACCAAGAAATGTGTACGATGGCTCAAATTGTAGTATTCTATAAGTGCTTTAAGATCACGGAAACGTTTTTTTTTTTCAAAATTTAAACCCGTTTTATTGCACTTGATTATAGTTTTCGAAATGTTAGTTATAAACAAATTCAAGTAGCTCTCTGGTTTTTTATGAAATCAAAAGCGGCAAACGAGTAATGGAAGTAGAATAAAGAATCCACTTTTTGAAAAAAAAAAAATGAAAGCTCTATTTGAATTTGGAGCTGAGAGACATTAGTTTTTACGTTTAGGTCACTTATAAATAAACAAATCGATATTTCTTCTTCAAATTTGGACTGGTTATTCTCCAATGCTTGTTATTTTGTTTCTGCTATTTGAAGATAACACAGGCACACAAAATAAAAAAAAGTCTAAACCCAGAAGGTAGTCCCCTACCCCATGTATTTTGGGACGCTGAAACCGAATATGACAATAGAAAAAGGTTTTAATTATCCAATTTTCCTCTAGCACCCCCTTAGAACCCTCCTGTGGGATTGAAATTCCACTTATTCTAAACTTTAAAGAGCAGGTTTTTTGGCGCGCTGGAACCAAATATGGCGATAAAAACTGATTTGAACCACCCAGTCACCTCCTAGTACCCCTTGCAAGCCCCACTTGTTCCAAACATTTAAAAAGTATGTTTATTTTTAGGTTTTTTGATGCGCTGCAACCGAATATGACGTTAAAAAATGCAAGGGTATGCTAGGGGGTGACTGGGGGTTGAAATTAGTTTTTTATCATCATATTCGGTTTCAGGGCACCAAACAACCTGAGATTAAACATACTTTTTAAACGTTTAGAATAAGTGGAATTTCAACCCCTCCTGGGGCTTGTAAGGGCGGGGGGGGGGGGGGGGGTAGGGGGGTGACTTGGTGGTTCAAATCAATTTTTATCGTCACGAAAAGTAGACATTGTAAAATTTTGAAAATTTGGTGGTAGACTAATGTCGATAAGAGTAACTCGGCTAAAATATTCTCAAGATGATGGAACTTCCGGTTATACCGGAAGTACTTGCTTATTTTAAAAGGGACACCCTATATATTATTACATTTTTGAATTCTACGCAAAATTCTGGGCCAATTTTGTGTATCATGTATTTTACCTAAGTCTCTCTGTTTTTGACATATTTCAATTTTTATGTCAAAAATGACGTTAGCAGGCCCTAAAAGAATTATCAATTTTTCCTATAAGGAAGCCTTTATTATCTAATTTGAGTTGGATTCTTTGTTGAGAAAGACCTACTTTAATAGTGTTTTTATAATATTTTGATAAGTATTAATACAGAGTGTTCAAAAAATAGGAATAAAAATGAAATTGAGAAAACTGTCAAAAATTAATTTTTTCAAATGGAAACCCTCAATTTTTATAATCTTATCTTATTTACCATTAAAAATAAGGGTAAGTTTGTGTGTGGATGTCTATTCCGAAAATTTTTAGTTTTCGAAACGCGCTTGCACGCGCAGAGATATACCTAATGACAGATGACGTCAACTCCAATATGAGTGTGTTTTCAGATATGCCCCTTCTCCCGTATATTAGTCGCTTATTTAAATACTTTCCAGTTAGAAATTATGAAAACAGATTTGATAATTGCTAATGTTTAGTAACACTATATTAATATATATAAATTAATTTAAAATATACGGCACATGCAAGAGGCCTATTGTAGCTTTGGATTATTTTCAAGTAGCAGAGACAAAATAATAGACATTGGAGATTTACCAGTCCAAATTTCAATATCGATTTGTTTATATTTATAAGTGACTTAAACGTAAAAACTAACGTATCTCAACTCCAAATGTAAGTAGAGCATCAATTTTTTTTTAAAGTTGGCTTTTTTAATCTACTTTCATTACTCCTTTACCGTTTTTGATTTCATAAAAAGAGAGTTATTTGAATTTATTCATAACTACCTACAATTTCGAAAATTATAAACACCTGCAATAAAAAAGGTTTAAATTTTAATCAAAAAAAATTCTCTCTACGTGATCTTAAAGTACTTATAAAAACCTACAATTTGAGCCATCGTACACATTTTTTTGTTTTGCTGGCAAGATTTCACAAGGGTGCAAAATTTTAACAGCAATTGTATATTTGAGCCGTTTTAATAATCATTTTGATTTGAAATTTTAGGTAGTGAATTGTACTTTACATTTCTCCAAAATTTCATTGAATATTATCCATTATTTTTGAGAGAACAGTGATTTGTTTAGAAACGCATAATTTTGCAATATTCATTTGTTTTAAATAATGATAACAGTTGGAATTAATTATAGTTTATGTACTTTTGTTGTACAGGTCATAACGAACATTTTCCTTCTTTTTGTTGTTTTCCATTGGACTTATAGATTTCGAGATATTCAAAGAAAACCGATGGAAAACACGATCTAAAAAATTAAATTCTTTAAATAAACAATACGCCGATCTCGCAGAAACTTCAAATCTGAACTGTGAACTTAAGTTGATCCCCTAAACATGTTAAAACAAAAAAATTGCCCTGACTAGAGAATAGGGATTGCATTACCGGTTAACCGGTTAACCGGTAAACAGGACAAAAATCACATGACGATAATTACCGGTTATTTTAATTTTTTACCGGTTATTTCGGTAAATTCTGAACTTACGATATGTCATGTATTCAACGTTTCAATTTATGTCAGTGACTAGTATTCACTAAATATATTTAAATTTATTTCATTTATATTTTTTCCCTTTGATAAAAAAAACCTTTTGTTTGTTCATTATAATAACAATAATAATAATACATTTATTTTACTCAAAGTAAAAATGGTACAAAATGATCTGTAGAGCTCTTCTTCCATTTTCCCAAATACAAATAACCTAAATCTAAGATTATAAAAAGATTATAAAAAAATATTAATATATTATAAATCTAAAATTTCAAGAAAAAAAAAAAAAATTTATTTATTAATATTCAGTAATGAATTTTAATAATCTAACAAATGTTATATTTTATAATAATAATAACAATAATAACAACAGCAGCACTCATGCGAGCAGACAAGGGGAACGGGCAGACCCCGCGAAGCGAAGCAAAAAGGTTAAAAGTAAATAAAATTATATTGGAAAAAGAAATATACGCGCATCCACAACGCAGCATCAAGTCTTCTGCTTCTGATCGGCCAAATGTAATTTTTGACAACTTTAATAAAAAAAAAATTGATTCATATTGTTTATATTCATTTGAAAGTTCATTCCAAAGATGAGATGCAAAATACGTAAATGATCTTTGAAAAATCGCAGTTTCATGCTGAGGCATCAAAAAATTTTGTATGTATCTTGTATTATGCAAGTGATCTCGTGAAATTAACTTATTTCTTAAGTACTGAGGTTCGTCATTATGATATATTCGCCAAATAAGTGTGAGCATGTGTAAAGGTCTGCGGTTTTCCATGTTTAATATGCTATGTTTATTTAGATATGGTGATATATGTTGTCTATATGGGATACTGTAAATATAACGCATACATGAATTTTGAAGTTTTTGAATTTTCTTTTTTGCTGTCGCCGATAATAACTTTCCATATACAACATGACCATAATCAACTAAAGATAATACGAGTGAATCACAAAATTTTTATTTACACTCTCTAGATATGTCTTTCGCAAAACTGTATAATTTTTTCAATCGACTGTAAGCGAATTTCAGTTTGGAAAAAATATGTTTCTCAAAGCCTAATTATATTAATTATACGTATATAAAAATATTCTTTGTTAAATTTAGATAATTTTGTACATGGAAAAAGACAATTGCCATTTTCGCCACCCTAATCATTAATTCTAAAAATTACCGGTAAATACCGGTTAACCGGTTATTTACATTTTTATTTACCGATTTACCGGTTATTAAAACTACCGGTAATTTGCAATCCCTACTAGAGAATTCATATTTTAGTCCTAATTTGATTCCACTATAAGGTTATTTAGTTATGCGGGATTTGAGAGCCTAGAATCATGTAGGTGTAACAATTTATTCTTCCAAAATAACAATTTAATTTGCGTATATACAGTGTGTCTCACTTTTCACCACTACACCCCAATATCTCGGCCATTTGTTGATCGATTTAGATCAAATTTGGTATACTTCTTTTGCTTCAGATTGTGGTTAAAAAGTTATTTAAAATTTTATTTTTCGAAATTAAATACGCCTACTATGATCAAAAGAAATTGACAAAAATTGGGAATTTATATTAGCGATTGAGATGGGGTTTTTGTTTTTACAGAATCTTGTTCGGCATGACCTAAAACCCCTGTATACCAAATTTCGGTAAAAAATATTCATTCCTTTAAAAAAAAATCATATCTAAGATTTTAATAATAATCACCCTACTATTCGAGTTATTTATTGTCCGATATTTACATAACTTGGCAGTCGTGTAATAAAGACGCTAATTAAGCATTAGGACACATTTTTTTTTATCCAAAACACTATTATGAAATGAATATTTGAAAAATTGTAGCTATTTTTTAAAATACTTAGAACTCAGCATACCAATATCTTTGTTAACATGGAGTGCTTTGGAATAGATTTGACCTTTGCATCGAATGTCAAATTAAACTTAAACATGGCTGCACAACAATTAATTATTGCTGATAAAATTGAAATAATAACAATTGTCAAATCCATTCCAAAGCACTCCATGTTAACAAAGATATTGGTATGCCGAGTTCTAATTATTTTAAAAAATAGCCACCATTTTTCAAATATTCATTTCATAATAGTGTTTTGGATAAAAAGTGTGTCCTAATGCTTAATTAGCGTCATTATTACACCACTACCAAGTTATGTAAATATCCGACAATAAATAACTCGAATAGTAGGGTGATTATTATTGAAATCTTAGATATGATTTTTTTGTAGAGGAATGAATATTTTTTAACGAAATTTGGTATACAGGGGTTTTAGGTCATGCCGAACAAGATTCTGTAAAAACAAAAACCCTATCTCAATCGCTAATATAAATTCCCAATTTTTGCCAATTTTTTTTTATCATAGTAAGCGTATTTAATTTCGAAAACAAAATTTTAAATAACTTTTTAATCACAATCTGAAGCAAAAGAAGTATACCAAATTTGATCTAAATCGATCAACAAATGGCCGAGATATTGGGGTGTAGTGATGAAAAGTGAGACACACTGTATATTAATTTCCGAGAGAATCTGTTTATAACAAAAACACTTCTTTGTTTTACTTCTAGTTAATTTCCTCGGCTCCCGTATTTATTTGTGAGTTGTGAGACACTGTCTTGCCAAAATAAAAGCTCTTAACCATTTGTAGCAGCATATTTTATATATCAGATAGAAAGGTAGGTGAGATGTGGGTGTATCAACTCGAACCAGTCCTCGCGAAACGGTTAAAGTAAACAATGATAAATAGCCGTAGAAGCACTGGATTATAATACACCGTGAACCAGTTACGTCGAGCCACATTAATTAGTGGATTTATAAGGCCTAAAAAATTAAAACAAGCAATAAAGCAAAACAAATAAAGTTTTAAATCATATATAACTCAGTCCCCCAAGAAACAAAGTGGAAACGTGGTTTGATGTCATAGTTGGTAAAACACTCATCGGTATAAATTAAAGTAAAAAAAAAAGTAACTACATCCAACCTATTTCCAACCTAAAAAAATCGAGAGATGTAAGGTCCGGAGAATGTGAAAGCCAACGTATTGGACCATTGGTTGCAATAACCTATTTATCAAACCTATCTGTCAAATGATTTAGTACTGCGGCAGCATTATGGGGAGGATCCCCATCTTGTTAAAAGTATACTATCCTCAAAATCTCATTGTTTAAAATTGTTAAAAGTATACTATTCTCAAAATCTCAAGGGGTACTTCTAGAAATCCTTCAAGCTCATTTTGTAGAAAATCTGAATATCGTTGACCATTTAGACGCCCTTGAAAAAGTATTGGTCAGTTAATCCTATTTCCAATTATTCCTGGCTACACATTGATTCCCGATCCTCCCTGCCTCATTAAATGTCGATTTTCTTGTGCCCAGTATCTATTGAATATTATTCGAGAGATCGCAACTCATCAGAGAAAAGGATACATTTCACGAAATTCTGGTCTTCATCATAATTGTGAAGCAACCAGTCGCAGTAATCTACCCCTCGATCAGCATTATTTTCATATAAATGTTGATGCAACTGATATTTATATGAACAAAATCCATGCTTTTTAAGAATTTTTCTAGTTGATTCACGACTTATATCCAGTTCGTGTCCTATTTCTCTGTAGTTAACACAATTGTCAGAGAAGAAAAAATATGGTCACCTTAAAGGAAATTTAAAAAAAATGACGGAGGACCGTATTTTTGCATGCCATTAACACAACTGTAAAAAAAACACAAAGTAATATATGCAGGTTGGTCACACTAAAAAAAAATTTTTTTTCAAGTGACGGATGACGATAATATTTTACATCATAACTGTCGGTAATGGTATTTACCCAAAACTTCCCTCTCTGTCTATCAGTTTTTTCATTATTTTTTTTTAAAGGTGACCACCATATTTTTTATATTTTTCTTCTTAGACAGTTGTATTAACTGCATGCGAAATATTGCCGTCCGTCACATTTTTCTTTTAATTTTCTTAGGGTGACCACCCTGTATAATTTTCTTCACTGACGGTTGTGTTAATTGCATGCGTAATATTATCGTCCTCCGTCACATTTTTTCTTTGGGTGACCACTCTGCATATTTTGTTTTTCATATTTTCTTCTTTGACAGTTTTGTTGACTACATGCAAAATATTATTCCTCATATTTTTTAATAAATTTTTTTACATATTTCTTTGACAGTTGTATTAACCAAATATTTCCATTCTCCGTCACATTTTGTTAGGGTGACCTCTCTGTATATTTGTTCATATTTTTCATTTTTGACAGTTGTGTTAGCTGCATAGAAAATATTATCGTCCTCGAATTGAATTTTTTTAAGGAACATTAATTCCAGTATAATACTGAGATACTGAGTGTTCATTTTTTGCCTTCAACTCTCTCCACAAGGTTATGGTTGTTGTATCTGCTGTGTTTAATGTTAATATTTGTTATCATAATCACATTTACTAGAATTATCTGCCACACCTTGTATTCAGAGGCGATCATCAAAATTTGAGAACAGGTTGTACAACTAATACCATTTTATTAAAATACGAGAACATTAAAAACGCATAAAAAACGTGTTTACATTTTTTTTTGATTCTACACAATTACAGGTATACATAAAAATTTGTTTATTTTAATTCAGAGGTTGTCGACCCTTTCCAAGTTTATCCTTCGTTATAAACTTCTTTTAGTAGTTGATATATAGTATGTCCAAAGTGTATAAGGCAATACAATATACACAGTAAGTATCTGATCTCATGTCTTTATTGAGTAATATAGCATATTTCTCATATTGTCTAGTTAGGAAGATCCTAAACTTGCTGCTAACATCTAACTTTTAAACTGTGGTAAAGCTAGGTAAGGAAGCTGGACACAGTGGACACCTATTTTTTTTCGGGATAATGAAATTTAGTAATTTAATGGTGCTATTTTTAATTATTTATTACACACATTAATGCCTGCAAATATAGTATAAGAGGGCATAATGAATAATTATGATTTATGGAGAAGAAAGTTTACATGAACAATGAATCATTGTTTAAAATTCGAATTAACTTTAATTAAATTAAGTGCTATTAGCATTCAAGAATCGCATTCATTAATTTCACGTTCGGCCACAATTATAATTGTGATACAGTACGACGAGAGTCAAATACGACAATTACCGTTATGTACGCATAACATAATTCGGTGTTTTTGGTATTGTTAAAATATTTAAGTATTAAAATTTTTCCCAACATTCGTCTAATTTTATAATGCGTGGGATAAACACAAATATATTACTTCCGGATAGCGATACCAAAATTTTAGTGTAAATTTGAGACATGTTTTACATTGTAAGCTAGCCAGGAGACAATCTCAGAAATTATTGAACTAGCTGCAGCATATCATCAAAATAACCGCCACCCGAATTTAAGTTCAAATATCTCAAGAAATAATCAGCGGATTCCAATCAGCGATATTTTATTTTAACGGTGTTTGAATTCCCTACAAAAGTAGTAATAATGTAGTTATACCGGAAATGAAATAGTTCATTTATTTGACAAAAAGAAATATGTTGTTGGTCTTTTTGTGGACTTCTCCAGGGCTTTTGACTTGGTTGATTACCAATTGCTTGAATTTAAACTAGCCAGATACGGCGTCCGTGGAACTGCCCTGCAAATCTTTTCCTCTTATCTGGAGAATAGGATGCAAATTATCAAATTGCCTAGTGGAGTAGAAAGCAGTACTTGCATTGTCAGGCAAGGGGTTCCACAAGGCTCAATTCTTGGTCCCCTTCTTTATATATTATTTGCTAATGACTTAATTACCCACCTAGAAAGAATTCCAAATGTGCGTGTAATTTGCTATGCTGACGATACCAATATCCTAGTCACTGGTAATAATTTAAATGAAACAAAGGTCACATGCGTAAGAGTGTATGAAGTAATAATATGTTGGGCCAAAGAAAATAATTTAATCTTAAATAAATCAAAGGCTGTTTGTACTCAATTTTCACTAAGAAGTAATGAAGACGTTACTCTTTTCGATGGTACTGACCATCCAATAAAAACAAATGATGCCAGCAAAATACTTGGTATTATTTTTGATCGGCATATGCAATGGTATCAACATGTAGATAATCTGCATGAAATTAGGGACCAGCTGTTATGCTCTTAAATTTATGTCTAAGCACTGTAGTCAGGATGTTCTCAAAACTTTGTATTATGCCAATTTTCACTCATATCTAAGGTATGGAATTGTAAATTGGGGTAACAGCAGTAGTGTAAACAGAGTATTCGTTTTACAAAAATGTGCAATACGTATTCTATTAAACTTGGATTATAAAGAATCATGTCGTAGTGCCTTCAAATATCTGAAAATTTTAACTGTTGCTGGTCAATATATTTGTGAAGTTTGTACTTATGTATACAAAAATAAATTCAGTCTTATTAGTAATCAAGTTAACCATCCATATGAAACCAGACACAGAGATCTTTTACTACCCGATTCTCATAGAACAAGTTCTTTTCAAAAGAGTTTTATTTACCAAGGCTGTAAATTTTACAACTATTTACCCGAAGATATTAAAGTCTGCAAATATACATATCTTTAAATAAAAATTAAAAATTTTTTTACTAGATAAGAACTGCTATACAACAAGTGAGTTTTTAAATATTTAATAAGTTTCTGTTTAGTTAACTTTCTGGTTTTTTTATACTTACTTTTTAAGCTTATTACCTATTATATTATATTTACATGTACTTTTTTTGACCTTTTCTGCATTGTTTCTTGTATGCATATGTATATTTTTTTCAATGGAGAAATAAAGATCTATCTATCTATCTATAGATATGATAGTCGGTAAAAAAATACATGACCCTTTTTATTTTTTGTGTGCTTGTGAATTAATTATGTTCATTATTAGTCATCTATTCTTGAGTAATGACCGTCGTCAAATGCACACAAAATCGTGCTCAAAAATCAATTTGTAATTTAATAACACTATATATTGTTTTCTTTTTTGCACTTGCAGAACACTAATCTTGGTTAAAGTTCCTCTCCTAATGTATTGTATTGTCTAGGCGGAACTGAATTATCCTTTCTCTCCTTTCATTTCGTTCTCCTACATCAAATTTACCAGCAACAGTTCGCAAGTGATCAACTTCTAGTGGTGGTACCAAATTCACTAGTGTTGGCTTGAGTTATCCTGAGCTGAAAGAAATTATCTGTTAACTAACAGCTCTATTTCCGAGAACTGATAATGTGTCAGAATTGTCAGATTACTTCTTTTTCACCCTTAACCCTAAAAAAACACCCCCCCCCCCCCCCAAAAAAATGTGGTCTGGCCTGCAGACCATATCAGTGTATCCTTATGTATTTTGACCCTGTGAAACCGAATCCGAAGTCAGAATTGTCAGATTCGCTCGTTTTTCACCTCTGACCCCACAAAACACCCCCAAAACAAAAAAAAGTGGACCAGACCAGCGTATCTTTACCAAATACATAAGGATACACTGCCACTGGTAATTCAATAATTCAGTCACTTGATCACATTCCTGGGTAGTTGATTCTGAATCTTTCTGCTACATTCTACAATGTTCCAAATAGATGTCAGTACCGTCTAAATGTCGACATCGCGCGCCATCTCTGGAACGATAGCCGAATTAACTAACTAACTTAGTTTCCTGTTACTTATGCTTAGAACTTGGAGGGAATTTTTATAGATGGGGTACAAAGCTTGTCACAGTATAGTAAAATGTGTCATGTCACGATACGTAGTTGAATTTAGTAATTACCAAAACCATAAATTTCGTGAATGCAAGAAATTGCTTATCATTTTGCAGTAAAATCTAAATACTCCAGGCATTAGAGACCATATAGGGCTCTTACCTGAAAAAATTCATGGTAGTCCTGGAGATAGGCTTACTTTACGTTTTTTGGAGCGCTGAATCCGAATTTCCCACCAAAAATTCCCTCCAGAACCCCCTCAAATTTAGAAAAAAAAATGGTTTTTTATTTTTGTCTTTTTTTTCTTCGTTTTAAGAAAAAGATACCTAGAAATTCGGAAAGTAGACAAAATTTGCAACAAAAAAAGTTCTTTGATATTTAATGTTAAACGAACGGGGAAGCGCTAGCACGCCTCGAAACATGAGCCTCGGCGCTGCGGGACTGCATGCACTAAGTTCAATCAAAGTCAAAGAAAGATTGCAGGTTTGTTGGGGAAATAATAATGCCATCACCATACTTAGCGACAAGTTGAACCTTAATTGTTTAATGTGAGGTTTATAGTCACATTTAATTTGATCTACAAGTTGTTTAAACGAAAGTTGTCACTCGTGCTCATGGTAGCTTGTACTTCAAATCCACACTTCACAGTTTCTTCAGATTTGGGTTTTAGAATTAGAGTAATCTTTTTCGTGCAGAACAAATGATACCGAGCTTGTTCCGCCACTAAATCGCCTTCTACAGGAGTCAAGCACAATTTTATCACCCCAATCTACTTTCCAATTTTTGGCAAAATCTATGGCTTTATTCCGTATATTTAGCTGACGCACATTATACACAGGGTCCCGTCGCTCTGGGGGCAAACGACTTTGCTGTTCAAAATAATTAACCGATATTATTTCACCACATAAAAAACAATTCTGTGTGAGAGAAAAACTTTGTGTTTCGGAGCGCCTTCGCGGAATCACGGGATATTCCGGTCTGTTTTTTACATACGATGCGATTAGCTTCTCGTTAACGTATAACCTTTGACACCTCCTATGCACCATAATCGTCGTACGCCCAGTTAAAAGATCATATTTACTGTCTTTCCACTTTAAACTTACGGTCTGGAAAGATTTTAAACCTTTTTCCGTCACGTTCACTGTTGTGTCATCCGATAACGGTTGCTCGCAAATGAAACAATTTAAAGCCACATCAACCATGTTTAAAATATTATAAGAAAACAGTTCTCGTGCAAAAAAAAGTTATTTAAAGAAATGAAAACAATAAACAATATAAAACTGAGCATAAAACGCCTAAAAAACTGCAATCGCGATCAACATTAACATGTTGCTATCAATTTTCGAGCAACTGGCAGGTGTTATGGGTCGGGGGGAAAGGAAAGAGCTTCC
The DNA here is from genome assembly GCA_936432065.2 of Rutpela maculata. Classification (NCBI taxonomy): domain Eukaryota; kingdom Metazoa; phylum Arthropoda; class Insecta; order Coleoptera; family Cerambycidae; genus Rutpela; species Rutpela maculata. Next base: position 43,206,588 of record OW386290.2, on the reverse strand, counting down.
TGATAACAGCATACTAGCTCGAGAAGCGTGACGATCGAAGGACGAGAGAGCAACTGTGGAGTTGCCGTATGATACCTAAATGCATGCGCGGCGCCGCGCTGAGGCGCATATTTCGGGACCCACTCGCTCCTTTCCCGTTCGTCGTACGTCAAAATGTCAAAGGACCTTTTTGTTGTAAATTTGGATTCAGCGAGCCAAAAAACATAAAGTATGCCTATTTCCAGAACTACCATGAATTTTTCTAGGTAAAATTCTCTAATGCCTGGAGTAAAAATCCAATTTGAAAAACAGCAAAAGTGTATTTTTGTTGTTTTTTTTTTTCTAAAAAGCAAGAGGAGTTACTTTTGATATTTGGTAGATTGGCGGACAGTTTTACAACTTGCGGGACTAAGAGTTTGGAATATGTTTTATACTTATGTACTTGGGAAATGTGATTTTTACAATCATTCTTATGGGCCATTTTCATCCCTTAGAAGAAATTAAATTTTTTGCTCTACTTTCACAATTCTTGCAATTGATTCAAAAACAGTGAGTGAGTCCTGATTCGAAAATAGCTGATGTAAAGTTGAAAGCTTTACAATAGTATAAAATATTGTAGGGATCATTTACTCCAACCTTTTTTTACCCCTTTAGGTGGTGAAAAGGGGTGGACGGGTGTATTTTTAGGATTCGGGCCCATGGAGATTTTTGATCTACTCTGCCAGTAGAGCAACATATCAACATTTCCCTCTTGTGGTGTACGGGTACTTTGAAGTAATATTCGGGTTCAAAAACTGATCGATTGGTAGAAACATATTTATACGTATCAAAAAGCAACAATAATAATTTGATTCTTGCTGTATTACAAAGTAATGCAGTGACATTGTGGACGTATTTGTGTTATAATATTTGCTTTTTTTCTAGCTGGAGCTTCAGAAAACCAACCTCCTATTAGAGAAAACAAAATCTGCCTTAAATGCGAAAGCAATATCGTCCCCAGAAATAAATTTAGAGCTAGAAAAAGCCTTAGAACACTTGAAAGATTCCAAAGAAATAAACACAGCATTACAGCTGCAATTGGACAACGTAAATAAAAGTCACCAACATCTAAAAAGCTCCTACGAAGACTTAGTGGCCTCGAATAAAAGTTTGGAGCGTCGTGTCGTTGAATTAGACTCCACTTTAGATAAATACAAAAACGAGCTATTTAGTGTACAAAGAGCAAAAGATAAACTTTTCGAAAACGAGGTTAATTTAAATAAGCTTTTAGAAATAGAAAAATTACAGAGCAAGAGTTTGAAGCTTCAGAACGAGAAAGACGCAAAATGCATACAAGATTTGAACCGACAGATAAAAGAAATGGAAAGAATTATAGCCAGGAAACATCCGGATTCTGTGTCGGCCTTAATTGTAGCTGCGAAAGAGAACGCCACAGATACAAATTTGACAGCTAGGAAAATTCTGGAGGACCGAATTAAGTCCCTTGAACAAGAACAGTTCAACAGAGAGAGTCAATCTTCCAAGGTGTTCCTGGAAATACAAGAGAAATTCGGTCAAATGAAATCTAAATATGAGAATCACATAGAAGACCTGGAATTACACGTAAACGATCTGAAAACACAGCTAAAGAAAAAGGTCGATACATTCGACGTTTATACTCAAACAATTATCGAGGAAAAAATCCCACAAAAAGAGACATTCACCGTTTTCACTCAAACTGACGTTGTACCAAGCAAACCTCCGAAGGTTATACAAGTTAGAAAATCGGACAGGGTAGTCGAGGGCATAAAAGAAGATGCTCACCTCTTGGCGACTATAAGAGGCCTTCAAACCGATCTTTCCAACAAGGAGAAAGTCATCACTAAGCTTCAGAAAGAGATAGACGATTTGCGAAAGACCAACAGAAGACTGCAGAAAGAAAGAGAGGGTAGTTTGAGAAGCCTCAGCGACAAGAGGGAGTTCCGCAGCTATCCGGAAAAGTTAACCTTGCAAACCAGGTCCAACAGCATTACGTCCGAGAAGGATTTTCGGAAGGAGGAAGAACTGCAACAGGTGAAGAGCGAGAGAGACAAGTTAAAACAGCAGCTGAGTAGGATGGAACAGGATTACCAGGCGTTGAAGACCAAGCGAATACAGGATGTGAGTAAAGGCTGGTGGTGTTTTATGAACAACTCGAATTGAGGATACAATCTTTAAAAAGGAATTTTTTTAAACTTTACCTTAGTTCACAGCGCACGCGGCACGCAATGTTCATTAAATACTCTTTTATAACATGTAGGCATACGTTTGGCTTATTGTTGGCATCTCAAAAACTGTACAAAGAAAGATTCAACAACCCACTGCAGTTAATACTTTATGTGGGTATGCGACAAGCCTAGCATATTCAATTTGAACTTTTGATTTTGATTCTCTACCACATTTTTATTATTTCACTCATGCTTTACCTCGTCCAAATGCACAGGCATTCCTGACATCTTTGACATGATTTACAATGACAATCTTTACTTCATGTATGAAGATGTAGTAACCTCCGAATCCTTGAATTTTCGTCAGTTCCTGAGATGCTAATGGTACGTCAGGTGAAAGTTTATTTCCTGCATACGTATCGTTTTTAGTTGACTGCCCTCCAAGAAGCACACGAAGTGGAAGTAGCGAACTACGTGACCAGCGTTACGCCACTTCGGGAGCAGCTCGAGGTTCAGCAGGTGTCGATTGCGACCCTTCAGTCGCAACTTACCGCCGCCAAAGAGGAGCTAGCGGTTGTCACGGTCGAAAGGGATCACCTCAACACCCGAATGCTCAGCATACCGTGCATCGCCGGTAATCCTAGCCGAGATGCGGATTGTATGGAGATAGAGGCACTATTGAAAAAGGTAAGAGAATACTTGTAGTATCTTTATATTGTTAGAGTAGACTTAGATGTGCCTTGTTTACTGATTGGTATGGTGACGCTTCTAGAAGTAAATGTCTATGAGAAAATACAACGGCACTAAATCATAGTATTTTTATATTGTCACATTGAAATCTTACACAGTACGGCGAACCAAAATAGATAAATAGGGAAATCCTATATACAATTGTATCGCGCATGGAATGCTCACTGTAGTACCATTCAATTATTTGTACTTTTTGTTCTGTTCTGATTAATATAATTTTGCGAACAACAGGTAAATTTTATAAGGGTTGTAGATTGTAGATTGTTCAAGGGGTCGCTCGGCTCTTTTAGCCCTTCTTCACATCGACCTAAAAGATCTTGTGTGAATTACCCTTTAGTTAGTTGTTGTCCAGGACTCCCAAGCTTTTTACAAAGCTTGTGATTTTCCTGGGGGCTAACTTCCCATGTTTTCAAGCGTTAGTTTCACCTTTTCTAGGTAGCTTAGTCTAGTGCGGACTAGCATCTTGCATTCGCAAAGAATATGTTCCGCAGTTTCTATTGCACTTATTGCAGTATCACAGTATCTGCACGTATCGTGGTCCGCTTTGCCTATATTCTTAAAAGGCACAACGGCCTTTTAAAAGGCGTGTCATCAGCCTTAAATCGGACTTTTCGAAATCGAGAAGCCTTGTGGCATTCTTTGTCGAATAAATGATGAACTTTTTCTCTTGTCTTTTGGCCTGGAGTATTCCTCCAGTAGGACTCTTTCTGTTCCTTTTCCCATTTTTGGATCCCCTCCGTTATGTATCCCTTGCATAAGCCACAAAACGGTTCGGGCCCAATCAAATCAAATCAAATTTATTTTAAATTAGTAGTTGCAGTTATGCGCCTGAATCAGATCCCGGTCCAGAGCCGACCACACAACCATGGCGCGCAGCGTCGTGGTAAGTGTGCGATCGGGTGAAGCGGGTCTGAATCCGGCTAAAACGACAGATATTGGGAGGGGGTTAGAACTCCTGCTTAACGTGAAAAGCTTAAATCTAACAATTTGTGAACATAACTAAAGGGGAAGTTTTAAAATACTTAAAGCTACATTTGGTGGTGTTTATTTGATGCGCGCGCATCGCGCACTGTTTTTAGAGAACTCTGGTTGTTGATACGGGAAAAAGCTCAACGAAAAAACCCGTTCGAATAGTGACGTCCTTCGTCCGGTGGTCAGCCTGCCTCCGGAAAGGTAGGGCGAGAAGGAAGTTGTGGTTTAAAGGTTTTAATTTTCAAGAGGTTATTGGTCGAGAGGGGATTTTGAAAAGGACAAAAGAACAAAAATTAACAAAATTAACAAAAAGGAGAGGAATAAAGGGAATGGAAAGGGGTTTGAGGGTAAAATGTGGTGAAAAGTAAAAGGTTGTAGTAGAGGAAAGTTTAGGCTAGAGAGGTTTGCCGAAAGATAGGCAACGCTTGGTATGGTAGGGGGTCTTATATCGAAAAGTATGGCATTATGCTGTCTGATTCGTGTTATATCGCGGGTTAGCGGACTATCGCCCAGTTTGAATTGATAGAATTTCTGTGATATTTCCTGGACGAAATCCGCTAGTGGGGTTATGTCGTGGCAACGTGCGTAGAGATGTCTGAGGGAGGTGTACCTACCGGAGTCTGAATTGAAGCGCATAAATTTATGTTCTAAAACTCTAAGTTTCCGCATTGTCGTGGCCGAGATGCTGCACCACACCGGCGCCGCGTATATGATGGACGGCCTGATCACCATCGTATACAACAATTTCTTATTAGTCCTGTTTAGCCCTCTACCCCGCGCCAAGAGCGGATACAGACTCCTGGACATGGATTAGACCTTTCGTACGGTTTTGTTAACGTGAGTGTTGAACGTCAGTCTTCTGTCTAAGTTCACTCCCAGATACTTCACGCACCTTTTTATTGGAATTTGTCGACCCCCTATCGAAATTGGTGTTAAAATGCTGTTCTGGTTCGGGCCCAAAAAACCTTTTTTGCAAGGGCATCAGCTAATTCATTTACTTCTATTCCCTCATGCCCTGGCACCCACATCAAGGTAACCTCTTTTTTTTCCAGTTGCTTCAGGGATTGTCCACATTCCCAGGCAATTTTAGACTCAAAGCTATAGGACCTGAGAGGATTTAACGCTGTCTGAAAGCATATAAAGCTTTGCCCTTCGAATACCTTTATTTATGCATTCCTGGGCACATAGATCTATAGCATAGATTTGTGCTTGGAAGATGGTTGTAGTCTTGCCTAGGTCTTTAAATATCCTGCAATTAAAGCCCACTACTCTCACGCCAACCCCTTCAGCCATCTTTGATTCATCTGTGTACCAGACGAGTGACCTCTTCTCCAACTGCAGGACTTCGACTCTGCTCGTCTGACGGCTCTCAACTAGCATATCAAACGGACAGTCAAAGTCCCGCTTGATTGGCATTGAGTCAGTAGGTTTGGTCATGGATTCCAGTTCAATTGACCCCAGAATCCTTAAATGACCAACCAGATCGCCTGGTTTGAGGGAGAGTTCCTGCTACAGCCTTAGGGCACTAAGTGCTGCCTCCATCCTTACATGCAGATGTAGAAGCCTCCATAGCTGCTGTGGGACAGGAGCACATTGCCCCTGTAATCCATAAGCAGGCATGTCGTTGCAACTTCTGCAACTTTCCTTGTGTTAATTTTTCTTCAGTTTTTTGCCACCACACACATGATGCATAGGTGACCATGGGTCTCACAACCGAGAGATAGACTCATTTTCGGTTTTGGACCCCAAGTCTTAGCAAACAGCCTTCGGCACGTCCAAATAGCCGCAGTGGCTTTGGAAACTGTTCTTTCCAAATGTGAGTTCCAGGTCAGTCTTTGATCCAGAATTATTCCTAGATAGAGATATTTATTTAACTTCACTAGAAAAGTTCAGCACTGTTCCATTTAGCATAGGAGCTCTTAAACTTAGTTTTCTCCTTTTAATAAAAGGAATAATAACTGTTTTGCTCGGATTGACACTGAGGCCCTCTAGCGAGCACCAATTGGATATTATGTTTAAGGCGATTTGCATGAGATTTGAAATCATAACCTCATCCCAGTAATAACCAGATCCCTGAACGTTGAAGCCAGAATTACTCAGCTTACGGGGGAGGTCATCCACCACCAGTGACCAGAGGATTACAATGACCCGTAATTCCGTAATTGATTGGCTCTCCAAAGTAAATAAGGTCGACAGAGAGCGTGCAGCGCCTTGGACTACCCCACTATAATAGGCTTTGGATGACCCATATTGCACATGTACATAAGTATAGAGAAATTCCGTATACGTCTGGTTGGGTTTCCCGTACTGTATGTGGAGGACAGAAAGTGACGCAAACAAATAGGCTTATAGTTTTTGTTTAAAATGCTTTCAAAACTAGAAAGCATGTTGACTCTCTGCGAAGTTTTATAGAAAGATAAACAATTATAAACGCAAAACGATTTTATGACGAAAAAAAATTTTTTAAATTTTAGCAGATTTTTCTCAACAAATTCCTGGTACAATTTTTCTGTAAACCAGAGTATACATTACAAGTTAATATGTTTGTTGTATATATGTTTTAATTAAGGAATTGTCTTGGAATAGCGATATTTTTTTAACTTATTCTGTACATCATGGAGGTCTGTCTGACAAATTCTTTATTTTGTCCGCGAATCAGAAGCCGTTTTCCGAAAAAAATAAACGATTTTATTTCTTGTTTCTGCTTTGCATTTTTTTAATATTTCAGGTTCTATTGGCCAGATCGGAATAGGTCAAAAACCAAATTGTTCGAGACTTTTACTTCAAATCTGTGTAGATTTGAAATCTTTAAGTGAATTACATGACCTCAAAAAATGAAACCACCCCGCTCAATAATTTGGATGAAATTTTCGAAAAAAATACACCTTGTCATAGTAAATACGGGTGTCAAATTTGAAATGAAATCTTTTTTAAACGACTAGAAAATTTGATTATTCGATTATTTTTGGGTAACACATCGTAGAGCAACAATCCTTGCGTCAGATTTTTTCTTGGTTTTTATTTTTTTCCCCCTATATTTTATTGTAAAAAACCGATTTTTTTCGCACAAAATAATGGTAATTATATCCTTCGCCTGATATTAACCTATTAACTTGTTTTTGTAATCTAAATATTTCTGTAGCACGTGTCGAATTACCCATAAAATTGGACCATAAATATGTGACTGAAAAAGTAAGAAATAGGAAGTTATTGACAGCTTAGAATTTAAAACCTTTTTCAGTTGTCTTGTTAAAAAGTTTCGCTAGCTAATTTCTTTCACAAGTTGTCTACATAACTTGACCAATTTAAACTGCCATCTAGAACAACCTCCTGCAGCCCAATATCTGCATTTCCATCAATTTAACGTAAGTGGTAGTGGAAAATTTCCCACCAGTAAATAATTCTCTTATAGCAGGCAAAAAAATTATTAAGAACCTACATCCGAATATCAAGATTAAAAAAGTTACAGCAATTAAAAAAAAATAAATAATACTCAAAAATTAGACAGTAAAATTAAAATAACTCAAACACTACTGCAGATCTGACTTTTTGAATATTTTGAAACTGCAGCGCCATCTCTGGTGATAATGTTATGATAGTAAATTGTACTTCCTGAAGAAGGCATTAACCATAGAAATCCATTACCGTTTACAGAATAAAAATATATTTTTTAGTTTCCGAAATATCGGCTGTGGGAATGTTAACTGAAACACACTGTATATTTCGCAATGTTCTAAAATTTCAGGAGCATCAAATGTGAAGATATTAAACAATAATGGTCCTAATATTGAGCCCTGAGGTACTCCTGTTTCAACAGCACATGGCTCTGAAAAACTATTAACATTCTGTTGTTGAATTCTGGTAATAACAATCCTTTCATTTAAGTGATCTGAAAACTATAGCAATGCATTTTCTCTAACACCATTAGACTGTAATTTAACTAGTAAATCCAATAGGCGTTTCAATAATAAAATTTTTCCAAATTCATACACAGTTTTGAAGTAAAATTTGTTCCATGATGTTTAATCCATTCCGATTTGGCCAATAGGACCTGAGATACTTAGAAGAATGTGAAGCAGAAATAAGAAATTAACGCGTTTTTTTTTTAACTCAAAAAAGATGGCTTCCGGTTCGCGAATAAAATAAAGAATTTGTCTACAGAATTTCTATAAAGTCCAAAATAAGCTAAAAAAACCTCGCCATTCCAAGATAATTCCTTATTCAAGAAAATATTTGCCTTTTTTGCCTCCACTATAAAACTATGACAAAATTTTAGTACAACCGCACCCTCAATTTGAATTTAGAAAATGATCAAAACATCTCACTTCACTAATAAGTCAATTTACCTAAAGACCACCTAAAAGCAATACTTTAAAATACATATTGTTAGAGAATCATTCAAAACAACTACTCTTCTCTCCAACATGAAGCAGTATTGAATTGCATAAAATGTTTTCATTTGCTTAACACTTATAACAGTACTTTTTGAATGTGATAGTAAGCAACTAAAGTAATCATCAATGTTTTTATTCTAGATCGCGTTTTTAGAGAAGAGATACGAAGAGCGCGAATATCGATTAAGAGCAATTGTTCATAGTTTGGCTCAAAAAAATGTTACGAACAGAAGTTGCGAGCAGTGCGCGGAAAGACAACAGCAACTAATCTCTTACAAGGTAGAGTTGGATCAACTGCTTGCCACCGTTAGAGCCTTACATTAATTATTATAAACTTAATATAAACTTTTTTATCTAGAATCGACATAAAGAACAATGAGAAATGCAAATTCTAAAACCGAAACATCAATTAAAATATTTACCTTTTAAAAGCGGCTATAAAATATTTTTGTAGAATTTGTTTTCTTTATTGGACTAACATACAGGGTGTTCATTTTATATAAAGTTAATTCGAGGGTTGGTATAAACAAATCAAATTTCCAGTAGGTACTATAATTCTAATTCATTTCGCAATATATGCTGATCTAATAATGTATTATTGAGGAAAGGTACTTAATTATTGGAAAATTTTGTTCTCATTGATATATTTTAGTTACACAACTGTAGATAGGTAGCAAGAATGTTCTTGGAAATCTGACATATCCATCCATTGTTGTAAATTGTAAAAGTTAGTTCTTGTTGGTCTTGGTGTGGAAAAGGTGTAACTAGTCAGATTTTCCGTGGTAGACACGTCCAACAACTTTAAATATAAAAGGCTCCCCTGCATATCTTTATTTTTTTTTTTTAGATCCGCATAATTCAAAGTAGTAAAAATTATTTAAATAATGACTAATGAAACTATATTGTACTTGTATTTAATATTTATTTATTTATAAACAATCGTATTTGATCTTGTACTTATGTAAGGATATTTATATATTATTTTATTTATTTATTTATTATTAATTTTTCCATTCTAATTTATATACATATTTAATTATTTTATATTTAAGCTTAGTGTTAAAATATCGTACTTCCAAAGTTTGCCATTGCTAGTCAAATATTTTTATAGCTATTTTTAATAAATTGTTTAAAGATTTATCCATTAAGACATTAAATACATTTGTTGAACAATTGTTTGTTATTGTATCACCAACCACTATTATCCCTGTCCCCGTATCCATTTTTTTCTTTACTTCACTATTTTCTGTCCGTAAGAGAGTATTCCATCGAATATAAATGCATCCATTTTGCATTCTATTTTTCAAATCCTCTGTGTCGCCAGGTTGGGTTTTATAGCGCATTATCCATGGGTGTCGCTAGGGTTTTTAGGAGGGAGAGGTTAATAATTCCAAACTCTCATGAGGTGGGAGGGGGCGTGAAATTTTTATCGAATTCTCCCAACTTGATGCTTGAATTTCCCAACTCGACCACAATATTGGCGTCACCCCTGGTACTATCCAATACTTTACTTAAATGCATAATTTATAATAATTGCACACAGTTCAATGCGATAATAAATGACCGTAATGGTCGACCCTGTCTAGTGTGTAAACACAGATAGTTAGTCATATTCCAACTCTCAAAGGCTGCACCTCGCTTGCACGCGAACTTGTAAACCCTACTTTGTTAAATAAATATCTTCTTTTGATTACACGCTTTTATTGGTTGCAGACGCAACAGGTTTGAAACAAAGGTATTCAGGTAACACCACAAAAAGACATCCAACGGATATAGATCTGGTGATCTTGTAGAACCTCGGAGAATCGATCAAGTTCATAAAATAGTAAAAATCGATTCGTAAAGTTTTCGTCGCAAAATACGTTATAGAGCAGAACTGTCCACATTTCCGGCATCAGCGCCGAAATTTGATATAGAAGGAATCCTAAGTGACAGAATCATAATTTGTCAAAAACTCGAATTCGAATTTCCTTCACTCCTACTGTCGCTCTAAAGTAAACATTGAAAAGTACGCCGATATTTGACGTCGCCGACGACGTCAACGCCCTAGGCACAAAAGTCGAAAACTTTAACGTCGCCCGAAGACGTTCGACGCGATAGGCAATAATTTCGGAAGTGAGCCGAAATTTTCACCGTCCGGCGGCGTTCAATGCTCCAAGCGCAAATTTCGGAAGTAAGCCGAAATTGGAATTTTTGAAAGTAAAAATGAAGTACCCAAACGAGAAAAGTGGCAAACGAAAATAGAATTTTTAGACCGAAAGTGGCCGTTAGTACGTTTTCACAACGAAGCAGAAAAGTCTCATATATACCTATTGCACCTATTGCCGTAAAATGCCTTTCAGTTGACAGTATTGGATTTATAGCTAGCTCTGAACCAAAATTTTTAGTAGAAATATTTTGCTGCCAATCCAAGTCAAAGTGCACTCATATTCTTCTAGAAAGTTTGTGAATCTTTTTTGTCCTACTATACTCTCTATTGGTGTGTTTGTTGAGGCACACGTCCCCTAAAGGAGGCGTTCACCTTTGCCATGTTTGGTAGGCAGATTCTTACATATTAGATAGGTTCTTGCACACACATTTACTGTAACTTGAATTACGACATTAAATGGTTTTAGTTGAATTCTTGCATTTTCTTTATTAAATGATTAACTTTAAATTTAACCTCTCAGGAGCTTTTGCGTGTTAGGGCCCACAAGTCTGATAGTCAGACCATCTCTAAAAAAGTAATTAGTATACTAAGAAGTGATAGATCAATAAACAGTGTTTAGAGATAAAATCAATGCATCGTAAGAAGGCGGACATGTTGGAGGGAGCAGTTAGCAATTCACGGTAGGTACAAGCTTATACCTTAACTAAACCCCACTGAGAGTAGAAATTAACCACCCCAAGTCAGAGGAGGAGGCGCGGCTGGCGCCCTTAATAAAATAAATAATGTCACGTTCTTCAGGCGACGGTGGTGAGTTCTTCTACAATCTCACTGACCATCGAAATTACACTGGTTTTCAATAACTAAGTTTGAATAATCCGAAACAATAGGGACGGTTATGTAGAGGGGCATCATCTTGATGGGACCAGATCTTTGCTCTTCTAGATATGTAGGTAACTCATTTTATAAAAAATCTAGATAAATTTCGCTGTTTGTTATTTAAAAAAAATGAAGCATTAGTTTACCTCCAAGCAGACGTATTCACACGTTAACTTTAAATTTTATTTGAAAATGTCTTCAGTCCAACAAGAATTCATGCCACTCCAATAGTGAATTTTATAAGGAAAATATCTCTTTGTAGCCCAGACGACAGAGAACATTTCATAGTGATACCCACAAAAATTTGCAAACTGATTAATTTTTTCTTTAATGAGTTCGTGAAAGTGTATCGAATAATATCCTGAAAAGTTTACATTTCGCTCGGATGCAGAACATAAAAAAAAAGTGAAAAAAAATTTTTTTTATCCATTTTTTCAAAATTTTGAAATTAAGTCAAGGTAGGAAAAAATAAAAAAATACAGGTAGATAGACCACGTGTTTCTGAACAAAAAATATCTTAATAAAATTTATCGCTAAAGCTACGGTGTTCCTGGAAAAAAATAGTGAAGTAACTTTGTCACTCTGCGCGGCCAGCGCACGGTTAAATGCATACTATGGAACCTCTAAAAATTCTTAGCTGTTCTATCGAGTAAAATAAAGCTTATTTCTTTTTCTGATTACAGGTTTTAAACATTTTTCCTAGTGAATAGCAGGATAAATTGTGAGTATGGAGGGAAAATATATAATGATCAATGCATACACAGACACCACACATAGCCGCTGAATCGCTCTCATGAATTTTTACGTGCCTTTACTGTATTGTATTTATTACAGGTACACCTACCCACATTTCAACTATATCCAATGGATCCCTTTACATTTGTTAATATATTGGAAAAGTTCCAGAATTTATATTCAAAACAATCAAAAATATTTTCATAGTTATAAGGATGAGTTCGTGAAAATCGCAATTTCTGATTGATCGGATTTTTGAAAAAGTACAAGTACAAGTATACATTTTTTCCGAAATAGTGATATTTTATTTTTTCCAATGGGGTCAATTTCTCGACAAGTTACGGCCTCCAATATATATATATATATATATATATACCAAGAAAAATCATCAAGCAAGGAAATTAAAATGATTTGAGATGTACTTTTTTTTTAAACCTCGTTACTACAACTTAATAAACCATAATAATCGTGAAGTCCACGTACTTTTCAAGAGTTCTCAATGAAGAATTTTTTTGAAGGGCTTTTATTTTTTTCTATATTTTTCCCATCCATCCTTTGCTTGTATTGTTTAAAACCCAGGCAACACGGTCACGTCATTTTGACGTTATTTTTTCGGCACCATTATTACCAATGCGACGTTAAATATCACGTGAAAATGACGTGAAATATGAGGCAAAATGTCGCAGCCCATTGACGTCATTTAAGTGACGTCAACAGACATTGCAATTTATATTTTTATTTATTTTCTATAAATTCATTAGGGTATAAGGTATAAATAAGGACTGATTATTTTCATTGGTTTGTTTGTGGCGCCATCTAGAAATAATTTATGCAATAAACAACGTGGTAATGCATAGTTTGCATATGGCGCCAACTAGAAATAATTTCTGCAATAAAAAAATTACGTCACCAAACGTCGCATTGACGTCTCAACATGACGTCATAATTTAGTCACAATATGACATTACTGAGACGTCATTTTTTCGTCACGTGACGTCGTCGACCAAAATGACGTCAGTCTGTTGCCTGGGATAAATCTAGATTACTTTTTGACAAAACCAATATATGACACTGGTTCATGGCTATACTGTTGATGATATTAATATACAGCCAAAAAAATATAATTGTAATTATTCCGACTTAATAAGACATTTATTATTACCATCTAATTAATGCTAAAAATCCACTTATTATTATTCTATTTTTAAAGATTCTCTAAATAATTATTAGGGTGGCAATTTTGTAAAACTAATGTTTTTTTGTCTGGTGTTTAATATCACTAAATAAAAACGTAATAATGACGAATTTAATCTACGTCATAATGCCGTACAAATGCAGACGTCTTTAAGACGTCACTGGTGTTTAAAATCACTAAATAAAAACGTAATAATGACGAATTTAATGTACGGCATTATGACGTACAAATGCAGACGTCTTTAAGACGTCACTGGTGTTTAAAATCACTAAATAAAAACGTAATAATAACGAATTTAATGTACGGCATTATGACGTACAAATGTAGACGTCATTAAGACGTCACTTTTTGGTAACATGACGTCGCCGACGAATAGTTACCAAAAAAATGACGTCAAAATGACCGTGTTGCCTGAGAACAAAAAATCATCAGAAAGCTACAATTTCCATCTTTTAAATGAACCAACACTCATATAGATTGAACAAATTCTGATTTAGTGACTTGTAATTCAGTGCGTCGGTGTCACAGTCATGCGTATTCAAGCGCGTGCACGCATGGATCTCGATCCGAGTTATAACGTTACCCTTGGCTATTTTTTCCGGGAAAACCATGGCTTTAACGGTAAATTTTGTTAGAACATTTTTTGTTCATAAATACGTGATCTATCGATCTGTGTTTTTTATTTTTTTCTAGCTTAATTTAATTTCAAAATTTTGAAAAATGGATGAAAAAAATTTTTTTTTCACTTTTTTTACATTCGCCATAAATCAGCAAAAATTCTGTTTTTCCTAAAGTTGTAAACTGAACTATGACTTGGTTGATTGACGGGCGAATTAATGTTCAATTGAAATTACTGAAAATAATTTGACGCCACTCTGTTCAAAATGACGAATAAAAATTTCTGACTAACTACAAAATAATGTAAAAGAATACCTAATTAATAATATCGAAGGTAGAGTTGCTTTATTAAATCTATGAGAAATAGTATAGACTCCTCAAAAGTGAGTCTCATACAAATCAACAGTGGTCAGAAATATCTGAAAAGATATCGGATATCATGATTATATTGATTATAAACATTTTTAGTTTAATACCTACAAACATCACAAGGGCTACCAAAGGACACCGCACCTTTTATATTTTTATATGTAATTTGGCTTTCATTCCCGGGAGCTGGAACTTTGTATAATAGTAGTTTATGACATGTCGAACAAAAGTCTCCTCGGGCACAATAGCAATTTACGTTACAAGGCTGGAAAGATGTGCTTTGCAGGTCGACCCAAGCAGATTCTAGGGCGAGCCGCAGGTGAGTCCTGGAAGCTTGGGGAGACCTGCAAAACACTGTTTTTCGGTCGTGTAACGTACAATTTTTTTTTTTTCGGCGACACTCATACAAAATCAATTTTGTATTATTTTTTTAATAAATTTTCTAACATACAACGACAAACAATAATAACTTAAATAAGTAAAATATTTTCACGACCGACTTTAATTTCTGCTTGTAACGCTTCAAAATCTGAATCCATATTTTCCATAACTTGTGAATTGACTTTTAAAAACTCGTAAAGTTAAGTGTATTTATCTATTTAACACTTATCTCAACAATTAACACAAATTCGTTTCCGTAGCAAAGAGAATAATAGGAATCGGAAAAGCTTTTTTCTACTCCCTTATGTAAATTTGCTCTTTTCTGTACAGTCTGTAGAATGGATAAGTAGGCAATTCCAGTTAACTGAACGGATATATTTCATATCAGTTCTAGGATGGATATGAAATAAAACCGACCAATCACAGTTCGTGTATTAAGTACAACTATTCGTTTTAAAATCAAATTAGTGCGTAAGCTGTCAAAGTAACTGTCGGTGTGTACTGTCAGTGTGTATTTGTGTAATATATTAATGTTTAATAAATTTTGTAGTTTTTTTAAGCTGGTCGTAGAAAAAGTATACTGTACAACTCGAATGGATTATCCATATCGCACTCAAAAGATTTGAAGCACTCGCCTACGGCGTCGTGCTCAAACTTCTTTATCGTGCGATATGGATATCATATCCACTCTTGTTGCACAAACTACTATTTTCTACGACTGCTTTCGAAAACCACAAATAGCGCACAGTAGCCATGACTCGAAACTGTCATTTTTCACACGATGTGTGCAAAAATCCAAAAAACACAGTTGTCATGTTTTTCACACAGTCCTGTCAAAAACAGAACTGACACCTTTTATTTGTATTTTTTGAAGTAGGCTAGCCTATTCAGTTTCATGGCAACCGACTTATTTAACAACTAAACATCAGTTTTTTAGTCTTCAAAGCACACCACTTTTAAAGAAGTTTATTAAAAATAGTTGATTCTGCAGCCGTAGAAAAAGTATTGTAAACAACACGTTTGAAAACATCTTTTCACACTCATTCGACTTATGGAACTCGCCTTCGGCTCGTTCCACCAAACTGTCTCACTCGTGTGAAAAGATTCGTTTTTGGAACTTGTTGTTTAAAATACTATTTTCTACGATTGTGTTGAAAGTCAAAGGGCATAGCAGGATAAGCACCTGTTAGGTGCCCCCGCACCAATCGGGTCGAA
Organism: Rutpela maculata; assembly: GCA_936432065.2. Lineage (NCBI taxonomy): Eukaryota > Metazoa > Arthropoda > Insecta > Coleoptera > Cerambycidae > Rutpela > Rutpela maculata. The sequence continues at coordinate 43,190,769 of OW386290.2, read as the reverse complement.
ATTTTTAGCACAGGTTGATAGGAACGTTAGATGAAATTTCCCAAAATATTATTTTTGGAAAACCATTTTTACGGGAGTTATGGGGGTAAAAAGAAAAATGAAAAAAATTTTTTTTCTCGAGAACGGATAACCCGATTTTCATGAAAAGAATATATGTTATGGCTTTTGATGGTGCAAATGTGGGAAAAAATTATTGAACCCATTTGTCGAAAAAAAGTGGTGAAAAAATGTTTTCAAAATAAAAAAAAAATTTTTTTTAGGGGATGTTCCAGAGGCACACCGACCATTTTCTTCAAAATAAATGCTTATATGCCCCTTTAAAACATATCCAATTTTCACAGCGATCGGAAGGGTACAACATACTCAAAATTGATAATCATTGGCAGACTGCGGGCGGCGCGTAGTCTATGTAATGAAGCATTATAAGAGGACTTTTTTGTAAATATTTCGTGCAAAGACGAGATTACCTCCCCCCCTTCGTTTTTGAGGGTGCTGAACACGATGCAGGTGGTGGGAGAAGTTTTTGACCGCCGCAACCCCCTGAAACGGCCATCCCTCTTATGGATCCCTTTATGTTTTCATATATAAACGGGTTTGGGGAGTGATTTATCAACGGGTTATACTTGAAATAATATGGAAGAGGGTTTTAGAGCAAGTAGAGTCCAGACAGCAGGCCTAGGGGGTTGATTAAACCCTCCCGAGAGGTGTGGGTTTTTTTTTCAAATGATTCGGTTCAAATACGTATACCTCTTTTTTGGAGTCGCTGATCACGGGAAAAATATTTATTTTTAGCTCCAACCCCCTCAAACGGGCAGAAATCACCTCTCACTCACCGTTTGAGAGATGAAGAGCGGTTGGAGCTACAAATGAATATTTTTCCCATGATCAGCCCAAAAACGGGGGAAACGCGTTTGAAACCGAATTATTTGATAAAAATTATTTTCCACTCCTCGGAAGGGTTTAATTCACCCCCTAGACCTGCTGTCTGGACTCAACTTACTCTATAACCATCTTCCATGTTATTTCAAGTATAACCCGTTGATAAATGACTCTCCAGACCCGTATAGAAAACATAAAGAGATCCATAAGAGGGATGGCCGTTTCTTCTCCCACCACTTGCATCATGTTCAACGTGTTCAACACCCTCGAAAACGGACGAAGGAAGGTAATTTCGTCTTTGCAAGAAATATTTACACTATTTCTGCCTTTATTACATAGACGGCGGTTCATTACTACATCTTACTACAACAGTCACCGGCGGCCATTACAACCCTACCATTTAAATCAGTATCAAACTTCAAGAAGTGTGGTGCAAAAATTCTCTGACGTCAACTGTGGGGTCAAACAAAATCTAGTTTGAAAATCTGAAGATTTTGCAAGGATGACGTTCGCAGTCAGCCTACGAAAGAACTAGTTTTCAAAGTCCACTACGAGGAGGTTACAGTGCCTTTCACTAGTGAAGGTGCCTGTTTATTGTGAATCCCCTTGCCTCTCACGAGTCGGGGTGTTTATTTATCGTGAGTCTCCTTGCCTCTAACTAGTCGGGGCGCTTGTTTATTGTAAGTTCCCTTGCCTCTCATTAGTCGAGGTGCTTGGTTATTCCCCCTTGCCTCTCACAATTCGGGTTGACTTTTTTGCGTGCGTCCTCCTGCCTCTCACGAATCAGGTTACTCTATATTGATGAGACTTTTCTTAGTCTTCATTCTTCGAGAACATCCCATAAAAAAAATTTTATTTTGAAAAAATTTTACAAAAAAGTTGCAGGGGGTTGCGGCGGTCAAAAACTTCTCCCACCACTTGCATCGTATTCAGCACCCTCAAGAACGAGGGGGGAGAAGGTAATCTCGTCTTTGCACGAAATATTTACAAAAAAGTCGTGCTTCATTACATAGACTACGCGCCGCCCGCAGTCTGCCAATGATTATCAATTTTGAATATGTTGTACCCTTTCGATCGCTTTGAAAATTGGATATGTTTTAAAGGGACATATAAGCTTTTATTTGGAAGAAAATGGTGGGTGTGCCTCTAGAACATCCCCTAAGAAAAAATAATTTTTTATTTTGAAAAAATTTTTTCACCACTTTTTTTCGACAAATGGACTCAATAATTTTTTCCCACATTTGCACCATCAAAAGCCATAACATGTATTTTTTTCATGAAAATCGGTTTATCCGTTCTCGAGAAAATTTTTTTTCCATTTTTCTTTTTACCCCCATAACTCCCGTAAAAATAGTTTTCCAAAAATAATATTTTGGGAAATTTCATCTAACACTACTATCAGCTTGTGCTAAAAATTTCGACCCGATTGGTGCGGGGGCACCTAACACATGCTTATCCTGCTATGCCCTTTTCTAACTTCAAAAACAATTTGCCACACACTTCGATTACATCTTCACAAATTTAAAATTTTGGAAAGACTTTAAGGGAAATAACGTCACAACCGTAGAAAAAATAGTATGTAACACACACGTGGCAAGCTTCAGTGCAAAACTCGTATGATAGGAACACTCACTGCGCTCGTGTTCCTACTTTCATACATCGTTTTGCAATGAAGCCCTTGCCACACTTGTATTACAGTATACATACTATTGCCGATCTCTAATGTCACTTTCCTGTCTAGCCCGGGAAAACGTTAATTTCTGGCGGATAATTTCTGGTCGGCCGAAAAAGAAAAATTTTAATGAGAGTTTCGAGATATTGGCCAAAGAAGGTCATAATTTAACAATATTTTCAACTAAAAATAATTTTTATCTGTAAAACGGATTCTCAAATGAAAAAAATGTATTGTTCATTTTTTGTTCAGAATAATGTGTTACACTAGTTCGAACTGATTTTACAACAAAATAATTATTTATTTAATGCGGCAAAAATTAAAATAAATGACAGAATTTTTAAATAATAATTTTGTTATGAAATCACTTCAAACTAGCACAATACATTATTCTGAACAAAACAATGAAGAATTTTTTTTTTCATTTGAGAATCCGTTTTAAAGATAAAAATTATTTTTGGTTGGAAAAATTGTTAAATTATGACCTTCTTTGGCCAATATCTCGAACCCTGTCGTTAAAATTATTTGTGCCCGTGGAGACATCATAAACTACTAGTGCAAAGTTTCAGCTCCCGGGGGTGAAAACCAAATTACATATAAAAGGTGTATTAGTAGAAATGCGTGTACTTAAGGTAAAAATGGAAAAGACGAAGTCATTCAATTGTGTAAAAACATACAGGATGTTCCAAAGGTTACAAGTCAGATAATTATAGTGCCCCGGTGTTCCTCCTCTATCATTTGACTACTACTACTGAATAACATATTTTAGTTTTTTTCAGAAAATTTTAGTTTTGCAGCGAAACAACTTTTTTGTTTTTTGGAAGACCAAACAAAAAAAATCCCATAAGATGCAATAAAAGAAAATTTAGTCGCTCTCTATCCACAATTAAAAACCTAAAACCCCTACTTCACCAAAGCAGAATTTTCTTCAAATAAATAATCGGCGCATATGCCCATCTCGATGTTCTCGTCTCCAATAACGAAGTCCACAGACTGTCCCATTCCACGCTGCTAAAAGTCTTGTGATAGTTTACGAAACAAAGGTAGAGGGTGGTCAAGCGAACCTAGAAGAAGAACTTAAAATAAAATATATAGTCAATTACATGTATTTTCCAAAAATTATGACAGAAAAACAATTAGGAACCGCATTCCAGAGATATGATTTTAGCTTTTAACAAAATCAATTGTTTTTCTGACGTAATTTTTGGTAAACGCAACTTTTATTTTTTAACGCATAATATTATTGTATTACCTACTTTTCGGTAAATAAATTCGGTATTTGTCTCCAGTATTGCGGCCTTTGAGGCACGTCTTCACTTCAATTTAGAAAGATGTTTTGTGAGTAACCTTGGATCTATGTCAAAACAATTGGAAGCCGCATTCCAAAGATATAATTTTAGCTTTTTACAAAATCAGTTGGTTTTTTGACATGATTTTTGGTAAATAAAACTTTTATTTTTTAACACATAATATTATTCTATTGTTTTTGGGTAAATAAATTTAGTATTTGTTCTCCAATATTGCGGACTTTGGGGCACATATCTTCGCTTCAATTTAGAATGATCTTTTGTGAGTACCTTGGATCTATACGTACCCGTACGGTATAAGACTTCGTCTTCTACAAAATCTTAGGATTTTTCTGGAGGACATTTTTCCTACTTCCGGAATACTAAAACGGTTGCAATTGTGCCAAGAAGTCTGATCTTTCAATAATATTTCATTCTTCGTCATAAGGTATAGGAAAAACTTGATCTTGTATAAAAATTTTAGGACCACTCTCGTTATTATGGCAACATCGAAGCAAATAATCTTGGATGGAACTCATATTATGGCTCTCTGGGTCTAGACGATCAGCAATGTTCAACAGTTCTCACAAAAGATACACGCGCATAATTTGCAATAAATGCCATAAATAGAAAATTACGACATGCTTCATTCAGTAATCATAATGTTCTATTATTCTGCCATAGTCTTAATACTTTATAAATCACGATAAGACAATGGGAAGGATTATGTTTTTTATTTTAATTGTTTTTACATATACGATAAGCAAACTTGAGAGTCATCTGAGTTACTACTTACATCTTTAAATAGTGGAGTGTCATTGTACGTATCGTTAAAAACTAGCAATTTATAAAAAATATATATATGCGCCACTTAAAACTCCTCAGGCTTGTAACTTTCTTATTTTTTAAGCGACGACCATGTTGGGCACATCAAATTGTAGATATTTTTAAGGCATTTAAACATGTGTACAGAGTGATTTAAAAAAATATGTTTTGAAAAAGTTGTTAAGAAAGAAAACTTAATTTCCTTGAATATATTTTTACCTCACCCTGTATATGAACTGCGTTAATGTTTTCTTATAAAGGTTTTAATTAGCTTCAATTTATGTTATTACGTCATATTCGAAATTCTTTTTGGTGTTAGAGAAAGAAATTAAAAACACTCTTTCCGATTCCAAACTGATTTTTTTTAAAATAACTTTGAAAAAAATTTAAATAATAATTTTATGCTTTACTTGTAAAAGACATATCACAAACAATATTCAATGTAACAAAACAGTAACAAGAAACAAAAGAAATAACTATTTTTAAAAACAAACTTATATTAAAATGTACTAAATAGGAAATTGCAAAATTTTTACTTTTAAATTTTTTTTATTTTAATAACGTAAATTGAAACTAATTAAAACCTTTATAATAAAACATTAACACAGTTCATGAACTGTGTTCATGAACAGGGTGAGGTAAAAAAATATTCAAAAAAATTATATAAGTTTCTTTTCTTAACAATTTTTCAAAAAAAAAAATTTTTATCACTCATCTGTATGCATGTTTAAAGGTTTTAAAAATGTCTATAATTTGATGTGCTCAACATGTTTATCGCTTCAAAAATAAAAAAGTTACAAGTCTGAGGAGTTTTAAGTGGCGCACCCTGTATATTATATTTGATTAACGTTCTGAAAAATACTATATTATTGAAAATATTAAATCATTACTCATTTCTATTTCTGCAATAAACAAGTGGATGTAATGCAACTTAATTTTCCTTTGTCTAAGTAATAGTACGGGAGCCAGTGACACTGTCAGTTGCTGTGTTTGTTTAAACTTGTTTTTTCGATCATATCACATATATCAGTGTAACTTATCCATAAAACAAACTCCTGCCACTTCGTTAGCGGGCCAACGCAGCAGCATTTTGATTATTAAAAAAAAGTGTCACTGCTATACGTGTTTAAAGTTGATATTTTTGTATCATTTTGTGGCATTACAATACGATGGTAAATGATTTCCTGCCACCTTTGTTGTAGACCGGCGTGCTCCTATCACTAACATAAATATGTAAATAAAATTAAGTCAATTAACAAAAATGTTTAGAGCTGAAATTTTTTTTGCGAGTAGTTTATTACTTGAAATTGTCAAAAAAACTTATGCTGCTGGCCTTTTGACGGAACATGGCTTTGGCAGGAGCAAAAGAAGTCCTGTTAGGTGTTGGCCCGCTGCACAGTGGTGCTTTTTTTTTTCCAAATAGACGACAAAAATCGGTAACCTAGCCAATTTTCGATCAAAATGTACGAAACGTGGTAGAGTTAAGTATTCGGAATTCAGTTTTGCTGCAGAATTATTTTTTTCAATATGGCGGCTTCAAAATTTGGGCCAGAAGAAGCAAACAAAAAAAGTCCTGATCCTCGAACTCGACCCGAATAGTCCAACGTATTTTTCGACGCTGAATTCGAATCCGACTTTAGAAAAGCCCAGACACCCTTAGAATAGGGTAAAATCGCCCCTCATATATGGTAACAATAAGTAAATGCAAAAAGTACTCCTAATTTACAATCCTAGGGTTTTTGAGGTTTCTGATTTCGAATTTCAAAATGCCAAAAGCCAAAAATGTATTCATAGGGTGAAAATAGAGTAAATTAGTGGCTGAAAGGGGTGTAGAAATAAAAAGTTAAAAAAACAATTAATAAAAAGTAGAAAAAACACGTAATTTAGAATCTGAAATTATATTTTTAGGGCTTTTGAGTTCAAGTTCGAATCCGATCCCAGAAAAGCCCATGTACCCTCAAAATTTTAAGCCTTTAGCGAATAAACATCCCTAAAATGGGGTAAATCATCCCTGATTTGTGGTAACAATAAATACATGCAAAAAGTAGTTAACAAGTGCAAACATATTGTATTTAAATATAGATTTTTGGTATATGGCAAAGGATTTTCTACTCCGAGGTGATTAAGCAATCTCTAGATAGAGGAAAATCACCCTAATATAAAAATAAAATTCAGAGAGAGGTTTCTATTCAAAAATGTATAAATCCGAACTTCCAGATTTTCCATATTTTAATGGTAATCATGTATTTTATTTTTATATAAGGATAGTTGTTACACTCATATTGTACTTCACTTTCAAATCTTCATTATTTTTTAGCATTTATATACTCTATGATGGTATGATGGTGTGTATTCTTTGCAAGAACGGCATTTTCTAGCCTAATCTAAGAGTAGTTGTTCAGCCATTATTTAGGGAGATGACTGCTAAATATAAAACATAACCTTCTCCCTTGTTTTGATATTCTTTACCATTCATTCACATCAATTTATAAATCCTGAAATGTGGGTTAGTTTTGCCTCGTTTTAGGGTGGCTTCCTTCTACTTTGGGGGTTGCTTAACCACCTCAGATTAGAAAATCCTTTGCGATATACCAAAAACCTATATTTAAAAACAATACGTGTGTGGGCTTGTTACTACATTTTGAAAAAAATGTAGTATAGGTTTTGCATTTTTCCAGCGGACCATCGAAATTCGAAAAAAGCGTCGGATCGAAATGAAAGTCATATCTATCAACTCGAGAGCGAATTTAGAAAATTCCGTCCGTCGGTCAGTCGGTCTGTCGATCTGTCGGTCTGTCTGTCTGTCACGCTCAGCCCCCCTAATCCGTTTTCGGATTTCGATGAAACTTGGATGGTTAATAGGAGGCCTTTAGAAAACCTTAACGCTGGAAGCTCGGCTCCGTTCGGAAACCGGAAGTACCCGATATAGACGTTTCAAGTTATGTTAGTTAAGTTATTCAAAGAGATGGTGCCGCTGGCAACGATCTATAGATAAGTATACCAGAGGCAATGTCGAAAAACAAATAGAAATTGATTTTTTTTGCAAAAAACTGGTTTTCTCGAAATCGGGCTAGGAAGCACGATAACTGTCCAGGATATTGATCGATTTCGATGAGACTTGGTGGGATCGAAGGTACAGGGCCACAAATGAAGCCTATTGCTGGCGGCCCGAATCCGTTAACCGCAAGTATTTTTTCCAAGGCTGAGTATGATTTTCCAAAGATATTGATAACTCCCGAACCGAAAGTCCGATTTCGATTTTCAAAAATGGCGATTGTAGGGTTCGATCAAGTCTATTAGGTGACGTTTGTGAGAAATTTGACAAAACAAAAGCGAATCTACAAATCCTGGAAAACTTAATTTTTTTGATAGATTCTACAAATACCCGACAGTTTCCTAATAAAAATCGAAAATTAAGTATTCCGTCGATAAATCTCTACAACCGATATAAAGCACGGACTTTTTTGGACAAAAAATCTGAAATAGAGTTTTTCGAAAAATTAAAAATAAACGAGTTATTTACAGAGATGCATGACCACAATATAACCGATGCCCTTTCTGTATTTCAAAATGTAGTTAGCCTTTACTTTAGTCAATGCAAAAAGAAAAAAAAAGGTACTGAGTCAAACCAACAGGGATAAAAAGCATATCAAAATGTAGTTTTTAGCTTGTTACTACATTTTGAAAAAAAAATGTAGTATAGGTTTTGCATTTTTCCAGTGGACCATCGAAATCCGCAAAAAACGTCGGATCGAAATGAAAGTCATATCTATCGACTCGAGAGCGAATTTAGAAAATTCCGTCCGTCGGTCAGTCGGTCTGTCGGTCTGTCTGTCTGTCACGCTCAGCCCCCCTAATCCGTTTTCGGATTTCGATGAAACTTGGGTGGTTAGTAGGAGGCCTTTAAAAAACCTTAATGCTGGAAGCTCGGCTCCGTTCGGAAACCGGAAGTACCCGATAGAGACGTTTCAAGTTTTTCGGGAAAAATTGAATAACTCGGTAACGAGCAGTCGGATCGAGATATTTCAAAAAAGAGATGGTGCCGCTAGCAACGATCTACAGATAAGTATACGGGAGACAATGTCGAAAAACAAATGAAAATTGAATTTTTTTGCAAAAAACTGGTTTTCTCGAAATCGGGCTATGAAGCCCGATAACTGTCCAGGATATCGATCGATTGCGATGAGACTTGGTGGGATCGAAGGTACACGGCCACAAATGAAGCCTATTGCTGGCAGCCCGAATCCGTTGACCGCAAGTATTTTTTCCAAGGCCGAGTATGATTTTCCAAAGATATTGATAACTCCCGAACCGAAGGTCCGATTTTGATTTTCAAAAATGGCGATTGTAGGGCTCGATTAAGTCTATTAGATGACGTTTGTGAGAAATTTGACAAAACAAAAGCGAATCTACAAATCCTGGAAAACTCGATTTTTTTGATAGATTCTACAAATACTTAACAGTTTCCTAATAAAAATCGAAAATTAAGTATTCCGTCTATCAATCTCTATAACCGGTATAAGGCACGGACCTTTTCGGACAAAAAATCTGAAATAGAGTTTTTCGAAAACTTAAAAATGAACGAGTTTTTTACAATGAAATATTTTTATTTATTTGCTTTTATCATGATTAGAGAATATTATTTAGGTATTATACAAATCACAACTTACACGCTTTTTTATTTATTATGAAAATACCTACTTTCTGTATATTGTTGCCCTAATCTGGGCACGCTAATATACTAGTCAGGTAAATACTTTAAAACACTCATTATTGGAGAACCAATCAAAACAACTACTCTTCTAGCTAATACTGACGAAGTATTGAATTACATGATAGGATTCTTAGCATTTTAAAGAAAAAAAAAAAAAAATATATTAGAAATACTTAAATCATTTATTTACATTTAGTCATTCACACTTTTTTTATTTCATATGAAATTATCTACTTTCTGTATATTGGGACCTTAACCGGGTCACGCTAATATACTACTTTTGCCTTAAAATGCCAGGAATCCTATCATGTAATTCAATACTTCGTCAGTATTAGCTAGAAGAGTAGTTGTTTTGATTGGTTTTCCAATAATGAGTGTTTTAAAGTGTTTTCATAAGCAGTATATTAGCGTGACCCGGTTAAGGTCCCAATATACAGAAAGTAGATAATTTCATATGAAATAAAAAAAGTGTGAATGACTAAATGTAAATAAATGATTTAAGTATTTCTAATATATTTTTTTTTCTTTAAAATGCTAAGAATCCTATCATGTAATTCAATACTTCGTCAGTATTAGCTAGAAGAGTAGTTGTTTTGATTGGTTCTCCAATAATGAGTGTTTTAAAGTATTTACCTGACTAGTATATTAGCGTGCCCAGATTAGGGCAACAATATACAGAAAGTAGGTATTTTCATAATAAATAAAAAAGCGTGTAAGTTGTGATTTGCATAATACCTAAATAATATTCTCTAATGAACGAGTTATTTACAAAGATGCATGACCACAATATAACCGATACCCTTTCTGTATTTTAAAATGTAGTTAGCCTTTACTTTAGTCAATGCAAAAAGAAAAAAAGGTACTGAATCAGCTCAACAGGGATAAAAAGCATATCAAAATGTAGTTTTTAGCTTGTTACTACATTTTGCATTTTTCCGGCGGACCATCGAAATCCGAAAAAAACGTCGGATCGAAATGAAGGTCGTATCTATCGACTCAAGAGCGAATTTAGAAAATTCCGTTCGTCGGTCTATTACGCTCAGCCCCCCCCCCCAATCCATTTTCGGATTTCGATGAAACTTGGGTGGTTGATAGGAGGCCTCTAGAAAACCTTAACGCTGGAAGCTCGGCTCCGTTCGAAAACCGGAAGTACCCGATATAGACGTTTCAAGTTTTTCGGGAAAAATTTAATAACTCGGTAACGGGCAGTCGGATCGAGATATTTCAAAAAAGAGATGGTGCCGCTGGCAACGATCTACAGATAAGTATACCGGAGACAATGTCGAGAAACAAATGGAAATTGAATTTTTTTGGAAGAAACTGGTTTTCTCGAAATCGGGCTAGGAAGCACGATAACTGTCCAGGATATCGATCGATTTCGATAAGACTTGGTGGGATTGAAGGTACACGGCCACAAATGAAGCCTATTGTTGGCGGCATGAATCCGTTGGCCGTAAGTATTTTTTCCAAGACCGAGTATAATTTTGCAAAGAAATTGATAACTCCCGAACCGAAGGTCCGATTTTGATTTTCAAAAATGGCGATTGTAGGGCTCGATTAATTCTATTAGGTGACGTTTGTGAGAAATTTGACAAAACAAAAGCGAATCTACAAATCATGGAAAACTTGATTTTTTTTATGGATTCTACAAATACCCAACAGTTTCCTAATAAAAATCGAAAATTAAGTATTCCGTCGATCAATCTTCATAACCGGTATAAGGCACGGACCTTTTCGGACAAAAAATCTGAAATGCAGTTTTTCGAAAAATTAAAAATAAACGAGTTATTTATAAAGATGCATGACCACAATATAACCGATGCCCTTTCTGTATTTCAAAATGTAGTTAGCCTTTAAGAAAAAAAAAGTACTGAATCAACACAACAGGGATAAAGAGCATATCAAAATGTAGTTTTTAGCTTTTTAACTACTTTTTGCATGTATTTATTGTTACCACAAATCAGGGATGATTTACTCTATTTTAGGTTGGTTATTAAAATTTTGAGGGCACATGGGCTTTTCTGAGTTCGGATTCAAACTTGAACTCAAAATCCCTAAAAATATAATTTCAGACTCTCAATTACGTATTTTTTCAACTTTTTATTTCTACACCCCTTTCAACCACTAATTTACTCTATTTTTAACCTAAGCATAAATTCTAGGCTTTTGGCATGCTGAAATTTGAAATCAGCAACTTCAAAAAATATACTTTAGGAATGAAAATTACGTATTTTGTCAAATTTTCATTTTTCACCCCTTTCAACCCCAATTTTACTCGATTTTCACCCTAAGAATAAATGTTTGGCTTCTGGCAGGTTGAAATTTGAAATTGTCAATCTCTGGAAATATAAGTTTTCATTTTTACACCCCTTTCAACCCCCATTTTACTCGAAGAATCAATTATTATTTTTTGGCATGTTGAAATTTGAAATCAGCAATCTCAAAAACCCTAGGATTGTACATTAGGAGTACCTACTTTTTGCTTGTACTTATTGTCACCATATATGAGGGGCGATTTTACCCTCTATTCTAAGGGTGTTTTTTCGCTCTAGCTCACAATTTTGAGGGTGTTTGGGTTTTTCTGAGGTCGGATTCGAATTCAGCGTCAAAAAATACATTGGACTACTCGGGTCGAGTTCCAGGATCAAGACTTTTTTTGTTTGCTTCTTCTGACCAAGTTTCGTAAATTTTTATTGAAAATTGGCTAGGTTACCGATTTTTGACGACTGTTTTGAAAAATAGCACGACTGAGCGCTGGTGTGCCTGCAGGAGTCGATTTTGTGAAAACACAGCCTAAATATAACACAAAAAATTAGAAATTAATTTGAAACAGATCTTTCAAAAAAGAGTGTCGCTGACTCCCGTACTAAAGCTTCATGTCATTATAATTTCGTACAACAAACAACGTCACAAATGAAAATGAAAAGTAAAAAATACAAAAGGTCTGGATTACTCTAGGTCAGGGTGTATTAAATAGGTGGTCCGACGAACGGCACTTTCCTATTATAATAATGGCTTCATAAGTGCATGGTTACTATTTACTTTAGTAGATGGCGCGAGCAATAAGGTCCTACAATTACCTGGGCACGTGCATCGTATAACTAACATAACCACAAATTTTAAGGTTTTTTCGTTTATTCTCATTTTTAATGTTTGTATAGGCATTTTTAGCTTGGAGTCATACTGGCTCCAGGCAAATATTTAAAAATTCACGCAAATAATTTTTCAATATTGTTGATTAATAAAAATAGACTGCTAATTATGGGTTAGATTCCTAACCTGCAAAAAGTGTTTTATTTTATTGTGACAAACTGTTTAAAACTTCATACACATTGCGTTGAACTTGATTTTGGTTGAAAGTACAGGAACCAGGTAGAAATTATAATAGCTACGTAATACTGGTAAAGAAAAATTATATTTCATTCCAAAAAAAATATATATCTTGCTTACAAAAATAAAGTAAAAATAACTAAACGAATTATACAGTAAACAAGTTTAACTTATGTGAAAAAAAAAACGAAAAAATTAGGGAAATTGTTAAAGATGACAATAAGAAAAGACAAGAAGCAAGTAACCGAAAATGAAAGGCTATAGCGTGATAAGAAAATCAAAATTGCCCCCACCTGGATTTTTATTTCGAATTGGCCATTCGAAAGGACATATTTGAAAACTCCTTCAGCTAAATTTTCAGCCCCCTAGGTTCTAATAGGGTACTCCTATCGTAAAAAACGTGTTTTTTCGAAAAAATTTCTCCTAATCGACTGTTTGCTCCAAAAAATCTGAAAAATTCATGAACATTTGTTTTTGAGTAAGAAAACACCTTGATTTTTTTCGGATCAAAGCTGGAGCCAGGAAAAATATTTGAATTTTTCAATGATTTTTTTAGGCAATGAAAGTCATATTTGCCTAACTTCTAAATAACAATTTTTTGTATACTTTTCCCGTACTTTCGAATGCCGGTGTCAGAATTACCATTTTCAGATCGGAACATGTTCAAGGTTTGAAAAAATCGTTTTTTCCGCATTTTTTCCATATCTTTAGCACATAACCTCAAAATTAGATAGTTCAATAGGTGCTAGAACACCTCAAAATACTCAAGGACTTTTTTCCAAGTGAAAAAAGTTTTTAGAATCAAGTATTATTTCGCTGTAGCTGCAAAGGGTCTGATGCAGCCAGTTTTAGGTACGGGGAAACTTCATTATTCGAAAATTATTAATTATCATCATTAATTGAAAATTTATTTGCTAAAAATAAGTAAATATTTCTAATAGAAATTAAGATAATGTCTTTAAAAAAAAGTTATAAATATGTTCGTTTTTTCATGAAAATAATAAAATAATTATGTATTATTAATATGTGACAAAATGACATCAATTAAAATTCTTAAGGATTTTAACATTTAATTATAATAATATTTTTAATCTTCGTCACTATCTTCGTCTATCACTGGATCAACATCTACAGTAGAAAATAAATCAGAAAGAACTTTCTCTGGTCTAATAATTTTTTATTTATATCTAGCATTACTGAGGTAATATATGACTGCTGCAATGTGAGAACATCAGTCGACAGTTCATAATCCATTGGCACGGTCGCATGCAGTCATAGAATACCGCTGCATCCAATTGAGGTTTGTACTCAACGTAGCATTTGTAAGTCTTACTAATACTTTCATAATATTTAGTTTCATCTTAACATACTCCAAATTGATATTTTCACTATCATCCATTAACTCAGCCAGATAACAGACGGCTTGACCGAATTGATATTTTGAGATCCCTTTCAGTCATCTCCGGAAAGTCAGTGATTTCTTCGGATGTTAACTTGGTCGTAGTAGTGGGCCGTCTAGACCATCTGGCTGTCTTAGCTTCTAATGCCAAAGTATTTTCATTTTGATTAGAATTTAACATTCTTTCAATGATTATATCTTCATCATCTTTATCGCTATTTAAACGCTTTCCAAAACGGTTGCTAAGAAAACATGCGATTCTACAATACGCACCAGATTTTGGTAAAAGTTTATATCTAACTGCTGATGGCGAAGCTTATATTTGTTCCAAGAATAACGTGAACGGCCTCTACTCATCTCAATTTCGTGTTGTAGTTAAGTTGGGTCCCTTTCAAGGCAGGCATGAGAATCTTATAACCAATACTTTCGAAATAAGGTACCACGCCCCTAAAACCTCTATCCACAATACAAACATTACCTTTTCTCATGATAGTTCTTATACCATCTGGATCTTCCATCACTTTCTTCATAATGCTTGCATCGTTTCGGTGGCTAAAAATGGACCAGGTACATCTACGACGAACCCGTCTGTGGTGCAAATAGTGAATGGTTTAACCAAAGGATATTTCTTCTGACCTGAATATGACTTTCGTTGGTAGTCATTATCTTTACTCTTTTGGTGACGTAGATAAGTCCCATCGACAACCAAAACAAGCACGTTCTCGTTAATTTAAAAAGTTTTTTTGCGTAAATGGAAGTATGATCACGAATTAGATCCTCTCTTATGATACTCTTTACTCCAAAGCATTTCGGCAAAACATCTTTTTCAAATGAATTAATTACTGACTCGCAAAAATCTGAAACTTTTATTTCGTTTTCTATTTCGAAAACAGATGAAATAAAATTATTTGATGATCCAGTTCGTAATTTAAATATGGGAAAAATGCGGAAAAAAATGTTTTTTTCAAATTTTGAGCATGTTTCGGTCTGAAAATGGTAATTCTGACACCGGCATTCGAAAGTACGGGAAAAAGTACACAAAAAAATGTTATTTAAAGGTTAGCCAAATATGACCTTCATTGACTAAAAAATCATTGAAAAATTCAAATATTTTTCCTGGCTCCAGTTTTGATTCGAAAAATCTGAAAAAAATCAGGGTATTTTCTTACTCAAAAACACACGTTCATGATTTTTTTTTCTGATTTTTTTGGAGAAAACAGTCGAGCAGGAGAAATTTTTTTCGAAAAAACACGTTTTTTAAGATAGAAACACCCTATTAGCACCTAGGGGGCTAAAAATGGCTAATTCGAAATAAAAATCCAGGTGGGGACAATTTTGATCTTCTTATCACGCAATAGCCTTTAATCAAAATGTTCAACAATTATGTAAAATCTTCAGTAAACCATTAGAAAGTACAATATTTATATCTAGTTAATATTGTCATATTAGCATACGTAAAATAAACACCTTAGATGATAATATCGTAACTATAAGATTAAATCTAATTCTGTTGATAAACAAAAGATATAAATAAACATGTTGGTCGAAATTGAAAGTCTAAAATTATCACATATGAAAATATTCAACATTTTAACTCAAAATATTAAATAGAAATAATGCTTTCTTTTATGCATGTATGCCACAATGTTTAACCCAGTGGCGTACCCAGCTTTTCGAGGCAGATGTGGCAGTCCATTTAAAAGGGGGTATAAAAAAGTTGCAAATAAAAATGAAATACGGATTTTTATCTACAACACAGAGTTTTTAGCAATAACTCAAATTCCCGGATTGATGAGCGGGGGCGCAATATGAGCAGGGAAGGGCGCAAAATAAGACAATTTTTTTTTTGATGAGCGGGGTCCGGAAAATGAAAAACAATTTTTTTTAAGGGGAACAGAACAATTTTTGGATGAGCGGGAGATGGGCGTCTACTGGAATAAAAAAAATTCACCGTACATTATAAAAATTAATAAAATTCCCTAATTTTTCAATATGAACCCTGCAGCAAGAGCGCATCATCATAAGGACGAGGGGGGGAGGCAGTGCCCCTCCCCCCTAGTTACGCCGCTGGTTTAACCCACTCATTTTACATCGTTATACTAGAAATTTGCGAAAATTCAATCTGAGACCACTTGCAAATATTCTCTTCCTCTAAAACAATAAATAGTACAGTACTAGGGGTTTTAATATAGAATTAATGTTATGTGAATTAAATTTTATTTTCACTTCTCTCGCTTACCGAAAGGGCATATTGTAATCATGAAAAAATCACCCTCCGAGGTTTCTCCAGATTTTTACGTTTCAAGAGTACGTAGGTTACGAAAGTTGAATACATTTAATTCCATCAGTCTGTCTGTCTGTCTGTTGGCGCTATATCTACAAAACCACTTGATTGAGAAGAATAGTATTTTAGTTGACGCTACTGCCATCTAAGTACTGGGATACACCTCCGTTGAAAAATATATACAGGGCGGACCCATAAGAAATATAATTAAGGAAAAAAAAAATGTGACGGAAGAAGAGTAATATTTGGCATATAGTTAACAGAACTGTCAAGGAAGAAAAATATGCAGGGTGGTCGCCATAAAAAAAAATAATAAAAAAATGTGACGGAGGACAGTAATATTTCGCATCTATAGTTAGCACAACTGTCAATGGAGAAAAATATACAGGGAGATCACATTAAAAGAAATAATGAAAGAAATGTGACGGGTGATGAAATATTTTGCATGCAGTTAATACAGCTGCTAATAGTCCAAGAGGTAGCTCCCATTTGATATAACCGGAAAAATCTAATACAGTTACGTATACCACTCAAGTCTGGAGCTAGCATGAAATAGAAGTCTGGTGGTCTGGCAGTCCAAAGCGGTCGGACGTTAAACTGGCGGCGTTTCTAATTTCGAAAAAATTTACTTCAGTTTAACCGGGAAGATCTATTTTTGTTTCAGAGTTTACTTGTTAGATTACTACCTCCTGAATAAATTCGAGCTGGTCTGCCATTCGAAATCGATCGCAAAATCGCCGCCAGATCAATCCAAAGTTAAACAAAATTGAAGTCAATTTAACCGAATGTATCTAATGTTTATTTTTGAACCAAATTACAGCTCACTGAATGGCTTTCATGAATTATTAAGTATGGCAATCAAAAGCAGCTGGATACTGGGTGCCAGATCAAATTTCTTGCAACGCTGCATTTCATTGAACGACGAATAACGTACGAATCTCTGGCTACGTACAAAACAATGTAGGGGGGGGGGGCGGGTTGTAAAAAAATGTAATATTGTTTGTGACTTACCCAAACCTATGCGATCTGGTGGAACAACCGGAACTCAAAATATGTTTTCATTTAACATAAATGTATCAAACTTTAATATGGGCTAAGGTCGAATATTTTTGTAAACATAATTTTGTATCTGCTCAGTAAAATAAAAATACCTACCACACAACTTTCATTTGTTTTTATTTATCGAAGCAGTGACCAGTGAACCCCACGAGAATATTGTATGTAATATCTAAATTCCAGTCTCCAAATAATATTGTAGTGCGGTGCAATGACACCGATGTACTTGTTATTTTATTGGGTAATTTCCATAAAATTAATGCTGAATCCAAAATTTTGATGGAGGTTGGATTTTATAACAACAACTCACTTCGTTATTTAGACGTAGGGAAATTGTTCGTCGAACTCGGTCCTGATGTATGTCTTGCCTTGCCTGGTCTGCATGCCTTCACAGGATGTGACACAACATCTTGCTTCTATAAAAAGGGTAAAGTTACTCCTTTTAATCAAATGGGAAAGAGCTCCGAATTTCAAAATTATTTTCAAACATTCTACCAAGATCCGGAACCAGATTCTGTTCCCATAACTAAGGCGGAGAAATTTGTTTGCTTCATATACAATCTCCCTAGGTGTCCAATAGTTAATGAGGCAAGGTACAGAAAATTTGAGATGGCTTACAAGCCCAGAAAAATGAATGAGCCTCTTATTAAGAGCTTCGCCACATTTGATTCCCTATCAATTCCCCCGTGTCAATCATCACTGCTGCTGTGAAAATAAGTATATTTCAAACATATATATGGATGAAAGCCGAAAAACAGGACCCGATGCAGCCATTAAATCCCGAAGACTATGGCTGGAAGATAGGTCCTTCTGGGATATACGAACCTGTGTGGTTTGATGGAGACGTTGCTCCACCTGTTGTTATCAACGCAATTGCGGAGGCTTCAGGTATGTTGAATACAATATAGTAATAATTACCTAATTTTTAACTCTTTTTAGACGACGAAGACACCGATTCTGATGTCCCTTCGGAAGATGACGGGGACGAAGATGATGAATAACAAAAATACTCGTGACGTGGTAGAGAACAGAAAATATTACAAAAATGATTGGATTTTATAGCATCACTGACAAATCTATGAGTGTGAAATTCAATCTATCTTTTAATTAAATGTCAAAACTAATGTTGACGAAAAACTTATAATTCTTTTCATGCAATAAAATTACATTTTTCTGAAATCGATCGGGAATGTCTACATTTTCGGTGCGATTTTAGAGCGAAAAATGCACAATTCCAGTATTTTAGTTTGTTGCTAGGAAACTATCAGAAAACAGACCGGAAAAGATCCGTTGCCAAGCAACGATCAACAAAGCCGTACGGGAATGTTACTTCCCGGCCTAGGCCGGGAAGTAACATTCCCGTACGCTTTTTTATATATATTTTAATATGTTAATATTTTTGATTTTTATACGTTTAAATTAGTATTGATTGTGATTTCAGAAAAAAATTTTTTTTAAATGTTTATAAATTTTTGATTTTTATACGTTTAAAATAGTATTTATTGTGATTTCAGAAAAAATAGTATGTGTACTTCGGTGTGAAAGCACATTCCCAGACTTCGATGCTTGTTGGCCTCGGCTAGCGCCTCGGCCAACAATTGCATCGTCGTCCGGGAATGTATCGCTTTCACACCTAGATACACAATATACTATTCCATCAATTTTTTAATATACCATCAACCGAAAAATAATGTAGCTCACTCGTAATCGACGATTAATAAGCTTTGCTACCTTACAAAAACCGATCTGGCATCTTGGATCCGGCTGTCTTTTACTGCCAGACTGCGCAATTCGGAAAAGCCACGCACTGACCTGTAATTTGGTTGAAAAATTAAAACTAGATACTTTCGGTTGAATTGACATCAATTTTTTTTAAAGTGTAAGTTGATCTGGCCGCCATTTTACGACCGATTTCGAGTGGCAGACCAGTTAAAATGAATTTAGGAGGTAGTAATCTAACAAGTAAACTCTAAAACAAAAATAGATCTTCCCGGTTAAATTGCAGTATTTTTTTCGAAATCCTTTTTTAATGTCCGACCGTTTTGGAGTGCCAGACCGCCGGATTACCATTTCATGCGGTCAATACTCGAAACTGTAATATTAAACAGAATTAGATCTCTGGTTAGATCAGATGGGAGCCAGCTCTCAGTCTATAAGGAAGGATTTTTTTTAAATATACAGGGTGGTCACCCAGAAAATAATGAAAAAATGTGATGGTGGACGCTAATACATAAGACAACTGTCAAAGAAGAATATTTAAAAAATATACAGGATGGTCACCCTAAAAAAAATGATGAAAAATATCACAGTAATAATATTTCGCATGTAGTTAACACAACTGTCAAGGGAAAAAAATGTTACGAATTGTTTGATTTTTTCTATTAGTATTTTGTTTCGTACAAGGATTGTGTTATTTTCATTATTGTTTTGGTTTAGGTTTATTATTGTTTAAGGTTAATCAAGCCATTTTATTTTCACATTTTACCTGTCATTATGGAAGGTATTTGTATTTTTTGTCAAATTCCATTATCCACGGAAGAAACGGTAGTCGTGAAAAGAGGATTAGACACGATAATTTCAAAAAGTATACAACTTAATGACGATATTCATAAAAAAGTATTTCTGAAGAATTAACAGTTCACAAAAAATGTAGAAAAAATTACACGCGTAATAAAACCAAAAGAGCCGCCTCTACTAGTAAAAATGATTTCACAGCAAAAAAGATAAGGGCACACAGTGAATCATTTGACTTTAACAAAAATTGTGTTATTTGTGGAGAAATAGCCGATGTAAAAAATGAAAACAAAAACCAACAAATTTACGACGCCGTATTCAGTTAGTGCAAACTCTTGAATATAAAGAATCTCTGATTTCTCGCTGCCGAGAGTGTAATGATATTATCTCTGAAAATGTATTAGAGGTAATTATAAATGTAATTGATTTGGTTGCAGCTGAAGCAAGGTACCACAAAAAATGTCTATCCAAGTTTTACTTGAAGAACTTGGAAAAAACTAAACACACTGATACGCAAAAGTGCGATGCATTTCAGCAACTTATCGAATTTTTAAATTCAAACAGTGAGTACCAGTACACGTTAGCAGAATTAGAAGACAAATTAGAAAGTTTTGGTGACCTAAAGTTTAGTAGAAAACATTTAAAAAGAAAGCTTGAAAGTCATTACAAAACTAAGATTCTCTTTACGTCAAGACCAGGCCATAATGATATTGTTACACTAAAAGACTTTTCCGGTAAAATATTAACCGATACATGGTACAAAAAAAAATGAAAATGACGAAAATGTGGTTGAAACGGCAGAAAAAATTATTTTAATTGATATTTAAAAAAAAGTGGTTGACTTAAATAATTACCCTCTAACTGAAGATCTTTCTCATAATGATCAGGTTCCAGAATCTTTAATGTTATTTCTGGACGCAGTAATAAAATTTAGACAATAATGTTGTTAAAAGGAAAAGTTTGGCTCTTGCAAAGGCAATTATTTCTGCAGCTAGACCAAATTCTTATCTTTCACCACTTCAAATCTATTTAGCAGTTTACGTACATAGACATTTTGGTTCTAGAAATTTGGTACAAATGCTTCCCAATTTGGGATTTTGTGCTAGTTATAGAGAAGTTCAAAGATATGAAGAATCTATGCTAAATTATCCTCGACCATGTCAACCATTTATACGGCCTTAAGTTTTGCAAACAACTAATGCATAAAGCAAAATTATAATACTTGTTTTGTAACGTTTGATCAGCCGTTGCATCAAAAAGCTTTAGAAATTGTAAATTCATGTTAGGAACTATCTTCTGTTGTCTTCGATTAGGTGGCTTTCATTTGGTAATGTCTGTAGGTTTTATTGAACAACATATTTATAGGGTATATTTTCAGGTGCAAACATATAAGGAAATTAATTCATCTGAGTGGGGCTGGGAATTGAAAAACGATATAACCAAACCCGTACCAACATCTTTGTCAATTGTACCCGACAATATATTAAAACTTCTATATTGCAACTGTAAAAATGACTGCAATAAAAATTGTCCTTGCAATTACACAAAGTGTTCTGATCTGTGCAGTAATTGCCGTGGCATAACTTGTGTCAATTCAAACACTCTATTATTATAACCGATAGCGATATTGAAGATGAAAATTAATTATTAATTTTTTCCTTTTACCTCCTTATTATTATTTATGGTCATTATTATTATAAACCATCTAATTCTAAAAACTGAGCTTCATAATCATTTTTGTTAGGGGTTAATTGTGCTGTGACTAAAATTGCACATTTTAACTTTTCAATTTTGATTTTAATGCTAACATACGGTTTTATAATAATTAAAATGTTCTATCTCCGTTATTTTTGAAGCTATAAAAGAGATTAAAAAAACGTTCTGTTTGTTTATTGATGGCCTACAACTTTTACTTAAAACATATTTTCATAAACCCTACAATTTTCTCTTTAATCATATAAATAGAATTTTCCAAAATTTTAATTTTCAGTTTAAGTCAGTTTTTTACCACACCGACATAGTTTAGTAAAATGTGTAAAATATATGTTAAAGCCACATTCTTTGGCTATAATTATCTGTTTAGAATATTAAAATCGGCTAATAAATAAGGCAAGAAAAAATGTTTTCTTCGTCTACGCGCGCGTGCCATTTTTTCAACATGGCGGCTAACGCTCAATTCTGGACTTTCAGTATGTTATTGTACGTATCGTAGGCTACATATTCTGAAAAAATTCAGCTGGGTACCTAAAGTGTCTAGGTCCAAACAGATTGTGACACAATTGTCTTTCTTCGATTTTTGTTTACGTTAGAAGTATAAAATTGTATTGTAGTCTACTTACCGATGCAATTAAGACCACTTCAAGCTTTTTTAAATTGTAAACATACAAAGAAGCAGTATACAATCGCGGTTATCAGTATACAATCAGCATCAGTATTGTTTGATAAATTATTTTTTTTCTGCATCTGCAATAAAGTATGACCCCAATCATTGCACTAAATAACGATTTTTTTTTGGCAATACAGCATATCGTCGGTTAAGAGTGTTCATCTGCTAACTCCATAAAAGCAAATTTTACAGGAGGCTAGAAAAACATTAGTGTTTTACCAAGAAAAATTTTTTGACGAAAATTTAAATTACACTTTTTTTATATATATTTTTTACGTATTTTTTATTGAAATATTATCTACAGTATGCATAAGTTTATTTTTTACGGAGATAGCAATGTTTCGGTGATACAAACCAAGTTCGGGAGATGGCAGGCATACATATCACATGAATATGGCTATTTTGAATCCAATTCAGAGTAAGCGGATTTGCACACAGGTGTAACAAGGCCGCTATTTTTAAATAACAATAGTCTTATTTGAGTATAAGTGGAGTTAGCAGGTTAACACTCTTAACCGACGATATTCTAAAATATTCTTTGCCACATAAATTGACAATTTTCACCTGAGGTACTTAAGTGCGTCAATTATTTATTCAATTTAAAGAAATATAAAGTCAATATTTATTTTTTAATCCATTTTTGTTATCTATATTCTTTTGCTTCGTGTTCATATCAGAAGTGTAATTGTTATTGTAGTAAGTAAACGATCTTTTTATTAATATATTAATGGAACTGCTAAACACAATACTTAATTAGATAAGCGGCATGAGACATTGAAATTTGCAAAATTGCAATATATGAATTTTTAAAAATGGATCACTGTGAGAAAATTAAAAGAAAAATCAATCCCAGGGAAAAAGCAAATGTGTGTTCGTTATTGACTTTTTTGTGAGTATTAATTTCTTAAGAAACGTATATATTATTATCTTTCAAAAGTTATGTATGTTATTTGATTTTTGTGCATCTTCATCATTGATTGTCTTCATTTGAATAGTTTTTATTTGAAGGGTATGCAAGTTTTCGGAAATAAAACTGTTAGAAAACTATTAGTTTAAAAAAAAATCAATAGCAAAAAGTAAACCATCAATATTTTTGTAACATACTGTTATTAGGTCCACCTGTATCTATCTATCTATCTATCTATGTAAGTAATAAGGTCTAAGGAACTGAAAATCACCCATTTCTAATTGTTGTATCATTTCTACTAATGTTCAATGTTTTTTCTGCAGCTACGGAGTCTTTTTATATTTGGAACACGATTACTTGTTACAAATAATTTAATAGTTACAAGGAATGTTTTAAAGTAAATTATTTTTTGTTTGTTTAAATTTATAGTAGAGAATATTTTTTATAGTATTTCGCTAACAGCAGTAAAGGTAATCTATGAAAATTGTTACCTCTTACAATAATTCAATAGTTACAAGGAATGTGTTAAAGTAAATTATTTTTTGTTTGCTTATAGTTATAGTAGAGAACATTTTACATAAGATTCCTCAAACAGCACTAAAAGTAATCTATGAAAAATGTTACTTGTTACAAATAATTCAATAGTTACAAGGAATGTGTCAAAGCAAATTATATTTTGTTTGCTTATAGTTATAGTAGAGAACATTTTGATAGGATTCCACAAAAACCAGTAAAAGTAAGCTATCAAAAAATTTTACTTGTTACAAATAATTCAGTAGTTACAGGGAATGTGTTAAAGTAAATTATACTTTGCTCGCTTATAATTATAGTAGCGAACATTTTTGATAGGATTCCACAAACAGCAGTAAAGGTAATTTATGAAAAATGTTACTTGTTACAAATAATTCAATAGTTACAAAGAATGTGTTAAAGTAAATTATTCTTTGTTTACTTATAGTTATAGTAGAGAACCTTTTTACAGGATTCCACAAACAGCAGTAAAAGTAATCTATGAAAAATGTTACTTATTACAAATAATTTAATAGTTACAAGCAATGTTTTAAACTAAATTATTTTTTGTTTGCTTATAGTAGAGAATATTTTTTATGGGATTTCACAAACAGCAGTAAAAGTAATCTATGAAAAATCAAAAAAGATAAAATGCTGGTTTTAGTTATATTAGAAATTAAGAAAGCCTAAAATAAATTTATTTACAAAAAGAACTATGAAAGATGAAAATGTAATTAAAACATCAATTTTTACCTTTGTAATTCTCTGATAGATTACACAGGGCTGCGACAACATGACGCTTTTAAAAGCTATGAGTTAATTACTTCCACATCCAGTGGAAGTATAACAGTAACTACAAAAAATTTTTTTTTAATTTTTATTGTTCAAATAGGCTTAAAATGTCATGAAACGTCGAGATTTGAGCGAAAAAAAATGTCTGTCTATCTGTCTGTCTGTCAGTCTGTAACTTTTTTTTGTGCGCACGTTTACTCTGAAACCGTTTAAGATATTGACTTGAAATTTGGTACACATATGTACTGTAACGAGATCGGGCACTAGATTATATGTTCCGTCGAAATTGGGGTAAATTTGGGGTAAATGGGTAAATCAAGTAGGTAAGAGTCCATAAAATTGGTATTTAGTATATACAAGAGAAGCTAAGGTCTCAAAAATTTTTGGCATTAGCCACCCCCCATTAGAACCAGAAACCTCAAAATATTTTTTTACTTCATCCACCCCCACTGCCACCCCGCCTATCACCACCCCCACCTCACTACCGATGTGGGGTATCGTTTTATGGGTTTTTGTGTAAGAGGTTTTTAAATATTATATTATTAAAGTTCTATAAACAATTATTTCCACATACAAAGTTTTTTCGTTGTGAGTGACTTGGATAGAGAATCTAGATGTGGAAGTAGTGATTCCTTAGGCAGCGGTTTTTGATGTGTAGAATACAAAAATGACAACCAATATTTTCCATTACGTATAATGTACAGTTTTTTGCAAGGTATAAGGAGCAATTGCGGCACTACAAATAGTTCAGTAATATAACGATTTATATCGAACCAAAATTCATAAGTTTTGAAAATTGGTAGAAATGTTAAGGATAACATAAGAATTAATAAACCGAAAAATTCCCACCATTAAATATCCAAAATGTCATACCCCAGGACGTCGTTTCCACTCCCATTTTGAGTTTTTCTAGATTATCTCGGGAACGGTGCACTTTTTGATAAAAATACCTATATACAAAATAATTAACAGTTAATACAATAAACTGTAACCTTTACCTTTAAAGTTCAATGCTTAACGCTAAAGCAGTAGCTACTAAACTCCATTTAAAATTATAATAAATGTAGCGCTTCCACCCTCTCCCCCTAAAGAATATCGCAATTTTCAAAGAAGCGAGAATATTGTATTGTATGTATTTGTTGCCACGCCACCCCAGAAGTAAAGTAATTTCCCCTTATTTTTACGTGGTATCCCCTGTATACCTAATCCACTAATTATCAGAAGGTTACCTGCGTTAATTAATCTTCGTCGTCTTCCATAGATTCGACATTAATGCATGCTTGTCCGTGGCAATGATAACACGTTGTGGAGCAACGTAAGCCTGCTCTTCTGGTAACTTCACCTGTTTTCGCACCCTAATTCGCATAAACAAGAAGTTAGGTTTAAAACAAATTCTGGAGTTGGTTCTTTTGTTGTCATAGTTGGGGTTAATATACCGCCGACTATTTTCCATCCAAAATCAGTAGCTTCTAGCGTAACGTTTTTCCATGTTTGAATTTGGTAAAAAAAAACGCGATATAAGTGTTGCCTAGCAGCAGCCGAAGTTCGTGGTAGTTTTTATAACATTACAGTACTGTTAGCTTTACCAACAAGTTTGTTAAATATCATGAATCTGTATACATCTAGACTTTTTTCTGCGGAGGTAAAGTTGTATAAAGCTAGAACAAATCGCTCTCCTACGTCAACAATTTCTTCATTACTAGCTTTTTTATTATTAAAAGTTTGCACGATGTCTTGTAAGTCATCTCTTTTATTAAGCACATTGATTGCAATAACTTTTCTTTTGGAAAAAAAAACGCTGAGGTTGTATCGCAACCGCTAATGGCGTGCAAATAATATTGTTTCTTTACAGTTTTTTAAAAAAGTTGAAGATTGTAAATCGTGAACTGTAAATCCTTTTGTTGATATTATCTTGTTTTTCTTTTAAAAATTTAATGTCTTTGTTGGAGGGAAAAAGAGCAATAAGAAGGATTAGCAGGTCGATATCTTGCCCTACGACAACATCTGTGTCGCACTTATAACATTTTTCAATAGCACTATTAATAAACTGGCGTCATCCGCAGCAATGAACACCTCGATTCCTTAATTCCTAAATATTTTCACTAGTTCTGCAATAAAACGTTCTTTGTTAAACAAATTGCTAAGGAACTTCTGCTGAGTTTCAGAAACAACAGTGTTTTCATCAAATATAATTTCAGGACAGGTTCTTTGCAGTACCCGCCTTTGTCGTTCTAGGCTCTTCGTACCGTTTGCATTATCCAAATAACCATCGAACACGATAGTTACTCTATTACTGTAATGTAACTAACGTACGCGTTGTAAACGTTATTAAATTTTCCTTTTTTTGGCTATATTACGCGGTGAAGCAAGTATCCTCCATCAATCACATACTCACTATTTTCGAAAATATGGTCTCGTTCTGGAACAGTATTAATAATATGGTATAAAGTTGCCTTGTTAATTTTTCTCATTAGGCCTTTGTCGTCAAAAAGGAAGGAAGAGGTACTGAAGCCAGTTCAAAACTAAAGCACGTTTTTAACTCCAGACTCGAATGAATTGTGCAAATAATTCTTTGTAGTAAGTAGTAATGTTGAATCAACTTGAACATCATTGCCTTTAATTTTGATTGTATTGCTTGTACTGGATATCGCTTTTACACGATTTGCATTGCGTACTATTATTATTACTCTATTATTTTTTATTTTTTTTTTATTATTAATTTTAGGGAAAAAATGTATATGTATAGAGAATTTTATAGGGAATAATTTTTATCAAAAAGTGCACCGTTCCCGAGATAATCTATAAAACCTCAAAATGGGGGTAGAAACAACGTCCTACGGGATGAAGCATACTATTTAGGGGTGGGAACTTTTCGATTTAGTAATTCTTATGCTATCCTTAACATGTCTACCAATTTTCAAAACTTTATGAATTTTGTCCGATATATTACAATATTAAGTGTCATATTACTGAACTAAAAGGCAGCGAGAGGCAAATTTGTCGCTATTTTTTAGTAATTTTTTATAACAGTGACTAGTAAACAGTAAACAGTAGTAAAAGAAACAAATATTTCTCATATTTTTAACCGACCTCAAAAAATGTTAAAAGGGAGGAGGAACTTCTCAGTTCGACCAGTACGTATGTTTTTTATGTTTTATGTTGTGTATAAACATTAGGCTGAAAAGGCTCAAGGAATTGCCACAAAATCTTTCTCAAACTGTAAGGCATGGCTCGGCGGTCGTCCCTTATTAATTTCACCCAGCTATGTCTAGTGTAAGGTGGGCAAAAGTCGGAAATACAATTATTCTTTTATTCGAGAATATGGTGAAGTCGCCGGTGATAATTTAATTACATTAAAGGACCCCGTATCTGAACCTGTGTAAAAAGCGATTTCAGTCGAATGTCATAAAACTGGATTATGTTGTACTTCAAACCATGATTAAAAGTGTCAATGGGCCCAAGTCAAGGGTTTCCAAGATATTTAAGATTATAAAGTTTGAAAAATTCAGCTGGCGCGTCGGCAGGGGCAGTACGTAAAAACGATAAAAAAACTTATTTCCAAAGTTTGCGCATCTTGCAATACTGTTCTGGGATTTCATAGAAATCGCTTAAGCCAATCGAGAGCAATAAGTAAACAAAAAAAAAATGCAGTCTTTTCAATGGTTTTTTTACATACGGAAATCTGCATGTTAGTACAGTAACTAGAGGTTTTAACTTCGGAATAATGTCATATTGAACGGATTCCGTTCACTTTTGGCAGTATAATAGTAAATGCTTCACAGAAAAGTTTCTATATTGTGCGGAGGCTTGCTAATTTATAGGGAGTGGATGCCACCCCCTCTCAGGGGGTGGCACTTAAAAATATATATATATATATTTAGTGGAGCTGAAGTAGAATCAAATTTTAAGAAGAAAAGGTTCTATACAATTTTTCACATAAATTGATAGTTTTTAAGTTATAACGACTTCAAAATTGCGATTTTAGCTTTAAAAAAAGGTATATCAATTTTTATTAGGAAACTGTTCGATATTTGTAGAATTTATTAAAAAAATCAAGTTTTCCAGGATTTGTAGATTCGATTTTGTTTTGTCAGATTTCTCACAAACGTCACCTAATAGACTTAATCGAGCCCTACAATCGCCATTTTTGAAAATCAAAATCGGACCTTCGGTTCGGGAGTTATCAATTTCTTTGGAAAATCATACTCGGCCTTGGAAAAAATACTTGCGGTCAACGGATTCGGGCCGCCAGCAACAGGCTTCATTTGTGGCCGTGTACCTTCGATCCCACCAAGTCTCATCGAAATCGATCAATATCCTGGACAGTTATCGTGCTTCCTAGCCCGATTTCGAGATAACCAGTTTTTTGCAAAAAAAATCAATTTCCATTTGTATTTCGACATAGTCTCTGGTATACTTATCTGTAGATCGTTGCCAGCCGCACCATTTCTTTTTTGAAATATCTAGATCCAACCGCCCGTTACCGAGTTATTCAATTTTTCCCGAAAAACTCGAAACGTCTATATCGGGTTTTCTAAAGGCCTTCCATTAACCATCCAAGTTCCATCGAAATCCGAAAACGGATTAGGGGAGCTGAGCGTGACAGACAGACAGACAGACAGACCGACAGACCGACTGACCGACTGACCGACGGACGGAATTTTCTAAATTCGTTCTCGAGTCTATAGATATGACTTCCATTTCGATCCGACGTTTTTTTCGGGTTTCGATGGTCCGCTGGAAAAATGCAAAACTTATACTGCATTTTTTTTTTCAAAATGTAGTAACTAAGCTAACCTACATTTTGATATGCTTTTTATACCTGTTGGGATGATTCAGTACCTTTTCAGCAGAGGGTCGTAGAATGACTCAGTACATTGTGATATGTTTTATTTTACTTTTTTTTTTTTTTGCATTGACTAAAGTAAAGGCTAACTACATTTTGAAATACAGAAAGGACATCAGTTATATTGTGGTCATGCACTTTTGTAAATTACTCGTTTATTTTTAATTTTTCGAAAAAACTCCATTTCAGATTTTTTGTCCAAAAAGGTCCGTGCCTTATACCGGTTATAGAGATTGATCGACGGAATACTTAATTTTCGATTTTTATTAGGAAACTGTTCGGTATTTGTAGAATTTATCAAAAAAATAAAATTTTCCAGGATTTGTAGATTCGCTTTTGTTTTGTCAGATTTCTCACAAACGTCACCTAATAGACTTAATCGAGCCCTACAATCGCCAATTTTTAAAATCAAAATCGGACCTTCGGTTCGGGAATTATCAATTTCTTTGGAAAATCATACTTGGCCTTGGAAAAAATACTTGCGGTCAACGGATTCGGGCCGTCAGGAATAGGCTTCATTTGTGGCCGTGTACCTTCGATCCCACCAAGTCTCATCGAAATCGATCAATATCCTGGACAGTTATCCGTGCTTCCTTGCCCGATTTCGAGAAAACCAGTTTTTTGCAAAAAAAATCAATTTCAATTTGTTTTTCGACATAGTCTCCGGTATACTTATCTGTAGATCGTTGCCAGCGGCACGGCACCATTTCCTTTTTTAAATATCCGATCCGACTGCCCGTTACCGAGTTATTCAATTTTTCCCGAAAAACTTGAAACGCCTATATCGGGTACTTCCGGTTTCCGAATGGAGCCGAGCCTCCAGCGTTAAGGTTTTCTAAAGGCCTCCCATTAACCGCCCAAGTTTCATCTAAATCCGAAAACGGATTAGGGGGGCTGAGCGTGACAGACAGACCGACAGACAGACCTACAGACAGACCGACGGACAGACCGACCGACTGACCGACCGACTGACCGACCGACTGACCGACGGACGGAATTTTCTAAATTCGCTCTCGAGTCGATATATATGACTTTCATTTCGATCCGACGTTTTTTTCGGGTTTCGATGGTCCGCTGGAAAAATGCAAAACCTATACTACATTTTTTTTCAAAATGTAGTAACAAGAATTGAAAGCCATCAATATTTCTTAGATATCTTGTATATTATTGTGGATGATTCTAAACATTTAAACTGCGTAATGCACATTCACAATCAATAATGTCATAGTAAACAAAAGTTTCTTTTTGTTTACTATGGAAGTCTCTTATATAGGAATTCGTGATTTGCAATTAATTAAATACAAGAAAAAAAAGATTTATTAATAATATACTAATTGAGATGACGAACAATAACAAAGCAATCTATAATTTTCCACAAACGTTATTTATGTTTCTGTTTGTTCGATCTCCCACACATCGCATAATGTTGACAAATCCTATTTTACGAATACAGCTCGACAGTCACCAGCATATTCTCTATATTTATCCGATATTTAAAAATTTCATAAAAGGAGAAGAATCTCAATGCGACTCGTATGTATGCTTTTTTTAATATGTTCAGTTGTAACTCTGGATTGGCTTAAACAATTTCTATGAAATCATTTCAAAACTGTAGATGATGAGTCAACAGTCGTTCTATTGTAGTTTCAACAAGCTACGTGTCTTGTAAGGTGAACAAAGACTGGAAACAAGTATTTTTAACCGCAAATTTGGTGAAGGCTGTAGTGATAATAAAAAACGATATACAGTAGGAATAAGATGTGTTTGGTACATCGAAAGGGATGATAAAAAGAATCCTTTGGAACCTATATGACCATATATTCCGTTCTACAGAGTATTGCAGATTTTGAGATATCGCCCTTTTAGATATTGTGGTCAGCAAGGCCCCCAGACTTGGCACCTCTCGACTTTCACGTCTGGGAACGAACGAAAGGACTCGTTAACGAAGTCGAAATAACTAACCGCCACAACCTCATCAGAAGAATTAATGAAGCAGGTGCAAGAATTAAGGGTGGCGGTGCCGTGCTCAAGAAAATGATTTCGTAGTTAGACAATTTCTCCTACATTCCAGAACCGATTAAAAAAAAATGTATAGGCTTTTAGAGACAACATTATAGAATGGTACTAGGCTATTCAAAAGCCAGAAAAAAACATTTTGATGTTTCGAATAAGCCCCCTGAATTTGCTAGCAGGACATTGTGACGCCTTCTTAAAAAAATGGTCTCGAAAACATGAGAAATGGCTATATCTTCATAACGGTACATTTGATCGAAATAACAAA
This sequence comes from Rutpela maculata, assembly GCA_936432065.2. Taxonomy (NCBI): domain Eukaryota; kingdom Metazoa; phylum Arthropoda; class Insecta; order Coleoptera; family Cerambycidae; genus Rutpela; species Rutpela maculata. Next base: position 43,159,088 of record OW386290.2, on the reverse strand, counting down.
TCAAAAACAAAACATTTTAAATAACATACTACTACATCTTTTTTGTACGATCGATAATTTCGGAGATACAGCTTCTCAAAATTCTCTTTATATACGTCCGCCGCCATTTTAATGACTTTTCTCTTCTCATTTGTCTGTACCAAATACCTTCAATATGTTAACAAGCACTACGGTTTAAACGCAATCGTTGTTTTCAACGGCTATCCGTCCGATGGGATAGGTAATAGCACCCAAATCACACAGCGATTACGCCTTTCACGCGTTCATCAGTCCTTTGTGGCATTTCATTTACATTTCAGGATAAGATATCGACCTCCATGTCCTGCTAACAGCTCTAGGACACAGTTATCACAACATATATTTCAGCAAACCAGGAAAAGGCAAAATCGTTGAGAAAATATACACCTCGCACAGTTTGAAGTTCGATGAAACCGTTGTAGACTTTTTGCAAACAAAACGGTTTTTTTGTATATACAAACTGACTGGATTATAAAGCTGTATCTCCGAAATTATCGATCGTATAAAACAATGTAAAAGAGCAAATTTGTAGGGAATTTTATGAAGAATGTTTTTGATGAGGTGTACTTTCGATAAAGTGTACCGAGGATATAGCCATTTTACTTGTTTTCGGCGTCATTTTTTCAAGATGGCGACATCCTGTTCGCAAATTCAGGGACTTATTCAGAACATTAAAATCTACATTGTGCCAAATTTCAAAGCTTCCCGACCTTTTGCAAGCTCGAATATATATATGCCTGGGAAAGTATCTAAAAAGGCTGATATTTTAAAATCTTGATACTTTAAATATTGGTATATACGGTATGGTATACATAGGTTCTAAATTACCCCCTCTATCACCCCATTAAAATTTTCTAACTCCCTGTATACTAATAAGATTTTTTTTTACAAGCAAGGGTTGTTCGGCGGTGGTCCAATTGTAGATTTTTTTTTATCACGCTACGGCTAATGCCAGTAGATGGGATACTCAAAACTAGGCAAAATTCAAATTTCCTCGAAATTGCATAAAAATTGGTAGTTGGATAGGTATTTTCAAAGTACCCAGTACCTAATCTGATGCCAAAAGTAAAAAATAATGCTGCCATAATTTCATAATTTTAGCAAATTTACATAAAGATTTCAGAATTCTCAAATGCCTGAAGCCTAAAAATTCAAACCGACAGATATTCTCTTTTACTACGTAGAATTTAAAGGCTAAGTAAAGGGCTTGACTAAAGAAGATGAAAAAATTGAACCACCTTCAGAAAAGAAGGTCACTGAAAATTATGAGGATTTCACCGTCGCGCGTCGTGTCTTCCGGTTATTAAACGTTGTTTTCTAGGAAATGGCGGAGGATCTGGTGATTCTTAAAGTCCTCTTAAAATTTCTATTTCTGCCAACTAATACACTTCACATTAGTTGAAATCATATGCAACTTGGACCAACATTGTTGGAGTTGAGGTCAGACATATACATGCATACATACAGACGTACGGACAAGCACATAACCGAACTGAAAACCACCTTTTTGAAGTCGATTAATAATATAATCAATCTGTCATTTGACCAGTGAATAATTCCCACAAGATTTTTCATTTTTAAATCATTCATTCATTAATCATTCATTAGAGTTTTTCACAAAATCAAAAATTATTTTCTACTTTTTACTTTAGTGCAATTTGGTTTTAAAATAAAACCTTTGTTTTTAAAAAGTTTTTTATTAATTTATTTATTCTCCATTATCTCCTTTCCTGTTAGTTCTACCCTAGAGTAAACTGTTACCAATATTATGGGGAATAAAGAAAGTTACAACTTTATTTTTTCTGTTAGTATTGTATGATTATAACTGCCAGGAAGGAAAAAAATGTATGTTTCACTGCAGATTTTGCAATATCTCTGTCTATCTATTTCCGCTACCAGGGCCTATCACCGACGCCAGGAGACGAGCTACCCCCAACCTGGAAATTTTGCCGAACCTCTTCCCTTAAGAAGAGTAGGGATCTTTTACTTGCCTAACATTTAATAGACAAGGGACCGCCTGCTTTACATCCCCTCCGAAGGATGGTATATCCACTACGTAATCCTCGTCTGAAATTACGTAACTTCCGAGTATACACTGATATACAAGCCTCTAGAAGGTGGGACGAGAACGCTGTATTTCCCAAGATGGGACCCCATCCAAGTACTAACCGCGCTCGACGTTGCTTCAACGGAATATCGACTGATATTCACGTTGAAGTCGCCTCTACGCTCGCCCCCAGCAGCTAGATGTTTAAAAGATTTTCTCGAATTTCGAAAACATAGCTACCCACGTTCTCCGACGTCATTCATACTCATAACTAATATTTATTACATAGTTTCCCCTGTAGACATAACCCGCGACTGCAAACTGCAAAAGATCGATTTATTAACATAGTTTTCGTATCTTTGATAGTCCAGGTTAGCTGACAGCGATATTTTCTTCAGCATCGTACTTTTTTCACCGCAACTTCCTCGACGTCATCTTGATATGTATAAGCAATTGTTGGTTCTACGTGGAGTATGGCCTCCAAAGTAGACATATTCCCTTTCCTCTTCTTCATTATAATAAGCATTGTTTGGAGTTTCTGACATGTTTTTGCATGTTTGACTACTACAGTGCGTCCATATAGAAGATCTTTCGTCTGAATGTCACAACGAAATTTATACAATGTGTCCCCAGATGTCTTGTAAAACTTCCTTATTTTTGATTTCCCGAGAAAAAGTCATTCTTTATAACAAGTTATGCAAAGGATTTGTCAGTAACAAATTTTATGCATTCAAACCTAAATTTCTTCACAAACTTTAAGTTTTAGAAGAAGCTCGTCGTTTGGACTTTATTAGTGAGTTACATCATTTCATCGAAACATTTTATTCACTAACGAATCTACTTTACGACTAATGGGGTAGTCTCTTCTCAAAATTGTAGGTACTGGGAAAATCCTAATTTCCGAATTACCACTAATAGTCAAAAGTTTAAAGACAACGTAGATTTATTAAAGCAAGCAATTGTGTATGCTGTTGCAACCATAAATGAAGATGTAATCTCATTTGTCTATGAAGAACTTTGGGTTACAAAATGTGTATTAGTAGGAGATCTGCATGTGGTAGAGTTTTCAACTTGGTTGAATAAAATGTTATTTCTTTTTTTAAATGGTTATTTCCTTATTTTTCAACTAAACTCCGTATTTAAGCTTTTCTTCGTAATTGAAAAAACTTTGTTAAATAAAATTTTCAACAAAAATGTAAAAAAAGTAGTTGGTCGATTTTATATTTCCTAATTTTTAGAATACCCTGTATAATTTATCTTCAGTTCGGCGACTCTTTTTGACTTCCTAAGAGAGGTTAAACTTTTTATAAAAAATGACTTTTTTTCTCTGAAAATCAGAAATAAGAAAGTTTACAAGTGTACGGTACCCTATCCGGGGACATATTGTCACGTGTTTCCACCCTTAGGAAACTACCCCTTGCAAATTCCGTGGGTTCCAAAAATTATAACAAGAGATGTCCACTAACACACTTTATTAAATATTTACTGGATACTTCACAATACTATTATTAATTTAAATACACTTTACTGACTAAAATCACAATGTTTATCACTTTGTTTCTCTTTGAAATCTTAACCTCACTTTCTATACTTTCTGAACTACTCGCCGAGAATGCGGTCGGTCTTTTATACCTAAAAATGACAGATCTCGATTTTTCTGTGATGACGCCACCATTCTCTAGATAATTGCAGATGTCACCAGAACTAACTTCTGGTAGGTTCCTCGAGTAGGTGCAAATACACTACATTCAGACATTCGATCTGTTGAAGTCTGCCTACTTTTTAGTAACCAACATAACCTTAAATTTTAACATATTACACTGCCCCCTCCTTAAGCCTGAACGTCCCGGTCAGGCAATTCAGCCTCTTTCACATATTTCGCCAGTCTATCCAAGTGTACGATCTTCATCTTGGACTTTTTGTTTCGTTGAATACAATAGACGACATCATTAATTCGGGTAATAACAGTATACGGTCCATCCCAAGGAGGTTGAAGTTTCGGGGATCTCCATTCCTTCCGCTGTGGGTTGTACAGCCAAACCAGATCCCCCACCTTGAGTCCCCCTGTACTGGCATTCTGATCATAACGAGCCTTCAATCGGTTACTAGTTTTGTTCATCTGCTCCCGGTCATTCTTCGGCTGTTCTCGACTTCCATTTCTGTAGTTGCTCATGGAAAATGGTTCCCCATGGGCAGCACAATTCTTACACCTGCGACACCAGGCCTCCACATCCTGGCGACTATTAACCCAATAGAACTGTTCCCGTGCTCTACTCAATGTCTTGTTTATGCCGAAGTGTCTGCTGGACGTTTCATTATGTGCTTCCTGGAGTACTTCTGGTACTCGACACCTAGGAATCACTAGACGCATGGCAACCTGTTTCCCATCTGGGCTTTCCCATGCTCTCCTCAAAAGCCCGTCTACGACTGTAAGTGAATCCCATTGTGACCATAAAGCCTTCAGCCCCACTTCTTTGTCGGAAACATCCTTCCATGCTGGACGCGTTCCGCCTGCTTTTGCTCTCAACATGGGTCCGATTTCTACATCGCGCAGTTGCTCTTGCCTCAGAGTTTCCTTTGGCCAACTGTCTGGAAGATCGACCTTGACAGTGTTGACTTCAACCATGTTCGGCAATTTTCTCACCTGAGGGTAGCGCTTGCAATCTTCCTTGTCTGGTTTTCTGGATAATGCAGGAGTTTTGACTGCCTGCGTTGTCAACAGCCTGGTTTTCTCGTATTGGTTGTTCACTTTTGACAGAATAAATTGTTCGTTCCCAATTCTTAAGACTCGCTTTCCTACGTCAACAATAAACCCATACTGTTCCATAATATCCAGTCCCAAAATGAAGTCATCCGTGATGTCAGCCACGATGACCCTGTGGTCGAACCTTAATTGTCCAATCTGCAAACCCAGGTCTACTTCTCCATGAACCGTAGCCCTGTCCCCCGTAGCTGTCCGGACGATCACTTCATTTTGCCTCTTGGTAATCTTTATGCCCGATATAAATCCTGGCCGTACTATTGATGACGTAGTACCTGTGTCGATGGTAAACAAACACTTTCTTTCATTCACATGGCCTTGTAACAATAGACTATTCGAAATTCCTCGAAGCTGGGAAATCTTTATTTCTCTGAGGTCACTACATTCTCTAGCCAGCACAACCCCCCTGGTATAGTTTTCCTGCTTCTCTTCAACATTCACAGCATTTACTCGACTCTCCGAATTCTGTTGTCGACAGTCTCGCTTCATGTGTCCTACCTTGCCGCAGTTGTAACATTTAATACCTCCGCTCGGCTTTCCTTTATTTTGTTGTTTTTCCTGCTTTCTGAGGCCATCCAATTTATCGCATAATTTGGTGAATATTTTCTGCATCCCAGTCAGCAAGGGGTTCTGGTTCAATTCTGGTTGCGATTCTTCGAGAGTCACAGCTCGCACTCTCGACCTTGGAGTATCCCTGTAGGCAGCTTCTACTTCAAGTGCACGCACCAAAGCTTCGCTACTACTTTGGTGTCTTGTCAGCCTCCGAACTCGCCTGACCTCTTCGTCCCTTATGCCATCTAAAAAGGCCCCTACGGCTAATTGTTCCTGGAATTCTGTAGGTGCACTCGGATACGCCAGATGTGCCAGTCTCTCTATCGCAGCTTTGAATTCCTGTAAACTCTCTTCAGCCTTTTGTGTTCGTGATTTTAGCTGGGCTTGGTATACTTGGGCGAGATTTTGGTCGCAATATCTTAAGTCCAATGCAGCTTCCAAGACTTTGAAGTCCCTTTGTTTGTCCACTGGGATAGTCTGAAGCAACTCTGAGGCCTGGCCCCTTAATGCCAGAACTAATGCCATGGCCTTTTCCTCATTATCCCAGTTATTCACCAATGCTGCTGCCTCGAATTGTCTCTTGTACGTCGTCCAGGAACTTTGGCCGTCAAAAGAAGGAGGTTTTAGTCGCTGACCTGATGATACCACCTGCTGGCTTCCTCTATCTCTCAACTGTCGTTTAAGCCGGTCTATTTCTCCTTTGACTTCTTCTTCGAACTTGTTTACTTTCTCTTTAACTTCAGTTACTTCTCCTTTTACTTGACTGACTTCTGTCTCGACTACTCCTACTTTACCTTCGACCTTGTTTATCTCTTCTTTGACTTCACATTTTAGTACTTCATTGGCAGAAATTATTGCGTCCTGTTGTATTTTTATTTGATCGCTCAGGATTTTCCTTAATTCCTCCTGGCGTCTTTCTTCCAAGTCTTCCATTATTTTTCTGAGTTCGTCTTTTTCCTCTTGACGTTGTCTTTCTTGTTCTTGACGTCTTCTTTCTTCATCCTCTTTTTCTTTCTGACGTCTTGTTTCTTCATCCTCTTTTTCTTTCTGACGTCTTATTTCCTGATCTTCCATAATTTTCTTTAATTCGTCCCTTTCTTCTTGACGCCGTTTTTCTTCCTCCTGGCGTTTTCTTTCTTGCTCTTCTTTATCTTCCTGCCGTTGGAATTGTTCGAATAAGTCCTGTATTTTTTTATCGGATGCCATACTTCTTGTTGTTACGGGCATACGATGAAATTAAAATAAAATAAATTTAACTGTCACGTCAATATCGGTAATGGAACTTTCCAGAAAAATCTCGAAACAGCACGAAAAAGTCTTATCCAGAGTTTTTTGTCACTATCCAGTTCAGAGAATTTAATAATCTCCACTAATGTCCAAATAGAAAAGTTCTAGTAATTTCCACGCACTAACACAAAAAATGAATTTTTTTCAGTGTCTCTATCACTACTCAGTTTAAAGGATTTAATTATTACACTAGTGTCCTAATAAAATGTCTCAAAAATGCACTTAACACTATTTTTCTGTCCAAAAATAACCCTCGAACAATGTCCAGTAAATGAGTCCTCCGTGTTAGCACTAACCCTCGAGAATACTTCTCGAACACACCAGCACAACTTCAGAGCTTCTCTTGTCATAAAATTCCGCTTTCTGACACCAATTTGTCACGTGTTTCCACCCTTAGGAAACTACCCCTTGCAAATTCCGTGGGTTCCAAAAATTATAACAAGAGATGTCCACTAACACACTTTATTAAATATTTACTGGATACTTCACAATACTATTATTAATTTAAATACACTTTACTGACTAAAATCACAATGTTTATCACTTTGTTTCTCTTTAAAATCTTAACCTCACTTTCTATACTTTCTGAACTTTCTGAACTACTCGCCGAGAATGCGGTCGGTCTTTTATACCTAAAAATGACAGATCTCGATTTTTCTGTGATGACGCCACCATTCTCTAGATAATTCCAGATGTCACCAGAACTAACTTCTGGTAGGTTTCTCGAGTAGGTGCAAATACACTACATTCAGACATTCAATCTGTTGAAGTCTGCCTACTTTTTAGTAACCAACATAACCTTAAATTTTAAGGGGTTGCAACATATTACAATATTGTATATTGAAGGCAGCAATCGTGCCTCCTGCAACGTTTTACGGTGTCTTTCTACACTCAAGGGTTTATATAACACTTAAGAGACGGTTTAGGACCAGAGTCTTGTGATAGAAAAAAAAAGATAAACTGTTAATAATTGCTACCTACTCTCTCTACAATATCTCCGACTTTGATGATAGTTTCCGTGCTGTGGTCAATGTACTGAACCAGACTTTAGGAAGTATACTTCTATAAAATCGATCCAACACATAGAATCGCAGGAGATGTCAAATTTAAAGTTAATTAATAAAGAAATAAGGCAACATTTCAAATATTTTTTAATATGACTTTTGGTTAAGTTTACTGAGTTGTCCTTAAACTTTGACGAAGGCTTTGGTATAATCTACTAACAGCATCAACAAGAATACACAATTTATTTTGGTCTAATGCAGTATGTACTTATGTCATAAATAACCTTTAGAAGTGCTGTGGCGCAACTATGAGCGGTGCGAAATCCAGAGTGATTATACAGCAAAATATCAAAAGTTTCCAAATATGCTTCAATTTGAGAATTAACAATTTGTTCAAAAGCTTTTGATAAAGTGCACAATAGACTAATTGGTCTAAGCACTTTGTAAGATTTCGGTGGATTGGTTTTAGCAAGGGGGACTTTCACAAGTTCTGAGGGATTCTGATTCTTCTCTATGCAGAAATTAAAGAAAGGAGTGATAGAGTGGAATATAATGGCAACTAATTAGGAAGATGTTCATTCCGATATTGTCGGCACCAACTGCATTGAACTTGATTAACAGTAACGTACTGTATCAATGTTACTATTAGTTGGACTATATTTGAATGTACCAGTACCCTGCTGAATATTTTGTGAATAATGATTAATAGTTTCATATTCGACGTCATTATCTCCTTCAGATATTCTAATGAAATAATTTTAAATCTAGCTACATTTCTATGATAAATTATATTATAAAATTCACGATCTTGTAGATACACTGGAAAATTATTTACCAAAGCATTTAAAAATGACCTAGAAGAAGACGATTTGTATGAAGTTATTAAAACCTGTGGGTCGAAAAAATGCGGAGACAAACTAGAAGAAGAGTATAGAAAAGAACAACAAAAAGGAAGTCCATCCATATTTCGACTGCTATGGACCTGCTACGGAACAAGATATGTTCTCTTGGGGATGATGCATCTTAGTTTCAAACTTGTTAGTAGGTAAAAGATCTTATTTCCAATTAAATTAATTTTAATTAAATTGTCCGCACGAAGCTCATCGCTAGTAGGTCAACTTATTTGTATTGCGGAGATTAAAATATGTAAATATCAAATTTTAAATTTACCTTGGGTATAACTTTTATTCCTCCCTCCGACTACATATCGAAATTTGGGAAACATAAAACTACAGATTTAAAATGTCTGCAATAAAAATAAGTTCACCACAAAAACCACAATATGATAAAGGGTCACTTAATAGACTAAAGCAATATTTTCAAATTTAATATGTGCTCATTTCAGTATCTTGGAGCCAGAGGCCATTGGAAAACTGGTGGCTTACTTTAAACCGAAGCAGACCGTGCTAACTATACACGACGCTATGTATTACGCAGGAATTATGATAGGACTTAAGTTGTTGCACTGTTTTTACTTCCAAAACTATATCATTTACCTGCAGCAACTGGCCATCCAGATACGAACAGCTTTTTGTTCGTTAATTTACAGGAAATCTTTGAAACTGACACCAACAGCGATGTCGGACATAAGCTTAGGTAATTTATATCAACTCAGTTCTAATCTTGATAACAATGATTTTTAAGTTTATTTAGAACTTCTTATACAGTTGTGGTCACAATAAGCAGTTGCTGTAAATATCGATGTCTGACATAAGTTTAGTATAGGTAATTTATATTAGTTCAGTTCAAATCTTGATAACCATGATCTTAAATTCATTCAAAAGCATTTGTACAGTTGTGATCACAATAAGGTTTCCAATCTAAACCAGGTGTTACAAACAGTAAATGTTTCCTGCCTGTATCAGCTTTTTCCCAATAATTTATTTCATTCTATCAATTCTCCCTCCTTACTGACAGAGAATGATGCAGGTGGTTGAGTTTTATTTACATGTTTTTGCAAGTGTTATATCTCGCAAAAAATGTAGCATTAATTTATGTTTTAAGCAGAGCTGGGCAGTACTCGAGTAAATTGTACTAGTATAACTGTACTGAGTACCCAAAGTACTCAGTAACAAGTACTCGCGAGTACTTTTATTTGGATGGCACTCTGTACTCGAAATTTTCAAGTACTTTATGTTATTAGTACTTTTGGCGGCCACAACTGACGAGTAATGAATACGAGTATCGATGTGCAACACAGGTAAGTCTCAGCTTGTCTTTTTCCATACAAGTGTGCAAGGCAGTCAGTGTCAGTCAGGCGAGAAGTGAGCGTTTGACGTGTGAAACATCACGGAGTGGTAAGTTGGTGGTTTAGGCTTTGTTAACTTTCGTAGTTCTTCAGATTTATAATAATAAATGCGGATTTTTAAAATAAGAACTGACAAAAAAAAGTCAAAAAGTTGTGGTCATTCATGTATCACGTTATAGCTAGGGAGTGGCAGAAATTTTTATATGATCTTATTGTGTGACTGAAGTTGAAAAGTGTAAAGACGTTATAATAAAAAGCCAGAAAAACCATTTCAGTCATTATGGCGTTGCTGATTTTTTAATTAACAATTAATTGAAAATCTAGCCAAAATATACAAATCCATTTGCCGGCCTCTTTTAGATTATGGACATACTTTATTTATATCTGAACTGCCATAAATCAATCACAAAAAACATCCAAGATGCTGAAACCTCCGCTTTGAGACTAATTACGAAGATGCCCCATCCGAGAAATCCACTCCACAAGCCTTCTAATAATTATCTTTATACCAAGTTGAAAGTCAATCCTATCCAGGAGAGACTAAATATGCTTTCGCGCGAAGTCCTCAAAATTTAGAGATTATAAATCCTCTCCTGAGATCACGAACAGATCAGAGGCCAAGGTGCCGTTTTCCCGAGAGAACTATTCAAGAAATTTTGATTTCCTTACAAGTAGCTAATTAAACACTTTCTTTTTGATATTCTCCTATTTGTATTTTTGCTTTCAATCATCAAACACTTTATACTTTAAATTGTAATATGAAATATTCTTTTCTTTTTCTATTGTATTATGAAATGTTCTTTTTTTTACACTGAAATTGATCTTACTTCTCACTATATTTAATTTTTCCAATAAATATTAAATGATGTAATGGACAGGCTGAAGGACCTCGGTCGATGGCCTTTTGGTTATATTTGTATTGTTTACTTGTATGACCAATATGCCAATCTTTTATTATTATTATTATTAGAAAAGCAATTAAAATGCCGATCTAATTTTTGTCTATTACCTATTTCAATTTGATATCTTTGGAAGTACTCGTACTCGTTACTAATTTTTTAGAGTACTTTAAAAACAAGTACTTGTACTCAAGTTTTCACGAGTACTTTTTAAAGGTACTCCATGTGAAGAACCCGTGAGCACTTTAGTACGGTACTCTGCCCAGCTCTGGTTTTAAGTACTTTATACAGCGATACAAAGAGGATTATTTTTACTTGTATCTTCTAAAATATAATTATTATTATATAAAATGGTAATGCATATTCCTCTTCTATTTTAAGTAAATGTAATATTAAAATTGAGCGGGTATACATATATTTATTTGTAGGAAAGAGATACCACCATATCTATTTATTCTTCGCCACTTAATAATTGTGGAGGGATTCAGTATAGCCCTTACATAATGATCCAAACATACATGATTTGCTGATTCCCTTAAAATCCATCTATAGTGTAGCGTCACAGTAAACCTCGCTTAACGGGTAGATTTCAACAAATCACACGAATCCGCCTGTGCTCCTCAGTATCATCAAATTCAAAATATAATGGAAAAATTGTGATGCATGAGCAATTTGATTCGACAAATCATGTATGTTTTGACCATGTCTTGCACGAGAATATTCATTTTCAATTAGGATGCGTCAATATTTTTTGTTATTAACTAAAATTACGGGCATTGAAATAAAAAACTTATCCATTTTTCTTTTTATGAAAATGAACCCTTGAGATAGGAACCAGAAGTGTTAAATGGCACCCTATGGTATTTAAGTGCAGTACTAATAGCTCTACTCTATTATATAGGTAGAGACAAAGTTTAAGACCTTTCATAATTTCATATGATACTAGTAAAAACTATTTTCTTTTAAAATTAAACTTTTAATCTAATCTTTCTAGAAGTTGTTTACTGTTTGTTTATTTCTTGTTTATTATTAGTACAATTACAATTTCAATTTCAAATTAAGAAGATTATTTAAAAATATTGTTTGTCTTTCGTTTAGGAAATATTATAACTATAGTAACAAAGGATGTCCTGCAGTTTGAACATTCTATCTGGCTCTTCAATGATTTGTGGATTGCTGTTGTTGAGTCTGTTGTAATTTGTTACTTAATTTATGCAAAAATTGGTCTGACATCTATGATTGGTATAGGTTTGCTGTTGTCAGTACTTCCTGTTCAAAGTAAGTACTCCTTAGTATATTTCAACAGATTACTTTTGCAAAAAACAACATTTTATATATATATTATATACTATATTATTTTAGTGTATGTTGGTAAAATGATACAATCTATGAGGCTGAAAATTAACAAAAAAACTGATGAACGTCTACAAGTCACACAGGAAAGCTTATCGGCAATCAGGATAATAAAAATGTACGCGTGGGAAATATTCTTTGGAGAAAAAATTGATGAATCTAGAAAGTAAGTAAACTATTTATCTTTGTTGGTTCATTTCAAGTGTCCCAAGGAACAATTTAAAAGTCATTTGAACTTGAGGAGGTTTTAAGAAAGGTTTGTCAAGGTTAGGAAATAGTCTTGTGCTTTATTGATGTTGTAGTTAAGGCCTTTTAGGCTTCAAGTATACTTGCTCTTATATGGTAAGCTTTAAAGCATTCTGTAAGACTTAATTATAAAGCTAATTTGCTTCTAGGATAATATGTATTTGTAATGGGTTTATCATACCTACATAAAACTCTCCATAAAGCTAATTAGTTTTATTAACGTCTTAAATTCCATTTAGATTTAAAGAGGCTTTAAATTATTCTTTATAGTTTTAACATATTTGCAATAAATGCATTTTAAATCCTTTTTAAAACTAGACATTTTCAGTGCCTATTAGTTCTTATTAAAGGCCATTACAAAACTAGATCTTAAAACATCCTTGACAAATGTTGTGAAGAAACCGTTATGAAGAAAAAAGGGCCTCTATTAATCCAAAAAGCAAATTTTAATTCCATGAAACACTTTCTAAAACCTCAATAAAACATTTATTATAAAAATAATAAACAATATGTCTGCCTGAAGTGTCGTTGATGCATGTGTGTGTGTGTGTGTTAATGAAAAGCATTTCACGACTTATACTGATGTGTAATTGTCTTTTTTGGAAAGGCGGAGGAAAATCAAATGAAATTCACGTATGTTTAGAACACATACGCGCGCGTCTCACTGTCAAATTATTTTGAGGTTAAGTTTTAAGTTTTTTGTATCAAATGTCAGCGCGGTTCGTCTTGGCGGCGGTTCTTTTAAATCCCAAACGTTTTATTGCAGCTTTTATCAAGTCCATGTGATCTTCGCCAAGTGCATTTACATTTATGTAAGGAAGAGATTATTTGTGATAGTATACAAAAAAACTAAAAGGACTTCATTTAGAGTAAATGTTCTAGGTCATTACCATTATTAGAATATATAGTTTAATGAGAGGACTGTAAAATGACAATTAGGTTTTAGTTGGCCGGCCATGTTTTTCTTATCTTATAAAAATATTCAAGGTCAATCTCACAATTATAACTATTAATAATTATCACTTTTTCTTTAGCAAATTAAGGTAGAATTACAGTAAACGACTGAAAATTACCGTGGGAACCGAGAGGCAGCCTACTTTTTTTAAATTTGCTGATTACGCGTCTATGCAAATTTTGCATGGATATTAAAATCATTATTCTGAGGTGCACTTGTTTTTTGGGCCTTTCTTTTGTAGTTTTAACGATAAACTGCAGTTGGTTTTAATTTTTTTGTCACACCTGATGTCTTTTTATTACCTTTTAAATCGGCCTTAGAGAGGTTATAGTGCCACTCTATGCTTTATAAGTTTCAAATTCCATTTTATCTTCAATAAGTCCGATGGTGCTATGCAGTTTTAATTGAATGGTTCAAAATAAAATACTAATTTATTGAAAAAATGGGAAGTTTCAAAAAAATAATTTTATATTCCTGAAAGTTGGTATAGAGGTATGACATTGTATTCTAAATAACTTTTCTCAGTGGAATTTTTTCATATTTTGAAAAATAAAGGTACTTTATTAGGGGTGATTTTTACAACTTTGCTTATAAAACACCCTGTAGAACACCAAATCAAGTCATTTTTGGTATACTTTAGTTTTACAACAATCAGGACTCTGGATTCTGGATTCTGGATTGTTTGGCGGGGGGTGAGCTTACGCTCACGTGCACTCAGGCCTCATAAGCGGGCCCATTGTGCTGCCCCCGTAAGTGGTGGCATGTCCACCGAGCCTCTCATTCCTCAAGCCAACCAACACTTGTGATGTATTTGAGGAGAAGACCAGGTGAGAAGCCACCTATGCTGGCCATACTGGGCCAGAAGTCCCCCAGTATGGATCCTCTTTTCGTTGAGAGAGCAGGGCAGTGACAGAGCACATGCTCGGCGGTCTCGTCATCCAGGTTACACCCCCTACACTTGGGGTTGTCTATAACTCCCAGTGTATGGAGGTGTTTGTTTAGTCTGCAGTGTCCTGTTAGCAATCCTACATAAATGCGCAGATTACTCCTGGACATCTGGAGACAGTGTTTGCCTAGCTTACGACTGGGTGTGGCCAAAGCCATTCTGCTATGTCTGCAGCTGCTCAGACCACTCCAACAGTCCGCATGGCGTTTAAGTGTATAGTTCTTTAGCAGGGAACTGTGGACTGAATCTGAGAGCGCTATTGCAGGTTCTGGACCATGCAGGGCGCTCTCAGATCCCTTGCGGGCTAAAGCGTCCGCTTCTTCGTTACCCTGAATTCCGTCATGTCCTTTTACCCAATGGAGCTGGACACTATTATTTTGTGCGAGCACATCTAGGGCCTTTCTAATATCCAGAACCAGCCCCGAGCCTGTCCTACAATTGTTTAGGGCAAGCAGGGCTGCTCTGCTGTCCGTTATTATGCGCACCGTTTTACCACTGACGTTTGCCTTCGTGGTTTCTATTACCGCTTGCAGGATCCCCACTAGTTCCGCCTGGAAGATAGTGGCATGTGTGCCTAGCGGTATTATCGAATGTAGATCTAGGTCTTCTGAGTAAACCCCAGCTCCTGATCCACAGTCCATTTTTGAACCATCGGTGTAGATTGATATGTCCGGCTCGTCATTACCGGACACGTTCAAACTCACCTCAAAGTTCTTGTTGAAGTTATATATAGGGGGGGTACGGTCAGTTCCCATTCCCAGAAGAGGAATTTGTTTTGTAGCCTCTTCTAGGATGCGGGCATGTCTCGTAGCCGTGCCCTTAATATACCATTGGCCTACAGATTGCAATCTCAGAGCAGTCCTCAACGCCACCTCCTCTATGTACAGATTTAGAGGGGGGATGCAGAGTATAGTCTCCATTGCAGCTGTAGGCGTCGTTTTCATCGCACCAGTAACGCAAAGACATGCCAGTCTTTGAACATGCTCCAGTTGAGATGCTGCTGTTTTTTGCCTTACTCTGGGCCACCAGACTATGGCTGCGTAACAAAGCATGGGTCTTATCACAGCAGTGTACAGCCAGAGGGAAATTCTGGGTGAGAAACCCCAAGACCTACCGACCGCCCTGCGACACTGCCAGAAAGCCGCACATGCCTTGTTTATCTTAACTTCCAAATGTCTCTTCCAATTCAGAGTGCGATCAAGTATGACCCCCAGGTACTTGACCTCACTCGCTAAGTGGAGTTGACTGCCCGATAATTTGGGCATTTTCATATTTGGTAGTTTCCTTTTCTTGGTGAATAGTACTAGCTCAGTTTTCTGGGGGTTAACTGAGAGAAAGTGTTCTGTGTACCAATTATCGACCAACTTGAGGGCTGTTTGCATAAGTTCGCATAGCAAGCCCTCAAAGTTTCCATTTAGCAAGATGGTAATGTCATCTGCATAACCTATTGTGAAGAAACCAGAGTTATTGAGGCGGTGTACGAGGGTGTCGGTGACCATAACCCACAGTAGGGGTGATAGGACGCCACCCTGTGGACAGCCTCTATTGACCATGCCTCTAGTCTC
Organism: Rutpela maculata; assembly: GCA_936432065.2. NCBI lineage: Eukaryota > Metazoa > Arthropoda > Insecta > Coleoptera > Cerambycidae > Rutpela > Rutpela maculata. The sequence goes on along the minus strand of OW386290.2, from coordinate 43,143,207 downwards.
TAGGTTCCCCACATTTATTCGGACGGCTCTCCATTTGAGCATGTTTGTTAGCCATTCAGTGTGTTGGGAACATCATGCGTTTGGAGGGCTATCCCTATACTCTCGAAGGTTGTTTTATCAAAAGCACCTTCGATATCAATAAACGCTCCCAGGGTAGACATTTTCATATCCGCCGATCTCTCGATACGAGATACCACGGAGTGAAGTGCCGATTCTGTTGATTTCCCTGGGATGTAAGCGTGCTGATTTGGATGCAGTGGATGTAAAACTAACACTGTATCTCTAATTTCTCGATCACACAGTCTCTCCAGACCTTTCAATAGGAAGGAGGAGAGGCTGATGGGCCGATATGATTTTGGTAGGGAGTAGTCCGTACGTCCTGGTTTGGGTATGAATATTACCTTTATTTCCCTCCACTTTACCGGGGTGTATTTAAAAGCAATACACGCCCGGTAAATATGCACCAGGTGGTGGTGTATGTATTCCAGCCCCCACTGGAGTAGAGCTGGAAAGACACCGTCCATACCTGGTGATTTAAAGGGGAGGAAGGTGTTGATCGCCCAGGCTACTTTTGCATCGTCCACTGTCCCATTCGCGACCTCCCAGTCAGCTGCAGTAGCGACTGGGTGAGGTACGTTGGGCCAGTCCATACAGGACGACACAGTGCTGCCTGGAAACATTGTTTTTAGCAGGAGTTCAGAAGTTTCAGAGAGGTTGGTTGTAAAGGAGCCATCCTCTCGTTTCATGAGTCCTGGTTGCTGTTGGGGATCTTTGGAGAGTATCTTATTGAGCCGAGCTGCTGAGGCAGTAGATGCAACCCCGCTACAGAAAGATCTCCATGACGCTCTTCGACTTTCGCGAATGGTCTTTTTGTACAGCCTTTGACTGTTCTTGTATGCCTCCCAGTCTTCGGCACTTTTAGACTCCATCGCTTTATTGACAAGTTTTCTTGTCTTTTTTCTCAGCCGGTCGAGTTCTTTGCTCCACCAGGGTGTTGCATGCCCCGTTCCGACTTCTCTTAAGGGACAAGAGTCCTCATAACTTGAAACGAGGGCTTCCTGTAACTTAACCACGTTACTATCAATATCCTCTATCGTTTCTATGTTATTTGTGTTGAGGGACTCAATTCCCAAATACCATTCCAAAATTCCAAAATTTTGGTCCATTACACCTCTTGTTACATCTATCCTGGGACACACTGTATATTTAAGAAATCAAAATTGTTCCTTGGGATACTCATCCTGTCAATACTTTTAATCGTAAGGTCATTGTTATATCTACATTCTTTATGCGATCATCTAGGAATATGTCTTAGATGATTCCTCGGGTGATTCCTTTACTTTTCTTCTATCCATAGACTGGGTCTTTGATTATTCATGAAATTCGTAGGTAGTATGTTTCATATGTTACGGTGGGTCTTATTACCTGTTAATGATGAGATGAAATCAACGCTTTTAGAGTCACTTCATCAGATGTTAAAGCACCTTGGTTGATAAAGTTCATTTTCGGCCCAGGAATCTAAGATTGATATATGTAAAAACTGAGGTGATATATTGCGCCATTTTGTCAAAAAATAGGAATATCTTCAATGTAAAAAATAATGTAAATAATTTCGAAGCAAATAATGTATCATTTTTACTTCCACATCCAGTGGAAGTATAGTAACGACAAAAAAATTTTAAAAAATTTGTATTGTTCAAATAGGCTTAGAATGTCACGAAACGTCGAGATTTTAAGTTTGAACGAAAAAAAATTTCTGTCCGTCGGTCTGTCTTTTGTGCGCACGTTTACTCTGGAACCATTTGAGATATTGACTTGAAATTTGGTACACATATGTATTTTAACGAGATCTAGAACTAGATTATATTTTCATCTTGTTCCGTCGAAGGGTTGGGGGGTAAATTGGGGTAAATTTGGAGAAAATAGGTAAATCAAGCAGGTAAGAGTCCATAAAATTGGTATTTAGTCTATACAAGAGAAGCTAAGGTCCCATAAAAAATTTTGGCATTAGCCACCCCCATTACCACCCCCCCTCCCCCACCCCATTATTAAAGGGGATGAAAAAAAAATTGTGATTTAGTGTGTGTACAAGAACCAGAAACCTCAAAATATTTTTTTACTTCATCCACCCCCACTACCACCCCATCACCACCCCCACCCCGCTACCGATGTGGGGTATCGTTTTATGGGTTTTTGGGGTAGAGGATTTCAAATATTATATTATTAAAGTTCCATAAACAATTATTTCCACATACAAATTTTTTTCGTTGTGAGTGACTTGGATAAAAAATTTGGATGTGGAAGTAGTGATTCCTTGGGCAGCGGTTTTAAAACCGTTTTTACAAAACGAAATAAAAAACATAATTCTCTCAGTGACAAATAAAAATTCTTCTGGTTATGATGATATTCCATGTTCGTTGGTTAAACTTGCTATAGATCATATACTAAGTGAACAAATCATTTCAAGATGGTAAATTTCCAGATGAACAGAAATAATCTATTATTCTTGTCCACAACAAAGGTGATAGACGCGACATATCTAATTATAGATTAGTACCTTTGCTCTCGGGTTTTTCAAAAATATTTGAAAAAGCTTTCTTTATAAGATTAAGCGTGTTCTTGGAACGTTGTAATATATTACCGAATTCACAGTTTGGTTTTAGAAAACTCACGATGTGGTAAATAACTTGTATATGTTCATTTTAAAATCACTTGATGATAGACAAGAGAGCACTAGTATATTCTATGACTTCAGTCCTGCTTTTGATACTATAAATCATAACCTGTCAAAACTGGAACATTATGGTATAAGGATTTAATAATTAGAATGGATAAAACCATACTTGTCAGATAGGCAACAATTCGTTTCATTGCATAACAACAATGTGATATATAAGTCGGATTTGAAAAATGTTAACGTTAGGGTACCACAAGGTAGTACACTCGGACCAGTAATATTTATTATTTTTATAAATTATTTGGTTAATAGCGTTGAGAGTAATTTGGCTACCTTATTTGCCGATGATTTTTCTGCATCTATCTCGGCATCTAATATTATTGATCTAACTCTCCTCTAAATATTTGTAATAATAATCTTATTAAATGGTCGGCAAACAATGGAGTCACACCAAATTCATCTAAAACTAATCTAATGTTGTTTTCCACGAAAAAGATTAAATACAGTTTACTTGTCAAAATGGATGACGGAAGGGTGCAACAATAAACCACGGTTAAGTTTCTTGGACTACTTATCTTGAATCAACCAAATAAATTCGGTAGAAAATAAACTAGCCTCATATAATTACATGTTATTTCACCTTAGAAAATCTGTTCATAAACAAATTCTAAAGAATTATTATTTTTTATTTATTCATTCGACAATTAGTTATGGCATTCTCTCCTGAGGAAATTGCGTAAAATTACAAGAAGTATTTATGCAACAAGAAAAATCATTAGATGTGTATGTTTCGTTAGTTTCAGTCACTTATGTAGGAATTTATTTAAGGAACTTCTAATAGTATATTCTGTTTATGTTCTTGCATGTGTCATATTTATCTATAAAAATTATTCGAAGTTTTCAAAATGTAAAAATATTAACCAATATAACATAAGACGATGATCTGTGATAAGATGATCTGTTTATACCTAGTTGTAGATTAGAATTAACTGTCAGAAGCTCATGCATAGTGCCTCTAAAATTATTTAATTACCTTCCACATTCTATACAGCGTGAAAAAACATCAATCGCTTTCAAAAAAGAGTTACAGAGGCTCTGTTAGCAAATAGCTTTTATAGCATTGAGGCATTTTTAAATTGTACCTTGTAAAACTTACATCGTAATTTGTAATTTAGTTATTTAAATGTTTTTCTGTTTGTTGTTTATTTTTATACATTTAAATGTAAAATTTGACTGTTTCTACACAAATGTGAATTTGTTTAAAGAATTAATAAATAACAATAATAATAATAATAATAATGAGAGCAAAAAGTCTAAAAGTCGCTTAACAACTATTTATGGTGCAAGATCTAGTCAGACCAACTAGAAGAAACATTTTTTTACCCTACCATAGGCCAAAAATGCTCCTACCCATCAACGCAGGTTTTTTAAAATTTTAAAATTGAAATAGTCTGCGATCTGTATTCTTTAATACATTATTAGTAACTACAGTTTAGGCTGGAGAATGAAATTCTAACACATTTTTAATTGTCAATTTAATTTCAGGAAGGAAATGAAAATAATGATGAAAACGATGTATCTCAAAATAGTAATGGTAGTAACAAGCATTTTGTTCTCTAAAGTCGGCTTCTATGCTCTAATAATCGCTTACATTTGGCTGAACAATAATGCTAGTGCCGAAGTCATATTTTACCTAATGAGATGCTTTGGAACTTTGCGGCACGCCATCTCATTTTCTATTTCCATAGGTATGGGAAGAATAGCTGAACTTACAGCGTCCTTAAAGAGAATTAACAAGGTACTGAGATCAGAAGAACTCACAGAAACTCTTGAAAAGCCGACAGATAATCCCAAGGTCTCCATGACAAACGTGTTTGTTTCTATTAAAGATAAACCTATACTCCAAAATATATCCTTGAATATTCAGAATGGTCTTACTGTGATAACAGGGCAATTGGGTTGCGGCAAGAGTTCTTTGATAAAGGTCATTCTACAGGATTATCCTATAAATGAAGGAATTTTAACCACTTCTGGTAGAAAGAGTTATGCATCACAGGATCCGTGGCTTTTCCCATCTTCTATTAAACAAAATATTTTGTTTGGAGAAACTTATGACTCAGTTAGATACCGAAATGTAAGTAAATCGCCAAAGCGCACTTTAGTCAATAAGTATTGGTTCTGGATAATATCAAGGATAGGAGAAAATAACGCTGTTTTCATTTATATTTTATCATATATTTAGTCGTTTTAGATATTCACTGCAGAATATTTCTGCAGAATATTTGCAAAAAGTGCTTTTTGTTTAGTTATTTTCCTAGACATAAAGCATTATATGCCGCTTTTATTCATGTGTGTCGTAACGTAGAGAAAGTGTATCCTCTTTTAGAGAATCACATTGAGCATTTAGATATTCTTTATTTAATTGGTTCACCTCACTGATATTAATTTACTTTGGAAAACTCGACCATCAGTTATGATGAGTAATCTAGTACAATGTTGATTTAATGAGACCTTGATTCCTCCTTTAAATAATGACAATATATATTTTTCAGGTAATAAGAGTTTGTGCGCTGGAATACGATTTCAGTCTACTAGAAAGAGGGGATGAAACTATCGTAGCAGATAGAGGTTTAAACTTGAGTAAAGGGCAACAAGCGCGTATAAACTTAGCCAGGGCCATCTACAAAGAAAGTGACATTTACCTTATTGATGACTCCTTGACAGCTTTGGACTCCCGCGTACAAGAAACTATTTTTAATGAATGTATAAGAGGTTTCTTGAAAGATAAACTGTGCATCTTGGTTACCCATAACGCTAAGCACATCAATGACGCTGACAATGTTATTATTCTGGAAAACGGTATGGTGAAATTCCAAGGTAAAGATCAGCATATATACAAAGAGCTCTTGGAAGCCATTGAGGAAGAAGATTTGACTGAAAAAGATGTAGATGAGGAAGAAACAAGTGAAACTAATAGCGACGAAAATACGAAACTATTAAAAGATCCCAAAAAGAGGAGGCAAGTGTACCATGAAATAAAGAAGAAAGGCGGTGTTAGTGGTGATGTTTATATCAGATATTTTAAATTTGGAGGAGGATTCATTCTACTTGGCCTCGTTGTATTACTGTTTATTGGGTCCCAGTTCACAGAAAGCTATTCTTCTAAATTATTGAGTAATTGGTAAGTAACAGACAGAATTTATAGTAAATGAGTAACAAAATATCCCTTTGTTAAATTTCAGCAATGTTAGTACGTAAATACTGAGTTAGTTAATTTTAGCAACAAATTATCCTTTTTTCGGCAATTTTTTTTAATTTTCAATTTTTTTAAAGGACATGTTGAACTGTAAAATTGACAACTTAATTCATTTCAGCCTTACTCACAATCTTTCTTGAATTTTATACGAAAAATATTTGACTTTTGCAAGTATCAAATTTTTTTACTATCTTATTTCGGTTGGTTTGTAATTAGCACATAATAACGGTCCTGAATTTGTGCCTTGGAGCACGCTTCGTGTTGATGATTGATAGATATTAAAATGCAATTCTTGTTTACGATCCACCAAATATGATTTTGGAGCAGTAAGAAAATTTCGCAGACAAATGAACTTGAGGCGATATTTTCTGAACGAACATCGAAATAAATCGAAATAGCAAGTAGGTAGCTTATCATCTTTGACTCGCCCTGCATACTTTTAAAATGTGACATGAATATTGCTTAATAATAATAATAAAGGACTTTATTAACAAAAATAACAGTTCAAAATGCAGACAACTTTATTGGGCGAGGTTCAGTAGTGCCTAATGGCACTCTGTTCTTACACCTATGATTGTAAACCTATTTACCAAAGGTAAATTTCCAAATCTAGTAAACAATTTTTGTTCTTGGAGGCGAGAGGTGCCAAAAATACTAAAATACCGAACACTGCACTCGATGCGCGTTTCCTCTGGCAAGTAGGCATCATCTGAAGATGATTAAAACTCATTTAGTCACCTCCAGCGTAACTTTCCTCTGTATTTTTCAATAACTTTCCTTACTTTGCCCCACAGTTCTCTCAATAAATACTTAATTAATTTCAGGGTAAACCTACAACAAAATATCACCAATTTCAAGGAAACAAATGTCACAGGATTGATCGAAAAATTGAGTAATACATCGGTGTCTGCTCCTCATTACGATCCCATGAATTTAAGCATTCCTGCAGTACCTACTAATAATTACAACCCCACGAATATAAGCGATGCTGTAGCACCGACTCTTGGTTACAACCCCATGAATATGAACAGTTCTTCAGTACCTACCCTTAACTTCACCTCCGTGATTATTAGCAACACTTCAACATCTATTCTTAATGGCACCCAGCGTTCAACAAATAATACTGCAGATTTTGACGATATGATTATAAACATCGCAAAACTTGAGGTACAATCTAGCAAAACTCTCAATATGTACTCGATAATGATTATTTCTTCTACGGTCTTGGAGTTGATAAAGCATTATATGATTCTACAATTTGCTAAAAACGCTTCCGTCAATCTTCATAGAAACATGATAGACAGTATTATACATTCTGTGATGGCGTTTTTCGACAACTATTTCATTGGGAATATTTTGAACAGATTTTCTCAAGATTTGTCCGTTATAGACGAACATTTACCTTTTGTTTTGAATATGCTAATTGGGGTAAGTTAGTTTTTACAACTTCTCTTAGAATCCAATTAAGTTGCACAATGACATGGAACTTATTTGTTACATATTTAAATAGAATAGTAATAAAGACTATGAGTCTTATAACTCACAATTTTTTTTATGATGGCAAAGTATCCATGAAGCATTTTTGTCCTTCATTAATGGTGATTGCACTAAGATTCGTTAAGGTTTCAATTTGTAACAAATTATTTCCAGTTCTGGGCCTGACTAGACAATTTTTTAAAATATTTTTACTAATATTTATTCTTATACTTATACTTTTTCCAGACTTGCTTCTCGGTTGGTGGCATCATTATTTTGATAGCTGTGGTGAATTGGAGATTTTTCGTTCCTTCGATGATCTTTCTTACATATTTAGTCTTATTACGGACTTTTTACATGCCCACAGCTAGAAGCTTAAGACGACTTGAATCTGCTAGTAAGTGTATTTAGCTAAACATTAAAATACGTGAAGACATTATTTGACCTCTAAAAAGACCCATTTTCTCTTCTAATAACACAGCCGCACAAAGAAATGCTCTATACCAGAAATCAGACCATCATTCTTTTTTAAATAGCGAGAAATTTCATTTTTTCGCCATTTTCCTGCAGATTCTTATGATACTAAAAGTTTGAAGCCTCAAATTGAGACGAAACGAATCAGCTCGGACATCAGCTTCACTTTTAGCACGTCAAGATACAGGAAAATAATGGTCTGTTTTCTGGTCTCTGTGTAATCAATAAAAATATTTTACATTTTTTACCCTTAATTTTCCAGCTCGCAGCCCTATAGTAGGTCACCTAAACGCTTCAATGGAGGGATTAACTACGATAAGAGCTTACAGAGCCCAGAATATTTTAAAGGATGAGTTTGACAGGCATCAAGATGTATACACTTCGGCACATTACACTTCATTTTGTGCCAAGAGGGCGTTCGCATTTTATATGGACCTGTCCTCGGTGTTATTCTTAAGCATTATAGTTGGTAGATTTTTGTTCTTTGATTTGGGTAAGTACCATACCCCGTGATCGGGCATAAGTATTTATTAGTTGAGAACAAATAAAATTAACATACTATGCATTGCTGGTTCTAGTTCTAGCATTTGCTAAAATGTATACTACACATTGAAAATATTTTGTTAACCATGGCTCGAAATAATGTACTCTGTTTGTATTAGAGAGGAATGTTACGGAAGTGTAGAAAGGCCACAGTTTTTTTTTTACTTCAAGTTTAATCACGAAATTTCGACTTTAATTTCAAAATTCCGATATTATTCTTCGAATTCTGGCTTTAATTTAGGAATTCCTAGAAATCTGACATTAAAAAAGGAATTCCGAGATTAAACTAGGAGTGGTTCTTCTGCGCCTTTATAGAATGTCAAGCGTTACTTGTAGAGAAATAGACAGTGCGTATTATATTCTCCACTGATGACTTTTTTTTATCAAGACCAGAGTGATGAGTATCTAATTTCGGAAATCACAACTATATAATTTCACACACTACAAAATAAAAACGATCATTTCTAAACTAAGTCACTTAGATGAAAGGTTCTTGAATTGATCGATACGGTTCACTATGTAGAATTATTTTGCTTTCGAAAAGTTTCGTAATCGATTTATTACATTCTGAAAAATCTAAATATGTTAAGAAATAATTGATAAAAATAGTAATGTATTGCATTCAAATAGACAAATATTTACTTCACGTTATCTAGACTTCTAATTTCTTTATGCCAAACTATTCCCTAATCTTTAAAGACCTGTAGAGAGACTTTAACGTGCGCGTGTCGCATCATTCAAGTAATGTGCTGCGGAGATCGATAGATACGTAGAATAGTGCATTGAAAAAGGAGGAACTGATAGTAATGATGCAGTTAGTTTTTTGTACTAACACAAGTATTATTGTGGTATAGTAGCGGCAAAAGATATAGTGAAAGAGGAAATTAGGTAAAACGGGCCGTCGAGAAGCGGTCGATAATGCAGCTAAAGTCGACAAAGCGACCAACAGGGGCGGCTGCTAGTTGGGGTAAATGAGGGTAAATAGGCAAATCAAGCAAGTAAGAGTCCATAAAATATAAATAAACGTCTGATTTAGTGTGTGTACAAAACCAAAGGCTCAATTTTTTTTTACTTCATCCACCCACCACTACCGTTGTGACATATCGTTTTATGGGTTTTTGGGGTAGGCGATTTCAAATATTATATTATTAAATTTCCATAAACAATTATTTTCACATACAAAATTTTTTTCGTTGTGAGAGACTCGGATAGAAAATCTGAATGTGGAAGTAGTGATTCCTTGTTTCTCTATTATAAAGTAGTGGCAAGATATATCGTGAAGGGGGCAGCGAAGTAAGCTGGATCATTGAAAAATCTTGCTGATAAAGCAGCCAAAGGCGACAATTATCTTCTCAACTATACCTACTTATATCAAATAAAGCACTTAAGAAATCAACAATTTAGTTACAAATAGAATACTGGATGAACGATGGATGATTTTAAAATAATCGTTACTTTTCAAATATAATTAAAAGTGAGCATCTAAAATTCAAGAAGATCTTCATTGCTCATTTGATCAATATCTTTTTGAATTGAAACAACATTACGGCATTCTTTGCAATAGCAGGCTATTTTAAATTGTTTCGAAACTATTAGAACTTTTTTGAATTGCAATTTATATCTTTACAGGGAATATTAACCATATCTATTATTTCGTCTGGTACTGATGTGAAGAGAACTGATCTGATGATACCTATACTGCATGTGTCTCCATCCCAAATTGAAAAAATAGTAAATTCCTCAACGTTGGGTTTCCGACAGTTACACCATATTTTTTTTGCACATTAATAAATACCTGAACATCGAAATTTATTTTCCATTAAAAATGAACGAAAATATCAATAGACCAACCGTACCACACGCGCTGACTGGGAACTATTTTGTTAGAGGAAATTCTAAAAGCCGAATTAACGATTGTCTGAGATCATCCAGACTTTCAACATTGCCATGTACAGGGTTATTCATTATATTTAGGCCACCCTTTATTATCTTTATTATTGGAGATAGAAAAAAATGTTTCGGACGAAAGTTGTAGGGCTGTAATTGAACCCCTGGATCTGGATTGTTTGGCGGGGGGTGAGCTTACGCTCACGTGCACTCAGGCCTCATAAGCGGGCCCATTGTGCTGCCCCCGTAAGTGGTGGCATGTCCACCGAGCCTCTCATTCCTCAAGCCAACCAACACTTGTGATGTATTTGAGGAGAAGACCAGGTGAGAAGCCACCTATGCTGGCCATACTGGGCCAGAAGTCCCCCAGTATGGATCCTCTTTTCGTTGAGAGAGCAGGGCAGTGACAGAGCACATGCTCGGCGGTCTCGTCATCCAGGTTACACCCCCTACACTTGGGGTTGTCTATAACTCCCAGTGTATGGAGGTGTTTGTTTAGTCTGCAGTGTCCTGTTAGCAATCCTACATAAATGCGCAGATTACTCCTGGACATCTGGAGACAGTGTTTGCCTAGCTTACGACTGGGTGTGGCCAAAGCCATTCTGCTATGTCTGCAGCTGCTCAGACCACTCCAACAGTCCGCATGGCGTTTAAGTGTATAGTTCTTTAGCAGGGAACTGTGGACTGAATCTGAGAGCGCTATTGCAGGTTCTGGACCATGCAGGGCGCTCTCAGATCCCTTGCGGGCTAAAGCGTCCGCTTCTTCGTTACCCTGAATTCCGTCATGTCCTTTTACCCAAGGGAGCTGGACACTATTATTTTGTGCGAGCACATCTAGGGCCTTTCTAATATCCAGAACCAGCCCCGAGCCTGTCCTACAATTGTTTAGGGCAAGCAGGGCTGCTCTGCTGTCCGTTAATATGCGCACCGTTTTACCACTGATGTTTGCCTTCGTGGTTTCTATTACCGCTTGCAGGATCCCCACTAGTTCCGCCTGGAAGATAGTGGCATGTGTGCCTAGCGGTATTATCGAATGTAGATCTAGGTCTTCTGAGTAAACCCCAGCTCCTGATCCACAGTCCATTTTTGAACCATCGGTATAGATTGATATGTCTGGCTCGTCATTACCGGACACGTTCAAACTCACCTCAAAGTTCTTGTTGAAGTTATATATAGGGGGGATACGGTCAGTTCCCATTCCCAGAAGAGGAATTTGTTTTGTAGCCTCTTCTAGGATGCGGGCATGTCTCGTAGCCGTGCCCTTAATATACCATTGGCCTACAGATTGCAATGTCAGAGCAGTCCTCAACGCCACCTCCTCTATGTACAGATTTAGAGGGGGGATGCAGAGTATAGTCTCCATTGCAGCTGTAGGCGTCGTTTTCATCGCACCAGTAACGCAGAGACATGCCAGTCTTTGAACATGCTCCAGTTGAGATGCTGCTGTTTTTTGCCTTACTCTGGGCCACCAGACTATGGCTGCGTAACAAAGCATGGGTCTTATCACAGCAGTGTACAGCCACAGGGAGATTCTGGGTGAGAAACCCCAAGACCTACCGACCGCCCTGCGACACTGCCAGAAAGCCGCACATGCCTTGTTTATCTTAACTTCCAAATGTCTCTTCCAATTCAGAGTGCGATCAAGTATGACCCCCAGGTACTTGACCTCACTCGCTAAGTGGAGTTGACTGCCCGATAATTTGGGCATTTTCATATTTGGTAGTTTCCTTTTCTTGGTGAATAGTACTAGCTCAGTTTTCTGGGGGTTAACTGAGAGAAAGTGTTCTGTGTACCAATTATCGACCAACTTGAGGGCTGTTTGCATAAGTTCGCATAGCAAGCCCTCAAAGTTTCCATTTAGCAAGATGGTAATGTCATCTGCATAACCTATTGTGAAGAAACCAGAGTTGTTGAGGCGGTGTACGAGGCTGTCGGCGACCATAACCCACAGTAAGGGTGATAGGACGCCACCCTGTGGACAGCCTCTATTGACCATGCCTCTAGTCTCTATGTTCCCCACATTTATTCGGACGGCTCTCCATTTGAGCATGTTTGTTATCCATTCACTAAGTGTGTTGGGAACACCATGCGTTTGGAGGGCTATCCCTATACTCTCGAAGGTTGTTTTATCAAAAGCACCTTCGATATCAATAAACGCTCCCAGGGTAGACATTTTCATATCCGCCGATCTCTCGATACGAGATACCACGGAGTGAAGTGCCGATTCTGTTGATTTCCCTGGGATGTAAGCGTGCTGATTTGGATGCAGTGGATGTAAAACTAACACTGTATCTCTAATTTCTCGATCACACAGTCTCTCCAGACCTTTCAATAGGAAGGAGGAGAGGCTGATGGGCCGATATGATTTTGGTAGGGAGTAGTCCGTACGTCCTGGTTTGGGTATGAATATTACCTTTATTTCCCTCCACTTTACCGGGGTGTATTTAAAAGCAATACACGCCCGGTAAATATGCACCAGGTGGTGGTGTATGTATTCCAGCCCCCACTGGAGTAGAGCTGGAAAGACACCGTCCATACCTGGTGATTTAAAGGGGAGGAAGGTGTTGATCGCCCAGGCTACTTTTGCATCGTCCACTGTCCCATTCGCGACCTCCCAGTCAGCTGCAGTAGCGACTGGGTGAGGTACGTTGGGCCAGTCCATACAGGACGACACAGTGCTGCCTGGAAACATTGTTTTTAGCAGGAGTTCAGAAGTTTCAGAGAGGTTGGTTGTAAAGGAGCCATCCTCTCGTTTCATGAGTCCTGGTTGCTGTTGGGGATCTTTGGAGAGTATCTTATTGAGCCGAGCTGCTGAGGCAGTAGATGCAACCCCGCTACAGAAAGATCTCCATGACGCTCTTCGACTTTCGCGAATGGTCTTTTTGTACAGCCTTTGACTGTTCTTGTATGCCTCCCAGTCTTCGGCACTTTTAGACTCCATCGCTTTATTGACAAGTTTTCTTGTCTTTTTTCTCAGCCGGTCGAGTTCTTTGCTCCACCAGGGTGTTGCATGCCCCGTTCCGACTTCTCTTAAGGGACAAGAGTCCTCATAACTTGAAACGAGGGCTTCCTGTAACTTAACCACGTTACTATCAATATCCTCTATCGTTTCTATGTTATTTGTGTTGAGGGGCCCCAGGCGGCTAATAAGAAGTTCTTGGAACTGTGTCTTATTTGTCCGCCTAGGATTCCGGTAGAGGGTTCTTTCTACCAACCCCCCTTCCAAATTAAATTGAATCCACCTATGATCTGACATGGAAACTTCCGTAGATACATGCCAGCTCTTGATGTGTTTTGAGATGTCCCGAGATGCCAGAGTGATATCAATCACCGTCTGACTGCGCGAGGTAACGAAAGTGACTTCGCTGCCTCGGTTGAGAATCTCTAAGTTAGTGGTTGCCAGGTATTCCACTACCGATTTTCCTCTGTTATTGGTATGTTCGCTGCCCCATAGGACATGGTGCGCATTGAAGTCACCACCAATGACGAGGTGTAGTTTCATTGCCTCACAGTACTCTACCAGCCTCACCATCTCTTGAGATGGGGGTGGTTCTACCGAGTCGCTTGGGAGGTAAAAAGACGTTATTAAAACTTGTTCTTTGCCGTTGCCCAAATCACAGTCCAAGCTCACTGTTGTCATATCCCGTGAGCTGAACTGTGGTGTGAGACTAGCTTGTATACCCTTTAGTACATATATACATGTCCTGAGTTTTTCTGCGGAAGGCAGATAAAATATTCTTCCGTTCAATTTGCCCAATCCAGCAACCCTGGACTTGATTATCCAAGGTTCCTGGATAAGGGCTATAATGTTTGGTCCACTGTCGAGGGAGCGGCATATGGTAGCCACTGCCGCTCGACAGTGCTGTAAATTGGCCTGGACGAAGGCCAGCCGACTAGACGAAGCCATTTTATCAGCTGGCGTCCGCTCCGGAGTGATCCGCAACGGCGTTGACTCCTGAGGGCCCCGCCGCCACAAGGGCGCCCAAACTTTCGGGCACCTCCATGGCTTCGGGAGCAGCAGGAGTCGTTGTCTCAGCCGCGTCTGAGGACTTATGCAGCCTAATAGTTAGGGAGGTGAATTTATAATTAATTCGTCCTCCCTTCTCATTTATGGCTGCACGGTCCTCATCCCCGACACCGAAAATGAGCAGCCGGCCTATCGGCTCCTCCCTTACGGCATCGTGAAAACGCAGCCATTTATTTACGTTAGCCCAGGTATTCTGCGCCTGCAGGCGTCGCATTACCACCTCCGTCTCTTCCGGTACTCCCGGAATGAACAGGGCCGCTTTGCTCAGCCTGGGGAGCTGACCTACCTGGACTACGTGTAGGTTTGCCCCTTCCCATGGGTTGGGGTTCTTTGCAATATTTGCCGACAGCCACTCCAACGACCGCTCATCTCCGCATATGACTCTCAGAATCTCCCCGGAGAAGTGTATGCCGTTGAAAATGGGTGCCGGCAAGCTCGGATTTTCTAAGGCCCTGGATACACTTTCATCCAGTGGCTTACTAAGAATGTTTTCGATCAAATCCGCCTGGTCTTTAGTAATTCTACCAAGCGGATTCGATCTCTCAATGATAGCTACACGGAGGTGCGAAGTTGCAGCCTCCTTGTAGCTAAGTTTCTTCGAGGACGAGGAAGGGGAAGGGCCTGCCCTGTGAACCTTGGCCCTCCTACCGGTATTAGTTTCCGGCGAGGGCCCCGATCCAACAGAGCGACCCCTCTTCCTTCCTCCTGTCTGAAGGTTGGGATTTTGTCTGGGATTACCAGACTGTTGGGGTTTGGTGTGCCTCTTACCCCTCCTACCAGTGCTAGCAAGAGTTGCCAGCCCACGGTTGGAAGAGGAAGAGGGCGCATCACCCCTTGAAGAGGTTTGTGGGACCTCTCCAGCTGCCCTAGTGCTAGCAGTGGCTGCCAGCCCATGGGAAGAGGAGAGAGCCCCCCTAGTTACTGAGGGCTCCCCAGCCCCCACTCCGGTGCCGACAGTGCTACCTGTCAGCTCCCGAGCAGGGGAAGGAGAATCCTCAGGGACTCTTTTTAAAGACTGAAGGTTGGGATTTTGTCTGGGATTACCAGACTGTTGGGGTTTGGTGTGCCTCTTACCCCTCCTACCAGTGCTAGCAAGAGTTGCCAGCCCACGGTTGGAAGAGGAAGAGGGCGCATCACCCCTTGAAGAGGTTTGTGGGACCTCTCCAGCTGCCCTAGTGCTAGCAGTGGCTGCCAGCCCATGGGAAGAGGAGAGAGCCCCCCTAGTTACTGAGGGCTCCCCAGCCCCCACTCCGGTGCCGACAGTGCTACCTGTCAGCTCCCGAGCAGGGGAAGGAGAATCCTCAGGGACTCTTTTTAGAGGCGAAATCCCGGAGCCAGTGGAGGTGGTTGCAGATGCCTCCGCCTCCGCCAGCTGACGGGCTTTACGCCTCCTTCTTACTTCGGCCCCACAGAGCCGTTTTCTCGGCCTTGTAGGGGCCTGATTTGTTTCGCTAGGAGGGTTCCTCGAACCCTCTAGCGTGGTTTTTTTGTTTTGATTTTGTGTTGAATCCATAATGGTTTTTTTTATATTCATCTCTCTGGCTCCCCACCCGCCATGGAGCCCAACTAGGGGATGTCGAACTTCGACATCAGGGCTACCAGAGAGATATAGCCTCGAGAGACGTGTTACACTAAGACGAGTGACAGATCCTGGGACGTGCCACTCCCCCGTGCCCCAACGTCTCACAGAGACTCACCCTGCCGGCCCTCTGACGGGACGGCGCAGCCGGTTGATCGTGGTGGGTTAGTCACGACCTCCCGTTTAGGTGGAAATCCAGGCCGAAGTGGCGTGTTGCCCTGCCTGGCTAGGTGGGCTCAACCACCAGGATCCCTTCATCCCACCGTACGGGTCTCCACGCACGGCACAAACACGCGGGTGACCATAAAAATACCCCCTCCAACTCGGTCACTAAGCGGAGAGGGCGTTCAGCCTTAGTCTGGATCCTCCTCCAGAGCCGGATCCAGCATGGGTGGTCTGTACGGAGATTTTTACGTCTCGACAGACCACCTGGCAGAGCCGCTGGCGTGCGCCTCTAGATTCATCGAACCACGCAAGCCCCATAACCTCGGCAAGGTTCCGAACGCTGAATGAGGAATTGAACCCTTTTAATGAGTTAATGGAAGCACAGTGGCGTGTAGAAAGTGAGAAGTACAAGAAACAATAATATATTTTTTAATGGAACGACCTGTATATTGTTGAATTTTTAACTTTGGTCTCGACGTAAAGAACTATTACCAACAGGAAATATACATCGTTTATTCCTCTATAACAGCGGTTTTCAACCTTTTTCGAAAAACGACCCCCTTAACAAAAGAAAAAACAAGTTTACCATCTCGCGACCCCCCAACCTCGATCTCTATTAATAAAATCTAAAATCAATCAAATTTTAAAATTTGTTGTTATAGTTTTTGGTATGATTTCTCATTAAAAATTGGTTTCATTAAAATTGTATGTGTATAATATTTAGATTTTTAGATTTTAGAATAAATTATTTAAATTTATTGCTTTTTTTTCTTAATAGCTCGGGACCCCCTTGGAATTGCTAGCGACCCCCTGGGGGGTCGCGACCCACAGGTTGAAAACCGCTGCTCTATAAGATCGTCTATGTTCCAAGCGCGGATCTGGAAATTTCAATAATTTTTTTCTCATCTGTGGCGCATGGGACCCATACGAAATATGGGAAATAACATCTCGAGAAGCACTTCTCTAACGACCCCTAAAAAATTTTGAAAAAGCAGTTTGCGAAAAATTTTTTCAAAATTCGATTACCCCCCCCCAGGTCTAGGGACTCCTGTTTAAAATTATTTTTTTTGTGATATGCATTTTACTTTTCATAAAAATACAGCAACACGTTTTGAAGTTTATGAAAATATTTTCATTATTAACTGAGATACAACGAATTGAAATTTTGTGATTTGTCAAATTGTAAATCACAAAATTTCAATTCGCTGTATCTCAGTTAGTAATGAAAATATTTTCATAAACTTCAAAACATATTATTGTACTTTTATGAAAAGTAAAATGCATATGACAAAAAAAAATAATTTTAAACGGGAGTCCCTAGACCTGAGGGGGGTAACCGAATTTTGAAAAAAATTTTCGCAAACTGCTTTTTCAAAATTTTTTAGAGGTCGTTAGAGAAGTGCTTCTTGAGATGTTATTTCCCATATTTCGTATGGGTCCCATGCGCGACAGACGAGAAAAAAATTATTGAAATTTCTAGATCCGCGCTTGCTATGTTCCATATTCATTTCAGAATATTTGAACGATTTCACTCCAAGTTCCACTTCATTATTGAATCTCTTATCTTTAGAGCAAGAGCGGAACTCGATGAATGATATGTAGAGTATTGTGTAAATTATAATGAAATCTTATTTATGACGACTTAGCGAGTAAGTTTTTTCTTACACAATATATCTTGAATCTTCGAAAATAACAATGAGATTCCCTCATAACTCTAAAAGACTATTATAAATATAACTGCTTATTGTTGACTACACACTTGTTATGCATGTGAAAAATGTTGGCGTCTTTGGCGGTGCGGTAAAGATCAAAGACGCCGACATTCTTTAAGTGCTTAGTAGATTTGAAGACAACTATACTAATAAAATGTACTTGAAAGAAATTGTTTAGTCAATGAAGTTGGAAAATTGTAAAATTGTGAGCGACGTTGCACAGTGGCACGAATCGTGATTTTTTCGTTCAAAATTATTTAGAGCACTTATTTCGCAACCGATCGGGATACATTTTTTTTTTAAATAATCGTTATTTAATTTCCAAAAAACGTAAGAGAGTCGATTTCGGCATAAACTCGGCATAAAATATTTCATTTTTCATTATTTTTTAGCATTTTATAACCGCCGTTGATTCCGCCATCTTGCAGGTTGGTTTATGACAA
Organism: Rutpela maculata; assembly: GCA_936432065.2. NCBI lineage: Eukaryota > Metazoa > Arthropoda > Insecta > Coleoptera > Cerambycidae > Rutpela > Rutpela maculata. The sequence continues at coordinate 43,124,968 of OW386290.2, read as the reverse complement.
TTTAGATATCAGATTAGTAATCAGCTACCTCAAAAACCCCCGAGTAACAAGATTTATGTAAATTGGATGAGAAAAAAATATTTATTTGTAAGTTTTATTAAGATTTAAATTAAAAATGACCATTCTGGCTCAGCTCAATTTTTTTGGTTAGCACAATTCAAAAATCGGCTCTCTTACGTTTTTTTTAAATTAAATAACGAGTATTTAAAAAAAATATATCTCAATCGGTTGCGAAACAAGTTCTCTAGATAATTTTGAATGAAAAAAATCACGATTCGTGCCACTGTGCGTTGAGAGGCAAGGGGTGCAGAACGCAGAGCCGGATTTAACTATATTGTTCGCTCGTTTACTTTTTATAAATTGCACTTACAATATCCCCCAAAGCACTGCTATGAATTGGTAAAATTACTTTCAAAAACACATTACCAAATAAAGAAATATAAAGTAATTATGGAATTATGTCTTTACTTCGACAGTATAAGCTCGACTGCGGTGTCTCCAATTCCGGTCCTGGGTTAAACAACACACTCATAAGTTTACGCTCGCAGGCCACCTCATATAGTCGACATCGAATAGCCGATATCTTCTCTCTCACTTAATGTAAAAGTGAAGTAAAGACGGGAGATCTAGTTGCCGCCTATTTCATTCCTCTCGCCCCTCAGAACAGCCAGGGACCGATACCGAAATTTATTTCGGTGCGGTATCAGTTACGGTTAACACTCAATTTATAAACTTGACGTTACCGTTCCCGTTCGACGGTGAAACAAAAAACAATTGAAGACCTACACGTGACGTCACACCTAACCTGAAAAATATATGTTTCTTAAAATTTACAAACATTTCGAAGCTATTGTTAAAATTTCTGCTTGATTCCCGTACTTTAAAATAAAATCTAGTTCAACGTAATATTTATAAAGTTTTAAATAGTTTGTTTCGATAAAATAAGACACTTTTTGTAGGTTGGAAATCTAACCTATAATTAGCTGTCTATTTTTATTAATCAACAGTTTTGAAAAAAAAATTGCGTGTATTTTTAAATATTCGTTTAGAGCCAGTATGGCCCCAAGCTAAAATAGCGGATACAAATATTAAAGATGAGAATAAACTTAAAAAACTTGAAATTTGAGGTTATGTTACTTACATACTAATGAAAGTCATTAATATTGACGTTGACATCGTTTCTCACTGGATCAAAAGTTGCCGTCCGCTTGAGATGGCCAACATTTTCTGTTCCCGTTGGGCGTTTCCGTCGCCGTTCAAAGATGAAACATACAAAACACTGATTGTTATTTATATCCTAAGTTGGCGTTGATGTTTCCCACAGGATCAAAAGTTGCCGTCGGTTCGAGATGAACAAATTTTATGTTTTTAACGTTACCGTTGCGGGATCTCCAATGAAAGTGAAGCGTTTTGTCACGTGAATGAGTTTCAAAGTTTCATTCAATTCCATGTCAACTATATTGTCCTAAATGCTTTTAGAGTAAATCGGAATATATCTACATATATCAATTTTATAAACGAAAGTATATCATTGTTTGTTTTAATCTATAGTTTTTTGCCGGGTGAATTGTTTGGGTACTTACCATGAGCCAGGAATTTGAAATTTGGCATAGATCTAGGTAGTACCTTTCCAATCTACAATAAATCCAAATTTTGCTAAAGTCAAAATTGCGGCTCCAATATGGCGACCAATCTATATATGCAAGGCTATACCCACATTAAAACGAAGACGCTACCAAAATGGTAATAGATATAAGAATATTGTAGAGAAGAAATTTATTGTAGAGAATTAAATTTTCTACAAAAAATTCAGCTTTCAACTTTTATGGTATATGCACAGGAAGTGTACAAAGTGCGGCGTCATGCTAATGTATCGCGTTTAAACGCATATATTGCCTCACTTTTTTATGTGAAATTTTATTCTCCACAACTTTGTTCCTATAGTTTTTTTACAGCTCTTACCATTCTCAGCTCTTCATTTTAATGTGGGTGTTACCTTCTATATAAACATTGGCCGGCATTTCGAGTTGTAAATTTTAGAATTTTCGGCTTATCGAGAACGTAGTCGCCCCAATTCAACGCCAAAGTTCCCAATTCATCGGCAAGTTCCCAAACAATTTACCTGACGGATAAATACAAATATGTTTAACAGCATGATTTGTTTGGGCGCTTTCAGACTTGCTTAGAACTTGAAATTTTGCAAGTAGAGGAACTAATCTGAAATCCTCAAGAAAATTTAAAAAATTGGTAAATTCAAAGTGCCCGTCCCATTATGGCGACCTAACGTTGAGTCAATTATTTCGGACTCCCAAATTTGTATAATTCATAAATGGTCATTAGTTGAATATTTGAATAGGTTTTTTTTATAAAAAAAAATAGGAAGGGAGAAGGGAGGTGTTATTCATTCATTATTTTTAGTTACCTTAGTGAACTCGGGCATTTTGAGAGTATATACGTCCATAAATATTAAGAAATGGACGAGGCAACTGGTCGTCTAAAAACACCACGTGTTCACCAAACGAATAAATCAGAAATATTCAAGAGATCGCAGAAATAATTCATGCAACCTACCAGGTGCCCCGTAATTTTGTATATTTTCCTATAGTAATAGAGGACTCTTTAGAGGAGGATTAGTCTGTGGAAAAAATTGAGAGACAGATTTGTGAGGGAGAGAGCGAAAATAGAAGCCTTTAGGTAGAAGCCCCTGAAACTCAGTGAGAATATTTTAATAAAATGCCGTTTTATGCAAACGATTCCAAGCCAAGAAAGCAAGATAAGAGCAATTAGATATCCTTCAATTGTTCTAATTTTATTTTTTTCATAGAAGAGCCACAGCGATTCCAAAATCGAGCGACTATAATAGTCGTTCTACTCTTTAGATGTGTTTTTGTTTGTTTTAAATCACATCTTTGTAAGGATTTTTTTTACAAATTATCATTATCAAGTTCATAATCATAAAACATCGGATATTTACGTCAGCAGAATATTCAGTTTAAATTAAACACACAGAGATTCAAAAATAAAGTAAATTTATGCAAAAAATGTATCACAAATACAATCTTTCAGTTTAACATTTTAGTAAAAAATGCAAATGTGCGAACGACGAACGTCAAAGTTTATAAATGGACCATTTTTGTGAACGTCGAACGTCGAACGGGAACGGGAACGGGAACGGGAACGGGAACGGGAACGGGAACGGGAACGTCGAACGGCAACGTCGAAGTTTATAAATTGAGTGTTAACTGCCGTACACCATTTTCGGTTTCTGTTTTCAGAGCAGCGTTAATTTCGTTAGGGTTTCGGTTAAAATTAAATTAATGCTTGCAGGGACCGAGTACGAAATTTGTTTCGGCTGGGTTCCCCTTACGGTTATCTAACGTTTTCGGTTACGGTTTCGGTTTTCAGAGCAGCGTTAATTTGGTTTTCGGTTTCGGTTTCGGTTTTCCAGAATCTCTCATTTCAGTTTTCGGTTTCGGTTAGAAAAAAATCGTAATTACGGTGCGGTTTTCGGTTACGGTTTCGGTTCGGTTACGGTCCCTGATAACGGCTCACTATTCCTTCAACTATAAAAATAATGTAAAGAAGCAAGGAATGTCGGATTTTTCCCCCAAGGACTTGACACTACCATTAAATGCAAGAAAATTAATTGAAGGTAAAATTTTGAGAATTAGTCACTGAGTCTACCCACACTTATGTTATTGAGGTCGCTGATTTCGAATATGAGGTCTAAATATATGAGAAGAGTGGCAGAATCAAAGTGGCCGCATCAAAGCACAGACATATGTATAATATTTTAGAGAAGGTATCATATTTTCCCACCAATGGATACCCATAAAAGTTTATAAAAGTTAAATAGTGACAACGTGTAAAAAATATAGTTAAAAAAAGTATAAGTGTATGTGTTTGTAAAATAATACATATCTCGGAACATTTTCAGTAATCGATAAGAAATATTAGTTAGTGTTTAATTAGGTATACAAACCAAAACTTTACACAGTGCTTCCCTTCTAACGCAGTAGATAATGGTATATACCGGGTGACACAGGAGATATGTAACGCCCCGTAGCATGTTTATTTAAAAAGATATTATTTTGAAATTTGGTAGACCTATATAATGTGTGATTGTCCTTTTTTTGGTACAAACAAGAATTTTTTTCCACTTCCGGTTTCACCGGAAGTGATATCTACTTTGTTATTTTAAATGGCACCCTGTATATATTTTTTTCCTATCTGGTTGTCCTTAAATTCTCCTTTTCAACTATGTATAGCAAGGTGGAATTCATTTTTAAAATGGCTACTGAAAACCATTTTATTGCTTTAAGTCAAGTTGGCTATGGTATGAAATGTAGCGGTAATTAATGATTAGTGTGCTGCAATATCAAAAGAACCGTGGTACATAATCTTGTGTTTCATATTTGTTTTGTTCTAATCAGTAGCCGAAGAGACTTTGTACAATTTTTATATTAAAGAAAAATCTCTAGACTAAATCCACGAAATCACAAAAACTAGGATAGAAACAATAATTTTATATTTTATCCATTTGTAAAATATTTATTCATATTTCACTTTTACCAATTAGATGGCCCCTGAGATGTCTGGATTTTACGCCACTTTATTTTTTCATATGGGGCCATCTCAAGGAAATGGTTTATAAAACTCCACTGCAAAATAGGGAAGACTTAAAAATGAGAGTTAGGTTAGCAATAAATTAGTTTACTGAATTGCAGTTAGAAAATGTGCTTAGAGATACTGGTTACAAGAATTCGACGCTGCAGGGAAAATAATGGCCAGCATTTTGAGATTCTTCGAAAACAATTTTATTCAAAAGCAAGCAAAATCAGACATAACAATGAATTGTATTGGGTAAAAGTGAAAGATGAATAAATATTTTACAAATGGGTCAAATTTAAAATTAGTGTTTCTATCTTAGTTTTTATGATTTCGGGGATTTAGTCTAGAGATTTTTATTTAATATAAAAATTCTACAAAGTGTCTTCGGCTACTGATTAGAACAAAACAAATATGAAACACAAAATTGTGTACCAGGGTTCTTTTGATATCGCAGCACATTAAGCATTAATTACCGCCACATTTCATTCCATAGCCAACTTGACTTAGTGCAATAAAACGGTTTTCAGCAGCAATTTTAAAAACGAATGTCATCTTGGTATACATAGTTGAAAAGAGAAATTTAAGTAGAATCAGACAGGAAAAAAATATATACAGGGTGCCATTTAAAATAACGAAGTAGATGTCACTTCCGGTGAAACCGGAAGTGGAAAAAATTTCTTGCTTGTACCAAAAAAAGGACAATCACGCATTATATAAGTCTACCAAATTTCAAAACAATATACTTTTAAATAAACATGCTACGAGGTGTTACATATCTCCTGCGTCACCCGGTATATATAGTGCAGTGAAATCGTGCTAGGCGGCAAAGAGGAGAAAGAAATCAGTAATATCCGGAGAGAGGACTGTCTATATGGAGCACTAAGCCATCAATTAGAAAAAGAAAACCGGCACACACTAACGCTATAAAAAATCAAGAAAAATGTCCATTATACTATTAGGAGACTTCAATGCACATATACTCCACACATGGCCTAACGAACATGGAAACGCGCTGAAAAACCTAGCACACATGTTTGACTTAACAATAAGAAATACATGGAGCAAAAGTCAAACCTGCATTGACACCTGGAGTAATGGAAGCTCAATCACACAAATAGACCATACCCTAGTAAGCAGAGAAATAAGGGCAAGGACAAGAAGGTTAAAGCAAAAAGGACAGCAGAAGAAAGCGCTAACACTGAACAGCAGCAAACTAAAAATAGGGAGACCATGTTACACGTGGAAAACAACAATCGAGAGGGTAAACAAAAACTAGGAAAGAAAAGCGAGGAAAAAACATGCGTCATGTGGCTTTCGCTGCTGACAACAAGCATGACCCAAATCCAACCCAGCATCGGAAACCGAGGAATCAGAAGACTCAGCAAAAGAAGATTTGAAGAAGCAGAAACACAAAAAGAGGAGCATAAACACTCCATATTAAGACACAGCACATATTTCACACGAAGATTCAGAAGAGGCAGATGCCCAGAACCAAAAACACAAAAAGGGAGCTTAAACGCTCCCTCACGACACAATGCGGTAACGCATCTCATATATAATAATAATAATAATAATAATAATAATAATAATAATAATAATAACATTTATTTTCCATTTGACATTACATGTTTAGGAATAGTCACAAAACTTATAAACTAGCGTCCACAAAAGTAATCAGATACAGAATAAAAGCACTGATTTAGTAAAAATTCTTTTAGCTTAGATTTAAATAAACTTTCTCTTTTAATACATTTTATATTGTCAGGTAACAAGTTAAAAAATTTGGGCCCTATAAAATTAGGAGATTTGGCAGTAATGTTTAGCCTAGCAAAAGGAACATGAAGATTGTGTTTTTGTCTCGTATTAACGTTATGATAGTGGCTGTTTAAAATAAATTTTGTCTGATTTTTAAAAACATATATACACAATTCAAAAATATACAAACTTGGTAAGGTTAATATTTTATAATTTTTAAAAATGTCTTTACATGGATGGGTATACGAAACACCCGCAATACATCATAAAATGCGTTTTTGGGCGATAAAAACATAAGAAGCAAAAGTGGAGTTTCCCCAGAAGCAAACACCGTATCTCAAACGAGATTCAACTTGTGCATAATACAAACAGATAAGTTGTTCTGTACAAAGAACCGTTCTTATATTTCGAAATAAATAGGTAATGGAAGCAAGTTTTGAAATTACAGCCTCACATTGAGATTTCCAGTTAAGGTTGTTGTCCAACTGTATACCTAAGAACCTAGCTGTTGGTGCTTCAGTAGATATAAGCGTATTGTTTATATTAAAATTTAGCAATTCACAATGTTTTTGATTAGTATGAAATCTTAAAACCTGGGTTTTATCAGCATTAAAATGTAATGAATTTTTAAAGAACCATTCACTTAGGTTATTAAATAAATTGTTACTATTGAGTTCTAAAATTTCATCTGATTTGTTTGAAATAATTAAAGATGTATCATCGGCATACATCGTAAAATGAGTACCTACCCCTCCCATCCAATGTTCCTTTACCATGCGCCATGTGGCTCTCGCTGCTGGCAACAAGCATGACCTTAGTCCAACCCAGCGTGGACGTAGCAGGCCCATCTGTATAACCCTGGGAGTGGCAGAAATGCCTACCGCACGCTGATAAATCAATTAATCAATCAATCAATCAACTATTAATCCTTCACAATTAAAAATTATAAACTTATAAAGATCCGGATGTCATCTTTACACTGCCATGTTTTTAAAACTATTACGGAAATAAAAGAAAGTACAGGAACAATACAAAATATTTGTCATTTTATAGTCTTCTTCTTTTTGAGTTATTTAAGAAAAATCATCATCAATTTTGTGATGATAAAATTGCAATTTTCAATTCGTTCTAACTTGGAAGATATCAATTTTCGTGAAAAATTTAAATTTAAAATTAAAATTTGATTCTCTATCAGATCTAGTTTTTTATTTTTTTATCCACCCCTCCAGAAAGTAGAAAGTAGAAAGGGTAGATTGTAGATTGTTCAAGGGGTCGCTCGGCTCTTTCAGCCCTACCTCACATCGACCTGCAAAGATCTTTTGTGACTTACCCTACATTTAGTTGTTGCCCAGGACTCCCAAGCTTTTTATAAAGCTTGTGATTTTCCTAGTGGCTAATTTCCCTATGCCTTCAGGTGTTAGTTCCACCTTTTCTAGGTACTTTAGCCTAGTGCGGACTAGCATCTTGCATTCGCAAAGAATATGTTCCGCAGTTTCTATTGCAAAATCGTAGTATCTGCACATATCGTTGTCTGCCTTGCCCATGTTCTTAAGATGACATCTTAAGGGGCAATGGCCTGTTAAAAGGCCTGTCATCAGCCTTAAGTCGGACTTTTCGAATTCGAGAAGCCTTGTGGTATTCTTAGACGAATAAGTGATGAACTAGAAAGGGTGGGAGCCACCCCATATAAATATCTGGTATTGGGAATTTTTTAACATGAATTTATATAGCCTTAAAAAGTCATTACAGAGAAAATCATTAAAATTCATACACTGGACCGGAATTAAGATAAAAACATTCATTGACTCCACAAAAATTGATAAAAATGACTTTTTGACTTGTTGTTTTGTTCACATTTAAAAGTACGTAATTTTTTGCATATTGAAATAAATAACTTTTAATCTTATGTTCTTTCAGGTACTGCTGCTGGGGATGTTGGTCTTGCTATAACTCAAGCTGCCTCATTAGCTATGGTGGTTCAGTGGGGCCTCATGCAATGGGCAGAAACAGAGAGTCTCATGACGTCAGTCGAAAGAGTTCTAGAATATACAGAACTAGAGAGGGAAACTGCATCCGGAATTCAAATTAACAATTGGCCAACCAAAGGCGAAATAAACTACGTGAACGTGTCTTTGACATACTCAAACACAAACGAGAGAGTATTGAAGAACATTTGCTTTACGGTGAAATCGAAAAAGAAGATTGGAATCGTCGGTCGAACAGGCGCCGGAAAATCCTCCATAATATCCACCTTGTTTAGGCTTTACAATTACGAGGGGCAAATCTTTATAGACGATGTAGAAATAAAAACATTGTCCTTGCAATTCCTCAGACAACACATTTCCATAATTCCTCAAGACCCTATTATGTTCGCAGGTACAATAAGAAGTAATATAGACCCCTTGCAAAAGTACACTGATGAAGAAATTTGGAAGACAATTCACAAAATCCAACTAGAGAATATAATACCCAGTTTAGATTTCACGATAACAGACAACAATTCTAATTTCAGCACAGGGCAAAGGCAGCTGATATGCCTTGCTAGGGCAATAATCCGAAAAAATAAAATCGTGGTTCTAGACGAGGCAACGGCTAATATGGATCCTGAGACAGAATTTTTGATACAGAAAGCTATCGTAGAAAATTTCTCTGCGTGTACAGTTTTTATAATAGCACACAGGCTGCAGTCGATTTTAGATTGTCATAAGGTGATGGTCATGGAGAAAGGAGAGATAGTAGAATTTGAGGATCCACTTACTTTAATGGAAGACAAATCTAGTATGTTTTCGAAAATGTTGCAAAATGCTGGCTTGCACTAGACTTGATGAATTAAAAAAAAATGACGAAAAACTGTTTCTTCGATTTTTTAAATTTAGTATTAGTTTATTCTATATCGTATTCACATAGAATACAAATAGAATTGAAGTATGTGATTTTTAAATCTTATAAAAAAATAGACCCATATTTAATATTATATTAATATTATGAAAGAATTATAAATATTCATATATTGCAATGCGCGAGTGATTTTTGTTTTTTCCCTTTAAAATGTTCTATCACAGTGTCACTCTCTTCCAGATATACAATCCAAAGAATCTACAAAGTAATAACTGAATAACTTTAATAGGCTTGTGAGTTTTGCAACAAAAGAACAGTTAGAGGTAGTTTTTTGACAAATAATATAATTAAGAACAAAAAGAATTTATTTCTCTGACGTTTCAAAAGTGGTTCCTTCATCAAAACTTTCATTGAAATCTGGAATGTCTTTAATGCTGTGTATTTAATATTCACCGAATTAAAATTCTTAGAAAGTTAGGAGAAAAGAAAACAAGGTATATATTGTATTTTTATAATAACGAAGGTTATCTCTTGAGAGGGCAATTTTTTGCATTGTGTTAGTCATCCATTTCTTAACAACTGTCAAAATATCACGTGCCTTATATGCACGATAACTGAAGAGCAACAAGTTCAATCGTATTGAAATTTGGACTGTAAATTAGATAGCGTAAGCTAGAGGAAACCATGTTTATTTTTTTTTTAATTAAGCTTCCCCCCAATTATGATGGCATTATCAGGAGACGATTAGAATAAAAAATGTATTTAGCAAATACATTTAATAAATTGACTTACTTTCAAAAAATAGTATGCAAAGAATATGCAATAGAATATACAACATTTGTATAAAAACTGGCGAGAAGGATTATTACTTTGTAGGCTCTGTGTATTTTATTTTTAGAATAGTAATTTACGGTAAAAATTTTAAAGACAAAAAAATATGCCAGAATTAACAATATCAACCTAAATTCAGGATATCAATATTAACTTCTAAGTCTCATGCCTTTATTACTGAGACTATTAAGACTATTTTTTTTAAAATGATAGCTCTGGGAAAAAATTTCCGTGTAAGTTTTTATAAAATTTGTATAAACTAGAATGACTGATTTATAATGTGAATAAATGCTATAAAAATGTTTCTGTATTTTTATTATTTACTTGACTCATAGTGTCTACCTGACAATCAATTTAAAATTAACGAATATCACTAAACCGAAACAAGAGAACTTTATTTGGATTTAAAAAGAAAATTACAGTCTTGTAAAAGTTTTATAAAATGTCAACATGTGTAAATAAATTATGTAAAAATAAAAATGTAAACAGAAGAAACGAAAAAGGGTGAAAATAAAATAGAATAAATATGAAATATTTGTAACATTACACAGCTCCACAAAATAAAAAAGAGGCCTGTTCCTGGAGCCACCACACCCATTTCCTGGGACATTACCATCTGCCGCAGTTGAAACTCGAACTCAGGAGAGGAGAGCGACTAGGCCGTGTTGTCTCTCATACAACCGCAGCCTAGTCCACTGCTACCGTCTCAGCAATACATGAAAACGCCACTACACATCCATACCCTAACCATGATTCGAACCCGGGACCCCGTTGTCGCAAGCCTAATAAATTTCCAAATTACGTTATGTTTATTTTGTTTAGCATGGTGTACATGTCATTTTTGTATCTCATGTAATTCATTTTACAATCAATATATTAACAACATTACGTCACAATTACGCGAACTGGTCACGCAGAGCGACACAACGGCCAGGTATTTCGGCGAGCGATATCCAAATCGTGCACTTGTAATTATTTTAGACGGTCTCTTGGGAAGTTAAACCGAAGTGAATTGTATAAGACGATTTCAGATTTAATTAGAATGCATCTGTTTAGGTGAAGCGAGATTAATACTAAAATATGCAAGGAAAATAATTTAGAAAACTCTGGTTCAGTTGTCAAGCTTTAAAAATATTTATTTGCTCTGAGAGAGCAAATTTTTAGATGTTATATACAGTTCAGCGAGGGGTTAAGAATGGTAGAGGGGAAGCAAGCCCAACACCTTAAGCACTGCTCCACCGAGAAGATATTTCGACGTGCTGAACACGAATCAGGCGTTAGTTTAGCTCCATCGCCCACCATTTTTCTGTAAATCGCGAAAATACCGTAAAAAACCCTCATAATTTAGGATATTTTCGGGATTTACTAAAAATTGATGGGTGATGGAGCTAAACGGGCAGATCTATCTAAATAGGTTGTGACTGACCGTAATTGAAATAAAAATTATTATGTTCTGAAATTAACAATATCTGAAATTTACAATACAATATTACTAATAATTTTCAGATAATACTTTGAAGCGCATTCTGTTTTGCACTAAATTTAATAATAATAACTATAGATAATTCCACCAAAAGTTTTAATAGTGAGTATACAGGATGATATTACGATTCTGATTCTAAACGTTTTTGGAGTTTGGTCCGAATGACAAAAATTGCAACAAACAAGTTACAATACCAAATCATCTTCTTTATGCAACATGGTGGTCATCATAAAAACTACAGTACATATCTAAAAACGATCTGGTAAAGCCGTTGTCAATAACCTCTGACCCTATACCAAAGGGATCTATTGCAAGAGCTTAACCTCTGTTGTCTTTAACCAGTGAGTAGAGTCCTCCAGATGATTATTTCTAAGAGCCAGGACCGATATAAAATTCTGTTAAGGTTGTCTTGATTACACATCCAATAAATTTCCGATCCGATATTTTCCTGATCAAAATTTATTTATTTATATACTTATGTATGAATTTTCTTAATTTCAAATGAACAAATAGAATTATTAGTTGTACAACTGAACAAGCCAAAATAGCGTCGATAAAATTCACCCTAATAGCTAATAGCACATGGATATCCTATGGATGTCCAGTGGACGTCCCCACGGAACATTCGGGACGTCCTATGGACATCCATTTTTTGTACAGTTGGACGTCCTACGGACGTCCCAGGGACGCCCAAATGTCACAACTTTGGATAATTTATGAAAGTCCAATGTTGGACCTTAAACGGTGGTCCATGATGGACATTATTTGGACCAATTAAACTAACATACATTTTCTGTACAAATGCCCTCCAGTATTGGACCTTAAATGATAATCCATGGTAGATATTATTTGGACCAATAAAAATTGTCCTTATTTGGGTGTCTCTAAAGTCTCAAGCCATTTTGGGAAAAAAATATATTAGTGAACAAACACGAAATCTATAAAGCATTTTAATATAAATAATCTTATCTTGGAAACTGTGAGATTCTAGGAATCAATATTTAGTTTGCTGTAACATCGATGCAATGGCCCTAATGTCCACGCGACAATATTGCATTGCAATATGTCACATATCGCAAGGAACAAATCACAGGAACAAACAGTTTATTTTCATGTAATGTTCAATTATTTACTTACTGAAATATTCTAATGATGCTTATCTTCTAGTTACAAATATAACTCATACAAAAAATCTGTATGGGAAACTCTGCTGTTATTGACTTTCTGAATATTTTTATTTTTAATAAAAGTTAGTGCATGTTCTCAAGTGAAAAAGTGACTGCAAAAATTTGGTGCTTAAGTTGGAAAATTAAATTTTTTGCAATTGGCTCAAGAGTACACACCACCCTTATTTTTAAAGATATCGAAAAATTTTATTTTAAGAAGTTATTTATAATGTACATTGGATTCTTCTATTTAAAAATAAATATTGTCCACTCTTTTATGATTAATTCCTGAAAAAGTTAAAATTGGAAAAGAGAGAACAACTCCGCAAAATACAGCGTTTTTTTTCCAAAATATCTATTTGGTAAAAAAGTACTCTTAAAATTTCTTTAAAGATGATTTTAATCCATTACTTAATCTGAAACTATTAAAGAGAAATAATTATTGATAATAAAAAGACATACGCGCCAGGACTAACACAAATTTTTGCATCCACTTTTTCGTTTGAGAATATTCACTAACTTTTATCAAAAGTGAAATTTTTCAGAAAGTTAACAACAACAGAGTTTCTCATATGGTGCAGACTTTTTGGCGGACACTGTATAAACCGAGGTATAAACTTTTCCTCGTAAATTCTTTATAAGTTTACTATAAGATGATTTTTGAAAAAAAAAATGCGAAATTATCTTCACTAGTGCCATCACTGTTTTACCATATGTACAGATCGAAACAGTTATATTATTATGTATGTCACTTCATAATGAGATAGAAAAAAAGGGCGGCGGATAGAATCTTTGCTGTCTCCGACGTGTTTAACAGAAAGAACTTAGGACATTAATAGTCCTATTGGCTGTCTCCTTCTCTATTTCAAAGTATTATATAGGTAATGTTCATATTTGTATATGGAAAAATGGCGATCGGCCTATAGTGAAGACCTTATCGACAATTTTTAAAAAAAAATAGTTTTATAGCAAAGTCCTAATACTGTATATTTAAATTTTTACCTATTGATATTAAGTTTAGTATAGTAAACGTAGCATATCTAATTTATAAAATAAAATACGAACGCTTTATGTATTAAAAAATATTTATTTATCAAATAATAATAAAATAGAAGGCTATTTTATTAAGTTACCTAATAGAAATACTTATTTAATAATAAAAAATATCATTTGGTAATTAGGTATCTTCTATTTTTCAACCAAAAATCAATGTTTGCCTCTCATATGCCTGGTTTTGGTGTACTAGAACTAATTCATAGAAAATTCCTCAAAATGATCATCAGACTTTGAAAGAGACGCCCCTGCTGTGGCTAAAAAATTTTACCGTTATTATACTAACTCTGTTGTGCACTAAGTATTTTAAAACTGTGTGTTTGAAACTCTATTTTAATTTTTTGTTATGAGTGAAATAATATACTATACAATAATTCAAATTTTCAAAATAAGTCACGCATAAAAAACTACAGGCAATAGAACACCTTTATCCCTGAAGGCTTTGTGCGGGAGAGGGCTCTGTTTAAAGGTAAAAGACATGCACTTGGTGTCCGGGTATACTAGGATTAACTAGAGAAATATTTAGTAGTAATTACAGGTAATAAACATACTTGAAGTTTTTCATTAGAGTCCTCAAAAATATATAACCTAACCTCAAACTTACCGTTTTGTTTACTTTCTCATTTTACATAATTAGAAATCCACCACAAAGACATCATGCAAATAAAGACATACGTGGATAATTTGGCGGTGGAGCTATATATAGATATTTTACACTTCACTTCGCACTTTTTTCCTCAACTCTAAAAATTATTAAATATCTCCTTCTTTACTATGCCATGAAAAAAAGTCGAAGGTCGAAAGAGATATGGTTTAAGTTCAAATAAACAGGGCTTTACATCGGATTTTGCAGAGTCAAATTTCATTTTATGTACAAAATTAACTTTGATTATTTCACTTGCAATATAACTTTTGGCAATTCGTAGGAAATTATCGTAAGCTGCAGCCACAACTTTCAAATATATTTGTAAAATTAACTTTGCCACAAAATTTCAATTGTATTTTTATTTCTTTCAAGTTTGCTGAAACCTTCCAGCAAAGGAACAATTTAAAAGTACAAAAATAAATAAGATGCAATACTGTAGGAAACTTTTGCAAGTTTCAATGTCCATAAGTGGGTATATTTAAAAGAATATTTATATTTGCCAGCATCTTCCGAATGAAAAAAATATAGTCTATAATGGACATTATACGGCCCGCGTCCGCGTAGGAACAAATAAAACATACACAGATGATATCGTTTTACGTACATAAAATGGACAATTAGGCGACAACCACTTATCTTCTGAGCATATCTGTACAATAAATGGACTTTAATGGGACATTCACTGGTTGTTCAAATAGGAACACAAAATGTGCTTTCTTTTATGTACATTATAAATGGACGTCCATAGAAGATGTCCTTTATGTACATAAAAGGGACAATTATGGGACGTTAATTTATTCACCATGAACATTTGTACAATAAATGGGCTTTAGCGGGACATTCGTTAGTTGTCCAAGCAGGAACATAAAGTATTTGTACATTCATGTACAGTAAATGGACGTCCCTAGGATGTCCATTCAATACCCCATAGAGGACGTCCTTGTATGTACATAAACTGAGCATCCAAAGGATGTCCATCCAACGTCCATGGACATTTGTACAGTAACTGGATCTTAATCGGACATCCACTGGATGTCCTGTGCTATTAGGGCACTTTTGCGGTTTAGTGAATGTTCATCAACAAAGGATATTAGAATAACTTACTTCGAATAAAACAAATTTGGATTCATTCAGCTGCTCGTCAGTTGGATGAGTGCGTTGGAGAATCGGCAGAAAGCGATAGGAAAACCAAATGCAGGTCTTTTCAAATGGCAAAGTTATAGAAAAAACCGCCTTGCGTATAAGTAAGACAAAAAGGCCATTTGCCAAAAAGTCGCTCGAGGGCGAACTCGTGTCACATCCCTTATATTGAACCTATATGAGGGCCAGTACGTAGCGAGGCAGAAAGTTTTAATAACTCAGGTATAGTTGAACTCAAATCGAACTCCGTATTTGTGAATGATATAATCACTAAAAGGAACTTTAAAACTAACCACTAGTGTCCCAACATTTTGAAAAATTAAAATATTTTTATATTATTTTCAGTAAATCCTAAAACCAAACTGCATGCAAACTTCCGAGGAAGTTGTGTGAATCTTTTACCTAATCGATTGCTAATGCACGCTCTCATTTGAATGGTAGTTGCGAAACCAAAGTCCTCACTCGGCTTTGCCCCACTTGGGAAAGCTTTTCATTGAAATATATAGATTCTCTTAGATAGGATATTGCATATCATTTGTACTTGTTTTGAATCTAACAATAAATAGTGTTATTCGAACTGTCGTGTTCTTATTGATTGAATGGTTGACTTTCAATCTTATCCCTCAAGGGCTTTTGTGTGTTAGGCCGGAATTGAGTTTCGAATGTCTTCAAACACCTACAAGTTTGTGTCTCTATCACGAGAGCTCGAAAAGGATTTTTTATGAAGGAAAATCTGAGATCTCTAAGCCACAAAATCCATTAAATTGTTAGGTAAATAAGATAAAATGGGTCAAGAGAGAAACTAATTTTGGGAGAACGCCGTTAGCAATCTATGGTAAGTTCAGCTTTTGCCTTTATCGTCTATCAAACATCTCATAACTATATATAAAACCCGCCCGGGAGTGGAAAATCACCTACGAACAAGGGAGAGCGCAACTAGCGCCCTTTAAAACAAATCAGTGTCGCGTTCTTCAGACGCCGTTTGTCCACACCCACACACACACACACACACACATATATATATATTTTAAAAACCACTTTTTCGTGTTCCTGTGACCTCAACACGTAAAGATCTTATCCCAATTTTCTATTTTGGACTAATTGAAGTAACCTCTCAATTTTTAACATATTTTAACAACTAACAAAATATGACGAAAGACAAAATATTTCTTTTATAATTTTGAATTGTGTGACTTACACTTGCTCCTCTGTTTTCCTACAGTAAGCATTTATTATTAAATCAACTACAATAAAGTACAGCTACTACACTTTGCTTATATTAGTCATTTTTTGTGACTTCAGTTATCTTTGGTTACACTGTACTTACCAATGATAGACGGCTATTTCATTTAACAACAAATGTTTAAACTATACAGTACTGTTCTTGTTTTATTTTGTATCTAAAAAGATATATTTTAATCACAGTTATGACTAAGTACACTTTAGTAAGTATTATTTGAGATTATTTTATAGTTAAATAATTTCCATCAAAAACCAAACTGCTGTAGTTGTATTTTCGTCATAAAGACCATTTCGTAATATTGGCGTTAACACAGCAACAAAAATGCAAATGAAGGCAGATATATACTCCTAATCATTTGGCTCCACTTAAGTTTTGATGGTCGAAATGTTATTTCCTATTTTGGCTACCATAATGATACAGTTTTTTATAATAGCTGTTATAATAACCAAATAACCAATCTTCTAGCTACTGTAATGCCGTAATATCCAAAGTATAACTTCTTGTGCTGCTTGGGAAATAATCAGAAATGATAATAAAAATGTTGAAAAATCTTTTTTAAAAAGATACCGCTTTAAAAAAATATTTCTAAAAAGTAAGAAATAAAATTTCACTCAGTTTTACAAAAAATATCTCTACCTATTAGTAGAAAGTAGCAAGGAACTGTACCTTTTTAGTGGATGGCGGTTTTTTTGTGTAAATTAGTTGACTGAGTTTGCCACTTAGATAGGTATACGTACATATATTTACTAGGGTGGCCCATCTTTTTCGAAATCGAAATTTTTTATTTCTCACCCCTGCAAATGGTTCCATTTGAAGAAAAAACAGTCCCCTCAAAATATTATTGAGGCAAATTGAAGGCAAGGGGTGCCGCAGAATGCATTATTATGCAATAATAAAAGTAAATGGAATTATTTACATTCTTTGGTTGATGCATTGTTTTTTTTTTTTTAATCAGCAACATTTATCTTTAGAATGACTAATCAAGTCATACAAATATCAAAGATATTATCTGTTGTGACTATGGCATGTATCATACTACTGTAAATTCGTAGTCTAAGAAAACTAGACTAGAAGTTTTTGAAATAAAACTCTCGTTTTATCTTTGTGTATTTTATCATGAAACGTTTTTTTCATACATAGTACCAAATATTATCCTAAATCTACAAGACATATAGTAATAAAAACAATATTTTTTGCACTAGGCCAAAGCATGCGACAGGGTTTCTTTTTTTACATTTGGAAACTGTGTTTTATAATCATTTACAACTTGGAGTAAAAACTGTTTTTGGTCTTCATTTTTTGTTAAAATGTCATTATAGTCAGTAATAAGTTTGATTCCTCTCTCAGCGGCATCATTTACAACTTTAATTTTGTTTACAATATTGAAACATCGGGTATAACTTTAATTTTCCCTCCATGTTGTTGAATCATTTTCCAAAAATTCCATAGACAAACCTAATTTTTGAAAAAACTGTTTAGTGTTCTCGCATATGAAGTCCTGAATTTCCTTGTTTTCAACGTCAGTAATGTTACTAATCATGAGTCGTTTAATACCCTCTTGATTTGGTGCTTTCCTATTCAAAGCTTTAACCATTTCTCTTTTAGTGGTAACTGAAATATCGTCATCAAAGAAAGATAAGCCAACATTTACTGAATTAAGGTACCACAAATGGTTCACTATTTTCCTACTTGCGGCTTGAGATATTTCTTTGTCAATATTTTGATAATTAATGAGTTCTTTACAAAAGTCTAAGTCATGAAGCGGTGCTTTACTAGCAAATGACGCTGTAAACCAGGCCTTTACATAAACCTTTACAATAAAGAGACATATATCTTCAATACCTATTTTTTCTTTTTTAGTTAGTTGGAACTGATCTTGGAAAAAAAATATTTTTAGACAGTAAATGGCTTTGGCCATCCAACGTGCATGATGAAATGCCCCTGGTTGATAGAATGTCGTGTGAGTGGGCTCTTCTTCAACAAAAAGTTTAGAAAGCATTAAAAATTCTTTATAATCATCACGAGGCTGTTGCAAAGTTAAAGCTGCATTTAGAAACTTTACAATTTCGGCTTTAACTGGTTGTAAAATGTGTTTAATTTTTGATACCTGAAATTCAGTTTTTAGTTTATTTTGATCTATTTTAGGCCAAAATTCCCTAAAACGTTTAAATAGTGGCACATTTGGACCAGATGAGGAAGGCATTTTTGTGTCAAACACACTTCTCAAAACCACTTCAAAAATATGATGTCTACAAGGAAAATATAGAATATCTCTTTCTAATTTTTGTTGCAATAGTTGATGCTGTTGTATCACAACACAAAGCTATTACCTTTTCGTCCAAATTCCATTCACAAAGCACATCATAAACTGCTTCAGTTTGTTCTCTTCCAGTTGAATTGGGCAAAGCTGGTACTCCAAGTAGTTGTTCAATATCTCCACTAGTAACTAAGATAGCAAGTCTATCGATATTTCCCATTCCAGTGAGAGAAGGTAAAAGTTTTCCATCCCAATGGATGACTGGGGCCGGCAATTCAGAATTACCGAAGGCAGTTTTTAATATCCCAGCTCTTTCTTCGCGGATGCGTTGTCTAGAGCGCTGAAGTGTGGTTCTGCTGATGGACAAAGATGTGGTGTCATGTCCTAGTGCTTCTGCTACTGCCGTCAAAATATGGACTCCATACCTGTCGCTTATTTTGCAAGCATCAAATGCAGCGGCTATTTTTGGTGTGATGATGTTACATGTTCCATACAATCTCCCCTTTTTTGGCTGTGACGGGCCAGGCTGGTCTTGTAACAACTCTTCTTGGGCTTCGATTATTTCATTTTCATTTTCGTTGGAGTCGGCTAAATTACTACTTGATGATGGACAGGTGACTGTTTCCTCTAATCTAGCTTTTTCTTGTTGACTTCGTTGCATTCGTTCGGATAATTTCTGTAATTTCTCCTCAGCTGATTTTTCTTGAGAAGCAAGTTGGTAATCAATACCATGCATAAATCCAGGACGTCCCTTTTTTCTTTGGTTAATTAAAAACTGCTTATCTTCATCAATTTTCATCAACTCCAATGCATTTGCATGAGAAATGTCAAAAAGATCGTCCAATTTTTCAACGAAATTTTTTTCTTTACCTCCCGCACTGGCCCTTTTAGCCGATTTTTGTAAGTTCCTCCACTCTGCATAAAGTTTATCTAGTTGTTTAACACAATGAAAATCCTGACGTGTCGGAATGCGAGCTTTATCCCAAAAAACTGACACCTCTTTTATTGTTAATTTAGCACTTTCGTGTACACTTAGCTTCACTTCACGAATGTTATAAAAGAGCACTTGTAATACTTGTCTATTAGACGGCAATTTATTGCCAATGATTTGTGACGAATAGTGTTCAACTAAGTAAATGAAAGTATCCTTTCATAAGGATCTAACATCAGCCATCGTTAAATGTTTTTTCAAAAAGGAACGTATGCTAGAACTTATAATGTCACCACTGTAAAACACAATTGCAAACTGACATGGGCGCAGCCAGGGGGGGAGCCATGGGGCCCGGGCCTCCCCCAAGCCGTCTTCCATGAGCCAAAAAATATAGAAGCAGTACAAAGCAGTATCTAAATTATGAATATTTTGTAATTAATGCCAATATTATCTAATAGAGGAATCTACATACACATCCGTTTTCAACCATTTTGTGAAAAATTTTCCTCATCCACTGGGGAGGCCGGTCCTATTGGCCCCCCCCAGATGAATTTTCTGGCTGCGCCACTGCAAACTGACATAAAAACCTACCGTAGGTGCATTATATTTCCAAACTTCCAAAACAAATAATTTCTAGGAAATAATTACAACAATAAAACATTATGAGAAAAGAGGTATATATTTGTATTTTAAATTAAAATTTAAGTGTATTACCGTAATAAAATCTTATCTACAAATTTCTACCTGAATGCGGCACGGGTTACCGTTCACCGAATTATCTGAAACTTTGACATAAATTATTCCTAGTATAATAGTATATTTTCGTGGGGTGAGACTTAAAAAATACGCAAAAAAAATTCACCCCCTATAGAGATGGGCCACCCTAATATTTACTATATATATTTTTTGGAACGGATTCCTCTAACAACAGGGGCTTTTCTAGTTTAAGGAGTTGCAAAGTATGCAAAATCGTGGTAAAGTTATGAAACCCATTTCTAACAGGGTGAAAAAAGTTTTTAGTCATGCGCACCCTCGAAACGGCCAAAAACCACCTTTTTTGCTTATTTCTCACAATGACAGCTTGGCATCGACTATTTTTGCAGGGATTCTTTATTTTTTTCATGGGAATATAACAGATGGTGAAAGGTGATATCAAGTAATAGACCGCAACCGCTCTTGGGGGTGGAATCTATCCTGTCGAGGGGTGTCAAATTGTTTCTTATTTTTTCCTGTTAAAGACGTTTAGCCCTGTTTTCGAGAATGTTGATCAAGGACAATGGTAAGAGTGAATTGTGAAAACCTCAGGGGGTTAGTCTCATCCCCCGCCAGGGGGTGAAAAATTAACTTTTTTTTATTTCCTAATTTGTATATTGAGTGGGAGTGGTTTTAATGTCACCATTTGTCCATTTCACATCCTCATAAAAAATGAACCTATCTTCGCAACGATTTGAAATGCAAGTTCCTTAAAACGGGATATAAGGAAGAGAATACTATTGGTAAAAATTTCTGTTTTTAATAAATTATATATACAGGACATGATTTTGAGTACAATATAATATTTTTTACAAGACATTAATATAACTTAGAGCTCTTACAAAGAGAATTTCATGGTTCATATTCCTCGAAATGAACATAACATTCAATGCTATTGCCTCCTTCTTCATCGCACGCATCGTCCGTTTCCGATTCATGATCGGAAATATACACTTCGAGTATAAAATTTTGGAAGTTTACATCATTATCATAACTATTATCACTGAGTTCATTTGTTTCTATGCTTGGTTCAACATATTCATCCTGTGATCACAAAATCACAAAATTTACCTTGATAAGTCTTACAAAAAACGCTACATCGTAAACCTAACTTTATACATTCTCATCATTTCGCACATCCGCCCTTACAATTACAATTATTGTCTCTAAAAAGAAGCCAGGAACTAATTGATCTTCTAACAATTTGAAATTGATGGACTACGGATACCTCGAGGATATAAGATTTACCCAGAAAACAGTAGAGGCAGCAAAAACAAATAAAATGATAACATAAGTCCCTAATATCAGCCAAGTCAGTACCTAATATTATTATGAAAGGGGTGGTTTTCGACAATTTAAGGGTGAAGGAAGAGTCGAACCAGGCGTAAAACCATTTTTTTTATCAGCATCCTTGAAAACGGGGGGTAAACGTTTTTAACAAGAAAAAAAAAACAATTTTACATCCCCTGATAGGGTAGATTCCACCCCCGAGGGCGGTTGCGATCTACTACCTGATATCACCTTTCACCATCTGTTATATCCCCAAGAAAAAACAAAGAATCTCTGCAAAAATAGTCAATGCCAATAGTCGATGTCATATGAGAAATAAACAAAAAATTGACCGTCTCAGAGGGTGCGCATCACTAAAAACTTTTTTCACCCTGTTTTCCAGGGAGAGCAACCGAATTTTGAAAAAATGTTTCGCAAACTGATTTTTCAAAATTTTTTAGGGGTCGTTAGAGAAACGCTTCTCTAGATGTTATTTCCCATATTTCGTATGGGTCCCATGCGCCACACACGAGAAAAAAATTATTGAAATTTCACCAGCCGCCACTGCATTTGACAGAAATCGTTTAAGCCACACCAGAGTAATCATTGAACAGATATTAAAAAAAAATACAACCTTCACTGACAATTTTTTTTAATAAACTCGTACCCCATTTTTTAAACAATCAAACAGATCTTAGGTATGATGAAAAAACTTTTTAATGGTGCAATATCTGCTCATGAATATATTGTTTATAAAAGACGAATTGGAGATGTTAAATATTTATTTTTCTTTTATCTTTCTTTGTTTCTTCTTCATTCACACGTCAAAACGAAATGTTATTGTAGACAAGTTTGTTTTATTCTTAAATTTGTTGTACGATTACGATCAAATATATATATAACAGATAGTTTACCAACATATACCACATGCTTCTGAGTTCATAAAACTAGAACTTCTCTGCCTGGGAAATGGACCATTGTGAGGTAGTTAAACGGAAAATCAACCCGAGGGAAAAGGCAAATCTGTTTTCACTGCTGACTTTTTTGTAAGTAGGTTCATATTATTTGTTCATTTTTATTTTAGTGGAGTCAAAATAAATTGCTGCAGCAATTTTATGGTTTTAATTTGTTTTAGGATTAAATCTGCCCATTGCTTCATATAAAAGTTAAACAATTTAGGTTTCAACATTGAAATTTTCTGTTATTTTCCTTATTATCTCCGCGATTACTAGGAGTAATCGCATCACAAAAATCAAAATACCAAATTGTTCATGATAAAATATTTTGAAACATTGTTAATTTGCAAAAAAATAAAAACTAAAAATTGCCTGAATAATTTAAGAATTATAATTCGTCATCGTCAATTTTAACGAAAACTGGTGAGACTATGCCTTTTATTGAACTAAATCTTCCTGCCAAATTTTAGCGCAAAATATTTATTTAAACGGTTAAAAATTTCAATCGCTTGTTTAAGTGCATCGACTCGTAAGACATTTCCTTTTTCAAAATGTAGATTTTACGTGTATTTTGCAAGAGCATTAAAAAAACATTTTTATCTTGATAAAAAACCGATTATTGGAAATTTGTAAATAATTTTTAAAATTATAGTAATAAACAAATTGAAATAACTCTGTGGATTTTTTATTAAACCAAAACGGTAATAGATAAAAAAACGGCATTTTTCTGAAGAAAGTAATCATTTTTATGCATTTGGAGCCGAGATACGTCAGTTTTTGCGTTAAGGTTGCTTAGAGATAAACAAGTCGATATTTCTTCTTGAAGTTTGGACTGGTTGTTCCCAATGCTTATATTTAAGAACTGAACCTTAGACATTCGCATCCTGAGCCAAAAAGGGCAAAAGCAAAGTAAAACAACCAAGATTTATTTTAAAATTGAATTTACAAAATACGCCTCACCGGAACCTGTCCCGGAGCCAACCAAACAAACACCGCGCGCAGCGCCGTGGTGAATGTAAGGTTGAACGGTACAGGTCCGGTGTGGCTAAAAGTTCTATGGGCGTGTGGCGGATTTAGAAATTAACAAAAAAATTAAGAAATGCTGTCCACGTGGACCTAAACTAATTCATATAAAACTTAGAAACTAGTCACCGGTTGTAGTGTAGAAGAACGCACTACCGGGCGTCAAAATGACGCGATACCAATTTATTTCTCAGGGGGTGCCAGTCGCGTATTACCCCGTTCTTCTACCTCCCAGGCGGGTTCGAGATAAGATGTACTTCGGTAGCCGAGTAATGGACCAAGGCTGCACTACCACAGATCGGAAATGACGCTCTCTCTGGACCTGAATTCGCTCGTTAGGGGTTTAGGCACCTCTTAATTTCCTGAATTTTTGCATAAAAAAATCCCAACCGAAGAATTTCTCTGCGGAGGGATTAGTTTTGGTACGCGGAATCCACGTTTTGGGCTGTTAATAACGGACTCTGTTTCTCAAAAAACGCATAAAAAAATCCCTATCAAACTTCCGCAGGGCAACCAGAAGGTCAAGCGTTAATGTGAATTAACTCGACACATCCGGTTTTCGATACGAAAGTTCCAGGGATTATAGACCGTCAACAGGCCTCAAGATCAATTAAGAAACAATAGTTCAAAGAATCCGTTTATTTAACAGAAGCGGTTATACAAAATTCTCAACATAAGAATCGTGCCTTCCCCAATCAAGGTAATGGCTTTCAGACCATACAAACGAGAGCGCTTACGCTAACGATCGATTAGGTAGAAAAGATTCATGCATACCTTCTCAGATTCAAAATGCGAGCTTTTTGAATCGTTTCAGACTCTGGGTAAATGAATAATTAAGGCTGACTGAAATTAACTTAAAAAAGTTTTACTAAATGAATTTAGTTTCGCTAGAGACTACTTAGCTTTAAAGTTCTTGTATCGTGGATATTCACGTACTCAAACACATTCAGAGGACTTATTACTGCGTAAGTTGAATGGCGTTCGATTAGTCCACGACTTACTAGCCCTTATCACAGTCGTTCAATATTATCGATATGGCAGCTACTCACCTTCGAGCGACTTTTAGGCAAAATTGAATTTTTGGATTTTTATGCACAAGGCGTTTTCCTCTATAACTTCGTCATTTGAAAAGCCCTGTTATTGGCTTTTCTACCATTGCTTTGTCTGGACCACTCAACGCGCTCGACCAAATTGCGAGCCGCTGAGTCAATCCAAACTCTTTCCATGCGAGAAACCGGCCTTGTACATGTGCATTGATTTTTATCAATTTTTGCTTATCGGCACTACGCCGGCTTTGTCAAAATCTTCTATTTTGCCTTTCGGATGCAGTGCATCGCTAAAATTTTATGCTCATACTTTAGAATTGGGCTTTCAATGACCGTACATCAAAGGTCAATGTCTTTGGTGGAGGAATAAAAAATAAAAAATATTTTAAAGTATATTTTCGTGGTACTTTTTTAAACTGACTTTGTGGTACTTTTGAAAAATCTATTTTAAGACCAATTTTAGCGTACTTTTGAAAAATCGATTTTCAAGCCACAAGGTACTTTTGAAAAACTAATCTGCGGGTGAAATTTTGGCGTACTTTTGAAAAATCGATTTTCAAGCCAAATTACAAGGTAGTTTTGAAAAATTAATCTGCGGGTGAAATTTTGGCGTACTTTTGAAAAGTCGATTTTCAAGCCAATTTTCAAGGTAGTTTTGAAAAATTAATCTGCGGGTGAAATTTTGGCGTACTTTTGAAAAATCGATTTTCAAGCCAAACTTCAACGCAGTTTTGAAAAATTAGTCTGCAAGTGAAATTTTGGCGTACTTTCGATAAATCGATTCTTGAGCCAAATTTTGACGCCCTTTCAAAAAATGTGATTTTTCAAAGTCCAATTTGTGGTACCTTTGAAAAAGTATATTATTCATAAATCTTTGTCATTATATACTTCTGCTCTCATATCCTGAACCAAAAACATTTTTCTAAGTGAAAATTCGGTGTTTCTTCGAATTTTCACCTGGTCATTTACAACGCCTTATAGAACCCAAAACGGTCCTTATGGACTGATCTGTGCCTCTGCAGACTCTTAAAAAGTCTTTAAATGAAATTTTTGCCTAAGTCGAATTTTGATTTTGTCTTCAACTTAGGACGATTTTGGAGAGTTCTACAACAGTAGCGCTGAATAAATTTGGGCTGTTGACTCGGCTAAAAAGCCAAACGAAAAAATCCATATGAGAACTGCCCATCTGGTGGTCTTCCTGATGCCAGAAAAATGTGGTGGAAAAAGGATAGGGTTTAAAATGTTTGAACTTTTCTTTTTAAAGGTTATTGGCCAAAGGGGAATTTTTGATGACAAAAGAGGACAAAGAGAACAAAATGAATAAAGACGAGAACAAAATTGGACATAAAGAAAGATAATATAAAGGATAGAAAGGTAAAGTTGAGGAAAGATCGAAGGTGGGGAAAGTTGTGGTATGAGAAAGTATGGCAGGGAACAGGTTGCCGGAAGATAGGCAACGCCTGGTATGGACAAAAAAGGCTAATAATCACACATACTGAGCTATCTGATGACTGACACCAGTTCTGCAAAACTATAATATAGCATATAGTCATTGACGACTTTAGGATCTCTAACATAATTGCTAAAGACCTGGCTTTCAGGCCTCTATACACTTTTTTTTAACAGTTTTTTAACAGCTTCTGGATTATTTTCAACTAGCAGATACAAAAATATAAGCAATGGGGAGCAATCAATGTGATGAGGAAATAACTGCATTTCGACTCCAGATTATTATTATTTTCAAAAATATGTTGGATATATCATCTATTCTCATGATTCGTTTGCTAATTTTGGTTTGATAAAAATCCTTAGTTATTTGAATTTGTTTATAACCACAAATTCGAAAATTGTAAACAAATTCCAAAAAGACGGTTTAAGTGAAGACGAAAAAAATTTTCTTAATACCTTTTACATCGATACATGTAAAATCCTACATTAAAAAAAATGTCCTCTTCCTCCGCGCCGAAGCAGTTAAAAATTAAGCGATTGAAAGTTCGAAATTTCCTTTATTTTTAGTTGTTTAAATAAATATTTTGCGCTAAAATTTAAGGAAGGTTTAGTTTAATGGAGAGCATAATTTCACAAGATGAGGAAAATACTATGTAATCTTAATTTAAACATACAATTCAGACTTCGGGTTCTTAGGTGGTATATATTTTCAGTCCCGTTATATGGCGCCGAGGCCTGGACCTTAACAGAAGCCACGTGCAAATGCATCGAGGCATTTGAGTTATGGTGCTACCGCCGAATGTTAAGAATATCGTGGACACTACATATATCAAATAACACAGTACTACAGCGCATAAGAGCAAGAAGATTCTAATGACAATCAAACGAAGAAAAATGGAATATTTTGGCCATGTTATGAGGAATGAAAAATACCGCTTACTTCAGCTCATTCTGCACAGAAAAATAGAAGGACGACGAGGCCCTAGACGACGCGACGCCGCATTTCATGGTTACGAAATCTTAGACAGTGGTCTGGACTTAACAGTACAACCCTATTCAGAACAGCTGCAGACAAAATTAGATGGGTCAATGTGATAATCAACGTCCTCAGAGGATAGGCACCTAAAGGAGAAGATAGTTTCACCAAATTTCGTTAAAATTGATGAATTATTACATCATATTTCTTAAATTATCAAAAAAATTGAATTTTTATATTACGAGTATATTTGAAGATTTGGCGGAGTCGCAGGGATTTCATTAAAAAATTTATTTCTCGATTTATAATCAGAGCTGGGCAAATATGTACTTACAAATACCTCATAAGTATTTAAATACTAAAAAGTATTTAAATACCGAGTATTTAAATACTTCTTACAGCAAGTATTTGTATTTGTACTTGCAAATACTTTATCTGAAATATTTACTACTTAGTATTTGAAAATGATCCTAAACGTATTTATAAATACTCAAACTATTTAAATAACTGGAAAGTACTTAAATACTTTTAAAAAAGTATTTAAATCCTTTTCTGACACTATCTAAATACTTTCAGAAATATTTGAATACTATCTGAGTATTTGAATCTCAAAAGTATTTAAATAAATACAACAAATATAATCAAATACATCAGGGAGACTGGCAGATACTCGTCAAGAATCAAAACATGTTCTATACTATGTAGTTAATAAATAAATTGCATCATTCAGTATTCAGTCATTCACGTCTTAATTTCCAGAAAATTGGTTGAGAGCAGACATAGACAGTAAGTGTTAATTGTTAATAGATATTATTATATTTTGTGACTGTGACAGAGAATAGTTGAACAGAATAGTAGTATTCTAGTGCCATAGTCTCTGTGCTTTATTTGGGTATTTGCAGAAGACGCAAAGGTCTAGTAGCTCTACGGATAAGTAAAAATCCAATACCCAACTAGAACTGATTAAGTATAGAGGTATAAAAATAGTGTTGTAGAAGTTCATGAAAGTCATGAAACCTAAAATTTTGACACCTCAAATAGTCAAATAGTATTTAATATAATAATAATAATAATGGTAATGATAATAATAAGTCTTTATTGATTTTTACAAAAATGGAAAATACCATTTTGCGGAGTTTAGCCATCAAAGGCTATTGTTACACTTAACTATGCTTCAAAATACTTCAGTGTTATCAAAATATTTAAATATTCAGAAAGTATTTAAATACTAAGTTTAAACTATTTAATTACTTTTGTTATTTATTATTTAAATACTTTTATCTTTTGAAAATACTTAATATTTAAATACCCTCATATTTAAATACCCTAATATTTGAATACCCTCACTGAAAGTATTTAGTATTTAATATTTAAATACTTTTTCAAAGTATTTGCTCAGCTCTGTTTATAATAAAGATAATTTTACACAAACATACAAACAACAGGGTATTATTATAACTTACTTAAATAATGTTCTCGTTGTGATTGATTTGATATTTTTAGTTATACTGGTCAATTATTCTCGAAAGCTTTCAAGAAAGACCTACAGGAAGATGATTTATACGAGGTATTAAAGAGTTGTCGATCTAAGCAATGTGGAGACAAGTTAGAGAAAGGTTTCAATAATGAAAATCAAGAAAAAAAAGTGAAAAGGCCATCTACACTTAGAGTAATCTGGAAATGCTATGGCACCATATACCTACTATTGGGGTCCATACATCTGTGTTTTAAACTTCTTAACAGGTATCAGTACTTCTTTCCTTACGGGTTGATATGTCGGTAATCCAGTTTTCTGCAGCTGAGCTTATTGCACCCCAAACTCTCTTTAATAGGTTTGTTCCAGCAACAATCACGGACTAGTTAGACGCAATACGATTGGTTGAAAACAGTTCGTGATTGATCAGCTGATCAAGCTCATTGGCGGTGACTAGTTTGTGACTTCTTGCTGGAACAAACCTATTTTTACTAATGAAATATTTTGTCGAACTGCTCTATACGTTTCCCTAAATATATGAGGAATAAAAACTATACTGCAACCAACAGCTATTCTCCAGACTAATGCCCCGCCGAGCGCTGAATTACGAATTACAAGCCTGGCCGCGTTAAGTGCAATAACTATGTATTGCCACAAAACGCTAAGGTTTCGATTGCAACAGACACCAGTCGAAAGATTTATTTCTACTCAAAGGAGTTCTCGTCCCAGCCACTTCACATCACGTACAGATTGCAGTTTCGAGCTATTGGCTCTCGTCAATGCAAGGTAAGTCTGAGATGACTGGAACGAGGCCCTTGTTCACTCTTGGTACATGATGACATTTATAAAAAAACGACATGCAACAAAAATGTCAGGCTCCATCTAGAGGCTGATCTCCATTACAATCGAAACAGCAGTAGCTCTGACATGGGCATAGTTACTAGGTGTGCTTTTAGATGGCAGAATATTTGTGAAATATTTTGTCGAACTCCTCTATACGTTTCCTTAAATATATAAGGAATAAAAAACCAAACTGCAACCAACAGCTATTCTCCGGACTAATGCCCCGCCAAACGCTAAATTACGAATTACAAGCCTAGCCGTGTTAGGTGCAATAACTATGTATTGCCACAAACGCTAAAGATTTTTATCTTTCGATGCCAAGTATATTGAGAATAAATAAAGATAAAGGAATGCATGCACATTTTTATTTGAAACTATTTTTCTATAATTAGCAGTTTTCGAAAAAATTGCAAGAAAAAAGCCGGTACACCCTCATGGATGAAATAATACAGAAAACGGTGTAAAGTTAGTTTCTTCGTCTATCATCAGAATAGAGACCCATTGAAATTCATTATTGTCAGTCTTACAATTTAATTGTTGTAAGCGATTCTTTAACAAAACTCACAGTAAGCGCACTAGCGTTGACTTTTAATCTGCGAAACTAGTGTTTCTGCGATAATATTTCACTTATGTTTCTTAACAAGAATTTTTCATAATTATCAAACAGAAAATACATAACAAAAACAATTATTTTGTATATTTGTTAATCTTCATATCCGTTAATTTGTAACTCCACCTTGGCCGATTACAATAATTTTATTTTTTTTTATGTGTTAACTATTTACCTGTAAGGTAATAATATAAAATATTTTTAGAGTCGAATTTATCGATAACAGATCAGGAAAAGCACACTGCCGCTAGCTCATTAGCTCGGAAGCGTATGGGTCATGAGTTATGCAAGTTTATTTGTTATTAAGATGTTATAGTAGAGAGAGACTTACCTACAAATATGTATGATGAGCTAAACTGATATTATGTTATAGGCGCCAACCATTCTTTATACAAGATGTTGATGAATACCAAGAATAGTAAACAATATTCAATTACCAAGATATAAATATTTGTTTTATGTATTTTTATAGATTAAAATGGAACTCGTTGAAGTAGCAAGAAACAAGTTTTTGAATAAAAGTCTTATTAAAATTATAAAATCAGTCTTATTAGAAACTGGTCAAAACTGGGTTGATGTCAAGCCAAAATAACATCTAGATTAACATTTACAAACGAATATGAAAAGTATTTACAAGCTACTCTTAAAAAAAATGTTTATGTAAAATTATAGTAGTTGATCTACCCAAAATTTATCTCAAAATATTTAACAAGAAATTCTTTTTTTATTAGAAGCTGGTCAGACTAGGTTTTACCCAATCAAATATTGATAAAAAAAATAATCAGTTAAATTTTACAAGTTATACCATCTAAACTGTATGTTTTAAGATATTATGACAATAATTTTTAATAATTTACCCAAATGCATTACAACACATATATTAAAGCGAAGCGGTAATAAAATTTGGTGATCACCAAACCTTGTACAGTTGTACCTTAATAATTAATATTTCACTATAAAACTCGGAAGAAAAATTATTTAATTATAACACGAACATGTGAAGTTCGAAAACTTTCATATTTCAGAAAAACAAATGTCATTTCAATATGTTATATGATAATATTTTATCCGTAATGAAAAAAGATGTAAAATTTCAAATGTTTTTCTGTGCAAAAAAATGATAGTTAAACTGTAAGAATATTACTTAAACACTTAACTTGAAAGATCTGTAGCTTTCTTTGAAGAATGTAGGTAAAATCGATGACGAAAATATTAAGCTTGGCTCTTCTCCAAACAGGAAACCATTACAGCTAGAAGCATCAAGTTAAAAAAACGGGCTGCCAAATAAGATGGCGAACGTACATCTCCATTCCTGAAAAGGCAGAACTTCTTTTAAAGTTGTGGGTAAATTATATAATGACCATTGAGTGGATATGACTAGTAAAGTTTATCTTGAACCATAAACCATTGACAAAGTGAAATTTTAATTAATGTTAAGGTGCCTAATATGATTCAAAATTAAAATCATGACCCAAGGACAAGATCATAATCCAGAAATAAGAAGATACTCCAAAATTAGGAAGACCCTACAAGTCGAAAAAACAATATAACAAACTATATCTTACGAATGAAACTTTGAAACAAAAAGATAATTTTTAAAGTACTTATGGAAATAAATTCGGCCATCTTGAAATATTTAACCATGAAGCTAACAGTTAACGAAACATTTCTTTGGCTTGACCAGCAATATAAACAACAGGAATAAAACGAATGGAGTTTTCCTCCCATTAATAATTAGACGAAATACCGACTTTTATTGGTAAAATAAAAGGTACTGGGGTGACGACGAAAGGTCAACACCTTACACTGGATTTAGACTCGAAGCAAGTGAAGAGCAAATCGTCAGGAAGGACGAAGAAACCTCCTACCGGAAATTATGTTTAATAGAATGACAAAACGTTCAGTGTATTTAATTTATTCAAGCGCTAAATTGTTACAAACGTGAATTATTAATGTTAAATATACCAATACTTTAATTTATTAGATTATTAAGTTATTTATTTCAATGGCTGTTATTTATTTACTTATGATCATTTGTGTATTTGAGTGAATAAATATATTAACAAGTAAACCTGTTACGTAGATGACCAGTTATACACGTTCGCGTATAATGTATAGCTCTTTATAGAAATTTAAAATAATGGAACAAAATTTCATTTATAATTTTAGTGTTTTATTCTAACAAAACAAAAAAAATGGATTTACTAGGAAATATGGGTCAACATAATTAGAGAATATTATTTAGGTATTATGCAAATTACAGCTTACACACTTTTTTATTTATTATGAAAATACCTACTTTCTGTATATTGTTGCCCTAATCTGGGCACGCTAATATACTAGTTAGGTAAATACTTTAAAACACTCATTATTGGAGAACCAATCATGATAAAAGCAAATAAATAAAAATAATTTATTGTAAAAAATGGGTCAACATACTCTTAAATATACTTTAGTAAAAACATGGAGCATTATAATACATGCTACAAATTTTTGTTTTGTTTTGACCAATTAACGAATTCAAATTCAAATTATTTTTTCGGAAATTAAGGACCTTTCCCTGTAACGGTCAACTTTTTAAGTACCCATAAATTTCTATTAAAATCCGTTAAATTACACTATTTCATATCTTAATTACAAAAAATTACCTATTTTGTTAGTTTAACCAAAAAAGATTTAACACCTGCCCTGTCGGACCTCTTGTGGCTTACGAGGCGACATTCTAAACATTTTAGATGTTCGCGATAAATAGCAACGAACAACAACAAGCGCAAACGTGGAGCTTTTCCTCCAATGAAAACGTACAGATATGATATAATGTGGACACTTGGCCTAGAAAGTAGGGTCCGAGCGGGGAGAATATAAAACCGCAAATTAATGTTAAATACTCACTTTCCATATCGACTGTAAGCTGGAAGGTGGTTAAAATTCTGGCTGGAATTTGAGCTATTTGAATGTTTATTAGTTTTGAGATTTAACTTCTTTGGTGAATTGTACAGAGTACTTGAGAAGTTAACACCAAAATTTGTTCTGTATAGACGTCCTGAATTAAAGTAGCATTTAATAAGTGTAATGCTAGCTGCTTTAAGTGAGTTAATAAGATAGTTAAGTTTAAAGTCAGTTTGTTGAGGTTGCAACTGGTACTGACCTACAATTTGAGGTTGTTACCCATAACAGTAATCGTAATCGAAATAATGAACTGCAAGAGGTCTGATTACATTTGTAATTTAATTAGTTAGTATTTAAATTAACTTTAAAGCAGTTAACTGCATAAAAGTGATCACTTTACCCAAAGTCATCGAACTTCTCTTCCAGAGTGTGATTATATTTTTAATGGTGGAATTACTGGAGTTATTGTTTTCGATTGATTACTCACAAAAAATATGGAACTTCAAACTTATTTTTCATAGCAAATGTTTGTTATTTGTGTTTGTTTTCCTCGGAATTTATTTTTTCAATTTAAGTTTAACAAAAAATATTATACAACCCCACAAAAAATTTTAAGAAGTTGTGATCCCTGAACGCGCCCATAATATTTCCATGTATTTTTCGACGTCGATTCCAAACGTGATGATAAAAGAAACCGTACACCTCCAAATTTTTGCGCTACAGCCAAAAATAACCCCCAAAATGGAGTAAAGCCACCATATACGTCAGGATAGAGTGAATGAACACAAATAAGGCATTTAAAAAAAAATATATATATACATACGTAAATAACGTACAATTTCTGTATTCAGCGGTCAATTTACCAAATACTAAATGAAAACCACCCCCATAATAGAATAGGAACTACTCCCATATAAAAATAAAGTACATATATGGAATCAAGTTCCCTATGGTGCCATAGCTCTTCAACGACAATCCCTGTATCCTCATAACCCGATAACTCTGAGGATTAAATGGAAAAAATAGGAGGAATGGGGAATCAATTAGATTGTGCCCTCAGAACCTTGTTACCTTGTTACCAAGTAAGCCTATAGCGCTCCAGCAGCTAACTTTTCTACTACATAACCCTGTAACTGCGTAACTCTGGAAATATAACAGAAGAATGTGAAGAATCTGAACAGGTCAATTCATGAGATTGTGTTCTCGGAACCTTGAAATAAAGTAACCTTAGCTCTTGAATAGCAAAACTTTTAGCTGTATAACCCCGTGATTCTGGATATTCTATAATAGCAAATCAGGAAATCTTAATTGAGGATTCAATGAGAATGTAACTTCCCTGTCAAAAAAATCTCATCAATCCGTATTGAAAATTATCAAAAATTAATAAGTATCTATGAGAACCTATATGGTCAATAAGTTTCTATAAGAGTTAGGTAAAGTTGCTGTTGAAATTGTTATCAGTTTATATCCGAATTGACCAGCAAAATGAGTCAAGCCATATCCATTTGTAAATCCAAACATTTACTTATACCACATCAATGAGAATTTATGAGCACAGTATCTAATGTAATTCGTGCGGCTTTCCGTGATTAAAAGACAAGTGTTTCTTTAAGAAACGAGCTGCATTAGGTTAGAACAGTTTTGATTTGCAATTGAAGATTACAAATTATAATGTTTGAATAGGGATTTATGAGATCAGTTTCTATGAGTATTAATGTTTTTTTTCAGTAATATATTAAATGTGTTTTCATTTGTTTGAATGGGTAAAAAGAAAGGTCAGTTTTCAACTGCAATTACAAATACAAGTTTAATCGCTTCGAAGGGGTTATATGCGATCGATTTCTAAAAGTATTTATGCTGTTTTCCGAATACAGTTATGATGAGGTTTAATCAGTAACAAATTGTTAACTACTTGTTATGATTTGGTCGGAAATTCCAAGTACACATTTAGTATTCCTTCAAGAGGATTGATGAGAGCAGTTTCTACGAGTATCTATTTGTTGTTCCTATAGTAAATTATATAAGTCTTTATCAGTACAGATTCGGATCTAATTTAAATATGAAAATTATATCAGAATATTTTAAACAGTATCTATTTGTAAATCCACACATTTACTTATACTATCTCAATGAGAATTTATGAGAACAGTATCTAATGTAAAACGTGCGCCTTTCCGTGGTTAAATGGCAAGAGTTTCTATAAGAAACGAGCTGCATTAGGTTAGAACAGTTTTGATTTGCAATTGAAGATTCAAAATTATAATGTTTGAATAGGGATTTATGAGATCAATTTCTATGAGTATTAATGTTTTTTTTTTCAGTAATATATTAAATGTGTTTTCATTTGTTTGAATGGGTAAAAAGAGTTTTCAACTGCAATTACAAATACAAGTTTAATCACTTCGAATGGGGTTATATGCGATCAATTTCTAAAAGTATTTATGCTGTTTTCCGGATATAATTGTGATGAGGTTTAATCAGTAACAAATTGTTCACTACATGTTATGATATGGTCGGAAATTCCAAGTACACATTTGGTATTCCTTCAAGAGGATTGATGAGAGCAGTTTCTACGAGTATCTATTTGTTGTTCCTCTAGTAAATTATTATAAGTCTTTATCAGTAAAGATTCGGATCTAATTTAAATATG